>JAWDJD010000004.1:76507500-77970000 GCA_035047305.1 Bradypodion pumilum | reverse complement strand
TACAATGCCAGCTCTTGGAAGTTACCCTGGGGTTAATGGACAACTCACACCTAATTGCCTTGGATTGGCGAAACCCATTGTTCCTGCCCTAATCTCGGAGTCTATGTGTATTGACTCTGGGTACCTAGCTTGTTCTGCTGTCTGGTGCGGCTTGTTTGCCCAACTTAATCTGCAGCCAGAAGCGGAGGATTGTGTATTTCCATTAGAGTCATCATCTTTGGTTTTTGCCCTGTTTCTGTCATCGGCATCAGCCAAGGCTTTATGATTCCCCACCCCCCCCAAAAAAACTAACTAGCTAGCCCGCACCCCAATTGCCTTTCCAGCAAAGTCCGGTTGGTCCCCGGATCTGTTGAAGGCCGGGTGAACCCCTGGGGAAAGGTTTGGCCAATTATTCCTGCGGGCAACCCACACTTCTTGACCCAACAGCTCAGTAAGAGTATAATATTTCCTTATATTTACACACCCTTATCCCAGGAGATCCCTTGAAAATTCAAGTATTTACATGCTCCTGCCATTTTAACATGAACCCTGTTCTCAGTTTCTACAAACTATTTCCCCTAATTTTCTCCTCTCTTGACATAATTTCTTCACTGATGTTGAAGGCTAAAGGTTGAAGTAGATGACACAGTTTTCACTTCAGTCGAAGCTGGGCACCCTTAAGATGTTGAAGCTGACAGTTTATCCTAGGACACTGCCCTCTGTGTGTTGTGTTGCAGTTTAGCTTGCTTTTGTTTTGTGATTGGTTCTTGGGAGATAAACCAGGGTTCTGTCTCCCAGTTTGATAGCTCAAACATGCTGCTTTGAAGAAATAGTGTGCCTAGAGCCATGATGGCAAACCTTGGCACTCCAGATGTTCTTGGACTTCAATTCCCAGAAGCCCAAGGCCCCGTGAATCCACACAAATGGGTTTACTGTGACTCATCTGGCCCGCACCACCCTCGTCACTCCTGGAAGCAGAAGTAAAAGGCGCCCATATGGTCACCCATTCGTGTGGATTCATGGGGGCTTGGGCTTTTGGGAATTGAAGTCCAAGAACATCTGGAGTACCAAGGTTCACCATCACAGGCCTAGAGACAACACACTGCACTAATAGAAATTACAAATTGTCTTTAAGGTGTAATTTGACCCTAAGGGTTTTCAGGTGGTTAGTAAGAAGGAAGGCAATTAGTAGGGGTACTTCCTGAAAGGCTGCCTGTGGAGTTGCTGCAGATTAGGCCCCTTCTTCATTGGTGTGAAGGAAGGTCAAGAGTCCTCTGCTTCCTTGGCTATGCCAGCCAATGTGTTTCATTACAGCCCAGAAAAGATACCCTTTTAGATTGCACCTCACAGAATTCCTCTGTGGGTTTTAGGGAGCTGTAGTACAAGAATTAGAATTTCTGGGCTAGGCTGGAAACAGGACATTTTAAGGACATCTTCTATATTTAGACTGCAGTGGCTCAAGTGGCTAAGATGCTGACTGGAAGGCGGCAGATCAGCAGTTCGATACCCAAATACTGCAGGACTTTGTCTCAGCTCCTGCCAACCTAGCAGTTTGAAAGCAAGAAATTGCAAGTAGGTAAATAGGGACCACTTTGGTGGGAGACAAACAGTGTTCTGTGCACTCCGATGTCTAGTCATGCTTGCCACATGACCACAGAAACGTCTGCAGAAGTGGACAACGTTGGCTCTTTGGCTATGAAACAGAGATGAGCACTGAACCCTAGAGTCGTATACGACTAGCTTTCGAGCAAGGGTGACCTTTACCTTTATCTATATTTAGACCCCCTCTATATTTGGAAAAAGAACCAGTCCAGCAGCTAGAATAATTTGTCCCAAATGTGATAAGGGAACAGAAAAAGGGAAATGGCTGCTGTCCCACTTCTTGCACTTAGGTAACACTGGTAGTCCTGCGGTGTATCCCACACACACTTAGGTAGGATTGTTTGGCCCATATAGTTTATTGGGTTTAAGCTTTTGTTGTTAGGTTGCTTGACAGTATTTGCCTGGCTGGTATTATACTGAAAAATGTGCTGGTCTCTTTGGTCTCTCAGCTGATGGCCATGCACTCCCTACCAAATGTTTGATTGCCACTGCTAGTCATCCCAGACATGAAGACCAATTCAGATATTCTCCCACCAAGAGTTTTTGCAGTCCTTGGAAAATCTCACTCTCTTGTCAAGACACAGAGAAAGGTCACAGAGCAGATGTTGTTTGTTCTTGTCACAGGAAGTCACCAACTCCAGGCAGTGGCAAAATTGCAGGTAAGGGTGATTTTTCTGAAACTGTCAGCTCAGTTGTAATATTGCTGTCAAAGATGATTTGTGTTGTATTGGCAGTTATGTTGGACTTGGACTTTCTCTAAGCATACAAAGCATTTCCCCAGAAAGTAATTTTTGGGGGGTGGGGTGGGGTTAGCTCCTAGGATCGCATGACTGGGCGAGTCTGTCACATTCCAAAAAGTAACTACCTCAGTCCAAAAAAGTAAAGTTGCAGATAAAAATGTAACTTCCTCATTTAAATGTTATCTTAATTTTTACAAATTAATTTTTAAGGTACACCAACAGTATGTTCAAAGTATAATCTTAGTGGCAGTTTATATTACTACACTAGCATAGTTTGCCCGGCGTTGCCGGGCTGTTATAAACTGTGATCAGCTTTTTTGGGGTTTTTTGTGGATTAAAAAAAGAACAAAGGATGATATAATTGTTTCAAATTGTTTTATTTAACCAAATAATGTTTTAGTTTGTGTTTTTTTTGTTAATAGTTGTACCATAGGTAATATTTTAAAAAAATGTGAAAGTACATGTTTTTTTACATTCAGTGTTTTTAAACTGTGTTTAGATGTTTTGGGTTTTTATTTGAGTTAAAACTCAACACAGGATGTTATAAATCTTTTTATTTTATTTACTTAACATATGTTTGTGATTTGTGTAAACTTTTGATTTATTGTTATGTTTTTGACTTGTTTTTACTCTTTTGTGGCCTCTAGGTGGGGCTATTGTGTTTTTGAGTGGTTTTACTATTCTGCCCTGCAGGTGGGGCTGTTAGTGTTTTTGTTTTCATTTCATGTGTTTTTTTTCTCCTGGCCTCTGGGTGGGGCTTCTTCCGGTAAGTAGTCTTTGTTTCTTCATTTCTGTTCCGGTCGTCGTGAAGGGAGGACATACCTGTCAACCTTCCCAGATTGGCCAGGATTTCATGGTTTTCGGCACCGATTTGCGCCATTTCCTGCCCCGCACTGCCAAAACCTCAGAATTTGGCAGTGGGGGAAAGGAGGTACTGTGCAGCCCTTCTGCACAGCTTGCCTTCTACGCATGGGTAGAAGGGTTTTACGCTTCTGCAGCCTCCGAATGGTCATCAAGGGCAGCCCCATGTAGAGCGCATTACAGTAGTCTAGTCTGGAGGTCACCAGAGCGTGAGTGACCATGAGCAAAGAGTCCCGGTCCAGGAGCGGGCACAACTGGCGAATCACCCGAAGTTGGGCGAAGGCCCTCCTGGCCACAGCCGCTACCTGTTCTTCTAGCAGCAGCAGCAGCAGCGAATTCAGGAGGACCCCCAAGTTGCGCACCGTGTTGGTCTGGGGCAAAACAGCCCCATCCAAAACCAAAGATGGTAGCTCCCGGGATAACACAGGACCCCCTATCCATAGCCACTCAGTCTTGCTAGGATTCAGCTGTAGCCCATTTGCCCCCATCCAGACCCCAACAGCCTCCAGACAGCTGGAAAGGACTTTGACTGCATCACTGGAGTCCCCACGGGCCGAGATGTACAACTGTCTGTCATCCACGTACTGTTGGTACCGCACCCCATGGGAACGGATGATCTCACCCAGCGGCTTCATGTTTTATTATTTTTTTATTAATTTTGGTGTTTGATTTTGGTGCTTACTTTAGCATGAAGAACAGGCTGCCTGTCGGTTCCTCTTTTCCCCATTGCTGCTTTGAATTTTGGTTTTGATGCAGCAATGGGGGAAAGGAGGAGGAGGCAGTCAGCCCATTCTTCTCCCGGGAATATTCGTTAGGTAGGTCGGGGGAGAAGGAGGAGGCAGAGAAGAGCTATCTCTGCCTAACAATGGTTCTCTCCTCTCTGTCTCCTTTTTCTCTTGGCTTACCTAACCGGAGATGGGCAGGCAGCGATCCGCAAGGGGTGGTGCTCTTCCTTGCAGATTTCTGGCTGCTGCTTTTGTATTTGGAAGTACAAAGGCATCAGCCAGTCATCCGCCAGAGAGGGTGCTTCCCCTGACGAACTGCTGCCTGTTTTTGGAGTTTTTTTCACCCCAGCTCAACTTTCCTTGAGGCCGGTGGTCTCACCGTGTCTTCGGTGGGATAGCGTGGAGAAGAGGGAGTCCCTCTTCTCCCCATTGCTCTGGGAAAGAAGGCCGGTGGGTGTCTCATGGTGGAGTTTTGTGGCCTTTTGTTTTGCGAGGCTGTGAGGTGCTGCATCCGCCTGTGGCGGACTTGTGCTCCTGTTGAGTTTTGCAATTTTATTTTTTGCGTGCTGGTTTTCTCAGCATTCTGTGCACTTACAGTGCGCAGGACGCTGGGACTTGTAGTTTTGCGTTTGTGGTTTGCGTTCGTGCGGTGGTTTTTTTCCTGCGGCTCGATTTCAATTGGCCGTGCCGCGTTTCCCAATGTTCTTTTTGCTCGCGCCTCTCAGCCTGATTGGCTGTGGTGCGGTGCAGCGCAAAGAATGTTGGGAATTGAAGTTCTTTCCCTTTGTTCGCGTTCGTGGGGCTCTTGCCCCACTGGCACATTTCTCAACCCTTCAGTAACCTCCATACTGGGTTCGGGCGAGTGCAGGAGGCTCGATATGGGATAGGATGGACGGGTGCAGAAACTTATAGCAAGTTCCAACGGTTAACCCTTGGATTTATAGGTATAGATTGGCTGGTAACATATAATTGATTTAACTTGAAAACTCATTGGCTAAATAAAGCGCTAGTCCATAAAAAGTGTCAGGATCTTAGTTCTTCAAGTAAATAGTTTCATATGACATATTTCAATGTGAAAAAAGCATACATCTTTGTGGTAGTTTAGATCAGGGGTTCTCAACCTTTTAAAGCCGGGGGCCGGATCACACCCCCTCATTTTTTTTGCAGGCTGGACTGGTGTTCTCCCTGCCGCCATCACCACAGCCACCAACACTCCCGCATACCACCAGTTTGGCCCACCAACACTCCTGTGATGCCGCTGACGCTGCTTCCCAGCCTACCGCAGTTAAAGGAAGGGTCCTGACTGTCCCTGACTGTGCTCGGCCAGAGCGGCCCCTGGGAAAGACACAGGTGGCCATGTGGGTCTCCTGCTTCCACTTCCTCCCCTGCCGCCATCCTTCCCCCCTCCACCTAGCTTGGTGTGTCCCTAACACCGCTCTGTAGCAGGGCAGATGTTGTAAGCCTTCTTACAACATCCGCCCTGCTATGGAATGGTGTTAGAGACACATCAAGCCAGGTGGAGGAGTAAAGGACAGCAACAACGGGGGCAATGGTGACAGCAAGGTTGCAGGCTGGATGGAATGGCACCGTGGGTCGTACGTTGAGAACCCCTGGTTTAGATTGTGCATTACCCTCCATCATTTTAGATTTTCTGAGGTTGTTCTTTGTATTTTGGAAGATGGGGTCCTTCATAAAAATAAGAATTGCATTTGTTACTTTCAGCTTAAACAAGTTCAAACAACATATGATAAGGGAAACAGAAACTTCTCTACTCCACATATGGATAGTCACTCAAATGCAGGGACAGGAGCCAAGAAAAGTAGATTTGTGCTTGCATCCCACTGGTTCTTTCTTGGAAATAACACCCAGTTTCTCCAAGACTGTTTCTAGTTGTGTCCCTTCTTAATGGACTCTGAAACAGGAAGTAAGCTTCACAATGTTTCTTCTATTCCTGGAAGTACATTATGTGGCAAACACTTCCCTTGGAAACCTATGTTTGCTTCAGAAACATTTGATTGGTCTTCTAGTTGCAGCTCACACAGAGATATATGTTCAACTTCCTAGGCACTAGGAAAAGGACTGTAGGCCACACAAATAAAATAGTCCTGGCAGGGCATCTCTTGGGAAAGAATCTCTTCCTCTGCTGTTGATCTCTATTCAGTTATGACAGCTGATAGGAGCACTCCTCAACTCTGTTTGCTGTGAAAAGAACTGCACGACAGTAATTTAACTTTCTACATTCCCTCCTGTACCCACTCTCAGACTGCAAGTTACTCTGGGATTATGTCTACCAGCTTCTTAGTGACAGCCAATATGAATCATTTATCAAATGGGAAGATAAAGGAGCCGGAATCTTCCGGATTGTTGATCCCAATGGACTTGCCAGACTCTGGGGGAATCACAAAGTATGTAAGAAGTTTATTGCCTAAAACTATACAAGGTGATGGTAAGCAACCCTGGAGTTTAGTGTTTCCCAACCTTTAGTTTTTGGACTTCAATTCCCAAGTCCATTCCCCAAAGCACTGAAGTCCATCCCCCAAAACACTCGTCAGTCAATGTACTGACTTAGGATTCTGGGAATTGAAGTCACCCTGTGGGGCATGGGCCCCACATTGGGAACCACTGTTATATCTATTTTGGACTGAAACTTCCATGACCCCCTCCCCCCAACTTGGCTAGGCATTGTCTATGCTGGCTATGGTTGATTAGAGTTGCAATCCAACAAACTGCACATCCTCTTTAGTTACACACAGGTGTGGGGTATGTGTGTAAAAAAACATCCCTTCCTGCTGTCCAAGGCCTAATCAAGGTGAAAACAGTGTTCATTTCAGTATTGTACAGGTAAGAGTTATTTTGTTTAGTCTGTTAAAGTGATCCCATTTGCTCAATTTTATTCCTCCTAAATGACTGTGTAGGATGTCAGTAAGCAAGAGGAGCCTACCCCTATGGTAGAGCACTTGTTTTGGATGTGTAAAATCCCTGCGTAAGCTTTTGACAGAACATTGTGTTCATCAGACAGGTGTGAAAAATAAGCCTCACAAATGTATCCAATGGAGAGAGAGTTATCTTGAGGGCTTGCACAATCGAGTGCGCTTTGGCGTACTCTCAATGGCTTCTTGGTTAACTTAAGTAATGCTGGTTGAATAGCATGGTGAACTAGATATCTGGCGGTGGCAGCAGTAGCACCTTATTATTTGCTTTGGAAGTCCCCAAAAAACCATTGAAACATCGGATTCTGTTGTATAAATGTCGACTAGCATTCCCGATGACCGACTTCCCAGTGAGCCTGTTCTACCATCCTATAAATATGTACAACTTATAATTTTACTTGTGATGGTACTTTCCACATTCTCCTCCTCTACTGGATAACAGTCAGCTATGTAGCTGTTCCCCATTCTTTTGCTAATGGCTGACATGTTAACTGTCAGTGTACAGGTACTCACAACTCCTTGCTCTGGCTCAAGTGGCTAAGACGCTGACTGGAAGGTGGGAGGTCAGCAGTTCGATGCCTGAGTACTGCAGGACGGAATGAGCTCCTGTCTATTGGTTCACAACAACAACAATAGTGGTGGTGGTGGTGGTGGTGGTGATGATGATGATGATTAACCAGTCTGGCCAGGTTATCCTGATATGATAATAGAGTAGACCATACTGCCAGTGACCCAACACCAAGTGTCAGGCAGCGATTAACTAATTTGACAACCCAGAGGACTAATGGCCTTGGGTGCCAAAGTTCACAGGTGGATTAAATCCCACTTGAATCCATCTTGATGGAGGGCAGAAGCTTCATCAATACTGGCCTAGGGCTGATGAGGACTTTGTGCGCCAAAAGGGCTCAGGACCAGAAAGTGACTCATGGAACTGGATCAGTGGTATGGGTGTCATGCTGTCTCAGGATAGTCTTCATGGCTGTTCACCATGAGGATTACCAAGATTCAGATATGTCAGAAGAAGAAAAAAAAAATGATGACTAACATAATCAGCCATCAGGATTAAACTAAATCTCTTTTGACCTTGCAGAATCGTAAAAACATGACATATGAGAAGATGTCAAGAGCTTTGAGGCATTACTATAAACTCAACATTATCAAAAAGGAACCTGGGCAGAAACTCTTATTCAGGTGAGGAAGGAACCCTCTAACAAAATACTGCTTAAAACCCTTGCACTCCTTCATCCAAGTCATTAAGTAAAATTTTATCTACTTCATCTTCCATCAAACAGGCAGACAAACTTTTGAATTTTCTATGTAATTGAGTTCAAAGTGATTTGTTTTTTAAATTCCAGATTCTTGAAGACCCCTCAAAAAGTACAGCATGACAGGCCCAATAAGTCTGAAGAGCCGAATAATGAAGAGCCAGAAGGCCAGGACTGGAATGAAGATGTTTTAGAAGTCTCGCCATAGAAATCTGCTAAACCAAAGTGGCATCAAAAGCTTATGTGAGGCAGTGGAAAGGCTTAAAACAATTGGATGAAGTGAAGCAACATCTTGAATGTGTGCCTGCCATATTGTAGTTCAAATGGGCTAGAGTTAACCCAACCTCTTGTTTTTCCAACCGCCTACTTTCAAACAGTTAACTGTAATACAGTAAATGAAGAACAAGTTTTAGTTTGCAGGAGTAAGGAAGGCTTGTTAAGGAGAAGAGTTTTGGGGAGTAATTAATGTATAAGGTCACCATAAGTCAGACATTATTTGTTATATATTCCAATTAAGACCAAACTTCAATACCTGTATATACATTTGGAAATTGTCGTTTTTGGTGCAAGATATAATGGACTAAAGCAACACAGAGGGTGACAATCATGAAAAGCACTGCAATGTGGGCACAGCTTAGAGGTGTTCCTTTTCTGAATTACTGTAGGCAATTACCCCCGGCTCCTTGACCATTACCCATGTTACCAGGGGCATTCTGGAAGTTGCAGACTGAAGCAAAACCTGCATTATAAATACACATGTCTCTGTAAACAGCTATTCTGGTTGCTGGCTGGATCAAGGTACTGATAAACAGAAGCATTCTGGTGAATGATGTGGCTCTGAATAAGCCTTATCTAGAAGGCAGAGGGCACCTGAGCCATTTCTGGAGAAATCTCTAAGGAAGAGTGGGCTCCTGAACTGAGGCTCAGATGAGAATTCTCTTGAGTTCATAGTGATGGGTCATGATTCTTGGTAGACAAGCTATGAGAAACCTGGGGAACATAGTTAAAAGTAGAGACATCACCTTGCAAACAAAACTGCATAGTCAAAGCAATGGTATTCCCAGCAGTAATAATGTAGAGTTGTGGGAGCTGGACTATAAGGAAAGCTGAGCGCAGAAGAATAGATGCCTTTGAATTGTGGTGTTGGAGGAGAATTTTGAGAGTACCCTGGACAGCAAGGAGAACAAATAGGTCGACCCTAGAAGAAATCAACCCTGACTGCTCCTAGAAGGTTAAGTAGTAAAGATGAAGCTAAAGTACTTTGGACATCAAATGAGAAGAGAGGATTCACTTGAGAAAGCCTTGATGCTGGGAAAGGTGGAGGGCAAAAGAAGAAGGGGGCAGCAGAGAATGAGATGGCTAGATGGTATTGTTGATGCAATGGGCACAGAGCTGAGTGGGTTGAGAATGGTGGAAGATAGGAGTGCCTGGTGTGCAATGATTCATTGGGTTGCAAATGGTCAGAATCAACTATGCAACTGAACAACAAAAAATGTACTTCCTAGACACCTTGGAAGGCTAGATTCAGTGGACATAAGTAAATAATAATAATGTAATAAACAAGCTCAAAAAAGAGTTGATTTCTTTCAGTAATGGATCTGCCCTCAAAGACTCTGAACTGCACTGATGTGGGAAAACATGTAGCTTTCTAAACACTTCAGCTCCCAGCAGCCCTAGCCAACATAATTAGTTGTAAAGGATAATGGGAACTGAGGTCCTGACATCTAGAACAGTGTTTCCCAACCTCTGGTTCTTGGACTTCAATTCCCCAAAGCACTGATGAGCCACTATACTGACTTAGGCATCTGGGAATTGAATTCCCCCTGTGGAGCAAGGGCCCCACATTGAGAACTACCGATCTAGAAAGTCAAATGTTTCCTGCTCTTCTAATACACTATTAGGGTTAAGGCTGGACTACTGTGATGCATTCTACTTGTTATGTAGTGTTCAATTGCTTCTGACTTGCGGTGATCATATAAAGTTGTGACTTCTAAAAGGTTCTATTATTAATCTTGTTCAGATTGTCAAATTAGATGTTACAATAAGCCTGTCTCTAAAAGTACATTATTTCGGAGATATAATCTCAAGACTTCATGTCTAAGTAATGAAAATGCAAATTTACCCTGTGTCTAATTCCTGATGATCAATTACAAAATTAATTTGCAGATTAGGAAATCATGGCAATCCATGAAAATTGGATTATCATTTAACTCTTAAAAGATGTGCTCCTTCTCACTGCGAGGTCTCCATAGCATCCAGTTGAACATTCTCATTGCTCACCCTTCATCAAGCACAGAAGCAATTTCTCTTCTGCAGAGGATCCTTGTCAAGGGTCTATCAGGCTTCCATCATAACAAGGTTTTAAGAAAGCTCCGTAGACCTCTAATTTTGTCTGATTCTTTATCTCTGAAGAGAAAGCAGTTCAAAATGAATGTAAAACTGCAGTTGTTATTCAAGAATGGATGCCCGGTGAGTTTACACAAGAGCAGTGTTGCAAATACATAGTACTGTACTAAATATAAACAAATAATACACAATATAGGCAATAATGACTTGTTTACTAATAAAACTATGTTGCTGATTTGGACCAAACACAATCCAGGCACAATCACCTGGGGTGGCTCAATACAAGGAATGCTTAGTTTCGCCTAAAAATCAATCCTGATGATTTGCAAGTTATTTGGGAATTAGCATAATTCAGTCTTGACTATGCATCTATAAAAGGATCATAAAGTTTTTTAAATCATGTGTTAGTCAGGAACCAAGGATGTACACCAGCACCTGAATTCCTCACATTTTGGATGCAAAATAGTAACAAATAGCAAACTCATTCTCCGGAAGCAATGTAAATATCACTGGGTGAATGTAATTGTTGCTACATATAGCAAAAGAAGTAACAGTTATATGATAAGGGCAGGGATAAGAGTAGACATTATATATAGTTTTTGTAACAGAAATTAATTTAAATTGATGAATCGTAATATCTTACTTTCTAATTTTTCATTTCGCTGTAATCTGATTTTGCATAATTTGTATTGTCTTTCAATTTTTGTTATGTAATATTTTGTTTCTTGAAATAGTTTTTCTTTTTTTCTGTATAGTGTCATTTGGTAATAAAACTAATAAAAATAAAAATAAAAAATCTAATAAAAACAGAAGTTGTCTTCTGCATGTTGAGCTGCACTAGAGAAGATCTATATGGATTTATTTTTATCATTGCTTTCTTTTCTGTTAATCAGAATTGCAAAATATTCCTGCAGTTCCAAATCAGGCATTAAATATGAGTAGACTAATGTCAACAGCTTACTTTACAAACTTTTTATTGGCTGGATAGTGTACACAGTACTTACGGCTGTTATCTATTAAAGACAAAATACACTTCAAAATGCAGCATAAAAAATTATAAACTTTTGAACTATATACAAACTTTGCCTTACAATCTAACAAATATCAACTCCCCACCCACACCCACCCATCCTTTACAACCCAAGGAAGTTTTACATGCACAATATCTGAAAAGAGTTAGCATTACTTGGAGATTGCTACTCCACCTTTAAATATCAAACTGCTTTACATAAACTCAGTGTTCGTGCCTTTTAGATCAACAGAAAATTTATACTATTCTCAAATCCACTCTGATCTTTACAGCTATCCCTAGATCTATCCCCAGTTAAATATTCCATAGTCTGACTTTCCACCTTCCAATTAAGAGTGTGCATTTGAAGTTAGTTCTTTAATTTTTACTTGGTAGCAGAATATTACAAAACATGTTGCAATTTAACACTCTCAATATTAAATATTTTGAAGTAACTTTGACCTACACACATGAAGTCTAAGCCACCGACTGGCATATTATATTCTATCAGTCCATTTTACACCATTACAGAAAAATCTAACAATAGGAATTCTCTAAAGACCAAAATTAAATAGATGTCTGCATCTTCTAAATATAGATATCACAAAGGCCTTTCTTTCAATGTGGGGGAAAGGAAATGATGGCTAGGACTTTTAAAGTTACAAATGTCACATGGTTTTACATGCACAAAGAATTAAGAGAACTTGATCCCTTTAGCATCCAGTTTGCTAAAACTGATAGCTGAAAGGAGAAACTCTCACACACAAAATCTTTAATCCAAACTATATAGCATTTCCCTCACCATGCCTATTCTCAGAATGTACCAATGCTTTTAATATTTACAACAATGCAAACATCCATTTGATCACAGGCATCCAGTATGCTAAAGATGCAGGCGAGTGAGTAGAAAGGCTTTTGAATTATTTTAAAACTAAAAATACTTAGTACACAATATTTGTATACAAGTAAAAATGATGTGTAGGTGATACAAAATGAAGCATCCCCCCCCCTTGTAGCAGCTTACGTTTGAGGATTAGAACTCTTAAACTCTGCTTCGCACTGTTATTTTTATCAAGCACCTTCCAAAACTATTGAACATCAATTGTTATTAGAACTTTTTGCTTCATACCATTCATTTTCTCTCTCAAGCCCTGCTAAGCCAGTGATGGTGAACATTGGCACTCCAGATGTTCTTGGACTTCAATTCCCAGAAGCCCAAGCCCCCGTGAATCCACACGGATGGGTTTACTGCGATTCATCCAGCCCACGCCGCCCTCGTCACTCCTACTTCCGTTTCCAGGAGCGACGAGGGCAGCGTGGGCCGGATGAATCGCAGTAAACCCATTCGTGTTGGATTCACGGGGGCTTGGGCTTCTGGGAATTGAAGTACAAGAACATCTGGAGTGCCAAGGTTCACCATCATGGTGTGAAGCCATGACATGATAAAGATTTATTTCTGCTTTTTTCATTGGAAAGAATCACTGTCCAACTGTCCTTCCTGTTCTGAAGCAATAAGTCCCCTTTTAAAAGTGTAATGGTCAACGTTCAGGGCCCTTCCTTGCTATGCACCCTTGGCTCTTGTTTTTGGCTTTCATCACCTTCCAATGATGACATACTGATGTCAATCCTCTTCTACTTTCCTTCTTGCTAAATGATGCAGATCTAACCATAAGCATGGAAACATGCATGTATGGAATGAAGTGTTAGCTGCACGTAAAACCAATGAGTAAAACGAAGTGATGCTTGCTAGAAAACATCCCAGATCTAACCTCAAATTCTGAATTAGTGAATGAAAAAAAGCTGCTTTGTTCTACATTTTTTTACCAAGCAAACAGAACGAGACAAACATGGGTGGGGTAGGGAAGAAAGAGTATCACAAGAGATAATGACAGTTACAGAACTGTTAAGTGCCAGATTCACAAATACCATTACATATAAAGGTTTAAAGAACTCCACACATTAATTTTCATGTACAAAGTTGTCTGAGCTACAGCTGACAATAATGATTTATGATATGGTTATGGTAACTATGAGTGTTACATCGGGATTAACACCCACGGCGTACCGAATCCTCAAGAGCTTGGAGAAAGAACTATGCCAAGATCAGGACAGGAGTAAAAAGCCTGCATTTATGAGCTTGTGAGAAATGAAAATCAGCAAACTTTACAGAAAGAAGCAATACAAATACTTCAGCTGTTACTTACATTACTAGCTGCAACATCTGCCCATTTCCCCCCATCAATGGCCATCATTTTTGCCATTATACAATCTCCTTGCTATTCTATGGAACATGAATGCATTATTCTGTGTTTTACAGTCTTCCCAAAACTCTGGAGAGAATACATGATATTTGTCCAAACACTACTTCAAGAAGAAAGTGCAGCATCTTGTAAACTTTTAGGTGCTTTTACAGAGAAAAAATTTGTTTCCCAAAAATATGAAGTTGAAGCTGTCTAATGCATTTGAGACCAAAAATGGTGTTATCAAGAAAAGAAAACAAAGTCAGTTCCGGCTGCTCAAAACATGTGCATTTCTGGTTAGTTCAAAAGTCATGGCTTCTAAAACCAAATGTCAGTTATTGCTGAGGCAGTGGCCATTTCAAGCTGTGTCATTGTTACCGACCAGGATGTAAAAAGCCTCCAAGCCAGACTTTCCAGCTCTCTGGTCTGGCTTAGGTGTGAAGATAACAAAACAAAAAAATCCACAATTGCTTCTCTTTACGGAGAGTGCTGCAGTTAAAATCCTACAATGAATCACTGACCGAGTGTAATATTTGTTCTGAAAAAGAGAACAGGCTGGACATAGGGCAAAGTATCCCATTCAGAAGTTTGACATGATGGTAGGGAACAGTTGCTGAGAGAGTAGATACTTGTCCAGATGTTTTGTTCCTTAGTTGGTTGTTAGGATACTCTAATCATCTGTGTCATTGCTTCTTCGTTTTCCTGGCTTGGATCCTGTAATGGGGGGGGGGGGGAGTCTTGTTACACACAAACTGTTCATCACAATATCTAAATGCAAACAATGGCTGCCAGTCATTTAGGGACGTCCCAGCAAACTTAAATGCTGCCTGTACCATCCACCTGCTCTGCCCACAGCCACCATCCCAGCTATTTCCCCCTACGGCTCAGCTATGACATTGGTGACAGGAAATAAATGAAAGTGGAACATCCATCTTGAGCAAGATGACCAGCCCCTGGCAAACAGCGGTGGGAATGCAACAACCTTGTTCAAGATTCTGGGGGGCTGAGTGGAGGGAGACATAGTAACTCTTTTCTGTGATGATCCCACCTCTACATATTCTGTGTTCCTCCTAACTCCATGATGGCGAACCTTGGTACTCCAGGTGAACTTGGACTTCAATTCCCAGAAGCCCAAGTCTCAGAGAATCCACATGAATGGGTTTAATGTACTTACGTGCAGTAAACCTATTCATGTGGATTCACAGAGACTTGGGCTTCTGGGAATTGAAGTTCAAGAACACCTGGAGTGCCAAGGTACGCTATCACTGTCCTAACTCAACAAATTGTTGTGGCATTCTAGAACATTCTACCTACAGAGGTGAAAAAGTGTTCTGTCCATTTCAGCCTAGCAGGGATAGCCTGTGAAATAGGATTGCACCAAGTGCACTGGCACCCATCTCAGTTATTTTTAAAAAGTTGTTGGTCCTTCCCCTGAACAGGAAAATGCAATTTAGACTCACTCATACGTGTGCTCAGATCTGGGTATATGCAAAGAATGCTTGTGCACACATCTAGGTCTACACATTCAGTCTATGTCCACGGTATTTAGTTTCCAAACTGCTGACATGACTCTTTCTATGGAAAAAGGTATACCCATCCCTGTGTGTCAGCACTAAAGTTGCTGCGTACTTCACAGAAGTACACTTATATGTGAAGGTTTAGTATTATAACTCCCATTTTGAAGTAACAAGACTGAAGACAACGTCTAACATCTGCCTGTAAATATAGGCTGACAGAATCTACCATAACCAAACAGTGGCGGTGAAACTAACACAGTCCCAAAAGATTTGTTTTGCTTTGCTATTCCCAAAGTCTGACTTTGGACTCCATGCATTTTTACGGTAAATGTCAAGAAGCTGCCTCCAACTTGTCACATTCCACCACCAACATCTCTCTGTATTGCCACTATTTCTCATCCCAAGGAGTAGGTCAATATTTATTTTTAAAGTTTTTAAAAGTTTATTTTCATCTGGCTTTTAACAATAAAGTGCAAGTTAATCTATAAAAACACCAGCTAAACTAAAAATGAAAATTTAGAATGATTTTTCACCTACCTGCATATCTTCTTTTTCTTTGGGTGAAAAAAACCGCCCACCTTCTCCTCGCTTCCTTGCCATGGCATGTCGGTGTCGAGACTCATGCAGGTATTTCTGTAGAAGAGATAATTAATTTAGGATCTGCTAAGTGAGGTGGGGACAAAAAGCCAAAGAAAGGGAGGCAAAGAGACAGAAGGAGAAGTGGTGGAAAGAAAAAGAAACTAAAAGGTTGTCCTGCTGACTTCTATTGTTGGCTGTATCCAACATTGGCGTTACCTACCACTGGCATGCAGCCCTCAACAGAATACTGCTATGACATGTTAAAGATCATATCATTTGGCTTTCTGTACATCTCAGGCAATTCACCTCTTTTACTGGCTTTCAAAATCATTTATTATTTCTGTTATCAAAGACTGGAACTAAACCATCTATAATGCACTTTGGAAGAAGACTTTTGATACTTGAGTGCACTGATTTAGTTTAACTATTCTTTTGCCTACTACATCTAGGACAAGGGGAAGAAATGTTCACAGGTGAGGGAATGGAATGTCTATTGTAACAGGAATAAAAGAAATTACATGTATACATCATGAGCATATATCACATTCTGTCTTTTGCAAACAAACACTAGATTACAAACCCACCCTCCGCTCTTTAGGAATTTTCCCTTCTGCTTCCAGCTTGGCTCTTGCTTGCCTCCTCTTCAGAATTCGGTGATACTGTTTAGCATTCACATACAAAGGTTCCTCTTCAAGCATCTCAGCTCCAGGCAAAGGTATCCTTTGGATAGCAGGCACTGATCCAGCACCAGGGACCATCTGTATTAAAGCAAGGTAATAACCTGCTTAAAAGATGGTATTTCAAGAAAAATGGCACATAAGTGGTAAATTATATATATATATATATAACCGGGTTGAGTTCAAGGAAAGCAAATCTCAAAAGAATTTAGAGTAGTGCATTCTTCAGAAGTAATGCATTCTTCAATTACAAAATTTGGCATAAAAGCATCCGACAGTTCTTGCATTTATAACATTTATTGCTATATATTGGTTTGCTGTAAAGATCAAGATTATTATCATACAAACATGAATTACTAGCCCAATTATCTATGAAAAAGCAACAAGTTATCAAACTGAGCAAGAAAAAACTCAGCAGGGTTAAAGGAGTATTAGAAAAAAATTCAATACACACCATGACCATCCCACCAGAATTAACTACATTTCCAGCAACAGGCAGCGTCACAGTTACAGTCCCTTGTCCACTGCTGGTTGTGTTGGTGTTGGCGCCAGTCTGAACTATCTGTGCTCCAGCCAAACTTGCTGCCGGGATGGTGATCATGCCTGTAACAGGGACTGTAACTTTTAAAAACAACACAAACACATACACAAAAAATGAAGGGAACATAATTAGTCCCACTTCAGAACCTAGCCACTCTGCTCTGAAATACGCCATAGAATTTTCTAGAAAAAAGATTTCTATAATAGCGTCTCTACAGACTAATTCACAACCAAATTAAAAAGACATTCTTTAAATAGGGCCAAATCAGTACAGTCGTCAAGATTCTGCCAAGTGTTTTGTAGATAAGGCAGTATGAAATAACATTACTGTTGAAGAGGACTGTTGTTTTACTTTCCCTTGGTTCCTTTTGAATAATTAAGATAATACACCCACAAGGTGCCTTTAAGGACCTGCTTCCCAATGTGGGGTGCATGCTCCATAGGGGGGCAATTTGATTTTTAAGGGGGGCAATTCGAGAATGAGTTAACAGTGAATGGCCTTTTAGGCTTTCTCCACGTGAATAGTTCACTTTTTGGATAATAAGAATTATATGTCGGGGGGAGGGGTGAATCAGGTTTTTAAAGATGCTTAGGTGGGTCATGGCCAAAAAAAGTTTGGAACTATTGCTTTAAGTGAAATGAAATAAATTCACAGAGAACAGATTCTATCAAGCTATCAGTCAAACGAGCCCCATGCCTTGGTGCAAGGGTTGGTGTTCACTCCTACTGTAGTTTGGGAGGAAAGCCACAGAAAGGGGTTATTTTTAATGTTTCCTACAGCACTAAGCAACATAGTACGTAGTTATTTGCCACTAGAAGTCAATTTTTAATAGATGCAGATCAGGGATTCTCAACCTGCGGCACGCAACACCATTTCATATGCCCCCCATTGCCTCCCACCACACCAGTAAGTGCCATGTGGTGGAGGAAGGGCAAAATGGCCATCCGGCCCCTGAAGCTGTTTGAGGGAGCGTGACCCGGCCCCAATCTTTAAAAGGTTGAGAACTCCTGTTGTAGATAGTTTAAAAACACGCAGCAGCTTAGTCTCAATTAAGTGTAGAAGAAAAGAATTATTTACATTCAGATGAACAAATATTTCAATTTTAAGTATTCCTCCATTCTATGACTCTTATAGAGCCTTTTAGCCTTCTTTTCAACAGGATCTTTGTCCCCAAATGGCTCTAAATGTGAGAACACATAAGCAAAAACTGTCTCAAAAGTTATGGTAGAAAGAATCAAGAAGCACCCCCCTGTGGCCAACAGTGTCTTACACAGCTCTATCTCCTGGGCTACTAAATTCGCCAAAGCCAAGAGTTTTTTAAAAAAGACTAGATGTAAATAACAGGACATTAATGAATCTTACTTTTTCACTCTCTCTAGACTGTTAGTGTCTTTGAAAACATTTCTTTTTTTAAAAAAAAATAAAGTGCATACAACAGTGGCCAAAGGTTACATCTAAGTTTATTCATTCCTCCTTGTTTCTTCTTCTTTCATGTCCCAATCAAACCCTAGACTACCAAAATGAAGCCACCTTCTGTGTAGCCTATACTCCACTACATAAATATCATGCCAATGTTTGCATGTTGTGAATGATATTTTCAATAGAAATCATTTTACTAGTATTGCCTGAGTCTGTGAAAAAAGTGTTTTTTGTCTAAAGCAATAACAATTTATCACACAAACATGCTACTTAATACAGTCCTTCAAGTTTTACTGAACTTCTACAACACTGCTTTCATTACAAAAAAGAATGCTAGAGTATTTTCAGAAACTTGACACTTTGAATTTGTCAAAAAACATAATATAGTTACTATAGGATAAAAACTGACCCTCAGATTTCTTACTATAAACATACTATCACAGCATCAAATATCTACAGTTCTAACTAAATAGGATTTAAAATATTCATCACTAATCTCAATAGCACCATCTTTCTCCGTAAAGGCTAAATACTCAATAAAATCATGTTCAATATTATTTTACAAAATGACACAAGAACCAATGGCATGGAAAATCCATACCTTGTTGAAGAATTGTTCCATCAGCGTTCACTGGTTGATAGACAATAGTCTGACCTTCTGCAGTCTGGGCTACCTGCTGCCCCTGAACGGCAATTTGTGACTGGGTCTATAAATACATTAGATGAAACGTTCAGCAATATCAACCAGTTATAATTGGGCTTCCTAACTGCACTCTATTGTTTAACTCTAACAACAACAATAATGACGACGACAACAAGCTATCTAGTCAATTCTGACTTACTGTGATCCTTTCTGGGGTTTTCTAGGTAGAAAATACTCAGGAGGTTACCATTCCCTTGTTCTGGGGGTGCCCTGGGACTGTGCGGCTTGCTTATGACCTCACAGGCTGGCTCTTCTCTCAGGAGGCACAAAGGGGAATCAAATTCCCAATCTCTGGCTCCAGTCAGATACCCAAACCACTGAGCTGTCAGCCAACTTATTTAGCTATGCTAAAACAAGGTCTGCTGTACATGTAATTCTATTTTAGCCCCTTAATATTTCCCAAATATTTCCTTCATACATTACCTGTGTCTGGCCAGCAGTAACTGCAGTCTGGGGCTGTTGGATTATGATTTGTTGCGTCTGACCCTGCTGACCCTGGACTTGCACAGCCTGACCACCCTGAATCTGAATCTGGCCAGGTTGGACCAACTGAATCTGTGGAAGGATGAATCAGGAGAAATGTTAAAATTCAACATATTTATACCTTCTCTTTTTATTATTTAATTACTCTCAGAGAATTGACAAATAAGATTAAACCTAAGAAGTTATATTTAATTATAGCAAACCCCTGTATAACAAAGGGCTCTAATAGTGAAAAAAACACACAGCGAAAAGAAATAAAAGGAAAATGCCTCGCACAGCGAAAATTTTTCAGAACAGGTTTTTTCCGTTTTCAGTGCATTCCTATGGGAAACTGCGCTACACATAATCAATTTTCGTTTTCAATGCATTCCTATGAGAAATTCATATAACAAAAATTTTGCTGTACGAAAAACCTCATGGAATGGATTAATTTCGTTATACACTCATACGTGCAGTAAACCCATTCATGTGGATTCACAGGGACTTGGGCTTCTAGGAATTTAAGTCCAAGAACAGCTGGAGTGCCAAGGTTCGCCATAACTGATCTATAGTTTGTGGATTTCTAGGATACAAACCTGCTGAAGCCCTTGTGATCCTGAAACTGGAACTTGCATAATGGTTTGACCTTGACTCCCGGGTACAGCCTGTACCATAATTGGCTGGCCTGTTGATGTGATAAGCTGGCCTCCACTTACTTGAACCATTAGAGGCTGACCCTGGACCTGAAGAATAGAAAGGAAGAGAACAACAATGAAATAGAGGTCTGTTAAGCCACCAGAACCAGGAATCAAGGAGTACTAATTCAGCCATTGCACAGAAGAGCAAAATGGAGCAGTAAAAGACATTGTTTCATGCAATGTCACAGGCAAGAACTTCCAGCAACAATTCAACAATGTGGAATCTAAGACAGAAAAATTGATACCAATAACTACACCAGGGATTCTCACTCTGCAGCATAAGGCACCATTTTATGTGGGGGCCACACCGCCTCCACCACACCCAGAGGTGCCATGTGGTGGAGGAAGGGCAAAATGGCCATCTGGCCCCTGAAGCTGTCTGAGGGAGCATGAGCTACCCCCCGGCTTAAAAAGGTTGAGAACTCCTGAACTAAACTGATATCAAGTACATAAAGGTAAAGGTAAAGGTTTCCCTTGCTCGAAAGCCAGTCGTATCCGACTCCAGGGTGCAGTGCTCATCTCTGTTTCTAAGCCGAAGAGCCAGCGCTGTCTGCTTCTGCAGACGTTTCCGTGGTCATGTGGCAGGCATGACTAGACACCGGAGCGCACGGAACGCTGTTACCTTCCCACCAAAGTGGTCCCTATTTATCTACTTGCAATTTCTTGCTTTCGAACTGCTAGGTTGGCAGGAGCTGGGATGAAGACGGGAGCTCATTTCCATCCTGCAGTACATACATAGCTTATATTTCACATTTGTTTATATTTTACTAATTCATTAAAACCAGGGATTCTCAACCTGTGACCTGGATGCCATTTCATGTGGCTCACCACCACACCAGGAAGTTAAATGGGGTGGAGGATGGGCAAAAGGGCCGTCTGGACCCCAATGCTGTCTGAGGGAACATGATCCAGGCCCCAGATTAAAAAGGTTGAGAACTCCTGATTTAAACTATATTGATATTAAAAGATTGTGCCAAAGCTACTATAAGCTAGACCCACTTCACTGTTTTCAGCAGAAGTTTAACATTCTAAATAACAAAATTCTACTGTCAGCCATGACAGTAAGAAGGAAGGAAAAGGGAGGGAAAGTAGAAGAGAATGTTTTAATCTCTCTTCCTTATTTTGAGGAAATAATGACTGTGATGAAAGAAGGCATCTAAGCTCTTTTATATCAGGGATTTCTCAACTGCAAATGGTGATGAGATGGTAAAGGAAAAAAGGTCACTAGCCGCCCACTCTATGCTTTGTCCAAGGTACAGCTCAGCTTATCTGTCTCCATACCAAGCAGGGTTGGGAAACAGGACGGAAAGGGAGGAAAATAACATTTCCATTTTGCAACTTTTTGCTAAAATAGATTGACTGAGAGGCAGACAGAACACCATTCTTAAACCACAACTAAGTGCAATCTTTGCTGGAAGACCTTATGTTACCAGGAAGAAAGAAAAAGGAGATGGAAGTTGTTTAACTGAGAAAGACTGGCAACATGCTTTGAACCCTCATTTGCTTGGCTGACTGCAAATCTGTCAAAATGCATCTATTGAAGGAATTAAATATTTTCCAAAGTCAGACCAATAGACAGATGAATTGAAAGTGAAAACATTGCAAAACTGAAGCTAAGTCAATGTACTGTAAGAAGTCTGGCAAGGGAAAAAAAGTAAACCAAAAAAAAAAAAAAAGCCTCCATATAAGTTTTGTTTATATGAAGTACATTAACAATGTACTGCATAACATTCACTATTTGATGGTAGAAAGTAAAAATGTCCTTGGAACAAATTATACAATCAGATTATGTTCATAATTGACTTTCATCATTTCATAAGAACATGAATCAGGTCTGAAACATTCCCTACTTTAAAATTGTAATCTATGTATAGATATCCTGATCACTGCAGTATAATTGCGAAATAATCCTTAACTTTCTTTCCAAGTAAAAGAAAATCTCATCATCCTTCAAACATTTATCATATTTATACTAATTTCCTTGCACAAAGAGAAGGCATAATGAATGGATGCCAAGTTTGTAATTCATGTCTCTCCCACCCTTCTTATTTATCTTCATATTCACAATAGAACGTTTGTGCAACTAGATCTGCTGCATGCATTTTTAACAGGAAGACAGTCCTTTTTGTTGTCCTTAATCTGACTGTTATCTGTCTACAGATAGCAAAAGCCATAGCTGTTACAAAGCATGAAAACTGCCACTGTTATTATTCTTCCTATTTCAAGCCTCAGTGCAAACACAGCATTAGATATGAGTTGATGGGGGTGATTCATGCAATGCTCACACAAATACAACAGATAGATCACCACTACCTGGAGGGTCTGGACTTGCTGGCCTGAGGCTGATGCCACTTGAGCCTCAGTCTGCAACTGGACAGCAGTGACGCCGCCCTGCTGCTGGGAATAGGAACAGGAAGAGCTTGAAACTTTGCAGCAGGAAAGGAAGGGCTCAAGATAAGAAACATCTTTTACTACTGTGAGGACAGTGGGCTTTATGGATGAGAACTATCTGGCCTACAGGTGATGAGCCCTCTAATGGTTGTTCTACTGAGAAATATTAACAACGAAAGAAAAATACGATATTGCTGTTGCCATCTGGAAACTACTGAAATATCTTAATAATATTTTTTTAGTTGAAAAATGAAGAAAAATATATAGATGAATGGAAACCTCTGAACAATTATGAGCACACCATACGGTAACTGTATTATATCTGAATAAATACAACTTTTATAAAGTGTTATTAGGTCTTTGTTCAGCAACACTCATACATGAATATAAAAAAACAGGGATGAGGAAAAACAAAAATAGGAAATAAATTAACACTTCTTACCCACCTTAGTTTGAGCTATTAAACAAAGTATTGCTATGTTAGATTTTAAGATTTGCCTTTTACACTACTTCATTAAGAATAGTGAGAAGTGATTAAAACATCTTCTGAACAAATTATTGGAACACCATCAGAATAAATGACTAAATAGCTACTAAAAATTGCTGCCAAAATAATAATCTCAGGAAGTAATATTCATAGTACTTAACCAGCATAATTCAGCTAAATATTTGTTTTCAGTATAACTGATTTCCAAGAACCCCCCCCCCCCCCCCGGATTATTAAACAACTTTATATTAGCTGAAATATCACTGAAGAGAACTAGGACTATTCTGTCCATGGGAATTATAATGTATTATTTTAAAATATGAGAAACATACCTTGAGTTTTGAAAAATAATGGATGGAAAGAATCTTTCAATCAAACAATAATTAGTAAAGAATTTGTCTAGTTTATTGGCTTTAAATTTGCAGTTTAAAAATATCAATGGTTTGGATTTGCCATCTTAGTTTACTATACCTGTTGTTGAATTTGTCCAGCTTGCACAACTATCTGTTCTGTCGAGCTGTTGCTGTTTGCTGTATACTGCTCCATAATATTCAAATGCTATTATCCAACCTTCAGGTGGAAACCTACAATGAAGAGAGAATATTAGTTCCATCAGTTATTATGACTGGAATTAATGTATGATTGCTGGATGGGTGGGGGCTTTCCTTTCTCTTCCGAGAGTCGCATAGTTAAGAAATATTTACTACATCTGAATGACACATTTTAAAAAACCTGTTTGCAACCAGCACAAACAGCAAATGTAACTGTGCTAAGGATATTCTAGAAACTGAAGATTTCATCATTCTTAAACTGAAAAGTGCATATAATGGTTAAATAAACCGAGATTGAAAGATCTTGCCAGTTTTGGATTTTGAGTATATAGGTCATCTCAACTTTTATGCAGACGTACTCTATATTCAATGTGGTACAAAATCATTGTTTTCACGACCCTAATCACAGATATCCACAAAGGCCAAAAATATTCTGCTTGTTTCTCATTGCTGACACAATGCAGCATATGTGAATACATTCTACTTATTACTTCTGAGATTAGTTGTTCATGTGTGTCCATCTTTACAAACCTGGCTACCCTTTTTCCTGGTCCATTTACTTGTACTGATTCCTCAGACATTGTCATTATTCTCAGACTCTAAAAGTGATCCCTGAAGTCCCCAAAGAAAGCACATTTAAAGAAGGATGAAAAATAACTGTTCTGGAATAAAAATCAAAACCCTGTAAGATCGCGCCACATACATCCTGTTTTTGAACTTTAGATAGAATCTGAACAGCAAGCACCAGACTGCATTTGGAATATTTCAAATTACAGGCCAAACTATATGTTAAATACAGTTCATCACTGAAAGTTTGAAATAGCTGTGATTTGTATAGCTGTCTGCGACAGAACAAACTTACTGCAAATGAAACCCATGTTTACCAAAGCTGTGTTTACTTCCAAACACTAGTTGCAAAACAAGTTAATTTGCAATTTACTGGTCTAAAAAACGTCTGTGGTGATCATCAGCCTAAGTAGTGCAAAAATTCCCTCTTCTAAGTCTCAGCTCCCAGTAGTCTAGTTTTAAGAAGCCATACGCTAAAAGAGTTTATCACACATTTTGCATTTTCCATCGCAAAGAATTATGTACAGTGCTTTGATCAAGAACAAACTGTTTCAAGATAATGCAAGAGAAAACTTGAAATAAAACTTTCAGAGTAGCACCAAAACTATCACAGCTCCAAACTATCCTCTACAAGGCAATATATAGTAAACTACGAGAATGAATAAAACAAATCAATTCCAGTTATTTTAAGAATTTATTTATTACTTTTAACTCTGTACAGCCTTTCTCCTGGTTTAAGAATCCAAGAATTAGCCAAAATAATTTTTTGTGGCTGTTTTAGCTGAATCGGACCTCCTGATGACTCATCTATGATTTCTCCTTCTCTTACAGAAATAATTTTTGAGCAACATAAAGTGGGACAAGTACACCTTTGGAAACAGAATGCATGCTTTTCTTAAGTCTTAGTTACTGAGGACATATTACAGCATAGCTCTTTTCTGTGCCTAAGACAACATTGCAGAAATCAATGTCAAAGCTCTTACTAAACTGAGCCAGTTATTGATGTAAAAAGAAACATAAGAATAAATCTAATGTGTGGGTCTTATGATGATATGGAGTCATACTTCAGGGAATTACACATGTAATATCAGGATTACCTAACACCAAATAACAGCTTCTTTCCTTAATTCCCTATCATCTGACCAAATACAGTGGTACCTCATACAATGATTTTAATCCGTTCCACGGGGCTTGTTGTACGAAACAACTGCTATATAGCGATTTTCCCTATGGGATGCATTGTACAACGATTTTTTCTGCTAAGTGGTTTTCCCATTAAAAAATTGTTGTACGATTTTTTTCCATAGGGAAAATTGTTATGCGGGATGCCATTTCCCCCAAACACCTAATTGTTATGGGATTTTGTTGTTATACGGGGCGATTGTTGTATGAGGTTCCACTGTATATGCAAATTCATGTATTTCCATCTCTCCTCCCAACTGCCACCAAGAACCCAACTCAGTGGGGGGAGGGAAAGTGCCAAAGTCAATTAAAACTAATGAGGTTATGATGGAAACTGTAGAATACAGTCTGGACATATGAGCTTAAGTGTACTAACACCATTCTTCAAACTTGAAATATCTTTCAATAATGGAAAAGACTAAGCCCCAATGCAATATACTTAAAAGTCAGAAGAAATTCCAAGGTAGAAAGCAGTCTCTCATGCAGTTTCCCCCCAATTTCAGAGTTAAGGAATGTTCCTAAAATGCAAACAATAATCTATTCTTAAATCGTTTAACTCAAATGAGATATCAACTCACAACAACTTAACTGAGCAAGACATCAGAAAGCAAGAAATAAAGGGACTACTAAAATGCAGAAGCTCTGACTCCAACAATAGTGAGAGCCTTATAAATAGCTGATAAAAGTCTGCTTATGACACTTTTCCTCCTCTGATCTCATCTCCACATCTGACTAATCTGATCATACCATGATGTACCTGCTACATCTACTTTTCCCACTGTGATGTGTGGCTGCCACTGCCCCCTTAAATACCACCCCCAGTGCGAATGAAGTCCCTGCTCCTTCCAACTGCTCAAATATATATTTTAATGGGCATCTCAGGAGACTTCAAAGTAGTCTCCCTTGGATACAGAGCACTCAGAGGCCTTAGATGGTAAGGAGATGGAGCCAACCAGACTGATTGTTTAAAAGCCTATTAGGCTGCTGATTGGAACCATTCCTTTGTAGTCCTTGCATCTGAAGTGGCATTACTGCTGCCAAGTAAATGAACTGGAGAAAATGAAAGGAGCAATGAAGAAACATGAGAAGAACAGCAGAGGTCAGGAAAAGAGGCTGGCATACACACCTACAAAGAGGTTTTAAGTCAGGTTCAATACTCTTGAATATTATGATTTTTTTACAAGTGTAGGCAGAAGACAGCAACTTCGGGGCTGTGGAATTCCCTCTCTCCAGAGACATGTCTAAACATGAACATCTTCTGGACAGTAGTGCACAGCCTATCTGAGTCAGCTGTTGCTGTGCAATTTAAATTGCTAAAAGAACAACTCCAAGATTGGAAATTTTAATTTCAAAAGTTTCATGTTTTTAAATATAAACAATTTATTTCTATCTGCACAAATGTTTGTAGCATGGCAAGAAGAAATGCATCATTTTTCATATTTTCTACTGTAAAGTAAATGAAGACATTTTGTAAAGCAAAGATTTTAAATTAAATAAAATATGACAGAAAGGATACTTTAAGCAACTGATCTTACTATTGCTTTTTTCTGATCATAATAATATTCATACATATTTGGGGAGGGTCGTGTTGATCTGTTGCAGCAAAACAAAGAAAAGTCGTTTTATTTGATATAAACTTTGCCAGACATTTCCCCACATCTACCTAAATGAAGCACATTCCAAATACAAATTGTTGGGCCAGTACAGTTGAAATACTTGTACAAGTATTTCATGAGGTGTCTGGTATGCAAGTGGCACTCACCAAATGTTGCAAACTGCTTGTGCAATTACCAATGTGCATATGAATGTTTCAATAGGATACTGGGGGCCCCTATCTTTTGACTCAAGTGCTACAAGACCCTTGCCTGTTAAATGTATTGTAGAATAACAAGCAGGTGGTTCAGGAGGTTTTACACTGCAAAAATAAATAAATGAAGAGAAATTTTACTCCTCAACAAATTTACAATAAAATTAAATAATGTGGTAAGAAAATAGACAACTTTTAAACAATATATAGTATGAAGAGGACCATGAAATAGCTTTTTCAAGTTGGAAAACTTCTTGATCAGATTACTTACAGTAGCTCTTAGGAAAACAACAAAACTTTCCTAATTTTAAACAATCACTATATTCCGGACATACTGTATTCAGTTTTCAATATGCCAGAAAAATAGCAATGTCCACAATTTAAAGGTATCTGTAGCCTAGAAGTGTTTGAAAGGTCATGGAAAAAAGCTTTATGTTCAGATAGACTTTGAGGCAAGAAGAGCAGAGCTGTAGCTTTTAGTAAAGACTTTAGAGGAAGGACAGCTTTTCCCAGACTTCACATCATACCTCATAGATAACCAGAAGTTCTTTTTCCACTGTCCAAAGGGTCACTATTAGTAATTACCAAAGCAATAACAATGCATTTATCAGTCTTTTAATGACACAATATTTTTTGTGGGTTTTTAGTTTACTACTACTAATAACTATCATAAGTTATTACTGAAGCTGCAATCATAAGGGACACCTCAAGGGCCATAAGGATGTTCTGATTCTTCTCTTTAAAAAGGACTTTTTAAAAAACCTCTGAATCCTTTCCTGTCACCATGGAAACTTAATGAACCTGATGTCTCTGGTATTAGAGCTTAATGTAAACCTTGCCAAATGAGTTAGCAGTCTATAAGCCTTAGTAGAAGGCAGGGATGCCCAGGAACTGGAGAAAATACGCAATTGTCCTGGAAATAAATAAATGGCATCCCTACACTGTTACTGGGGAGAAGGATTGTAATCGGGGGAAACAAAGACATTTTGGGTAAAATACTTCATCTGTGTCCCTGCAAGGAACAATCTGATCAGGTACAGTAGAACCTCAGATAACGTCCAAACTCTGTTCCACGGAGTTGGTTGCTATGTGATTTTGGACATTGTGCGGTTCCTATGGGGAGATGCCTTGTATAAAGTCCAAAAAATGGTCGAAAACGGACGTTATCCGAGGTTCCTATACCAGTACCTCGGATAACATCCGTTTTTTGAGCGGGTTTGGATGTTATGCAAGGCGCCAAGTATGCATAAAAACCATGACGTTATGCGAATATGACGTTACCCAATGCGGACATTATGCAAGGTATTGCTGTATATTTAAACCCATCCCTTTGACAAAGATCACTTCCAATGATAGGTGATAGTGGAATAGCCTGTAGCAAAAGTAAATTAAAAAGTTAGTTATGAACAAGCAGCAGCAGGACCAGATGGATGAGTGGTATTTCTATGTTAATCACATTCATATCTCACAATTAATTTTCCAGAAAGCCAAAAGTATTTAGACAAAAATCTAAGATATGACCCCATCAGGTGCTATGTCTACAGTCCACACACCTTCCACCAACTGTGCAAGTCTACTGATGCCAAGTGTACAAGCATTACTATTCTTCTCAACTCAGTTGAGAGGTTAAGAACTTAAGTGTTAGCTAAATGTGACACATCACTGCTGAGGCTTTATCTTCCTGTAGCAAATGTATCAATTTATCAGGACAGATGGTTAACAATTACCTGAATACTGTATTTCTGGGTACTTCTAAGTTTGTCTTAAAAGTTTTTAACAGGAATATCATTTTTTATTACACAAGATACCTTCTTTGTAATAAATTCCATTTTTAAAAGTTCATTACTTGTTGTTGTTCAGTCACACAGTCGATTCCGACCACGTTTTTTCCAAGTTCCTAAATGTACCATACTTGTGTTTCAGCACTATTTAATCAATTTGTAAATTGTGTTCTATGTGAAAATACTGAACTCCACTTATTTCCATTAGCCTTTTACCACAGATGCATAAGAAAATTATCCATATCACAGAGCCAGAAATAAAATATAAAAATGGCTATTCTACCACATTATAGTTCAAGCAAACGAGAACCACAACTTACACTATTTAAATGTGTTTTAGAGTATGAAATACAAATTTAATGGGCTAACTGTGGTTTTTGTTGAGGGGAGATAAAGACACACTTGACACTACAGAATTCACAAGTATAAAAGCAGTTTTACTAGTAAAGAGATATTTCTCAATCAAGAGATACTCTACAAGTACATATTGTATTCATTGGTTCTGTAACATATTATTCTTCCGTGTCTAGGCCAGATGTGAAACTGCCAAAATGAAGTCACCTTTTGATGACTTCAGTCTGCAGTTCCTAGATTAGCCGGCAACACAAGGTTGCCGTTACCAGGGTACAGCCGAGTGTGGGTTAAAAATACCACAATCTTCAAGGAGGCCCTTTCTATGTATCTACGTAACATATTAAAATACAGTGATACCTCATACAACATCCAAACTTGGTTCCACAAGTTTGGACTTTATACGGTTTTGGACTTTGTATGAGGCATGCAAACTCCTAGCCGCGATGCCTCATACAACGTCCAAATCCTTGCCGTGATGCCTCGTACAACGTCGTTTCTATAGAGATACATTGTACTGTGACAGCACAGACTTCAGGGCAAAGTCAAGGAAACAGACAGAACTTTAAGAAATCATTGTGTAAAGGCTAAAAACATTACAAAAACATGTCAAACAACCCTGATTGTCCAAGAACCTGAAGAATGCTACAAAAATCCCAGGAATGCTTCTAAAAATTCTGACGAAAAAAATTCAAAAAAATCCAAAATCACGCTCAAAACCACTCCTAAACACTCTTTGCCTCATGCAAAACCCACAAGAGCGATGCACGCATGTGTCCTTGCCTTTTATACTGCCCAGGCACAATGCAACCTGGGAAAAACCCCAATGCCTCATACAAAGTTGCAGCGACTTTGTATGAGGCAACTTTTTTCAAGGAATTAGGCGATGTTGTATGAATTAGATGTTGTATGAAGCGGACTTTGTATGAGGTATTACTGTACCTTAACAGAGACCTAACCTTGCAGAGATCTACAACACTCCAAATAACAGGTGGCAATGTTTCTGTGAGGCCAATTTCAAATTGTCTAGGCATCTGGAAAGGCTACCAAATATTAATTCAATTAACAAAGGAAGGGGGTTGGTTTTGTAGCCAGAAACCCAGGTCCACATCTAAGAATATCACTCTGCCATAAGCTAGATTTTTTTAAAATAAGTGTTTGAAGTGGTAGCCATGTTAGTCTGTGCAAGCATAGAGGTGAAATTCGGAAAATTAGAATATCACGCAAATGTTCATTCAGTTCAGTAATGCAACTTAAAAGGTGAAACAAATATATGAGATACTCATTGCATGCAAAGCAAGATAGTTCAAGCCTTATTTTGTTATAATATTGATGCTTATTATGGCTTAAAGGTAAAGGTTTCCCTTGCTCGAAAGCCAGTCGTATCTGACTCTAGGGTCCAGTGCTCATCCCTGTTTCAAAGCCAAAGAGCCAGTGCTGTCTGCTTCTGCAGACATTTCTGTGGTCATGTGGCAGGCATGACTAGACACCGGAGCGCATGGAACGCTGTTACCGCTGTTATTATGGCTTACAGCTTATGAAAACCCAAAACAAGCCCACCAAAATCATGTACCCCATAATCATCACATCTCATGTACACTGTACGTCATGATCATCACGATTATAACGAATTAAGGCACGACATCTCTCGCTTTGCATGTATTGAGTCTACCTCATATATTTGTTTCACCTTTTAAGTGAAATGAATGAACATTTGCACAATATTCCAACTTTAAGAGTTTCACCTGTATAAGAGAGAAAACAAAACAGAACAGCAAAAAGAAAATTTATTTATTTATTTAAATTTCTATACCGCCCACTTGGCCAAGGCCAACTCAGGGTGGTTCACAATCATAATAAAAGCATGATTAAAAACATAGTTAAAACTGCTTTTTTTAAAAAAAACTACCCACCCACTCACTTTAAAAAAGGGTGCAGGGGCCGAGGGTGCTGGGATTCGCTATACCAGCCACCCAACGGAGACAACCCTTCCACCTGCACCCCATACATGGCCTGCCAGCCAGGTTTTAAGTTCTTTTCTGAAAGGCAGCAATTCAGATGTAGCTCTGTTGGCAAGAGGTTCCAGAGAGCCGGTGTGGACACGGAGAAGGCCCTCCTCCTTGTGCTGGAGAGGCGAGCCCTTCTAGTGGATGGTACAGTAAGAGAGCCTCTCCAGTCCGCCCTGGTTGGACAGACGTCCTCAGGGCGATGTGGTCCTCAGGGCGATGTGGTCTCTTAGGTAGGAAAGGAAAGGAAAAAGACAAAAAAATGTTGTGGCACCTTAAAGACTAACTCCTGGATTTAAATGTGAGCTTTTGTGGACCAACGTCTGATGAAGTGGACTTGGTCCACGAAAGCTCACATTTAAATACAGGAATGCCATAACATTTTATTTTATTTTTTTGGTTTTTGCTGTTCTGTTTTGTTTCCTCTTTGATAAAATTAGGAAGGTTCACTGTACCACCTGACACCCCCCCCTTCCCTCCCGTAGTGGTAGTGTTCAAAGTGGAGCCCACAGGTTCAAATTGTCCTGAAGACGGCGGCTTGGCGGGGATAAAATAACTGACCTAGCTGGCCACTCATAGCCGTAGGAAGGGCCCCATCTTGGACACAAAGGAGTAACCCTGGAGGAGCCTGAGGGGGGAGGAGGCCCTCGCTCGTTCTGTCCACTAGGAAAGCCACCCTCACGAGGTAACTTCCCCACAGGGAGCAGCAGCCCGTGGGCTTCCCGGACTCTAGTCGGCATCATCTTCATCATCATCACCACCACCACCTCCAAGCGAAGTGTGGCCAAAGGGACGGTCTCTCCCAGAGGCTTCCCCCTGTGGCCTCAGAAGAAACGGCCCGAAGTAATACTCCTCCTCGGGAGTCTCGGCCTCCCCCGCCACGGTGACCTTCCCCCAACTCCCCCCCCCCACGGCATAGGATGGGGATAATAGCTCTAGTAGTCCAACGGGCCACTGGCTGCCCCAGCCGCTGCTCGCCCAGCCCAAGCCCGCGCGCGGCCTCCTGACTGGCCACTCGGCCCCGCCAATCCCGGCTCTTGGGCCGGCGCTCGGGGGCTCCATATTGGCTGCTAGCACTCACCGTGCCTTGCTCCCCCGGTTCGGGTCCCGCTCTGATTGGCTCCGCCACCGGCCCCCGAAACCCAATCAGCGCCTCCACTCTAACTCGCCGCGCAAAATGGCGGCCCAACCAACCCCAACAAAGACCCAGGCGAGGATGCGTGCGCAGCGCGGGCGCCCCCCCCTTCCTCCGCGCGCAGGCGCCGTACGAAGAGCTCCTCCTGTCCTGCCTGCCCAACGGCTGGCGCGGCGTGCGCGTTTCCCTGCCCGCAGCCGCGCATGCGCCGCAGCTGTTTTGGGACTTTCCGTGGGGCTCGACGGAGCCAGTCATTTTTTATTCGGCTTTCAAGTCCTTGTACTTTAGAAAACGGGTCTACGCATGTGCAGAATAAGGTTATTGGGGTTTTTCAAAAACCTTTTTTTTCCCCCGGGCCTATGGTAATTTGGGGGGCCCGCACCCTTTTTACACCCTGTGGTGACGCCATAGAGTCGTCTGCCTAGAAGGGCTTAGAGTATGGGCGCTGCCATTTTGTGCTTTTTCTTGTGGAGGAGAAATGACGGTTTCCAAAACAGAGCTACTGTACTGTGTAGAACTAGGTAGTTGATAGAAGGAGGGTGTCCAGAGCTGCTGAGGACAGAGGAAGGGCTTGTCTTTGAACCTTGTGGGAGCAGCGTTGTCTCTTTGCTGCTTTGCTTGCAGAAAACTCCGATGGTTGATGCGAATAACTCATGATCAAAAATCATTTGAAGTCTTTATTTGGGGAAAAGGTATCCATACGGGGTTCTGAGGGGTCTTGGAGGGAGGTTAAAGGTCGGATGAGGTAAAGCGGGAAAAACATTTGTATATATATATATATATGGGATACGTCATAGGAGCATTGCATTCTGGTACATGTAGTTGAGACAGTTTCATATTACATCTGACATTGCTCACAATTAGCTTCCTGCGAAGGTGGGAAGAAGGGGGGGGGATTGTTGGACGGTCGGAAGCCCATGTTGTGCTGCCAAGATGTCGCAAAGAGTCGCTGTGGAAAGCAGAAATCGACGGCGCCCTTTTCATTTCTTGCTTGACTTTATTTCTGGATGTTATAGGCCCGTGCATCTTGCTCAGACCATTAGGTGCACTCGTGTATTGCCTTAAAAAAAAGAAGAAAGACCCCAAAATTATTCCTTGCTTCCTCTTTTACCCCCTTTGGGTGTCGAGGGAGATGCAAGGTTTTTGTTCTGGCACTTCTAGCACCGGCATTATTGGGTGTTCGTGTAATTTTTCTTTGATGTTACCTCTCCACCTTCCTCTGGGGCTGCCTCGTGGTCTTTGTCCTTCTCTTTTCACATAATAAGCCTTGCAAGACATTTTTTTTCCAAATGGGCAAACTACTTTGTTGTCTCTGGGTGTGTACAGTAGTTCTGGTTCAATTCCATTTCCCCCTTATAATCCCATTCCTGATTTTAGAGACCGAGTGCCCAAACTGCAACCCCAAACCCACTTGTTTGTCACAAAGTGTCAAAACAGCAACAGGGGAGGAAGGAAACACTCCCATTGGGCTGCTGGGCAGAGAGAGGGGGAGAGAAACTGCGCTGGGGAGAGGGAGGAAGCTCTCCCATTGGGCTGCTGGACACAGGGGTGGGGCAAACTGTGCTGGGAGGAGGGAGGAATAGCTCCCATTGGGCTGCTGGGCAGAAGGGCAGAACAAACTGCTGGGTGGCCACAGGTTCCCACAGAGAGGGCTCCGAGTGCCATCTCTGGCACGCGTGCCATAGGTTTGCCACCATTGCTCAAGTTACTACAGCAGCCTTCCTTAGACATCTCATTTCTGTGGTGACCAGCTTTTATGTTTTGTTGAAAGTGTCCCAAAGGCCAATCCCGTATCCACGTCGTGAGAGGTGGTAAAAGGTCAAAGTAAAGGATTGCTGGAATTGAGGAATGTATGGCATGGCCTTGTGCTATCCTGGGTCACCCTGAAACGACCTGTCCAAAGGAGCTCTGGTGAAGTTGGGACAGGCCCAGCAAGTTGGCAACAGATAATCATTGCTAAAAAAAAGTACAAAAGACCCTAAAATTAAAATGCTAAATTCCACCTGTTTTTCAAAATGCATATGTTATGAGTCCCGCCCCGATTTTGACTGGGTTTGCAAGTTTCTTCCCATTGTTTTTTTTCCCCTCATTCCAATTTGTTGACGTTTTCCATATGATCATTCCATTCTTTTGTAGTTCTTGCATCTGAAGAAACCACGAAAAGCCCTCCCAGACTACCATGACTAATAACCCGCCTACAAAAGATGAAAGGGTGCGTAGTGGAATTTTAAAGCATGTTAATAACTACCGTAAATTGTCTAGAGCAGGGATGCCCAAACTGTGGCACACAGCGCCAACTCACCCAGCCCGCAGGTTGGATTGCCACTGCCAGGAGAGCACCACCACCGCTGGAAGAGTGGAAATCGTGCAAAAAAAAGGGCCAAAATGTGAAATCACATCAAAAAAGTTCAAAAAGCCTAAACATGCTGCTCTCACTCCCACCACCATGGGAAGCAGCGGAGGAGACAAAAACACCCGAAAATGTGTGGTGAATTCACAGGCCACAGCTGCCAGGAGAAAACGCTTGATCAACCCACTCAGCTGTCGGGAAAAGTTTGGGCAAGGAGATATAATTTGGAATGTTTATTTTTTGCCGGGAAAGTCAAGATTTTGATTGTGAAGGAATGTACAAATAGAAACCAGGACTCTTGTGTGATTTGGATTTGGTATGCATTCAGTAGAAATTAACAGTGGAGGGGAACCAAGATGAATATTTCATCTTGAATGGCATTGGCTGCTACTGGCTGAGAGATATTTAGAATCATAATCCAAAGCAGAGGTTTTACTGGTTCTCAATTGTCAAATCCTGGTTTCGTTTTTGTAAAAGAATGAAAGCTGGCTCCGATTTGTGTTGAAGGTGTAGTGTGTCTTTGCTGTGGAACAGATATAAGCCATCTTTTCAGTTGTCAAGTTCAATTTCTTTCCTGTTCACTGGTATAGTTAAAAGAGTCATAAAAGTTTGACTTCTAAAGTCCCTAGCATAGTTGTATAAATAGCACCTAGTATTATCATTGGATAATTGTTCACTTATGAACTGATGGTTTGTCCAGAAATGCTGAGAAAATTTAGCCTAACTAATATTTTGCCATAAAAACCCTAAAGATTAACCCTATATTGTCCTTAATAACTATCTGATATGGTTCCCACTGTACTGGGAAGCATCTCAATCTCCTTATGCCCAGAATGGTAATACTGTAGAAAGCAATCATGGAAGGGCACAAATGGTTTAGGACTAGGATATCTGTGCCACACAATTCCCCCATTCTGTCTGATCATTGAAGCCTTCTGGAATGTTCTGCTGTTTCACATAATCCGAGAGCTGCTGGTTCTCTTGGAGAAGGGGATTTAGTGAATTGGTTTCCCTCTTGTAGAATTGGCTTCTAACTTGAGGTTATGCATGTGTATACATTTCTCTGTTTTTTTTTTTGGTCACAACTTAAAACTTGCATTTACAAACTGTATGTACGCATTGTCCTGTAATGGGTGAAGTGATGAACCTGAACTCTGGAGCCCAGGTTTGAATTGCTGCTCAGCTGTGGAAACACATTGGGGAACAGTTGAAACTTAATAAAAACCTCTTCTTTAACAACTTATCTTAAAAGCCCTATTAGGGTTGTTGCAAGTTTCATCTTAATGACACATAACACACATTTTCAAACTAGCATTTTTCTGATGAATGTCAGTCACTCCATTAATGTATTGGATTAAATTCAATTTTAGTTGCTTCTAGAAGAGAGCTACTAAATTAGTGACATTCAATATGTATACATATGAGACATGTAGATTGAGTAAGTAACAGAGTGAGCCTATTGAATCAATGAACACATCAGTGTAAATGCGGAAACCTGGTACGTAAACATCTGCTTTTTTGGCTATATCTTCCAGAATTCTGCCTTGGGGGATTATTGCAAATTCTGGGTGCTGGAGTCCAAAAATCGAAAAGTCCCATCCCTAATTACCACCTCCACCGCCCCCCTCCCTGAATTTTCATAGTCAAGCCGGAATTTGAATTCAGGTTTCCCAAGTCTTAGTCTGACACTTTCTACTATACTATGTGGCTACCTCTGCTATCCTAACTGTATACTGTACATAGGTCTTTGCTTCTAAATCAATGTGCTTTATTGCATTTTATCTAGATTTCCTTATTAATTGAAGCTGCTGGTGACTGGCTTATTCTCAATGTGTATTTTGTTTTTAAATCAGATTAAATATATACAGGGAGACCTTTTTACTTGTCCTGAAAAAGATTCCTTGGCTCACTGTATCAGTGAGGACTGTCATATGAGTGCTGGCATAGCTGCAGCCTTCAAGAAGAAGTTTGGAGGTGTTCAGGAGCTCTTGAACCAACGTAAGTGTGGCAAATTAAAGCAATTATTTAGAGCAGGTAAAAAGTATATTCAAATTCTTGTATCATTGTCAGTAATCTGATGGTATTGAATTAAATATAACAACAACTCCAGTCCAAACATCTGGTGGACTGTATACACCTCGCGCGCGCGCGCACGCGCGCGCGTGTGTGTGTGTGTGTGTGTGTGTGTGTGTGTGTGTGTGTGTGTGTGTGTGTGTGTGTGTGTAAATAAATGTATTTGCCAATGGGATCAAAGATTTGGCCTTTACTGCCAGATCAATCAATATTATTTCTGATTCCAAAAAGCTGGATATGAGGATGATAATGATAACAACAATAAAAGCATGCTCTCAAGTCAATGCTGATTTATGTTTGACCTTTCCTGGGTTTTCTAGATAGAGAATACCCAGATGTAGTTTTCCTTTGGGTGCACCCTGAGTCTGTACAGCTTTCCCATGATGGCACAGGTTGGCTCTTCTTCCAGGAGATGCAATGGGGAATCAAACTCCTGGCCTCTAGCTCCGTGGCCAGATATTTAAACCACTGAACTATCCAGCCAGCTATAGCAAAATATACATTTACTAAAATCAAATGATTTATTTAATCTTGGTGTCAGAATTGTTTCCTGTTATGGGTTGTGTTATCTTTAAGGAGTATAAAATACTGGCAACCCCCATCTTCAGCTTTTTGAAATCAGAAACAATATTGATTGATCTGGCAGTAAAAGCAAAATTTGTGATCCCATTGGCACATACACTTAAATATATATATGAGAAGTTCAGTTGACTTTAATATGTAGATAAGTGAACAGGTTCATGTTTTCTTATATTTTGTTAGTGAATGCGTAACTGCAAGGATAGTCTGGGTTCAGGTATTTGCTGGCCTTCAAATGATTCGGAGTACTACTGGGTTTGTGACCCAGCTGGGATCATTTGAATGTGCTGAAGTATTATCTTCATAGGTCAGACATATAGTTCCAGCTCCCCAGTAGTAGCAGCCTCTTTTGGAGCAGCTAAAGTTGCATACTCTGAACATGCTACATATCCACCTACATATTTAAATGTTGGTTTATACCTTTTTTTTTGTCTTTCCATATTCTTTACCTGGTTTACAAATCTCCAGAACAACCCTGTCACTCCTTTGGCCCATTACATGAGGATCAAAATCAGTTGCAGGGCTTAAATCACCCATAAATTGTATATTTAGCAAGTGGTGCTAGAACCACCACACAGTAAAGTTAATTAACCTTCCCTTATGTCTGTAACTTCAAAGGATTTAGCTGGTGGTGCAGAAATCCGTCAGTACTGTATGCCATGAGTTTCAGGTTTGATATTTTTGTGTGTTTGTGTGGTGAAGTGAATGTTGTGCATATATCGTATGACCCTGTTTTAGACTAAATCATAAAAGTCTATAATTAATTGTATAATTGGCTTTTCTCTCCAGTTCCTTCATATTCTTTTGTATATAGGCACATTAATCAAAACCATACAAACAAATATTTCATGCTTATTTCCAGCTAAATCATTTTTAGATATTCTGCAAGATAGGGTAGATTATTACTTGTCTAGACATACTTGTATAGAGTTAGCCTGATTACTGGAAAAGAGAAACAGTTTTTTGCTTTCAAGCTTTTATAAAATAATTTAGAAGTTTTGTGGAATTGTTAGTTTTCCAGTGTGTTAAAAGTATCAGCAATCCATTGGTTTACCGGTTATTTTGCCTCTGTTTTAGAAAAGAAGACTGGAGATGTGGCTGTTTTGAGTAGGGACAATCGATATGTGTACTATCTGGTAAGGGGATGTGTGGTATGAGTTCTGGCATATGAACTATTTATAGTAGGGTATGCATACAAAATAACTTTTCTGCATCTTTATGTGTGTTTGGTGAACCAAACCTGCCTTACCTTATACAATCTTGCTACAACTTCAGTTAAAGTTTCTACCTAGATCTTTCATCTAACAATGCTTGTGCTATACAGTACAGTGTCTGTAATAACTAATAAACCTCAAACACTGTACTATCAAGTACAGTGGTACCTCAGATAAAGTCCGATTCGGACAAAGTCGCGTTTTTCATACACACGTGATGATCGCATAAAGTCCAAACCCGCTTAAAAATGGACGTTATCTGAGGTATTTGGTATAGGAACCTGAGGTATTTTTTGACATTATCCGATGCATTGCCCATTTGATTCGGATAAAGTCCAAAATCGGATAAAGTCCAAACTTGTGGAATGGAGTTTGGACTTTACCTGAGGTTCTACTGTATTGTTATTATTACAACTAGTGCATTTGCTTGAGACCTTACCAAAAAAACATTAAGTGATTCAAGAATATGGTATTTGCATAAATTTTATTAGATTTCTTTTAAAATACATTTATTATTTGTCTCTACATATTTATTCACATTCTCAATATGTGTGCCTCAGTATGAGTGATGAATTGTAGAATACTGTGTTTTTACAAAATGATTCATCACCTTTGTTTAGTCCAGATGTATTCCATAAGTACAGAACAGGATTCTTACCTGCTTTTGCTATTAACTTGTTTTCAGATTACAAAGAGCAAATATTTTCATAAGCCTACATATGACAATTTACGGAAGAGTTTAGAAGCTATGAAAATCCATTGTCTGAAGAATGCTGTAACTCACATTTCTATGCCTAAGTAAGCAAACATTGTTTTGGAAAATGGCTATTACACTTTTGATGCAGACATATAAAGTGGTGTTACTAACTGAGGATCTTCACGCGTACAGTGGTACCCCGCATAACGAACGCTTCGCATAACGAAAAATCCGTACAACAAAGCGTTCGTGTGCTCTGTGCCATACCCCGCATAACGGAATTTTTTCCCGTTATGCAGGGTTTACGTTAACTGGGGTATGCTCTGCTTATCGTAAACCCCGTATAACGAACTTTTTTCCATTATGCGGGATATCGCCCATTTGATCCACATAATGGAAAAAATGCATAACGAAGAGCTCCAAGGAACAGAGCTTTTTTGTTATGTGGGGTTCTAGTGTACTTTTGTTTATAGTTTTCTGTGGATCTGAAATGTCTGTTCAGAAGCACATCGTTCAACAATCGTTGGGTGCATTTGTCTGTCTGGTAAGTAGTGGTTTGTGTTAACCACATTGTTTGGATGCTCAAGGGACATTGTAGAACGAGTGCAAACAAACCTTGCTTTGTCTTAACTGTTTCTGATTTGATTTAGTTCTCCTGCTTGTCTGCTCCTGTTTCAGAATCAGCAGTGGGGAAACAAGTCCAGAACAAAGTCTGGCTGTGGATTCAGAGACCAAATCAAGCCGTAGCTCAGGGGTGCCCAAACTTTTGGGGCTGTGGGCCGGTTAAGTTGTTCCTCCCACCAGAAGCGGAAGTAAAACACTCCCGCACTTGTGCAAAACACGGCCCTACATGCGTGGGCATGTTTTGCTTCCAGGAGCGGTGCAGGCAGCACAGGCTGGATCCAGCCCACGGGCCATAGTTTGGGCACCCCTGCCGTAGCTTAAAGAAGCCGGAATTTGTAAACTATGACCAAATGATTGCTTCAAATATTTATTTATGACTGGTAAAAAAAAACCTGTTTGTTAGCAGAGACAGATTTGCATATGACAACAGGCCACACTATATCATGATATAATTCAAAAGAGATAAGTCGAGCTTTGTCTTTTTATTTCTGGAGAATAACAGATCTATTGTAAAAGCCAGCAGTTTGAGGCATCTAAATACTGTAGCCAATTAATTGCAGACAGACCAATATTTCTGTTATGGTGATGTGCCTTTGGTATGCTGTGAAATACTAAGCTCATAATCTTAATTGCTTATACTTGAAAGCAAGACCAATCAATGAATTACATTTCGAAGTAGTCATGATGGTATGCAAAGTTCTAGAATGTTCCTTTAGTAATTGTTGGTCAGGGATTTGTGAGTGAGGGACTTGTCGTGTTAGATTTTCACTAGATACATAGGGCTACATTGTGAAAATATGACTTATACTTTGCGTTTGTACATTTGCTAACTCTTGTGGGAAAATTATCAAGATATTTGTGTTCTTTATTTTACAGGATTGGATGTGGGCTTGACCACCTAGATTGGAGTAGAGTTTCGACAATGCTTGAAGAAGTATTTGAAGATACAGATGTTTACATTACAGTTTATACACTATAATGTGCAGATCTGATTTTCCTGTTCACTACATTATATACTTATAATTACTTTGGAAGGAGACAGTGGAATGCATTTAATTCCATTTTATTATTCCAAGCTGCTCTTATTTGTATCTCTAATCATAAGCTATTTTGAAAAACATTATGGCTTACATCCTTTAGGAATTTTCTGTCTTTCCAGCTGAAATGTCTGTCCTTTATTTGACTAAAACAGTCACTTTACAAAAAAACATGAATATTTGCATTGCTGTGTGTTGATTATAGCTGGATATGTTGTAGCTTGTTTTCTTTCCTAATAAAGCACCAAACTTAGTGTTTCGGTGGTTAGCTATGAAACTATATATGTAGACAGTTGAAAGAAATTGAATTTTCCTTTCTATTCATGTAAATAAAATGCATTTTCTAAACGTAAGTATCTTAAATGTTTGTTCTAAGTAGTGCAATGATAGGTACATATATGCAGATGCTGAAGCCCTGTTGCTTAGCGTAAGAAAATTTGGAATGTTCACCAGCAAATAAAAAGTCCTCACTGTGATCCTCCAGGGAGGGGAGGCACATACATGCATCCATCCAGCATTCACACAAGTCCCCAAGAATCCTGGCTAGGAATGGGCTGAATGTCAAAAATTTTTGTGTGCATTATGTAACATTTCAGCTAAAGTAATGTTTGCACCTTATTTTACTAGTGCAATCAGTGGGCAATCTTATATCATAGCTTAGTATATAACTTGGCATGTGTATGAAATTCTAGATCAGTTTGGTTAGACCAGGGGTAACCAAACTTCTCGGACTATGGGCTGGTCATGTGTTTTAGCGGGTCACATGGTTCCTCCCACCGGAAGGATGTTTTGCAGCAGGATGAGATAGATTTTTTAGGCTGCCATTTTCTCTGCTGAAACCAGGGGTGTCCAAACTACAGCCCGTGTGTCGGATCCGGCCCCTGACGTCAATTCATTCGGCCCACGACACCCTCATTGCTCCTGGAAGTGGAGTTAAAACACGCCCTGGTGCGTTTTACTTCCATGTCCAGTAGCAACGAGGGTATTGTGGGCTGGATGAATTGGCATCAGGCTGAATCCGGTCCATGGGCTGTAGTTTGGGCACCCCTGGGTTAGACCATTTTTTCGCAGACCACATTTTGCTAAATAACAGAAATTGATCAGAACTAAATATTATAATGGAGCCACTGTAAAAATCCCTCTTCATATTTAGCATGGCATTTTTCCAGTGTTTGCCAAAATATAAACTCTGAGATCTTCTGTGGCATTTGATCTTTATAGCTTTTTTTCAGGGTTGCTTCTGTATGCATAAACAATAATGGTCCTGTGTGGTAAATTGTGTCCCTTGCTGATGATCTCAGCCCAGGTGTGTTGGCAAAAGCACTCAAGTCCAATTTATTGTTCCAATCCTCTGGAGGAGTCCTTGTAGCATCGTATCACCTTGCTAAGTCTATTGTATTTTCCTGTATCTCCTCATCCGTTCCCTAGACAACATCAGTGGAAGAAGCAAGGGATGAAATGAAATATCCCTTCATTTAGAACAGGGGTGTCCAAATCTTTCGGGCTGTGGGCCGGTCACGTGGTTCAGTGGGCCGGTCACATGGTTCCTCCCACCAGATGCGGAAGTGAAACATGCCTTGCAATCTGTTTTGCAACAGGATGAGATAGATTTTAAGACTGCCATTTTCTCTGCTTAAACCAGGGGTACCCAAACCATGGGCCAGATCTGGCCCCTGACAGCAATTCATCCGGCCCATGCCACCCTTGCTGCTCTTGGAAGTGAAAGTAAAATGGGCGTGTTTTACTTCCGCTTCCAGGAGCAGCAAGGGTGTTGTGGTCCAGAAGAATTGGTGTCAGGGGCCAGATCTGGCCTGTGGGCCATAGTTTGGGCACCCCTAGTTTAGAAAGTGTTACACTGCATTTTGGGTAAGATAGCAGCATTCCAAATGTATCAAAGGAATGTGCTTTTCATAAGAACACTTAGCAATAAGGTGATGTGGTATAGTGCTATTCTCATATATATTTTTAAAAGTAGGATATTCAGGACAGGAAACACTGAGGGCATGTTATCTGAACATCATGCACATCGCCAAAACAGCCTACAGACACCCCTCCCCCTTCCTTCGTAGCAGATCAAATGCATCCACATGGAAAATCTTTCTGAAATGTGCCTGCATGAAGAAAATAGAAGCCCACCAGTGGCACAGAAAAAAGCCACTTTGGATGAACACAACCCCCCCCCCCAAAAAAAAAGATGAATTCAATATATCATGGAAGCAGCAAAGGAAATCAAACAAAAAAAAATCCAAATCCTGAGTTTTTTTATGGTGTAGTTGCTTGCTAAGTAAGCTGCAAAATTTTACAACAGGCATAGTTGTTAGAGACTTACATAGTTGTTAGAGACTTTCAATTAATGAGTCTAGTTTAAGACATTGACTGTTTCTTCAACTCTTCTGTGTCTAGGCCAGATAAACTGCCAAAATGAAGGCACCTTTTGGTGGGTTCATTCTGCATTTCTTTTGCCTGAGCTGGTGTGTTCAATAACATACATGCGTATGAAGATGGTATGCAAAAATTGCACATGGAGTCAGAACAAGTTACAATTGCCACAGGTTAGTGACTCGTAGTCTGAAAAAGGAAACACTTAGAATCAAATGTGTGTCATTAGTCCAAAATACGTCTTGGGGAAAATTGGGATGTGCAACGGCTAACATTCGGAATAGACTTAACAGGAAGACTAAACCTGCTAAGAAATAGATTACAATGTGCAGGAGGATGTTAAGGAGTTTAATGGGAGTGGAGGTAAGTGGATCCTTGTACAAGCCCCTGTAGCGCTCCAGGTGAATCAGACAGCTTTCTGGATCTCTGAACCAGAGTCAATCCTGTGGTACCTGAACATCTTTTTTTGCAACCCTTCAGCCAGTTTGTGACAGACATTATAATGACTGTGGTTGGTTAAACATTTTTCAATCTGGTGGAATGGCTGTGTCACTATGGGATGGGAAAACTTTAGCTAGCTCAGCCATTTCAAATCTTGGTTCTGCTTCCATTTTTATTTTATTTTTTGAGAAAAGCATTCAGTCCAACTCAGTTCAGTAAAAGTTATTGTTTTATTTTCTTATTTGCCTCTTTTATGATACAAACACTTGTAGTAGAACTTGCTAAGCTCTACTTTATGCAATTGCTACAGAGCCCTTAACTTAGTTATGAAGCTGTGGGTTTTAGTTATGTCTGTTACAAAACAACAACAACAACAAAACACTAGAAACATGTTGTCATACAGTTATTTCTTTTGTCATAAAAAGTATTTTTAGCCAAGATTTCCTACATCTCTAACTTGTCCTGTTTACCTTGTAAGACGTATTTTGTATGACCTGACTTGTTTCAGTGATGAAAAAGCTTTGCATTGGAGACTTTCAATTTTGTTACACTCTTAATTGTTTTCTGATTTCTCCTATGAAGAGGGACAGTACAGGTTTATATGTTTCCAATAGCCAAAATGCCTACATTGCATTTTTAGTTTATTAGTGACAAGAGCAGCATGTCAGCTAGAAACTAATAATGTTTTTCTTTTTCAAAGTGGCTCTTAGGGACTGATGGGGGAATCCCAGATGTCCAAAGATATCGTCCTTGTCTCTCCACAGTGCTGGCAGATTTCTCCTAGAGAGAGAAAGGGAGACTTCAGTTATGGGTTTTTCTGTTGTACAGGTGCAAGGCGTGCTGTTTAAAATCAGCAGTGCCTTACCAGTTGGTGTCATTTGCAAAACAAACAAAATGAGACAAACCTGCTTTCTCAGGGTCGGGCTAGGATCCGTGATGGTGAACCGTGGCACTCCAGGCATTCTTGGACTTCAATTACCAAAAGCCCAAGTCAGCACTCCTGCTGATCAGGGCTTCTGGGAAATGAAGTTCAAGAACAGTTGGAGTGCCAAGGTTCGCCATCATGGAGCCAGGTGGATTTTCTAGGTCCGTGATGGCGAACCTTGGCACTCCAGTTGTTCTTGAACTTCAATTCCCAGAAGCCCTGATCAGCAGGAGTTCTGACTTGGGCTTTTGGTAATTGAAGTCCAAGAACACCTGGAGTGCCACGGTTCGCCATCACTGTTCTAGGTGGATCCATTCCAAATTCCTAACATAAATTTCATATGACAACTTTTAAGTAGCTAGAGGAGATTTTCTTGGACTGGCCCTGTGAAAATGTGTCTTATTCTTTCACTGCCTTCAAAAAGGCCAATGGTCTTCAACGGTAATCTACTTACCTCAGTGCAAAAGCTCTGTAAGTTTTTCTTCATAATAGTTGAAGTTCTCTTGAATGTCATCCCAGGGCGTAAATACTTTTAATTCCTCCCCTTCCTCTTGCTCCACAAAATTCTTCCAGACGTACTCAAAGTCTTGAGGTTTCATGATCTTGAGAATGCAGCCAGCAGCTTTCAGTTTCTTCAGAGCAGCTTGGATGTCAGGTTCCTCCCACATGAAGAGGCGGCCTGCTATGAGGGTGAGCTTTAGGTTCTTGTTCTTCTGTAGAGCCTTAGTTATTCGCTCAGCACAGGATACACAGGGGCTGGAGGAGACGTACCAGGTGACGTTGTAGCGCAAGCCTGACTCACACTTGGTCAGGATGGTATTGAAGAAAGCATCTTCTGCATGGGATGCAGCATGTTCATCTTCCAGGTAGCCTTTGATGATTTTTGACTCCTTGCCTTGAATTTCTATAATATAGCACAGAAAGGTCTTGTTCCTCCCAGAACTGTATTCTACGTTCTTGAACTGGAATTTGAAAAAGAAGGCAGGAAGGCGTTCCCTGTAGGGGAAGAGTGAAAAAAATCTCAGAACTTAAAAGTTAATAATATATAACAGGAGTACCCAAACTACGGCCCAAGGGCCAGATGCAGCCCCCCACACCTATTTATCTGACCCATTAAGCCTTCGTCGCTCCGGGGAGCGGAAGTAAAACGTGCCCGTATGGGCACGTTTTACTTCCGCTTCCAGAATCAACGAGGGCTTTGTGGGCCAGATAAATTGGTGCCGAGGGCCACATCCAGCCCCTGGGCCATAGTGACCAGCTCCCTGAACCACATGACCGGCCTGGGGCTCGAAAAGTTTGGGTACCCCGATATAGAACATACTTCATACAATAACTTTAAAGTATTAGTTTTGTTTGGATAGTTTACCAGTTCTCTCCTGATGCTGAAGGGTACTTTGTGTTATCCACAATGCTTTTGTGAACAGGCTTAAGTGCCTACATTCAGTTTCCTGTGACCTTACTGTCTGTAATTGAACCACGGCTATAGTGTACATCAGGGGTTCCCAACCTAAGGCCTGTGGGCCAGATGTGGCCCACAGCACAATTTCATGTGGGCCATCCCTCTAAGGGCATTTGAGAAACAAAATGGCTACTCCTTTGAAGCTGTTTGGGACAAAATGGCCACCCACATCATGCAGGCAGGGCAAAATGGCTGTCCAGCCCTCAAAGATGACTGAGAGAGTGTGACTCAGCCCCTGGCTTAAGGTTGGGAACCCCTGGTGTATATGCAATTCTGATTAACTGTTTGCACATCTGATATGGTAGTTTACAGTGTACAAAACTCATGATATGAGGCATTTGTTACTCTTTTAAGAGCCATAAGACTCCTTGCTCTATGCAAGCACATCAGCTTAGTTGATATTGGGTTGTCTCTATATTATGCCATTACTTTCCCATCTCCTTTGTTAGATCTCGGGCTGTGCCGTCCGTGGCTGAATGACACACAAATTGGCACTTAATCCTAATACATATTTTTCTTGCCCCCACCCCCCCCCACCCCCCTCCATCCAAGAATGAAAGTCTTCTCTGACTTAACTGCAACATTGGTAAAGACTTTGAATCATAGATGAGTCAAGGTTTGGAAGTCTGTATGGTGGCTGAAATCCTCTTTGCCTTGCAAAAGCCATTTATTTTGCAGACTCAATTGATTAAAATTAAATTTCCTATTGGGAATGTAAAAGGAGATTACTTCTATCATTGCAACCATCTTTCCCTGGGACTCTCCAGCAACCTGCCTCTGTGTATCCAAGATTTTACAGATCTTGAAGGTGCAATTCCGTCGGCTAAGTTTATTCATAAAGGAAGTTTGTTTGTCATTTATTTATTTTCTGCTTTTTTTGGAGGAGGGATTCACTGACTAACAAAAATATTCAAATAAAATACATTTAATAAAATAAGCTTTTGGTCACTGATGATACCAATTAGAGGTTTGCCAGTTTGTGGCTTTGGGCTTCCTGGGAGTTATAATAGCCCTAACACACAAATCTTCATACCTCGAATACCACTGCAGACTGTGCGGGGTAGAAGGTATAACTGTCTTGTTTTGGAGCTTTTTTGGTTTTTCCCCCCCATGTTCTGCTTAATTGCAGATAGGAACTGTCCACAGTATACACATTCCAGTGAGTGTGTCTGTGTTTTGGTTACACCTTGTGCAGAACTTGCACCGGGGACTTGATGTCACTGTCCTTGCCAGCTCCAGATTGTACCATGTGGCCCACACACCCTGCAGCTCTAAGTGCCTAGTTATTTGTCACTCAAAGGGCAAGAGGAAAGGAAGCCACACATAACCTAAATTAGCACATTTGCACACGTCTCTGACCCACGGTTGACTTTCAAGCTATCGTATATGCCTTTCAGTGTGCTCCTAACATGTTGGTGTTTATCTGAAAGCCAGGAGTGATTCCTAATTCTCAAAATTGTCCAGCAAATTATAATGTGTAGTTTGTGACCTTTTTGAGATGAAAACACATGTGACCAATTTTGTTATTCCAGCTTTCTGCTAAGTTAAGGTTCTTTTTTTAAAAAAATCTTCTATATGCACATTTCTCTACAGAACAGAAGGACTGAAATATGTACACGTAGGTCATGAAGTATAAGTATCACTGTTGTGTTCTGTAAAGCTGTGCCTTTAACAATGTACCTAGCCATGTGGTAACAATGTAACCTTTCTGTGTGCAACATTATAACCTTCAGCTGTATCAATGTAAACCTGATAAGGGGACGCGAGCTAGTGACCACTAGATGGCAATAGTGAGCGTCCAGCTCTCATGGCTCAGATTCACCTGGATCAGCAGCGCGGGAAGATTCCCGCCACCTCTTCACCTGGACAAGAAGGGCGTGACCGTCTACGACGTCACGCAGGCAGCAACCAATAGTCTGTCGACGAGCCACATTCAAATGTATAGCCAGCTGTATATATTGAGCTACCCATCCGCCATTACCACATGTTCCTCCGGATCATCATGCAATAAACCTGTGTTAAGCCAACCCTTCGGCTGTTTCATTGTCTTTGGTCCCTTACACTAAATTGGCGACGAAGGTGGGATAATGGCAGCCCACGGGACCAAGACATGCGCCGGTTTCGAAATTAGGAAACCGGGCGACTGGGAGATCTTCGAAATGGACTTCCAGGCAGCACTGATTGAGTCCGAAGTCACGGAAGAGGCAAAGAAAAGGGCCATCTTCACCAGGATGCTCGGACAAGAAACCAAAAGGACCTTGGTGGACCTGATCGCACCGAGGAGGGTGAGCGAATTCAAGGCCAAGGAACTCATGCAGATGTTGCGTGAGCACGTCCGGCCCGCCACGGCGATGTTTCCCGCTCGGAGTGCGTTCTGGAGGCGAGTCCAAGCGCCCGGGGAGACGGTCGCCGCATTCGTGGCGGCCCTGCGGCTGGCGGCCGGCCCGTGCAAATGGGAGAATGTCGAAATCACCCTCCGGGACTGTGTGCTGTGCGGCCTGAACGACGCCGAAACCCAGCGCACATTAATGAACCAAGAGCCGCCTCCCACGTTGCAGGAGGTCATCAGAGCGGCACAGGCCGCGGAAGCTACAAAGGCTGGGGTACAAGAACTCCAGGACTGGCGGCCGAGGTCGAGCAAGGCAGAGACTCCGGTGCATGCAGCCCGGCGAGCGTCGAGGTCGTCCGCGGAGAGCAGCGACGACGAGGACGTCCGGAGGGTCCGGAAAGAGAGCCGGCGGTGCGACGGCTGTGGAGCGGCCCACGACCGCGTAAAATGCCCGTTTCGGAAGGCCGAGTGTCACAACTGCGGCCGCCGCGGGCACATCGCCAAGGTGTGCAGGAAGAGGCGCGAGACCCGGAGAAGCTCGGCAGACCGTTCCGCGGGACAAGACCGCTCAACGAGACCCAAGGACGGCGCTCAGGCCACGCGGAAGCAGGACGGCGTGGGCCGCATCTCCAACGGCAGCGAGGACGACGCCCCAGTATTCAGCGTGTCCGTAGGACACCCCCGCTACTTTGTTGAGATACTAGTTCAAGGGGTTCCCATTAGAATGGAAATTGACTCGGGGTCCTCATATTCAATCATTTCCCAGATGGAGTTTTTGAGAATTGCCCCCCACAGGCGACCCAAGCTCAAAGCGTTGAGGTCCACACTACGGGACGTGCAAGGGAACAGCATTCCAGTGTTGGGGGTTGGAGAATTTCAGGTTAAATTCAAGAAGCACGCCGCGTCTCTCCCTCTAGTCGTGCTTAAAGGGGGAGATTGCAGCCTCCTCGGGACTCAATGGTTCCAGCCCCTGGGTTTGTTTATTGGGGGGGGTGCACGCCGTTGGGATGCACGCCGTTGGGACTGACCCGATTCAGGAGGTGTGCGAGGCGCACCCCGAAGTTTTCAAAAAAGGACTGGGGAAATTCAAGGGGCCCCCAGTGACATTCGACCTGGACCCGGAGGTCTGCCCAATTCGACTCAAATCACGCCGGGTGCCGTTCGCACTCAAGGACAAGATAGAGGCGGAACTGGACAAATTGGTGGGCCAGGGAATCCTTGTGCCTGTTGATTCTGCGGAGTGGGAAACTCCAATTGTAACCACACTAAAGGCCAATGGGGAGGTCCGCATATGCGCCGATTACAAGTGCACCATCAACAAGGCGATCCGCCCGAATGCGTATCCGGTGCCGGTAGTCAGCCATCTGCTGGCCAGGTTACACGGGGGAAAGTGTTTTGCTAAGCTCGACTTAGCACAGGCCTACCAGCAGCTTACGGTGTCCCCTGCCGCAGCTGCTGCGCACACCATAGTCACCCATAAGGGGGCGTTCCAGGTGACGCGCCTTCAGTTCGGCGTAAATTCGGCGCCTGGAATTTTCCAGTCACTCGTGGAACGCCTCCTAAAGGGGCTAGAGGGGGTGTTGCCTTATTTTGATGACGTGTTAATAACGGGGGGGAGTCGGGTCGAATTGGCCAAGAGGTTGGGGAAGGTCCTGACAATATTCGAAAAAGCGGGGTTGAGACTGCGAAAGGACAAATGCGTCTTCTTCGCGACCGAGGTTGAGTTCCTAGGGTTTTGTGTGACTCCTGAGGGGATAAAACCATCCAAATCCAAGGTGGCCGCCATTAAGAAAGCCCCCCGCCCCACCTCCAAGCCTGAGCTGCAGTCGTTCCTAGGGCTGCTCAACTTCTACCACTCCTTCCTCCCCCGGAAGGCAGCAGTGGCTGAACCGCTACACAAACTGCTAAAAAAAGACCAGACATGGAAGTGGGGCGATGACCAAGAAAGGGCATTTAGTGAACTAAAAAGTATCCTAGCGTCTGATGCCATACTGACCCATTTCAACCCCAAACGCCCAGTAGTTCTGACCTGTGATGCATCTCCGGTGGGGGTGGGGGCGGTGCTGTGCCACGTGCTGGAAGACGGAAGGGAGGCCCCGATAGCATTTTACTCCAGGTCCCTGTCCCAAGCGGAGAGAAATTACGCACAGACAGACAGGGAGGCACTAGCGATAGTTGCAGGGACGAAAAAATTTCACGATTTTCTGTATGGCTGCCCCTTCACCATTGTAACGGACCACAAGCCCCTGCTAGGCATTTTTACCGCAGATAAGCCCACGCCACAGATCCTGTCCCCGAGGATGCTCAGGTGGGCTATTTTTCTCAACGCGTACCAGCACGCGTTGGTCTACCGGCCCGGGAAAGAGATCAGCCATGCGGACGCTCTCTCAAGGTCTCCCCTCCCCCTAACGCCCAGTCAGGTGAGCAAGGGGGAGCGAGACCATCAGGTTCTTATGATAGAGGTGCTGGATTCGCCCCCCGTAATGCCCGCCGACATTGCCAAAGCGACAGAAAAGGACAAGACGTTAGCGGCAGTTAGCTCCTGGGTGCAGAAAGGGTGGCCGGCGTCCTCCCCAGCGGAGGAGTTCGCCCCATTTTTCAGGAAAAAGTTAGAGCTGTCCCTAGAGAGGGGGTGCCTCTTGTGGGGGCAGCGGGTGGTGATTCCCACTTCCCTTCGGCCGCGGGTGCTCAAACTGCTGCACGTCAGCCACCCCGGCATCGTGCGATCCAAGGCGCTGGCCCGGAGTTACTTCTGGTGGCCCCAGTTGGACGCCAACATCGAGCACATGGTCAGCACTTGTGAAAGTTGCCAATGCTCCAGACCAGAGGAGGCCCGCCTTCCCCACAGGGAATGGGACACGGCTAAGGGGCCGTGGTCCCGGGTGCACATTGATTTCGCGGGCCCGTTCAGAGGCACCCTGTTTCTTCTTGTCGTGGACGCCTTCTCCAAGTGGTTGGAGGTTATCCCAGTCACGAGCACCTCCTCGGCCCAGACCATCAAGCATTTGCGGAGGCTCTTTTCCACGTTCGGCATACCCGACACATTAATTAGCGACAACGCTAGTTGTTTCACGTCCTCCGAGTTTAGGGCATTCATGGAGATTAACGCCGTTCGGCATATCACCTCCGCCCCGTTTCACCCAGCCACCAATGGTCAAGTGGAGCGCCTCGTCCGCACCACGAAGGACGCGTTGCGGCGCATGGGCCCCGGGGATCTGAACCTACAAGTGTGTCAGTTTCTGCTAGGGTACAGGGTGACCCCGTTGGCGTCAGGATACTCCCCCGCAGAGCTCTTAATGCGTAGGAAACTGACCACCATCCTTACTAGGCTAGACCCCACGAGGGTGGAGGACAAGGGAAGGAACATTGGGCTAGAGGCCACAAAGAGTTTCAGTGTAGGCGCCCCCGTGCATTGCAGGAATTACGCCAGCACGGGCCCAGCCTGGGTACCGGGCGTAGTTGTGGAGCAAACCGGCCCCGTGTTGTACCGCGTGGAAACCAGCACAGGGCTACTGTGGAGGCGGCACGCGGACCAGCTCCGACGCAGGGTCCCCGATGAGCAGGGCGCAGACCAAACAGAGAAAAAATCAGCGTTAGGGTTCTCCCCCACCCGTTCAGCCCAAGGGGGAGGAAAAGGGGGCCGCGGGCCCCCACCAAGGGGGGAGGAGGAAAGGGAGGATGTTCTCGTAGATATCCTGGGGGATTTTTCTGAGGAGGAGGAACCCGACCCCATACATATCTCGCGGAATTCCCCCACAAATGCGGATACCCCAACTGAGTTAGAATTTGATTTTCAGAACCGGGGGAGTTTTTCGGAGTGGTCCCCCACCCGTCCAAGCGAGAAGAGGGGTTTTTCGTTAGCCCCGATCGCCCCCGGTCTGCCCACAATGGAGTTTTTCCCTTCCCCTAAGGCCGCCAAACCGCGGCAAGCCACTAACGAGTCTCCCTCTCCCATTACAGGACAAGGGACCAGGGAACAAAGAAGCAGTAGCGCCCCCGGGGGGGTCAGCCCTCATCACGGCCAAAACGCACGTGCAATAAGCCATCTTGGCTGAGAGACTTCGTCTCATCCTAGGGGGGAGGGATGTTGTGTTCTGTAAAGCTGTGCCTTTAACAATGTACCTAGCCATGTGGTAACAATGTAACCTTTCTGTGTGCAACATTATAACCTTCAGCTGTATCAATGTAAACCTGATAAGGGGACGCAAGCTAGTGACCACTAGATGGCAATAGCGAGCGTCCAGCTCTCATGGCTCAGATTCACCTGGATCAGCAGCGCGGGAAGATTCCCGCCACCTCTTCACCTGGACAAGAAGGGCGTGACCGTCTACGACGTCACGCAGGCAGCAACCAATAGTCTGTCGACGAGCCACATTCAAATGTATAGCCAGCTGTATATATTGAGCTACCCATCCGCCATTACCACATGTTCCTCCGGATCATCATGCAATAAACCTGTGTTAAGCCAACCCTTCGGCTGTTTCATTGTCGTTGGTCCCTTACACTAAAATCACTAAGAAAGAATTGGGGCAGCTACCAAGATGTAAAGCAAAAGCCAGAGTGGCGTGAGAGTGTCAGATAAATACTGGAGGATCTAGTTTCAAAACCTCAGCAGTAACACACCTCTCAGCCTAATCTGCAGGATAAAAGTAGGCAGGTTTGGGAAGGAACAGTGGTCACTATCCAGACCTCATTGGAAGAAAGACAGGATATAAACATTAAAAAGTTCATGAAAAAAGCAATTATCTCTTTGTACGCCTACTTGCGTTCTCACAAAGAATAGCTTTCAAGCTAGCCAAAATTGCTTCCCAACTAAACCTTGAAAGTATGGATTTCGGTCCCTGTGTCTCTTTAGCTGTTGCTGTTATGTGCTATCAAGTCATCTCTGACTTATGGCAACACTATGAATGAAACATCTCTGAAACAATTTGTCTTCAACCACTCTTGCAAACTCAACCTGTGACTTCCCTCACAGCTGTTCAGGGATCAGCTGGAGCTGATCCATCACACTTTTGGTCTTCATTGGGCTGTCTTTCATTTCGTGGACATTGCAAAGACATCTTGTGGTGTGAGAATTCTTTCTCACCACCACCTCCATGTCCAAATAAAAAGCTAACTCAATGGTTTGTTTTTTTTTTTTTTAAATAATTTTATTTAAATCTACACATTACATAATAACAAAAAAAATACATCAACTTAATAGAGGACATTCACCATGTGCTATTTACATTGCCATATGGAACAGAGTTACTTAATTCTTATATGATTCCTTTCCAAAAGGAATGCTGATCCGGCGTTGGCTTCTGACCTTGATCCTTATGCAGTATATAGTCTGTGAAACATCTCCACGTGTCCTGAAATTTATTTTCTTTTATTAGTCCTTTTCTTAAATTTATTTCCCAGGTAAGCTTATCGTTTAAAGCAATAGTCCATAACTCATTGTACCATTCATCGATTTTTGGAGTGACATCATTCTTCCATTGCCGTGCTATACAGTGTCTGGCACCTGATAACATGACTGCCATTAATTCCCTTTTACTATATTCCACCTTATCAACATCCGTTAGTAATACTATAACTGCATCCAATTTAACCTTTTCATTCAAAATTTTCCCAATTTCATACTCTACACTCGTCCAAAATGGCTTCAACTTCTTACACCCCCACCACATATGCTCATACGTTCCTATATCCTCCTTACACCTCCAACATATATTTAATTTTGTCTTGTCAATTAAATGTAATCGCACAGGGGTCATATACCATTTCCATAATAACTTGTGGTTATGCTCCTTAATCCTTACTGATAACGTTTTCATGATTCTTCTTTTCCACTTTCTATTCCAACATTCATCTGTGATTTTAACATTTAAATCTTGTTCCCATATTCCTCTTAATGCTTTTTGGGATTCGTTAGAATCATCCAATACTTTATATAATTTACTAACTAATCCTTTAATTTCTATTTGACCATTTCTTAACTTATATACTAGCTCCTCAAATTTTGTCATGTTCCTGTCTAAGCCTATTTCTTCCCTATATTTTTTATTCCAACTTTTCATTGCAGCAACTTGAAGCCAATTTAGTTTCAACTGTTTACACATTTCTGACATTTTCTCCTCATCCTCACAAACATCTAACCATTCCTTTAATAAAGTTACTTTATATCCTTTCATTATTTCTTCAGTCCTATGGTCTAAGAGTAGTGGGAATGATTTTATATCCCTTAACTCCAAAATTGGTGATAACCCTGGGGATAATTTGTTTTTCAATAGTGTCCATGTTCTAAAGAGTGTCTTTAGCATTTTATTCTCGGTATTAATTTTAACAGTTTCTTTGCCTAGAAATATTAGTGATTCATCTCCCAATTTTTCACGTAATTCAATCTCCCCCATATCAATTTTTTCCTTATTAAAATTTTACAAATATTTTTCAGTTGAAATGCCCAATAATAATTTGTGATGTTCGGGATTCCTAAACCACCCTTTTTTTGTGAAAGATACCACAACGTTTTCGATATTCTAGCTTTTTTCCCGTTATTGCAATAATTATTTATTAAATTTTGAAATACATTTAGTTCCTTCCTTTTAATATTAATTTGGAGAGTATCAAATAAAAAATTTATTTTAGGCAACAATTTCATTTTACACAATGATACTCAACCAAACCAGGACAAATTTAATTTTTTGTATCGTATAATCTTTTCCTTTAACTCCTTTTCCAATTTGTCATAATTCAATCTCTTTAAATCATCGTACTTGTTTGAAATGTTTATTCCTAAATACTTAATACTAGACCTAATCTGTAATTTAAATCTGGATTTTATAACTTCTTGTGTTTCAACATTCCCATTAAAAAAAATTGCCTCTGATTTGTCCCAGTTAACTTTAAGCCCCGTAACCCTATAAAATTTTTCTAAGTGTGCATATACTTTTTCCAATGACTTTTCAGGATTTTTTAACGTTAATAATGTGTCATCTGCATACTGGCTAATTTTTATCCCATTTAGACCTATCATGTCTGTATCTTCTCTTACCACGTTAGCAATTAATTCCATGACCATTATAAACAGTGAAGATGATAGTGGATCCCCTTGTCTTGTGCCAGCTTCCAACTTAATTTCCTCTGTTAATTCATCATTTATTTTTACTCTTGCTGATCCCCTTTGATATAACTGCCCAATTACTCCACAAAATTTTGAACCGAATCCATATTTTACTATAATTTGTTTTATGGTAATCCACTGGATGGAATCGAAAGCTTTGAATATATCTAATGAGATAAAACCTGTGTGATCTCTTTGCTGCTGTGCAATGATTGACATGTCAAGTATCCTCCTTGTCAGGTCCGACATGAACCGACCTCGCAAAAACCCTGCCTGATCTTTTTGAATATAGTTACCTAAAAATTTATTTAACCTATTGGCCAGAACCGCAGTAAAAATCTTCACATCCTGATTCATCAGCGAGATCGGTCTATATGATTCGATGTTTTCCACGTTTTTTCCTACTTTTGGTATTAAAATAATAACTGAGTTATACCATGATGCCGGTACTATACCTCCATCCATTACATAATTAAATACCCTTTCAATTCTTGGTATCAACACTTCCTTGAAATCCTTATAAAATTCCACAGACAAACCGTCTTCACCAGGGGTTTTACCCACCCTTAACTTATCTATAACATCAGTAATTTCTTTAGAGGTTATTCTTTCGTCCATGTAATCCCTATGTTCTTGATCCAATTTTATCCTTGACCATTTATTTAAATAACTTTTTAACTCAACATCGCTTATCTCTTTTTTAGAATAAAGCTCCCTATAAAAATTACTAGCAATATGTATCTTATCTTTCATTTTATTACATCTTTCCCCATTACTATTTATCAAAATCTGAATATTTCTACTATTTTTCTTTTCCTCTGCAACTTTAGCCAATAGTTTAGAATTTTTATTACCATACTCAAAATAGTTTCTTTTAAGATAAATCAAATTCTTTTTAACTTCTTCAATATCCTTTTCAATAATTTTCATTTTCAAACCCTGTAATTTATTAAACACATTTCTGTCACCTGATCTTACATGTTCTTCTTGCAACTTCCTTACTTCGTCCTCTATTAATTTTAAATTTTTATTTTCCTGTCTATTATGCCTACATGAAAGTTTTATACTTTCCCCCCTGAAAATTGCCTTCATGGTGTCCCATAAAACTCCATCATTAACATCATTAGTGTCATTTATCTCCCAGCATTCATTCTACTTTTTAATTATTATTTCCTTACTCTTTTGATCCCTAAACAATTTTGTATCATATCTCCATGCTCCAATACATTTTTTCTTACCATCAATTCTAATTTCTAAACACATTTCAGCATGGTCCGATTCTTTAAATAATCCAATTTTAATATCTTCAACTTTACTTATCAAGTTTTCTGAAGTCAAAAAGTAGTCAATCCTTGAATAGGAGTTGTGAGCTTGTGAAAAAAAAGTAAAACCCATTTCTGAACCCCTGATATCTCTCCATACATCCCGTAATCTCATTATTTTTAACCACCTATCTATAACAGAATTATGCCCGTGTCTCAACACATTTGTGGTGTCTAGACCCGATCTAATTAGATTAAAGTCTCCGGCAATGATTAATTTGGTTACATTTTCATTTCTTATCTTTTGAGATACACCATCTAAGAATTCCTCTTGCTTCTCATTTGGTACATAAATATTAGCAATTAATATTTCCTCCTCATTAACCATTCCTCTAATTATGACATATCTCCCTTCAGGGTCTATAACAGACTTTAATTTTGTAAAACCCAATTTTTTAGAAATTAATATTGCGACCCCTCTCGACTTTGAATTACCAAATGCTTTCTCATAATGCTCTATTCCCCTTAGATACAAGTTGTTTACATTATCGTTTTTCTGATGGGTCTCTTGTAAACAAATCACATCAGGATTATTTCTCCTAATAGCCGCTTCCACACGTTTCCTCTTAATTATGCTGCCAATGCCTTTAACATTCCATGATACAATTTTAATTTTCTTCATACTTATTTATGTTACATTCTACTAACCCAATCCCTGTCTCCCATTGGCAAGTGCTCGACATACTACATAACCCATCCCACAAATAATACAATAACTGAACACAAAACATATAACAAAACTTCTTCACCCTCCCCACCTTTCCTAGAAAGAACACCCTTGAAAATCAAGGAGGGGAGGGGGGGAGTGTGCAATTATGTGAGCCTAGCTCCTAATCATCCTGCATAACATCAACTTAACTCTTAAATCAACTTTACATGCCACATCCATATACTTTATCCTCCCTTCTTAATGTGTGCTTTACATGTCTCAAATATAATGTGCCTAGACAATTTATTCCTATTAACAATTCTTATCATGAGTCATATACATTCCTGATAATATCAACTCATCTTTAAGGTCTTTCCATTCCTTGGTGTTACTTTCAATTATTTTCGCGTCCACTAAAACATCTAAAACATATAATCCTTCTTTTATCATATATGACTTTCCAGAATTTACAACTTTTAATTTTTTTGATAAGAGCCAAAAATATGAAATCCCTTTTTCTCTTAGTTTTTTTGTAATTGGTTTTAACTGCATTCGCCAAGTCCGATCTTCAACAGAAATATCATTGTAAACCTCTATATTATTTCCCTCTAACTTCAATGCCTCTGAACCGGAATTCCTGATATGCTGCATTAAGGTCAACTTCAAACCTTCACTCACAAATCTCACCAACACATTTCTGTTTCCACTGTTATGCTTCTTTGCACCTAGCCTATGTACAGTTATTATATCCTCAGCCACAAAGCTCCTCCCCATCTTTAAATCATTTAACCATCCCAACAATCTGATCTTTAACTGATCCGGTCTGCCCTCAGGAATATTTCGAATTATCACATTACATTTTCTATGTTGATTTTCCAAAAATTCTATTCTTGCCTGATGGTCATCTACCTTCACTTCCTCTTCCTTCACTTTTTCTTGCACCACCTGTACTTCTTTGGTCAATACTTCAACCTCTTTTGTGCTCATGCACATCCCTTCCTTTAATTCAGATACTTCTTTCATAATACTTGCTACTTCAGCTTTGGTAGTTTCCATCAACCCTGACATCATCATCAACATTTTTTGTTGGAATGCATTAAAACTTTCTTGTTGTAGCTTAATATATTCTTGATTGTCTCGAACTCGCTGCTCTTCTAATGTTTCAAATTTTGTTTGGAGAAACTTCTCCAACCCTGCAAGCTTTACTTCAATGGAACTCCTAGAGTCATTCATATCTGTTTCCTGAGTCTTATCCCTTTCCCTAATTTCAAGCACCTTCTCTACCATTACTTTCTTTTTTATAGCCCCCTGAGCTCTGTCTTCTTCATCAGTATTCACCTGCTCAATCTGTTCTACTTCTGATTGTTGTTTAGATTGTTGTTTGTCTTGACACTTCTTCCTTGCTTCCATATCTGCTCTAAAAATTCTCAGTTCTTCAGCTTCTTTGATCTCGTCCCGTAAAGATTTCCTCCTGCCTTCACTTTCAGCTCTTACTAGCCTACCTGTCCTTAACCAAACTGGGTCTAATATCTCTTGCCCTAACAATTTACCCTTCTCTCTACGATTCATCCGAATTTAATAGCAGATAATTCTATAATACTACACTACTTTATCACCAAACAGTATACAATATTCTAATTTCACTAATCTAACCCTTATACACAATTAACAATTTTATTCTCCATACACCTATCTAATCAGATGACGCGGTCAACCATTTACTCTGCTTAGTATTGCAATAATATTGACTTTCTATTTTCTGTTTTCAAAATGATTCTAGGACTGCTCAGCTTTCTATTTAAGTTGGCACTCTCGAAATAACTTTGTAACACAGCTGAGTTTCAAGATAAGATAAAATAGAGAGCTGTCCTTGAGTCTAGCAAAACCCTGAAGACACCAGCTGTAACATGCTTCAGTGATTAACTGCTGTTATCTGAAGAAAAATGCTTCAGTTTCTTCTTTCTTCTTAACGATGAAATACTATAACCGTCTCTAGTTCAAAACTTTATTCCTCGTTCTCAGCACCCCTTTATTCCAAAGAAAAATGTTCAAGACTCCCAGTATTTCCCCAATTTCTCTCAGTATTATGATTACATTAACCACTTAAGCAATGAAGCAATGAAGCAAAATGCCTGTATACTTTGTCCATTTGTCCATTCAAATCAAAGAAGCACCAAAAAGCACCAGTGGAACCACAGGATCTTCCTTCTTTACAGTCAAACAGGATGGTATGCGAGTCAAATTTAATAGTACTCTTTAAATTCCAAAACCACACTGCACTCCCTCACCGCTCTTCAACTCACAGAATAAAAGTTCAGGTGACAGTGTGCTTTATTCCTCGGGCTACCCAAAATGACTGCTCAGGAATAACAATAATAACAACAGGGGAGGAGGAGGGAGCAAATCACGCTCAGCCCACAACACCAAGAGTTCCTGTTCCAGCAACCCGGGACCAATTAAAAAAAAAATCACTCTTTGTCAACTGTTTTCCACCTCCTTCTCAGTGCCAATTTCACCTTTGTTCCAGTTCTGCCTTTAATCCTCACTCGCCGCGTCTCTCCTTTCAAGTTCAAGTTCATCCACCTCGCCTCACCTCCCCAACAGCAGGATCCAACACAGCCTTACAGCCTCCAATCTTTTTTTAAAAAAGTTTTGTTTTCTTTGTTTTCACCCACTTATTGGAGTACACTGCCAATATCCCTTGGAAAAAAACTCACAATGCTGATAAACTGCCACTGCGACCTCTGGAATTCCAAGCCTCTGAGTCTCCGAGCCTCCAAGGCTCCCGACTTGCTGTTTGAGCGCTTGGGCGTTTGAACGCACCAACTCCGTCTCTGGGCTCCGCAGCTCTGCAGGTTCTACAGTACAAGTTTTCAACCAGGAAACTAGTATTTTCAGACCACTAACATCTTTAGACACTTCTTCCAATTATTCATTCCAAATTTTCTTGAGTTTTGCACACATATATCCACATTTGTGGCTCCCCTTTTCCAAGCAGAGACGAAGAAACGCTGCTGCTCAGGTTGTCTCCATGCCACGCCCCCCTAACTCAATGGTTTGGATATCTGGCTGTGGAGCCAGAGGTTAGGTTATCAGTTCCAATCTCTGTCTTCTGAAGATGAGCCAGCCAGTGTAGTTACTGTATGGGCAAGTTGCACAGTCCCAGGGCACCCACAGAAGTAAAGAATGTGTATTCTCTTCCAAGAAAACATTGGAAACAGAACTGACTAGACAGCAAACAATTATATTAAAAAAGATTCAGATTATACAGAAAGCAGCACTTCTATATTTTATAGTGCCATTTTAGACTTCTTTAGAAGGGAGGCCAAGGATGAGATGGATAGATGGTATTGTAGACACAATGGGCACAAAACTGGGAGGACTGAGGGGGATGGTGGAGGACAGAGGCGCCTGGAGAACGATGGTCCATAGGGTCGCAAAGGGTCGGAATCGACTGTGCGACTGAACAACAACAGAAGTGAGAGCTGGATTGTGTGAAATGGAAGACTTTCAAACCAAAAATAGATATAGGTTTAATTATTTCTTTAATCAAGTTCATGTTAATGGCAGCATCTGTTACTTTGGTGAAGTTAGTTCATAATATCCATGTTAATTCCTACTTAAAGTAAAACTATCTGCTCAGCTACACATTATGGTATTTAGATATAGTTCTTAATGCAGCCACATTTATATGAATGATTTGAGTCTACGAATAATCCAACGGATAAAATTGAAATATACTAGAATTGGGAGGAGAGAAGACAAATTTAAATTTATTGACCAGAACATTTGGAAGCAAATTGGGAGCAATTCAGCTATATGTATATAAAAACAATAATATGCAATGCTCTTCAAAACACTTAGTGTGCTTGAAAATACATTCTAACTAAACCATACCACAGCTCTTTTGAAAGAAGTCTGGTACTGTTACGGTGTTACTCTGGGAAAAATACTATCCTACAAAGTATAGAACAGTGTTCTTGAACTTCAATTCCCAGAAGCCCTGATCAGAAGGCATGCTGACTTGGGCTTCTAGTAATTGAAGGCTAAGAACACCTGGAGTGCCAAGGTTCGCCATCACGGGTATACAGTATGAAATACTGATTAGAAACAAATTGCAAAATATATATATTGTTTTAAAATTGTGCGTTGCTACAACTTATACCGGTACCTACAAAACAGCATGTTGGTATTTTGTAGCTAACACCCTTTACAACACAAGGTCCCAAGATTTCCAAGGAAACTGGCTCTCTGACAAGTGCTGGAATCCATGAAATTTCTCGCAGCTTGAATTGGACTGCAGGCCTAGATCAACATTTTCAGGAGAACCAAGAAATACTGCAGGTAGACCATGGTTAGATCTAAAAGTTCATTACTTTTGGAGAGGTGTGATTTAGGCCAAATTTTATGCTTGAGAAATTCTATTTCAGAAGAACTGTGTGCTCAAGTCTTGAAGATTTTTTTTTTAAAAAAAAGCAAGCTGATGTGCAAATTATATGAGGGGTGATAAAAGCATTCAGAGTTTTAAGCAATTAAGATGTTCACATTTCTAATGATGGGTTATTTATAACATCTTTTTCTGTCATTAAACAGGTGTTTTATTAACAGCAGGGTCTATGAATCCTGAAGTACTTTGTCATTTCCTGCTTGCAATTTCATATTACAGATTGTCTCCTTTTCGTGCTTTAAAAACATTTTCCATGTAAAAAACCCAAATATCCATGAAATATTAATAAAATATGTATTTTATTAATAGGATTTATGTTTTCTTATGCAGAAATCAAAACCATTTAATTGGTGTCTGTATGGGGTGTGCCAAAGTGACAGAGGTATAACTTACCTGATGTTAAAGGAAAAGATGCTTATAACCCATTGTCTGGTAAAATGTTTCAAAGGAAGAAAACATCACACTTAAAGGGGATATACTGTATATTATAATATTCTTTTCAGCTTCAGCCATTTGTGAGGATATTAATCTCAAATATGAGTTGCACCACATTCATTACATTATTTTACATAGTGGAAATAAATGTAAGTTAATTCAGGACACTTTCTTCTTGTAAATATGCATAGAATCTTGTGGTTTGTCAGTGGGATTCTGTTTATGGTAAGTTGTCCATTGTGCTGGAGCAATAGCATACCTGTGCTGTACTTAGGTGGTTAACCAACCACCATCAAAAACCAATCAAAACATCCACAGAGTAGATATTGATAGACCTATGAAAACATGGTGTCATAGGACAGCAGAGTAGTTGGCTGCTGCCTTCAACAGGTACAGAATGCAGCAACCAGATTGCTGGCTATGCTAAAAGGGTGGTGGACAGGGGGGAGGCGGAGCCTATGGAGTTGGGTGCAGAGTGACCGAGACGGTGGTGGGGTGGAAGGCTGGGCTGGTGCATCGCCGTGCACTAAGCAGCCATGGCGGGGGTGGGTGGGGCTGGTTGGTGCACGGCAATACCCGCCACATGGAAACAGTGCCCTGCTGCCTTAAAGGTTCCGGCTTGGGAGGAAATCGACGTGTGCCATTGTGTCGCCACCCAGTGTCATACTTCTGCCCACCTCTGGGGGGGCGCCAGACCCTGCGGCGCACCAGGACTTGTCCCGGTGTCCAAAATAGCCACCATGGCCCTGGTTTGGGACCTTGTTACATGATGGAGTGCCTCCATCCTACTACATCTGTCCATCACACCAGATCCTCCTAGTCTTTGTGGCTGAGTGTGCCCAGTCCAAGAAAGTCCCATAAATCTGTAACAGAACTCTGGCTTTCTTGTCAGTGGCACCCTCATTGTAAAACAAGCTTCCTCTAGAAGTCTGCAAGGCTCCATCACTCCTTGCTTTCAGAAAGTAAGTAAAAACCTTGCTATTTAGAGAAATATTTGGGGATAACCATTTAAATGTCTCTTAGCTTAGGTATCACTGCCTGCCATATTGCTGCTATCTTACTGCTATTTTCTGTCATGATTACTTTTATTTGATAAATGTCTATGTTTATGTATAGCTTCTTAACCTATGTAAACCACTCAGAGTAGCCATTGTGCAACATGGGTGGTATCCATCCATCCATCCATCCATCCATCCATCCATCCATCCATCCATCCATCCATACATCCATACATACATACATACATACATACATACATACATACATACCAAGAAGGGAACAAGGATTTGCTCATTGTGTTACTCCATCCTTTGGGCTATAGGGCTGGGCTGGTAGTTTAATAATGTCCATAGTGGCAGAATGTCTTATAAATTAATGAATACGTAGGAATTTCAAGAAAATTATATATCAGACGTAGACTTTGCAGTGCTCCAAAATATGCAGGGGGTATAGTCTTAATTCTGAGGACTAGTCAAATTACCAACCCAGTTATCATAGTTGCACCTGTTAGTGGTGGCATAAAGAAACCTGGCAAGACAACATGAAGGATTCCTAATCCAACACCAGGAAGTGAAAAGCTTGAAATGTCATGAGTTAATTAGGCAGAAATGCCAGCATGTTTAGTGTTTTTAATTCTTGGATGACTAACCTCATCAATTTGAAGCTTCTAAATAAGTAGCAAATTTGAACTGGGATTCCTCCCAATTATGTAGCAATGGAGTAATACCAATTTTTATGTACTGTGTTAGGTAATCTTAAGGCCATATGGGCAAAAAATATTTGAAAAGCAAATATTCAAAGAAACAATGATTTAGTTCGTTTTTCTGAAGATGCTCAAGCAAATGCCTCACTAGATCCCTGAAGCTGATCTCTGAAGTGATCTAGTGCATTGCTCTTATATTAAGAAGGAATTAATCTTACTAATTAAAAATAATTTGATTCACTAAGAGGTTATTTGAAATTAGGTTTAGATTGAAATGTTGCCTTCCCAAGGACCCATTGCATGACCTTTCACAAATCATAATTTCTTAGCTGCTGTTCTTGATTTGAGAGAGAGATGCCTGTCTTTATGAATATGAAAAATGTGAAGAACTTTGCACACAAGTCCAGTTCACATGGTTAAGTCACAACTTGAATGTAGGTTTCTTTTCCCCACCTCCATTTTGTTTCAAAATATTGTTGGTTCACACTATTGAAGGTGAGTTTTTTAAAATTACTTAATTTGTGCCCTGCTAAACCTCAAAAATAATCAAAGAGAAATTATCTGGGAAATATTTCTGGATCAGTTTCAAAGTGATGCATCTTTGAATGGCTTCTGAACATGCGAGATAATAGAGAAGGTGACACTGAATGAAAGCTTGTGCCATAATAAGCCTTGTTCATCATTAAGATGCCACGACTCTTTGCATAATAATCCTGTTGACTTGTTTTTCACTCACTCAATGATCTGCTGTGCTAGAGGTTCATCAGTTATACAGCTTGTATAAGGAGGTATCTAATAGTACTTGCTTATGCCAAGCAGAAACTCTGCTATAGTGGAAGATGGTGCTTTGCATGATCTCTGTTGGTAGCACAGAAATTGCACAGGAACTTGAGAGCTGGAGTGATTTGTTCAACTGGAGCTAAAGAGAATTTTGACCTCTGTTGGATTTGCTGCAACAGAACAACACAGCTGCCCTACTGGAAATTCATAGGAAGATGTGGATGCTTTGAGCAACAGCCTGTGACTGTAGTGAATTATCTGCGGGTTTTAGTCTGAACTTTACAGAAACTATCCAGAATGCTAAATCTCTTTGAAGGGGAAACGTTCAGCACCTTGGACAGCTCCTGTAATGTTCAGAGTAAAATCTGTAATGGATTAGTTGCTCCTATGAGCTCAGAATTTCAGGTTGCCACTGGATGCCTTCATAGAGGAGAAAAATCACCATCCATTAAAAGAAGCAACCAAGTATAAAAAGTTTCAAAAACAAAGTGGTGTTAGGTAGCAAGTGGTTTTATTCAATAGTTACAGGAATACAGGAAACTGCCTCAGGTCCAGTCAGACCATTTATTTGCACTCCTACTCCAATACTGTCTATTCTGGTTTGTTGGCTTTTGGGTAACTGTCAACATCCTTTGAACAGGAGACTCCTATGATTCAGACTAGAGTGTTCTGTGTACATCCCTGAGCAATGGCCGTACACCTGGGTTGCACTGCCTGTGCGGGTCCTGCCATTAGACTCTCTTCCGTTGTTTGGAATAGCATTTTTCTGCTTGGGATTTGCACAACCTCTGAGCATCTTAAGATCCAATGCAGCAGAATAATCAACATGGTATGAGTGAGGGACTGGAAAGACGGAGGTTCAAATCCCTAGTCAGCATTCAGAATTTATTATTTATTTATTTATTATATTTTTTACTGCTTTCCTCACCTATTGGTGACCCAAAGCGGTTTACAGACAAAGATGGTAAATTACATAAAACCTAAGGCCCATGTCATGGGTAACAGCCGCTTCCATTCCCCTCCAACCGGCTGAGGGGAGGAGCTCAGGGGGCTCTGTGGCAGGGACGAAGGTGGAAAATGTCCTCCTGCCATGGAGCAACGGTCACTCCCACTCCCCTCCAGCCGGCTGAGGGGAGGAGCTCAGGGGGCTCTGTGGCAGGGACGAAGGTGGAAAATGTCCTCCTGCCATGGAGCAACGGTCACTCCCACTCCCCTCCAACCGGCTGAGGGGAGGAGCTCAGGGGGCTCTGTGGCAGGGACGAAGGTGGAAAATGTCCTCCTGCCATGGAGCAACAGTCACTCCCACCTAATGGGTAGCCTCAAGGAAGTAACTGTCTCTTATCCCTACACTGTACCAGGGAATCAAAGGTAATATACTCCAGGTTCGTTACTGGGAAGTGAATGGCGAAGAGAGAAAGAGGTATGGTAAAATGTATTAAAATGCGAAGTGTAAAATTGGTGAAACTGATAGTAAGGAACCATTTTCTATGGTAGTCATTTTACTCTTCAGAATGTAGGCTGGGATTCTTAATTATGATCTTAGTCATTAAAAAGTTTTTATAATAGTATCATGTGTGCTGGAACAGCTGAGCCTATCTATCATGAAATGGTGACAGTTGTAGGTGTGACAGAGTAATACAGCTTATCTGACAGTTCTAGTCCTAGTATTTTTTTAAAAAAAGTCCAACTCAACAGTATGATTAGTTTGGATCATTCAGCATTCATGCGTAGCCAGTACAGTGTAGTGCCGGGGTTCCCAATGTGGGGAACATGCCCCAAAAGAGGGGGGGGGTTGATTTTTAAAGGAAGACAATTCGAGAATGTTTAGACCAAGTTAATGGCCTTTTAGCCTTCCTCCGCGTGAACAGGAGTTCACTTTTTGAATAATAAGAATTATTTGTCACAGGGGGGCAGGGGCAGCAGCAGGATTTTAGAGATGCTTAGGTGGAGAATCGGCAAAACAAGGTTGGGAACCGCTGGTGTAGCGGCTAGTTAAAAATGACAGAATGAATATAACTGCGGAGACCGAAGTTTTAAGAACCTGACTGAATGAGTCTAGGCGGCATCTAAATTTCCTCATGGAATTGCTATGAAAATAAAACCAGAGCTCTTTGGAGGAAAGATAAAATAGACATGCTATAAATAAATAAAAACATTTGCTGTTCCCACATCCCCATAGGTGCCATTACTCATTTGCTTTTCTAGTAGTGTAAACAAAGTTGTGAGAAGCAAAACAAACCTCCCCAGTCCTGTCCATACGACTGACTTCAAAGATCCTATTTGATTAATGATCCAACTGCAATTACCAGCAGCATATATGAAGCATGTATGATAACATAACATGCATACAACACGTTATGTCCTACAGGAACTTCATTCCATAGCACATGGCAAGGTTACACTCACCAAAAGAGGAAATTTTGAAGTGGTAGACATCTTAGTCTGTGCAAGGATATCAGAGAGCAAGACAAGAAACGCTGTTGCACCTTAAAGACTAACTCCTGTATTTTAATGTTAGCTTTCATAGATCAAGTCCACTTCATCAGACATAAGAGTGGATATCATGGTATACGTTTATTCATATCTGGTATAGAAGCGCAGAGTGGCTGGCCGAAGTTGGTTGGATGTTAATCTCCTGAACCAATCAACTTCAGCCAGCCACTCTGGGTCTCTATACCAGACATGTATAAATTTATACCATGATATCCACTCTTATATATGATAAAGTGGACTTGATCCACGAAAGCTAATATTAAAACGCAGGAGTTAGTCTTTAAGGCAGGAGTTCTCAACCTTTTAAAGCCAGGGGCCGAGTCACACTCCCTCAGACAGCTTTGGGGGGGCTGGACGGCCATTTTGCCCTTCCTCCACCACATGGCACTTCCTGGTGTGGTGGAGGCGGTGGGGGACACATAAAATGGCACCACGGGCCGCAGGTTGAGAACCCCTGTTTTAAGGCACCACAGCATTTCTTGTCTTTTGTTTTGTTTGCTCTCTGATCTACCAAAAGAGGAGAACGCTCATAGATCTTGTAATTCTAGGCTGATGCATACTCTAAATGTCTTCAGAGTCAGCTGTGAGTCCCTTTCATCACCATTGACTTTACTGGATCTGATTTTCTTTTCCATGGCTCTGGCACAGATCCTAATGGCAAGGATGATCGTGCAGAATATATAGCTCTGCAGGGCAACTGGTTGAAACTTCCAACTATGATACAAATATTGTAATCAGATCGTTGGTTAAAGTTTATGACCGGTTCTGATTCATCTCCTTAATGCATTAAATTTGAAATATGCGTGTGAAATAGTTATGCTTTCAACTGAACAGGATCACAGTTTTATTTTCATTCTCTTATTGTAATTTTTTTAATAATAATAATTTCGTGTCAGAAATAAATTCTGGGTTGAAAGGATTTTTGCGGAAGCAACTGCACTCAGGGAATGCTCAAAAAAGGTTCCTTTCATGTACTCAAGAACTGGGACAGAGATGGGCACTCAATCCATCATGCAGTACCCGGGTCTCAAACTGCTGACTTGCCAGCCTTCCGATTAACAAGGGGAGCTTCTTAAGCACTGAGCCACCGCAGCCCCTTTGTGATCTCTATGCCAGTATAAGACGACCATAGTCGTATCCTCACTACTGGGAATCGTACATATTGCATTTACACAATGTTGTAACAAGACTTAAAGAGAACAGACTCAAAGGGTTCCCTTCCTGAATCTTTTTTTGTTTTGTTTTGTTTTACTTAAGATCTGCATTCTTTGCTTGCTGTACACTGTACAATGGTGGGGCTTCACCTTTTTCTGTTCGTGTTTTCAATGTTTTGATTTTAATACCTAGATATGAATCAGAAAGTATTGCTATTAATCTTACTTTGGGAACTGGATGAGATCTTAAGTTCCCACAGTCCTGCTTGAACCTTTTCCAAACATTTCCTCCCCCTCTGACCTCAGTGCAGTTGATTCTTTGGGGGTAGGGGACTAAACAAACAAATGAGTTTCTTGCAGGTTTTATGGGAGGCTGCCTGGCAAGTATAGTCTTGCCACTGTATGATTAAACCCCAGAAGTGACAGTATCCCCCCACAACAGTGGCAACACCATCACTAATAATCACAAAATAAACGATATGCTGGCACGAAATTCCTCCCAACTTTATTACAAAGATTACAAACAATCTTTCACCCTTGATCATCAGCCTTTCCCTTACACTCACCTACCACCCTCCGTTAACCAGAGATAGACATCTCTTCTACTGCTACAAAGAGTGCGAGTAACATTGAAGAGCCCTGGTGGCGCAGTGGCTAAACTGTTGTACTGCAGCCAAAATGTTGTGAGTTCGATCCTGACAGGTATCAAGGTGGACTCAGCCTTCCATTCTTCTGAGGTTGGTAAAATGAGTGCCCAGCATGTTGAGGACAAAATGCTAATTAATATGTGACCCTCCCAGAGAGTGCACTAAGGGCTGTGGGGAATAGAAGTGTAATTGCTACTGCTGGCCAACAGTAATGGATTCCTGTGTGAAATAAAATATTTCCTCTTTTTTTTTGTACTTTGCTAGGCTCAAGTGGCTAAGACGTTGACTGGGAGGCTGAAGGTCAGCAGTTCGATTCCCGATTACTGCAGGACAGAATGAGCTCCCGTCTTTGTCCCAGCTCCTGCCAACCTAGCAGTTCAAAAGCAAGAAATTGCAAGTAGATAAATAGGGACCACTTCAGTGGGAAAGGTAATAGCGCTCCGTGCGCTCCGGTGTCTAGTCATGCCTGCCACATGACCACGGAAATGTTTGCAGAAGCAGACAGCGCTGGCTCTTCGGCTTTGAAACAGAGATGAGCACTGAACCCTAGAGTTGGATACGACTGGCTTTCGAGCAAGAGGAACCTTTACCTTTACTAGTGTAAGAATAGGAAATGAGCAGAGGTCTCTTACCCAGCTACGATTTCAAAGGGCGGCAGATCTTCCAGCTTGGGCTTTTCAGCCTCTTCTGCATTTTCAGCCTTTTCGCCATTCTGGGCAGCTTCAGGCTGTGGTTGCTGTTGCTTCTCAGCCATCCTGTTGCAACGGGAGAAACCAAGAGCTTTGCAAAGCCTCCAGAAGCAGCTATGCAGGCAGGGGGGGCTGGGGGTTGGACAGGGGATTGGGAGCTGGACGTTGCAGTTGTCAGGAGCTATATATGGAATAGGTGCCATGGCCAGGAGAGGAGCTGGCGAGGATGACCCCCCCAGGCCTCTCAGGTGTCGCCTTTCCTTTGCTTTCCCTCCAGCCTTGGTCTTTCTTTCTCTCCCTCCACCCACTAGTATTATTTTAAATACTAGGCAAAGATCAGAGGTAGTAGATTAGGTAATGGATGGAAAATCCAGAATACAAAAGTAATCTATTTATCCACAGCCATGACAGAAGCCTGGCTGTAGTCAGGAGAACTGGCCACTGCCTTACATTCCTAGATTTGCCCATGCACCCTCCTCCTACCCTTGGGAGACCACTTTCCCAGAGTAGACAGGAAGGGGCAGGTGCAATGCCACTGCCACTCCCATTCAAAAGAAAGATGTGGTTATGATAGAGTTGCCATATGTCACAGAAAACCGTGAATTTCACGTTTTGTAACTGTCCCGCCCGGTTCCATAAAAAAACATTGAAAATTCACGGTTTTCAAACCACTTGATTTGGGGGGGGGGGATCACACATTTTTCTTGCACTTCTATTGGAATCACCAGCAGGTAGCAGCAGCAGCAGCTTGGTGAACAAAGGAAGAAATAGGGGAGGGGGATGCACCTTTTTCTTGTGGTGTCTATAGCAGCAGCCATTACACTAATACTGCAGGACGGAATGAGCTCCCGTCTCTGTCCCAGCTCCTGCAAACCTAGCTGTTCAAAAGCAAGAAATGGCAAGTAGATAAATAGGGACCACTTTGGGGGGAAGGTAAACCACTGGATTTAATCCACATGGGGATCATCACCCTTCCCTGTGGACTTCACCACCCAAGGCTGTTAGTCCTTTGGGTTGTCAAGTTAGTTAAACACTGCCTGACAATCGGTGCTGAGTCACTGGCAGTATGGTCTGCTCTATTACCATAGCAGGAAAACCTGACCTGACTTTAGATGCTCCACTAGCATCTGAAAACTCCATTGATTCAGGCCATTTCTCTATTCTTTGTGTTCCTGGCAATAAGCTGTTAGGCAGAAACTGCCTTTTGATGAAGATTTCAGCAGGGGCCAGAATGTGTTTACCTACCTTACTTCTTCTTCGTCTTCTGTATCCAGGCCAGATGTGAAACTGCCAAAATGAAAGCACCTTTTGGTGAGTTCATTCTGCAGTTCCCTTCGCCCGACCTAATGTGAGAAAGATTTGCTGGCAACACAAGGTTGCCGTTACCAGGGTACACCCGATTGTGGTTCAAAAATACCAAAATCTTCGAGGAGGCTCTTTCTATGTATCCCTATTTACCTTGTTCACAGTCCTGTGAGATGGTCAGGCTGTCAGTATCATGGATCAGTGGGGACTTGAACCTGCATGTTCCAAGACCTAGGACTCTAACTATTTACATGCATCTTTTTAATCACAGTGATAATATTAGTTGATCAGAAATATGTAATCAGCAAAGCATCTGTCTTTTGGAGTCTGCTTCTCCAATATCTCCAGCACCCATCTGGTTGCAAACATTTGGACTCACTGGAAATTACAGTCAAGAGAGCTAGATCACTGTACAATGTGGTGAAAATGGAACTGCTAATACTAAATAAACCAACTGGGGAGATTTGTGTGGGAAGATGAGAAACATCCTCCTTACTAACCAGAACAGAGTCCGGCCCATTTGCTGGTCTGCCGATTGCTGCCAGAGACATGCACGATAAGGACTTGCGTTTGGGCAACAACAAAGCAAAGAAAGTGTCTTTCATTTTGGTAGTCCAGGGTATGATCAGGACAAGAAAGAGAGAGAGAGAGAGAGACCAGAATAGAAGTCTGCTTTAGACAGAGGACTGGGTGTGCAATGAAATGCACAGGTGATCTGGAGCAAGTAAAAATCTTGATGAATCCTCTGAAGTGCAGTGGAATTGTGTCTGGATAAGAATGAAGGGAAGGTCTTTTGATTTTGCCTGTTGGAATTTAGTAAGTTGGCATTCTGAGCAGAACAGAGAGAATATACATCTAAGCTTCATATTTTTACAAGCATGGATGCATTTGGAGTGTGTGCTTTGCATGACACTGAGCTATCCATGACTTTCTGAAGATGGGGACTGGCATTGCATTCCTGAAGGATTTAGACTATAAAGGTTTTTTAACCCTTCAGTCATGAGTTTAATCATATAAATAATACAAAATACAGAGGTATGTACACATGAACATTTTATGCTGAAGAAACGTATACTTTTTGCTCCCTTAGCTTTTCATTTTTTGCATTGAATTCCCCTGTTCTTGGATCCTCCTGTATTTGCTCCTAGACTCTGTGATTTCAAAATATTCCTGAACGCTTTAATGTTTGATCAATACCTGTCCTACAGAAGAACTATTTCATAGAAGGTGCACTAAAGAGAGCACGGCAGCCATTCACACTTCTGGACACACCATCTTTCATGTCAGAAGCAATCCAATGGTCCTTCTGAAGTGAAATGATGAGCCAACAGCTGCTGCTACCTGTCAAGTATCCCATATTGGCCGGGAGTTCCCGTATTTTAGCGCTCGTTCCTCCCTGGCGCCGTCCCATATTTTGAATGGAGGGGAAAGGGGTTACTGCGCATGCACGCCCATCGCAAAGGGGTTCTGTGCATACACAAAGGGGTTCTGTACATACACAAATGGGTTCTGGGCATGTGCAAATGGTTTACTGAGCATGTGCACGCATGCACAATAGTTTTTCATATTTTCCGGAGCCACGCTTGACGGGTATGCCCAGGAGGTGTCGAATATATTCACATTCCACAGAGAGACTCCCGCTGGACACATGATACTGTTTGCGTGTTGGAGTTTTGACTTTGCATCTTTTGATGTATTGATAAAAAAATAGGGCACAGGATCTGTTCTCCGTCATCTCAGAGTGCAGTAAGGGTAATAACAGGCTCAAGCTACAGGAAAATAACTTAACTGTTAGAGCAGTACAACAATGGAACCAATTACTCCGGGAGGGGGTGAACACTCCAATGCTGGAGTCGTTCAAGATTAAAATTGGACCACCCTCTGTCAGAACTGTTTTGATTTGGATTCCTGCATTGAGCAAGGGATTGGACTCGATGGTCTCCAAGGCTCCTTAGTCATTCTATGATTCTATGCAGTGATCTAAAGAGCACTGAGTGTGTTTATGCAACAGAAAAAAATGCTTCTGCTCATGCAAGATGGAGGACCCTAATTTTGCTAATCACCCAAAACATTGCAGCTCCCTGTCCCAAATTTCTACCAAGGATTGAGCAGTCTTCCTGAAGCGTGTGAGATATGGTGCAGAGAATTATGCCTGTTCTTACATAAACAAAAAGTGCTTCCTGCTAACACAAACAAGGCCACCACTGCATATAAACAGAAAGGATTAATTTATTTTAGGTGACCAAGAAGCTGCCCAATTATTTGTAGAGCTATAAAATGCAGCTATAGAGACATCATCAGCTCCTTCCCCCACCTAAAAGAAATACTCACCTTTTTCTTTATTTAATTTCTTTTCATGGTTCAAGACAAAACCATTTACTCTCCAGTTCCAAGGTCCTTCAAGCATCCATGCAAATGTAGTATTATTACTCACTGCTGTGTCTTGGTGAGCAGACCTTATGCATATGACAACACTCTTGTTGCTAGCCTGGGTTTTATTGTATAAACCATACAGTAGCAATGGCCATAGGGCACTCTACCCATCGGGTCTAATCTTAGGCAGAGAGGGATTCTTCCATTGGTATGGAATATTTTCCTTAGGAAGCAGATTGTTTTCCCCTCCTTGCAGTGGTAGCTATGTTTATGTTCCAGCATGCCAGACTGATCACTGACACCTTTGACATTTTAGGGAAGAATTGTGAGGCTGGGAATCCTGAGCTGATGAATGATAGTTCTTCCCTACCCCTGCTCATGCCCTTCTAATACCTTTTATTTTGGGAGGTTCTTGACTGCTGGATTAATTAGGGTCCCATCATTCTTGCTGCTTTAACTTTCTCTGGAGCCAGCTGAGCAGTACAGATCAACCCTGAGCTTTAATCTAATCTCTGGAATGCAATGTTGGAATTATGCATCTCTGGCGCACTCTTTCCCAGCTACTGCTGAACTCCTTCTAGGGCAGTGCTTTGCCAGTCATACAGACAGTCTGCTATGGGCTAAGTGCACTAGACCTGCAAGAGAGATTGTGTAGTGAATGTGGTAATGCTCTGCTATAGAAACTAGTGCAGCACAGAAAAACTAATGTGTGCATAATGTAATTGGTGGGGAAGTCTGTCAGTTTTTATTTTTCTTGTACCTCTTTAAGATTTTTTCTTCTTTTCCAAATATGAAGAAATTTGGAAATGTTGTAAATGCTTCAGAAACTGAATGAAATAAAAAAAACAGAAAAATAGTAAAAATTATTCTCCATTTGCATTGGCTGCATTATTCTTAGCAAGTAAAAGTTATTCTTAGCAAGTAAAGATTTATTCTTAGCAAGTAAAGGTAAAAGTCTCCCTTCCGCAAAAGCCAGTTGAATCTGACTCTAGGGTTCAGTGCTCACCTCTGTTTATTACCAAAGGGCCAGCGCTATCTGTGTTTGCAGAAATTTCCGTGGACATGTGGCAGTCATGAGTAGACACCAGAGTGCACAGGATGCTGTTTACCTTCCCACTAAAGTGGTCCCTATTTATCTACTTGCAATTTCTTGCTTTCAAACTGCTAGGTTGGCAGGAGCTGGGACTGAGACAGGCGCTCACTCCATCATGCAGTCTAAATCAGGTCTCAAGTACTTCCAGATGTCAAATTCAGCATCTTAGCCACTAAGCCACTGCAGTCCCATTTTATCCCTGCCACACACATGGTAAAGATGATGGGCCCATCAGAAACACCAATTCAACACTAAGGTTGGAGATGGCAGGATCAAAATCCCTACTTTCAGGAGTTACGCACTTGAAGCCTTGTACCGAAATGAACAGATCTGTCAGTCTTTATTTAGTTTTGAGAATCTCAGCTTTCCCCCACAAGTTGAACATTAAGAAAAACTGATTCAATCAAAAACTGACTGAAACAAATTTTCCACCCATACTTAATGTGCACACATAGAAACACATGCTTCAGTAATAAACCAAAATCACTGCAAAACACAAGGTGCTTATCCAGAATTTTGATCATTCTCTGTAAAAACAGACCTTCTGATGGATTTGAAACGTGAAATATCTTCTCCAGTTTCATGAGAAGGCTGGGCTGCTTGTTGGATCGGGGCCGCGGGGCGGCCGTGAGGTCCCGGAGGAGACTGGTCGAGTAACGACACAAGACAAGATGGAGCGAAGACCAGTGGTTTATTGAGGGAAAATCATCATCATATATAGGAATTCAAGGCAGTGTGTGATAGAATTGTCATCTGACATAAAATCACATCACCTGTTTACCCGGGTTAATTGGGAATCTCTCTTGGGGAAGTTAATTAACTAAGGCAAATACTGACAGGGGAAATCCATTGTTCATGGCTTGCACAAGAGTAAATATGGCCACTATTTGCGCTAGGGCTTGGGCTAATCTGCAGGTGCGGAATTACCTATTTCCTAACTGCAAGTTAGACATTCAATTTCCTCCTGCCAGACTGCCTGTCAGGTCAGATATGGGTGAATCAATCTTATGACTATTAATCCGCTCCCCAATTTCTGTCCCCGCAGAACCCAGTGACCAGGAGCTTTCTCTACCGGTGTAGCCTCTGTCAGGGACAGTTATGCCAATTATGCTTGCGGATCCCGCAGCTGCTGATATATTTCAAACCGCATTATTTCCTATGGAGATTCCGTTTTGTAAACATGATGACAAGTTATCAGAAGCACTCCAAGAGAGTAGCATGGTGCAATCAGTGATGCACTGCAAACAAATTTACTACCTACTCTGTGGGCTGGCCAACTCTATGGGTGGGGCCAACTCTATGGGCATGGCCAAACATCCTGCATTGTGGGTTATGGAGGTGGGCATGGCCAACCAAGTGGGCATGGCCTGGGGAATTTCCGCTACTGGTTCTGCAGAACCTGACAGAACCTGCTGCAGTGCATCACTGGGTACAATGGTTAAGCTGCGGTACTGCAGTCAAAACTCTGCTCGCAATTTGAGTTTGACTCAGCCTTCCAGCCTATTGAGGATGGTAAAATGAGTTCAATACTCAGAATGTTGGGAGCAAAAATGCTATTTTCCTTGTGAACCACACGGAAAGTGCTCCAAGTACAATGGGACAGTATATAAGTGTAGTTGCTATTGTTATTAGTCTCTTATAGATTTGATTTCTATACTGCATATCTAGCATATTAGTTACTCTGGGCCATTTATTTTATACATATATCTAAAGTCAATGGGTGTTTTTTATTGATTAGTAAACAATTGCACTATAATAAGTCAAACAGATCAAAAGATTTCCTGACAGTTCTGCTGTAGAGTCTATTAATTATGAAATCACTTGAACTGACTAATGTAATGTTTCTTCGTCATAATTTGCAATCAGCCACATCATAAGTTCTTTTATAAATAGCTGTCTTATTAGTGTTCTTGAGCTGTCAAAACAAGCCCTGGCTCCACTCACTGGCCGGGTTTCTTAAATTTGCGATTAAGCATTTTATACTTGCTGACATCTTCTTTTTAGGACCTGCCTTTTTGACACTTTTCTACCTGTTATTTTCACTAGTCACTCACTTTGGTTTAGGTTTATTTCCTTTGTGATTCCAAGAAGGCTTCTGAGGACAGCCGTGGGATCGTAGGCTTCAGGAAGTATTTAGCTGGCCAGAAGCAAAGATGAAATTAGACACTGTTATCTGGCAGGGTAAAAAGGGCAGCTGGTTAGGGAAAACAAAACATCTTCCCTGGATACATGAGTTGGCAGCCCACCCTTTCCTTCCCTCTGTTGTAACTACTGCCAGACAAACAAACAAACATACATAATTAGTAGCAACCTAGAGGGCAGATCTTTCTTTCCATTAGCTATCAGTAACACACACACACACACACCCGAGCGTACGCTGAGTGGGCGGCATACAAATCGAATTAATCAATCAATCAATCAACCAACCACAACCTCTGGGATTTCCCCCCACTGGTTTCATGACCAGAATGGCAAGATTTGCACATACTGTGCAGATTTGTCCAGCGGAAGCTTCCTTACCACCGGAAGCATCTAGAACCGTAATTGAGAACTTTGGCACTTCAATTACCGGAAGCCCAAATCAAGAACACCTAGAGTGCCAAGGTTCGCCTTCATGGATCTAGAAGGAGTAGTCTGGAACTCTTGCAACAAATTTTCTTGGATTGTTTTAATTAGCTAGCACCAGCTTGTGTGTCTGTTGCATGTTAAAAGGACCACGAGCTGGCATCCTTGTCAAACTTCTCAGAAGGCAACCAAATGTGTTAATCTAGAGGAATTTATCACTATGTATATACTTGAACCACCTAATATCTAGATGATATTTCGCAGAGGAGAGAAAGGCACACAATTTACTCCCTGTCTAGAAACTCCAGACAAGGTCCTTATCTGGGATGGAAAAATGCCAAATAAAACAGGAAATTAAAGATTCTGCATTTGTCATGTTTGATCCTAGATCCTTACAGCTCTAGATTATGCAATCTACTAAAAAGCAAGTTCCACTGAATTTGGTAGTAATTATTTATTGCCAAGTAAGAAGGTAAAGGATTGCATTCCTGGCTAGTTTTATGTGTGTTGGAGAGTGGGTGGTAAGCAAGTGTATGATGGTTTGTGAATGAAGCAATCTGATGAGATTTGTATATGAAAGATCTGTATTTTAAAAAATTATATCTGTCATCGTGTGCACATGAAACTTACTGAGTCGTTGTTCGGTGCACTATGATCGTGGAGCCATCTCCTGTAGCACATATGAAATGAGACATGCAGGATTTAACACTGGGACTGCAATGGACTGCCGCAGCCTTGAGGATATTGACAAGGTGCACCTTCACAGCCAGTCCATCTGGCATGGCCTCTTCCACTTCCATGACCATTGGGAATCAGAGTTCCTCCTCCGCTCATTTTGCCATTGGGCCCAATAATGGTTTCCAGTGGCATTGAGTATTTGTTTGTTTTGATTTATATTGTCGCACACTCACCGTGGCGACTCAGGGTGGCTTCCAATCAGCAAAACAGATATACACAATAAATCTGGCTTGTACTGTGTGTATATATGGTATACATTCATCAGAAGTTTGTGATTGGATATAGTGACAGAACAGGAATTTGTTGCTTTAGGCCTAGGAGTCAGGTTCTCACCTGGTTATATAGAACCTTTTTTCTTCTGTTTGGTGGGAAAGCACTGTCTCTTTGTGGAAGAGTGCAGGTTTGGTGTACAGAGGACCCCTTTTCAGTCCCTAGTATCTCAAGATAGGGTGTGGTGGAAGAACTTGGACTACAACTCCCAGACTGCTCAAGCAAGCATGACCATGGGTGGGAGATTCAGTTAAGCCAGGGGTTCTCAACCGACAGCCTGTGGCATAATTTCATGTGGCCCGCGTCGCTGCCACCACCATCACCAGAAGCGTACACATATATGACTACCCTAAATGAGCCCGTGGCTGTTGTAAACACATTTACAACAGCCGCAGACACATTTTACAGCAATCCGACCCGCTCAGCTGCCTGAGGAGGCATGGTCCGGCCCGCGGTTTGAAAAGTTTGAGAACCTGAGCAAACAATGAACAATGACAAAAGCTTCTCCAAGCTCTGGGAAAGATTTTTGTTTGAAACCCTAGTCAACTGCTGCCAGTCAGCATATGACAGCACTGAATTAGATGGACTCAACAGGTTTTTGTGTGTGTCAAAACTCATAGTCTGCATTTGGAAATTGTTTTATGTAAGTTTCATGTTAAATTCTCAGCAACAGAAACTGGAACCGAACTGGCATTTCTGTGAGTCATGCACAGATGTGTGTTTTTGGATTACAGCTCCTAGCTATGCTGTCTGGGGAATTCCAAAAAGACAAGAATCTGTTCACCTCTGTCCTTCTCATGGGTTAAGAGCGAGCAACATGGCTGTTCCATTTGTCCATAGATGGCGCTGTAGATCTCTAAACTGTCGAGTTGTGACAAAATTAATAAGCCAGATAGTACAGTATCAAGAACATGACTGTGGTGGTTTAGTGGTTAAGATGCTGAACTTCACAACCGGCAGGTCAGCAGTTCAAGACCTGAGTGCTGCACAACAGAGTGAGCTCCCATCTCTGTCCCAGGTCCTGCCAATCTAGCAGTTTGAAAGCAAGAAATTGCAAGCAGATAAAGAGGGACCACTTCAGTGGGAAGGTAAAGTGTTCCATGCACTCCAGTGTTTGGCCATGCCTGCCACATGGCCACAGAAACGTCTGCAGACGCAGACAGCACTGGCTCTTTGGCTATAAACAGAGATAAGCACTGAACCCTAGAGTTGGATATGACAGGCTTTTGAGTAAAGGTGATCTTTACCTTTCAAGAACATGCTTTAGAGGAGAGACTGGACACATAGTAATGTCACATCTTTATTCAGCCAACCAGAGTCACAAATAAGTGTGCAAAAGCAACATCTGTGCCAGCTATGTCTCACCTTTGCCTTAAGCATCAAGGAGCCTGAGAGATGTTGCAATGCCTGCAATAGTTAACCTAATGTTAGCCTGTTCTTTTCGGCCCTTGGAAAGTGGCTTTTTTTAGACTGCAACTTTTAGAATTTCCCCTGCTGATGATAGAATTCTGGGAATTGTAGCCTAAAAAGTTAACTTTCCAAGCTTTGAGCATTTTACTAAACTGGAGAAGAAAATTGCTCTCCAATCTGGGCAGACTGGTCTTCAAGAGACTAAAACAGAAGGCGGAAGGCCCACCAAATGAAGCCTACAAAATGATGTCAACTACTTACGACTGTTCTTATTTAAAAACCAGATTTTGTGGAAACTTTGCAGGGTGCACTTTTAAAACACTAAACAGCTGTTATTGCACATATTATGGTACAATTATGGAATGAATGCCACCACCTTAAGTAAAATTCTAGCTACATGCCAACCCTAGACAAATGACATGGTAGAAGTATTTCTACTGTACTCTCTTTCTCCACGAACACTCATGAGAGGTAACCACAATGACTCAATAAAAATATTCAAAAGCCACAGTAAGGTAGTATTTTATCAGTACAAAAGCAAGCGTTGCAAAATCCTAAGGAAGCCTTCAAGGTTATGCAGAACTACTCTTTTATGCTGGATGTTGAACAAAGCAAAAGAAGATGGGACGAAAAAACAGAGAATAGTGTAGAAGTTTTGAAATCTGCAATTCGTCTCTCTTAAAAAGGAATGCAGGAAGACCTGTGCAAACTTAGGGTGCAATCCTATGCACTCTCCCTGGGAAGAAATCTCACTGAATTCATTGGATGTTAGTTTTGAATACCATATATAGAATCATCTACAGAATTAGGCTGTTAGCTAAATAGGTCTCTGAGGGGTGTTAAACAGTTCTCAGTATTAAACCAGATTCATTTGATTTAAACAAAGCCAATTTTTGCTTGTGAAACTTCACTGCGTCATGGATTTGTAACTATTAACCCATGTACAGTATCAAAAATAATAATTCTTTCATTCCAAACAGTGGAACCTTTTCTTATGCTTCATCCTGGTAGCAAGCCCAGCTGCATTTCTGGACATCCACGCAAGAGAGAACTGAGGACAGTTGTCGCTGCTTCCAAAGTGTGTCTATTTTTTAAGAGAGCAGCTTGGCAAATCTATGTTCTGCAGCTTTCAGACATCACATTTTGAGGTGTCATCTAATATATTGCTTATTTAGGTAGTGTCAATGTATTACATTTTGGCAGGAGGAAAACAGGACAGAGAGGAGAGAGAAATGGGAGATAAGAAAAGAGACTGTGTATTTTTCTTATATAAAAAAGAACATGCAACTCAATTTGGACATTATTAGCAAAACATCTGGATTTTTAAAAATCACATTATAAATTGATTCTGGTTTATCACGCTCACTGCATCTCTGGAATAATGTCTAGGAGTCATCTTCAGTTATTTTCCGAGTATAAATTGACAAGACAAAGCAAAGTTAATCCCAAGGTTCACCGAGGACCACATATCTGCTACCCTGACAGCATCAACGCATTAAGACATTAATCATTGAATTACATGGGACTTACTCCTTAGCAAGATGTAAAGGACTACATTTTGTGTTAAAGATGAAAGTTGAAACTGTCACGCTCAAACTATATAACAGCAATATGTAAACAATCTTGTCCTCATGCTTAGGTGGCAAATGCTCTTATATCTGTTAAATTACAGTAAAACCCCTACTTACGAAAAAAGTTCATTCCGTAGGCTTTTGCTTAAATAGTTTTTTTATGTAACTCGAAGCAAACCCATAGGAAATATTATTTTTTTACGTAACCCGAAGCAAACCCATAGGAAATCATGTAAATTGAGACATGGTTTTAGCACAAAATCATTATGTAAGTCGCATTTTATGTATCTCGGGGCATTTGTAAGTCAGGGTTTTACTGTAACTTCCTTCAATAGAACCGGCTGTCAGGATCAAAGGCTTTCATAAAATGACTTCAATGTTCCTATTTTCTTTCTTATTCTTTCTTTCCTGTCTCCTCTGGATTGTCTCTCCAGATGCGATAGGTGAGAGAAGTCGCCAGGGTCAGCCAGGCCAGGTAAGGCAACATCAACAGGGTTGCGGTCTTGTTAACAGGATACCAGGAATACATCGTGGCCAACACGAGGCCATACAAACCCAGAATGTTGATCAAGGCCTGGAAGAGAGAAATGGCTACATTAAGATGATTTATACATCCAACAAAGTACAAACCACTATGATCTCTTTTACTACTACAGGAGTAGCTAATACAGAGTCCCCCAGCACCCCTTAGGTCTACCAGCCCTCATGCACACACCCAAATTTTTTGAATCAGAATTTTTTTTACTCAAACAGCATACTTGTGCCTTCCAGAGGGGGTGGAGATAATTTTGCTGTGTTTTCAGCCCCTCTCTTCCATCATGCTTGCCTTCAATTCCAAGGAACATTTTAATTTTTAAAAAAATTGCTGTAAGACTGTGTGTCTGCAGACATTTCTGTGATCATGTGGCAGGCATGACTAGATGATGGTGTGTACAGAACACTGTTACCTTTCCTGCCGAAGCAGTACCTATTTATTGACTTGCAATTTCTTGCTTTCAAACTGCTAGGCTGGCAGGAGCTGAGGCAGATGAAGGGAGCTCACTCCATCATGCAGCACTTGGGTCTCGAACTGCTGACCTACTGACCATCATCAAGTTCAGCATCTTAACCCGTAAGCTACTGCACTCTCTTAACTTTGCATTTAACAATATTTTTTTAAGTTCCAAAGTAGCCTCTTTAGTCTTGTTCCCTTTATCCACACCCTTTGAAAGCCCAGCCCCATGGGTTGCTGGCAAATCTGAAATGTAGTCCACAGCTCTGCTGAAACCACCCAGCTCTTCACTACAGAAATGAATGTGGAATCCTATGGTCATGTGCACGTGCATGAAGTTAGCACTCTCACACCCCTTCCTGGAAATTACATTTTAGCTATCTGAACTCTCCAGCACCATCTGTCTTTTATGTTTATGTTTATTGGATTTATAACCCGCCCTATTCAGCGCAAGGCTGACTCAGGGTGGCATGACAACGTATTAAATACAATTAAAGCACAGCAATACAAGAATACAATAGGAAAAAAATACAATGTCAGAATACAATATCATAAATGCATAGGAATGTACAGTACAATTACAATAACAAGTTACAAGTTCCAGATCAAGAGGAAAGTACAGTGATCCAGAGAGAGGGGGTCGGAGCCCAAGGCTCAATGACCATAGATGGGCCTTAACCAGCTCCAAGCCAGTGCTGGATGAAGAAAGAAACCCCCGCGGCAAAGCCAGACCGGGGGAGAGGGCTCGGGCAAGGAGAAGGCGGCACCCGGCTTTATGTCTTTGCCGTGCTGGGAGTCCAGGTGGTCTCACTCCCACGCGGCAAATGCCAGACCAGGGGAGAGGGCTCGGAGGCACCTCTCTCTTTTGTTCCCAATACAGCACGAACAATTTAACTTGGTGTCATCAAAACATAGTTCTGCTCCCTCTAAGGCAGGGGTGCCCAAACGTTTCAGGCTGTGGGCCAGTCACATGATTCAAGGGTGCCCAAAGTACAGCCCGTGTGCCGGATCCGACCCCCAATGCCAATTAATCTAGCCCACACCACCCTCGTCGCTCCCAGAAGTGGAAGTAAAACGTGGGCCGGATGAATTGGCATCAGGGGACGGATCTGCCCACAGGCTGTACTTTGGACACCCCAGCTCTAAGGCTATTTCTATTACTCCTGACTCCACTTCTCATTGAGAAATAAAGAATATCCCCCCCCTTTATTTATTTATTTAAAGATGCTGCTTCTGGAACCCTCCATTCAAATGCCCCAGCAAATGCCTGGGGCAAATCCTTAGTCCCCCCCCCCCTTGCTTTAAATGCTTTTCTACAGATCCTTCTATCCTTGTTTTGGCCTTTTACTATTTAATCAGCTGCACAGGAATAGCAAGCTCAAGTGGTGAGGGCCTTTGTGCTATGATTAAGTCAAGGGGAGGTGCTTGGTGCTGCTTATCTTTGATACACCATTCTGAACAAGCGAGCAAAATCATGAAGTTTCTAACTTCACACCCTGTTCTGTACAGCCAGCAGCTTAGTTGAGAGTCCAGTTAAACACAACTGCAAGGGGCTGATATCAGTGGCAGGATCCAGCCTGCAAAGTAGATATGGGTAATGCCAAATGTTTGCCTTGGTTCCATCAAAACCTTCTTTCTTTTGTTCTGAAAAGTTTACTAGAACTATCCTGGAATACTAAACCTTTAAAAACTGCCCATGCTGTGACCAGAAAACATGAACATCAACAGCTGAAATTTACTCAGCAAATTTCAGTGGATATGTGCTTGCCAAATATTTCCCGTCGTTTCTCATCTGAATGCATAAATGCTTTTAAAAACCTTTAGCAGAAATTGCAACTGTTAGAATGTTCTGAGAGTCAAATCATTAAATAAACAAAACTGAATAACACACTTCTAAGTTCAATCAAAGCCTACGTCAGAAATAAAGAACTGAAACGCAGGAAATAATAAAGTTGCTACAAACTAAAGTGAAACATTACCAGCTTTAGTTTATGGGCTCCAAAGAATAACGGAGTCCATGTCCAGTTTAGGGCAAGCTGAGCCCCATAGAGGCCCAGTGGAACCACTGCTTTGCTACTGAAGCCATCAAGGTCCTTCCACACCAAATATGAAGCATAGCTGCAGAAAAAGGAGACCAATTTAGTGCATTGTTGTCAAATGTCACATTGTCTGCCTTGCACTCTTTGAGGGAAAGCTTTATTCTGGTTAAGTAACAGTTATATCAAGGTCACACTTTAAGACAAATATTTTCTCTTCTTATAACCTTTTCCTTTTAGGCACACAAATCTTTCTAACTTAGAGCCTGAAATTCAGGCATGTAAATGAAGCTGCACTTTTATCTCTATGTTCAGTTACAAAGCGAAAGTAAGTGAATTTGTTTATTTGGTCATATTAGAATAAACAGACTTTTCTTTCATCAGCAAGCTCTGCTTATAATGACTTGTTAACCCCTCGCCTAGTTCTGTCTCTTAGACATCTCTGCAACTGTGTCAATAGAAATCTCAAAAATAAACATCATAGAATCCAACCTATGGATTTGGTTGCACTTGCACTTTACTGCTCTTTCATGCAAATCATCAAAGTTCTGTGCTAGTTTGGGGTTATGTCAGATTTTGCTACCAACTGTGTGATCCAGCAGTTGTTCTGAGCATTCCTGTGTTAAAGACCCAGTACTAGTAGTACCTCTGAAATTTAGAGTGGCTATTTCTATCCTCCCGGACAGAGACAATCTCGCAACCTTTTCCAAACTATCAATTACACTGATTCTGCGTATGTTTTCTTAGATTTTAAACCAGAGGTGTCCAAACTACAGCCCATGGGACAGATACGGCCCACGATGCCAATTCATTCGGCCCATGCCGCCCTCGTCGCTCACGGAAGTGGAAGTAAAACACACCTCTATGGCATTTACTTCCGCTTCTGGGAGCAATGAGGGCAGCACGAGCCAGATGAATTGGCATTTGGGGCCAGATCTGGGCCATGGGCCATAGTTTGGGCACTACTAGTTTAAGCAGAGAAAATGGCAGCCTAAATCTCATCCTGTTGCAAAACATATCTGCTGCAAAACAAATTGCAAGGAGCGTTTTACTTCTGCTTTCGGTGGGAGGAACCACGTGACCAGCCCGCTGAACCACATGACAGGCCCACAAAAGTTTGGTCACCCATGTGTTAAACCCTCCTCAGTTCTCTAGGCTAGCTTCCCAGAAAATGTATTCAAGACTGCAGGTTGAAATGAAAGATTGGGAGATATCTAGGTCTTACCCCATGCTTGTATAAAGAGTAGTCCAAACCACCGGGAACATTTTATTGGGTGGACGCCAAGTGGGTTTCTTTAGATTTTCAAACCATGTGGGCACTTCCTTCCGGGTGCAGAACCAGCCAAGAAATCCACCAATGTGTGGCAAGGCTGTGAATCCAAATGCATGAACCCACATGTTCAACCAGACAATTCAAGGGAACGTCAATCACTTACAGCTTTGAAACTGAAAATCAATAACAAATAATGTGAGTTGTTTTCACATGGATAGGTACTTAAGTCTCGCTGAAGTTATTTAACATTTTCTCCTGTATGTCAAAGCAAATGTATGTCTAAGCAACCACATAATTATTCTCTGATTTGCCAATGACAGCATGCCTCCAAGACAAATGCCCCCCCATTAGTTAAAGTGAAGAAATGCAGGTTTACCTTTTGCAGATTAAAAAAAAAAACCAACACCATGAGGATTGACTCCACATTTTAAAGTTACCACAGGAATATCTCCTTTCCTGTTACTGCCAGGGTAATTTTATTTGGAAATATTTCTCTCTCTTTTGAAAACTATTATTCTTTGGCTAACATAAGGCCACTGTGTTATGAAAACAAATGTCTTGAGGCAGAAACCTTTGAGCATGGGATGCTGGAGATAAACCAGTGGTGATGGATTCACCACCTGCTATATGAAAAAGGATACAGGACCAGACATACCTTTGTATGAGGCATGATTGCCAACATGATGTTTAGGTTTCTCTTTTAGCGAAATGTTAGCTACATAATTACACTCTTCAAGTAAGCATAATACATCAGGCCAGAGGTTGAAAATTACTTTAACAGACTCCCAAAACTAGCCATGCTGCTGTGGAATTAAAAGTCTAAAAATGTAGTCTAAAATGTAACTTTTCTAAGTTCTGCTTCTTCAGATTTCAACACACAAAAGCAACACTCCTCTAGTGGGAAGATAGTGATTAGATTCAACAGCTTGAACATATTTTCCCAGAAGCAGTGAATGGCCAAGGTGTCCAAAGGGATTCTTCCGGAGTTGGGCACAAACCATAGCTGTCAAGTCTCCCGTATTGACCGGGAAACTCCCGTTATTTACCCCTTTCCCACTGTCATCCCGTATTTGTATTTTCCCGTAAATCTCCCGTATTCAATAATTTTTTAAAAAATGGGCCAGGAACTACAGCCCCCCTGGTGCCTTGCGTGGAAGGAAAAGGCAAAACCCGTACTGCGCATGTGCATTGGGTCAAAATGGGCCAGCAACTACAGCCCCCATGGTGCCTTGCGTGAAAGGAAAAGGCAAAACCCGTACTGTGCATGCGCACCGGCGCAGCGACTGCCCCACGCCGCTGGATTTCCCTTATTTTCAAATACAAAACTTGACAGGTATGGCACAAACCTGCTTGCTGGTCTGTTTTGATATTTCCACATCTGACTGACACACACACACACACAAACAAAAGGAGCATTTAGATAAGGAAGAAGTTGGGTAATTAAAATAATAAAAAAAAACCTGCCATCTAGTTCTCAATGCCCAGAACAAAAGCTCAGAGATGTCACTAGCCTTTCAGCCACCACCTGATACCCACTCTGCCATGAAGCAGGGTGTGTGATCCTCTCTCGCAGGAAAAACGAGATGTAGACGGTATATGCCACCACCACCCCAAAAGGAAACATTCATCCAAGAAAAAGAATTGTAAACAGGACCAAGAAGCTGTGCCTGTGGTTATTCTCACACACAAACCCAGTTGCCTCTAGCTGAGGTACCGAGAAACATCCTCCTCGAAGATTGAACATAGCGGCCTGGGGGCCGGATCATACCTGTCAAGTTTCCCGGATTGGCTGGGAAATCCCGTATTTTGGCGCGCGTTCCTCCCCTTTCCCGGTGCCGTCCCGTATTTAGAATGGCGGGGAAAGGAGTTACTGCGCATGCACGCCATACCTGTCAACCGCGGCTCCAGAAAATACAGGACCTGCGCATGCGTAGAAGGCAATCTGCGCAGAAGGGATGCGCAGTACCTCTTTTCCCCCGCTGCCAATTCCGGGGTTTTGGCAGCTGCGGGCGGGAAATGGCGCAAATCGGTGCCGAAAATCGGGAAATCCCGGCCAATCTGGGAAGGTTGACAGGTATGGCGCACACACCCATCTGTGCATGCACAAACGTGTTCTGCGCATGCGCAACGGAGTTTTTCCTGCGCATGCGCACCCAGGCTGGAGCACTTCCCGTATTTTCCGGAGCAGCGCTTGTGGGGCCGGATGAATTGACATTGGGGGCTGGATCCGCCCCCCCCCGGGGCTGTAGTATCTAGCCCCCTGAACCATGTGACCGGCCCACAGCTTGAAAAGTTTGAGCACCCGGACCTAAACGGCCCCTTCCAACTCTGTTATTCTGACTCTATGAAGGTTGTGGTGTTTCTGAACCACAATCGAGTGTACCTCGGCCAATGGCAACCTTGTGTTGGCCGGCTAATCTTTCCCACACTACGTCAGGCAAAAGGAACTGCAGGCTGGAATTAAACTGAAGCTTTAGGGTTAAGCCCCCGATATCTATATATATTTACAAGGAGCGTTTGGGTGCTTTCGGTGCCCTCGGGCAAAGGGCCAGAGACCCCTGCCCAGCTCCCGTCTCTCCCTTACCTCCTCCGAGGGGGTTCCCGCCCCCCGCCCCGTCCACAAGGCAGAGGTACACAAACGCCACCGCCTGCCGTCGTCTCAGGGTTTCTCTGGCCCTGGGAGCCACTAGCCAGAAGGCGCGGCGGGGGCCCCTTCGGTGTGCTTCCCTTTGGGCGCCGGCTAGAGTTATACAACCGCCAGAGCCAGGCCCAGCCCGTAGGTCTGATAATAAAGGAGAAGCCACCACACCCCGTCGCACCGTTTGTGTAACCGCCTGCAAGGGGCGGGGAGGAGGATCGGGCCTCGCAAACCTCGTGGCCGCTCCCCCCCCCCCCCATCTTGGCGTCTGGGCTGTGGGATAAGAGCCGGGGTGCCCAAACCTTTTGGGGCGCGGGCCAGACACGTGGTTCAGGGGGCTGGTCACTATGGTCCCGGGGGGCCACGGCCCCAACGCCAATTCATCCGGCCCGCGAAGCCCTCGTCGCTCCCGGAAGCGGAAGTAAAACGCGCCTGTACGGGCGCGTTTTACTTCCGCTTCCGGGAGCGACGAGGGCTTCGTGGGCCGGATGAATTGGCGTTGGGGCCGGATCTGGTCCCCCTGGGACCATAGTTTGGGCACCCCTGGATAAGAGCAAAGCAATCGCACTTCTATGCCGCCCCACAATTTAATTTTTCACGTTTGTATCGCCGCCGCCCCTCGCCGAAGCGACTCCGGGCGGCTCACAAATAAAATAAATAAATAAAAACAAAAACATAAGAAACATTCATTTAAAAACCATCCCCATTAAAATCTGTAAAAAGAGGGAGGATCTTAATTATGACTGGGCGGTTCACGACAAGAGTTAATTCGCATTTTGCCCTCAGCTCAACATGCTGGGGATAGACATGCTATTTGACCTCGGAAGGAAGCAAGGTTGAGTCAACCTTGTGTCCCTGTCAGGATCAAGCTCGCAACCTTTTGGTTGCAGTACAGCCGTTTAACCACTGCGCCACCAGGGCTCATGAGGTTGCCCTCCCGGACTGCCTGGCTTTTGCTCTTCACATCGAGTAACTTTAGGACAGACAGACCCCCATATTGTTTCAGTTACAAGCCTCTCTCCTCATCCTATTGGCTGTTTGTGCAACAATATTTGTGCTACCTTGTAAAAGGTCTCCTTGCTCGAATGCCAGTCAAATCCAACTCTAGGGTGAGGTGCTCGTCTCCGTTTGCAGCCAAATAGTCAGCGCTATCTGCATCTACAGAAGTTTCCGTGGTCGTGCGGCAGGCATGACTAGACGTTGGAGCACACAGAATGCTGTTACCTTTCCCGCCGAAGGGTATCTATTTATCTATTTGCAATTTCTTGCTTTCGAACTGCTAGGTTGGCAGGAGCTGGGGCAGAGACAGGAGCTCACTTCGTCGCATTTGGGGATCCAACTGCGGTCATCAGCTAAGCCTTTGTGCTACCTTGTAGGGTTGTTAATGAAGCTCTGATGTTAACAGACTAAGAAGGCTATGGAAAGAGAGAACATAAGAACATAAGAACAGCCTTGCTGGAACAGGCCACAGTCCATCCAGTATAGCATTCTGTCTCACACAGTGGCTCACCATTTGCTTCAGGGTATTCCCTTCACCTGCTTAGGCTTCTCTGGAAATGGCATTGAGAGATATCCTGCCTATCTCTCCAACCCAAGGAAGCAGGTGGCACGATGTATAGAAATTGTGGCACGATGTATAGAAATGGGCTCCCATTTTAATATATGGGGCAGGCTTAGGTTATTCTTTGATGTCTCAACTCTCATTAGCCCCAACAAATATATAAGAAATGACACAGGCTTGTGTGAAAGCTGGCACTCCTAGATTTCCTTATCAATAAAGCGAGAGCTAAAGGGCACAAATAAGATCTGTGTGTGGCTACACAGTGAAGGAAATGCGAATTAACAAGCTACACAGCTCTCTGTCACAAGGGCAGAAGAAAATTCTTTTACTTGCAGCTCTTTCCAAGTGCCTGTAGGTGGCGCAGTTCAAAGGAACTGCATTAGGAATACTGTACGTACTGTAGTTTCTTTTTCTCTTTTAGTCCACTGTTGAGCTCCTTAAACCAGGTGTCCAAACTACAGGCCGGATCCATTTTACACGCCCATTATACTTCTGCTTCTGGGAGCGACGAGGGCTTTGTGGGCTGGATGAATTGGTGTCAGGGGCCAGATCCGGCCTCCAGGCCATAGTAACCAGCCCCTTGAACCACGTGACCAGCCTGCGGCCCCAAAAGTTTGGGCACCCCTGCCTTAAACTGTAAAAAAACCAGAGAGGTGAGTAGTGGCGGTGTGAGTATACACATGTACAATCTCCTGGTCCTCCCTGGTGGGTCAGGGAGGAAAGTGCTTTGATAAAGCACCACTTTGTGTGTGCATGTATTTGATTCGTCTTTCTGTACTGGTTCTGAGTGATCACATGCTTTAAAAAGAAACAAACATAAAATTGAAAAAGTAGAAGAATCTGAGTGCAAGGAAGAGGGACTCGGTTGATTCACACTTTCTGTTGTGTTGTGAGGTCAACAGGGGAAAGGAATGAAAATCAGCGTGCTCCCAAACCATAGTATTTCCTAAATTTTCTTGTGTAATCAGAGTATGTGTGGCCAAAGGTGCCTGCCAAAATACATTGTCTGCAATTAGCAGTACCATAGCAATTTGTTCTCATTTTCTCCTCTCACCTTTGCTTTAGGAACTATATTGAGAGGGGAAATACTGTTAGGTATTCAAAGGAACAAATTTGGCCCTAGGAATTCTATGTGGTGAAGCATTCAGTGCATAGTGGGTATAATTTCATCCTTCAAGAGGACAGGATGGGCAGCATGCCAGGTTGTATCCCATGCTGGACGAGATAATGCAGATGAGATCTCTTTGAATGGCCTGAGCATGCCTAGGTACATGGCTTCCATACGACCATCAGCATACCTATGGAACAGGTGCTAGGTGTACCAAACCTTGGAAGCATAAGCATCTGAGCTGTTGTTTGAAGCTTAATTACTGATGCTCTTTGTTACTCATCCTTCATTAACCATATGCAATTGGGATCTCTTTTCTCCTAACGTTAGCAGAACCCTCTTGAATAAATAGTAGTAACATTACCAGTGCATGTTAAATATAAATAAAAACTAGCTATCCAGTTCCATTAGGGGTTTGCCAGCAAAGCATGAAACATTAAAAGCTCATTTGTGTTGGCTGCAGATAGTTATGTGATTTTTATGGCCCAAAACAGAGTTGATGTGTCCGGATGGAATTTACCATTATTGCTATTACACAGTGTTAGTGTCATGTTTTATCGCACTTGAAGAGCACTAAAGAAACTTCTTTGGTGGAAGGCATTTGCTTTAAGGAGTTGATGCCCAGCTGGTATGATTCCACAGAGTGATCTGTATGTGTTGTTAACTTTCTAGATGCAGTTGTCTTTTCAAAGAGGCAAGTGAAATGTATGTATTAATTTAAGAACAGATCGCCAGATACCACTTCTCAGTGCATGCAGCATCAGCAGTCAAGGTCTTGAATAAGTAAACTGCACCACAAAAACCTGTTACTTCTACTTACCAGTGCCTGTTTGGATGGTGAGGTGGGGTAGGATGTACAGTATTATGAAGAACCAGAGCTTGAAAAATCACCAAGCAGTCTAGGTGGCAAGTAATTAAAGAGATGGGAATACCAGAACACCTAATATGCCTCATGAGAAATCTGTACACGAACCAAGAAGCAACAGTTAGGACAGAACACGGAATGACAGAGTGGTTTGGAATAGGAAAAGGAGTAAGACAAGGCTGCATTTTATCACCCTGCTTATTCAATCTATACACAGAGCACATAATGCGCAATGCAGGGATGGAGGAATCACAATATGGGATCAAAATTGCTGGGAGAAACATCAACAATTTGAGATATGCAGACGATACCACCCTAATGGCAGAAAGTGAGGAAGACCTAAAGAACCTCTTGATTGGATTGAAGGAGGAGAGTGCAAAAGCTGGCTTGAGACTCAATATCAAGAAAACCAAGATAATGGCAACAGGTCCGATCAGTCCCTGGAAAATAGATGGGGAAGAAGTAGAAGCAGTGACAGATTTTACTTTCCTGGGATCTAAGATCACTGCAGATGGCGACTGTAGCCATGAAATAAAAAGACGACTGATTATGGGGAGACAAGCAATGAAAAACTTGGGGAATATAGTGAAAAGCAGAGACATCACCTTGAAAACAAAAATTCGCATAGTCAAAGCAATGGAATTCCCAGTGGTAATCTTTGGGTGTGAGAGCTGGACCATTAGGAAGGCTGAACGCAGAAGAATAGATGCCTTTGAGATGTGGTGTTGGAGGAGAGTCCTGAGAGTCCCTTGGACAGCAAAGAGAACAAATAGGTCAATACTGGAGGAAATCAATCCTGACTGTTCATTGGAGGGACAAATAGTGAAGATGAAGCTAAAGTACTTTGGACATCAAATGAGAAGGAAGGACTCACTTGAGAAGGCCTTGATGCTGGGAAAGGTGGAGGGCAAGAGAAGAAGGGGGCGTCCAAAGATGAGATGGATAGATGGTATTGTAGACACAATGGACACAGAGCTTGGTGGGCTGAGGAGAATGGTGGAGGATAGAGGTGCCTGGAGGAAAATGGTCCATGGGGTCGCAAAGGGTCGGAATCGACTGTGCGACTGAACAACAACAAGTCTAGGAGCAATAGGAATGTTGCTAAGCTGTGGGGAAAGCACTCTCAGTAACAAAACATTAAAAAGAGTGGTTATGGAGAGCCAATCACCAATGTTGTAGTGAAGTGATGCCATGGAGGGCATTAAAAAAATTATTTCAATTTATATCCTGCCCATCTAATTATGTGGTCATTCTGCATGATATCGAATACAAAAGCAACAAAATTGCATAACAACTAAGTGGGGGGGGGGGGAGGAAATGGTGTCCCGCATAACAATTTTCCCTATGAAAAATATCATACAACAATTTTTCAATGGGAAAAACCACTTAGCAAAAAATAAATAAATCATTGTATCATGCATCCCATAGGAAAAATCGCTATTCGATGCATGTATCGTATAGCAATTGTTTCGTACAACAACGAGCCCTGTGGAACGGATTAAAATCGAGGTACCACTGTATATAGTAAAAAAAAAACAACTCTCCCCAAAAATGCAAAATAATGAACCTATACAAATATAAACAACTGAACAGGTAAACAAACATTAAACCATTTAAAAATCCAGGAAGACAATGAGGACAGCAAAAGTAAGATATAATGTAGGCAGAGGAAATAATTAATTTAGGAAGAACAAGTTCTTGAATGCTTCGTTATATAATTCTGCTTTAGCTACCTTAAGAACATAAGAACAGCCTTGCTGGGACAGGCCACGGTCTATCCAGTCCAGCATTCTGTCTCACACAGTGGCTCACCATTTCCTTCAGGGTATTTCCAAGCAGATGCCTTCACCTGCTTAGAATTCCCTGGAAATGGCATTGAGAGATATCCTGCCTATCTCTCCAACCCAGAGGTTGTCCTTAGGTATCCATTATTATAGCCGTTGATACCCTTGTCCTCCATGAACTTGTCTAATCCTTTCTTAAAGCTGTCAAGACTGACAGCTGTCACCACTTCTTCTGGGAGGGAGTTCCATAGACCAGTGATCCTCTGGGTGAAAAAGTACTTTCTTATTTGTTTGAGAACTAGCACCCAAAAGTTTCATGGAGTGCCCCCTAGTTCTAGTGTTGTGCGATAGGAAAAACAGTTTTTCCTTATCTACGTTGTCCACACCATGCATGATTTTATAAACTTCTATCAGGTCACCTCTTAGATGCTGTCGTTGAAAAGTGAAGAGGCCCAACCATTGCAGCCTCAGATGGTGTACAATGGACATGGGACAGAAGTGCACACCACAAGGTTGGGCTACCACTGAAAAGGACTGGTTTCTTGTGCTGATCTTCCACATTTCTCTCAGATAGGTATCCTAAGTCACCCCCACTGGAAATACTATCTGGTCTGCACATGATTTATCAAGGAAAAGCACTCCAACAGGTATCAAGGTCCTAACCGTTTAGGATAGAACTACTGGGATTGTTTTAATTAGTGGGAAAGACAACATTATCCACCTCACCCAGATTTCCCTGCTCCCTCTAATTTTGTTATTTTTCATGTGTGTATTTTCCATCTGTGTGATTTTGTAGACGTTCTGCAATCTACCACTATGTACCTTTTGGTTTTTACTTTCTTTTAAATAAAACTTATAAAATCAATTCTAGCATTTGGAACTGGATTTGGTTAAAAGAAATCTTGTACTAATTCAATTCTAGCCCTTAATCTTTCAGCTAAAATCTACCTGGATAAATTTTGGTTATTAAATGTTTTTTTCTTTCGATAAGGTATAGGAGGTGGTAGCAACAGATTTTACAAAATGAAACCACTGTCAGCTGGTCAGCAGCTTTAGCCTTTCTGTGTATCCTCTGAATACCCCTCCAAGTTCAGGGTAAAGAAACATGGGCAGGTGGGACAGACATTGGAAAGCCAGGCTAGGTGGTGGGTTTTGTGACTTCTGCACCATGACATTTCTGATTATTACATGTGGATGTGAACACTGGACATTGAAGAAAGATCAGAGAGGGAAGACATTGATTCGCTTAGAATGTGGTGTGGAGTTTTAAAAAACATGATACCTTGGATTTTCAGAACGAGAAATAAATGGGTTCTAGATTATATCATGCCTGAACTCTCACTGGAAACTAAAATTACTGAATTGAGGCTGTGGTACTTTGCACATTATGTGAAAACAAGACTCACTGCAGAAGTTTAGTGTTCAAGAACCAAGACAATAGAAACAGCCAGAGTCTGGCTTAACTCATCTTTATGCATGATGGTCAGGGGGAACATGTGGTAATGGCGGATGAACAGCTCATTATATACAGTGGCTATACATTTGAATGTGGCTCCTCGGTAGCTCATTGGCTACTGTCTGCGTGACGTCACCCTTAGTCACACCCTTCCCGCGGCTGTAGGCATTTGGAGAATTTGTACAATGTGAGCTGGACGCTCACTACTGCCCCCAGTGGTCACTAGCTCGCGTCCGAATACAGAAGGTTAGTGTTACTTTTAGAGATTGTTACATTCACTCATTCGTGTGGTTACATTGACTTAAAGGCACATTACAATCCATACACAACAAGAAGGCAGTCATGCCAGGAGAAGTGAAAGGCAGAAGAAAAGAGGAAAACTAAAAATGAGTTGGCTTGACTCACTACAGGAAGCCAAAGTTTGCAAGAGCAAGCAGGGTGGCTAAATTGTTGGATGGTTTGGAAGCCCTTAATTCTTAGGGTCTTCATAAATCAGAAGTGACACCAACCCAAAAGACAGCAGGAAAGATAAGTCTGTACTTAATTTCTCTCCACTCCAAGGTTGCCTTTGTTGAAAGGGTCAAATCTATACACTTGTAATTTATTGCACATTTTGTTGGTGGTTGTGTCAACATATATTATAAAGCGTGACAGATTACAATTGACCTTTTCATGAGAACTGTTCATCTTTCCCTTACAGAAAGAGAGGCATTTCTGTGATAGCCTTTGCAGCTGACAGCATTCCCTATGTTTCTTTTTCTGGGCACCTACTCAGCCTGCTGAGAATGGACATGTTAGAATAGGCAGTGAGCTCACAAAAATGTGGGTGTGCAGCTCTCCATATGCCAAAACAGTACCTGCTTGAGCAGGACCAGCCCAGGGCATTTTGCTGCCTGAGTTTTGTGTCTGTTCCAGGAGACATAGAAGGAGTCGCACTACGGACTAACACAGGTTTATTGGTTGATGATCAGAACGAACATGTGGTAATGGCGGAGATACCTCACATTATATACAGTAGTACAATACATTTGAATCTGGCTGCACGGTAGCTCATTGGCCGCTACCGGCGTGACGTCATCTGGGTCACGCCCATCTTCGTGGTGGATCGGTAGTAGTTGGTTGTTGCGGGGAGTTCCCGCGGCTGCAGGTGATTTGAGGAATGATAACCATGTGAGTTGAACACTCGCAGCTGCCCTCTATAGGCAGCTTGCTCGCGTTCCTTTAACAGCTGGGTTACATTGTGATTGTGGCCAGGTTACATTCATACATTTCTTAAAGCGACAATGTACATACATATCAAGCAACATTGTACATACATAACATCCCTCCCCCCTAGGATGGGACGAAGTCCCTCAACCATTGTGGCTTGCCGCACGTGCGCCTGGGGCGAGCGGCCGCTTGGCCTAACACAGGGGAGCCTGGCTCTGCGGAGTCCTGTCCTGCAACGGGAAGGGGGGACTCGTTAGTGGCTCGGTGTGGGCTCTGTGGTAACCTTGCATTGGGGGACGGGAATGGAATGAACAGTTGGGACGTGAATTCCTGCCTGCCGTTTGAGGAGCTAGGGGTCCCCCCCAGCACGAATCTTGGGACCGACGAAGAGACCCTCGTGGTCTCGCCACCCCCCGTTCCCTGCCTGGGAGTTCTGGGGACTGTGATGGGTGGGCTCCCCCCGATGCCTGCCTTGGGGGTGTTGGTCTCCGGGGAGCTGGAGCTATGGTGTATTCTAACACAAAAGGACTGGCGGGACTGGAGGTACCAGGGGCTGAACTGAAACCCCTCTTTTCGCTAGGACGGGTGGGGGACCACTCCGCTACACCCCTCTGGTACCGTAACTCATAATCATCATCAAACTGATCCCTCTCTTCCAAAGTATCCTCCTCCGTGGCTGAGAACCGAGGATATGCATTTGTATCCCCGGGTTCCGCCGTGTCTCCCCCTTGGGTAATGCGGGTGGGGGAGGACCCTAACGCTGAATTCCCTTCACTAGTGACCCGCCTTCTGAGTTGGTCGGCGTGCCTCCTCCAGAGTAGACCCGAGCTGGTCTCGACCCTGTAGGACACTGGCCCCGTCTGCTCGATGACTGTCCCTGGGACCCACGCTGGCCCTGACGCCGCGTAGTTCTTGCAGTGAACCGGGTCCCCTGCCAAAAAACTTTTGGAGCTCCCTCCCCCTATATTTATGTTTCTCCCTTCATCCTCCACCCTGGACGGATCCATCCGGTCAAAAAGTGTTACTGGCCGCCTCCTCATGAGGAGTTCGGCTGGGGAAAATCCTGAAGCTAAGGGGGTTGTCCTGTAGCAGATGAGGAACTGGCACAAATGCAGGTTCAACTCACCGGGACCCATGCGCCGCAGTGCGTCTTTCGTAGTGCGCACTTGGTGCTCTACCTGACTGTTTGTGGCGGGGTGAAACGGGGCAGCGGTGATGTGCCTGATGGCGTTCCGCTCAATAAACGTCTTGAACTCTGCAGACGTGAAGGTACTAGCGTTATCGCTAACAAGGACGTCTGGCAGGCCGAAACAGGCAAAAAGCTTGCGCAACTGCTTGATGGTTGCGGCGGAGGAGGTGCTGTTCATAGGGATTACCTCCAACCACTTGGAATAAGAGTCGACTACCAGTAGAAACATGGACCCGCGAAAAGGGCCAGCGAAGTCGACATGGATCCGGGACCATGGCCCGCGGGCCGTATCCCATTCCCTATGGGGCAACCGGGACTCCTCGGGCCGAGAGCCCTGGCAGCTCTCGCACGCGCCCACTAAACGCTCTATGTCCCCGTCTATCTGGGGCCACCAAAAGAAACTCCTGGCCAGAGCCTTGGAGCACACGATCCCGGGGTGACTGGTGTGCAATAGTCTCAGTACCTTGGCCCTCAGCTTCTCTGGGATAACTACTCGCTGGCCCCAGAGTAAGCAGCCCCTTTCCAGCGACAGCTCTACTCTGCGCCTAAAAAATGGTCTGAACTCTTCATCGGGGGGAGTCGTGGGCCAGCCCTTCCTAACCCAGGAACTAACTTGGGCCAGCGTCTTGTCGGCCGCCGTGGCTTTGGCGAGGTCGGCAGGGACAATGGGGGGTGAGTCGAGAGACTCGATCAGTAGGACTTGGTGATCCTGCTCTACCTCGCATGTGGGGTCCCCTACACTTGGGAGGGGAGATCGGGACAGTGCGTCCGCATGGGAGATCTCCTTCCCTGGGCGATAGACTAGCTCATACTGGTAGGCGTTGAGGAAAATGGCCCAACGCAGCATTCTGGGGGACAGTATTTGCGGTGTGGGCTTGCCGGTAGTGAAGATCCCCAAAAGTGGTTTGTGATCGGTCACTACCGTAAACTCGCGGCCGTATAAAAAGTCATGGAACTTTTTCGTTCCGGCGATGATGGCTAGGGCCTCCCTATCAGTTTGCGCGTAATTGCGCTCGGCCTTTGAGAGGGACCTAGAGTAGTACGCTACCGGGGCTTCCCTCCCGCTTTCCAACACGTGGCACAGGACCGCCCCCACCCCCACTGGGGACACATCACAGACTAAAACCACTGGGTTTTTTCGGGTCGAAATGGGTCAGGACAGCGTCCGAAGCCAGGAGTGACTTAAGCTCCTTGAATGCTCTCTCCTGCCTGTCCCCCCACCGCCAAGCCGCGTCCTTTTTGAGCAGCGCGTGCAGTGGCTCCGCGACCGATGCCTTCCGAGGCAGGAAGGTATGATAAAAATTCAGGAGCCCTAGAAATGACTGTAGCTCCGGTTTTGCGGTGGGGCGAGGGGCGTTCTTCACAGCTGCAACCTTTGACTCAGAGGGTTTGATCCCGTCCGGGGTTACCTTAAAGCCTAGAAACTCCACCTCCCTCGCAAAGAATACGCATTTGTCCCTCCTCAGTCGAAGGCCTGCCCTCTCGAACACTGAAAGGACCCCATCTAGCCTCTTTGCCAACTCTAATTCGCTCCCCGCCGTTATCAACACGTCGTCGAAGTATGGGAGGACGCCTGGAAGCCCCTTTAAAAGGCGTTCCACGAGGGATTGGAAAATTCCGGGGGCCGAATTCACGCCAAACTGAAGGCGCGTTACCTTAAACGCCCCCTTGTGCGTCACTATCGTTTGCGCGGTGGCAGCAGCCGGGGTTACAGAGAGCTGCTGATATGCCTGAGCCAGATCTAACTTGGCGAAACACTTCCCCCCATGTAACGTGGCCAGCAAGTGGCTGACCACGGGCACTGGATATGCATTTGGCCGAATGGCCTTGTTAATGGTACATTTATAGTCTGCACAAATCCTGACTTCCCCGTTCGACTTAAGGGCTGTAACAATCGGCGTTTCCCACTCCGCCGAGTCAACTGGAACCAAAATCCCCTGCCCCACCAATTTGTCCAGTTCCGCCTCGATCTTGTCCTTTAGGGCGAAAGGCACCCTCCTTGGTTTGAGGCGGATGGGCCGGATTTCTGGGTCCAGCTCGAAGGAAACCGGGGGCCCCTTGTATTTCCCGAGCCCCCTCTTGAAAACGTCCGGGTGCGCGTTGCACACGTCCCGCATTGGGTCAGTCTCAATGGCGTTAATGCCGGACAGTTCGATTCCCAGGGGAGCAAACCACTGCGTTCCCAAAAGGCAGCACCTCCCCCCTTTGAGGACCACTAAGGGCAGTTTCTCAGAGTAGCCCTTGAACTTCACCTTGAAATTCCCCACCCCCAACACTGGGATCCCGTTTCCCTGCACGTCCCGAAGGTGTGACCTCATGGCCCGCAGTTTGGGCCGCTTGTCTGGGGGAATACGCATGAACTCTTTTTGGGACAGGATGGAATAAGGTGACCCCGAGTCTATCTCCATCCTCACTGGGACCCCTTGCAACAGTACCTCTACGAAAAACCGCCGGTGCTCCAGGCCCACGCAGTTCACGCCTTCCTCATCGTAGCTGGCTGCGACCTTCCTGGTGCCGGTCGCCTTCCGCTGGTGCGTCTGGGGATGGCTGGAACTCCTCTTGTCCTCGACGCGCCTGCGCCTGCATACTCGGGCGATGTGCCCCTTTCGGCCACAGTTGTGACACTCGGCCTTTCGAAACGGGCACCTCGTGCGGTCGTGGGACGCCCCACAACCGTCGCAACGGCGGTCCTGCCGTTCTCGGGACTGCCGCTTCTCACCACGCTTCTTGATCCTCTGGACGTCGTCGTCCTCGCTGGAGTAGGGGTCCGCTGTTGTGGACGACTCCTCAGACGACGTTGGTGTGCCGGCGGGCAGCTTGGGGGCCCGCCAGGCCGTCTTCGCTGGTGTCTGCCGGGCCGCCTGTACTGGTGACTTGGCCCTCTCGGCCGTGGCCCCTCGGGACTTGAACAGCCTCACCCCGCTCCTGGCCTCCTCGGCTGCTTGGGCCTCCCGCAGCACCTCATTGAACGTGAGGCGTTGGTCACGGGTCATCAGCCTCCTCTGCAGCTCCTCGTCCCTCAGACCACACAACATGCGGTCACGGAGGGCCTGGTCCAGGTCATCCCACTGGCAGTGGACTGCTGCAAGCCTGAGGGCCGCCGCGTAGGCGGACACAGATTCGCCCGGTCGCTGGTCTCGCCTGTGGAATGCGACCCGTGCTGGGAAGATCGAGACGGGCGGCTGGAAATGCTCACCCAGTCTCTCCAGGATACGGTCGATGGGGACCTCGTCTACCTTCCGGGGGGGCACCAGGGTCATCAGGATCCGCAGCGTGGCCGGCCCCACTTGGGCCAGGAAGTGGGAGCGCATCTTCGCGTTGTCGTCGACGCCCGCGGCTTCCATCGCGTGCCGAAACTGGCACTCGTAGAGCTCCCATTGTTCGGGCTCACTCACATCGAACTGGTACGCCTTGACCTTGGGATTCGCCATCAATCCCATCCTCGTCGCCAATTTTGTGTCTGTTCCAGGAGACATAGAAGGAGTCGCAATACGGACTAACACAGGTTTATTGGTTGATGATCAGAACGAACATGTGGTAATGGCGGAGATACCTCACATTATATACAGTAGTACAATACATTTGAATCTGGCTGCACGGTAGCTCATTGGTCGCTACCGGCGTGACGTCATCCGGGTCACGCCCGTCTTCGGTGGTGGATCGGTAGTAGATGGTTGTTGCGGGGAGTTCCCGCGGCTGCAGGTGATTTGAGGAATGATAACCATGTGAGTTGAACACTCGCAGCTGCCCTCTATAGGCAGCTTGCTCGCGTTCCTTTAACAGCTGGGTTACATTGTGATTGTGGCCAGGTTACATTCATACATTTCTTAAAGCGACAATGTACATACATATCAAGCAACATTGTACATACACAACATCGAGGGAGAGTGAACAATGCCACCCCTTCTCTCCTCCTCCCTCCCTTGCTCACAGAGCAAAATATCTGGCTCCAGGCAAGCAATTTTGACACTTTAAGCTAAAAATGCCAAAGCACCTCATCCCGTCCCTGGCAGCAAAAATACAGGTATAACCTCGAGACTTGAAATAACTAATAATTTGCTGCACTTTCGTGATCCCTGCACTTTATCTAACGGTAAAGTTGTCCCTGTGCCAAGCTTATCTAGGGTGTTGTTTTGAGCACATGGGGACTGTGGTGACTTGGTGGTTAAGATGCTGAACTTGATGACTGGAAGGACTATAAACCCGAGGGCTGCACGATGGAGTGAGATTCCATCTTTGTCCCAGCTCCTGCCAACCTAGCAGTTTGAAAGCAAGAAATTGCAAGTAGATAAATAGGTACCACATTGGTAGGAAGGTAAAGTGTTCCATGTGTTATGCCTGCCTGCCGCATGTCCACAGAAATGTCTGCATACGCATACAGTGCTGGCTCCTTGACTATAAACCAGATCCTTTATTTATATGTTGCAAGCCGCCCTGAGTCCTGTGCTGAATAGGGCGGGGTATAAATCAAATAAACATAACATAACCAGAGATGAGCACGGAACCCTAGAGTCGGATCCGACTGGCTTTCGAGCAATGGCGACCTTTACCTTTGAGCACATACTCATTTTTCATTGATTTAATTCAATAGATGGAGACCAACTCAGTGGCATTAGCAGTGGTTCCAATGAAACTTTTTGTCCAACTTCTCTGAGGTATGTTTGGATTTTGGAGACAGAATGAAAGGAGTTTCCCATTTGTTTCTTATAGCAACCGCTTATTGGGGTGCATAGGTTCTGGAATACCTAATGGTGGATGGGGTTACATGTTTTTCATAGCAGCAGTAGTATCTCACTTCCATTGTCAAATGGAAGGGATGGACTCAATGACCTCTTAGAGTCCCCTTACAGCTGTGCAGTTTTAATCACTGTCATCATTATACATATTGTAGAGTTGGAAGGAACCTTAGGGACTAATCAAGTCATGATTCAATCCTGCACAGAAAAAGCTCTCCCAATTCTATTCTGCACTTCGTTTGCAAGCATTTGGCACATCTGGCAACTCTCAGATAAGTTTGTCTTTGACAATACTGTAGTGCAGGAGTTATCAAGCTTTTTAAGCTGGGGGCCGGGTCATGCTCCCTCAGACAGCTTCGGTGGCTGGATGGCCATGTTGCCGTGGGCCACACATGGCCTGTGGGCCGCAGGTTGAGAATCCTTGCTGTAGTGGGTATGTTAATTAAAATAAAAGCACTAAATAAAACAAAACACAACCTATTGGAATAAGGCAGATCATACATTAGAACTAATTTTATTAACAATACCAGTTCCATGGTATATGTCCATCTATACCTATAAAATGGTGCGTTAACCGTTGGAATGTGACAAAGGATGTTGCACCAGGCCCCACTAGCCCCGTCCAAGCCTCTGTGCACTCAGCCAAACGGGGTTCACAGGTAACTGTCAGGTTGGAATTTGCGGCCGGGGGGCAGGAGCCCCCGGACGCAAACAAAAAAAGGGAACTTCAATTCCTAATGTTTCTTGTGCCGCGCCGCACCAGAGCCAATCAGAGCGGCAAAAGGAACGTTCAGAAACGCACTGCGGCCAATTAAAAAAAAGCCACAGAAAAAAAAACCGCTGCAGTAACCAAACACGCGCAGGCAAAACTACAAGCCCCAGCGTCCTGCGCGCCATTAGCGCGCAGAACGCTGAGGCAGCCGATGCGGGAAAAATAAAATACCCCCCCCCGCCCTTACTTTCCTCGGGCCAGGAATCAAGCCTGGCCCGTGGAAAAAAAAAGACACCCCCCGCCCTTTTCTTTCCACGGGCCAGGGATCGAGCCTGGCCCGCGAAAAAAAGACACACACCCCAAAAAAGGACACACAGAATCATTCAAAAACAGTCACAAAAACAGTCAAAAACAAACACAAAAACATCCAAAAAGTAACCAAAAAAAATCACAAAGACCCCCCCAAAAAACCCCAACACAACCACCACCACCACCCCCCAAAAAAACCCCAGAGAGCTTACCAGGAGACGTCTCCACTGCATGACGACCGGAACTCAACTGAGAAAATAAAGAAAATACTTACCAGAAGCGACACCCAGAGGACAGTAGAGAACAATTGTAGAGAGGAAGAAAAGCTCACCACCCCCACCCAGAGGCCACAAGAGAAAAAACATTCAAAAATATTGAAAAAAATAAGAATAATTCCCAAATTAATCAAATAAGTTATCAAAACATTCAAAAATATTCACACTAATCTCCAAAAATACCAAAAAACCCAAAACAAAACAGAAATCACTTTTCACTCAAAAAAAGAAAAAACCAAAACAAAAAATAAAAATGCGTAAAAATAAAGATTTAAAAAACTAAAATAAAATTTTAAATTAAAAAAAAATAATTTACATTAAATAAATTAAAATAAAATAAAATTTGCATAAACATAAAACAAAAACCTTCCAAAACCAATTTAAAGAGCCCGGCACTGAGGAAGCTGGTGCGCAAAAAATGAAAATAAAACACACACTGGGAGCGCAAGTCCGCCACAGGCGGACGCAGCGCCTCGAAGCCACAAAACCACAAAATCTTTCAACACCATTTAAAACAGCCCAGCACCATTGGTTCAAGAAAAAAAAAACACGAAACCCTTTACTATCCAACATAATTTTAAAAAGCCCGGCACCGTCGGGCAGAATATGCTAGTTTGTAATAAGTTCTCATGGGAAATTCAAACGTGGGGCCTACTTGCTACTCAAATCTACAAAGTCTGACTTTCCTTGGAGGATAGTCTCAGGTATCATATACAGTACTTGGCAAAATGCTTTTAGGTGACAGATTACCTGCAAAATCAGACCTGCTGAATCCCTGGAAACCATCAGTGAAGGTGTAAAGGTAAACGTCACCCTTGCTTGAAAGCCAATCATATCGGACTCTAATGTTCAGTGCTGATCATTGTTTATAGCCAAAGAGCCAGTGTTCTCTGCGTCTGCAGACATTTCTGTGGACATGTGGCAGGCATGACTACACACTGGAGTGCACAGAACGCTGTTACCTTCCTACCGAAGTGGTACCTCTTTATCTACTTGAAATTTCTTGATTTCGAACTGCTAGGTTGGCAGGAGCTGGGACAGAGACGGAAGACCACTCCCATCATTAAGCTCTCAGGTCTCGAAATGCTGACCTGCGAGTTGTCAAGTTCAGCATCTTAACCATTAAACACAGACTGAAAAGGGCAGAAGCGCAAATGCCTGCAGCCTCATGGGGTGAACAAACGGAGTCCTTCGAATCCAGTGGGGTGGTGCTCTCTAGTTAATGTGAGGAATGGCAGTGTGTTGCTTTTTGGGTGTGTGTTCCAGAATCCTCCATGAGATCTTCAAGCAGCTGCAGACTGTTAAAACCAAGCGGTACTGTTGGGAATGCCTGGCACACAAGCAAGCATCCAGACTTTGCATTGTGGAGCGAAACCTAGGAGACTTTCAATTTCTAGACAGTGACTTGATATCCTGTCTCGTTGTCTATCATAGTTTGTGTAATTTTGCTTAGATCTTTATAGCTACCCTGGATATTTTATAGAATGTTGGACTATAAATCACTATCAGCCATAAATACAGAATGCATATGCCACCTGTTACAGTTTGGACATGCCAATACTGAGGATTGGTTGAGTTTTCCCCCCTACAGAAGCAGTGGGTGGTACAGTTGTCTGATTAGACAGTGGAATTCCTATTCTGGGCAATATATCCACAAAAATAACTGAGCGAGGAAGAGCAGACTTACAACAATGTCCTGTCATGCTTTAAATTGTCTCAGAGAGTGTAGGAAGCAGAAGCAATGGCATCAAATTGATTGGGCATGCCTAGAGGTTTTTTTGTTGTTGTTCATACTTGGAATGACCGTTCACTGAAAAAGGGCAATACTAAATTTCCAATAAAAATCCCCTTCAACAATAGTGCAATCCTATGCAGAAGTAAAGATGTTCAGAGTTGTATTGTAACGGTGCAGTCTTATATATGTCTGTTCAGTAAGCCTGACTCCAACCAATAGGGTTTACTTCCAGCAAAGTGTGTACAATACAGGTAAAGGTTGCCCTTGCTCGAAAGCCAGTTGTATCCAACTCTAGGGTTCAGTGTTCATCTCCATTTATAGCCAAAGAGCCAGTGCTGTCTACATCTGCAGATGTTTCCGTGGACATGTGGTAGGCACGGCTAGACACCGGAGTGCACGGAATGCTCTTTGCCTTCCTACCAGTGGTCTCTATTTATCTTCTTGCAATTTCTTGCTTTCGACTGGTAGGTTGGCAGGAGCTGGGACAGAGACGGGTGCTCACTCTATCATTAAACACTCAGGTCTCAAACTACTGGCCTTCCAACCTCCCAGTATCTGGGAATCAAACTCCGACCTTCCAGTCAGCAAGTTTAGCGTCTTAGCCACTTGAGCCGCTGCAGTCCAGTAGTATAAATCTATTTTTAGTTTGAGTTTACCAGGCTAGCAGTGTATCATAGCAATGAAGCTGGATCAGTCCATAGACCTGTCTAGCCCAAGATTCTGCCCACACAATGGCAAACTGGTGCAAACCAATAACCTACATTGATTTTATGGTTGTTGATAATAATTGGCCTTTTTGTGGTTTGTTTATGGCTTGCTTTTGATTCTAGTTTCCTTTGTCTTTTATCAGACACAGTACAGATGGGGAGATAGGAACTGCAGTGGCTCAAGTGGCTAAGACGCTGACTGGGAGGTGGAAGGTCAGCCGTTCGATTCCCGAGTACTGCAGGACAGAATGGGCTCCCGTCTTTGTCCCAGCTCCTGCCAACCTACCAGTTCGAAAGCAAAAAATAGGGACCACTTTGGTGGTGTGCGCTCCGGTGTCTAGTCATGCTTGCCACATGACCACGGAAACATCTGCAGAAGCAGACAATGCTGGTTCTTCGGCTTTGAAAGAGATGAGCACTGAACCCTAGAGTCGGATACGACTGGCTTTCGAGCAAGGGAAACCTTTACCTTTACTTATAGGAGGGGAGATAGTCTTTACTAGTAGAATTGGAAATGGTGAAAAAGAATTATTTGCAAGTGAATGCTGCTGCCCTTCACTCTACACATTTGTGATCAATTTGGATTATTCATTTCTATTCAATTATTTGACTTGTATGCCGCAATGCGACTCTGGGTGGCTAACAAAAAGCAAAATATCAGTTACAATAAATACAATTACAATATCAGTTACAAAATATCACAATTGCAATGTCAGTTACAATTATAAAGTAATTACCAAAACATTTCAAAAGCAAAACTCAGAAATACATTACAAACTCAGCCCGAACCACGCTGTCCATTACCCTCTAGGCCGAGTCAGCCGAGGGGAAGAGTCCGGTGATAGTGGTGGGCAGCGGTGGCGTTATACCCAGATTATTTATGAGAAATAGGTGCCGAAGAGTGCTGTTCAAAAGCTTATCCTCCAGATTGCCTGTGCCTATATATAGCCAACAGGGATGTGACCTTAATTATTCATGCTTTGATAACCCAATGGATTGACTACTGCCATCTTGAAAAAACCAGATGTTTGCCAGGTGGTTTTGAAGTACATGTCCCATAACATCCATCAGCCCAAACCGATGGGGCTGATGATGGGATTTAACATCCACTGGGCACTAGATTAGGGGATGCTGGGCTACTACAATGCTTTCTTTTTGGAGTTGTCCTTGCCAATAATAATTTTGTGTCAGAAATTATTCTGAGTTGAAAGGATTTTTGGGGAAGAAACTCCACTCAGAGGATGCCCAAATGAAGTTCCTTTCATGTCCCCAAGAGCTGGGACAGAGACGGTCCTTGCTAATAGTACAGAAGCTGCAGTTAGTGTAGAGTTAATCCTGTTTGTTGATGGTGATGGGCTGTGGGAAATACACTCTTTTTGTCGGTCAATTTTTATTAACTCTCTATTTGTTTTTAGACAACCCCAATAACAGTTACTTTAAAACCCTCCATGGTCTGAGGATAGTTCAGCAACACCTCCTTCCTTTCTTACATTTCTTCCAGATAATTTGCTCACCTGTAGTGAAAGCTGATAAAGAGAGAAAACAGTCTGATAACTCGTTTAGGAGTGAGATATCTTAGATTAAAAGTTGCCCTAAGACACACATTCCTCCCCATGTTCAATACCACTCTGCCCCTATGTTCTGGTAAGGTTTGGGAAAGCATCCCTTGTTTTGTTTAGGCAGGCATCTCATTGATCTCACATTAAGCCTAGAAATGTTGATGCTAATACAGTATATTAGTGTTTAATTGAAAATGCATTAACTTTTTTTGTGAAACTATAAAAATATTGTTAATTTTAACAGCTAAACCAGGAGTTCTCAACTTTTTAAAGCCAGGAGCCGGGTCACGCTGTGTCAGACAGCTTCAGGGCCAGGACAGCCATTTTCCCCTTCCTTCACCATATGGCACTTCCAGGTGTGGTGGAGGGCCAAATGAAATGGTATTGTGGGCCACATCTGGCCCACGGGCCATAGGTTGAGAATCCCTGAGCTAAACAAACTTGAATTACTAAAAATAATTTCCTCCATGGTTATAAACAAGAGTTGCAAGTTAGAAATCATCTGTAGAACACTGTCAGAAAAAATTAATACCCACCCTGTGCTCAGACTGGGTTTTACAATGAAATCCTCATTCTTATTCAGTGATCCTGGATATTATTGTTATTCTATTGTTAATATTATATATTATTAGTATAATATAATATTAATCTATAATTATTATCCTACTATTTATCCCTGTGTTTGAATAATTTTGATTATTGGAGAATCCCAATGTAGAAAAGTTGGCTGGATTGCCCAGTGGTTTAGGTATTTAGACGTTGAGAGTTTGATTCCCCGCTGTGCCTCCAAGGAGAGAAGCCAGGCTGTGTGGCCTTGGACCAGCTGTCCAGTCCCACCACAGAGCTTAGCTCCTCCTACATTCTGGTTATTGAACCACACTGACTACAAGGCAGAGGCGTCCATAAACTGTATAGCAAGGATTCTCAACCTGTGGCCCATGAGCCTGATGCGGCCCACGGTGCCATTTCATGTGGGCCCCCACTACCTCTACCACACCAGGAAGTGCCATGTGGTGGGGGAAGGGCAAAATGGCTGTCTGGCCCCCAAAGCTGTCTGAGGGAGCGTGACCCGGCCCCTGGCTTAAAAAGGTTGAGAACACCAGCTGTAAAGCATTATAGGTAAGTAGAAAGGCTTTTGAAAGAGTTACTCTATTTTTCAAAACAGCAACTGATCTTTTAAAATACTCAAGAATATGACAGCATCTCCATTTCCAGAACAAAAGAAAACCTTCAGACAATGCCTTATATTTGGCATTTATTTTAACAATTTGCTATTTAACATTTTAGTGCCAACAATGTGTTAGCACCTCACAATTTAAGGATAATAAAAAAGTACACAAAAGCAGCAGCTATTCAGTAAACAGCCAGGTCAGCTCCCCATGAATATGCCACATACTGAATCATTCCCTCCCCATTCACTTGCGGGTGAGAAAAGAGGCACTATATATTCCCCAGGAGTAGGAGCAGCACCATATGCCTTGTGCAAGTACCACTTCCTTCTTCAAAGGAAGTAGAGTGCATCATCATCGCTTTTGTTTGATAAATTACTTTTTAATCCAAATTCAAAAAGTCCACATCCACATTTCCTTTCAGTCTTTTGAAACAAGAATTAAAATGTTAACCAGATGTGGGTATGCCTTTATTCGTTGTGGATAGGTATCATTCCAAATCTCAAAGCAGTGCAGATAGAACTGTGATGGCCAACCTTGGCACTCCAAAACTTGGCCTATGCAGTAAACCCATTCGTGTGGATTCATAGAGGCTTGGGCTTCTGGGAATTGAAGTCCAAGAACACCTGGAGTGCCAAGGTTCACCATCACTGCCATAGAATTTGTGATTCTGACCTCTCCAGCAAAACCACTGCTCATGATGTGAGTTCAGAGCTGCCAGTTCTTCAAACCTTCTATCTACACACATTTGAAAGCCATCAACCTGAATTAAGTGATTTGGAAGATTGCACTCCTTTTCTCCCAAGAAAAATACATTTTACTCCAACTGTCTTGGCATAAGGTAAACAAAGTGACAAAGATTCTGCCTAATCTGCAGATATACTAGGGAACACACATAACCTTTCAACTGTTTATTGGGCTTTAGTCAATGGTGAGGCATCATGGCAGCTGCCACTGAGTATCTGAAAAGCTGTGTGTTCCCCACCCCAACTCAAGGGGCATCCATTGGCTTCATTCCCTTTGAATCCCTGAGGACTAGGGGTTACGTGTTATGGTCTATGGAAAATAAATAGCAAAGAAAGACATTTATACTGTAGCTACATTATGGCTTCAAGTATGTACTGTACGTAAAAACAACATTGTCATCCCCAAAAGTTCTCTCTTTCTCCTTCCATCTGCACTGCTCTATGGCTCACTCAAGTGGCTTAGAAGGTTGAGCTCTCCCCACGTGAAAGAATTGCATCCCTAACTTTCATAGATACAAGATTCAGATCAGCTGCAAGTGTCACCGAGAGTGTGTTTCATGTTCTGTATGGGGAAAAACTACTGCAGCTCAGATGGAGGTCTGAGAGGCAGTGTAATAGACTTCTTTGCCCCAAGGACTGAAGTTGGAGAAAGCTGCATTCAGGTGCAAAGGGCAAAAGATTGGGATTGGAAATATCCACATCCTTAGGCTGAAAGTGCTTATTACCAGACAGGCAGTTCAGTTTTTCAGAACAAGGAAGAAAGAGCAGAAAGTTTGGAAATTACCCCCATGCAATATCAAGGGAGAGAAGGTGCAGCCATCTGAGAAATCCTAGTGGGCTAGACTGGAACCCCAGGAGGTCCTGATGTGGCCCCCAAGATCCGAGTTTCCTTACCTCTGGCTTAAAAGGCAGTTTAAGTAATTTTTTACAGGAAGCAGAATGCCCATGCCTTTAAAAAATTGAGTGAGTTGGTAATTCATTGCTAGTCTGGAGAAGTAAGCATTACTATTCAGTTTCCACAGTCTGGTTCTGAATTTTTGTGTTCTTCCTGTGCCAGCATTTCTCAAACCAACATGTTGACTAAGGACCAAGCTCTGTCTCTACAGATGAAAAGTCCTGCACCCCTATAAGTAAAACATGCACAAGCACCCACAGTTACAGATGATGTAAACCCAGCATCAGGGTCTATGGCAAGAGGCGCTGAGGCTCTCCTTGATAAACACCAGATACTGATACCCTTCTTGCCAGAAGAAGTGGTGACAGCTGTCAGTCTTGACAGCTTTAAGAAAGGATTAGACAAGTTCATGGAGGACAAGGGTATCAATGGCTATAATTATGGATACCTAAGGACAACCTCCGGGTTGGAGAGATAGGCAGGATATCTCTCAATGCCATTTCCAGGGAATCCTAAGCAGGTGAAGGCATCTGCTTGGGAATACCCTGAAGGAAATGGTGAGCCACTGTGTGAGACAGAATGCTGGCCTGGATGGGCTGTGGCCTGTTCCAGCAAGGCTGTTCTTATGTTCTTAAGGGAGAGGGATAGATGGTATTGTAGACACAACGGGCACAGAACTGGGAAGGCTGAGGAGGATGGTGGAAGACAGAGGCGCCTGTAGGACAATGGTCCATAGGGTCGCAAAGAGTCGGAATTGACTGTGCGACTGAACAATAACAAAGGGTTGAATATTCCTCTACACCGGGGTGCCCAAACTATGGCCCATGGGCCAGATCTGGCCTGACACCAATTCATGGATGTTTTACTTCCGCTTCCGGGAGCAACGAAGGCTTTGTGGGCCAGATGAATTGGTGTCGGGGCCAGATCCGGCCCATGGGCCATAGTGACTGGCCCCCTGAACCACATGACTGGCCCGTGGCCTGAAAAGTTTGGGCACCCCTGCTCTACACTTAAGCAACTGGTGCTCTACCATTAGTGTCAATTCTTCATATTTGTATGTAGGCAATTATTCTGTGTAATTCAGCTGCTAATCAACAAATGATGAACAGCACTACATAGGCTGCTGAAACCTTGCCCTCAGGAAATGATGCTCAAGTCTGCTTCTAAGAGTTTGGCAGGGGTTTTCTTTTAAGCTTCAACACACCCTTTCCAAACCTGACACCTTTCAGACATGGTGGCCAACATTTTCATCCTCCCTAGCCAGTTATGCCGTACGAGTGCATTTTACTTCCGCTTCCAGGAGCGATGAGGGCGGTGCAGGCCGGATGAATCGCAGTAAACCCATTCGTGTGGATTCATGGGGGCTTGGGCTTCTGGGAATTGAAGTCCGACAACATCTGGAGTGACAAGGTTCGACACCACGGACATAGCCCATGAAAATTCTAAGAGCTTCAGAAAGTACCTGTTTGCAACAGGTTCTGTAAAATAGCAACTTGCGAAAACAAACAAAAATCTTGAAGTTTTAAGACACTGAAAGCTTCCCCCTTGGGGAAAACCAAGGACTTACTTCTAAAAAAGTAAATTCAGATGAAATTCTGGGTGTCAAGACACAATCATAACAATTCTTCTAACAAAATTACATTTGAGTATTATTAGTCAAACATTTTAATTTAAAAAAAACCACAGATGTTGCTGCCATGTGCATTTAGCAGATCTAAAAGAAATGACTTAAAAACCTTTAGAAATGGACAGAATATAATGCATATTCAAGTTGGCCACTTCAGAGCTTTCAGTAATAAAAAGAAAGATATGGAGAAATGCTACTAGGCCATCTAGTGACATGGGTTTAGAAAGCAAGAAAAAAAAAAGAACCAATAGTTGTGTATTCAAAATCTAAGTTTCACCCAGGTCAATGGTAGAGTATCCCAGACATCAACAAAATGAAACCTAGCAACATAAGAAGGCTATAAAAAGTGTTAAGGAAAGAATATGGAAAGCAAGGAACTTCGAAAACTACAGCTTTGAATGAGAAGTCCTAGATGTACATGTTTGTACTGCTTAGAATGCTATATTTCCATTACAATGTTTGATGAAGCAGCTATAAAAAAGCAAAGAACTTTAAATCCCACGACTTCAGTGGGAGAGTTAAGAACCTATTCACGTTTTCTACTGAAAACAGTAGCACGTGCAACTGTAAGAAGCAAATCTTACATTTTGAATGAGGCTGACACCACAGGTATGCAAAGACAGTGGCTTTCACATTGCAAAAATATGGCTACGTAATTGCCACATTTCTCAGAGCGAACTGGAGATTCAGAACCGTATGTTAGGAGAAAACAACTTTTTGCCCTTCAACAGGACAAGGCACATGCAAATTTGGGCTAGTGATTGTCAAAAGGGTATATGATTCAAAATAAGGTCTTAATGTTCCTTCATTTGTTCCTAGAAGGGACTATTTTCTTCTCCCTCCCCTAAATATCCTTTTAAAGATGAAACCAATGGCACCATATGCAGAGCAGAGAGTGATATCCTTTGAATATAAAGGAAAGCAAAGCAAAATCCTAATCAGACTTTCTAGCAATAATTGGCTCTCTCTACTGGCAGAGAAAGATCACTACAGAATAGCATAAAGTAAGTTGGGGAATGATAAAAGATCCACTGAATTCTGTATCAGGCTTGGGAACTAATTAAGTGGATGAAAGGAAAGGCCATGTATAATGAAATATTGTAGGTATCTCCTCCATCTCTAAATATATTACATAGATTCTCCATATGGAGGGTTCACAAAGTGCAATTTGTAATTCATAGGTGGCCCTTCAGCCATCCCCAACCCGAGTCATGCTCTGTCATTTTGGAGCAATTCCCCCCCCCGCCCCGCCCCCAAGAATGTTGGGATACCCAAGGAGGACATGGCAGAAGGTCCAACCAAGGTCCATGAGTGGGGATTCTCAAAGACTTCCCATTTCTTCTTTAAATACAAAGATCCTAGAACAGGGGTACCCAAACTTTTCAGGCCGCGAGCTGGTCATGTAGTTCCTCCGGCCAGAAGTGGAAGTAAAATGTGCCTTGCAATCTGTTTTGCAACGGGATGATAGATTTTTAGGCTACCACTTTCTCTGCTTAAACCAGGGATGCCCAAACTACGGCCCATTGGTCAGATCCGGCCCCTGACACCAATTCATCCGGCCCACGCTGCCCTTGCTGCTCCTAGAAGTGGAAGTAAAACACTCCTGTATGAAAGGGCAGTGTGGGCCGGATGAATTGGTGTCAGGGGCCAGATCTGGCCCATGGGCTATAGTTTAACTTCTGCTTCCAGGAGCAGCAAGAGCAGTGTGGGCCGGATGAATTGATGCCAGGGGCCAGATCTAGCCCACGGGCTGTAGTTTGGGCACTCCTGTCCTAGAAGCAGGGCAAGGAACTACTTTTTGATTGGCTGGCCAAATGTCTCCCCAACCGTTGCATGCCAGATGAGACCAGTGGAAGTTAAAACAATGGGTGGAGTTTCCCCCTCATTATTTTAGAACGAAACCTGGCTTTGTGCTCTTGCCTCTTCCTTGCACACGATAGTAGCAGGGAAGTGATGGTCTCTCAGTAGGACTTGCAAGCACCATGTCTGTCTCAGCTGAGGCTCAGACAGTGCTTGCAGCCAAGGTTGCTTTCCTTGCCCTTCTTCTTTGCTGGGGTGGAGATGAAGTATGCACAGCCAGCATTTCTCCCAGACATCCTGCTGCTGATTGCCTTCCCTCCCACCCTGCAGAGTGAAGGCAAGAGAAGAGGTGGAGCTCTCATAGTATAGAGTTCCAGGAGTCAACTGAGTCCCTACTAAAAGCCATCTGGCTCCGGGAAGAATTGAATGAGAATGGGAAGTGGAATCTGCACTACTTCTGATTGAAGAGAACAGTATTTATTTACTTATCTTCCACCTTAGCTGGATAGCAGTGGAACATACCTGTCAAGTTGTGGCAGTGAAAAAAACAGGAAGCACCGGGCGCGCATGCGCAGTAACCCCTTTTCTGGCCATTCAAATACGGGATGGCCGCGGAAAGGACCGGGAAAGCGGGGCGAAATACAGGATTTCCCGGCCAATACGGGATACTTGACAGTTATACAGTGGAACCCAAACTTCTGTAGGCTAGTTAGATCCATGGGCCAGAAATCTTCTCTAGTCCCTTCTCAGACAATGTTAATCATGCAACTGATCCTCAGATAAAGACAGAGACAGATCTATGTGATCTCCTGAGTGGGGAAGAGTTGAAAGGAACATATATATATAGGAAAGAGGAAAAATACCACATGTAGCTTCTACATCTGCGTTCCATGGGAGTGAAACTGCAAAATGCTAAAGATTAAACATGCCCTGAGAATGTTCTAGAAAATGATTTGTTCTTCTTAAGAGACCATGTGGAAGAAAACACTTCCCCTTCCTCTCTGACAGCACTCTGAATACTACATAATTTGATGCTTCTCACCAATACTCACTGGTCCCCAAGGTTTCTTGAAGTAATAAATCCTGTCCTACACTCAGTTCCAGCCTTTTAAAAACCCCATTGAAATCTTGCATTGAAATCTCCACAGTTAATACAACGGTGGCATACTGCAATGGAAACTGGTAAAGCACATCTGGTTTCCTTTGGTACTTTTTCACCTCCTCCTCTCTTCAAAAACATCACTGTGAAGCAGTGCACTGATGGCTGGCAAGCCAAGGTGCCTGTTGCACATCCTTTCTCTGTCACTGGTGGAAGAAGCGTCGCACCACAAAGTGGCCTAGCAAGATCACAAGTGCCACAGTCACCATGTACTTCCAGTAAACGTTGCTTAAGTTCAGTGCGGCCACCTAAGGAAGAAGGAGGAAAAAGACGTACATCACATGTTGAATTTTAGGAAGAAGCCTTATATAATTAATCCACATATAAATCAGTTATTTCATGGTATTTATGGAAGTTACTTTGGATATTGTTTTTAGATGAAGGGGCACAAATATCTAAAGCTCTGTGAAAGCAGTGGCATTGTTGCTATAAATGTCTACAAAACAAGGCAACCATCTCTAGAGCTGTATGTGTATACTAAAGGTATATCTGTGCCATACTGGTTAGGGGCCATTCAACAATTACATAATCCTCAAAGGGGGGGAAGGGGGTCTGCCATTTGAATTAAGAAAAATTACATTGGGTCAGGATCAAAATTACGTTTGGAGCTGTTTCTAACCGACAGTGGGAAACCAAACCTGTGAATAAAAAGAAAGGGTTTTATTTACCTTTGTCCATGAGGTGAAAATGGAGGGGGAAAGCCATGCTTTCTGGATGCAGGGAGAGCAAGAGGCTAGGCTAGAGCATCGCTTCCTGCTTCAGTGAAAATGGCCTGCCCGCCCATTTCCCCTGCAGCGCTACCCACTGGTTGGTGGTCCAAAATACAGTACTATTTGGTTCAGATCACTTAATTTTCAAAACAAAAAATATGGTTGGATTACATAGGGGGGAGGGGGTCAATTTCCCCCAGAAAAAAAATCACGTAATTGTCGAATGGCCCCTTACAGCTGTTGGATACCAGTTTAACGCCAGTGGCCCTGTCCTATGGAACCTCTGAGTCTGTATTTTGCTGAGGGTAACAGTTAAAAGTAGGCAATGTAGATACACTCTGAGCCTAGTCTATTTCACAGGGCCATTGTGAGGTGACTTGAAATCCACACTGGACACCTGACAACATGATAGAATCCAAATAACATTCCAGCACCATGCAGTGCTCAGTCTGCCACTTACAGCATAGGTGAGGCTAGTTTTGAAATGTGTATAAACAGGCTATGGGTCAACTCTTACACGACAACATACCTCTTAAGCCAAAAGGGTCAAAGTGCAGCATATGAACCACAGGAGGTCACTCTAGTCTACTGTTGTCTGCAGCCCCAGTGTACGTGGTCTTAGTCCCCCGCCCCCAAAACAGACACCTTTTGTGACTTTTAAAGTAAAACAACAAAAGCTCTTGCCAGACAGGTGTGTTTCCCTAATGCTCCTGTAGATATCATCATTGTTATCAACAAAATATCTGTATTTTTTATCTTGCCTGAAGATCTCAAGGCTTGGCATAATAATAATAATTTTAAAAAAATTGAAAACAGTGCAAAACGATTCAATATAATACAAAAGAAACCAGAAGAATAACAATCCAATAGGATTGGTAATGACACTGGTTCAAACTCAGAAGTCCTACAGCTGTGTCCCTCAGGTTTCTCCTCCACTCCACAGTTTCTTAAGAGAAACAACACTCTTTATATGTGTTGTATATAAGTATATTTTAAAAACACTGGTCTGGGATGGCAGTCAGGTTCACATACCCATCCTCCTTGCTGGGCAATCCACCTGGCAATGCGATTGCGAAGCACAAATTCAGCCATGTAGTGTGCGATCCTCCTCAGGAAGCCAGTCAACCCATGCTGGTATACGTGGATTGCCATCCTGTAGCCGAAGCCCAGCAGTGCTATGATGCGACCCCAGTTTATACCGCTGTCAAACAAGCTGTGAAGAAGATGTTGTTGTTTTTTTTAAAAAAAAGATTACCTTCTTGGCTTTCTCTCTGTGCTCCCTATAGGAATGTTACTCAGTCGCAATCTGCTAGCAGCAATAGCTTGATTGATTCAGAGATATCCAACAGTATGTGGCTATGAGCAGAGCCAAGGCCCATAAAGAAACCATAAGGGATTGTCTAGCTCCATGTGATGGCAAACCTTGGCACTCCAGATGTTCTTGGACTTCAATTCCCAGAAGCCCAAGCCCCCATGAATCTGCACGAATGGGTTTACTGCAATTCATCTGGCCCGCGCCAACCTCGTCGCTCCTGCAAGCAGAAGTAAAACGTGCCCATACATGCGTGTTTTACTTCCACTTCCAGGAGCAATGAGGGCGGCGAGGGCCAGATGAATTGCAGTAAACACATTTGTGTGGATTCATGGGGGCTTGGGCTTCTGGGAATTGAAGTCAAAGAACATCTGGAGTGCCAAGGTTCACCATCATGGGTCTAGCTAGACCTCAAAGGAAAGCGAAGTCACAGATCCACCTTTGTCACAGTTAATAAGATCTTGCTGAAGTTCCTCCCCTGCCAAGAAGAATGCACACTTCCTACTAAACTCTATGCAATTTCTCATCAGAACCTTCCTAAATATGATAGATGCAACTTGTTGGGTGTGGAACAGAGGCTGGAAGCCTCCTCTTCCTCAGGTGGGTGGGGACAATGTTCAGAACTGTAAGTCAGAATTGATAGGGGATTCTGGTTGTTGCAGTCCAGAAACAGTATTTCCAAGGATGTCATGATGATGTCTCAGATCTCTACAAGTGTGGCCCAGGCTTGATGCTTAAGAAGCAGAAGGAGGAGGAAGAAGAGATTCCTATGGTGGCAGAATAGATTGTGTCTCAGACGACAGGAGATCGTGACACTTTTAAAGGCACTCATCCTTTTGAAAATGGTGTACAATTCAAAAAGTTAACATTGCAGGAGGATCACAGCTTTCCTCCCTGATGTGCACATGTCTGTTTACCTATGCATGTTGTGTACACATAATTTTTTTTTTAAAAGGTGCCCACCACCCAGAATTTAAATTGGTATAGCGTGGTCTATGTTCCCTTTCCTCTTCTCACATATTAGATCAACACAGTGTATGTTGAAAGAAGCCTATGGTTTGTACTGTAATTTCATCTAAATAAGAAAAGGTTGAAAAAAACACCAACAACAGGGGCAACTACATCTATTGCACAGAAACAAGACCACAAGTACGAGCCCTGTCCTATGCAAAAGCAAGCATAAATACAGATGAAATACAACCCACGGCATCATTTCCACCAGAAGCATCCTAGCAGTGGAAAAGCCCAGTGAATAACATAACCCTGTGCTTTTAGCCTAAAAGCCAGCAACGTGCCAGGAAAACAACATCAAACTCAAGAAGCAAAGCTAAGAGAGTGAATGATTTAAGCCACTGACAACAGCCAGCCAAATGTTTCCCCATTCACATGTGAGGATGGGGTGGGGTGGGGTTGTGACATCCACACAAACATTAAAGAGATCTTCTCCCACATTAGGCCTGCCTGGGACTTGAAATTTTCAGGATAGACTTTGTCTGGGTATCACTGGCAGCCATGGGCCATGCAAGAGAAGTGTAATCGCCATGCTGCTCTGAGATAAGTCCCCTCCTGGCTCAGACCACTGGTATCAAAGTATACATTTTTCAGAAATAAGGGCAGCTTTTTATGTGTGAAGGCAGTTTCCATGGAACTTTACCTACTCAATTCATACAGCAGCATGGCCAAAAGCTTTTTGGCAAAAGGAAGACTAACTGCTAGTCTGTGTTTCAAGCATATCAGAGAATAAACAAAGCAAAAAGATTGTAACACTTTAAAGACTAACGGCTGTGCTTTAATGTTAGTTTCATGCAGGGATAGGCAGGGTGTGGCCAGGGTGGGCATTGCGCACCCTGAGTTAGCAGTTTGCCCACCCTCAAACTCCTGGCTACTTATATATGACACACATGCACGCATGCACGCACGCACGCACGCACAACATTGCTGCCCATCCTGAAAAAATATTCGCCCACCCACATCCAAAATCCTGGTTACGGTCCTGGCTTCATGAAGTCTCACTCCCATGTCTGCTGAAGTGGGCTTGATCCACGAAAGCTAACATTAAAACACAGCAGTTAGTCTTTACAGTGCTACAACATTTTTGTTTTGTTTATTCTCTGATATGCTTGAAACACAGACTAACACAGCTACTTTTTTTTTAAAAAAATATCATTTTGGCAGTTTCACGTTGGGCCTAGACACGGAAGAAGAAATATATATGACTTCTGCTTTGGTAATCAGCTGCTTGGGGAGCCTCTTTGACTGAGCCCCTCCTCTTTTTTCAAAATAACTAATTTTTAAAAGTCAGCATTATATAAAAGGAAACGACTACCTGACGACTACCTGACTCAGTGCATTACATAACCTTGGAGTGTCGTTGCACATAGTTTAGCAGGCCCGTTGCTGGGACTGAATCTGTGACCTTCTACATAGAAAACACATGTAGTTTAGCAGGCAAAGCATGGAATGAAGAGAGGTCACTCATATTACCACTCTGAAAAGGAGGGAAGAGGAAAGCATAAAACACTATAGGCTATTTTACCTGGTAGCTGTACGTTCACCACCAGAATGTGGTAAAGCAGCGAAAGCAATGCCACTTGGCTTCCCAAGGAGGTGGAAGCAGGAAGAGAGGACAGAAGAGACAATTAAACAACGTTTACACAGAACATGGAGTGGATTTGGGGGTACTTAAATAGGACATTGTGTGTGCTGTGGCTTCTTTGACTGGAAAATAAATAAGAGGGAGGTGTGTACCTGAGCCAAATCCTTGTTTTGGCAATTTATTATGATAGGCAAGCTCCTTAATCACCTTAATATGCTCCATATAATGTCTATTCTTGCATAACTGTTAGAAACTGAGTCTTGTACAGTTATGTAATGAGCAGTTTTGGTAAACAGAAAGACTAGACCTGACCAGACATAGGCCTCTCTGGTCAGCATCTTGTTTCTTATATTGGCTACTTAGACACAGACCCACGGGAAGCCCAAAAGTAGGATAGGACACACCAGCACCCTCCTGCTCCCCAGCAACTGGTATTCAAAACTTCCGATTTTCAAGGTAGAATATAGCCATCATGTTTAGTAGCTACTCATAATAATTAGTAAGCAATAATACCAATTTAAGTGCAATACACAACAAAAGATTAGCATACTGATAAACCTGACTTGATTTGACCCAGCAGAACCATTCTTATTCTCCATAGGTACAGGCATTTGAAGGAAGGGGTGTCTATATGTGTGTTCTGAAAGAAGAAACAGTTGCATTTCCACTCAGGCTGGTCACATGCAGATAAATGAGACCCGCCATGAGACTACACAAATCTACTGCTGTGTGAATCACAATAACTTCTGAAAACTTTAATGGGCCATATAATACTTTGGAACAATGTGAATAGCAACATATATCTAAAAGAGAAGCTCCGTTCTGGAACCAAAATGGTGGAAGAACTGGATACCTCTGCAAAATTAATCAAACAGCAGCTATTCATTGGCTTAAGGCTCTGGGGAATGAAAGAAATGAGAGATGAATATAGATTAATAGTTTTGCATGAAATCTTTGCAAAGTTGGAGGATCTGCTGAAGGCTCAGGCAAAGCCTTTGCACATTTTGCCTTGACCTTGTCTATTTTAACAAGATAAAGCTGAAAAGCCTGCAGCCCTCTAGACCAGGGGTTCTCAACCATTTCAAGCTGTGGGCCGGGTCATGCTCCCTCAGACAGCTGAGCGGGCCAGACTGGTGGTTCCCGCTGTAAAACACCTCTGTGGCTGCCATAAACACATTTATGATAGCCGTAAATGCATCTGCGGCTGTTTCTGCCGCTTCCGGTGGCAGCGTGGGGAAGGGCAGCAGGTCACATGAAATGGCACCACGGGCCAAATACAGCTCGTGGGCCTTAGGTTGAGAACCCCTGCTCTAGACACTGTTGAACTGCAAGTCCCATTAACCCAAGCCAATACGTTTAATGACTGTTGATGATGAGTGCTGCAATTCAACAGCATCTGGAGGGTGAGTGTTAGGTACTCAAGAATTCATTATGCAAGAAGACTATCCAGCCTCGTGAGAAGACACTGGGAAGCTCCTTGCTTGAATTACCTGCTGGCAATTTTAGTGAAGTACTCATAGGCATTATCCCTTGTTGGCTGCAGTGACTTCAGCATGTCGAAGAAGTTCTTGTCATAGCGTGCATTGATGTCATCACCAATCAGAGCCAGGCGCCTGCCCACCTGGCTGTTGATGCTGCCAGAGAGAAACAAAATGATTAGATATGCATATGGATGCAGAAATCCCCCTGGCTATGATTGTTTTCTAACTGGGGACAGGGTTTCAAATGAATGATTATCCCCTTGCACTTGCAGTAAAACCAGAAGTGCCCATTTGGGTTTCGTTATGCCAAAAGAAATTGCCATTTCTGGGCTTGGCCTGGCCTGTTGGAAACATAGAGCAAAGGTTGTGTTATGGAAAGGTGCAGGGACGAGAGCTGTTCTAAGTCATTCTAGAATGCAAGACACATAATAATAGGCTCAGGTTACAGGAAGTTAGATTTTGACTGAATATCAGGAAAAAAAATATCAATAGCAATTGAGCCAGGTATCTTGGCACGTGGTGAATGCTCCAACACGCAAAGCATTCAAAAGAAAAGCAGACAGCTATCTGTCAAATATACTTTATTTGCATTCATTCAATGAGCAACAGGTTGGACTTGATGGTCTTGTAGGCTCCTGCCAACTCCATTATTCTATGGCCCTATGTTTCTGGGAAATGAATGTATAAATATGCCATTTTACCTGTCAGGTTGCTGCTGGATTTCAGCCATTTCTGGGACATTTGGCACATCCCCCTCTGGCTGCTCTTGTTCTAGTTGATATCGGTAGAAAGCATAGCTTTGGAACACTTCCTCAGTTTGCTGAGCCACTTCGCCCTCTGCAAAAAAAAAGAATGCAATAGGGATTGTCAGAAAACAGGCAACCACAACCAGAGAATACAGGTGAGCTATGATGAAATTATAAAATCCACTTAGTCTTAGAATATAAGCACAACTTCCATCACGGCACTGTCTTGAGCTTTATGGCATGCTCAAATGATGTGAAGCATATTTTCATTCATCCCAGCCTTCCTTTCCCCTTATTTACCTACAGCAGCCCCGGACCGGAGGGGCTCTCTAATGGTGCCATCAGTTAGGGGTGCACATCTGTCCAGCACCCGAAGGAGGGCCTTCTCCGTGTCCGCACCAACTCTCTGGAACCTCCTGCCAACAGATCTAAGACTTCAAAGAGAATTGCTGTCCTTCAGGAAAGGATTGAAGACCTGGCTGGCAGGGCAGGTGTGGGGCCCGAATGGGAACACGGTCCCCACCTGCTGGCTTATGTAAACAATTAAGAACTCTCTCTTCTTCTTTTTATAGTGGTGGGATGGGTGGGTGGGATATAGGTTTTTTAAAGTGGGTGGGATATGGGGCTTTTAAAGTGTTTTTATGTGTTTTTAGAACTTGTTCTAATGCCGCCCTGAGTCGGGTTCTGCCTGAGTGGGCGGCATATATAAATATGACTATTAAATTAAATTAAATTAAAAATATAGCAACCCCATGAAGCTGATTAAACGGAGTGGTGCTTTACTGATTTGAAATAATTCAACACTGCTTTTCTAGTTAAATGCTGCTTAAAACAGATTGTGTTGTTCTCGTCGGCTGCAACTCTTATCCGAGAATGCATTTTTTCCTGAATCAGGAAAAGCGCCATTGGCATGGATTTGTTTAAGGTAGATCCCAGCTTGCCATGAAGTGATCCACACACTATGATCATGGAGCCATCCCTTGCAGCACATATGAAATGAGACATGCAGGATTTAACACCTGGACAGCAATGGACTGCCGCAGCCTTGAGAATATTATCAAGGTGCGCCTTCACAGCCAGTCCATCTGGCATGGCTTCTTCCACCTCCATGGCCATTGGGAATCAGTTCCTCCTCCACTCATTTTGCCATTGGGCCCAATATAACGGTTTCCAGTGGCATTTCCTCCACTGAGGGGACCATCCGCCTGTAGCCATTGGCCCCTCTAGGGAGTCAGGTTATTTACCTCCGCCCAACACTCGGCGTTGAGTCGTTAGCTGTACAGTCTACTCCATTACCATAGCGGGATGTCCGGCCAAACATGGGGAGCAAGTTACACAGACAGATAAAACCAAACCTGATCATAATGGATCAATTTCACACATGACAGGTCAATGTCACATGAACTACACTTGATACTAACCACTACACACTGGCTCCCTAAAATGTTCCAAAATGTCAGGACCATCTGCCTCACCTTGAAGGATAAAAATTAGTCTCAATTTCTGAGACCTTGTGCCCACAGCACCTCCAAATCCAAACAGAGAAAGAGTTTCTGAACCAAAAGGAGGAGATGATTCTAAGCCAACTTTTCCAATCTTGGTGTCCTTCAGACATTTTGGATTACATATTCCACCACTCTCAGCTGCTGGTCATACTAGAAGCCAGAGGAACAAGTCTACCCATACGATAGCTCTGGGTTGTGGAAGGCTGTTTTAAACAGCCAACGTGCATGCAGGAAAGTACTATTCATATGGGGTACATTAAGTCTGGCTGGCCAATCTCTAGATTCTCTGCAGTTCTCCAAGGTATAAGGTTGCTCTTGCTCGAGAGCCAGTCATATCTGGCTCTAGGGATCGGTGCTCATTTCCGTTTATAGCCAAAGAGCCAGTACTGTCCAAGTCTAGAGACATTTCCATGGACATGTGGCAGGCATGCCTAGACACCAAGGTGCACAGAAGTGGTACCTATTTATCTATTTGTTTTCGAACTGCTATGCTGGCAGGAGCTGGGACAGAGATGGACACTCACTCTATCGTGCAGCACTCAAGTCTCGAGCTGCTGACCTTCCAGTCATTAAGTTCAGCTTCTTAACTACTAAGTCACAGCAGTTTCTTCTCCAAAGTGGAGCATAAGGAGGGTTTTCAGTTTAAAAACACCATGTTTATAAGATAAAAATTGGTGTAGAGGTCCAGGCTGCATACGTTCGTCTCCACTTGAATCCATCTTGATGGAGGGCAGCAGCTTCATCAATACTGGCCTGGGACAGAGGAGGACTTTGTGTGTAAAAAGGACCAGAAAGTGACTCATGGAACTGGATCCAGTGGCATGGGGGTCATGTTGTGATGCGGAAGGGAGATGAAAGGCCACTGCATTATATTCTCAGGACAGTCTTCATAGCTGATCGCCATGATGATCGCCAATAATCCTGATTCAGATACGGCAGAAGAAGAATACAGACAGGCTTTGAAAACACTTAGACCCTAGAGGACACATTCAGAGAGTCCTGGACTCTGACCATCACCATATCCAAACGTGGGGGAGTAGCCAAAAAGGACTGAATTCTTCCACTATATTCTCCTCATTCCCTTTCTGTAAGTTGAGTTTTGGTCAAAGAAAGAATGGTCCAGTTGCCTAATGAGGTTGTGACAACTCTTCAGGCCTTGCAGCTACAGACTACTGCTGCTCTTTCACAGTTCACAGAAAATAAGACATATGCTGCTCAACTCGATCTGTTGAACAAGGGAAGAAGGCATGTGGCCCTGCAGATGTTCTTGGACTTTACTGGGCTGCGGTTTGCATCAGCTCAAACCCTGGTAGGCAAAAGTGAAGAATGCAAAGAACTGAACTCCTGAAGAGCCACATCTTGCTCATTCCTGATTGGAAGCACTGTGTTCTCCTTCATGAATGTGCTTAACAATTAAGTTGAAGTTCAGAGGTCCTATTCTGGTCTATTTAGCTTGGAAGGCAGATTCTGGAGAAAGGGTATTTTCTATATTGGCAATCAAACTTGCACTTCTGTCTCAAAACAGATACCCCCTAGTACTCCCTTGGTTCTTACATGGTAGCTCTGTTGTTTTTGACTGCTAACTTTTATTATTCTGTTAATATATAGTCAGCTAAATTGTTAGCAGCAGCAATTAAAATCAGGTACAATATGAATATGATTTTAAAATAGTATTCTTTTATTGATTTACTTGTTTAATCTCCAGCACAGGTGCTTTACACACTTAATTTGAGTGTAACTTGCTGATTTTCAGATTTTCTATCCATATAAATTTTCTGTTTGTCTTGCCAAGGCATTTGGCTAATGCAAATAAAGAACTGATTGACTGATTTTCTTAATTTTATGTCATTTGCAAGACACCTTGTGAGTCTACTTGTTAAAAAAAGGTGAAGAAATAGGTTCTATAAATTTAAAATATTTTAGAACTCATTATCACATTCAACGGAAAATGAACTGGAAAGAAGTCTGGGAAATCCAGGGGTTGGGGAAGAGCATAAATTGTCTTGTTGGGACAACTGTTATGCAACTCAGTATAATAACACAAGAGGGCAATGTGAACAAACAAACAACAGTAACCCACACAGAAGAACAACAGAGATAAAACTAGAATATTCAAAGATGTTAACATTTTCTGTGAAGGACCAAACTAGACATGATCTTAACAGAGTTAATGGGGATTTCTCCAGAAATGCCTTAGTGAAGTCCTTTTCAAGGAAGTATTGCCACCAACAGATCCACACCACAAATTTGTATTGACTTCTTGTCTTTGAAATTTCACAAGACATGAGGATATTGTGAGTTTTGATACATCATTTTAACCAGATAGAAAACGAGCATGGTTCCAAAAGAAGACTGAAGGAATTGTTTTGTGTGTATGAACTGCCAACATGAATCCATTCAGCTCATGGGCCTTAATTCTGGAGCTAAAGAGCCTTTTTCAAAGTTGTATCCACACTAGTTTGTTTCAGCATAAATTAGAAAATAAAATCAGAAGAGATGTGGGATCTTAGGTAAAGGTATCCCTTGCACAAAAGCCAGTCATATCTGACTCTAGGGTTCAGTACTCATCTGTTTCATGCACGGTGTGGACAAAGTAGATAAGGAAAAACTGTTTTCCCTATCACACAACACTAGAACTAGGGGACACCCGATGAAACTTTTGGGTACTAGTTCTCAAACAAATAAGAGAAAGTACTTTTTCACCCAGAGGATCACTGGTCTATGGAACTCCCTGCCAGAAGAAGTGGTGACAGCTGTCAGTCTTGACAGCTTTAAGAAAGGATTAGACAAGTTCATGGAGGACAAGGGTATCAATGGCTATAATTATGGATACTTAAGGACAACCTCGGGGTTGGAGAGATAGGCAGGATATCTCCCAATGCCATTTCCAGGGAATCCTAAGCAGGTGAAGGCACCTCCTTGGGAATAATACCCTGAAGCAAATGGTGAGCCACTGTGTGAGACAGAATGCTGGACTGGATGGGCTGTGGCCTGTTCCAGCAAGGCTGTTCTTATTTTCTTGTGTTCTTAAAGCTGAAGGCTTATTTCAGCATAATCTTTTGTGTATCAAAAGTCACTTACAAGCAAAAAAACCCAACAACTTACAAATGCCTCGAGTTACATAAAATTCAATTTACATAATGATTTTGTGCTAAAACCATGTACAGATTTACACGATTTCTTATAGGTTTGCTTAGATTTACATAAAAATTTCATTTTTCCTATGGGTTTGCTTCGAGTTATGTAAAAAATAATAATTTTTCCTATGGGTTTGTTTCTAGTTGCAAAAAAATCGATTTAAGCAAAAGCCTACGGAACTGACTTTTTCGTAAGTAGGGGTTTTATTGTATTTGGCATAAGGAGCATTATTTATAAGCCATGGATTTATATATTATCTGAGATAAATTACTTTATTAAGCAAAAGGAAAATATAGATCTATTAAAGGAATGTCACGATGGCTTAGAACAGGAGTTCTCAACCTTTTAAAGCCGTGAGCTGAGTCACACTCCCTCAGACAGCTTTGGGGGCCGGACAGCCATTTTGCCCTTCCTCCACCACATGGCACTTCCTGGTGTGGTGGAGGTGGGCCACAGGAAATGGTGCAGCAGACCGCTTCCAGCCCATGGGCCACAGGCTGAGAATCCCTGGCTTAGAATGTACCTTAACATCCTGACCCACAAGTAAAAGCACTGTAGACCTTCTAAGTGTTCTAGTTAGAAATCCCCAATCTCACATCTCCTCCAAACCTATCTCAAGAGTGTAAGATATTTTTCTGCTATTTTGGGCCACAAAACTGCAAAAGTTGTAGACTGAATGTTGTAGTGCTCAACTACAAGACGTACCCTCTCCTGTATGTGCCATTTTATGGGCCAAGCACTAATGGGTTTTGGCACATTACAGAGGCTAACTAGCACAAAATTTTGGCTTAGGCTTTGTGGATATTTGCCAATGTATTTGGACGGGGATTGGTTTAACTATAAACCCACATTGTGCATCAGCACACATTAGCCTGGCAGGACAAAACCCTGAGATCTCTTGCCAAAAACAATATTAAACTTGCACAAAATTTTTGACACAGGTTCAATATAGCTGGCACAACTCAAGGTGTTGGAGCACATGGCTGTGGAGGGAGAGATCATAGTTCAAATCCCCACTGTGCCTACCAAGAGAGAGGTAAGACCTGATCAACTAGATTGCTAGAGCATGCGTGGATAATGGATTAACATGCCCTGCCATTCACATGGCCATGAACAAGGTTGCATGGTCCCAGAATGCCACCAGAAGGAAGGACCATGCAACCTTGCCTCTCATGTGTGATTTTTTTAAAACAAAGATTAAATCAGCCATCTGGTAAGCATTTATTTATTTATAAATATCAGTTAAAACATTCCATACAATAAAACCAATACTAAAACGATTAAAATGTCTATAAAAACCTGACCAGTAACAGTATTTGTAAATTTCTCTCTGCTAAACAGAACCAGCCTGACCACTGTGATGAACATGGCAACTATCTTGGGTTGTATGTGTAAAAAGGCTGCAGTGGTATAAGCCCCCTTGTCCACCATTCTTCTTTGGGCGGAGAGAGGAGGAGAGAATGAGAGAGAGAGAGAGAGAGAGTGAGTATGTATGTGCGCATATGCACTGCAAAGCCTACAGAGTAGCACCATTTCATATGGCCGGCGTTGCCGCTGCCACCAGAAGCGGACACGTTTACGACAGCTGTAAATGTGCCTGTGGCTGTTGTGAATGCATTTATGACAGCCACGGACGTGTTTTATGGTAGTTTATGGACCACCAGTCCGGCCCGCTCAGGTGTATGAGGTGGCGTGATCCGGCCAGTGGCTTAAAAAGGTTGAGAACCCCTGATCTTGATAATGAGGTTGCCTCTTTTCCAATCTATTGGCTCTCCCCTTGACCAGCTGCTTCTCTCCCATCAAGTCAACATGTGGGGGAAGACTAACCTTGTTGGACTGACAAGGAAGCAGAACCTTAGCTGTTGCTTATTTGGCTTCGCTAGTCATTCTTCCTTCTGAATAAGTTGTTTCTAGGTTATTTAGGCCAGATCTGGGCTACCTGCCAAATGATCTGTTTTGGCCTCCACTCTTGACTGCAGAAGACAAGGGCTAGAGTAAACAACACTGCCAATACCAAAGGCCCCAGACAATGAGTCAAGCGCAAACAAAGTAGGGCAAGGATTTTGAATTTTTCTCTTAGTTTCTGTCTTCTCAGCCGCACCCACGCATGAGCAGACACATTCATACCCACAGCTCGATTAATTCTAAACATATCTCATCAAGTTTCACTTTAGGTAGGAAGTTCTGCAAGCAGAAAGGCCTTATCAACACCACCTCAAAACAGCAGAAGAATGAGGGATTTTCCTGGTACCACATGGACTCCTATGATAAGAAACAGTATTAGTTTTAACTGCAGGATAGGTATTTACATATACCATAGGAGTTTCATCTATGATCATGCCTTGACAGTCCAGGGGAAGCCTTTTTGACCATTGAGCATTAACTATCTTCTGCATTAGAAGATGTTTCCTTATATTATAACAGGGGTGTACAAAGTACGGCCTGCGGGCTGTATCCGGCCAGTGGCACCAATTTATCCAGCCGGTGGGCTGGAATGCCGCCATCTCCAGGAGTGTCTCACCGCTGCCGAATATGCAGTGAAAAAAATCCAAAAACATGGTGAAAATGTGCCATCCTCGCTCCCGCCGCCACGGGAAGCTGCGGAGGCGGCAAAAACGCACCAAGCTCATCCATTTCATGAACACCAACCCTGTAGATAGCAGATAAAATGGAGGAAACAATTTCTTACTAAATTTCCTTCAGAGCAGTTTCTGATCAAGTCTTCTCCCTTTGAGCTCCATTCCCATTGCCACAAAACAAACATTTTTATGATGGTTGTAAGCAACAACAAACAAGACTTGAAAGCAGAAGTGAGACACATGTTATCACAAAGAAAAACTGATGCTATCTCTAACTTTCACCTCTAACTAAAGGTCAAGGTCTCCCTTGCTGCAGACGTTTCTGTGGTCATGTGGCAGGCATGACTAGACGATGGAGCACAAGGAACGCTGTTACCTTTCCTACCAAGGTGGTGCCTATTTACTTGCAATTTCTTGCTTTCGAACTGTTAGGTTGGCAAGAGCTGGGACAGACGGGAGATCACTCTGTCATGAAGCACTCGGGTCTTGAACTGCTGACCTTCCAGTCAATCTTAAGCAAGCCACCGCAGCCTGTCACCTATGACTACAAATCTACAAACTTATCAAATATCCAGAAAAGTGCTGAGGTGGTTAAAAATGCTACACACCATGTGGTTTGATGCTATTCTCCTGGCATCCCAAATTGTTGTTTGGTACCCTGTTTAACTTTCCAAGAGATTACTATAATCTAACGCTTTGAACATAAGATTAAGATGGAAAGTGTGTTGGAAATGCTAAATATGTTTAATCTTTCACTAACAGAACCCTCTGATTTCCCTTCTTCCATCTGCTATCCCTGTGATGGCGAACCTTGGCACTCCAGGTGTTCTTGGACTTCAATTACCAGAAGTCCAAGTCAGCACTCCCGCTGATCAGGGCTTCTGGGAATTTAAGTTCAAGAACAGCTGGAATGCCAAGGTTCACCATCATTGTGCTATCCTTTGCCAACCCTTTCATATGGTAGATGGAGTGGCCTTTCTTGTGATGGATCAGGGGTGGCCAACCTTGGTGCTCCAGCTGTTCTTGGACTTCAATTCCCAGAAGCCCTAATCAGCAGGTGTACTGACTCGGGCTTCTGGTAATTGAAGTCTAAGAACAGCTGGAGCAACAAGGTTGGCCACCCCTGTGGAAGATAGTGGGGCAGAGCATTCAATAACAGCCTTCCTCAACTCTGTATTCTCAAGATTTGTCTGGAAATACTTTTCCATCATCCCCAGATAACACTTCATGTTGGATTACATGCCCATCAATGAGCCTGCATTCTGGCTGGAGATGATGTGATTGTAGTTTAACATATCTGGAAAGTGCAGTGTTGGGTAGCGATGCCTTAAACAGCTATTATTCTGTTAGGAAAGCACAGCTCTAGTACAATGTAACAATGCAAGATTTATTACATACTAGCAGAGGTTGCCCGCGTTGCCGGGCTGTTTTAAATGGTGTTGGAAAGTTTTTGTTGTTGTTGTTAATGTTTGTAAATAAGAGGTTAGTCTATAATTAAATTTTTTAGTTATACACATTTTTTTTGGCGGCCTCTTATAAACTGTAATGAGTTTTGTTTGGTGTTTTGGTTTTGTGGATGAAAAAAAGAACAAAGGATGATATACTTTTTCCAAAAAAATTATTTAACCCAATAATTTGTAATATGTATTTTTTTAATAGTTGTACTGTAGGTAATAATTTTAAAAATGTGAAAGTACATGTTTTTCACAATAAATGTTTTTAAACTGTGTATTGATGTTTTTGTTTTTTATTTGAGTAAAAATTCAGCACAGGATTTTTGAATAGTTTTTATTTTATTTTATTGACATCTGTTTTTGATTTGTGTAAAATTATGATTTTGTGTTATTTGTTTTTACTTGTCTTTACTCTTGGGGTCTTTGTGTGGGGCTGTTGTGTCTTTTTGAAATTTTTATTATTATTGTGGGCAGCAAGTGCTGCTGGTAGGGGTTATCTTGTATTTTGACTGTTTTTTCTCTCGTGGCCTCTGGGTGGAGCTTCTTCCAGTAAGTAGTCTCTTTCTTTATTCATTTCTTTTCCAGTCGTTGTGGACTGAGGTCGTGTGGTGGTGAGTTGGCTGTTTTTCTTTATTTGGGGTGGTCGTGGTGGTTGGATTTTGTGGTGTTTGGCTGGGTGCTGGGTATGTTTTGAAATTTTGGTTTTTGTTTACTTTGTCGGTGTTATTTTTGTTTGTTTTTGTGTATTTTTGGATGTTTTTGATTGTTTGTTTTTGTGTTTTTTGGTGTCCTACGGGGGGGATCCCCTCTCTGCCGACTCCCCTGGCTCTGGAAGGCTTGGGGGAACAAGACCCCTTTTATCCCCCCAAACCCTCCAGACTCATGGGACCCAGGAGAGGGGATCGAATCCAGGCCACCCTCTGATATTAAAAGGGAAATCTCAATTGTGGTTTACCCTTTAATATCAGGGGGGGTTGTGATCCCCCTCTCCGCTGGCTTCCTTGGGTTTGGGAGGGTTGGGTGGAGAAAAGGAGTCTGTCTTCCCAACCCTTCCGGACCCAGGAGAGGGAATTGAATCCAGGCCACCCTCTGATATTAAAAGGGAAATCTCAATTGTGGTTTCCCCTTTAATATCAGGGGTGTGTGTGTTTGTGATCCCCCTCTCCGCTGGCTTCCTTGGCTTTGGGAGGGTTAGGTGGAGAAAAGGGGTCTGTCTCCCCAACCCTTCCAGACCCAGGAGAGCCACTGGAGAGGGGGATCCCCCGCCCCCAGCTCCGTTTTTAAAGAGAAGTAACTGCTTGGTTTCTTCTCTTTAATATGGGGTGTGTGTGTGTGGGGAGGGGAATCCCCTCTCTGCCAGGTCCCCTGGGGTTAGGAGGGTTGGGGAGACAGACTCATTTGGTCTCCCCAACCCTCCCAACCCCAGGGGACCCAGTAGAGCGGGGGAGCACAACACCCCCCCCTCAGTGATATTAAAGGGGAAACTCCGATCGGGAGCTTTAGGCGCCGTTGGGGAGGGGGGCTTTGGTTCCCGCGGCTTGGCGGACTTTCTCTCCCGGTGTTTTTGTTTTATTTTTTGGGTGCCGGCTTCCTCAGCGTTCTGCGCGCTCATGGCGCGCAGGACGCTGGGGCTTGTAGTTATGGATTTGTGCTTTGTGTTTGTGCTGCATTTTTTAAAAATGGTTTTCTTTTGATTGGCCACGACGCGTTTCCGAACGCCGCACCATGCGAGAGCCTCTCAGCCTGATTGGCTCTGGCGCGGCGCGGTGCAAGGAATGTTGGGAAGTGAAGTTGTTTCCCTTTTTTTCGCGTTTGTGGGGCTGTTGCCCCACTGCCAGTTTTCTCAATCCTTCATTGACCTGCAGACCCAGATCGGCCGTGTGCACGAAGGGTGAGTGCAGGCAAGTAGGGCGAGGCATAGCAACCTATAGCCAGTTCCAACGGTTAACCCTTGGTTTTATAGGTTAAGATGTATGTAGCCAAGGACTTGATCTACAGGTGAAACTCGGAAAATTAGAATATTGTGCAAATGTTCATTCAGTTCAGTAATGCAACTTAAAAGGTGAAACAAATATGAGATAGACTCATTACATGCAAAGCGAGATAGTTCACACCTTACTTTGTTATAATATTGATGCTTATGTCTTACAGCTTATGAACCCCCCCCCCCAATCTCATGTACTCCAAAATCATCATATAATCTCATGTACACTGTACGCCATGATCATCACAATTATAACGAATGAAGGCATGACATATCTCGCTTTGCATGTAGTTAGTCTATCTCATATATTTGTTTCACCTTTTAAGTGAAATGAATGAACATTTGCACGATATTCTAATTTTCCGAGTTTCACCTGTACAAGGATTGAATGCAAGATTAGCAGGCTTGAGAGCTCTAGGCAAGATCACTTGGACACAGATTTAAGATTGAACAATAATTACATTAAAAGTTAGCGGCTCATCTTAGTGGATGCAATGATGTGAGTTATGTTTGGGACAAAATGCTAATTAACTTGTGAGCCGCCAAGAGAGTGCATTAAGCACTATGGAGTGGTATATAAGTGTGATTGCTTTGCTTTTGTATTCAACTATCTTTGTATCATAAATTGGGTGTCTACCTTTTATTTTTCTGACAGGGTCCCCATCTTTATTCATTATATGGCAAACAATTACAATATGGGCCTATTAAATTTTGCCAGTGTAGATGTGTACAGATTTCATTCACTTAGTAACAACCACCCATTTGATCATTAGACCTTCAGATTAAGAATAAGTAAATTTTAAAAAATCTACTGAGTGGCAAAACAAAACTGATAGACCCATCTATCTCTACTGAATCAATCCTGATGTTTTGATGTTACACAATGACATTCTTCAGCACATTTTGTGAAAGTTAGAACCTACAGTCAGAAATACTGCTTCTTCCGGCTGTGTCCATCTGCTTGAAGCTGTTTTTGCTGAATCTACCCTCATGCCTCAGATGAAACTTGTCTCCTTCCTTCCCCTCACACTAATCTCGCCGAAAAGTAAACAGTTGACTCAGTATCAGACACAGATGAGTAAGCAAAGCAGTGAACAACAAATATTATGCCTGCACAAAACCAATGTAACGTCATAGCAAAGGGGGGGAGGGGGAGAAAAACCTTGGCGTGACTTGGAAAATATCTGAACTTTGGAAGGTGATTACCTTTTACTATTGCTCATAATACTACAAATGTCACTTTTACTATCCTTTTTCACTCCCTCCACACTCACATAATCAAGTAAACTGTGCATAAACCTATGGCCTCCATATGTCTGAAGAAGTGGCTTGGAATACAGAAAAACTTTTATAAGAAATCTATAGTCTGAAAGCTTCCAGATTTTTTTGGTGATACATCTTTGGTGTTATCTGAGGATTAAATATAGAGTTCATATAAGGAGGCAGGATCAATTTAACAACTTTTGAAACATGACTGATTTAAACAGGAAATATATTAACCAAATTGTTACACACACCTAGGAAAATCTTAAAACCTGAGTACAGTAATACCTCATACAAAGTCCGCTTCATACAACATCGGATTCATACAACATCGCCTAATTCCTTGGAAAAAGATTGCTCATACAAAGTCGTGCGACTTTGTATGAGGCATTGGGGTTTTCCCAGGTTGCATTGTGCCTGGGCAGTATAAAAGGCCGGACACATGTGTGCATTGCTCTTGTGGGTTTTGCATGAGGCGAAGAGTGTTTAGGAGTGGTTTTGAGCACGATTTTGGATTTTTTTGAATTTTTCGTCAGAATTTTTAGAAGCATTCCTGGGATTTTTGTAGCATTCTTCAGGTTCTTGGACAATCAGGGTTGTTTGACAAGTTTTTGTAATGTTTTTAGCCTTTAGACAATGATTTCTTAAAGTTCTGTCAGTTTCCTGTCTGTTTCCTTGACTTTGCCCTGAAGTCTGTGCTGTTACAGTACAATGTATCTCTATGGAAATGACGTTGTATGAGGCATCGCAGCAAGGATTTGGATGTTGTATGAAGCATCGCGGCTAGGATTTTGCATGCCTCATACAAAGTCCAAATCCGTATAAAGTCCAAACTTGTGGAAACAAGTTTGGACGTTGTATCACTTGTATATATTTAAACCTTTAACTTGTATAGTCTTTCTTTATTCGTGTCAGAAGCACCACCAGCATATAATAACCTTCTTTGAGCAGAAATGACTTTTATAGTTATTTACTATTTTGCATTTTTTTTAATAAAAAAAGAGTGAAATTCAAAGGCAGAATACTTGACCAAGACCTCCTGCCAGGTCTCTTATTGACATGGGTGTGGGTGTGGGGGAATATTTCTCTTCAGTTCTCTACACATACAAAGACCTGAAAATAAAATTACTTTCTCGAATATAAAAGCTACAACTCAGGATAGAGACCAATACATTGATTGTAAGCTAAATGTTCAGAATTCTTCAAGAGGGAAAGTGACTGTTACTGGGTGAAACATTATATCCGAAGAAAACTGAGACATCATGCACAAATTATGGGCAAAGGGCATCAAACAGCAGCAACAAAGAATGTTACAAGATTTGAAAGCTCATCAAGATGATTTATTTGGTAGAAACATTCCCAAATATATAGGGATGTGGAAGGCTGCGGTGGCTCAGTGATTAAGAAGCTCGCCTTGTTAGCTGAAAGGCTGGCAAGTCGGCTGTTCGAGACCCAGGTACTGAATCCAATCAAATCACTTTATTACGGCAAATGACCAGCGCAATAAAAAGGGTTTAAGTGCACGAAAAAATGAAAATGTACTACCACAAACATATCTAATTGATTTAATATAAAATAGAATAAAGTCAGTTCTTAAAATTGGTGCTACATTTGGGCCAGGTAATGGAACAGCACTTCTCGGGTACTGCATGACGGACTGAGTGCCAGTCTCTGACATGAAAGAAAGGAGCCTTATTTGGGCGTTCCCTGAGCGGAATTTCTTCTGCAAAAATCCTTTCAACCCAGAATAATTTCTGACATGAAATTATTTATTTATTTGTTCGTTTATTTATTTATTTATTTATTTATTTATCACACTTATATACCGCCCATTCAGGTACAACCCAACTCAGGGCGGTTTACATAGCGGACAGTAAATACATAAAAGACACATAATAAAACAAAGTTAAAAGTTAAAAAACCCACCCCTAAAAGGTGCGCAAGAACCGAAGGGACCTTGGGGGAAGGCACACTTCTCTATATCAACCACCCAACGGTACCCCAATCCCCACCCGCACCCCAAACTTGGCCCGCCAGCCAGGTCTTTAGTTCCTTTAGTTTATAGGGATGTGGAATTTAATGACTATTGCTCACATCTCTACATTGTAATGGCAACATTAAAACCCAGTATTTCCACCATGGTGTTCCTTTTATATAGAAAGGCAGAAGAATTTGATTCATTGCTAGAATTATGAACTTAATTCTAAGATGTAAGTGCAGAGTATTAGAGATTTGCTTTATTGGTTTCAAATTTTATTCGATTATTTCCACCTGACTAGTCATCTCAACAAATTTTTAGGTCTTGCAAGAATCCTCACCTCTACTGTAAGGTGACCTTTCCCACCTCTCCCACCCATGACCAAGCTCTCCTCCATAATTTGTGCAAAATATCTCTGCCTGAAATTGATGCCCTTTCCTTTGAGCAGGGGTTCTCAACCTAAGGTCCATGGGCCAGATCCGGCCTGTGGCACCATTTCATGTGCCCTCCCACCCATTCAAGGGCATTTGAGAAACAAAATGGCTGCCCCTATGAAGCTGTTGGGAGAAAATGACCAACCCCATCATGCAGACAGTGAAAAATGGCTGTCCGGCGCTCAAAGGTGACTGAGAGAGCGTGACCCACTCGCTATGCAGCAGGGCAAACACCACAATCAATGCTCAGTGAGACATAACAGGGAAACAGCGGCAAGATAATGGCTTAAACTAATTTGGTAGTAGCAAACACAGCAGACTAACTAAATCAATAGTGTTTAATAAATGTTGACTCTCCATTCAGAAGAGCGATTCAATGACCCTACTCTAGGTGGGACCTGCAATTGGATTTAGGCAATTGAAACCTAAGGTCACAACAACATTGCATCTGTCCATCTATCTGACACAATGCCAAAGAAAATACCCAGATGCTGTTCCCATAGACAGATAAGAAATGAAGTTACATCTTCAGTGCTCTATTCCAGATGAAGTGAAACGTTGTGGAATATTTGTCTAGTTCTAAGGCAGGAGTTCTCAACTTTTTAAAGCCGGGGGCCGGGTTATGAGCCCTCAGACAGCTTCAGGGGCTGGATGGCCATTTTGACCTTCCTCCACCACATGGCACTTCCTGGTGTGGTGGAGGCAGGGGAGGGGCACATGAAGTGGTGCCGTTAGCCGCATCCAGCCAGTGGGCCGGAGGTTGAGAATCCTTGTTCTAAGAGATAGCCAAACAGACTCAAAATAAAAGAAAGCACTCCACAGGCACTAACAGCAAACATTAAAGGTGCTATCAGTTAGAACAGTGGTTTCCCAAGTGGGGCCCACATCCCACGATGGGGGGGGGGGGGACTTCAATCCCTAGAAGCCTAAATCAGGTATTGACTGATCAGTGCTTTGGAAAATTAATATAAGCTTCTGGGAATTGAAGTCCAAAAACCAAAGGTTGGGAAACACTGAGTTAGAGCAAGTCATTTTCAACTAAGGAATTCCACAGCCAAGGTCAAACACTCCAAGTTGGCAAGCTAGGAGAGACAAACAAGAATCTGACAAGGAAAAGCACAAAACAGAATAAAAGATAGCAAAGTATGAATCCAGGAAGCAAAATCTGGCTTTCAAAAGTCCAAGACAAATCAGATGTAGTTTCTCCAGCTTGTAACTGATACTTTTGTGAGTCCTTCAGCACATGTCCAACAAGCAGGAGTTTCAATTTAAAGGAGACACTCTACTCTTCAAGGGGCCTAATCTACAGATAGGGGCTGGTGTCTCTTTACCCACTGAGTGTTTCATTGTCCCTGAAAGACACACACACACACACACACACACACACACACACACACACACACACACACACACACACACACACACACACACACACACACACACACACACACACACACACACACACACACACACACACACACACACACACACACACACACACACACACAAGAAGCAAAAGCCCATCAGATCTAGCTAGTCTGAGTTGGCAATACACTTTGTAACGGCAATTTAATAATCCTGACTGGGGAATTTTGCAAGTCATAACTCAGAAAAACAGTAGAAGAATGTGCTGTAACCTAGATTCCTAGCTGAAACTATGCAGGCTATTTTTCTATTTTAAGGTGTGTTTTATGGAGGTTGAAGAGGATGTAACCACTTTGGCAGAAATCCTATTCTTTAGAGCAGGTGTCCCCAGCCACCAAGCTGCAGACCGGTGCTGGGCTATGTGTGTGTAGGGTGGGGTGGCAGCGCTGGGAGTGTGTGTGTGTGTGTGTGTGTGTGTGTGTGTGTGTGTGTGTGTGTGTGTGTGTGTGTGTGTGTGTGTGTGTGTGTGTGTGTGTGTGTGTGGTGGCAGCGCTGGGAGCCCCAATGTCAGCCTTCTGCCCTTGGCATGCTCCACTAGGTCTGGCCAACGGGCAGGGTGGGGGCTTCAGACACGGGGGGGGGGGTTTGGCTGGGCCCCTCTTCCACATTGCTTAACTGCGGCAAGGCCCCGCCCCGCCTGTGTGCAGTGTGATGCCTTGCTGCCCGAGTTGGGCGGTGTGGCTGGTGGGCGGCTGGGCCCCTCCTCCTTGTTTTTGGGCTGCAGCGGGGCTCCTCCCCCTGCCTGTGTGCAGTGTGTACTTTGTCGTATTTTGTTGTGCGCTTGCGCTGTTCAGTTCCGCAGCCCCCACTTGCCGGTCTGTGGAAAGGTTTGTTTGGCATGAAGCCAGTCCATAGTGCAGAAAATGCTGGGGACCCCTGCCTTAGAGTACTAAGCTACAACTAGAATAGGCCCACAGAGTCAATGGAATTTACAGAGGAGTCGATACACCAAATCCCCAGTGACAGGCCTACTCTAGTTGCAATTCACTATGCTAAGCAATAGAATTTCAGCATGATTATTGATATTATGTACCAGTTTTTTTAAATGGTAACTGACAAAGATTTTGGTCAAAACAGCTTCAATGTTTTTCATAAAGTGTGATTTTGGCTATTCACACTAAGTTGTTCTAAAAGAAATGGGCCTGATACCCTGGACTACTTCAACAGTTGATTGTCCTTATTTGTAACCTATACTATGGATGAGAAGCTACCATATGGATGACATACGAAGGAACAGACTGGTTCTCTCTACACCAGTGTTTCCCAACCTTTGATTTTTGGACTTCAATTCTCACAAGCCTAAGTCAATTCCCCAAAGCACTGATCAGTCAACTTAGGCCTCTGGGAATTGAAGTCTTCCTGGTGGGGCGTGTGCTCTACATTGGGAACCACTGCTCTATACAAAGGCAGAAGAAAAACAAGGATGCATTTTATCCCCTTATCTTTTCATTCTGTATGCAGAACATACCATATGGAAAGTCAGACTAGATTCAGATGAAAACGGTGTGAAAATAGGTGGAAGAAACATCAGTAATTTATGATGCATATGACATCATCTTACTGGCATTAAATTACTTTTAATGAAAGTGAAGGAAAAAAAGTGCTAAAGCAGGGCTGCAGTTCAACATTAAGAAAACAGAAATCACAAATAAAGAAGAATTGTATGACTTTAAGGTTGACAATGAAGAAATAGAGATAGAGGAAGACTTTATATACCTAAGTTCAATCATTAATTCAAATGGGGACCGCAGCCAAGAAACCAGAAGACTGGGACTCGAAAGGGCAGCAATGAAAAAATTAGAGAAGATCATCAAGTGTAAGGATGTATCACTGGAGACCACAACCAAGAACATCCACACTACTGCATTCCAAATCACCAAGTACAGGTGTGAAAGCTGCACAGTAAAGAAAACATATAGAGAAAAAATAGATTCATTCAAAATATTGTGCTGGAGGAGAACTTTGCAGATACCCAAGACTACCAAAAAGACAAACAAGTGGGTAGTAGAGCAAGTCAAGCCTCAGTGGCCATTCAACAATTACGTGATCCTCAAAGGGGGAGGGAGGGGGTTTGCCATCCGAATTACAGAAAAATTACGTGGGGTCGGGGGGTGGGGTCAGGTCAAAATTATGTAATCCATTTGGAGCTGTTTCTAACCGACAGTAGGAAACCAAACCTGTGCATAAAAAGAAAGGGTTTTATTTACCTTTGTGCCTTGCTCCATGCGGTGAAAATGGAGGTAGAAAGCCATGCTTCCTGGTTGCAGGGACAGCAAGAGGCTAGGCTAGAGCATCGCTTCCTGCCCATTTTCCCTGCAGCGCCACCACTGCTTGGTGGTGCAAAATACAGTACTATTTGGTTCAGAACCCATAATTTTAAGGGGGAGGGGTCAAAGTGAAAATTACGGTTGGATTACATAGGGGGGAGGGGGTCAATTTCCCCCAGAAAAAGGATCATGTAATTGTTGAATGGCCCCTCAACTGTCTCTGGAGACAAAAATGATGAAATTAAAACTGTGCTACTTTGGGTATATCATGAGAAGGCAAGTCTCTCTAGAAAAGACAATAATTCTGGTGAAGGTGGAAGGCAGCAGGAAGCAAGGAAGGCCATAAAGCAAGATGGCGGACTCCCCTAAGAGAAGCCGCAATCTATTACTTGCAGGAATTGAGCAGGGCTGTTGAGGTCAGAACATTTTGGAGATCTCTCATCCAAAGGGTCACCATAGACTTGATGGAGATGACTTGACAGCACTAAGAATAGCAATAAGCAATACGAAGTTGACTCATTATATTGGACAAACTCTGCATTCCAATGTTTTTCACATTCACATAGAGTCCACTAGAAAATCAGCCCTGTATCGTCTAGTACCTGAAAATTGTTTCCCCCCCCAAGAGGGGGAAATCTATCCCGCAATACTAAGAGGACCCAAGGAGACTTTAGGAATGAAGTTCTTATTTTTTTTTTAATTTAAAAACTACATGGGGAAATGGGGTGCTGTGTGGGCCAGTGGTGAGGAGATATCACATCTGGGGCCCTGCAAATTACTCTACACAGAACATATAGCATAGTCATACATTGAGAGAACAATCCTATATACCGGTAAACTTTCCCATAAGCAAAACATTTAGATAAAGATAAATGGACACACAGTAAATTGTTATCACTGAATTGTTTTCTCTATTATGCTGTTACATTGGTAAAAATAAGAGGACTCTATGGAAGTGTCTAAGTGGGAAATTGCTAGGCAGTGCTCACACACAAAATACTGAAAGAAAATAGCAGGGTTTCTAAGCACTCTAGGTATCAGAATCTGGCATGATCCAATAAATGTGGGCAATTAAGGACACACAAAACAAAGGGCCACTTCACAGAAGCACATAGTTAATTTATGGGATTCACTGCCGATCATACTGAAGATTTTAAAAGGTAAACACATAAATTCTCGGGAAATTTTCTGCTGCATAAATTTGGGCTGACATAAATTGGACCAGGGCACTGGAAATAATTAATTTAAATTAATTTGAAGCTTTCTATCTTATTCAGCAATGTAGTAATTCCCCACTAATTCAATGGGTCTAATCAAGCTGTAACTTCCTACACTAAAACAACAGGAGTTCAGCCTTTCATTACAACTCAAGAACAGCTTCATTTCTATTACGGGGATAACTACAAATTTTAGTTACTGTTATAGTTATGGACATGTGGTGTCACTAACTGCTAGAGGAAGAATATCATTAGTTCAAGTGTTGTCTCTTGCCCTGTTTGCTGTGGATGTTAAGGAAACAGGTGGGTGGGATGGGGGGGGGGTGTACATATTTTTCCCCTAAAGACCAGAAGCTTGCAGCTATCAAATTAAAATAAATAAATTCAGTTATTTTTTTAAAAGCTAACAAATATTTTAGAAGGTGCTGAAGTTCATAAAGGATGTCAGGATAGTGAACATAGAATATTAAAAAGTATAATTTCAACAGTACACAGTTCACAAGGCAAGAGTCATGAGAACTATTCAATCAGCATAAGAACAACAAAGAAACATTCAGTCTTTAAAAATGGCACAAACAACAAACAGACTCAACAAAGCCAAATATTCTCTAGAGTAGGAGGTCAGCAAACTTGGCTCTCCAGATGTTCTTGGACTTCAATTCCCAGAAGCCTTGATCAGCTGGAGTGCTGGCTTGGGCTTCTGGGAATTGAAGTCCAAGAACACCTGGAGAGCCAAGTTTGCTAACTCCTACTCTAGATAATAGTCTTCTATCTAAATGGGCTCCTTCTGTAAATGAAAAGGGTTTTTTTTATCCCAGAAACAAAAAACAACAAGAAATCAAGCATAATCCTTGGCATATCTACTCAGAAGCTTTCCCACTGTGTAAAATGGATTTACAGTATGGAACTTACAATCAAATATGCACAACAACACAGCCAAAATTATTTTTTAAAATCTAACCAATCTGTTGGTAAAAACTGATCATGACTGATTGAGAAATGCTTGCAAATTAAGGTTGTTCCTTGACTAAGCTCTTGCAGACATGTGTTTCTGTCCTTTCTTTTCCAAGGTAAATAACAATAATAATAAAACAAATAGGAGGTCTAGATCATCTCCAACTTTTCACCTGATGCCATTTCTACCGATGATCTCCGTCTCTCCTGCCTCCTCCTGTCTGTCGGGCTGTTGCCATTCCTGGAGGCCATGATGGTGTGGGAGAAAAGATTTTTCTGCAAAAATCTGCAGGATACAAATGAATGATCTATCACCGTAAGATTCAGAAATCTGTATCCAGTCAATATTTAATTTGATTTTTTACATTTGTATCACCACCCCCTCGCTGAAGTGACTCGGGGCGGCTCACAAATAAAAGCATAAAAACATAAAGAAACATCCATGATAAAATCATTTAAAAACCATCCCCATTAAAATCCCACCCACCCCATCTGTAAAAAGAGGGAGGATCTTAATTATGTTTTATACGAGCCAGCAGGCAGGGGAACCAACAGGCGGTGGCTCTTTGCTTTTATGGGTAGATTTCACTCTTTCTCCTTGCTGTGTCTCATCATCTTTCATCAATCCAATGGGGTGAAGTTTGTCTTGCCTAGCCACCCTTTGAATAGAGATGGAGCTGAGTGGCTTTAAACAAGGCACCAGGTCCTCTCTTCAAGGGTTTAAAGCATGGGTTCCCAACCTTTTCCCCCTAAGAGCCAATCAGTTCCACCCCTTGGGTAACTGTTGTGTACAACTCTTTTTTTTAACTTACCCCAGTCTACTGAGTATTCTGCGACGGTATTCTACCTGTCCATCAGAAAAACAGCATGTTTCTTTCTCGTCTTCATTTACTAACACCCCCTTGACCCTTAACTCCTTGACTTAAAGTTACGGCAATATTCTTTCAATACCACTATCCATGAAAAACCAAGATTCCCCTTAAATGTTGGTAGTATTTTTCTTTTTCTATCCTCTTCACTCTTTAAATGGAGTTCAGATGATTTTGGGTGTTCAACAAAATATCACATTCACAAGATCTAATTCTAATACTTAACTACCCCTTCCTCTTTAACAATGGCAGTCAGATTTCAGGTGGAGAGTTGGCAAAAAAGCATATGATTGCAACTCAATTCAAGAATTCTCCGCCCTTGCCATTAAGTAGGCTCTCAGAATTATGCATTTGGTATTTCATGAGACAAGCACTTAAAGCACACAGACACAGAAGTTTTGAAAAGCAAAAAATAAACCTCAGATTCCCTGGAAAATGTACAATGCTCTTTAAATTCTATAATTTACCATAAATAAGGTTTAAAAACAATGATGATAGTCTAGATTTCCATATGGTGAAAAAAAAGAGAGTTTTGTATTGAAATGTTACACCATGAAAGCATGAAAACTTAACAAAATTTCATAATAAAAAGACTTAAATTGGGGATGGGTAACTGTAACCTTTTAAATATTTGTGGTATATAACTCCTAGAAACCCTGGGTAGCAAACATAGCTAACGGTGAAGTATTATGGAAGCAGTAGTCCAAATATTTCTACAGGGGTGGAGCATCCCAACCACGGACTTAAAGGACTCATTTGGCAAGACACAGCAGTAGCAATTACACTTATATACCACCCCATTGGGTTTGGCACACCCCCCCTTGCTGTTCACAAGTTAATTATCATTTTGCCCCCAACATGCTGGGTACTCACCTTGAAAGGATGGAAGGCTGAGTCAACCTTGATACGTGGCCAGGATTGAACTCACAATGTTTTGGCTGCAGTACAGCAGTTTAACCACTGCATCACCAGGGTTCTTACATAAATCATATGTTGTGTTAAACGTTAAACCACAAGGTACAAGACAGCGATATGTTTTTATCCTACAAAAACATATAGGCATTTATTTCAATCAAAAACGTACAATGTACAGGTATGTGTGTACAAATTAATGTAACTGCTATTATAACCGTAAATTGCTCATATTCCTAATCAGCATACAGAGATCTGAACCCTGGGTTTTCCACATCCCAGTTCAACATTCTAACCTCTAGACCAGGGTTTCCCAAACTTGGGACTCCAGATGTTCTTGGACATAATTCCCAGTAGCCCTGATCATCAGGTGTGCTGATTTGGGCTTCTGGTAATTGAAGGCCAAGAATACCTGGGGGCACAAGGTTGGAAAACCCTGCTCTAGACCATCCTTGTGGCCACAGCACAAAATTAGGTTACTTGACAAATATTGCAGGTATAACAGAACATGGCTTCTTCATTTCTGTTCGGACAACTGAACCTGCAAGCCCTCAACTCACTCACACTCAACATGCCCTATCAAATTCATCCAGGCATTTCTGAGCAGGTTTGCATAGCACCGCACTGTTAGGATACAAAAAGCCCTTCCTTAGCACATGTACAATGAACACATAGAGGTGAAACTCGGAAAATTAGAATATCGTGCAAAAGTTCATTCAGTTCAGTAATGCAACTTAAAAGGTGAAACAAATATATGAGATAGACTCATTATATGCAAAGCGAGGTAGTTCAAGCCTTGCTTTGTTATAATATTGATGCTTATGGCTTACATCTTATGAAAACCCCAACCCCCCAATCTCACGTATCCCATAATCATCACATAATCTCATGTACGCTGTACGTCATGATCATCACATTTATAACGAATTAAGGCATGACATCTCTCGCTTTGCATGTAGTGAGTCTATCTCACATATTTGTTTCACCTTTTAAGTGAAATGAATGAACATTTGCACGATATTCTAATTTTCCGAGTTTCACCTGTAAGTGGAAATAACAACTGATATTTATATTTAACACCCTTTTTTGAACAATAACATCAGAATTTAAAGCAAAATGGCATTCCATCTATCAATGTTTTAAATTATGTTGAAGTTCTGTATGATTAAAATGAGTCCCCAGCATGTTGGGGGCAAGATGCTAATTAACTTGTGAACTGCTCAGAGAGTGCACTAAGTACTATGGGGCAGTACAGACATGTAATTGCTACTGCTGATTCCCCTGAAATGTCTGGAATTGTTTCTTCAATGCTAGTTTCAAAATACAGTACAGTACTGTACAATTATTTGCTGTTGAAAAGGTTGCAGTTCAATTCAACATTAAACTGCACTCTGATTCAAACTGATGCTGCTCACATAGCTGACTCACCACTGATGCTGATCAAATCCGTGAAACAAGCTCATTTTTGCTTGCCTCAACACGAGTTCATTTGAAGGATCAGAGCAATAGAGGCAATCATTGAATCAAGTCCTGTCAGAAAGAGATGACAAAATCATCCCAATTCAGAGCAAGGAAAAGAAATGGTGTGCGGCTTTTTCCTCGAGAAACTTTCATGATAGGCTAGAGCATGGGTTCCTAACCTACAGCCTGTGGGCCGGGGCCAGCCCATGGCACTATTTCATGTGGCCACACTGGAAGCAGATGCATTTATGACAGCCATAAATGCGCCCGCAGCTGTCGTAAATGCATTTGACAGCTGTAAATGTGCCCGCAGCTGACATAAAATGTTTATGTGGGCACATTTTACGGCAGCATTTATGTGGGGGAAACCAACAGTCTGGCCTGATCAGCTGTCAGGGGGCATGGTCTGGCCTGTGGCATAGAAAGGTTGGGAACCCCTGGGCTAGAGGGGCAAAAAAAGAGCAAGCAGCACCTTCAAGACTAACAGGATTTATTATACCATAAGTGTTTGTTGACATATAGTGTGCACATGGTTGACAATGGGATATTGACAATGATGTCTAAATTTAAAGGCAGAACAGTGCAGACAATAACAATTGTATTAACACTAATCATTATAACATTTTATGAACCTTCCCACAAAACTTTGATTTTCCCTCCTTATGATCTGTTATAGGTTTTTTTTGGCAGAAATCCAACAAAGTATCTTCTGATCTCTAAAGATTAACATGTTTTATTTGGTATAAATGTTTGTGACAGTAGGTCATCAGTTCGAGACCTGAGTGCTGTACGACGGAGTGAGCTCCCTTCTCTAGCCCAGCTCCTGCCAACCTAGCAGTTAGAAAGCAAGAAATTTCAAGTAGATAAATAGGTGGGATAGTAACAGTGCTCTGTGCGCTCTGGTCTTTAGTCATGCCTACCACATGGCCATGGTAACGTCTGCAGATGCAGACAGCGCTGGCTCTTTGGCTATAAACAGATATGAGCACCATACACTAGAGTAAGATATGACTGGCTTTACCTGAGAGCTTATGCAATTTTTTAAAATGTTAACCTTTAAGGTGCCACAATGCTCTTTTAAGCTTCATTCACAACTCTTGATTGGATAATGTGGACCAATTTCTCTTATTTCAGGATTTCCAGGGCAGCAGTTGAGATTGCAATTTGGATATCTGAAGGCATTTTTTTCTTTTATACCAAGTACAGTATAGTGAGAATCTTGGCACACTCACAGTGGTAAGTAGAATGGCAAAGAAGAATTAATGTGATTGTTGTTTCTCTACACTGTGATTAATCCATCTTCTAATAACCTTCTAACATCTAACTTGATTTAATCAGATAGAGAAAAGTGTACTAAGGCTGTGTGACAGTGGTCTGTCTTCCTAATTTTATGTTTTTTTGGCAAGACTGGGTTTGAGCAACAATTCATAATATGCTTACCCAAATTCCTACATACTCAATGAAAGTGGTAATTACAAAATACTGAAGTAATAAAACCTATAATTTCCAGTATAACCTATAAATCTCTCCATTTCCAATCACAAAAGCATGCTTACTTCATTATCCATTATTATTCAATAATAACTGCTGCAAACTCTCTCCTTCCATCTGGCCAGTATTCCTGTTATACTTTACACCACCATAGCCTTAGTAATTAAGGCTTAGTTGCTCAGTGTAGCTTCTTTCCCATATGCCTGATAGATCATAGTGACCAATATAAACCAAATTAGTTTCTAAGTAACATTTTGGTTCAATTCACACAACTTATTGACGTAGTATTATTTAAAACAGTCAATCTCCAACATGCTGTTTGTTCAATTGTGCTATTAGACAAAATCACTGTCGTGACACAATAAACATGATTGTAGGAAGAGTTTATTTTCTCAAAAAGCTGAAATAGCAACAAATCTGATATAAGCAAGCGGGCAAGTAATCATAAATTCAAATGACTGCATAATGGAATTTTTACTAACATTTATCAAGAAAAATCTTGATAAAAAACACAGCAAACAAACCATTCTAGCAATCTTTGGGATTTCATTCCTGAAATACAAGTACTGTACTGTATCCCTTTAGTTGCATGGGTGTAACTGACAGGTTACCATTATAAGGATAACAGCATCACTGAGGCATGCCAACAATATCATACATAAATTATTTTCTAATCCTCATTGCCTTCATGTTAACTATGTAAACGGAACTTCAGTAATTTGTAGCTCTTTGGTTAAGCTGCAATAATATGTTAACTTTCGTGCATTAACTCTTTCTTCTTCTTCTTCTTCTTCTTCTTCTTCTGCCATATCCGAATCCAAATATTGGTGATCCTCATGGTGATCAGACATGAAGACTGTCCTGAGAATGAGTGGCCTTTCATATGCCTTCCACATCGTAGCATGACACCTGTACCACTGATCCAGTTCCACGAGTCACTTTCTGGTCCTGAACCCTTTTGGCACACAAAGATCCACTTGGGGACCATCACCCTTCCCTGTAGGCACCCAAGCCATTAATCCTCAGGGTTGTCAGGTTAGTTAACTGCCGCCTGACACTCAGCATCGAGTTGTTGGCAGTATGGTCTACTCTATTACCATAGCAGGATAACCTGGCTTGACGCCTTCTAGGTGGTGCATTATCCCTTTCTGGGAATGGCATGATTCTTTACTAATAATCCAAATGATTTCTCTGGGAGACATAGAATAAGCCTCCCCAAAGAGTAAAGGTCACCCTTGCTTGAAATCCAGTCATATCCGACTCTAGAGTTCGGTGCTCATCGCTGTTTCATAGCCAAGGAGCCAGCATTGTGTGTTTGGGGATGTTTCTGTGGTCATGTGGCAGGCATGACTAGACACGGAGCACACGGAACACTGTTTACCTTCCCACCAAAGTGGTCCCTATTTATCTACTTGCAATTTCTTGCTTTCGAACTGCTAGGTTGGCAGGAGCAGGGACAGAGACAGGCGCTCACTCAGTCCTACAGTATTCAGGTATCGAACTGCTGACCTGCCGCCCTACAGTCTGTGTCTTAGCCACTTGAGCCACTGCAGTCCTCCCCAAAGACTAGAAAGCATTACAGGTACACTCAGGCACCTCCAGGCAACAGAGGAGTGCCAGCTAATCCTTCCGATTCCAAAGTATTCATTATAACCTTGTTGATGAGCAAAAACACTTTCTATACAAAACTAGGATATTTCATCTCCATATTATCTACTATTGCTCAAATTTTGAACACAATATTCCATTAAATCACATAGCTCATATAGGCCGTATTTTACTGCAACTGCATATTGGAGCTTATACAGTACTAGGATTGGAACACACATTTATTCCAGCTGCCTGTGACAGATGCTCCGACACAGCCAGGTGCCACAACTAGACACGTATTTGCCAAGCTATCTGCACATCATCACAAGATCACTAAAATATAGCTTTAATACAGGAGTTCTCAACCTTTCTAAGCTGTGGGCTGGGTCATGTTCCCTCAGACAGCTTCGGGGGCCGGACAGCCATTTTGCCCTTCCTCTACCAAGTGGCACTTTCAGGTGTGATAGAGGTGGTGGTGGGCAACATGAAATTGTGCCGTGGACTGTATCCAGCCCACGGAGCCGCAGGTTGAGAATCCCTGGTGTACCAAATAGTATGGTTCTTGGGAAGACCACAACTCAGCACATATATTGCATGAAGGATGGTTTAAGTTTAGTTCTCAACATCTGCTTGCCCCTAGAGCCCTGGTGGTTAACCTCGGCACTCCAGCTGTTCTTGAACTTCAATTACCAGAAGCCCATGTCAGCACTCCTGCTGATCAGGGCTTCTGGGAACTGAAGCCCAAGAACAGCTGAAGTGTCGAGGTCAGCCATCACTGCACTAGAATTTAGAAAATACTGTATCCTACCTAAAACCTCAGAGAGCCAATGCTAGCCTGTGCTGATGAAACTAGGTTAAATAATCTAAAGATCTGAATCAAACTGCAATCTAAAATAACCATAGTGGCCAAGGTGACACTAGGACCGTGATGGCGAACCTTGGCACTCCAGAAGTTCTTGGACTTCAATTCCCAGAAGCCCTGATCAGCAGGAGTGCTGGCATGGGCTTCTGTAATTGAAGTCCAAGAACACCTGGAGTGCCAAGATTTGCCATAATGGTACTAGGACAACTAAAGCCCTGCCGAATCCAAACCCCTTCCCAGCCTAAAGATATTAGAAATTACATAGGACTAAGTTAATCTCTGTGACAACATAAAATTTATGAGCTGAAAAGGGCTTGGATCTGGAAATAAATAAATTTGCATAATGATAGCTAGTGGAGATGATGGTATTCCAGTTGAATTATTCGAAGCCCTAAAAGATGATGGAATTAAAGCATTGCATTCTATATGCCAGCAGATTTGGAAAACACAACAATGGCCACAGGACTGGAAAAGATCAGTATACGTTCCAATCCTAAAAAAGGGTAATGCCAAAGAATGCTCAAATTATTGAACCATTGTGCTCATCCCACATGCTAGCAAGGTCATGCTCAAGATAATACAGGATAGGCTTCAGCAGCACATGGAGAGAGAACTACCAGAAGTACAGGCTGGGCTCCGAAGAGGCAGGGGAACTAGAGACTAAATTGCCAACATATGTTTGGATCATGGAAAAAACAAAGGAATACCAGAAACAAATCGACTTCTGTTTCATTGACTACACCAAGACCTTTGACTGTGTGGACCACAATAAAATGCGGCAAGTACCAGTAATTAAAGATATGGGAATACCAGAACACCTTATATGTCTCATGAGAAATCTGTACATGAGTCAAGAAGCAACAGTTAGGACAGAATACAGAATGACAGAGTGGTTTAAAATAGGAAAAGGAGTAAGACAGGGCTGCATTTTGTCACCCTACTTATTCAACTTATTCAGAGCACATAATGCACAATGCAGGACTGGATGAATCAAAAGTTGGAATTAAAATCGCTGGGAGAAATATCAACAATTTGAGATATGCAGATGATACTACCCTAATGGCAGAAAGTGAAGAAGACCTAAAGAAGCTCTTGCTTAGGTTGAAGGAGGAGAGTACAAAAGCTGAGCGGTGGCTCAGTTGTTAAGAAGCTCCCCTTGTTAGCTGGAAACCGGCAAGTCAGCAGTTCAAGACTCAAGTGCTGCATGACGGAGTGAGTTTCCATCTCTGTCCCAGCTCCTGCCAACCTAGAAGTTCAAAAGCAGGAAATTGCAAGTAGATAAATAAGGACCACTTCAGTGGGAAAAGATCTTGGAGACATGAAAGGGGCCTCATTCAGGCGTCCCCTGAGCAGAGTTTCTCCTGCAAAAATCCTTTCAACCCAGAATAATTTCTGACATGAAATTGTTACAGGAGTTAGTCTTTAATGTGCCACAACATTTTGTCTTTTCCCCTTCTGTTCTCTTTTATTTAAAAGGTAAAGGTCACCCTTGCTCGAAAGCCAGTCATATCCGACTCTAGGGTTCACGCCGAAGTGCACAGGAACGCTGTTTACCTTCCCACCGAAGTAGTACCTATGTATCTACTTGCAATTTCTTGCTTTCGAACGGCTAGGTTGGCAGGAGCTGGGGCAAAGATGGGCACTCACTCCATCGTGCAGCACTCGAGTCTCAAGCTTCTGACCTGCCGACCTTCCAGTCATCAAGTTCAGCTTCTTAACTACTAAGTCACAGCAGTTTCTTCTCCAAAGTGGAGCACAAGGAGGGTTTTCAGTTTAAAAACACCATGTTTATAAGATAAAAATTGGTGTAGAGGTCCAGGCTGCATACGTCCATCTTCACTTGAATCCATCTTGATGGAGGGCAGCAGCTTCATCAATACTGGCCTGGGGCTGAGGAGGACTTTTCGTGCCAAAAGGACCAGAAAGTGACTCATGGAACTGGATCAGTGGCATGGGGGTCATGCTGTGATGCGCGGAAGGCAGATGAAAGGCCACTGCATTAGATTCTCAGGACAGTCTTCATAGCTGATCGCCATAATGATCGCCAATAATTTGGATTCAGACGCGGCAGAAGAAGAATACAGACGGGCTTTGAAAGCACTTAGAGACAGACCCTAGAGAACACATTCTTTTAGTATTCAGAGAGCCCTGGACTCTGAGCCCATCACCACATCCTAACGTGGGGGAGTCGCAAAAAAAAGGACTGAATTCTTCCACTATATTCTCCTCATTCCCCTTCTGTATGAAGCTGAGTTTTGGTCAAAGAAAGAACGGACCAGTTGCCTAATGAGGTTGTGACAACTCTTCCGTCACGCAGTACTCGGGTTTTGAACTGCCGACCTTCCGCCTCCCAGTCAGTGTCTAAAACCACTTGAGCTCAGATAAACTCTCAAAGGGAAGAAGGGAAGTGACGCCGGAGGATAAGTTTTTTTTTCCTCGCTCACACCGGGGTTCACATAACATATCCCTTGGCTACGGCGTGGCAAGGAAACGCCTAAAGTCCATAAAAGCCAGTCGTATCCGACTCTAGGGTCCAGTGCTCTCGGCCTTGTGTTGAGTGGGCGGGATATAAATTGAATAAATAAATAAATAAATAAATAAAATAAAGCCGACGAGCCAGCGCCGTCTGCTTCCTGCAGACGTTTCCGTGGTGGCGGCCATGTGGCAGGCATGATTAGTCGACATGTTTGCCTGTTCCCATCGAAGTGGTCCCTATTGCACTTGCAACTTCTGGCTTTCGAACTGCTAGGTCGGACACACCCAAACCCCCGCCCCACAAACCCCCAGCAGTGCATAAGCCCCGCTCCTCGCCTATCACTCACCCAGTGGCTTCTAGGGCTTCGTCCCCGCAATCGTGGCTTTTCCAACCTCTCGGCCGAAGCTGCGCGCGGAGAACCGGCAGCCGCTGCCGAGCCCGGCTGACCTTCCCTGAGCTTACCGCATCCCCTCGGTCCTCTCTCCCTCCCCCCCCCTTCCTGCTTCCTATGGGCGAGGTGGGGCTAAGCGGGAAAGGGGAAGGCCGTCGGTGAGGTACCATAGATGAGGAGGCGCCGAGGGAGGGCGGCGTTCAGTTCCCTCTAGCGAGCTCGCTCTCTCCTGGTCCTGCTTCGTAGCCTCGCTCGACTACGAAGTGTGTCGCCGAACAGGCATGGAACTGAGGCGCCCCTATGCTCTGCTTGTTTGTTTATATCAGGGGTGCCCAAACTACAGCCCGTGGGCCGTATCCAGGCCCCAACACCAATGCCCACAAAGCCCTCGTGGCTCCCGGAAGCGGAAGTAAAACACATCCGTATGGATGTGTTTTACTTCCACTTCCGGGAGCGATGAGAGCTTCATGGGCCGGATGAATTGGCATCAGGGGCTGGATCTGCCCCATGCGCCATAGTGACTGGCCCCTTGAACCACGTCACCGGCCTGTGGCCCCAAAAGTTTAGGCACCCCTGGTTTATAATATCAATACATAGAGATCAAGGTCTTCCTTGCTCTAAAGCCAGTCGTATCCGACTCTAGGGATCAGTGCTCTTCTCTGTTTACAGCCAAAGAGCCAGTGTTGTCTGCATCTGCTGACATTTCCATGGTCATGTAGCACTGGCATGACTAGACTCGGAACGCTGCTTATCTTCGCACTAAAGTGGTCCCTATTTATTAACGTGAAATGTTTTGCTTTCAAACTGCTAGGTTGGCAGGAGCAGAGACAGTTCACTCCATTGTGCAGCACTTGGGTCTCGAACAACTGACCTTCTGAACTTCCAGGCATCAAGTTTAGCATATTAATTATGGATAGGCAACCTATGGCCCACGGGATGGATGCAGCCCATGATGCCAAAACAACCAGCCCACGCCCTTGCTCCAGCCGCGGACTCATTTACTACTATTGTAAACATGCTTACAACAGCCGTAAATGAGTCCCTGGTCAATTCTGGCGGTGGCGGCTGGACCACCAGTCTGGCCCACAAACTTTTAGGGAACATGACCTGGCCCCCGACTTCAAAAGGTTGGCAACCCCTAGTCTTAATCACTTAGCCACAGCAGGCACCACATGAGGACAACCAATATTTGGAATCTTTGTAGGAGAGTTCGAGAAAACTTGGATGGGCGGGGTCAGCCAGAATTTCTGCTACCAGTTCTGGCGAACTGGTGCAAACCTGCTGATGCCTGCTGATAACAGATTGAGTGCCCATCTCTGTCCCAGCAACTACCAACCTAGCAGATTGAAAGCAAGAAATTGCAAGTAGATAAATAGAGACCACTTTGGTGAGAAAAGATCTTGGGGACATGAAAGGAGCCTCATTCAGGTGTCCCCTGAGCGGAGTTTCTCCAGAAAAAATCCTTTCAACCCAGAATAATTTCTGACACATAATAATAATAATAATAATAATAATAATAATAATAATAATAATAATAATAATAATAATAATAATAATAATAATAATAATAATAATAATAATAATAATAATAATAATAATAATAATAATAATAATAATAATAATAATAATAATAATAATAATAATAATAATAATAATTTATTTACCTTTCCCATCTCTCTCTCTCTCTCTGCATTTTAGTTCCTTCTCACATTAATTACCCTCAAACAAACACAATCACACAAACTCACACACACACACCCCAAACATATGTATGATAATGTGCCACTAAGGCAACTCTTCACTCATCTTATGGAGTGGGCTACTTCTTAACAACTTGTGCCAAACAAAATTGGTTAACTTTGAAGGTAGCAAACCAATCACACTTATATACCACCCCATAGCGCTTAGTGCACTCTCTGGGGAGTTCACTCTGGGTCCTCATTTTACCAACTTTGGAAGAATGGAAGGCTGAGTCAACCTTGATCCTTGGTCAGGATCGAACTAACAATCTTTTGGTTACAGTACAGCAGTTTTAACCACTGCGCCACCAGGGCTCCTAGTAGCATGAGATTTTTCTGTTCTTTCTCTTTTGACAAGACTAACATTGCTAACCCTTGAATGATCTTCAAATACTAATGGTTCGACATTTTTATTTATTTTAAAAAATAGCGTGGTTTTAAAATATAAGTTTTATTATTCACTTGAAAACCTTTCTGAAGTTTTACTTTCAATATTGTCAAACACAGACGAAGCACAAACTATTTAGACTAAATTTCATCCTCTAGTCTTTTTCTATCCCTGCCCATCTGTTAGCTAGTTGAATCTGTGGCGGACTCTAGTCTGGAGAAATAAAACTGAATTTTGAATTTTGAAATCATGGGGAGGGGCCATCTTCCCTGTAGCTCCGCCCCCTCAAGGAGCCCTGGCTGGAATCCTCAGAGGGATTCTGAGCAGTTGGGATTTTTCAGTTTGAAGCCCTGACTCCAATCAGTTAAGAGGAGCCGCCGCTTGAGCGCTTCAACAGTCCCACAGAAGAAACCCTAAAAGACGGACCCCCGATGGATACTCTCACAGCCTCCTCTGTTTCCCACAGGCCCTGGGTGCTCCAGTTCTTCAGAAACTTGTTTGGGAGCAGCAGGCTTGAACCAGCAGAGGAGCAAAGCCCCAAAGCCGATGATCCCAAAGAAAAAGATGACCTTGGACACCAGCTCCTGGAGTGTCCTGGACAGCCTGAGGCTGAGCCAATGTTACTGGGCAAAAAGCAAGGCAACACCAAGATTTCTCCCAGTGAGATCCGTGAAAGCATGATAGAGAGCCACAACGAAGAGCCATCACTGCTGAAGGAAATAGGTTTCGACAACACCACCCCTGCCTATGAGAATATGCTTTCTGAGCTACTTAACGCAACTGGGATAGAGATGGAAGATGCTGCTGGCTTTGCTGGCTCCATGATAAGTCCGTTGGCCCAGCATCCATGTGAAATAATCTCTCCCACAGGAGAGGGGAAAAAAGAGTCTAGTGACGGTGGAGAACTGGCAGAGTGAGTGTTGCGTCTGTGACATTGAGACCACGTTCCAAGTACAGAGAATAAAGAGTTTAGGTTTTCAAGGGTTGATTATTATTTTTTAATTCAGTAAACAACAAACAGTTTTGAGATACCTTAAGAAGCTCTCTGGAGAGCTCACTGAGTTAGGTATGTGGCTGTTGAACCAGAGGTTGAGAGTTCAGTTCTCCACTGTGCATCCTGGAAAAGCCAGGCTGTGGGCAAGCTGCACAGTCCTAGGATGCCTCCAGAGGAAAGGAATGGTAAACCACTTCTGAGTACCTTCTGCCTAGGAAACCGTGAAAAGTCAGGGATTCTCAACGTGTAACCCGCGAGCTAGATGTGGCCCGCAGCACCATTTCATGTGGCCTCACACGGCCTCCACCACACCAAGAAGTATGTGGTGGAGGAAGGGCAAAATGGCCATCCAGCCCCTGAAACTGTATGAGGGAGCATGACCCTGCCCCCGGGGTTAAAAAGGTTGTGAACTTCTGAGTGAAAAGGATCACAAAAGTCAGAACTGATGTCTTCTCCTTCTTTCATGTCTCGATCAAACCCTGGACTGCCACTTTGTGGTTGCCCAAACTTAAGACCTCATCGGTGCATGTTTATGGCAGTATCGGCAGATCAGTAAATGAGCTGGATTCTGTATCTTTCCACATTCACACTATAGGTTGTTGTTAAGGGACAAATAGGAGCTTGCGCATCAGAACCTTAAAAAGGAGGGGGAAATATGAAGCTTTTCATTAGTTTAAACTTTAAACTAAATGTTTCCAACACTTAATCCGAGTTACACTAGTGCAAATTTATGCCAACAGAATTTTGCTCATTCTATTGATCATGTGTGGACATAATTAACTAAAGTTCATTGCATTAATTCATACCCAGAAACACATACTGTACCTAGATGAGTTTCTAGCATTATCAGCCAGCCAGAATTTTATAGATGTTTCTTATCTGTGTGGCTACCTGCCTATCAGGGGGGGAATCCAGTAGAACTAGATTTAGCACATGCAGACACTATTAATACACATGCATGAATACTGCATCAGCCAGATGGAGATCTCCTCTTACTGACAAGTATGTGGAAGTGGGAGGTGGCATTTTTAAAGATTCATCTGGCAAGACTATACAAGTTTGCTTGTTCTCAGTAGCTACCTTGGGGATAAGCCACCCATTCCAGAGCAAGGGGAGGTGAATTTTCCCCTAAAATACTAAATTCATACAAAAGGAAAAAGAGGTTTAAAATGAGGCACACATCTTGGAATTTAAAAAAAGAAATTTACTTTCACAAAATAAAGATACTATTCAATGTTCCAATCTTGGATCCCCAGATGTTCTTGGACTAAGGTTCCTAGAACTCTTGGCTAGCACAGCCAAATGGGGAAAGTTCTGGAAGTTTTAGTTCAAGAGCATCTTGGTTTAAAAGATTAGGAACTCCCATTCCAGAGCATTTTGCACTTTACTCCCTTACTCTCTGTGTGAAATTTATTACCAAAAAACATTTAAAAGAAAACACTCTTGCAACTCAACGACTTGGAGTATCTTCAGATGTCCTTTCCCATTAGGGAAGACAAGATGAATGTATCTCTAGATGTTTTTCAATCACCATTCCTATTGTCATTGACCACTTGCTAGGGGGCTGAGCTAGCAAGAGTTGCAGTTTAATAATGGGTGCATTTAATGGGTACAGTTGCCCATTCTTGCCTTCAGGCAAAGGCAGGTGCAGGCAATTATTCACAGTACTGTATCAGAAATGATTGAAAAAGCATTGTTACTATGAATAATACTTAGTGTAAACTTTCCTTGCCTACTGGATTCCATAGTCTGTTATCAAAAAGAAATATATTAAAATGGATACCAACTGTCTGATCATTTTAGACAAAGATGAATGCTTTTGTTCAAACGGTCAATCAAAAGGCATATCTTACAGCCAGTCTTCATTTACAGTAGTTGTTTCTTTTTAAAAAAACTACTATAATAATAATTGTGTGCTGTCAAATCAATTCTAACTTATGGTGACCCATTCTAGGGTTTTCTTGGTAAAGAATACACAGAAGTAGTTTGCCACTCCCTTCTTCTAGGGGTGGCTTTGGACTATGCAGCTTGGCCAAGACTACACAGACTGGCTTTTTTGCCATCTTAAGCTACCAATAGCGCTGGCTTTGTTCTGCCAAGCAAATCACCCATTCAGTATTAATATACTAGTTGATATTACTGGTAGCAGTATGTGGAATTTGGCTATAAATATTAGCATATGAAGAATGATCATGGACATCTTTATCATGACAGATGAAAAATTAGCATGGTGACCCTTTCTTGTATTGCTTGCTTTTAATGATTTTGGTTTTGATTTAGGGGTGGGGTCTCTCAGGTTGCATGTGCTGATGATGGAGGCTCCATGGCTGCAGGAACCACAGCTGGTCTTAAGGACAGTAGTGCTGAAGAAGAAAGAGAACATCTTCTGAAAGGTGAGGGTTGAAAGGTGTTCGGTATGACTTACTGGCAGCTGTTGTGTAATAATGTCACCTCCCAAATCACTGATTTAATTTCACAGTTTATGGCTTTAATGCCCTGTATTTTGTCAGATGGCCCATCAAGATGGATAAGAGCAGTGGTTGGCTCCAAAAAAAATTGCTGCCACACTGTGGGCGTGGCCTACTTTGTGGGCATAGCCATGTGACTGGTTGGGCAATCTAGTCGTGCCTGCCCAGTGGTGGGATTCAATTTTTTTTACTATCTGTGGGAGTAGAATGGTGGGTGTGGCCAGGGGAAAGCCCTGCATTGCACCCGAATTAGGACCACTTTATTTCAAAATTTGGATGGGTGGGGCCAGCCAGAATTTCTGCTACCAGTTCTGACAAACTGGTGCGAACCTGCTGAAGCCCACCACTGGATAAGAGTGGAACTACAGCCATAGTCCTTGTCTTACCATCTTGATTGAAAGAACCTATCTCCACTGAACTCAACTGAATTTAAACAGAGATCAGCTGCTTGATGTCATTTAAATTTTTAGATGAATGTCAGTTTTGTGTTCCTTACAAATGCATGTGGTATTTTGTGGAAAGATTGTTTGGATTATCTCACATGTCTCAGTTAAGATTGCCACCAACTATGTTGAATTTTCTCAAGGTTTTTCTTATAAATAGAGTAAATTTATTTCCCCTCTGATGTAATAGAAGGGTTGTGTTGCATGTTATTAGCCCATTGAACTGTCATTATCAATAAGTCCAACACCTTAGAGGTAGAAACCTCCTGATCACTCAGTTGTGTGGCTTTTCTTTTAAACAGAAGACATACAAGCAGAACCTGCAAAAACAGAAATATCTCCTTGGAACAGGCTCCTCAAGATGTACAAGCAGCGCCGAAGGCTTCCTGCTTCTAAAGGGGTAATTATGGGATAGGGAGAAGGTTTTGGAAAATATTTCTCTGCAAGCGACATTTTCATATTGCAAACAGGACTCAATATGCAATTCCAGTTAGGAAAGTGAAGTAACAAAAGTCATCTCATGGACTCATTGTGGTATTACCTACATCCCATGATCTCATTATAAATTTGATTAAGAATATAAAATTTTTATTGATAATTAGTGTCAGCACCGCTCTGCCCGTGCTGTCCCACATGGTGACCACGTGCTGGCACTCTAACTCGATTTACCCTTGATTAATTTTCTGCTAGCCACCCCGGGTCTCATCAGTTAGGGGAATGGTGGTGCCTTCAAAATGCCCAGTGCATTGGCCTTGCCTTGGTAGCTTCTGCCCTGGCCTGTAGTAGATTACTGGGTGAGAGAAGCGCTGCCCTGCTTCTCTGTTAGCTGGGTAAAGGGTGGCTCTATAAATGAAGTCAGTTTCCTTTGACTCCTGTAAGTAAGTGCCGTCTTCCCTATCACCTTGCTGCACTGGGAAGAATAGGAGGTGAGTGTGTATGTCCTTCTGAGATAATTGGGTGCCACGTTGTGGCCCCGAGCCTTCTTCACTGAATTTCCCCCATCATTTTGTCCCCTTTCTCTTAAAGGGTGAAGGCTGGCCCACTACCTTTCTTCTTAGGACTTCTGGTTTCCAAGTCTTTGGAGATTAAAGGAATAGTCTCTTTGTTTAGAGCTTGTTTAAGTTCTTATCTCACCTTCCACTCTCAATTTCCTATTTGCTTTGAAGAAACCCACTGTTCCATCAGCATAGGATCTCTTTATTAGCAAAAGAGCTATTTTCTATAAAATAGGCATTTGAACATCATTTAAAAACTTGGTTCTTAAAATCCTGTCTCTCCTCTGAGCATTCAATGAGTGCAAGAAAGAAACATAATAAATTCAGCTTTCATAGCTACCTGTTTTCTCTGGCAAATTGACCTTGGATGGGCAAAGTTGCCCCCATGAAGTTTCCATTTTGCATCAAGTCACGGCATCTTGATGAGGCTTCCCCCCTCATCGGAGGTGTGAGCTTCTCCTCAGCTTTCTCCTCCCCAGCTATGGGCTGTCAGCTGCTTGTGTATTTTATAAGATTCTCTACTAAACTATATGCATCATTAACTTATAGTTAGTGATATAGATTATTGGCATTTGTGTGCCGGACTGAGCCAAATATGGTACATCTCAATGTATGGATGTCCTAGGGCAAGTGTACATTGAAGTCCCCCTCCCATCTAGTGGATGAGGTCACATATACATTGCTTCTCTCTTCCCCCCTCCTAACTGTGAGTCTGAGGTGAAAAGTTCGACTAATTACATTCTTTCAGGTTACTGTGCCAAGTACAGTGTGTAGGCTTATGCCAACTGTTAGAAAATGCTGGATTCTCAACCTTTAAGCAAAATGCTTTCTATCAAACTATAACTTGGCCCTTAATATATGTTGTCTAGGTCCTAACATAAAAGATTATTTGACAATTAGTAGTAAGAAATTCTTGCTGATTTATTGTCAATCACTCCGATATCTCTCTGAATAGATCCAGACCTACTGTATCTCCTATCCAGCCATGTCCAGAGAAACTTCATCTAGAATTCTTCTTAACTCTCAGCACAGTGGCTCACACAGTGAATTGTTGAGATGTGCATACTGTATATCCAATAGGGCTGTGTCTGGATTGTTTTGGATTGTGTTAAATCAGGAGTTCTCAAACTTTTTGTGCTGGGGGCCATGTCACGCTCCCTCAGACAGCTTTGGGATGGCCATTTTGCCCTTCCTCTACCACATGGTACTTCCTGGTGTGCTGGAGGCTGTGGGGGGCCACATGAAATGGTGTCGTGGGCCACATCCAGCATGCGGGCTACAGGTTGAGAATCCCTGTGTTAAATAATACCAGCAGAGTGACAGTAGAACAGCAGAGACACTTATTCCCTTGAAATATGATGTGGCAAAAGTAATGGCAAAATAATTCACAGCTGACATTCACAGCTGTGCTGCCACTGAAATCCTTCAACTTTCATATTTCTTGTAATTTGTAAAGAGAAAAAAATGTCTACCTGGAGACCATTGTGAGGCCTAATGAATGGGTGAGAAGCGGTTCTGACTGAGAAGAGTGTTACAAGGGAAATGCTTAGCAGCTTCCTTGAGAAATTTGAACTCAGATGAAAACCTAAGTGGGAATAGATTTTGACAAAACCAAGGATGTTCCATTACACTTGAGAAAGCAAGGCATTCTTTTTATGTGCGAACAACACATTTACCACCACATTATTAAAGCTATCTTGCCTCAAGACACTGTTGCCATACTTGCACCACTGCCAGTCTGAATGAGATGAGATAGCAGTTTGCTCTTGCCAGGGGCACAAAATAGCTGTGAAATACTCTTAGCAAAAGGGCAGGCTACTAGCATTTCTAAAACGAATAGTACTCACAACTTTGTGGTTGCATGGTTTCTCCCTCCCCCTACCCTGGTATGAATCACCTCCTAAAGCTACCTTTTCCCCCTCATGAAAAGCAGCTACTAAAAGCTATTCCATGTTTCATGAACTCTTTCTTCTTGCATTAAGCATCAGAGTAAATGTTCTTGTCCTTTGCATTTATTTAAGGTAAAGGTAAAGGTTTCCCTTGCTCGAAGGCCAGTCGTATCCGACTCTAGGGTGCAGTGCTCATCTCTGTTTCTAAGCCAAAGAGCCAGCGCTGTCTGCTTCTGCAGACGTTTCCGTGGTCATGTGGCAGGCATGACTAGACACCGGAGCGCACGGAACGCTGTTACCTTCCCACCAAAGTGGTTCCTATTTATCTACTTGCAATTTCTTGCTTTCGAACTGCTAGGTTTGCAGGAGCTGGGATGAAGACGGGAGCTCATTTCCGTACTGCAGTACTCGGGAATCGAACTGCTGACCTTCCGCTTCCCAGTCAGCGTCTTAGTGACTTGAGCCACTGCAGTACCCTGCATTTATTTAAAGTATTTGGTTTTTCTACCACCCTTAATGCCACTCATGCTTGGTAATATGCCTCTGCAAACCACTAAGTTTCAGTATCTTGTCTTATCTATTTTTTTGGAATAGTAGCCATGTTGGTCCGTGTTTCAGGCATATCAGAGAATAAACAAAACAAAAATGCTGTAGCACTTTAAAGATTAACCAAACCAGGCTAATGGCCAGATAATTCTGTAGTGAGGGAGCACAAAATCATTTTAGAATAACTGAAACAAAAAGAGGTAGCTGGTTAAGTCTAACTATCTTAAGCACAGTCCAACAAAAAAATCTACTCAGAATCAATCTTGAGTTCAATTTCTTTATAGGACTGCAGCCTACATTCTTCTATATTTGAAGGAACAACTAGGCAGAATGCTACCTGCATACTTTTCTTTTATATCTTCAGGTCTTAAAAGTGTTAACAAGGATTAATACATGAAATATGAACATTATATAATGGCCTACTAGGACATCCTTATGGGGACAAAAGGCTCCCTGTGACTGACTGTAACCAAACTTCAAATACATACCCAGCATTGTATGAAATCTTAGAGCTGGGAAGCTCTACCTATAAGGAAGGCTTTATGAGGTCATGAAAGTAACCTTTCATAATATGAGGTTCTTTTATGCACTTCTACAATGGAGAGGGGGAAAGATCTTTGAATATACTCATAGTCTTTGAATTGTTTATTCTGTTTTTGAAAAAAAAAACTTTGGAATATTCTTCCTAGAAATTTTTTTCCTAAGAGAAATAATTCAAACCATGCTGCTGATTGTACTATTAATTCTTTTGAGGTCTTTGTTCTGGAGGTAAGATCTAGTGTCTATGGTGCATTCCTATCCCATTTTATAAGGTAGCATTCTCTGCATTAGAGAGGCTGGTTATACCCAGGAAAAAATGTATTCCAGAATGTTCTGCTCCAACCGTAATATTTCTTTGATATATTTTTTAATCTAATAATTTTATTATTGAAACAAAATGCTTGATTTGAATATTCAGTTTAAAGTTCAGAGCATTTTGCTCTGAGGAGGGGAAAATGAAATTGAAGAAGCAATTCTAAAATGCCCGATACAGAGGCTGAAGACAGCCCCTGCTGATTGAACAAGTGATGAGTGCTACCTAGACAATCAAATAAGTGGACACACCTCAGGCAAGGCCTCCTCTACTGTTAGGTATAGTGAGGTGATTACCTCAGGGAGCAGATGTGTGTAGGAATCGGGGCCGCAGAGGGCCGGAGGTCCCGGAGGAGACTGATCAAGAAACGATACGAGGCAGTATGGAGGAGGATAAGATCAGTGGTTTATTGAGGAAAAGGCATAACCATTTATAGATCAGAAGGCAAGGTAGAAAAAACCGTCACCCAACAGTCAATCACATCACCTATTTACTCAGGTTAATTGGGAATCTCTCGGGGGGAAGTTAATTAGTGCGGACAAACACTGGCTGAGACAACACCATTGTTTCGGGCTTAGACTAAGGCAATCATGGCTCCTGTTTGCTTCTGGGATGAGACTGAGATTCGGAGATGAGGGATTACTCTAATAGGTAACGTATTTGCTCGCTCAGCAGGTTCGTTGGTCAGGTCAGGTAATTGGGTGAATCAAACCCTATAATTTATCCACCCCCCTTAATTTGGGTGCTCGCAGAGCCCACGGGCCAGGGAGCCTTTCTCCCAAAAGTGGCCTCTGCCGGGCCGTTCCGTGCCCACGGGGGCACGGGGAAACCACATCTCCCCTTTTAATTTCTCTTAAGAGCCTGACCGGCGACCCTGCGTAGGAGCGGGACCAGCTGATGAGCGGGAATGACGTCTCGGGGTTTCCTTCTGGGGCGGCACCTTGAGATCAGCGAGGGAATACATTGTGCAAAGCAGCAGAGTGCAATGCCTAGTATAATCACCCCCACAACCACCTTGAGTACCGTTTGGAGCCACCCCCAGGGGATCCATGACCACATTCAGTTCCACAATGAACTCCACCAAGCTCCCCATGCAGAACCCTCTGTGATGCCCTGGACTATGGTGTGGAGATCAGTGAGCTGACTCTGTACTTTGTGGGAGCTGTCAGTAAGGTTGAAACAACACATACCATGAAAGGATTCGCAACCCAGGTGGTGCAACAATAAGAGGTAGTCGATAGCCACTCGATTGTCAAGAATGGCATGGCGAAGCTCTGCCTGCTCTTGATTAAGGAGCGCTATCGCGGAGGAGGTGTGGTTGATGGTTTTTGCTAGACCGCAAGCCTAGCGACCAATCCTCTTTGCGTTGCCGACGGCTAAGCCTGGCACGCCAAAGATGCTGACTGCCAAAGAGAGATATTCGGCAGGGCTCATTACTCTAAAGCTGCTCTCACATGAGCTGTCTAACTGGGTGGTGCGAGTGTGCCGTATGAGTGCGGGAACATTTGAAACATTAGTAACATTTGTGCTTGGGGTGACCATATCCTTGGTAGGGAGTAACAATGTCAAACGACTGATACAACATATAGAGTCTGAAACATTTGCAGGAATATAGTTCCACGTGTACTGGTTGCATGTGAAGAACCAACCAGATGGCAGGGTGATATGAGCGTACATGGTGCCAAGCGGTACCGGGTTATTGCAAGTCCAATTGCCACTGCCAACGTTGAGGCAGCGGCGCCGGGTACGACCAGCTGAGGTGCAGCCGTACATTCGTCCACAGGTAGAGTTCGGGCTGACCGCCACCCGAGGAGTGTGGAGGGTGGCTGCATCAGCCGGCAAGGTCATGGTTAGCCGCATCTCCCAACGGGCATACTCTGAAGAAGCCGCTGGGTTGTACGGGCTGAAAAGTCTTTTCACAAGCCAATCCCCATCCCTGGGGTGCGTGCCTGGAGAATGGCACACTGGGATGAGGCAGGTGCTGAGGATCGAAGCAGAACCAAGGTCCTGCCTGAGGCAAAAATCGGACTGGTTGACGAGACCCGCCAACCTCTCCCAAATATTGTACTGCATCCGGGCAGAGAGGTCTCCGCCGGGCAGCAGATCGTTGGCCTCCAACGAGGCGGCCTGAGCGCCTCCCCCCAAAAGCAGGGAAAGGGTCAGGATGATGGTGAGCGCCAGGGTGTTGGCATGAATCTGGGTGAAAACTGCAGCTGTGAGGTTCTCCGGTGTCAGCTCCTTCCTTTCGCGCCGGACGGTGTCCTCGGCCTCACGACAAAGGATCTTGACCATCCCCCAGGTGATCTTGGGTGCTGTCGTCGGTTGCCGTTTCCTCCGACGGGTCCTCTCGGTCAGAGTGAGGTCCTCCATCTCCGGGATCGGACTCTGGTCGGTCTGGGTCCACGCCATGTGGTTCCAAGTAAGGCTTGACACACCGAGCTGGAATCCAAACGACACCTGTAGGGGACATAACTGCAGCATACCCTCTTCCCCAGGTTATGAGCGGCGCCGGGCCCCTCCAAGAAGGGTCCGGTGGCACCCGGTATCGGACCATCGGTCACGGGAGAGCTTCCGAGCGGCGGAAGTGCTTCTCCTGCGGCGTACAATCCGAAAAAACATTAAGGTGATTGTAAGTGAACAATACCTTATTCAGACAATGCTGTGCCTGAGCCTGTGACTTGGGGAGGGCTGGTGGCTCCCCCCTTTCTGTTTGTTTGTCAATATAGGACTTGAGCGTCCGATTGACCTGTTCCACAATCGCTTGCCCCTGCGGATTGTAAGGAACGCCAAAAGTATGCTTAATATCCCAAGTGGCCATGAAGGCGGCCAGCTGCCTAGAGCTGTAGGACGGCGCGTTATCGGTTTTAACGTGCCGAGGTTTGCCCATGGCTGCAATGCAGGAAAGGAGGTGCTGCTCCACGTGGGAAGCAGTCTCCCCTTTCTGCGCCGTTGCCCAAACGAACTGAGAAAAAGTATCTATGCAGACGTGCATGTACTGCCATCTGCCAAACTGCGGAACATGCGTGACGTCCATTTGCCACACCTGATTGGCCTCTGTCCCTCGTGGGTTGACCCCCCACGAGGCCCCTCCCCCGGTGCCCCTGCACAATGCTGGCAAGAGCGAACTATGCCTTGGGCTTGAGAGAGTGGCAAATTGAACTGTCTGGCAAGTGCTTTGGCATTTTGGTGAAAAAATGCGTGGCTCTGAATTGGAGTAGTAAAAACACCCAAAACTGAACGTTGCTGAATTTCCTTTGCCGCCGCATCCGCTCTGCTATTGCCCGCGGAAATCGGACCCGGTAGGTCTTGATGACTTCGGATGTGGGCAATATAGAGCGGCTCCGTGCGGTTTCGCAAGTGAAATTGAGCAGTGAGAAACAGACTAAGCAAATTCTTGTCTATCGCGGGAGTGATGTATGCTCCCGGTAGACTGTGGAGCAAGTTCCTAACATACTGACTGTCCGTGATGATGTTTAAACGTTCTTTGGCGAAGGTGCGCAAAGCAAGGTTCACCGCTGCCAACTCTGCCCGCTGCGCGGACTTTTGTGGAAGAGTTAGCAGCGTGCGCCAAGCTTGGCCCTCCTGCCAGGTCAAGACACCGTATGTGCGACCACCATCAGTAAAAACTGTCCTGGCTCCCTGAAGCGGAACCAGCGAGAGCAATTCGAACAAGCTGACTGTCTGCGTTTGGAGTGAGACATGTCTGGGGTCCTTTGGCAAGTGGTATGCCAGGCTCCCGGTGAATCCTTCCAGGGCTATTGGAAGCGAGTCACCGAGCTGCATTAATTGCTGAACTTGTTCCTTGGTGAACGGGACTACGATTTTGGCCAAATCATGCCCTGAAATGTCCCTAGCTCTCAGCCTTCCGCGGTAAACCACCGGGGAGACCAATTCTTGGAGAGGAACGATGTTTCGTGAGGAGGTGTTTGGAAGGTACACCCACTCCACGATACTCGCCCCTTTCTCGGCATCTACGCCGAGCGCTCCTGTAAACATGGATCCTGACCGTACGATGTACAAATTCAGGATCGGAGCATATGGCCCTGGGGAGATCCTATCTACCCATCGCTGGCTGAGAACTTGGTTAACCTTCTCGAGAGCCAAGCGTGCGTCTCGAGAAATCGTTATCCGGTCTGCTTGCTGCTTGCCTAAGGTTAGCAGTGAGAAGAGCGGTTTCAAAAGATCCGTATCCAATCGGAAATACGGTCTGGCCCAATTGATGTTACCCAAAACTTGCTGCAACTCTACAAGGGTGACTGAGTCCTGTAAATTGATCTTAGGCAAAACTGGTGCTGCGAAAGAGCGGAGAAGCTGATGACCCAAGTATGAGAAGGGCTCGGTTCTCTGCACTTTCTCTGGGACAATGAGTAAACCTTTGTCCCCCAGGCTGGCCTGGAGGTCGGAAAACATTTCGCTGCCGAGTTGCGGCATCGCGACCAAGACGTCATCCATAAAGTGGCAAACTATAGCTTTAGGGTAAAGGCTTCGGAACTTTGCCAGTGCGTTGTGAACATAAATTTGGCACAGGGTGGGCGAATTGAGCATGCCCTGTGGCAAAAATTTCCACGCGTAACGCTGCGTGGGCTCGCTGTGGTTCACAACCGGCACCGTAAAGGCGAACCTTTCCCGGTCCCGGGGGTCTAAGGGGATTGTATAAAAGCAATCCTTGAGATCTACGACTAGAATCTCCCACCCCTCGGGAATCATGTTGGGATTTGGGATGCCGCATTGGAGCGGACCCATTGGCTGTATGCATTTATTGATCTCTCTGAGATCGTGGAGGAGTCGCCACTTCCCTGACTTCTTTTTAATCACCAAAATTGGCGAATTCCAAGGACTTGTTCTATATGTCCTGCATCTAGCTGTTCCTTAACTAGCTGCTTGAGGGCAACTAATTTCTCTCCCACTACCGGCCATTGTTCTACCCAAACCGGCGTAATGGTGAGCCATTTAAGTGGCAACGCCATTACCCAAAGGTAAGCGTAGCACCGTACTGCTGCAAGATGTCTCGCCCCCAAAGGTTGATGTGCACGTCAAGAATGTGCGGCCGAATTACCGCCGTGCCGTCAGCCTTTGGGATTGTGACTTCCACCCACTCTCGGCTCCTAAACGCTTCCTGGACGCCGCCTACCCCCCACACATCGGAGACCGGCTCAATGGCCCACTCCCTTGGCCACTGGCTTCTGCTTATCACGCTCACATCTGCTCCGGTATCGAGTAACCCTGAGAACGCTCTTTTGTTCAAAAATACCTCGATAACGGGGCGCTGCTTCCACTCAATGTTGGTCTCCACTGTCGCTAAGACCTGGTATCCTTGTACTGCCTCACTGGCGCTCGAGCGGTCCTCTGACCGGGACTCAGAGCTGTCACTGAGCCTTCCCTGGCTATCTGCTGGCGAGTGACAAGGAACCATGATCAGTTGCGCTAAGGTGTCTCCCTTGTGGATTGTTTGGGGCAGATGAGTCCAAAGCTGAACTTGGAGAACGCCTGAAAAATTCGAGTCAATGACTCCTGGAATTATGAAAATTCCGTGTGCTCCAGCTACGCTGCGGGGCAAAACTAAACCTATAAAGCCCTTGGGCAGTGGACCCATGTACTGGGAGTCCACCAGATAGACCGTGCCTGGCAGGTCGCATGTAACGTCCGCCTGACAAGTCAAGTCTAACCCTGTACTACCCTTGGGGCTGCCCTGTGCCCTCGCAATGTCTGGAGTGTGACCGGGATTTAGTCTAGCTCTGGTGAGCTTTGGGTGAGGGGAGTCCCTGTTTGGACCGGGGCCAGAGACATGCCCGCGTTCCGGTTTCCCGAATCCGGACAGTCTCGAGCCCAATGGTAGCCTCTTCTACACTTCGGACATGGGGTTTTCGGAGCCTTGGAACGGCCGGACTTTTGTCCGCCTCCCTTGGATCGGCACTCCCTAGCGAAGTGACCAACCTTGCCACAACAGTGACATGCTCCTTGGGTCTTTCCTTTTGGTCTCTTGCCCCCTTGCACCGCCGCCGCTAGCAATCCCATCTTGTAGGATTCTGTGCCAACGTCGGTGCAAGCTCTAATCATGTCCGTAAGGGTCAAGTCAGGACGATTGCCTAGGGACTGCAAGATTTTACGGCAGTCTAAATTGGCATCCTTGGCTAACTTCATCATGAGCTCTTGTTGGGCCTGCTCATTATCAATCTGCCTGCTAATGGCTTCTTCCAGGCGATTGATGAAGTCCATATAGGGTTCCTGGGCTCCTTGCTTGATAGCGGTGTAATTTTTAGCCGCTTTGCCAGTTGCTGGGACTTTGAAAAACGCCCTGAAGGCGGCCTCAGCCGACATCTGGAGAGTGGCTAGAGGCAAGTTGATCTGGGCATCGATGGGCTCGAAGGCACCCGAACCATATAGCTGGTCAGGAAGTACTGCGCCTCCCATCCTGGCAGCCCTTGTCTGCGCCTCTAGGCGAAACTCGCTGTCCCAAATTAAATACTGGCTAGGGGTGAGCATCATCCGCATGACGGCTTTCCAGTCATGGGGAATCCACATGGTGTTCTCGCACACTCGCTGAAGCGTGCCCCTTGTGAAACGACTTTGGAGCCCTGTCTCGGAAATGGCTTTCCGTATAGCCATGAGAAGCTTATACGGGACTGGGGAGTGTACTATCTGCTGGGCGCCCGTAAGCACGTCCATCTCCATGCGGATGGGACATATCTGACTGAGCTCTGCTACCTCCTCTACTGGTAATTCCCCCTTCCTGAGTTCTTCCTCTACTGTGCGCTGAAGGGCACTTTTGGTAGCTAGGGAACCTGTTGCTCTCTGAGAAGCGCCTGCGCTCCTCATTCCTTGCATTCCGCCGGCGACGTCTGCAGCTGTCACCGAGGGAAAGCTCCCTACACTACTCTGCCTAAATTGGAGTGACGGATAGAGCGCCGTAGGCACCGTTGGTTCGGCTGGCGCATCTGGCAGACTTGGGGGTTCTTTGGCCTCTACCCGGACTGGCTCTATCTCCGCCAAGAGCTTCCTACACTTTCTCCATGTGCGAATTACGCCTCCTGGAGCTTTCGGGGGTTGCTGAATGCAGTCTCCTATCTGATCCCAGAGCTCGAGGGTTAACGTACCTACTTCTGGGTAAAGCAGGCAGTGTTCCCCTAGGTACAACAAAAGTCTCACTAGCTCGCCGCTGTGAAAACGCAAATTAAATACCCTGGCCAGGATGTTGAACTCCTCTACACGAGTTCTTTGGCTAGCGGATGGACGCTGTCGCTGAGGACAGGTCCCCATATTACCTGCGATTGGGTCCTCGGAAGATTCCTCCTCGGGACGAGTCGACACGTCTTTGGCAGGCAACAGGTTCTGGCGACGACGCTTCTGGGTAGAGCTCGGAGCGTGGACTGCGGCCACGGGCCCTCGGTGGCCACTGCGCTGTCAGGGGCTCACAGCTGCCCTGAGCGGAACGCGTTTTTCCCTTTGGCGCAAGCCGCCGCGAAAGTCGGGAGCAAGCTGTAGGATGCCTCTTTGGACTGCCTCACCGCAGGCCGTCCCTCCGATCGGCTGGCTGCCGGACGGAGTGCCGCGCTGTCCTCCGGGATGATTCGGACACGGTTCAAGCGCAGAACCGGACCGTGTGATCGCTACTCTGAGGAAGACCGCTCGGGGGTCGCTTACTCACGAGTAGATCACGCTCGGGGTCACCAGGTGTAGGAAGCGGGGCCGCAGAGGGCCGGAGGTCCCGGAGGAGACTGATCAAGAAACGATACGAGGCAGTATGGAGGAGGATAAGATCAGTGGTTTATTGAGGAAAAGGCATAACCATTTATAGATCAGGAGGCAAGGTAGAAAAAACCGTCACCCAACAGTCAATCACATCACCTATTTACTCAGGTTAATTGGGAATCTCTCGGGGGGAAGTTAATTAGTGCGGACAAACACTGTCTGAGACAACACCATTGTTTCGGGCTTAGACTAAGGCAATCATGGCTCCTGTTTGCTTCTGGGATGAGACTGAGATTCGGAGATGAGGGATTACTCTAATAGGTAACGTATTTGCTCGCTCAGCAGGTTCGTTGGTCAGGTCAGGTAATTGGGTGAATCAAACCCTATAATTTATCCACCCCCCCTTAATTTGGGTGCTCGCAGAGCCCATGAGCCAGGGAGCCTTTCTCCCGAAAGTGGCCTCTGCCGGGCCGTTCCGTGCCCACGGGGGCACGGGGAAACCACAGATGTGGAGGGGGAAGCAGTTGTAAATCTTGGAAGACAAAGCTGTACTTACTGGTTTAATTTAATTTAATTTTAATTCAATTGTCAAATTTATATACCGCCCACTTGGCCAAAGCCAACACAGGGCGGTTCACAATCACAATTTAAAAACATGTTAAAAACAGTTAAAACTACCCACCCCCTAAAACAAGGGGTGCAGGATCCAAAGGCACCATGGGGAGGAGTTCTTCTACACCAGCCACCCAATGGAGGTTACCCTTCCACCTGCACCCCACACTTGGCCTGCCAGCCAGGTTTTAAGGTCTTTTCTGAAAAGCAGCAATTCCGTCCAGAGATGTAGCTCTGTTGGCAGGAGGTTCCAGAGGGCCGGCGCAGACATGGAGAAGGCTCTCCTCCTTGTGCCAGAGAGGCAAGCCCCTCTGGCTGATGGGACGATTAGAGAGCCCCTCCAGTCTGCTCTAGTTGGACAGACAGACGTCCTCAGGGCGATGAGGTCTCTTAGGTAACCTGGCCCACTACCATTTAGGGCTTTAAAGGTCAAAACCAGCACCTTGAATTGCACCCGGAGACAAACTGGCAACCAGTGCAGCTCCCGGAGCAGTGGCGAATCGCAGGCATAACGCCCACACCCCATCACCACCTGGGCTGCCACATTCTGGACAAGCTGTAGCCTCTGAATTGTCGTCAAGGGCAGCCCCATGTAGAGCGCATTGCAATAATCTAGTCTGGAGGTGACCAGAGCGTGAGTGACTATGAGCAAGGAGTCCCGGTCCAGGAGCAGGCGTAACTGGCGAATCACCCGAAGCTGGGCGAAAGCCCTCCTGGTCACAGCTGCCACCTGTTCTTCTAGCAGTAGCCGCGAATCCAGGAGGACCCCCAAGTTGCCCACCGGGTCTGTCTGGGGTAAAAAAGATGGTAGCTCCCGGGATAACGCAGGACCCCTTATCCATAGCCACTCAGTCTTGCTGGGATTCAGTTGTAGCCCGTTAGTCCCCATCCAGACCCCAACAGCTTCCAGACACCTGGAAAGGACTTTGACGGCATCACTGGGGTCCCCACAGGCCGGGATGGTTGTATGGTGTTGCCCTTTGCCCTATAGCACAAACAGAAAAATATCCTAGGTCAGCTTTGCCTTCAAGACCTGCAGCAACATACGCTGGTAGCACACTTGTGCTGATCAAGCGACATTTGCAGAATGGCCAAAATGGGACAGAGCTATGGGTGACATGGAGGAGGAACATATCTCCACAATATCCTCACGGTTCCAAATTTGTGTCCAGAGATGTTGCTAGACCTCAACTCCTACAAGTTCTAGCCAACAAGGTCAGTCACCAAGGATTATAGGATCTGGAATCCAACATTGTCTGAGAACCAAAGACTGGGAATGACTATGCTTTTCTATTTCATTTTCTCAGTCTATCAGCACAGTGACATTGATGGTACAACTGAGGAGTAGTCCTAAATATGGAGTTAAGAACTTCTCTCCAACTGATTTCAGTGAGAGGAAAAAATATCTTAACTGTCGCCCCACATTAACAACCCCATCAGCATGTCAGGCTTACGGTATAATTTTAATCACATTTAAGCAGAAGTTATTTCTGCTGAGTTTTGTCAATTTTATTCACCATTAATTGTGCAAAGCATTGTAGCCTCAAGCTTGTGTGTCTTTATCCTTGTAAATGTTTGTAATTTGACACACATGGTTTCTCTTTGAATCTCCTAAATTTTGGCTAATTTCTTGCTCTCCCGTCCAACCGCCTGTAGCTGACAACAATAAAAGTGATTGGCTGTCATTAAATTCCACAGAGAATCAGACTTCAAACATCAATCATTGTTTGAAATGAACATGGCATTCTTCAATCATGCGTGATTTAATTGTTCTGTGCATTTATGTGGATTCAGAAGCATCATTATAGTCACACATACAGGGCGAGATGTAGTTTTAAGTTATTCCTTTTCTGCATTCTTCCTGCACCCTTCTATAGTCCCATGTCCAGGGTGTTCCAGCACAGCCATTAATTGAAGATGAAGCCACGATGGACCTAGTGATATATGGAATTCCAGCACCAAAGGCTCATATCACTTTATCAAATGCTGCAAAGCCTACCTATGCCTTTGAGTAAGTATCTCATGATACTCTTATGAAACACTGCCTCCAAACAGAGAATGATATGAAATATAGGATGATGAAGTGTGGAGAATGCAGCAAAATACTGTCACATTTCTATCTAGCTCTGAATAAGAGTGATTTTTGTCCAGGGTTCTAGTTAGCCTGGAGTGAGAAAGTCTTCAGGAAATAAGAGGAAAAGTCTTCCTTTTTTGCCAGGAAGGGAAGAGAGACATGTGGGAGGATCTTTCGCTGCTCCCCATGCGCAGCAGCTTAAACTTTTCAAGACCCAGGAGAGAAGGGAAATCTGTTGGAAGCAGCTGTCTGCACTATTAGGAAAGCTCGTATTATGGCTGATCTGTCCAAGCATTCAGAACATGTTTTTTAAAAAGAGATCAAGGGTGGATGAATTGCAGTGGCTGCTACTCATATTCAAGTATGCATTTCCCCCTTCCCTGAAAATCATTTAAAGAAGAATGACAAACAAGAAAAATGCCATGGACATGAATTTGTTTAATGTGGATCCCAGCTTGCCATGAAGTGACCCACACACTGTGATCATGGAGCCATCTCCTGCAGCACATATGAAATGAGACATGCATGATTTAATACCGAGACTGCAATGGACTGCTGCAGCCTTGAGGATACTAACAAGGTCCACCTTCACAGCCAGTCCTTCTGGCATGGCCTCTTCTGCCTCCATGACCATTGGGAATCAGAATAGTGAAGTGGTTCCTCCATCTTTCAATTTGCCATTGGGCCCAATATGATGGTTTCCAGTGCCATTTTCTCTACTGAGGGGGCCATCACCCCCAACCTAAAGGGTCTAATCTGGCCAGAGCCATTGGCCCCTTTGGGAAGTCAGTTTATTTACCACCTCCCAACACTCAGCATTGAGTCACTGGCTGTATGGTCTACTACATTACCATTGTGGAATGTCCAGCCAGACATATGGATGAATCTAGCTTTGTACCAAAAAGAGTTTTTAAGGGCTGCACTGCACAGATTCAAAACGCTCTGTGTGAATTCAAAGTACTTATAGGCGGTAACTTGTGGCGATGCTGCACATCAACACGAGATGGCACTGTCCAACTTAAAATAAATAGTGTGTCTCCAGTAAGAGTAACCAATCTGTTTGGTAAATGTACCCAGTAGTACACACATATTCCACATGCTGCATTTTGTGCCTGCCAGCCGTCTTGCAAAATGCAGTTCAGTGATGAACAGGCAATAGCCAGCTGTGCAGGGTGAAGAGAGCTGGGACAGAACAAAGCACAGCCTTGATGCTGGAATCATAAATACATCCTGCCTTTGCCATTTTTACATGTATATCATAGGCTGGCTATCCACGTTGTAAAATTAGAAAACAGATGAAATACTTCATTATAATTCAGAGTATTACAGACATCTAAGCCTTTCCCCCTTTCATTTCACATTTGTCATTCTTCAAACAGAGAAAGATTGGAGTGGGGTGATTTTTTTTAAAAAAAAAACAGATTTTAAAACTCTATGCCATTTTGATGTTAGTCAGCAAGAAACATACAACAGAGAAATGACCTATGTAGTATCACTGGAGGATTTTCTGTGTAACGCAAGCCTGATAGGAAATGAATAAGAAGTACCTTTTGTACTCACTCTCTCTGTTTATATAATACACTAGCAAGGGTTGCCCGGCGTTGCCGGGCTTTCCCCCCCCCCGTGTGTTTTAATAAAAAATGAACCAATTTTATTTTTGCAATAGTTTTACATTGTGTTGGAAGGTTAAATTGTGTTAATGTTTTTTTAAAATTGCTTAGTCTGTAATGTTAATTTTTTAAATGTTTATTTATGTAAAAATTTTTTTGGCTTGGCTGTTATTAACTGTGATCTGCTTTTTTGGTTTTTTTTTTTTGAGGATTAATAAAAGAAGAAAGTATGATATAATTTTTTCAAATTGTTTTATGTAAGCGAATAATGTTTTAGTTTTTTGAATTTTTTTAATTAGTTGTACCGTAGGTAATAATTTTAATAATGTAAAAGTAAATGTTTTTTACATTCAATGTTTTTAAAATGTGTTTAGATGTTTTGAGTTTAAATTTGAGTTATAACTCAGCACAGGATTTTTAAAAGTTTCTATTGTATTTTATTGACATGTTTGTGATTTGTGTTAAAGTGTTTTTAGTGTAATTTTTTTACTTGTTTTTATTGGTGTGACTTTTTGTGTAAAATTGTGATTTGTGTTATGTTTTTGATTTGTTTTTACTCTTGTGGCCTTTTGTTTGGGGTTGTTGTGTGTTTTTTAATTGTTTTTACTATTGTGGCCAGCAGGCGGTGCTGGTAGGGGTTATTGTATTTTGACTTTTTTTTCTCTCCTGGCCTCTGGGTGGAGCTTCTTCTGGTAAGTAGTCTCTTTCTTTATTCATTTCTTTTCCAGTCCTGGTGGAGGTAGCACATCTTTTGGTAAGTTTGCTTGTTTTCTTTCTTTTGTGTGTGTGTGTGTGGGGGGGGCGGGGGGGTTGGAATTTGTATTTGTTGTCTGTTTGTTTTGTTTTTGATTGTGTCTTTGTTTACTTTGTATTGTTTTTGGTGTTTTTGTTTTTGTGTATTTTTGGATGTGTTTGACTGTTTTTACTAATTTTTTAAAAATTATTTATTTGGTGGTGGGGAAGGGACGTGGTCATTGGGGGTTAGGAAGGGTGGGCTAGGTGGTGGGGAGGGGGGCGTGGTCGTTGGGGGTTAGGAAGGGTGGGCTAAGTGTTAGGGATGGGGGCTTTATTGTGTTATGGTGCTTTGTTTGTGTGGAGTCGTGAAAGTAGATCGGGGTTTCCCCTTTAATATCAGTGGGTGGGGGGTTGCGACCCCCCTCTCTGCTGGCTCCCCTGGGGTTGGGAGGTTTGTGGGGACAAAAGGGGTATATTGCCCCAACACTTCTGGACCCAGGAGACCAGGCAGAGTGGATCAATTCCCCCCCCCTCCTTAAAACAACTCCGTTTTTAAAGAGAAGAAAAGACGGAGTTCTTTTGTGTGTGGGGGGGGCGGGGGGGTTGGAATTTGTATTTGTTGTCTGTTTGTTTTGTTTTTGATTGTGTCTTTGTTTACTTTGTATTGTTTTTGGTGTTTTTGTTTTTGTGTATTTTTGGATGTGTTTGACTGTTTTTACTAATTTTTTAAAAATTATTTATTTATTTGGTGGTGGGGAAGGGACGTGGTCATTGGGGGTTAGGAAGGGTGGGCTAGGTGGTGGGGAGGGGGGCGTGGTCGTTGGGGGTTAGGAAGGGTGGGCTAGGTGTTAGGGATGGGGGCTTTATTGTGTTATGGTGCTTTGTTTGTGTGGAGTCGTGAAAGTAGATCGGGGTTTCCCCTTTAATATCAGTGGGTGGGGGGTTGCGACCCCCCTCTCCGCTGGCTCCCCTGGGGTTGGGAGGTTTGTGGGGACAAAAGGGGTATATTGCCCCAACACTTCTGGACCCAGGAGACCAGGCAGAGTGGATCAATTCCCCCCCTCCTTAAAACAACTCCGTTTTTAAAGAGAAGAAAAGACGGAGTTGTTTTAAGGAGGGGGGGGAATCGATCCACTCTGCCTGGTCTCCTGGGTCCAGAAGTGTTGGGGCAATATACCCCTTTTCTCCCCACAAACCTCCCAACCCTAGGGTAGCCAGCGGAGAGGGGGATTGCAACCCCCCACCCACTGATGTTAAAGGGGAAACTCCAGTCGGGACCTTCAGGCGCTGTTGGTGAGGGAAAGAAAGCCAGCTGGTGTTTGCTTGGCTGTGAGGCGGTGAGTTGTTTTTCGTTGGGGGTTAGGAAGGGTGGGCTAGGTGGTGGGGAGGGGGCATGGTCATTGGGGGTTAGGAAGGGTGGGCTAGGTGGTGGGGAGGGGGGCTTTAGTGTGTTATGGTGCTTTGATTGTGTGAAGTCGTGAAAGTAGATCGGGTTTCCCCTTTAATATCAGTGGGTGGGGGTTGTGACCCCCCTCTCCGCTGGCTACCCTAGGGTTGGGAGGTTTGTGGGGACAAAAGGGGTATATTGCCCCAACACTTCTGGACCCAGGAGACCAGGCAGAGTGGATCGATTCCCTCCCCCTCCTTAAAACAACTCCGTTTTTAAAGAGAAGAAAAGACGGAGTTGTTTTAAGGAGGGGGGGATCAATCCCCTCTCCCTGGTCTCCTGGGTCCAGAAGTGTTGGGGCAATATACCCCTTTTGTCCCCACAAACCTCCCAACCCTAGGGTAGCCAGCGGAGAGGGGGATCGCAACCCCCACCCACTGATATTAAAGGGGAAACTCCAGTCGGGACCTTCAGGCGCCGTGGGTGAGGGAAAGAAAGCCGGCTGGTGTGTGCTTGGCTGTGAGGCGGTGAGTTGTTTTTCTTTTTAATTTTTCAGTCGCCGTTTTCCTCAGCGTTCTGCGCGCTCATGGCGCGCAGGACGCTGGGGCTTGTAGTTATGGGTTGGTGCTTTCTGTTTGTGCTGCGTTTTTTTAAAATGGTTTTATTTTGATTGGCTGTGGCGCGTTTCCGAACGCTGCGCCGTGCGAGAGCCTCTCAGCCTGATTGGCTCTGGCGCGGCGCGGCGCAAGGAATGTTGGGAAGTGAAGTTGTTTCCCTTTCTTCGCGTTTGTGGGGCTGTTGCCCCACTGCCAGTTTTCTCAATCCTTCGTTGACCTGCGTACGAAGGGTGAGTGCAGGCAAGTAGGGCAAGGCATAGCAACCTATAGCCAGTTCCAACGGTTAACCCTTGGATTTATAGGTTAAGATAAGGCTCAGTAGATAGAGGTGGACTTGAAAATTCATTTTGATGTTAGTAAAACACAGGTAGAGATCCTGGACAAATTAAAAGTTGGAGAGGTTGGCCCTTCCTCCTATTGAAAATAGAACCCTGGAAAACCCATTTCTTCACTCATTGTGTAGGAACAAAAGATATTTCTTATGATATATATGGGTCAAAAATCCTCTTGAATAGCTATGCAAATAGCATAATGTTTGAGGGAAAACCACTCTAGACATCAGTTGCACACCGAGCCTATGGGAACTGATAATGGCTACGGTGATTTCTTAACTTGGAGCAATTCACCTCCAAAAGTTATGCCTTTAGGGCAGTGTTTCCCAAACTTTGGTTCTTGGACTCCATTTCCCAGAAGCCTAAGTCAATTCCTCAAAGCACTGATCAGCCAAAATACTGACGTAGGCTTCTGGGAATTGAGGTCCCCTGTGGGGTGTTGGGCCCACTTTAGGAACCACTGCTTAGGGTGATGGCAATGTAACTAGGCAAGAAGATTTGTGACATGGTCTCTTTGTTAGTAATGGCAATTTGTCAATATGATTATTTAAGGTGTACACTTTTTTAAAAACTACAGGCTGTGCTATGTATGTAATTTATCCCATTTTATTATGTGTTTGATTGTTACATCTAATTTTATTTACCAAACCAAACCGTCTTTTATAAAGTTACATTATCTCTGGTTAAAATCTAAATGGAAATAGGTATGCATCTAATGTATCTTTTCTTGCTCTTCTTCTTTTCTGTTTAAGGCTTCCTGAAAATGATGCCGGAGAAATGGCCGGTGATTGTGAACTAGTGCACAGAGATTCTGGATCAAGTGATGCTGGAGAACTAGAGCACCCTAAGGTATTGTAGAAACAAATATACCTTGACTATTATCTTGAATGGTAGCAGTATAGCATTGGAAGGAAAGCTGCAGGACCTGGAAATGTTACTCTGCTGACTAAGGATTTTGGGAGTTATAGTCAAAAAAGTAGCTTTTCCAAGCTCTAAAAAGCAGAAACCCTTTTCTTAGAACAGTCTTGGAATCCGTTGATTTGGACTTCCAGTTGTGAAAGCAAGTGTAGACTGAAATACATCACATTTTCTGGATTGTAGGAATCTGAGATCCCAGATTCAATCATTGCTAGTCCAAATTAGAGTAATTGGGGTTTCTCTGGCTTCCTGATTTTCCTTCATCAGTTCCCTGTTCTTTCTACTATCATGACAAGCTGGCTGGAAAAGAGAATTTCACAAACGTCATCCTATTCAGAAGATAGGAGAAGAATCTATTGAGCCAAATGATAGCTTAGTTTTCAAGATGCTGTAGGATTTTTAGTATAACAAACACCAAGCACAACAAAACACAATCTGAGGGCACCTTTAATATTAACAAATTTCTTTTAGTGTATACCTCTTTTTTTCTAGAACTAGACAACACAAAATCTCATTTGTATAGGTAGAAGGTGAATTACTTATCAATAGCATTCAGTTTTCAGCCTTTGATGCTGTTACAATGCTAATACTAAAAAACAACGTGTCAAGTTAATTTCAACTTATTATGACCCATTCTCAAGGTTTTCTAGATATAGAGATCTACCATTCCTTTTTCCTGATAGAGCTCTGGGGTTGTGCAGCTTGCTTGAGGCTACATAGGTTGGCTTTTGTCCCAGGAGGCACAGTGAGAAACCAGACTCCTGACTCCAGGTGCTCCAACTCAATGAGCTATCCAGCCAGCTCTTTTCTTTACCTACTGTGTTGCAACACTTAAATTGCACAGTTTTGTAGGTTGCATATGCTGTAGAATAGTGCTCCCACCTTTGGCTCTTGGACTTCAATTCCCAGAAGCCTAAGTCAGTACATTGGCCGATCACAGCTTTTGGGAATTGGTTTAGGCTTCTGGGAATTGAAGTCCAAAAGTCAAAGGTTGGGGAACACTGCTGTAGAAGACATACAGAAAATCAATATTTACATGTACATGGATTTCCTGGAGTTCTGTATGTCCATGTCAGCCAAACTTGAGATCTTAAATTTCTGCATTCAGGGCAATTGTAGTCAGATCTGCACTCTTGTTGATCAGGGCTTCTGGGAATTGAAATCCAAGAACAGCTGGAGTGCCAAGGTTCACCATCTCTGATCTAGTAGGAGGCCTATCAGGAGACCCTTTAAGAAAGTTCATCATTTGACAAATCATTTCCATTAGCCCCAACGAAGAAGGTGGAACACAAAGAAAGAAAGAAAACTCAATGGTAGTTGATATGCCTTTGTAACATCCTTTCTTTCCATCCTTGTTAGAATGTGTACTAAGAAGACACTGCTGAAGTCATCTCGATTCTGCCGACTGTTATTGCTTTCACTTTGTCCACTGAAAGATGGTATATTGAAAATTCTTATTTGTAATCTGCCAGTCCTGTTTTCAAATTTTTTCATTTGTTTTTGCAGTTTCTTTTAACACTTAGAAAAACCTTTGTCCACTTTTCTCTCTTGTCCAAGGAATAGCCCTGTAAAGCCAATAGATAAGTATTTTACTGAGTAGTTCAGGTTGATGGATTGTTCTGTTTCTTGTTCCCTAAAACAGCTGTCTCATTTTCCTCCCCCCCCATAATTAAATTGTGTTTTGAGTTAAACTGAGTGAATTCCTTCCTTGGTGTGTGGGTGGATGTTTTGAACTTCTTATATTAAGAAGCAAGCCTTACTTTGAAGTTTCATTGATTTCAGGGGTGTAGCTCATATGGCAAGGAAGCAGAAATATTCCATGTATGGGATACTGCAATTCTGCTCCCTGACAAACTAAGGTTAAACTGTAGTGCAGGTTTCAATTTTTCTAAGGCCCCCACTGAATAGGGAAGAGAATCTTAACCTATAAATCCAAGGGTTAACCGTTGGAACTGGCTATAGGTTGCTATGCCTCGCCCTACTTGCCTGCACTCACCCTTCGTGCACACGGCCGATCTGGGTACGCAGGTCAACGAAGGATTGAGAAAACCGGCAGTGGGGCAACAGCCCCACAAATGCGAAGAAAGGGAAACAACTTCACTTCCCAACATTCCTTGCGCCGCACCGCCCCAGAGCCAATCAGGCTGAGAGGCTCTCGCACGGCGCAGCGTTCGGAAACGCGCCGCAGCCAATCAAAAGAAAAGCATTTAAAAAAAACACAGCACAAACACAAAGCACCAACCCATAACTACAAGCCCCAGCGTCCTGCGTGCCATGAGCGCGCAGAACGCTGAGGAAGCCAGCACCCAAGAAATAAAGCAAAAACAAAAACACCGGGAGAGCAAGTCCGCCAAGCCGCGGGGAACAAAGCCCCCCTCTCCAACGGCGCCTGAAGCTCCTAATCAGAGTTTCCCCTTTAATATCACTGGGTGGGTGGGGGGTGTTGTGCTCCCCCTCTCTACTGGCTCCCCTGGGGTTGAGAGGGTGGGGGGACCAAAAGAGTCTGTCTCCCCACCCTCCTCACCCCAGGGGACCCGCCAGAGAGTGGATTCCCTCCCCCCCACACGCCCCATGTTAAAGAGAAGAAACCAAGTGGTTACTTCTCTTTAAAAACGGAGTTGGGGGGAATCCCCCTCTCTTCTGGCTCCCCTGGGGTTCAGAGGGTGGGGGGAACCAAAGGAGTCTGTCTCCCCCACCCTCCTCACCCCAGGGAACCCGCCAGAGAGGGGATTCCCTCCCCCCCCCACACCCCCATGTTAAAGAGAAGAAACCAAGTGGTTACTTCTCTTTAAAAACGGAGTTGGGGGGGAATCCCCCTCTCTTCTGGCTCCCCTGGGGTTCAGAGGGTGGGGGGACCAAAGGAGTCTGTCTCCCCCACCCTCCTCACCCCAGGGGACCCGCCAGAGAGGGGATTCCCTCCCCCCCACACGCCCCATGTTAAAGAGAAGAAACCAAGTGGTTACTTCTCTTTAAAAACGGAGTTGGGGGGGGAATCCCCCTCTCTTCTGGCTCCCCTGGGGTTCAGAGGGTGGGGGGGACCAAAGGAGTCTATCTCCCCCACCCTCCTCACCCCAGGGGACCCGGCAGAGAGGGGATTCCCTCCCCCCCACACCCCCATGTTAAAGAGAAGAAACCAAGTGGTTACTTCTCTTTAAAAACGGAGTTGGGGGGGGAATCCCCCTCTCTTCTGGCTCCCCTGGGGTTCAGAGGGTGGGGGGGGGACCAAAGGAGTCTGTCTCCCCCACCCTCCTCACCCCAGGGGACCCACCAGAGAGGGGATTCCCTCCCCCCCACACGCCCCATGTTAAAGAGAAGAAACCAAGTGGTTACTTCTCTTTAAAAACGGAGTTGGGGGGAATCCCCCTCTCTTCTGGCTCCCCTGGGGTTCAGAGGGTGGGGGGGACCAAAGGAGTCTGTCTCCCCCACCCTCCTCACCCCAGGGGACCCGGCAGAGAGGGGATTCCCTCCCCCCCACACACGCCCCATGTTAAAGAGAAGAAACCAAGTGGTTACTTCTCTTTAAAAACGGAGTTGGGGGGAATCCCCCTCTCTTCTGGCTTCCCTGGGGTTCAGAGGGTGGGGGGGACCAAAGGAGTCTATCTCCCCCACCCTCCTCACCCCAGGGGACCCGGCAGAGAGGGGATTCCCTCCCCCCCCCACACGCCCCATGTTAAAGAGAAGAAACCAAGTGGTTACTTCTCTTTAAAAACGGAGTTGGGGGGGGAAATCCCCTTTCCTACTGGCTCCCCTGGGGTTCAGAGGGTGGGTGGGGGACCAAAGGAGTCTATCTGAGAGGGGATCCCCCCACCGACACCAAAAATCACAAAAACAAACAATCAAAAACATTCAAAAATACACAAAAACAAACAAAAATAACACCAAAAAGTAAACAACAACAAACATTTCCAAACACACCCAGCCCCCAGCCAAACACCACAAAATCCAACCACCACCACCACCCCAAATAAAAACAGCTAACTCACCACCACACGACCTCATACCACAACGACTGGAAAAGAAATGAATAAAGAAAGAGACTACTTGCTGGAAGAAGCTCCACCCAGAGGCCACGAGAGAAAACACAGTCAAAATACAAGATAACCCCTACCAGCAGCACTTGCTGACCACAATAACAAAAAAAATACAAAAAGACACAATAGCCCCACACAAAAGGCCCCAAGAGTTTTTCGAAAAAGTATATCATCCTTTATTCTTTTTTTCATCCACAAAACCAAAACACCAAACAAAACTCATCACAGTTTAAAACAGGCCATCAATTTTTTTTTGTATAAATAAACATTTTAAAAATTTCAAATATTGATTAACCTCTTCTTTACAAACATTAACAACAACAACAACAACAACAACAACAACAACAACAACAACAACTTTCCAACACAATTTAAAACAGCCCGGCAATGCCGGGCAACCTTTGCTAGTTATCTCTATGTGTTGGAATATGCTCTTTTCATCCCCTCCCTTACGTCTAAATTAAGGAAATTAGGATAAGAAAACATATTTTTTCTGTCTGATGTGGAGTTTTAGATTTGTTCACACTGATGTTATACAGTATACTGTATCCTACAAGACACCTGCCATTAAGACATTTCTTCATTGTCCAGTATATTTTATTTTGAAAAGTATGGGAGGAATTTGACTTTAAAAACCAAAGATAAAAATTTGACAATGCGGTTTTTATCTCAATGACAGACTTTGAATAATATTTAAGGTATACAAAACTTTTAGTACCATAACATAATGAAAGAAATCACTGAAAAGAAACGTACAAAGATTGGAAAGCTCAATGAATATTTGGCATTGAAATATACTGGAAAGGACTTAGTAACCAGTGAGGAAAGACCAACATATATTTTATCCTGTCTTTCTGTTCCATCCTTTCAATTATTTTAATGTTTTTCATCAAGCAGTTGAGACCATTCTGACCTCAACTGTGAGAGTTGTACAGGAACAGTTCTGGCAGCCAAGGGCCCCTGCTAATCTGGGAATTCTATGAAAGGAAGCACACACCCTGCCAACCTGCCAGAAGACAAAGCCTCCAACATACACATGACTCCTAGGGGGTTCCTATATAGAACAGCTGCTCTTTGTGTATGAGTTTTATTGATTATCTTTTAGGAGGGTCATAGTTGCCATTTCTAACTTTGAAGCAAAAGTATGGCTGAAATCCAGAATATAGCTAATTATAACCACATTGTGTATTTTCTGGGCTAATAGTCTCATGAGCCAAGAGGCTTAAGTGGAGTCCATATTGTGAGTGATTGAGAATCTGCAGAGTACTCTTGTCTAGTACTCAACGTACTGTATATGAATGCTCCAAACTATTTACAATTCAACCTATAAAGGTAGAAAAACTGCACACAAATCCCAATCAGTTTGAAACCAACTCAGTGGCAACTATTTCTCCTGACCTCAGTGAACCTCCAATGAAAGATACAGATGTGCTTCAGGAGAAAGTTCCTAGTAGTATGAATCAAACCACACTGTATAGCCATTTAAACTAAACTAAATTAAATTACCTCTTAAATCTAAATTAAATCTACCTCTTTGGTGTAAGGGACCAAAGACAATGAAACAGCCGAAGGGTTGGCTTAACACAGGTTTATTGCATGATGATCCGGAGGAACATGTGGTAATGGCGGATGAGTAGCTCAATATATACAGCTGCCTATACATTTGAATGTGGCTCGTCGACAGACTATTGGTTGCTGCCTGCGTGACGTCGTAGGAGGTCACGCCCTTCTTGACCAGGTGAGGAGGTCGCGGGGAATCTTCCCGCGCTGCTGAACCAGGTGACTATGATCCATGGGAGCTGGACGCTCGCTACTGCCCTCTGGTGGTCACTAGCTCGCGTCCCCTTATTAGGTTTACATTGGTACAGCTGATGGTTATAATGTTGCACACAGAAAGGTTACATTGGTAACACATGGCAAAGGTACATTGTTAAAGGCACAGCTTTACAGAACACAACAACCTCTTAGAACATCATCCCGCATCACAAGATCCTCCCAGACAGGTCAGCTTTGGGTGCCAATACCGAAAATGGCAAGAAAAGCCATGACTCGGAAAAGAGCCTTTTCGGTGGTGGCGCCAACCCTATGGAACTCACTCCTGGTGGAATTGCGTCAGACCACTTGTTACTGACATTTAAAAAGCAGCTAAATTGCTTTCTGTTTAGGGAGGCATTTGAAAAGGGGTCATCATCAGCTTAGTCTGAGGCTTCTCGTTGTCCTGCCCCCCGTTGTTAATTAAGGCCCAGATTTGTTCTTCTTTTTTAAAATTGTGTGATTTAAAGATGTCATTTATGATTGTGTGAATTTTAAGATGTTTTAATATATTGTTGGTAGCCACCCAGAGTGGGGATGAATCCCCAGATGGGCGGGATATAAGTGGAATATTCTTCATCATCCTCATCATCATCATCATCTTCTTCTTCTTCTTCTTCCATAGAGTGGACTGTAGTTAAGTAGGAATGCTTAAAGTTGTATAGAGGGTACAGCATGACATTTCTTGCAATCCTTGTACTGTATCCACATGGCATCCACACCTCAAGAGATGATTTGGCCCACATCCCTTTAAGTAGAAAGAAAGAAGAAAGGGGTGGGAGAAACTCATTGCCTTCTCCTGTCTCTTCCTTTTCTAGAATGAAGCTTTCAGTTTCTATTTCCCCCCTAAAAGATACAGGTAGCATATCAGAGCAGCCCTAATAGGCTTATGTTAAAAACAAAACCTTTGCTTCCTTTCTCCCCTCGCCCCCCAGAAGCAGAAGAAGTTTTTAATTTCCCATTATTATAAAGTAGCTATGCTGTCTGCTTAAGACACTTAAGGTGATTGGGTAATTGAAAGTGGATGGGAAATTGACATGTTATCTGCTTTAAGTTTGATCTCAGTGATAAGATTGTGCTGGTAACAAACCAAAACAGATCAATCCTACCTGCACCTAAAAAAAATGACAGGAACCCAAGATGATGTGGGTAGGAACCAATGATGCACATGCACTCCAATTTTTTTTACTACCACCTCTGTGGGTGGGGCCAAATCTGTGGGCAGGGCCAAATCTGTGAGCATGGCCAACGCAATGGGGTATGGAGGTGGGCATGGCCAGCCAGGTGGGCATGGCCTGGGGGAATGTCTGCTACCAGTTCTCCCGAACAGGACAGAACCTGCTTCAGTGCATGCGTCAGTGGTAGGAACACTCTTTGAGACTGGCTGGTATGCACTGTTACTCACATTATGTGGTTGCTGGGGTAAGGAGTGAACAAGCGTGCCTTTAGAGTTGACCAAATAGCAGGACGAATGCCTGTGTAGTCACACCCTGCCTTTTCTTCCATTAACAACAACATTTTCACAAGCCCTTTGGATGTGAATGGTTTGATGTTGACAGATTGATACGCAGCAGTCAACAGTTACAAAGCTAAACACATCTTTATTTGGTGGTATGCAATCTGAACATGTGGTAATGGTGGAGGTACAGTTTCTTTTATACAGCAACAATATATTTGAATATGGATACACAGTAGCCCATTGGCCACCGCCTGCATGACGTCATTCTGAGTCACGCCCTTCTTCACCAGGTGTAGCCATGGCGGGAATGTTCCCGCGGTTGACAATAATTGGGGAATTTGTACCATGTGAGCGGAACGCTCGCAGCTGCCCTCTATGGATAGCTAGCTCGCGTTCCATTACAGCTGAGAAACATTGTATTCATTGCAAGGTTACATTCTTACATTGGGGTGGTTACATTCATTCTTAAAGATATAGTGTTCCCATACACAACAAATGGAGAGAAGGAATGTTGCATGTTGTCATTAGTAACCATGCTGAAGGAAGCAGAAGAATGCTTCATGAAGTCGGTAATAAAACGGTAATTTCGTGTCAGAAATTATTCTGGATTGAAAGGATTTTTGCAGGAGAAACTCTGCTCAGGGAATGCCCGAATGAGGCTCCTTTCATGTCCCCAAGATCTTTTCCCACCAAAGTGGTCCCTATTTATCTACTTGCAATTTCTTGCTTTCAAACTGCTAGGTTGGCAGGAGCTGGTACAGAGATGGGCGCTCAAACCATCATGCAGTACCCAGGTCTCAAACTGCTGACTTGCTGGCCTTCTAACTAACAAGGCGAGCTTCTTAACCACTGAGCCATCAAAGTCAGTGATCAGCAAGAACACAGAGCTGAAATAATCTAAGATGCACTGCGCCAACCAAATACAGTACATAAAGTCAATCACAACACTTCCTTTTAATTTCTAAGCTAATTTACTTACAGGTAAGCCTTCATTTTCATGTGCATTTAAGGGGAAACGTAGGATTCATCCATGCACTCTGATTTACTATTTCTCATTCATCCATTATTTGCCATATTCTATCCATTATTTGCCATGTTCTATAACATATAAATCTCAGAAATCGAAGGCAAAGTGTGCTTAAGTCTCCCAACTGAGAGAATTTGAAGCAAGCTAGCACAGGAGAGAGATGGTCCAATTAGACATTAATCTGCCTTATTCAACAAAGATCTCTGACAATTTAATAGGCACTGGAGTGTTTCAAGCACTCAATGAAATTTTAATTGGTATGCAATCTGAGATTTACAAGAGATGCTGCATCCCACATGTAATGAGTCTTGCCTCTCACAGGGTTCTGTGATCTCTGCTAAGGGGTACGTACAATAACTGGCTTAGGAAAGGAAACATACTGTATGTGGGTATAGCAGCTCTTTATGCATGAGTTGCGGGATGAGTACCACACATAGCAGAACAAGGAAGGATCAGAAGATCCACTTTTACAGATCCACAAGAGATGTCAAATTTCCAAGGAGCTCATACCCAGTTTTTATTTTAAAATGTAGCACTTACAGAAAAATGTAGTTCTGAGAGGCAAATACAGTTATGATAATGGTCTGAATCTCACAGCAACTAAGGAATCTATTGATTGGTTTCAGCAAACATGATTGTAGTTTGTTTCCTAGTGTGGTGTTAACACTCTCATCAGCCCAAGGCCTTCTTACTTCCATTTGACATACTCAGTTGCACTTTAGAGAAACCTATTTGAAAATATTAGTCAAACTGCATTTCAGTGATGGCTGAAGAAAGATGATATTGCTTGAAAAGTGTTTTAAATAAGCTGGAATAAAAACAAAGCAATTACACTTACATACCTCTCCACAGCACTTAGTGCACTCTCTGGCTGGTTCAGAGAGTAATTAGCATTTTGCCCCCAACATGCTGGGTACTCATTTTACTGACCTTGGAAGGATGGAAGGCTGAGTCAACCTTTATCCCTGGTCAGGATCAAACTCACAATGTTCTGGCTGCAGAACAGCAGTTTAACCACTGTGCCACCAAGGTTCCAAGTCTAAGAATAAAAGGTGGTGTATGAAATATATTACCTTCAGTGCATTTGGTGAAAAATTGCCATGATTCTATAAATAAAATACCCTATATTTCCATTTTTATAGGCTGCATACTGCAAATGGCTTCACATTCATCCTTTCTGTTTAGAATTCTCTTTACGGTTTGATCATTTTACAGGCAAATGAGTAAATCAACTTTGATGGTTGAATTATAATCTATTCATTCCACACAGGAAACACCATACAGTATATGAGTCAGCATATGTATGGGAGTGGCCCAGTCCAGGTGCTCTTTATGCACCCAAATGAGCTTTCCTGACAACATTTTCTTACAGTAAGATCAGATTTCAGACCAGGTGTAGTTCACTCACCCAGAGCAAGTATTCATGAAAGAATGGTTGTTGGGCTTGTGGATACAACTCTTCAGGAATTTGAAATCAGAACCTAAGAGTCTGGTTCCCCTCATAGCTAAGATAAATATCATATCAGACAAGAAACAAAACAAAAGTAGAACCAAAATAAATAAATAAATAGATACAAAACATTATGGAACTTCATCATCTCATATATTGTGTCATATCAAAAGGAAATTCTAGACATTCTTTCTAAGATAATTTTGTTCTGGAAGGAGAAAACAATTGAAACCCAAGTGGGTCTTTGTTGGGTAATCTTTGCAGAGTGATATGGCTAGCAGGTTCCCAAGGATTAAGGTTGAATGCTTTGACATACAAGCCATCCTCAATTTCCTTTTTCTTAGTTCCTATTGAACAAATGGGAGGCAAGCTATGACAAACCTAGGCAGCATAATAAAAAGTAGAGACAACAAAAGTCCGCATAGTTAAACCAGTGGTCTTCCCAGGAGTAATGTATGGCTATGAGAGCTGGACCCTAAGGAAGGCTGAGTGCAGAATAGGCACCTTTGAAATGTGGTGCTGAAGAAGACTCTTGAGAGTCCCCTGAACTGCAAGGAGATCAAATCAGTCAATCTTAAGGGAAATCAACCCTGACTACTCCTTGAAAGGACAGATACTGAAGCTGAAGCTCACGTACTTTGGCTACCAAATGAGAAGTGAGGACTCGCTGGAGAAGGCCCTGATGCTGGGAAAGATTGAAGGCAAAAGGAGAAGGGGACGGCAGAGGATGAGATGGCTAGATGACATTGTTGACACAGTGGGCGTAGTTCTGGTTGGACTACGGAGGATGGCAGATGACAGAGGAGCCTGGTGTGCAGTGGCCCATGGGGTCGCAGAGGGTCGGACTCAACTGTGCGACTGAATAACAACAACAAATTGTACAAATGCTCAGACACACAGCTTTAACAGAAGAGGAAAATGTTTACTTACAAGGCTTGCGTGCAAATAAAGTTGTCAAGTATGTGGCAAAAATATAATTCAGTATAGCAGCTTACTTGATCTTAGTTGTAAAAAGCATGAAGAAAAAATTTCTGAAGCTAATGATGGTTACAAGAGGATACTACTGAGTTATTAGCTTTCTAACACATTTGGAGTCAGAAAGAGACTGAACTAAACTGAACACGCAGATAAAATAGATAAAACTAAACAAGACTAGACTAAACCCAGACACAGAGCTCAGAATGGAAAACAGTTATGGCTGGAAGCAAGAAACATTTAGCTGGCTAATTGGCTGTTTAGATTGGAAAACAGGCAATGACTAAGTTTGTTAAATGTTGGCCTTTTCCATCTTTGTGTTAATATGCAGAACAAATGCAAATCATGATTGCCGACTGTAAACTCAACAAGGATAGTGAATTAAAGATGTCAACTGTTGATGGGAAACTTCAAAGTCCAAGCTTTTCTGCCTTCTGATTCTTTTTACACATGCTAAAAAAACATATGAATGGTTTTGAATAAATGCACATCTAGAAGAACAGCTAGTAATTTCAGTAACCATCTAGTTATACCACCTGCTTTCAGGAAAATTTGGCAAAGCATTTTTGGGTAATGTATCCCAGTCTTCATACTTGTTACCATATTGAAAAAATATTGCTGATGTGACCCTCGGAATGGGTTTTAATAAGATGTCTCCATGTTCCATTCCAGATCTTACATGTATATGGATGGAGGGCTATGATTCCAGGATAGAACTTCCCCTAGGACCATGATTACGATAGAAACACAATAACTGATGAAGTAGACAGGTATCATGTGAGTGTCTCCCCAAAAAAGTGGGGTGGAAATCATTGGTTTTAAGTCCAGTTGTATTATATCTGTTTTGTAGCAGAGCAAAGTTTTCAGCATGGATTTCTGAACTTTTTTGTTTTGAGTCCAGAATAGTCCGTTGTAAAAGCTATGTCATTTGTTTTACACATGTCCACGCTGCTATCTACTATAGACATTTTTGCATCAAAATCTGAAATAACAGGAATAAAATCCTAAATTGCTATGAAGGCACTTTCTCCAGAGGTTGCTCACTCTATTTCTACAGTGGTGTGCTGGCCCACAGGGATACAGGGACTCATTCCGGTGCACCCCAGTGACTGGCGCCCCCCAGAGGCAGACAGAGGTAATGGGAATGTATGGGATTTCTTCCTCCAAACCCCTCCATAGCCCCCCCCCCATCACTTCCTGTCCACTGCCCTCCCAAGGTGCCCAGTACACCCTTGGCTGTAATTCTCTTTCAAGAGACATGCCTTTAGATATTACAAAGCTGGTACAAACACACTCCTCTCTTCCATGTCACTATCACTGTATTGTAGTGCACATGTAGTGCATATTGTAGTGTGTGTGTGTGTGTGTGTGTGTGTGTGTGTGTGTGTGTGTGTGTGTGTGTGTGTGTGTGTGTGTGTGTGTGTGTGTATCTGTAATTTTTGCGGACAGTGATTTGTAATTGTACTTTTGATTATTGATTTTTTGCTGTATTTATTGTATGTTATGTTACTGTATTTCGTATTATTGTCCGCTATGTAAACCGCCTTGAGTTGGATTCGCCTGAGTGAGCGGTATATAAGCGCGAAAATTAAATTACATTTTAAATTAAATCACAGAGATGCTTTGTGCATTGCAATTTTCTGAAAAAGTAGTTATGTGGGAGAAAAAGAATATAGCCTCCTGTGGACCATTATCTGAAATGACCACACACATGTAATCTGCCTCTCCTCTCCATGTAGGTATAGTGTACTGTATATCCATGCTAGGGACATACTGTACATGGATTAAGAAAACAGTGAATGAAATCAACAGTTGTTATTTTGGTTTTAAAGCAATTTGAACATTGTAGTCTTTTCCATGTTAAAAATTATAGGGTTGCATTCACAGTCCTTTGTCAAGCCTGGATTGGATTACTCTCTTTCCACCACTATAATAAAATGTTGTGGGAATATATTGTAAAAGTTAAATTCAAAAAAATATCGGAGTAGACTGACATGAGAGAGGTCACTTTAAGGATTATTTTTGCCAATTTGGAGTAGAAAAAGGCAAAACATCCCTTATCTATTGAATTTGAAGTTTGATGAATGACATCCAGAGTTTTTAAAAGGCATTATCTCCCCCCTTTCCCAGCAAATTTGTTAGGGACATGATTTGCTATCTGATTTATCTTTCTATACAAGCTCTCCGATGTTGGGTCAGTGGAAAAGCTAATATACGTAGCAATATAGTGCATATTGTAGGCCACTGTATATTATATGCATATTGCCAAAATAACTCAAGGTCATGACCCTTAACAGCTGTAATTTTCTGGCATTTTTGAGCTTGAATGAAAAAGTGATAAACTGAATGCTTTAACAGCATGTTAAACTGAATGCTTTGTCATTGTTGTAATTGTTAGTAGGATATTGCAACATCACAAAAAAGTATTTAGTCCATATTTTATTTTGTAGATAAATCTCTTTTGATTTCAAGTGCCTGTAGGGGACACAACATCAATTCCACAGCAGTGCTCCCTCCCCAAAAATACAAATCTACAATGTAATGTTTTTAAAACAAGTCCATCTGTTCTTATGTCTGGAGGGAAGGAAATTAATTTCCTGTAGGAGCCAAGTGGAAACACTGTTTTCTCTAAGAAGGTTGCATTTTCCAGACCCTCGTCCAGCTAGTATCAACATCAAAGAACTAAACTCTTAACCTCCAAAATCACTCTTGTCTTTTGTAGCTGCAACAAACACTAATATGATTTGGGTTGCATTAACCAGAGTTACAGTTTTCATAACAAGAAATTGTTCCTCTTAATTCTGCTCCTTGGAGTACTTTGTCAGGTTTTGAACACAGCTCTTCAAGAACAATATGAGGTATGCATCGGAATGAGTTGAAAGCAAACAATGTGGGAAACAAGACCTATGAGGAAGAGTTGAATGGATACAGAGGGTGGACAACATTGTTCTTTTCAAATACTTTGAGGGCTTTCACAAGGATGATTTTGATTGCTGCCACCATGGTGGTGAGTGCTTGATCTTTCAGGCTTAGGTTGCATGAAAGTTGATGCTGGTTGTACATTAGAACAAAGTTAGTGATAGTATTAGAAATTAGACAACAGAATTAATTACCTAGAGCAGGAGAGATCAACTTGTGGCCCTCCAGAGATTGTTGGACTGCCATAACCCCTCATCATGTTCTGTGTTATTCAGCATGGCTGGGGCTACGCATACCTGTCAAGTTTTGGATTTGGAAATAAGGGAAATTTTCCGGCAAATACGGGATACTTGACAGCTATGCTTATCCTGTGCTGCCCTCCAATGGTGGCAATAGGGCACTGCAGTCTAAGGGGTGACGGCGGGAAAGAGGGTAAAATAAGGGGGTTTCCCGCCAATAAGGGATACTTGACAGCTATGGGGCTACAGTTAACCAATCCTGTCCTAAAGAAATGGTAAGCTCATGCTCACTAGAACTCTTCACAGTGATTAGTTGGAAATGCTCTAACACTCTCTTTCCTGCATGTGTGCATGAGTGCATGGAGGACTGAATTGCCTTCAAGACCATCTAGCCCTGGGGTGCCCAAACTACAGCCCGGGGCCCAGATTCGTCCCCCAACACTAATTCATCTGGCCCACGAAGCCCTCATCGCTCATGGAAGTAGAAGTAAAATGTGCCCTTATGGCTCCCTGAACTACGTGACTGGCCCATGGCCTGAAACCTTTGGGCACCCCTGATCCAGCTCTATGATTCTGCCTGAAGGAAGCAAGCTTCCCAAGCTGTGAGAGCACATCTTCTTGCAGGGATTATTATGGTAATGCTGCATTGGCAAATGATACCAAGAATATGTGATAATGTGAGTATTGAATGTATAGTGGTTGCTTACCACATTTTACATACCAGGAACAGCTGCTACTGCTGCTGCTGCTCCTCTTCATCTTCTTCATTTTCTTTGACTTCTGCTTCTTCTTCTTTGGTGTAATAGTTTCCAGAGAAAATTGTATGCAACAAAATAAAAACACATGAATCTCCACATAGAAAAATGACCAATACAATTTTTCTTACAAGGGTGTAAGGAAATAAAACAGGTGAAACAGCCCATAGCTTTCCACAATTGAGAGGAACCAATTAATTTTTTTGTCATCTGGTAGGGAGGAGGTACAGTGATACCTCATACAACGTCCAAACTTGGTTCCACAAGTTTGGACTTTATACGGATTTGGACTTTGTATGAGGCATGCAAAATCCTAGCCGCGATGCCTCATACAACGTCCAAATCCTTGCCATGATGCCTCATACAACGTCGTATCCATAGAGATACATTGTACTGTAACAGCACAGACTTCAGGGCAAAGTCAAGGAAACAGACAAGAAAACAGACAGAACTTTAAGGAATCATTGTCTAAAGGCTAAAAACATTACAAAAACATGTCAAACAACCGTGATTGTCCAAGAACCTGAAGAATGCTGCAAAAATCTCAGGAATGCTTCTAAAAATTCTGACGAAAAAATTAAAAAAAATTCCAAAATCGTGCTCAAAACCACTCCTAAACACTCTTCGCCTCATGCAAAACCCACAAGAACAATGCATGCAATGCCTTTTATACTGCCCAGGCACAATGCAACCTGGGAAAACCCCAATGCCTCATACAAAGTCGCACGACTTTGTATGAGGCAACTTTTTTAAAGGAATTAGGCGCTGTTGTATGAATCCGATGTTGTATGAAGCGGACTTTGTATGAGGTATTACTGTAATGGTTAAATGCCGCCAATACCTGTCTATTAGCTGCTTCCATTTTGTCTGGTGTCTGGTGCACCATGTCATAGAACATGGGTGCCAAAACTACAGCCTGTGGGACAGAAATGCCCCCCAGCACCAATTCATCATGTCCACGCCTCCCTTGCCGCTCTGTATGGGCGCATTTTACTTCCACTTCCGGGAGCAGCAAGGGTGGCATGGGCCGGATGAATTGGTGTTGGAGGTCAGATCTGGCCCATAAGCCATAATTTGGGTACCTATGGTTTAAGCAGAGAAAATGGCAGCCTAAAAACCTATCTCACCCTGTTGCAAAACAGATTGCAAGGCTCACTTTACTTCCGCTTCTGGTGGGAGGAACCACTGTGACCCGGCCCACTGAACCACATGACCCGAAAAGTTTGGGCACCCCTGTCATAGAAGGAACAAGCAGCTCAGTGTTTTATTACTTGAGCCCTTCAGAAGACAAGAAACTATTTAACAACAGATGAGGCTTTTCCAGATGATTGTGGAATTTTTAAAAGAACCTTGTTTTACCTTTGTTTTTGGAAATTATATTTTCCTCTCTCTTTTGAATCACTGCAGGAATGGGTGAAAGCTTGAGTTGTAAAAAACAACAACTTCCTGCTCTCCTCTACCCTTTTACAGTTTGCAGAACATGCCTTCTGTCCAGGATAGAGGAAGTGCTGGATGCTTGGCTGGTTATAGCTTCAATCCTGAGCATATTTATGTGGGTGTTCTGTGGAAGCAAATATACTTTACCAGGTAAACATTTTTAGTGTCAACGTGTAGGCTCTCAGAGAATGATTGAGGAAAGAATGGGAACTGATTTATAACTTCCATTGAAAGGAAAGTCATTTCATTGGAAGTTATAAATCAATTCCAATTATTTTCCCATTGATTGGGAATCAATTCCCATTTGTTGCAGATGAAGAAAGAGCCTCCAGTCTGACCAGGTTATCCTGCTATGGTAATAGAGTAGACCCTACTGCCAGCGACACAACTAACCTGACAACCCTGAGGACTAACGACTTTGCGTGGTGAAGTCCACAGGGAAGGGTGATGGTCCTCAGTTGATTAAATCCCACTTGAATTCATCTTGATGGAGGGCTGCAGCTTCATCAATCCTGGCCTGGGGCTGAGGAGGGCTTTGTGTGGCAAAAGGGCTCAGGATCAGAAAGTGACTCACAGAACTGGATCAGTGGTATGGGTGTCATGCTGTGATGTGTAAGGCAAATGGATGGCTACTGCATTATATTCTCATGACAATCTTCATAGCTGATCACCATGATGATAGGCAATATTCACAATTGGATACAGAAGAAGAAGATGATGATGATGAAGAAGATGAAGATGATCAGCTGGTTACAGCAGCCAAATCTCTGCTCATGATCTGAGCTCAATCATTCAGAGGTTGGTAAAATGAGCTTGTTGGGGGCAAAATGCTAACTACCTTGAGAATCATCCAGAGAGTTCTCCAAGCACTATGGGACACTATACAGTATAGGGGTAATGGTTATTGCTATGTAGCTCTTCATTTTGAAAGTAGTTTACCTTGTCCATTCATCCTATAATGCTGAGCTAGGAAAAGTGGTTCTCCATCTATTGTTTGTTTGCTAATTCCATCGCCCTTTAGTACTGACTAGGTTGGCTAAAGCAATAGGAGTCATATAACAAAAACATTTGGTGGGTTGGATTTGTCTTTTTTTCTGCAGCAAGAGGCCCAATGCTGTTAATCTTTTAAAACTATTTTTGTTAATATAACATGGAAAAGTAGGGCATAATATATACAAATATGAAATCAGTTTTTAAAAGATGCTTGATGTAACAAATATTTATGGTTAAATCCAACCATTAATGCATTGTTGTGATCTATTATCAAGCTACTTCTGACTTATGGCATCTTTATGTATACCAAATAGTTTTGCTTAAGTATTGCAAACCCAAGACTGTGGTGTACTCTGCTGAATCAGTCAATCTTATTGTTAGGGCTTCCTCTTGTCATATTATTTTAAATTTTTAAAAGCATTATTGTCTTTTCTAGTGAATCTCAGAATGTGCCCAAAGTACAATAGTTGCAGGAGGTTCCAAAGGGCCAGGGCAGCTACCGAAAAGGCCCTCCGTCTAGTGCTAGAAAGGTGTGCCTCTCTAGCAGTTGATACCTTTAGAGAGCCCCTCCGGTCTGCTCTAGTGGGACAGGCTGATGTCCTTGGGGTGATGTGGTATCTTAAGTAACCTGGCCCACTACCATGTAGGGCTTTAAAGGTAATAACCAGAACCTTGAATTGCACTCGAAGGCACACCAGTAGCCAATGTAGCTCCCGCAGCAAGGGTGAGGCATGGTCATAACGACCACACCCTATCACCATGGGGGCTGGATCTGGTCTGTGGGCCATAATTGGAGCACGCTTGTTTTAAATCAAGGAACTTCCTTAAGTGTAGACTTACTTAAAGTCCTATTGATTGAAAGGGCTTAGCTTTTTTGGAAATTGTAAACTGAATTAGCCCTTAATATATCTCAAATTAGTTCTCTTACAGCAAATAATGGATGAGGTTGTTTGGTGCTAATAAAAAACAACAGCATAAAATGAAGCACCAGACAAAAACTGATTTTATACTGCCAGGCTTTTAATTGTTTTATTTTCTCTGCTTCAGGTTTTTATCTCTGCTAAAATGTTTGATTGTTTTTTTTAATACCCTTTGATCTTTTAAATTGTTCTTTACTTTTTTAAGCTTCCCTAGTAATAACAACATGGAAAGGTGGGGCATGAATACGTAAAAGAAATGAACAAATGTATGCCTGTCTGCTAAGTAATTCTGACGCAACTGGATTTCTATTTCACAAGAATTCTGTGGTGTCTCTGTTCCAAAGAGCTTATAAACAAATTTGTTTTGGATAGGTACGTGTGTTATGACTCCCAAGTAGAAGTCACTTCCCTTTTGTGGTGACCCCACCTGGCAATCACACCAAATAAAGCATTTCATTAAAACAAAGGAGTTTTGTACACCTCTACACAGACCTACATTTCAGTAGATTCAGTGGGATATAAATGCCAAGTGTGTAAGTTTGTAGCCTGGATGATGGACCTGTTTGAAAGCTAGGAAGTCTTTCAATCCCTAGGTCGCCCTTGCTCGAAAGCCAGTCGTATCTGACTCTTTCGAACTGCTGGGACACAGACGAGAGCTCACTCCATCAGGCAGTACTCGGGTCTCAAACTGCTGACCTTCCAGTTGTCAAGTTCAGGGTCTTAACCACTAAGCCACTGTAGTCCCTATTTTCAAACCCTAAGTAGTCTTAAATACAGGGAGTGCCTCATCTATAACTTCTGTAGGATATCACCCAACATTTGGGACTCATTTTTTGTTAGAGCTGAGAAGAGCAGCATCTTTGGATTTTGCAGTGACCATAAGGTTTTTGTATGTTACTCTTTAGTGGGCAGAGAGGAATATATTACTTCTTACCTAATATTCCAGTTTGCTGGAATACCCCACCCCACCCCACCCCACCCCCCGCTTGTTTGAAATTCTCAAACATAGGCCAACTACCACATAGCAGCAGATGATCTCTTGCTTCTTAAGGGTTCCATTGACCAGATGTTGGAATTATAGCCAGCTGTTAGAACCTGAAGGGCTTTTTCTCTGGTGTTGTGTCAGAGAAAGCAGCAGAATTCTGCACAGCTCTGCAGTGCAATATCCTTGTTTTAAAGTTTAGAAACAGAGAAGGCGATAAGCAAAAGAGATGTCTGCTCAGCCTACCCATAACTAATGTAGAATGCTAGTGATAGGTAACATAGCATACATTTGTCACATGCAACAGGAATGGAGCTGGGCAGATTATTAAGGAACCGTAGTGGCTCAAGTGGTTAAGACGCTGAACTTGAAGACTGGAAGGTTGGGGTAAGATGCCTAAATACTGCAGGACTGAGTGAGCTCCCATCTCTGTCCCAGGATGTTGTGTATGTACAATGTTGCTTGATATGTATGTACAATGTCGCTTTAAGAAATGTATGAATGTAACCTGGCCACAATCACAATGTAACCCAGCTGTTAAAGGAACGCGAGCAAGCTGCCTATAGAGGGCAGCTGCGAGTGTTCAACTCACATGGTTATCATTCCTCAAATCACCCGCAACAACAAACTACTACCGATCCACCACCGAAGATGGGCGTGACCCGGATGACGTCACGCCGGTAGCGGCCAATGAGCTACCATGCAGCCAGATTCAAATGTATTGTACTACTGTATATAATGTGAGGTATCTCCGCCATTACCACATGTTCGTTCTGATCATCAGCCAATAAACCTGTGTTAGTCCCTACTGCGACTCCTTCTATGTCTCCTGGAAAAGACACCAAACAGCCCCTGCCAACCTAGCAGTTCGAAAGCAAGATTTTGCAAGTAGATAAATAGGTACCACTTTGGTGGGAAGGTAAACATTGTTCTGTGCACTTTGGTGTCTAGGTATGCCTGCCACATGTCCATGGAAATGTCTGCAAACGCAGACAGCGCTGGCTCTTCGGCTATAAACAAAGATGAGCACTGAACCCTAGAGTCGGATATGACTGGCTTTCAAGCAAGGGTGACCTTTACCTTTACCCATTAGCGTCTAGGACTGCAGTGTCTGGAAGGTTGGCAGGCAAAAGTTTGGGACCCAAGTGCTGCACAACAGAGTGAGCTTCCGTCTCTGTACCAGCTCCTGTCAATTTAGCAGTTTGAAAGCAAGAAATCGCAAGTAGATAAATAGGTATCACTTTGGTGGGAAGGTAAACAGTGTTCCGTGCACTATGGTTTCTAAGCATGCCTGCCACATGTCAATGGAAACATCTGCAACTGCAGACAGCATTGGCTCTTTGGCTATAAACAAAGATGAGCACTGAACCCTAGAGTTGGATATGACTGGCTTTTGAGCAAAGACGACCTTTATCTTTATTAGCTTCTAATGCAGGGGTTCTCAACCTTTTCAAGCCAAGGGCCGGGTCACACTCCCTCAGACAGCTTCGGAAGCTGGATGGCCATTTTGCCCTGCCTGCCACACATGGCACTTCACATCCGGGTGTAGTGGAGGCAGAGGGAGCCCACATGAAATGGTGCCACGGGATGCATCCAGGTCCTGGGCCATAGGTTGAGAACCCCTTTTCTAAAGTAATGTTTCCAAGCTCAGCTAATCCACTCTTGTTTACAAGTACAAGGCCAAAGACACTGGGATCTCGGATCCAGCGAGGCAGGCCCAGGAGATTTTGTTTCTGAGGCAGAGAAAAAGATAATACAGTACTCCACCAATCAACATGCAGTTGAATCTTACCTGAGCCCTGGCAATGAGGTGGCATGCTTCAGTTTATCAGAGACAAATTGTCATGTGAAAGTCATTACGTGAAAGAGGGCAGATGCCATAAGGGACATCCAGAGGAGGTCTGGAAATAATAATGCAAAAATCTGCCCAACATGCTACAGGGGGAATGTGGAGCAACCCTTTCATGAAGTCTGTTTCGAATGGCTTCCATGTAAGTCTTACAATGTATATGTCGACTCAGGGATTGAAATCCAGAGCTCCTGTCTTTTATCCAACATTAAACTTTTGCAAGGGAGCCTATCTTGTAAGCTTTTGAAATGGTAGCCATGTTAGTCTGTGTTCTTGTAAACCCTTGTTTGATTATGCTACGTTGGATGGAGTCATGCCTTTTTTCTTGAAATGAAGAAGAAACAGCATCGTTCAGCCCTATTCCCTTGTTGCAAAGTTTGGGTAGGAATGAAGCTGTGCATATTGGATTTGTCCAACTGTAAGAGCCATCCTATCAGTAAGTAGCTAGAATGAAGCAGCCATCTCAAATGTCAGATTACCAGTAACCCATTACTTCTAAGGCTGAAGAAGGCAAAACTTTGGCGTTTTTATAAATAACATAGGAACTGATAATGCCATTTACTGCACTTTGTGAATGTAATGAGTAACATTTTTGCTTGAAAAATTACTTCTAATATGTGGGTTTAAGTTGTTTTCATCCTTTGCTATTTTTTGAACTAAAAATAGTTTTGAAAAAGATAATACTGATGATGATGAGACAAAGAAGTAAAAAGCTATTATTATTATTATTATTATTATTATTATTATTATTATTATTATTATTATTATTATTATTATTATTATTATTATTATTATTATTATTATTATTATTATTATTATTATTATTGGTTTATTTATATCCCGCTCTCCTGTCACAAGTGCCACCCAGAGTGGCTCACAACATGAGAGAAAAAAGCATTCTACAACAAACAAAAGCTTTCTCACAATATACAATTAGATATCAATGTTAAACACAGCAATACAAAAATACATATACAGTACAATTTGAGTTCCAAAGCAAGATACACAAAGTAACGTGTTACCCTTAATTGGATAAGTAATATGTTACTACTTAAAATGTAAATGGAAACAGGATTTTGATTTGTGCCCTGAAAAATTTGGCCATTTCATTCTCTGTTGCACAGCCTCTCCTATTCCCTTCAGAAAAGGAGACTGGGACAATGGTGGGGATATGGTAGTATGTTTCAAATACAGTGGAACCTCATACAATAATTGCCCCATATAGCAACGAAATTGCATAACAATTAGGTTTTGAAAAAATTGGCATCCCACATAACAATTTTCCCTATGGAAAAAAATGTACAACAATTTTTAAATGGAAAAAACCACTTTACAAAAAAAAAATATTGTTGTACGATGCATCCACTTTAATTGAAAGAAAGTCACAAAAGAGGAGGGGTAGGATCTTTTCTTTATTGTCCTAGAGTGCAGGACATGTGTTAACCAGCCAGTGATGCACTGTAAATTTTTTTACTACCTACTCAATGGGCGTGGCTATCTGTGGGCATGGCTATCTGTGGGTGTGGCCTCAAACCCCACCCCACCCATCCCAAAAGAAAAAGAAAAAGAAAGAAACCTACTTTGCTCTCTTGCTTCGCAGAGATGAGGAGGAATCCCAGAGCAGTAGCGCTGCTGGGAGGTGAGCGGGGCGAGTTGGTGGGCTGGCGCTGGCTGGCCTCTGCCTCCCAGTGCTGCTGGAAATGCTTCCCTCCGGCGGCGCTGCTGGAAGGTGAATGGGTGGGCTGGTGGGCTGGTGCTGGCTGACCTCTCCCTCCCAGCGCTGCCGGAAACACGTCCCATTTGCCTCGCCCAGGGCCAAAGGCACAAGGGAAATGCGGAGATAAAAGTGCATCTTCGGCCCTGGGCAAGGCAAATTTATGTATTTATTTATTTATTTTCTGCACATTTATATCCCGCCCTCCTGGTGGGTACACCACTCAGGGCGGCTAACAACATAATAAAAATTACAATAAAGCAACAAAAGTTAAAACAGATCTAACAGCCCCAGTTAAAACCAACATTAAAAACACAAACAGATCATCATTAACAAACAACCCACCCCCACCCTACCCCTGTTAAAACAGAATAACAAGCCAGGGGGCAGCCCCTCACATAGGCTAAATCAGTTACCGGGCTTGACTGGTAGAGTCAAGCGTGCCCCAAACCTGCTGGAAGAGCCATGTCTTCAGCATCTTTCTAAAGGCGAGTAGTTCCGTCTGGAGCCGCAACTCAGGTGGTAAGAGGTTCCACAGGGCTGGGGCAGACACGGAAAAGGCTCTTTTCTTGGTCCCAGTAAGATGTGCCTCAAATGGGACACGTTTCCAGCGGCTCTGGGAGGGGGATGCCGAAAGGTGGCCGTGGCCGGCCAAGTGGGCGTGGCCTGGAATTTCTACTACGGGTTCGCCAGAATCGGTGAGAACCTGTCACAGTACAACACTGTAACCAGCTGAATATAAGGAAAAACCTCTCAACTGTTAGGGCAGTGTGTGGGCAGTGTGACAATGGAACTGTTGTGTTCTGTAAAGCAGTGCCTTTAACAATGTACCTTTGCCATGTGTTATCAATGTAACCTTTCTGTGTGCAACATTATAACCATCACCTGTATCAAGGTATGCTTAATAAGGGGACGCGAGCTAGTGACCACCAGAGGGCAGTAGCGAGCGTCCAGCTCTAATGGATCAAAGCCACCTGGATCAGCAGCGCGGGAAGATTCCCCGCGACCTCCTCACCTGGTCAAGAAGGGCGTGACCTCCTACGACGTCACGCAGGCAGCAACCAATAGTCTGCCAACGAGCCACATTCAAATGTATAGCCAGCTGTATATATTGAGCTACCCAGCCGCCATTACCACATGTTCCTCCGGATCATCATGCAATAAACCTGTGTTAAGCCAACCCTTCGGCTGTTGTATTGTCTTTGGTCCCTTACACTAAATTGGCGACGAAGGTGGGATGGCAGCCCACGGGACCAAGACATGCGCCGGTTTCGAAATCAGGAAACCGGGCGACTGGGAGATCTTCGAGATGGACTTCCAGGCCGCACTGATCGAGTCCGAAGTCACGGAAGAGGCGAAGAAAAGAGCCATCTTCACCAGAATGCTCGGACAAGAAACAAAAAGGACCTTGGTGGACCTGATTGCACCGAGGAGGGTGAGCGAATTCAAGGCCAAGGAACTCATGCAGTTGCTGCGTGAGCACGTCCGGCCCGCCACGGCGATGTTTCCCACTCGGAGTGCGTTTTGGAGGCGAGTCCAAGCGCCCGGGGAGACGGTCGCCGCGTTCGTGGCGGCCCTGCGGCTGGCGGCCGGCCCGTGCAAATGGGAGAACGTCGAAATCACCCTCCGAGACTGTGTGCTGTGCGGCCTGAACGACGCCGAGACCCAGCGCACATTAATGAACCAAGAGCCGCCTCCCACGCTGCAGGAGGTCGTTAGAGCGGCCCAGGCCGCAGAAGCTACGAAGGCCGGGGTCCAAGAACTCCAGGACTGGCGGCCAAAGTCAAGCAAAGCAGAGGCTCCGGTACATGCAGCCCGGCGAACTTCGAGGTCGTCTACAGAGAGCAGCGACGACGAGGACGTACAGAGGGTCCGGAAGAAGAGCCGGCGTTGCGACGGCTGTGGCGCGGCCCACGACCGCGTGAAATGCCCCTTCCGGAAGGCCGAGTGCCACAACTGCGGCCGCCGCGGGCACATCGCCAAGGTGTGCAGAAAGAAGCGCGAGTCCCGGAGGAGCTCCCCAGACCGTTCCGCGGGACGAGACCGCCCAGCGAAACCAAAAGATGGCGCCCAGGCCACGCGGAAGCAGGACGGCGTGGGCCGCATCGCCGACGGCAGCGAGGACGACGCCTCGGTGTTCAGCGTGTCTACGAGACACCCCCGCTACTTTGTTGAGGTACTAGTCCAAGGGGTGCCCATTAGGATGGAAATTGACTCGGGGTCCTCATATTCAATCGTTTCCCAGAGGGAGTTTTTTGGAATTGCCCCCCAAAAGCGGCCCAAGCTCAAAGCGTTGAGGGCCACACTACGGGACGTGCAAGGGAACAGTATTCCAGTGTTGGGGGTTGGAGAATTTCAGGTCAAGTTCAAGGAGCACGCCGCGTCCCTTCCCCTGGTCGTGCTCAAGGGAGGAAATTGCAGCCTCCTCGGGACTCAATGGTTCCAGCCCCTGGGTTTGTTCATTGGGGGGGTGCATGCCGTGGGGATGCATGCTGTTGGGACTGACCCTATTCAGGAGGTGTGCGAGGCGCACCCCGAAGTCTTCAAAATGGGACTGGGGAAATTCAAGGGGCCCCCAGTGACTTTCGACCTGGACCCGAAGGTCCGCCCTGTTCGCCTAAAACCACGCCGGGTGCCGTTCGCACTCAAGGACAAGATAGAGGCGGAACTGGACAAATTGGTGGGTCAGGGGATCCTTGTGCCTGTAGATTCTGCGGAGTGGGAAACTCCAATTGTAACTGCTCTTAAGTCCAATGGGGAGGTTCGCATATGCGCCGACTACAAGTGCACCATCAACAAGGCGATCCGCCCGAATGCATATCCGGTGCCGGTAGTCAGCCATCTGCTGGCCAGGTTACACGGGGGGAAATGTTTCGCTAAGCTCGACTTAGCACAGGCCTACCAGCAGCTCACGGTGTCTCCCGCCGCAGCTGCTGCGCAGACCATAGTCACCCATAAGGGGGCATTCCAGGTGACGCGCCTCCAATTCGGCGTGAACTCGGCGCCAGGAATTTTCCAGTCACTCGTGGAACGCCTCCTGAAGGGTCTGGAGGGGGTGTTGCCTTATTTTGATGACGTGTTAATAACAGGGGGGAGTCGGGCGGAATTGGCCAAGAGGTTGGGGAAGGTCCTGACTATATTCGAAAAGGCGGGGCTGAGGTTGCGCAAGGACAAATGCGTCTTCTTCGCAACCGAGGTTGAATTCCTGGGGTTTTGTGTGACTCCTGAGGGGATAAAACCATCCAAGTCTAAGGTGGCAGCCATCAAGAAAGCCCCCCGCCCCACCTCCAAGCCCGAGTTGCAGTCGTTCCTAGGGCTGCTCAACTTTTACCACTCCTTCCTTCCCCGGAAGGCAGTGGTGGCTGAACCGCTACACAAGCTGCTAAAGAAAGAGCAGGCATGGAAGTGGGGCGATGACCAAGAGAGGGCATTTAGTGAGCTGAAAAGCCTCCTGGCGTCCGACGCCATACTGACCCACTTCGACCCCAAACGCCCAGTAGTTCTGATCTGTGATGCATCTCCAGTGGGGGTGGGGGCGGTGCTGTGCCACGTGCTGGAGAACGGCAGGGAGGCCCCGATAGCATTTTACTCCAGGTCCCTGTCCCAAACAGAGAGAAACTACGCACAGACGGACGAACCAAGTACCTTGGGAAGTGGTGAGCGCTCCAACACTTGGAGGCATTTAAGAAAAAAATTGGACAAGCATCTGTCACATCTGCTTTTATTTGGATTCCTGCACTGAGCAGGGGGTTGGATTCAATGGGCTCATAGGCCCCTTCCAACTCAATTATTCTGTGATTCTATAAAAGTAGCCTGATGCTCTCATGTATGGCTAACGTTGCTATTGTATCACTGGCTTTCTACTGGCAATCCAGTGAGCTTCTTTGTATTGAAAAGTGGTGCAATTTTGTCCTTCAGTTCAGGGAGCAAAATGTCTTTGTCCAGCCCAGCCCACAATCTATTTACATTAATCTTGTGAAGAGGTTGGAAGCCTAAGAAAACAGGAAGACCTTTACGTTTGCCCCTTGGTTAAATTAAAACATTGCTTTTGTATACGGAATATGGTTTTGGGACCCAACTCAGTTGCACCATGATCTCACCTATAAAGGGCTGAAATCCTCATTGCTATCCAGATGGTTGGCTATGATTTCCGATAGCCGCTGGTTAATGCCTGTCTGTTTCCCTTTGCCTTCACCCTACGCATATAGCTCTGGCCTTTGTCCTGCTGCCAGCCGCTCCAGCATTGCTAACAGCAGCTGTTAATTGTTCTTATGTTCTGTACTATATTTAATTCTTCACTAATTTTTACCCTCCTTAACCGTATTAAAAACCTTGAATTTCCTGAGGGAAGGTTATTGCCTCAACTATGGAAATTTACCTGCAAATAGCACAGAGTTAAGCCGAGAGGGGATTACACATATTTTTAAAATCAGGACTCAAAGTGACTGCATTTCTGAATTCATTTAACTCTTTATATAATAGAAAGCAAGCTTCTAATTGCATATTTAATTGTTAACTGGGATGTAGGTTTTATATTATATGTGTTTTATCTACTAGAGTGACATTTAAGTCAGTTGAGCAGTATAGAAATGCAATAAAATAAATATACTGTACTGTACTTTTATTTTAGCTTTCATATCTATAAACAGCCCAGGAAGTAAAGTTCTCTTGGCCATTTAGAAGCATTTTAAAAATAAGCCATAAGATATTGAAGTGAAACATATAAAATAAAATCTAATGCAAAATAAAAGAGCAGAATGAAAGCACAAAATAACCACCAGCAGAAAATAGTGTTGATGCAGCATAGTCAAAGCAATGGTCTTCCTGGTGGTAATGTATGGTTGTGAGAGCTGGATCATAAGGAAAGGTGAGTGCAGAAGAATAGACGCCTTTGAAATGGGGTGTTGGAGGAAAGTTTTGAGAGTACCCCTGGACAGCGAGGCGAACAAATAGGTTGATCTTAGAAAAAATCAACCCTGACTGCTCCTTAGAAGGTCAAATAGTAAAGATGAAGCTAAAGTACTTTGGACATCAAATGAGAAGAGAGGATTCACTTGAGAAAGCCTTGATGCTGAGAAAGGCAGAGGACAAAAGAAGAAGGGGGTGGCAGCCCATAATGCAGGATGTTTGGCCATGCCCACAGATTTGGCCCTACCCACAGATTTGGCCAGCCCACAGAGTAAGTAGTAAATTTTTTTGCATTGCATCACTGTAGTGTGTCACATTTATTTATTTACATGATTTCTACCCCACCTTCCTCATCCTTGGATGACCCAAGGCGGCTTACATAAAAGTTAAAAAACATAGATTAAGAACAACTAAACCCCCCCAAATACCCTCCCTAACCCCTTAAGAGAAATACACAACACGATTTAAAAACTCCTTAAAAAGATTAAAAAATAAAAATAAAAAGGAATAAGAAAGAATTTTAAAAGATAAAAAGGGGAAGGGGGAAGGAGGAGAGATAAAAACAGACAGGTATGTTAAGGAACAGGCCAAATTATATCAGCCAGTAGGATTGGGCCGTCACAGCTGTCGGGCCCCACACCCGCTGGCACAGCCAAGTCACTGTCTTAAGCACCTTCCTAAAGGGGAGTAGCTCTGTCTGGAGGCGCAATTCAGGTGGTAAGAGGTTCCACAGGGCCGGGGCAGACACAGCAAAGGCCATTTTCAGATAAAGTGTCCTCACAAATCAGGGGGTAAGAAGAAGTGATTCCACCAAACTGATCTGTGCCTGTTCCTTTCACCAAAGATGTCACTCTACCTTGTGTAATGTGCTAGATTTCCTTTGCAAGGGCTTCCTCTGTGTTGGAAGTAAGAGTCAGCCCACAAATATGTAGAGGGCTAATGGCACTTTTTGAAAACTCTTAACAAATATCCCAAATCTATTATTCTGAATCTTGGCAAACTAGATTGCTGTGGAAGGTTTACCCTGTAAAGCTCATTCAGTCTAGCCAAGCATTCTAAACCTTTGTTTACATTGATTAAAATAAAAATGTAAAAAACACATAGCATTAAACCTCCTGCACCTGTTGGTCTGAAACTCCGAAGCATCTTGAGGAGCTACTGTACTTATTGAGTTCATCTGGAAAAAATGTTATGTGGATATTTTGATTTTCCATTACAGTACAGTCAATGAAAATACCCGGATATCTGAGTGCAGATATGGACACTGAGTCAAATTAGACACTCTTCAAATTGGCATTGGCAAATGTGGACTGTTGCCTGAGACTGTAAACTGGGTTTTAAACCAGGCTAACTCTTGAATGAACAGGAAGCCTAAACAAGAATTGTGAATTCTGATAGCAACTTAATTCTTCTTGCTCTTTGTGATCCTACATAGGTGCTGCTCAAAGTATTGATCAAGAGAGATTAATAACTCCCCTCTGCTTCATCCAATAACATGCATCGATTTGTGCCTCCCATTTAGTGGCAGAGAATCAATGATACTTTGGAGTAACCTGGAATTCAACATTGGCACAATCAGACTTGAGTGCTAGCTATTAAAGCCACCAGAAATTTGCCACCGTGAAGAAGAACCAACTGTGAGTCTTCTAGAAATTACCTTATTGTTGTACCGTTCAATAGGACCACTTCTCCTTATTTTCTATGCAATGGATATTATCATAAAATTTAGATGTTAAGGCTCTCCACCCCGCTCCTGCAGAAAATACATTCTAATCCCAAAATGAGTGTATGTATTGCAGTTTATCACTCGCATGGAAGATACACCCTGCATATACCTAGACTTTTCCTTTATTATTTTACAGAAGCTAGTTGGATAGATCAGTGGTTTGGGTATTTTGCTGTGGAGCCAGAGGCTGAAAGTTTGATTCCCCACTGCACCTCCTGGGAGAAGAGCCAGCCTATGTGGCTTTGGGCAAGCTGCAGAGTCACAGGACAGCCTCAGAAGAAGGGAATAGTAAAGCACCTCTGAGTATAATTTACCTAGAAAATCCTAGAAAGAGTTGTCATTAGTCATGCACCAGGTGGAGCAGTGGTTAAACAGCTGTACTGAAGCCAAAATGTTGTAAATTCAATCCTGACATGGATTCCGGTTGACTCAGTCTTCCATCCTTCCAAGGTTGGTAAAATGAATACTCAGCATGTTGGGGGAAAATGCTAATTAACTTGTAAACCGTGCAGAAAGTGCACTAAGCGCTATGGGGTAGTATATAAGTGTAATTGCTGTTGCTACTTGATGGCATATCATCTTCATCACCACCATCGAAACCAACACTAAAATTCTAGGTCATAATAATTCTTTCATGTTTTTCTTTTATGTGATCTCTCCACAAAGGAGGATGCCGATGTAGTCGCCCAAGACAGAAATTGTTCAAAATCCCTTGTTGCCAGATATACTACATAGCATGGGAGGATCTAAGTCTGAGTAAGATCTCTCTACATTCTTGTCTTTTTCTGTGCAGCCTTTGCTTCCCATTCACTTCATTCTCAAGACTTTTAACTTGCTCTCTTTATTTTCCTAGAGAAATATTCTCTCAACCATTTAATTTCAGGCTTGTGACTCTCAGTAACAAGAAGGTTCCTTTCCTTTGCATTTGGGATAGCGTGACATTTTATATTTTCTGTAAGACCTGCCATCAGGTTTCCATCTGATAAAGTTGAGTTGGCAAAGTCTATTCTAGGTTTGCGGTAGCCTTTACTGCCAGTCTGATAAGGATTGTTACACAATGCACACGGAGTAGAAATTAGTTAAAATATAAAAGCAGACTAGCAGGAGTAGAGGGCTGGGGCAGGAAAACCTCTTGGAATGGGAGGTTCCTGCATAACATCCTTTCACCTAGTAACCTACTCAGGAGCTGTTCTGCTTCCTAAAGATTAGTCAGTGGCTGCACTGCAAATCTAATGGAACTAATGGTCTTGGCTACGAAGGAATAACATTCGTTTTTAGAAAATCCTGGCCTTTGTGGCATAATATGCTATTCCTGTGTACTTTACACCTAATTCTGTTATGATTACCCAGTCTTTACCTTTTGCTGCAATTGGAGTAAGCCCAGCTAGCTAATGATTTTTGCCATTTAGCATTTCCGCCAGTAACTTTCAACCTTTCCCTGGCTTCATGGAACCATTGCTCAAATTGTCTTCCATGTTGGCACTTGTGTTTTACAGGGAATGTTAGGAGGTTCATATCTTATGGTGACTGATGTGTTAAAACCTTTGTTCTGCAGAAATCCGGCATGCTGTTGTGGGTGATACCCATTCATTTTTATTTTATTTTAAAGTAAATATACTTACCAGGTGTTATGTATGTATGCATGTTCATTATACTGTAAGGCAAGATTGTAACCACTCCAGATACAAACGATATCAGCTGTAAAGGAACGCGAGCAGACAGCCTATAGAGGGCAGCTGCGAGCGTTCACTCTCACATGGTTCACATTGCTCAATCACGGACAGCCGCGGGAAAACCTTCCCCGCATTCAGCAGCTGAAGAAAGACCTGCATTCAGCAGCTGAAGAAAGACCTGCATTCAGCAGCTGAAGAAAGACCTGCATTCAGCAGCTGAAGAAAGGAGGCGTGCCTGGGCGAGGCCACGCCGGTAGCAACCAATCAGCTACCGTGCTACAAGATTCAAATGTAGAGAGCTACTGTATATATTGAGATGTATCACCGCCATTACCTCATGCTTAACTGGAACCTCATGCAATAAACCTGTGTTAAACCAACCCTTCGGTTGTCCGGTCGTCTTTGGTCCCATACACTAAATTGGCGACGAAGGTGGGATATGGCTGCCCACGGGACCAAGACATGCGCCGGCTACGAGATCAGGAAGCCGGGAGACTTGGAGCTGTTTGAGATAGACTTCAACGCTGCGCTGGTGGAGCTCGAAGTCTCCGACGAGGCCAAAAAGAGGGCCATCTTCGTCCGCATGCTCGGACAAGAAACCAAGAGGACCTTGGTGGACCAGATCGCGCCGAGGAAGGTGGGCGACCTCAAGGCCACAGAGCTCCTGGCGGCGCTGCGCGCCCATCTCCGGCCGGCAATAGCGATGTTCCCCGCTCGGAGCGCGTTCTGGAGGCGAGTCCAGGCACCCGGAGAATCGGTCGATGAGTTCGCCGCGGCCCTGCGGTTGGCCGCCGGCCCCTGCAAATGGGAACTCCCCGACGTCACCCTCCGGGACTGCCTGCTCTGCGGTCTGAGGGACACAGAGACTCAGCGCGCGCTGATGAAAAGGGAGCCGCCTCCCACGTGGCAACAAGTCCTCGACGCGGCACAGGCCGCAGAGGCCACGTCGGCCGGGGTGCACGAACTTCAGGACTGGCGCCCGAAGACCGCCAAGGCAGAGAGCTCGGTGCGCGCGGCCCAGCGGACTTCGAACTCGTCTGCAGAGAGCAGCGACGACGAGGACGTCCGGAGGGTCCAGAGAGAGGGCCGGCGCTGCGATGGCTGCGGCGCCGCCCACGCCCGCACCAAATGCCCATTCCGCAAGGCCGAGTGCCACAACTGCGGCCGGCGCGGGCACATCGCCAAGGTCTGCCGGAAACGACGCGAGGCCACCCGGAGTTCTCCAGACCGCTCGGCGAGGCAGGACCGCACCACGAGGCAGGACCGCACCACGAGGCCGAAGGACGGCACCCGGACCACGAGGACGCGGGACGGAGTAGGGCGAGTCTCCGACGACAGCGAGGACGACGCACCGGTTTGCAGCGTTTCCACGGAGCACCCCCGTTACTTCATTGAGGTAGTAATACAAGGGGCCCCTGTTAGAATGGAGGTGGACTCGGGTTCTTCATACTCCATTATTTCCCAGGGGGAGTTCATGAAAATCGCCCCCCGCGTGCGGCCCAAGCTCAAGGCGTTGAGGGCCACGCTGAAGGACGTGCAAGGGAACCGCATCCCAGTGTTGGGGGTTGGGAAGTTTCAGGTCCAGTTCAAAAAGTACACCGCAACGCTTCCCTTAGTCGTCCTCAAGGGGGGAAAATGCAGCCTCCTCGGGACTCAATGGTTCCAGCCCCTGGGGTTGTTCATTGGGGGGGTGCACGCCGTGGGAGCACACGCCGCCGGGACTGATCCAATACAGAGCGTGTGCGACGCGCACCCCGAGGTTTTTAAAAAGGGGCTAGGAAAATTCAAGGGCCCCCCAGTGACTTTCGACCTGGACCCTGGAGTGCGTCCAATCAGACTTAAACCGCGCAGAGTGCCTTTCGCACTAAAGGACAAAATAGAGGCGGAATTGGACAAATTAGTGGGCCAGGGGATTCTTGTTCCTGTTGATTCTGCGGAGTGGGAAACTCCAATTGTAACAGCCCTCAAGGCCAACGGGGAAGTCCGAATATGCGCTGACTACAAGTGCACCATCAATAAGGCGATCCGCCCTAATGCGTATCCGGTGCCGGTAGTCAGCCACTTGTTGGCCAGGTTACACGGGGGGAGGTGTTTCGCCAAACTCGACCTGGCCCAAGCCTACCAGCAACTCCCGGTGACCCCCGCCGCAGCTGCTGCACAAACCATAGTCACCCACAAAGGGGCGTTCCAGGTTTCGCGCCTCCAATTCGGCGTGAATTCGGCGCCCGGGATTTTCCAGTCATTGGTGGAACGCCTCCTGAAGGGGTTGGAGGGGGTGTTACCCTATTTTGATGACGTATTAATTACAGGGGGGAGCCGGGCCGAATTAGCAACAAGGTTGGGAAAGGTCCTGTCAATATTCGAAAAGGCGGGGTTGAGGTTGCGGAAAGACAAATGCGTCTTCTTCGCTACAGAGGTTGAGTTCCTAGGGTTCCGTGTTACTCCCGAGGGAATTAGGCCAGCCCAATCCAAGGTAGCCGCCATCAAAAAGGCCCCTCGCCCCACCTCCAAGCCCGAGTTGCAGTCGTTCCTCGGACTGCTCAACTTCTACCACTCCTTCCTCCCGCGGAAGGCAGCCGTGGCAGAACCGCTACACAAATTGTTAAAAAAGGACGAGGCATGGAAGTGGGGCGACGACCAGGAAAAGGCTTTCAATGACCTGAAGCGACTCCTGGCATCAGATGCTGTACTGACCCACTTCAATCCCAAACGCCCGGTGGTCCTGATATGCGATGCATCCCCGGTGGGGGTGGGGGCGGTGCTTTGCCACGTGCTGGAGAACGGTAGGGAGGCCCCGATAGCTTTCTACTCTAGATCCCTGTCCCAAGCGGAGAGGAATTATGCTCAGACAGACAGGGAGGCGCTAGCAATAATTGCGGGGACCAAGAAATTTCATGATTTCGTGTACGGCCGCCCCTTCACCATAGTGACTGACCACAAGCCGTTGCTGGGCATCTTCACCGCAGACAAGCCCACACCCCAGATCCTGTCCCCGAGAATGCTCAGATGGGCCATTTTTCTCAACGCGTATCAGCACGCGTTGGTATACAGGCCCGGGAGGGAAATAAGCCATGCCGACGCTCTGTCGAGGTCCCCCATTCCCCGGGATTGCTGCCACGTGGGCGGAGTAGAGAGGGACCACCAGGTCTTAATGATAGAGGTCCTAGACTCCCCTCCAGTAGTACCGGCCGAAATCGCCAAAGCGACAGGCAAGGACAAAGCGCTGGCCACAGTTTGCTCCTGGGTGCAGAAAGGGTGGCCCGTGTCTTCCCCAGCAGCGGAATTCGATACATTTTTCAAAAAGAGATTGGAGTTGTCCCTGGAGAGGGGTTGCCTCTTGTGGGGACAGCGGGTAGTGATCCCCACGTCTCTCAGGCCGAGGGTGCTTAAACTGCTGCACGTCAGCCACCCGGGGATCGTACGCTCTAAGGCACTAGCCCGCAGTTATTTTTGGTGGCCCCAGTTAGACGCCGACATCGAACACATGGTCGGCACTTGCGAGGCGTGCCAAAGCTCTAGGCCAGAAGAGGCTCGCTCGCCACCTAGGGAATGGGACGCTGCGAGGGGACCCTGGTCCCGAGTTCACGTAGACTTTGCTGGCCCATTCAGGGGAACGCTTTTCCTCCTCGTGGTGGACGCGTTCTCTAAGTGGTTGGAGGTCATTCCAGTCTCGAGCACCTCCTCGACCACAACCATTAAACAGTTAAGGAGGGTCTTTTCCACGTTCGGTTTACCCGACACCCTCGTCAGCGATAACGCTAGCTGTTTCACGTCCGCCGAGTTCAGGGCATTCATGGAACGCAACGCCATTCGGCACGTCACCTCCGCCCCCTTTCACCCGGCCACCAATGGCCAAGTAGAGCGCCTCGTGCGCACCACGAAAGACGCGCTACTGCGCATGGGTCCCGGAGACCTCGACCTGAAATTGTGCCAATTCCTGCTGAGATACAGGGTCACCCCCTTAGCGTCAGGGTACTCCCCCGCAGAGCTGTTGATGCGCAGGAAGCTGGCCACGGGGATATCCAAGCTAGACCCCACGAGAGTAGAGGACAAAGGGCGGAACATAGGGGTGGAACCCACAAAGAGTTTCAGCATAGGCGCCCCAGTACACTGCAGGAATTACGCCAGCGGGGGGCCAGCCTGGGTGCCGGGCACCGTAGTAGAGCAAACCGGCCCCGTCTCATACCGCGTAGAGACCAGTACAGGTTTCCTGTGGAGGCGACACGTGGACCAACTCAGGCGTAGGGTCCCCGGAGAGCAAGACGTGGATGAGACCAGCATTGAATCAGCGTTAGGGTACTCCCCCACCCGTTTAGCCCAAGGGGGAGGAAAAGGGGAGCATGGGTCCCCACCAAGGGGGGAGGAAAGGGAATCGATCCACGGAAATCTTTTGCGGGAGTCCCCGCCAGAGAGGAGGAGCCCCGGGCTGCGGGAGTCCCCGTCAGAAAGGAGGAGCCCCAACCACACTCATACCCCGCGCAAGCCGCGGAAGTCCCCCCGAGGCTCAAAGGCCCATAGAGGTTTAGACGTTGATTTACAGTACCAGGGGGAGTTAGCGGAGTGGTCCCCCAACCGTCCTAGCGAAAAGAGGGGTTTCAGTTCAACCCCTGGTACCTCCAGTCCCAGTAGCCCCTGTGAGTTAGAATGCAACATAGTGCCCATGTTCCGGAGACCGACACCTCCAAGACCGGAGGCATCAGCGAGTCCGCCCACCACCACAGTCTTAAGGTCCCCCGAGCAGGGATCAGAAGGTAGCCATTCCCCAAGGGCGACCTCATCGGTGCCGCGGTTCACACTAGGAGGGTCCCCGGGGTCCGAGGGCAATAGGCAGGGATTTACCTCCCAACTGTTCATCCCATTCCCTTCCCCAAGCGCAAGGCAGGCACGGACGCCCCACAGAGCCACTAACGAATCCCCGTTTCCCGTTGCAGGACAAGCTCCCGCGGAGTCAGGGATCACAGGCTCTCCAGAATTAGGGCAGGCGCAAGCACGCCCCAAGCGAACGTGCGGCAAGCCACAATGGTTGCGGGACTTCGTCCCATCCTAGGGGGGAGGGATGTTATGTATGTATGCATGTTCATTATACTGTAAGGCAAGATTGTAACCACTCCAGATACAAACGATATCAGCTGTAAAGGAACGCGAGCAGACAGCCTATAGAGGGCAGCTGCGAGCGTTCACTCTCACATGGTTCACATTGCTCAATCACGGACAGCCGCGGGAAAACCTTCCCCGCATTCAGCAGCTGAAGAAAGACCTGCATTCAGCAGCTGAAGAAAGACCTGCATTCAGCAGCTGAAGAAAGACCTGCATTCAGCAGCTGAAGAAAGGAGGCGTGCCTGGGCGAGGCCACGCCGGTAGCAACCAATCAGCTACCGTGCTACAAGATTCAAATGTAGAGAGCTACTGTATATATTGAGATGTATCACCGCCATTACCTCATGCTTAACTGGAACCTCATGCAATAAACCTGTGTTAAACCAACCCTTCGGTTGTCCGGTCGTCTTTGGTCCCATACACTAAACCAGGAGTCTTGCCTTTTGGATTGTGCTCACTTGCAAGTAACAATCATTGTTCAGAAAGTCTGACCATATGCCCTCTTTTAGGAAAGATGGTCCTTTATTTGAAGAACTGCCAGAAGACAGATTAAGAATGCTTACTCGAGACCTCATAAAACGTATAGCTACAACCTGGCTCTTTATAATGACTGTTCTACCTCCAAGCTAGCTCAATTGTGGAAATAATAAAGTTAATGCTCAATGTGACCATCTTTTTTGGAGTGCTAATTAAGTAGTGTGATCCAAGATGATCCCTTACAATACCTCAGAGCATCCTGGTATGTGACTATTGGATGATATGCAACTGTATATGTCTTAGATTTGGACCCTGGCATCCTCAGTGACATTACAAGGGATTCTGCAGTATGTGTATTAGGTCAGTGTAAATGCACACATTTTGGTGGGAGAATGTGTTCAGCTGGTAGTCCTCACTCTATCTTTCCTTGGTCTGTACCTGTGGTTTAAAAACCTTTTATCATCCTGTTCCTGTCATCCAGATGTGTCCCTTCTTCTCATTGACTGTCTTAAACTGTGGTAGCTTAGAATGGACACAGTGTTCCAGCTGAGATTTGACCATAGCAGTCATTCCAGATCTTATTTGTGGAATGCAAATTAAGTCAGGATGAATTTTTGATGACACTGTCCTGGTTTCTCTTCTTTCTCATTGGTATATTACCACCATCTTCTGGGCGCCAGAGCTTTGGAGGGTGGTGGTTTGGGGTGGACACAGCATGAAATGTGCTTCAGAGAAACCATTCTTGTTAGACAGTATTGTGCTTCAACATAACAGTAAGGCCAATAGAGTGGGAGTAGATTTATCTCACAAGCCAAGAATTCTTCCTTTTATATTTTCTCTCCCCTAGAGAATTCCTTCTCTCCCAGACTTGGCTATGAAGACAAAAGGCTCAGTGTATCAACTGCTCCTTCCAGTACAAAGGCAGTTAAGATTCATTTTCACATCATCAGCTGCTTTGTTTTAAGGCAATGCTCAGCATTAGCTCCTATAATGTTACTCAGATAACACGATAGTGCAGAAATACAGCTGCATACAATTATGGCCATGTATCCCTTCAAGTGGACTTCATTTCATTCCTGTACATATGCTTAGTATCAGATAAGAGCGCTCACCATCAGTATAGATCAGTTGAAGGCCATTTCCAAGGTGATTAAGGATGCACAGCATTTCAGGTGGAAACATTTTCACTTATATTATGTGTGACAGAATAAAAATTCAGCACTGACTGTTTAACCTGTGTCCCGCCCCCAATATACAGGCACTCAGTAGTCTATGTCTGCGGGACACCCAGATTTATACTGATTTTCTTAGAAACAGAATCTCACTCTTTTTCATACTTTCCTTGAGTTAATGAATTATTGGAGCAGCAAAGCAGAATTCCCCAGGAGTGTGGGAAGAGACAGATAGTGATTTGGGAACATTTCTATCTTCTTTGGTCCTATCTAGAATGACGTCCATGGATGTGGTAGTATTGATATAATCCTTTCCCTCAATAAATTGATTCTGTGGGGTACACAGAGCGAGCATCCTCAAAGATTGTGTTATTATTGAACCACAGTTGGGTGTACCCTGGTAGCGGCAACGTTGTGTTGCTGGCTAATCTTTCTCACACTGGGTCAGGCAAAAGGAACTGCAGAATGAACTCACTAAAAGGTGCCTTCATTTTGGCAGTTTCACATCTGGTCTAGACATGGAATTCAGAGAATGTATTGCTTCACATTTCCCCCTGCTTTCTCCTACATCTTTCTTATGCACGATGCGTGTTTTGCAATGTTGTTGAGAAGTCAGTGGGCTAAGTTAATTCTATCCATGTGGTTAAAACAATTTACATCCGATTCCACATGCAACTAATTTCCCTTCCCCAACCACAAACTTCTACACACACACACCCCGCTTCTATTCCGCTCCCCTCCGGCCCACTTGTCATTTGGAATCTATCCCTTTCACGACTGGTACACAGTTTGGAAAGGACTCCTGCTTTTGCGTGGCTCTCCATGACAGGCCAGGGGGACATAGTTCTTTCCATTGTGCCATCACATTAGAAAGGGGTTTCTGGTCTTCAGCATGCAAGAGGCATCTGTATAGTACACGAAAGTCAACCACTTATATGCTGGAGTGTAAAAGGCATGAGAAAGCCAACGCTGACTTCAAATGTTCACTAGCAGTTGGGTGGAGAGGATCTCCTGCCAGAGGAAACTCCACAGCATTGAATGATCCGCTGTTTTAAAATCTTCCCATTGAGGAATTGCAGCATGGAAAAGGAATGCAGTAAAGCTAACGAGGCAGACTGTGCCAAGGTGACAGATGACTCTGCTTCCATAACCACACTGAGTCACTTTGAGATGCTCTTTGCAGCCACTTCCTTTTCAGAGCAACTCCTCTTTTAATGTACCCTTCAGCCCATATGTGACAAGGAAGGAAATACATTTATAGTTCCTTTCCCTCAGAATACAGGACTGGAGGCAGAGATAGCAAGAAATATGGACAGAACTTGTGGATGGAAACAGAAGAATAGATGACTATGCTGTGGAATCATCTTAGAGGCACACCTTTGTCTACTTATATGTTACATTCTTTTCAAAATGGGAGCCTGTTGAAGCAACAACAATAAGACCCACAGTTGGACAATATCTTTGTGAGGACTGGTTCAAAAGTCACAAAATTCTGCAAGCTTTTGTGGACACTTAATCAAATTTGGAGGAAGAATAGGACAAATGTTGAGGCCATGAGATCTGCTGTTACTGTCTTGAGTTTAAAATGGAGGTTACAATCTGAATGAAGGACAGAAAGGTGTGCAGGTATCAGATTAGATGTGGAATACAATTGGGACAAATATAACTGCAACCCTTTGTACACCTAATGGTCAAACCATCTGGGCTACTATCTTTTTTTGTTTGTTTGGTTTTTCTGTTTCTTTTTTTACTATCCCTAACTATTTTCTTCCACCCCGATTAAAAGTTCAACATTTCAAAGCTCACACACATTTGTGAGAGTCTGGTTGGACTTCACAGAGGTATTGACTGTGGATGCTTTGAATGTTGTTTTATTCTGTTCATGTTCCCATTCTTCTTCTTCTTTCATATCCCGATCAAGCCGTGGAATGCCAAAATGAAGCCACTTTCTTGGCTAGGTCGTTGGACAAACTTAAACCCGCATTGGTGCATGTTTCTGGCAGATGTTCTCATTAGCAGTCACTAATCTGACAAAGAATCCTGGAGAACTCTAATGCGTGCATGCTTTTGTGGAATATTGGTTGGTTCTTAAAGAGATAGTGCCCAGCTGTGGATATATTATGGCTGATTCTTAAGGACCTTTCTAATTGTACTCGTTTCTCACAGACTTGGCCTCTCTCTAACAGCAGTCCATGTTGTTTGCAAAGTGGTAAGAAAAAGTAGTTAAAATGAGAATTTCAATCTATCTTCTTAACAATGTCAAGACAATATATTGCAAAGAATTGGAAAAATAATTTAAAGTTAGAAGTGGATGACTGGTATAAAGAGATATGGGAAATAGCTTTAAATGATAAACTTGAATCTGAAATAAGGTTGAATTAAAGAAAATAAATTTAGGGATAGCTAGTAGCCTTTTTTGGAATATACATTGGTCAAGAGTAAAGGTGGCAGCCCTGTACTGGATCAAATGAGTTTTTGGAAATAATAATATATTTTATGAGAAATACCGTATTTTCCAAGGCATTGTAGATAACACTTGGGTGAAATATTTATTTTGAATTAATATGAGAGATTAAGAAATGAATTGAGTAAATGAATATATTTTTATATGTGATTGAAGAAAATGTTTAGAAATAGGTTTTAAGATAGTTAATAGGAGTTAAAACAAGTTATACTCATTATAACTGAGATAATATTTTGTATTATGATATATTGTTTTGCTTTTGCTTTTGCATTGTTTATAAAAACTAGTAAAAATTATAAAAAATGAGAATTTCACTTTCTGCTCTTTCTCTGCCAATTGTTTTGATACTATCAGTAAATTGGCATACTTTTATATTTGTTGACATATTCCTTTACAAAGCAATGTATATAATGTATGCATAAGCAAAGCCATCTTGGAATTATTTGAAAGCCTCTAGTTAAGTTAGTTACAGCTAGCTTGCTGAGCAACACACCCAAAAGGTTCTTATCTGAAGTAAGCAGAGATGTTTACCACCGTATATGTTAGGATGTACAGTACATCATTGCATATGTAAGTTAGAATGTACGTGACAAACATGAACATCAAGATAAAGGTGAAAATGCCTTATGCCCTGGGTAACCATCTGGACTGAAGAACACGTGTGCAGGCTTCGTGAAAAGTATACAAAGCTGGCTGTATCTTTGATGGGGGTCCTTGGATCCAATGGAACCAAGACCATGCATATATGCATTATTATGACATACCATGATCATGTGAAATTGTATTTTGTTGTGCTTTGACAGAAAAACTTAAGATAAAATTCTCTTTTTCCATTTCAAAACCTCTCTGGCTGATTTATTATTATAAAAGCTGTTTACTTTTTAGAGAGTGGGAGTGACAGTTTCTTCTTCCTCAACAAGCCCCATATTCTAATTTGTAAAACCCTAATTTTATATCTGTTCCTTTGCCCGGACCTATCATTATGACTTACCCACAAAGCTAAAACAGCAGATCTTTGTAAACAAATTAAAATCACAATGTTCTGAGTTGTTCTCAACAGTAGGCATTTCTTTATTTCATTTCTCATGAAATGAAATAAGAGTCCTTGAGCTAATCAGAAATGATGCAGTCTCAAATATTAGCTTGCCAGTGATAGCATTTCCTGCACAAATGCTTAACAGTTTCATCTTAAGGTCTCTTTGTAAGTTATCACATGGTCATTATATTATGTACTGTATTCAGTAGTGGGTGGATTTTAAAGTTTATTGATGGTGTAAAATAAGTGGCCAAAACTGGGTAATGTGGTTGAAATATCTCGATTTCATGCCCATGCAAATATAATTTGCTAATTCAGCATAATAAAACTGAATCAACCATGTCTGAAAAAAGCTGAGGTATCAAATTCCAGGGGAACAGCCACACTGGTCTAGTGCAAGCAAAAGACAAAGCAACAACCTGTAATATTTAAAATAGTTACACATTTACTATATTTTGTGTCCCCTTCTCAGATATATGGATTACTCCCCCCCCCCACTAAGAAGTGCATGTACCATCATGCCTTTGATAAGTTTTTTTTCCTAAGATGTTCCCAGAGACCCCAGTAACTAACAAAACCAAGGAATGGTCCATAGCTTTCCCAGAATAGAGAACCAGAAGGTCCTTAGTCTTTTTTGGAAGAAGAAAGATGTGCCTTATTCAGAAGCAGGAAACTCTGCTTGAGAAGAGGAGATGGAATAACCAGTGAGTCCCTGAAGAGGCAGGCCAGAGTCCTCATACTTGGGAGAAAACAACTCCTTGTGAATTTGTGGATCTTCATGAGGGGGTTCTCCATTTCCAGAAACTTTTGATAAACTTTAGCTGAAGTTCAGGTTAAGACTTCCAGCTCCTGTTTAAAATGTTCACTGTCAGGCAACTCCAGCTGTTGATAATAAGGCTTTCTGGTCCTTCTTTGGCAGTTCTGGGCCTGATATACATTGCCTCTGTAGTCTACCTTTTGATGGAACTTGTGTAATTAATCCTGGGATGTACTTAATCTTTGACCATGCCTCTCTGGCTTCATCCTTATCTACTACTATACTTGAAATATATGGAGGCCTGACATTTCTGGGCTTCAGTGCTGGTATGTTGCCTAACATCAGAATTCATACATGTAATGGTCTTGATCTTAGAACATCACTCCCTACTTTAATCCTTGACCAAGTGTCTGGTGATAACAAACTATGTATATATGGTGGAGACCACCATAAAATGTAAGAGGTATGTGTTGTATGAACAGAAAACTCACCAAGAAGAATAGTTCATCACTGTAATTATGAATGATATCATCTTTCGCAGTGTTACACAAAATATACATTTTAGTAGGGGGAGCAACCCCTGATCAGCCTTGATATACAAACCTGCTTTCACTAAAATGAAGAGCTCTCTGAACTATGAACGTTTCTCTAAGGTCTAATTTATGATTATATGTAGTGGGCATATTTTGTATCAGATGGAATAATCTGATGATTTGGATCTTTAGCTCCAAATCATAACTACAGAGCTCTTTCTAGATCAGTGGTTTCCCAACCTTGTGTCCCCAGATTGTTGGACTACAGCTCCCAGAACTCTCAGCCAGCACAGTCAATGGTGAAGACATCTGAGAGTTTTAGTCCAAGAACAAGGAGGGTCACAAACCTGGGGACCGATCTTCTTAATGATGTAAGAAAGTCCAGCAACCTGTTACAAAAGACAGCATCCAAGCAGCATTGGTTGAAGAAAGCAGTGCAATTTGAGGATTGTAATTAGGGTGGCTGTGGATGCAGATGGTTTTTAGGATAAGATGGCAAAGCACATGGCCTGGAAGCTTCAATATTTTCTGAGCCTCTGAGAAAAAAGGATAGTATATGAACATGATGGATGCATAGTCTGTGGAAGACTACAAAAACAGAGATTCACTATTTCCTAGGACTGGCACACGTGGGGTGAGAGTAGGAGACAAAATGAATAAATAAAATCATTGAATCACCTTGAAGTCTAACACCAATAAGGGTACTGGGCAATAATACAAACATATTTCTATTTTTAACTACAGTACTGTATAAGTGTTATTATAACAGAGGTGATAGGTAAATTTAAAAGGCAACATATGGAAATGCAGAGCTGGTGCACATGTGTTGTGAATCCTTTTGCTGTGTATGGTGAGCAAGGCTGTTGGAAGGCTTGAACCCAAGAGCAAGTCTCTACTGGAGTAATATCTTTGGAGAAGCGACCTTTTGGGCTACTACTCCCAGGATGGCCAAGCCAACATGGAGCTGTAGTACAAAAACCCCAGACTAAAACATTTATCCTCTCTGGGTCATATTAATCCTCTCTGGGTCTACCTGCTGATGACAAAGTGGGCTATGCTGTCGTCCTCTTTACTTCTTCTTCTGTGTCTAGGCCAGATGTGAAACTGCCAAAATGAAGCCACCTTTTAGTAAGTTCATTCTGTAGTTCCTTTCACCTGACCTAGTGTGAGAAAGATTAGACCGCAAAACAAGGTGGCCGTTGCCTGGGGTACACCCGACTGTGGTTAAAAAATACTGTACCACAATCATTAAGGAGGCTCTTTCTGTGTACTCCCTACTGAAAGAATTCCTATTCAAAGAATGTTCAATTGCGCTCATCCCGCACACTAGCAAGGTTATGCTCAAGATAATACAGTGATACCTCATACAACATCCAAACTTGGTTCCACATGTTTGGACTTTATACGGATTTGGACAATGTATGAGTCATGCAAAATCCTAGCCGCGATGCCTCATACAACGTCCAAATCCTTGCCGCGATGCCTCATACAACGTCGTTTCCATAGAGATACATTGTACTGTAACAGCACAGACTTCAGGGCAAAGTCAAGGAAACAGACAGGAAACTGACAGAACTTTAAGAAATTATTGTCTAAAGGCTAAATACATTACAAAAACATGTCAAACAACCCTGATTGTCCAAGAACCTGAAGAATGCTGCAAAAATCCCAGGAATGCTTCTAGAAATTCTGACAAAAAAATTAAAAATTAAATAAATCCAAAATTGCACTCAAACCCACTCCTAAACACTTTTCGCCTCGTGCAAAACCCACAAGAGCAATGCACGCATGTGTCCTGCCTTTTATACTGCCCAGGCACAATGCAACCTGGGAAAACCCCCAATGCCTCATACAAAGACTTTGTATGAGGCAACTTTTTTCAAGGAATTAGGCGATGCTGTATGAATTCGATGTTGTATGAAGCGGACTTTGTATGAGGTATTACTCTACAGGATAGACTTCAGCAGCACGTGGAGAGAAAATTATCAGAAGTGCATGGGGACTGGAGACCAAATTGCCAACATATGTTGGATCATGGAGAAAACAAAGGAATACAGTATCAGAAACAAGTCTACAGTAAAACCCCGACTTACATATGCCTCGAGTGAACATAAAATTCAACTTACATAATGATTTTGTGCTAAAACTATGTCCTGATTTACACGATGTCCTATGGGTTTGCTTCAAGTTACATATTCTTTTTCCTATGGGTTTGCTTCGAGTTACGTGAAAATTCATTTCCCCATGGGTTTGCTTAGATTTACATAAAAATTCATTTTTCCTATGAGTTTGCTTTGAGTTACATAAAGAACCAATTTAAGCAAAAGCCTATGGAACAGATTTTTTTCGTAAGTAGGGGTTTTACTGTACTTTTATTTCATTAACAACACCAAGGCCTTTGACTGTGTGGACCACAACAAAATGTGGCAAGTAATTAAAGAGATGGGAATACCAAAACACCATACAGGCGCGTTTTACTTCAGCTTCCTTTAGCAACGAGGACAGCATGAGCTGGATGAATCACAGTACTGTAAATCCATTCGTGTGGGTTCAAAGGGTGCTTGGGCTTCTGGGAATTGAAGTTCAAGAACATCTGGAGTGCCAAGGTTCACCATCACAGTCCTAGGGGGGAAGTGGGTGCGCAGCTCTCTTTTGCTTCCTGGTGGTGCAGTGGTTAAACTGCTGTACTGCAGCCACAATGTTGTGAGTTCGATCCCGTTCGGTTTCAAGGTGGACTCAGCCTTCCATCTTTCCGAGGTCGGTAAAATGGGTTTGCAGCATGTTGGGGGCAAAATGCTAATTGCCTTGTGAATCATCCAAGAGGGTGCACTAAGCGCTATATTGGGTGGTGTTTTTGTTGTTGTTGTTCAGTCGCACAGTCGATTCCGACCCTTTGCGACCCTATGGACCATTGCTCTCCAGGCGCCTCTGTCCTCCACCATCCCCCTCAGCCCTCCCAGCTCTGTGCCCATTGTGTCTACAATGCCATCTAGCCATCTCATCCTTGGCCTCCCCCTTCTTCTTTTGCCTTCCACCTTTCCCAACATCAATGCCTTCTCAAGTGAGTCCTCCCTTCTCATTTGATGTCCAAAGTATTTTAGCTTCATCTTTACTATTTGACCTTCCAGTGAGCAATCCGGGTTAATTTCTTCTAAGATTGACCTATTTGTTCTCCTCGCTGTCCAGGGGACTCTCAAAATCCTCCTCCAACACCACATTTCAAAGGCATCTATTCTTCTGCGTTCAGCCTTCCTAATTGTCCAGCTCTCACATCCATACATTACTACTGGGAAAACCATTGCTTTGACTATTCTAATTTTTGTTTTCAGTGTGATGTCTCTGCTTTTCACTATGTTCCCCAGGTTTCTCATCGCTTGTCTCCCAAGAATCAGTCGCCTTTTTATTTCATGGCTGCAATCCCCATCTGCAGTGATCTTTGATCCTAAGAAAGTAAAATCTGTCACTGCTTCTACTTCTTCCCCATCTATCTTCCAGGAACTGATGGGACCTGTTGCCATTATCTTGGTTTTCTTGATATTTAGTCTCAAGCCAGCTTTTGCACTCTCCTCCTTCAGCCCAATCAAGAGATTCTTTAGGTCTTCCTCACTTTCTGCCATTAGGGTGGTATCGTCTGCATATCTCAGATTGTTGATGTTTCTCCCAGCGATTTTGATCCCATATTGTGATTCCTCCATCCCTGCACTGCGCATTATGTGCTCTGTGTATAGGTTGAATAGGCATGGTGACAAAATGCAGCCTTGTCTTACTCCTTTTCCTATTCCAAACCACTCTGTCATTCCATGTTCTGTCCTAACTGTTGCTTCTTGGTTCATGTACAGATTTCTCAGGAGGCATATGAGGTGCTCTGGTATTCCCATCTCTTTAATTACTTGCCACATTTTGTTGTGGTCCACACAGTCAAATGCCTTAGTGTAGTCAATAAAACAAAAGTAAACTTGTTTCTGGTATTCCTTTGTTTTCTCCATGATCCAGCGTATGTTGGCAATGTGGTCTCTAGTCCCCCTGCCTCTTCTGAAACCTGCCTGCACCTCTGGTAATTCTCTTTCCACATGCTGCTGAAGTCTATCCTGTATTATCTTGAGCATCACTTTACTGGCGTGTGGGATGAGCGCGATTGTTCGATAATTTGAACATTCTTTGGCATTCCCCTTTTTTGGGATTGGGACGTATACTGATCTTTTCCAATCCTGTGGCCATTGTTTTGTTTTCCAAATCTGCTGGCATATTGAATGCAGTAATTTGACGCCGTCGTCTTTTAGCGCTTTGAAAAATTCAACTGGGATACCATCATCTCCACTAGCTTTGTTGTTTGCAGTGCTCTTTAGGGCCTTTATGACTTCGCTCTCCAGGATGTCTGGCTCAAGTTCTACTTCTTCATCATTGTGATTGTCAGGAGTGTTGAGGTCCTTTTTGTAGAGTTCCTCTGTGTACTCTTTCCATCTTTTCTTAATCTCTTCTGCATCAGCTAGCTCCTTTCCTTCTTTGTCCCTTATCATGGTCATTTTTGCTTTAAATGTTCCCTTAATTTCCCCGATTTTTTTGAAAAGATCTCTGGTTCTGCCTCTTTTGTTGTTTTCCTCCATTTCTCTGCACTGTTCTTTTAGGTAGTTTTCCTTATCTCTCCTTGCTTTTCTTTGAAATTCTGTGTTCAAATGGTTGTAGTTTTTCCTTTCTCCTTTGACTTTTGCGTTCCTTCTTTCCTCTGCTATTTTAAGAGCCTCATCAGACAACCACTTTGCTTTCTTACTCTTCCTTTCTTTTGGTATGGTTTTCTTTGCTGCTTCCTGCATGATGTCCCTCATCTCTGTCCATAATTCTTCTGGCACTCTATCTATTGAGTCTAAGCCATTGAATCTGTTCATCACCTCCACCGCGTATTCCTTAGGGATGCTGTCTAGGTGATATCTTTCTGGTCTCCGTGTTTTCCTTATTTTCTTTAGTCTAAGCCTGAATTTTGCGATCAATAGGTTGTGATCTGAGCCACAGTCTGCTCCAGGTCTTGTTTTTGCTGACTGTATGGAGGTTCTCCATCTTTGGCTGCAGAGTATGTAGTCAATCTGGTTTCGGTGTTGGCCATCTGGTGATGTCCATGTGTAGAGTCGCCTCTTGTGTTGCTGGAAGAGGGTGTTTGCTATGACCAGTGCGTTCTCTTGGCAGAACTCTATCAATCTTTGCCCTGCTTCATTCTGTACTCCCAAACCAAATTTGCCTGTTATTCCCTCCACTTTTTGATTTCCAACTTTGGCATTCCAGTCTCCTAATATAATTTGCACATCATTTCTTGGTGTCTGTTCTATGAGGTGTTGTAAGTCCTCATAGAACTGGTCCATTGTGGCTTCATCTGCGCTAGTGGTTGGTGCGTATATTTGGATCACAGTGACATTGAAAGGTTTGCCTTGAAATCTAACTGACATCATTCTGTCATTTTTGAGATTGTATCCCATTACTGCTTTTCTCACTCTTTTATTGACAATTATGGCTACTCCATTTCTTCTAAGGTTTTCTTGTCCACAGTAGTAGATGTGATGGTTTCCAGAGCTGAATTCACCCATCCCTGTCCATTTGAGCTCACTGATGCCCAAGATGTCAATGCTTATTCTTTCCATCTCATTTTTTACCACTTCCAGTTTACCTTGGTTCATTGATCTTACATTCCATGTCCCTATGCAGTATTGCTCCTTGCAACATTGCATTTCCCCTCCCCCCTTCCTGTCCCTCCCCTTCCTCCCCTCTGTGGTGTTAAGCATCCTGTATCACCTAGCCTGCCCTTTTGTTTTGCCTTTTGTTTTGGTCAATAGGGTTCTCTTGGCAAGATTTTTGGCGTGGTTGCCGGTGTCTGCGCCATTTTTCTCTCCTCATACATTTTATCACAGTTTTTAAAAGTTTAACACATTTAAGACAACATATTATCATGCATATTATCACACTTTAAAACACAGTCTCTATGTCAGTTTCTATGTTTAGTCAGTATAAAGTCTCTATGTCAGTTGCTGTTGTGTTTTAATGGTTTTACCTTCCACAATGTATCTGAACCAATGTAACCTTGCCTATAGCAACAATGTAACCTTCAGCTGCATCATATGAACCCTGTAAGAGGACGCGAGCTAATGACCACCAGCTGGCAGCAGCGAGCGTCCAAGCTCCCTTGGTCCAAACTCATCAAAGGCAACAGCGCGGGAAGTTTTCCCGCCATCACCTACACCTGGACAAGAAGGGCGTGACCCGCAATGACGTCACGCAGACAGTAGCCAATGGGCTACCATGGAACCACGTTCAAATGTATTACTACTGTATATAAAGAGCTATCGATCCGCCATTACCTCATGTTCCCTCTGTCCACGATGCAATAAACCTGAGTTAACCCAGCCCGAGGCTGTGTCCTGTGTCTTGGTTTGCATACACCAAATTGGCAACGAGGATGGGATCATGGATCCCCACGGAACAGCCAGGGCACAGAGCGGGTTCAACATCACCAAACCGCAAGACTGGGAGCTGCTGGAAATGGACTTCCAGGCGGCACTGGTGGAACTCAAAGTCAAAGGAGACGACGAGGAGAGGAAGAGGGCCATCCTCACCAGAATGCTTGGGATGGAAACCAAGCGGACGCTGGTGGGCATCATCGCTCCGAAGAAGGTGAGCGAATTTAAGGCGGACGACATCATGAAGCTGCTGCGAGAGCGCTTCCGTCCCTCGAGGGCAATGTTTCCCGCTCGGAGCGCGTTTTGGAGGCGAGTCCAAGCGCCGGACGAGTCGGTTGAGGCATTCGTGGCCGCCATGAGGATAGCCGCCGCCCCCTGCAAATGGGACAACATCCTGGAGATGGCCCTCAGGGACGGCGTGCTGTGTGGCCTGAAAGACAAGGAGGTGCAGCGCAGCTTGATGAACAAGGAGCCGCCACCCACGCTGGCAGAGGTCGTAGAGGCCGCGGAAGCCGCAGAGTCCACGAATGCTGGAGTGGACGAGATGCACCAGTGGCGTGAGTGGCGTCCTAGAGCCGGCAAGGCGGAAAATTCGGTGCACGGGAAGTCCGGACAGGCGGTGCACGCAACTCGACGGGCCTCAAAATCGTCTACGGAAGGCAGCGACGGCGAGGAGGTCCAGAAGGTCCGAAAGGGTGGTCGACGCTGCGATGGTTGCGGAGCGGCCCATGAGCGCGCGAGATGCCCATTCAGGAAGGCCGAGTGTTACACCTGCGGCCGTCGGGGGCACATCGCCAAGGCATGCAGAAAACGGAAGGAGGGCCGGAGGCAGTCACAAGACCGTTCGGCCAGACCGGACCGTCCAGCGAGGCCCAAAGATGGCGCCCAGACCACGAGGAAGCAGGATGGCGTGGGCCGCGTCTCGGACGACAGCGAGGACGACGCCCCAGTGTTCAGCGTGTCCGCGGGACAGTCCCATTACTTCGTTGAGGTACTAGTACAAGGGGCCCCTATTAGGATGGAAATTGACTCGGGGTCCTCCTATTCTATAATTCCCCAGAAAGAGTTCTTGAAAATCGACCCCCACGTGCGGCCCAAACTTAAAACGTTGAGGGCCACGCTACGAGACGTACAGGGAAACAGCATTCCAGTGTTGGGGGTCGGGAAATTTCGGGTCAATTTTAAGAGACATTCTGCGGAACTGCCCCTAGTTGTCCTTAAGGGGGGAAGTTGTAGCCTCCTAGGGACGCAGTGGTTTCAGCCCTTAGGGTTGTTCATAGGGGGAGTGCATACAGTGGGGGTGGACCCAATACAAGCGGTTTGCGATGCGCATCCCGCCGTTTTTAAGAAAGGACTCGGAAAGTTCAAGGGACCCCCTGTAGCCTTCGACCTAGACCCGGAGGTCCGCCCGATAAGACTCAAACCGCGCAGGGTGCCGTTCGCACTCAAGGACAAGATAGAGGCGGAACTGGACAAACTGGTGGGCCAGGGGATTCTTATTCCTGTTGATTCCGCGGAGTGGGAAACTCCAATTGTAACGGCTCTAAAGGCTAACGGGGAGGTGCGCATTTGCGCTGATTATAAGTGTACAATTAACAAGGCGATCCGCCCTAATGCATACCCGGTGCCGGTGATCAGCCACCTTTTGGCCAGGCTGAATGGGGGAAAGTGTTTCGCTAAACTCGATTTGGCACAAGCCTATCAGCAACTTCCTGTGACCCCCGCCACGGCCGCGGCACAAACGATAGTTACACATAAAGGGGCGTTCCAGGTGTCGCGTTTACAGTTCGGCGTGAACTCGGCACCCGGCCTTTTTCAGTCGCTTGTGGAACGCCTCCTGAAGGGACTGGAGGGGGTGTTGCCTTATTTTGATGACGTGTTGATAACAGGGGGGAGTGAGGCTGAACTGGCAAAGAGATTGGACAAAGTACTAACCGTGTTCGAGAAAGCGGGGCTGAGACTGAGGAAGGACAAATGTGTTTTTTTCGAAACTGAGGTCGAGTTTTTAGGGTTCCGGATCACACCCGAGGGGATTAAGCCGTCTAAATCCAAAGTAGCAGCCATAAAGAAGGCCCCTCGCCCCACATCCAAAACCGAGCTTCAGTCTTTCCTGGGGCTCCTCAATTTTTACCATACATTCCTCCCGCGGAAGGCGTCCGTGGCCGAACCGCTCCATCGGTTACTTAAAAAGGAGGAGACATGGATGTGGGGTGACGAGCACGAGAGGGCGTTCAAAGAACTAAAGCAACTCTTAACATCTGAGGCAATCCTGACGCATTTCGACCCCAAACGGCCGGTGGTCTTAGTCTGTGATGCATCCCCGGTGGGGGTGGGGGCGGTGCTTTGCCACGTGTTGGATGACGGAAGGGAGGCCCCGGTAGCGTTTTATTCAAGGTCCCTGTCCCAAGCGGAGCGAAATTACGCACAAACCGACAGGGAGGCATTAGCAATAGTAGCGGGAACCAAAAAATTTCACGATTTTTTGTATGGCCGCCCGTTCAAAATCGTGACTGATCACAAGCCACTGTTAGGGATTTTCACGGCAAGCAAGCCCACGCCGCAGATCCTGTCCCCGAGAATGCTGCGATGGGCTATTTTTCTCAACGCATACCAACATGAGTTGGAGTACCGGCCCGGAAAGGAGATCAGCCATGCGGATGCACTTTCGAGATCTCCTTTGCCCTTGTCGGACGACCAAAAGGCGAGAGTAGAAAGAGACCGCCAGGTGTTGCTAATTGAGGTCTTAGACGCACCCCCAATAGTACCAGCCGACATTGCTAGGGCGACAGGCAACGACAGAACGCTAGAGAAAGTTAGTTCATGGGTACAGAAGGGGTGGCCGGCATCGTCCCCAAGCACAGAATTCGACCCATTTTTTCGGAAAAAGCTAGAGTTGTCCCTAGAGAGGGGGTGCCTTTTGTGGGGCCAACGGGTGGTGGTCCCTACGTCCCTGCGGCCGAGGGTGCTCGAACTGCTGCACGTCAGCCACCCGGGCATAGTTCGTTCAAAGGCGCTGGCCCGGAGTTACTTCTGGTGGCCACAGCTGGACGCGGACATTGAGCACATGGTCGGCACTTGTGAGGCATGCCAGGGATCCCGACCAGAGGCGGCCCGTCTTCCGCATAGGGAATGGGACACAGCAAGGGGGCCATGGTCCAGAGTGCACGTAGATTTCGCTGGCCCTTTCCGAGGAACCATGTTTCTCCTGGTGGTGGATGCGTTCTCCAAGTGGCTGGAGGTTATTCCAGTAAAGAGCACGTCCTCCGCCACGACAATTAGCCAGCTAAGGAGAGTTTTTTCCACGTTCGGTTTACCCGATACTTTAGTCAGCGATAACGCTAGTTGTTTCACCTCCGCCGAGTTCGGGGCATTCATGGAGGCAAACGCCATTCGGCATGTCACATCTGCGCCGTTTCACCCGGCCACGAATGGCCAAGTGGAACGGCTGGTGCGTACAACAAAGGATGCGCTGCGGCGCATGGGCCCGGGGGACCTGAATCACCAAGTATGCCAATTCCTCTTAGCGTATAGGGTGACCCCCTTAGCATCAGGCTACTCGCCGGCAGAACTCTTGATGCGGCGAAAACTGACCACGATCCTGTCCAGGCTAGACCCGACGAGAGTCGAAGATAAAGGGAAAAACATAGGGTTGGCAGTCTCGAAAGGTTTCGCCGCCGGCGACCCTGTGCACTGCAGGAACTATTCCAGCGCAGGGCCAGCCTGGGTACCAGGGACGGTTGTAGAACAGACAGGGCCAGTGTCGTACCGAGTCGAGACTAACACCGGCCTCCTCTGGAGGAGGCACGCAGACCAACTGAGGCACCGAGTGAGTAGGCCAGTCAGTGGGGCTCAGCAACAGGATTCAGCGTTAGGGTTCTCCCCCACCCGCTTAACCCAAGGGGGAGACAGCAGCGGACAACAGTCCCAAGCAAGGGGGGAAGGCAGAAGCAGCGGCCCCGACTCATACCCTTTTGATACACCAGTCCTATCAGAGGCCGGGGAAGGGGGAGAGGAGTTCGCGACCGCTGCCCCCGAATGTAATTTTGATTTTGATTTTGCGAGCCGGGGGGGTTTTCAGGAGTGTTCCCCCACCCATCCAAGCGAGAAGAGGGGTTTTTCGTTAGCCCCCAGTGCCCCCGGTTCCTCCTTAAGAAAGAGCACACCTTCCAACAACGCCGCGGAGCCGCGGCAAGTCACTAACGAGTCTCCCTCTCCAATTACAGGACAGGAAACCAGGGGACAAAGAGAAGGTAGCAAACCCGGGGAAAGGCAGCCCGCATCGAGACCCCAGCGTGTTCGAAATAAGCCATCTTGGCTGAGAGACTTTGTCTCCTAGGGGGGGGGGGAGTGTGTTTAAGTGTGGGCTCGAGACTTTGTCTCGTCCTAGGGGGGAGGGGTGTTGTGTTTTAATGGTTTTACCTTCCACAATGTATCTGAACCAATGTAACCTTGCCTATAGCAACAATGTAACCTTCAGCTGCATCATATGAACCCTGTAAGAGGACGCGAGCTAATGACCACCAGCTGGCAGCAGCGAGCGTCCAAGCTCCCTTGGTCCAAACTCATCAAAGGCAACAGCGCGGGAAGTTTTCCCGCCATCACCTACACCTGGACAAGAAGGGCGTGACCCGCAATGACGTCACGCAGACAGTAGCCAATGGGCTACCATGGAACCACGTTCAAATGTATTACTACTGTATATAAAGAGCTATCGATCCGCCATTACCTCATGTTCCCTCTGTCCACGATGCAATAAACCTGAGTTAACCCAGCCCGAGGCTGTGTCCTGTGTCTTGGTTTGCATACACCAAAGTTGCTATATTAGGTCTTCTACATTTACATATCTGCTACTTATCCTTTGCCTGGATCTCTGGCTCTCCTCCTCCTCCTCACCCCCCACCCCCCCTGGGGGTGGTTGCCCGTCGGCGGCGGCGGCAGGCCCCTTTGCCGCTCGCCCCGGCTCTCCTCCTCCTTCTCACCCCCGGCTGGGGTGATTGCCCGGCGGCGGCGGCGGCAGGCCCCTTTGCCGCTCGCCCCGGCTCTCCTCCTCCTTCTCGCGCTCCAGCTGGGGTGGTTGCCCGTCGGCGGCGGCGGCAGGCCCCTTTGCCGCTCGCCCCGGCTCTCCTCCTCCTTCTCACCCCCGGCTGGGGTGATTGCCCGGCGGCGGCGGCGGCAGGCCCCTTTGCCGCTCGCCCCGGCTCTCCTCCTCCTTCTCGCGCTCCAGCTGGGGTGGTTGCCCGTCGGCGGCGGCGGCAGGCCCCTTTGCCGCTCGCCCCGGCTCTCCTCCTCCTTCTCACCCCCGGCTGGGGTAATTGCTATTGATGTTACTATTTGATTTGATTTGAATTTATTTTTATATACCGCTTTCCTCGTGTAGCAGACAACCCAAAGCGGTTCACAATACGTAGAAACATACAGAAATACAATATTACAAGGCAAAATACAGTTTTACAAGTAAAAAATAATAATGCAAAATTACATAACAGTACATAGTATTATACCAATAATAATGCAAAAATGCAATAGATAGACGGAATCGGTGTCTTAGCGTTGGGACAGGGGCCTCTCTTGGGCGAAGGATGCTAACCTGTAGTATGCCCAGATTCCCCACGAGGAGAGAGAGAGAGAGAAAAAACTTACTATTGCTTCAAGGAAGTTCTCTCAAGTGGATCTGCTACGAGACACGAGAGTAATTGTATTATTATGCGCCACCCAAAACTCACTCCCGCACCTGCTCCTTTCCGCCCCACTCTGCCAAACCTGAAAAATGAGCCAAAACAGCACCAGCACCGGCGCTTCTTTTCGCTTGCAAGGCTCTCCTGCGGCTGCTACGGCGCCGATCCAGGGCAGGAAGGCGCCGGTGTCGCCAGAGCCGCCGGGGGAGGGGGAGGGGCAGTGACGGTGGGGAGGCGGCGAGAGAGGCGTCCGTCCCGTCGCCTACCTTACGCGCCTGCATTGGCAGCGGCCTGTGGGAAGAAATTAAATACCAACAAACGCCGCCGCCCCCCCCACCCCCACCCCCCCACCGCTTGACGTTCTTGTCCTCGGGCAAACTAGACAGACGGGGGCGGGATGAGAGAACCCTGGCCGGGTTCGGTGAACCCTGATGGCGCAGTGGTTAAACGGCTGTAACGTTGTGAGTTCGATCCTGACGTGGATCAAGGTTGACTCAGCCTTCCATCCCCAGCATTTTTTGTGTGGAGGAGGGAATGCTATTTGCCTTGTGTGCACCGCCTAAGCGCTTCTTCTTTCATGTCCTGATCAAACCCTGGGCTTTGTCATTGGCCAAAACTTTTTAATTTTAAAAACAATTTTATGAACATGGGAGAAAAGAAAAACAACAACAACATGTACATCAAACTACAATATATACAATGTCACAAATATACAAAGTCACACAGAATCATACCTGTCAACCTTCCCGGATTGGCCGGGATTTCCTGGTTTTCGGCGCTGATTTGCGCCATTTCTCGCCCCGCGCTGCCGAAACCCTGGAATTTGGCAGCAGGGGAAAGGAGGTACTGCACAGCCCTTCTGCGCAGGTCACCTTCTACACATGCATAGAAGGGTTTTACGCTTGCGTAGCCCCCTTCTACACTTGCGTAGAACCCTTCTACGTATGCGTAGAAGGCTACGCATGCATAGAAGGGGGCTACGCAAGCATAAAACCCTTTTACGCATGCGTAGGAGGCGACATGCGCAGAACCGTTCTGCGCAGGTCCCGGATTGGCCGGAGCCGCAGTTGACAGATATGCACAGAATAACATAACGAGCAAAACAACAACAACAAAAAGAACCACTAGACTGAAAAACAAAGGATAACATAATAAAGTGATACTAATGAATCTAATATAGGATGTAGCTCAACTTAATTATTTATTAATTATATTCACCTCTATTTCTAAATTACTCATTCTTTGAAAAAGAACGCACACTCTACTTAATTTTCATTCCAAAATGACAAATGTTTGTTTGGTGGCTTGTTCCCCTTTCCTCTGTTTATAGTATGCTCGATAAACAGCTTCCACAACTCATAAAATTTGTTTTTGATCGTGATACCTTTTCTTATATTTATTTCACATGTAAGCTTACCATTAAGTGCTATCGGCCACATTTGTGAGTACCAATGTTTAATTTCTCACACCTTCCTCACTTTTCCATTTAGTGGCTATGCAAATTCTTGCTATAGTTACGGTATTAAGATAGATAGTAAATCTGCTTTGTGTGAATTTAAGCTTATGTTGTTAAATTCAAAAACTAATATGCTAGGTGGATCAAGATTAATGCTGGTCCCAAGTATTTCTGTTGCTTCTTTTTCTGCTTTTATCCAGAAATTTTTAATTACTTCACATTCCAACCACATGTGAAGTTATGTGCCTCTTTCTTTCTTACATATCCAGTATTTATTTGATTTGGTTTGATCTATCTGATGCAATCTAACTGGTGTCATATACCATTTCCATAAAACTTTGTAGCAGTGTTCCTTAAGTCTTATTGATAATCTATTCACAACTCTTTTTTTCCATATTTGTCTCCAACTTGTTTCATTTATAGTTATACTTAGATTGTTTCCCCAGATTTCTCTCATGGTGTCCCGGGGATATTCCATCTCGTTTAGCATTTTATACAATTTTCCAATTAGTCCCTTTAATTCTATTTTTCCTGTCCTTATATTAGTTATTAAATTCTCAACATCTGTTGTGTTTCTATTTAAGCTTATTTCATTGTGAAAACTGCTATTCCATTTATTAATCGCGGCTTCTTGAAACCAGTTTACTTTCATTTGTAAGAAAATATGTGTTTTCTTTTCAGACTCTTTACACAATTCTAGCCAATCTTTTAGAAGAATTACCGTGTTAATTTCAAGTGTCTCCTCAATTTTTCTAGTAACAGTTAACGGGAAAGATTTTAAACCCTTTAATTCAATTATGGGAGAAATGTCTGGGGCCATTTTATTTTTCACAGAGTACCATGTATCTAGTAATATATTTAGTGTACTATTATTTTGCTTAATTTTAACCTGTTTAACCTTTTTTTTGATTGGCCAAACTTAAGTCCTCACCAGTGCATGTTTCTGGCAGTAACTGGCAGGCCAGTAAATGAGCCGAATTCTGTATCTCTCCACATTCACACAGCGTTTTGCTGTCCGCCAACAGCCCACACTTGAGTATGTTGGTCTTACATTTAGGGACTCTGACCTATGCAGGGTCCTCCAAGTGACGTAGAGGAGGTTGAATTCTACAGCTATATCCTCCTTTAATGCTGTTCCCTGTAATGTGAGTTCTTTTCTCCATCTTCTAATTTGGTTTTGCTCTTGTGTACCCTCAATAATGTTTGTTCTTGCCATAAAACTCTTCCTGGATTTGAGCTAGCAGACCTGAAGTTCATATCCATTCAGAGGATGTTGAGGGTCATTCTCTTGCTTAGTTCTCTCGGCGTCCGCTGCTACCTCTGTCCTGACCTTAGGTGGAGCGATACCAACCAGAGGATTTATTTTCTCAACTGGTGTAGGTTTGAGGCATCTAAGCGCTGTGGGGCGGTAAAGGTTTCCCTTGCTCGAAAGCCAGTCATATCCGACTCTAGGGTTCAGTGCTCATCTCTGTTTCAAAGCCAAAGAGCCAGCTTTGTCTGCTTCTGCAGATGTTTCAGGCCCAGGGCCGCCATCAGGGCAGTACTACCAGTACTGCCGTATAGGGCCCGGAGCTGACATGGGCCCTGCTGCCGCCGGCCACAACTGTGACATTACAGTGTGGGGCCCAATAGGATTGCTCAGTATGGGGCCCAGACATTTCTGATGGCAGCCCTGCATTTCCATAATCATGTGGCACGTTGTTTACCTTCCCACTGAAGTGGTCCTTATTTATCTACTTGCAATTTCTTCCTTTCGAACTGCTAGGTTGGCAGGAGCTGGGACAAAGACGGAAGCTAATTCCGTCCTGCAGATCCAGGTTGCCACTAGCCATGGGCTCTCCCACATCCATTCACACAGCCCCGTTCATGGACTGTGCCAGTTAGGGCTTCTGGGAGGTGTACTCCAAGAACAGCAGCTGTCTTCACCCACCCTCGATGGTTGGGAATTCCTGGTTTCCTGAGTGCCTGAGTCTCCCCCACCCACCACGACCTAAACCTCGTGTGCCTGCCTTGAAAACATGTAAGATCTCGGACGTTTCCAACAAGACCAATTAGACCAGGGTTCTCAAACTTTTTGGGCTGTGGGCTGGCCACATGTTTTAGCGGGCCGGCCACGTGGTTCCTCCTGCTGGAAGGATATTTTGCAACAGGATGAGATTGATTTTTTTAGGCTGCCATTTTCCCTGCATAAACCAGGGGTGCCCAAACTACGGCCAGTGGGCCAGATCCGACCCCTGACACCAATTCATCCGGCCCGTGACACCCTCGTCGCTCCTGGAAGCGGAAGTAAAACCAGTGGTGGGATTCAATTTTTTTACTACCTACTCTGTGGGCGTGGTATGATGGGCGTGGCCAGGGGAAAGCCTTGCGTTGCACCCGAATTAGGGTAAAACCCTGACTTACAAATGCCTCGAGTTGCATAAAATTTGACTTACATAATGATTTTGTGCTAAAACCATGTCCCGATTTACACAATTTCCTATGGGTTGGCTTCGAGTTATGTAAAAATTCATTTCCCTATGGGTTTGCTTCGATTTACATTAAAAATTCATTTCCCTATGGGTTTGCTTCAATTTACATAAAAAATTCATTTCCCTATGGGTTTGCTTCGATTTACATAAAAAATTCATTTCCCTATGGGTTTGCTTCGATTTACATAAAAAATTCATTTCCCTATGGGTTTGCTTCGATTTACATAAAAATTTCATTTTTTCCTATGGGTTTGTTTCGAGTTACATAAAAAATTGATCTAAGCAAAAGCCTACGGAACGGACTTTTTTTTTCATAAGCAGGGGTTTTACTGTACTTTATTTCAAAACCTGGATGGGCGGGGCTAGCCAGAATTTCTGCTACCCGTTTCTGGCGAACTGGGGCTACCCTGCTGAATCCCACCACTGATTAAAACGTACTTCCACTTCCAGGAGCGATGAAGGTGTCGTGGGCAAGGTGAATTGACGTCAGGGGCCAGATCCTGATTGAAGTTTATAAAATCATGTACGGTATAGACAAAGTAGATAAGGAAAAACTTTTCCCTATCGCACAACACTAGAACTAGGGGGCACTCCATGAAACGTTTGGGTACTAGTTCTCAAACAAATAAGAGAAAGTACTTTTTCACCCAGAGGATCACTGGTCTATGGAACTCCCTGCCGGGAGCAGTGGTGACAGCTGTCAGTCTTGACAGCTTTAAGAAAGGATTAGATAAAAGTTCATGGATTTTGTGTTCAAGGAATGGAGAAGTAGATGAATGAAGTAATGAAATTCAGCTCTTTATTAGTGGGGTTTGAACACAGTTTGGATGGAGCAAAACTCGGACTTATATACACTATTAACAGTAACAGTAACAATAATACAACAAGCCCATTGGCTAACAGAGTATGCACATTTTTCGATCCACTTATTTGCATAAGAATAGATACATGAGAAAAGATACATTCCGCTCCTGTCAGAAAACACAGTTAACATACATAACAATGGAGGACAAGGGTATCCATGGCTATAATTATGGATACCTAAGGACAATCTACGGGTTGGAGCATACCTGTCAAGTATCCTGGATTGGCCGGAATTTCCTGTATTTGGGCACTGATTTTCGTCCTTTCCTGCCAGGAGTTGCCGCTATCCCGGATCTTGGCAGCGGGGGGAAGGAGTTACTGCGCACCCCTTCTGCGCAGATCCTTTCTACGCATGCATAGAACTTTTCTATGCATGCGTAGAACCCTTCTACGCATGTGCAGAAGGGGATGCTTCTACGCATACGTAAAACCGACCAGCGCAGAACGGTTTTGCGCAGGTCTGTTGTACACGTGCGTAAGCCTTCTACGCATGTGTAGAACGGACTTGCGCAGAACCGTTCTGCGCAGGCCCCGTATTGTCCGGAGCCACGCTTGTCAGGTATGGGTTGGATAGGCAGGATATCTCTCAATGCCATTTCCAGGGAATCCTAAGCAGGTGAAGGCATCTCCTTGGGAATACCCTGAAGGAAATGGTGAGCCATTGTGTGAGAGAGAATGCTGGACTGGATGGGCTGTGGCCTGTTCCAGCAAGGCTGTTCTTATGTTCTTATCTGCCACACTGGCCGTAGTTTGGGCACCCTTGAATTAGACAATATGGCGTTAATTTATACATCAGACAAAGTACAATGGTGTTTGCTTTTTTTTGAAAGCCCCAAATTCACAAAAATGGGGGCGGGAGGGGGGAAAAAGACACACACACCCCTTCCCCGCTTCTTCGAGCCACTTGAACTACTCCTCCTCTTAAAAGCGGCGCTCCGCGGTTGGAAAAAAGTTTCTGCCGCCGGGCGGGCGGAAGGCGTGGCCTCTCGGAGGCGTGGCTTCCATGCCTGCCCCGCCCACCGCCCGCCCCGTCTCAAGCACCGGTTTCTTTGGCACCACCGCACAGTCCACCCGCGGGACTTCCTGATCGCTTTCCATTGGCTGCAGGTACGAAACAGCCAGAGGACCCGCGGAAACTCATGCAAATCTCGGGTCGGATCCGCAGCCTCGGTCGCCGAAGCGGGCTCTTGCTGCTGCTGCTTCCTCCTCCTCCTCTTCTCCGCTGCCGTCGAGGAGCCCCGTCGGGTCCTGCCAGAGAATCAGGCTAAGACAGCACGTGCGCGCGGGAGAGCTCCTCCCCGATCCTGTCCCGCCGGCTGGCCAGGGTGGGTGGGTGTCGCGCGGAAGAGGGGGCAGAATTTTTGGGGAGCGCTGGTTCACCACCCCACGTGGTGGAAGATCGAGGGGGCGGGAAGTGAAAGGCGACGAAAGGAGCCAAAAATCATATAATTTTTTTTTTAAAAAATCCCCCCGGGCGTCGCGGTCAGGCGCTGGAATCATGAACGAAATGTCCAGTTTCCTGCACATCGGGGACATCGTCTCTTTGTACGCCGAAGGCTCCGTCAATGGCTTCATCAGCACTTTGGGGTGAGTGACAGGCGGGCACCTTTCCGTCGGATGGGAGGAAGGCGGGGGGGGGGGCTACGGAGGGGGGAGTTGCAGTTTTAAAAGAAAGAAAGGAAATGGAAGGAGAAAAATGGAAAGAAAGAGCAAACGGGATCGCCCACCCCCTCTCTTAAGGCTTCACCGCTTAACTCCGGGATGCCCAAACTTTTTGAGCTGCGAGCCAGTCACGTGGTTTAAGGGGCCAATCACTATGGCCCGTGGCCCAGATCTGGCCCCCGACACCAATTCATCTGGCCCCGAAGCCCTCTTCGCTTCCGGGAGCGAGGAGGGCTTTGTGGGGGGTGAATTGGTGTCTGGGGCCAAATCCGGCCCACGGGCTGTAGTTTGGGCACTTCTGGCTGAAGCGTGGAGCGCAACGCTAGGCTAAGAGCGCTTCTTTGCGCAACAAAGGGGCAATCCTGCGACTAAAATTCTTCTAAAGTTCTATATCAGCCCTAGTCAGTGTTGCCAGTGGTTAGAGAAGCCCACTTTTTAGGGGGTGTGAGGGAAGCCTGGTTCAAGCCCAGAGAAGGATTCCTGGCCAGAAACCTAGGCCTGTTGCTTTGGGTCAGGATTAGAGGGTTGAGAGGATTGACCAGTTTCACCATCAGCCACTTCGCATTAAATCAGCCTCGATCAAAAACAAAAAGAAAAAATTGAGGACTAGAATCTTATGGTTCCTTTTAGGAGAAATGCCGTTGCTAGCCAGCAACACCACTGCTCTGCGATGTCCCAGATTCAACCCTGCCATCTCCAGATAAAACCCCTGCCCAAAACCTAAGAGTTCTGGACAGTGCTCAACTCCTCGCCGGTCGCCTCTCTGCAACATTTTGCTTTGTTTGTCAATACGGGGAAGGCGCCTTTGGTGTATGCAAACCAAGACACGGGACACAGCCTCGGGCTGGGTTAACTCAGGTTTATTGCATCGTGGACAGAGGGAACATGAGGTAATGGCGGATCAATAGCTCTTTATATACAGCAGTAATACATTTGAACGTGGTGCCATGGTAGCCCATTGGCTACTGTCTGCGTGACGTCATTGCAGGTCACGCCCTTCTTGTCCAGGTGTAGGTAGTGGCGGGAAAACTTCCCGCGCTGTTGCCTTTGATGAGTTCGGACCAAGAGAGCTTGGACGCTCGCTGCTGCCAGCTGGTGGTCATTAGCTCGCGTCCTATTACAGGGCTTATATGATACAGCTGAAGGTTACATTGTTGCTATAGGCAAGGTTACATTGACTCAGATACATTGCAATCCATGTGTACAGTAAAACCATCAGAACACAACATCCCTCCCCCCTAGGACGAGACAAAGTCTCGAGCCCACCTTAACACACTCCCCCCCCCTTATGAGACAAAGTCTCTCAGCCAAGATGGCTTATTTCGAACACGCTGGGGTCTCGGTGCGGGCTGCCTCTCCCTGGGATTGCTACCTTCTCTTTGTCCCCTGGTCTCCTGTCCTGCAATATGAGAGGGAGACTCGTTAGTGACTTTCCGCGGCTCCGCGGCGCTGTTGGGAGGTGTGCTCTTTCTTAGGGAGGAACCGGGGGCACTGGGGGCTAACGAAAAACCCCTCTTCTCGCTTGGATGGGTGGGGGAACACTCCTGAAAACCCCCCCGGCTCGCCAAATCAAAATCAAAATCACTATCGGGGGCAGCGGTCGCGAACTCCTCTCCCCCTTCCCCGGCCCCTGCTAGAGCTGGCGTATCAAAGGGATATGAGTCGGGGCCGCTGCTTCTGCTTCCTTCCCCCCATGCTTGGGACTGTTGCCCACTGCTGTCTCCCCCTTGGGTTAAGCGGGTGGGGGAGAACCCTAACGCTGAATCCTGTTGCTGAGCTCCACTGACTGGCCCAATCACTCGGTGCCTCAGTTGATCTGCGTGCCTCCTCCAGAGGAGGCCGGTGTTCGTCTCGACCCGGTACGACACTGGCCCCGTCTGTTCTACAACCGTCCCTGGTACCCAGGCTGGCCCTGCGCTGGAATAGTTCCTGCAGTGAACAGGGTCACCGGCAGCGAAACCTTTCGAGACTGCCAACCCCACGTTTTTCCCTTTATCCTCGACTCTCGTTGGGTCTAGCCTGGACAGGAGCGTGGTCAGCTTTCGCCGCATCAAGAGCTCTGCCGGCGAGTAGCCGGATGCCAAAGGGGTCACCCTATACGCTAAGAGGAATTGGCACACTTGGTGATTCAGGTCCCCCGGGCCCATGCGCCGCAGCGCCTCCTTCGTTGTACGCACCAACCGTTCCACTTGGCCATTCGTGGCCGGGTGAAACGGTGCGGACGTGATATGCCGAATGGCGTTTGTCCCCATGAATGCCCCGAACTCAGCGGAGGTGAAACAACTAGCGTTATCGCTGACTAAAGTGTCGGGTAAACCGAACGTGGAAAAGACTCTCCGTAGCCGGCTAATTGTCGTGGCGGAGGACGTGCTTTTTACCGGGATAACCTCCAGCCACTTGGAGAACGCATCCACGACTAGGAGAAACATGGTTCCTCGGAATGGGCCAGCGAAATCTACGTGCACCCTGGACCATGGTCCCCGTGCTGTGTCCCATTCCCTATGTGGAAGACGGGCCGCCTCAGGGCGGGACCCCTGGCAAGCCTCGCAAGTGCCAACCATGTGCTCAATATCCGTGTCCAGCTGCGGCCACCAGAAGTAACTCCGGGCCAGCGCCTTTGAACGAACTATGCCCGGGTGGCTGACGTGCAGCAGTTCGAGCACCCTCGTCCGCAGGGGCGCAGGGACCACCACCCGTTGGCCCCACAGAAGGCACCCCCTCTCTAGGGACAACTCTAGCTTTTTCCTAAAGAACGGGTCGAACTCCGTACTCGGGGACGAACCCGGCCACCCCTTCTGCACCCATGAGCAAACCTTCGCCAGTGTCCTGTCCTTTCCTGTCGCCCTAGCAATGTCGGCTGGCACTATTGGGGGAGCGTCTAAAACCTCAATCAGCAACACCTGGCGGTCCTTTTCTGCTCTCGCCTTTTGGGCGTCCGACAATGGCAAGGGGGATCTCGAAAGCGCATCAGCATGGCTGATCTCCTTTCCGGGCCTGTACTCCAACTCATGTTGGTACGCGTTGAGGAAAATAGCCCATCGCAGCATTCTCGGGGACAGGATCTGCGGCGTGGGCTTGTGCGCCGTGAAAATCCCTAACAGCGGTTTGTGATCGGTCACGATTTTGAACGGGCGGCCATACAAAAAATCGTGAAATTTTTTGGTCCCCGATACGATTGCTAATGCTTCCCTGTCGGTTTGCGCGTAATTCCGCTCCGCTTGGGACAGGGACCTTGAGTAAAATGCTACCGGGGCCTCCCTTCCGTCCTCCAACACGTGGCACAGCACCGCCCCCACCCCCACCGGGGATGCATCACAAACTAGGACCACAGGCCGTTTGGGGTCGAAATGCGTCAGGATTGCCTCAGATGTTAGGAGTTGCTTTAGCTCCTTGAACGCCCTCTCGTGCTCATTACCCCACATCCACGGCTCCTCCTTTTTCAGCAACCGATGGAGCGGTTCGGCCACGGACGCCTTCCGCGGGAGGAATGTATGGTAAAAATTTAGGAGCCCCAGGAAAGATTGCAGCTCGGTCTTGGATGTGGGGCGAGGGGCCTTTTTAATGGCTGCTACCTTGGATTTAGACGGCTTAATCCCCTCGGGTGTGATTCGGAACCCTAAAAACTCGACCTCTGTTTCGAAAAAAACACATTTATCCTTCCTCAATCTCAGCCCCGCTTTCTCGAACACGGTCAGTACCTTGTCCAACCTTTTCGCTAGTTCAGCCTCACTCCCCCCTGTTATCAACACGTCATCAAAATAAGGCAACACCCCCTCCAGGCCCTTTAGGAGGCGTTCCACGAGCGATTGAAAAAGACCGGGTGCCGAGTTCACGCCGAACTGTAACCGCGACACCTGGAACGCTCCCTTATGTGTAACTATCGTTTGTGCCGCGGCCGTGGCGGGGGTCACAGGAAGTTGCTGATAGGCTTGTGCCAAATCGAGCTTAGCGAAACACTTTCCCCCATTTAGCCTGGCCAAAAGGTGGCTTATCACTGGCACCGGGTATGCATTAGGGCGGATCGCCTTGTTAATTGTACACTTATAATCTGCGCAAATGCGCACCTCCCCGTTAGCCTTTAGAGCCGTTACAATTGGAGTTTCCCACTCCGCGGAATCAACAGGAATAAGAATCCCCTGGCCCACCAGTTTGTCCAATTCCGCCTCTATCTTGTCCTTGAGTGCAAACGGCACCCTGCGTGGTTTGAGTCTTATCGGGCGGACCTCCGGGTCTATGTCGAAAGCTACAGGGGGTCCCTTGAACTTTCCGAGTCCTTTCTCAAAAACAGCGGGATGCGCATCGCAAACCGCTTGTATTGGGTCCCCCCCCACGGTATGCACCCCCCCTATGAACAACCCTAAGGGCTGAAACCACTGTGTTCCCAGGAGGCTACAGCTTCCCCCTTTCAGGACAACTAGGGGCAGTTCCGCAGAATGTCTCTTAAAATTGACCCGAAACTTCCCAACCCCCAATACCGGAATGTTGTTTCCCTGTACGTCCCGTAGTGTGGACCTCAACGCTCTAAGCTTTGGCCGCACGTGGGGGTCGATTTTCAGGAACTCTTTCTGGGGAATTATGGAAAAGGAGGACCCCGAGTCAATTTCCATCTTAATAGGGGCCCCTTGTACTAATACCTCAACGAAGTAATGGGACTGTCCCGCGGACACGCTGAACACTGAGGCGTCGTCCTCGCTGCTGTCCGAGACGCGGCCCACGCCGTCCTGCTTCCTCGTGGTCTGGGCGCCATCTTTGGGCCTTGCTGGACGGTCCGGCCTGGCCGCGCGGTCTTGTGATTGCCTCCGGCCCTCTTTCCGCTTTCTGCACGCCTTGGCGATGTGCCCCCGACGGCCGCAGGTGTAACACTCGGCCTTCCTGAACGGGCATCTCGCGCGCTCGTGGGCCGCTCCGCAACCCTCGCAGCGTCGACCGCCCTTCCGGACCTTCTGGACCTCCTCGCCGTCGCTGCCTTCCGTAGACGACTTTGAGGCCCGCCGAGTCGCGTGCACCGACTGTCCGGCCTTCCCGTGCACCGAATTTTCCGCCTTGCCGGCTTTAGGACGCCACTCACGCCACTGATGCATCTCGTCCACTCCGGCATTCGTGGACTCTGCGGCTTCCGCGGCCTCTATGACTTCGGCCAGCGTGGGTGGCGGCTCCTTATTCATCAAGCTGCGCTGCACCTCCTTGTCTTTCAGGCCACATAACACGCCGTCCCTGAGGACCATCTCCAGGATGTCGCCCCATTTACAGGGGGCGGCGGCTATCCTCATGGCGGCCACGAATGCCTCAACCGACTCGTCTGGCGCTTGGACTCGCCTCCAAAACGCGCTCCGAGCGGGAAACATTGCCCTCGAGGGGCAGAACCGCTCTCGCAGCAGCTTCATGATGTCGCTCGCCTTAAAGTCGCTCACCTTCTTCGGAGCGATTATGCCCACCAGCGTCCGCTTGGTTTCCATCCCGAGCATTCTGGTGAGGATGGCCCTCTTCCTCTCCTCGTCGTCTTGTTTGACTCTGAGTTCCACCAGTGCCGCCTGGAAGTCCATCTCAAGCAGCTCCCAGTCTTGCGGTTTGGTGATGTTGAACCCGCTCTGTGCCCTGGCTGTTCCGTGGGGATCCATCATCCCACCTTCGTCGCCAATTTGGTGTATGCAAACCAAGACACGGGACACAGCCTCGGGCTGGGTTAACTCAGGTTTATTGCATCGTGGACAGAGGGAACATGAGGTAATGGCGGATCAATAGCTCTTTATATACAGCAGTAATACATTTGAACGTGGTGCCATGGTAGCCCATTGGCTACTGTCTGCGTGACGTCATTGCAGGTCACGCCCTTCTTGTCCAGGTGTAGGTAGTGGCGGGAAAACTTCCCGCGCTGTTGCCTTTGATGAGTTCGGACCAAGAGAGCTTGGACGCTCGCTGCTGCCAGCTGGTGGTCATTAGCTCGCGTCCTATTACAGGGCTTATATGATACAGCTGAAGGTTACATTGTTGCTATAGGCAAGGTTACATTGACTCAGATACATTGCAATCCATGTGTACAGTAAAACCATCAGAACACAACAGCGCCTATGTGCCAGCTCACAGCTCCATGGACCTCACCTCCACCTCTTACCCCGCCGGCAGCCCCGGAACCTGGGCTTGGATGGGAGGGAATTCGGAGCTTTCCCAGCAGGATCCATGCAGGATCTACTGAAGAATGAGATCAATGCTCAGGCTGCTCATAGGTTGAGATGCCTTCCTGCTGTGAGCTGTAATCCGTTTCCAAACCACTTGTTTGTCTGGCTTAAAGACAACCAGCACCAGCAGCTCTGTTCACTTTGAACCAGTAGGCTTCCTTGAACCTCTTCGGCAACTGCTGTAGGGGGTGGGGGTGGGGGATCGAAACAGCTCTCTCCCCCCCCCCCAGCATGTGTGAATTACTGATCTAGCAGTGTGAAGATAATGACATTCATGCGTTTTCATCTATGCAGGATGCAACCTGATGCCAGTAGTTCCTGGTGTACACATGCATAAACAAATTAATAAGTACTAGTTGAATATGATTGGTAGAAATAATCCTGATGGCAAGCATGGGGGAGAAGTCTCAGCTTGGAGTTGTTTTTTGCCACGCCTTATTTGTAACTACTTGGAAGCCTATTTGTTTTGCTTGGATGACAAAACAAAGTACTGTATTATCCATCCTTAACTGATAACATTACTATGGTGTATGGGCTCCTTTTGATTTTGAAAGTGGTAGGAATTGATCTCTCACCTGATCATTCCTGTTCTTTATAATGTCATTCAGTGATACTGAAAAAAACCCGTGGCTTTGCATGTTAGCCTTGAATTCCATTTGCTCAGCTCCATAATATTAATGCAGTTAATACTGACTTTGATGGCATGTACTTTGCTTTCTTTCTGGAAAGGCAAATTGTGTCGCATTCAGCAGACGCCTTTCTTGAATTGCCATGACCTCCCTCCTCTATGCTGTTTGCTCCCAGTTAAACTTCCCACTCTTGTTTCTCCTTTTCCCCAAAACCTCCTTTCACTTTTGTAACGTCTTCTGTTTAAGATTGTAATCCTGCTGGGCAGGGACTTTGTCACTTCCAGCACCCAGTAGATGGTGGCTGGCGCTCAATAAATGCTAATTGGTAGCCGTGAATCAGTGCTTGCAAACCGTGACATAACCTGCCAAGAAGCTTGTCAGCACAGAGTCCTTGGGAGCTGCTGAAAGTACAATCCAGCTGCTATCCAGCTGTGCCAGTTTATTCTTTATTCTGGTGGCCTCTTTTGTATCCTCAGCAGTGAGTGCATGTGAGTCGGTCCTTGGTTTCTCTTTGTCAAGGATCTTTGATTTCTATTCCACCCTTTGTTGTTGTTCAGTCGCACAGTTGATTCCGACCGTTTGCAACCCCATGGGCCATTGACTTCCAGGCACCTCTGTCCTCACCATCCTCAACCTGCCCAGCTCGGTGCCCATTGCGTCTACAATACCATCTAGCCATCTCATTTTCTGCTGCCCCTAGAAGCATACAGAGATGTCTGCATGGTTGGACCAGGAGTTAACTGTCATGATGAGCTCCTGCAAAGTTTCTTTTTCAGTCTCATCTCCCTTAGCAGATTGTCTGGCTGGCAGGTTGTTGTGTCCAAGCGTTGTTTGTTATAATCGTTTGAGCGCCGTAAAGTCTATGGTGCTTTTGCGCACCTTTTGTAAAGGCACCATTTTCAAATGTCTGTCAAAATAGCTGATTCATCAATACAAACTTTCCCACTTCTCCGGAAGCTTGCCAAAATGTATCAACCTGTGTAACTGCCATTCTCACTGTATATAAGCTGGCCACCTTGTACATGTTCCCCAGTCTGGTATTATGAGCTGAATAATAAATCACTGTGCTTGACCTGATCCTGCTGGTCAGAATACTTCTTAAGCACCGAACTCAACATAGGTGGAGTCATAACTTGGGTAGAGTGATCAGGACTTTGACTGAGGGCACCAAGATTTAGAGGGTGCAGAGTTTGATGGTGGAAGTGTGCAGATGCCCTCACTGGCATTTGCTAGTGGGAAGGCATGAAACTGTGTGCCCCAAACAAGGATTCCACTTGTCTGTCCTCTTCCCCACACAGAAAGAAATGCAAAGAACATGGCCAATTGTTGGATCAATTTGAATGTAGTGAGCTGACATCCTGGTCTTTCTCACTATTCCTCTAATTGTCCTGTGCATACATCAGCTACGTGCAACTCAATAGACTGGGTATGCCCCAGCTGCAAACATTGCTAGTTATAACTCTGCTAGAAGAGTCTTCTGTTGATATTCTTCTTTTGGACAGCCAAAATGAAGCCGTCACCTTCGCTTTTTCATTGGTCAAAATTAAATCTGATCTTGTCTCAGATAGTAATTGGCAGACCAGTAAATGAGCCTGATTCTGTATCTCCCTACCTTCACACAGCATGGTGTTGTCTGCCAGAATTCTTTTGATGGTTTCCGTAGTAAGTTGCACTTGAGAAGGCTTGTTGAATCAGTGGGGATTTGTTAAGTCATGTACTTCATAAGTTCCATCGATTCAAATGGGCCTTCTCTAGTTGTAACTTATAATAATGCAGCAGGATTTAAACCTTGGAGTTGCTGTGCAATCTACAAATGCCTGGTGCAAGGCTTGGTCACATCTAGTTTTCTTGTCTTCTAAATGGTATATATAGCTCAATAGAGATGTCTATGCATAATCACAAAGATGCACATGCTTGTTTTATTTACATCAAAGTACAAAGTCAAACAGGGTTCAGAAAGCATTGCAGGGCTGAATGGATGTTTCAGGATCTCTGTCAATAATTATATTGTCCAGAACACGTTAAGGACTGGCAGCTATGCAACTTCACATGACTACATAGGCTGGCCCTTCTCCCAGGAAGCACAGTGAGGAATCACTGAGCTATCCAGCCATAATTATGTATACCAATCGTAATTATGTTAGTAAAAATAAAGGTCTCCCTTGCTCGAAAGCCAGTCATATCCGACTCTAGGGTTCAGTGTTCATCTCTGTTTCAAACCTGAAGAGCCAGCACTGTCTGCTTCTGCATACGTTTCCATGGTCATGTGGCAGGCATGACTAGACAGCGCACGGAACGCTGTTTACCTTCCCACCAAAGTGGTCCCTATTTTTTTACTTGTAATGTCTTGCTTTCAAACTGCTAGTTTGGCAGGAGCTGGGACAAAGACGGGAGCTCATTCTGTCCTGCAGTACTCAGGAATCGAACTGCTGACCTCCCTCCTCCTAGTCAGCGTCTTAGCCACTTAGGCCACTGCAGTTATGTTATTATTAAGTTAAGCATCCAAATATTAGTAATTATGATGTTTTACTAGGAAGGGCGTGTCTGCCGGATTTGGCTCTTCTGGTCACTGTGGCACAGATCTGGGAAAAGTTAGTTTTGGTCTATAAATCCCAGAAACCCCAGGCAAACAGGATTATTGGAGTTGTAGACCACAAACCAACTTTTGCAAGCTGTCTGAACTGATGGGGTCTGAACTCTCTGCGACAAACCAGGAAAGGGACCTTGGTGTCCTGGTGGACAACTCAATGAAGGTGTCAACCCAGTGTGCCTCAGCAGTGAAAAAAGCAAACTCAATGCTAGGGATCATTAGGAAGGGTATAGAAAATAAGTCAGCAAGTGTCATTTTGCCTCTTTATAAATCTATGGTGAGGCCCCATCTGGAATACTGTGTACAGTTCTGGTCGCCATACCTCCAGAAGGATATTATGGAGCTGGAAAAAGTGCAGAGGAGGGCAACCAGAATGATTAGGGGACTGGAACACCTTCCTTACCATCTGAGGCTGCAACGGTTGGGCCTCTTCACTCTTGAACGACGACGTCTAAGAGGTGACCTGATTGAAGTTTATAAAATCATGCACGGTGTGGACAAAGTAGATAAGGAAAAACTGTTTTCCCTATCGCATAATACTAGAACTAGGGGACACTCCATGAAACTTTTGGGTACTAGTTCTCAAACAAATAAGAGAAAGTACTTTTTCACCCAGAGGATTACTGGTCTATGGAACTCCCTGCCAGAAGAAGTGGTGACAGCTGTCAGTCTTGACAGCTTTAAGAAAGGATTAGACAAGTTCATGGAGGAGAAGAGTATCAATGGCTATAATTATGGATACTTAAGGACAACCTCCGGGTTGGAGAGATAGGCAGGATATCTCTCAATATCATTTCCAGGGAATCCTAAGCAGGTGAAGGCATCTCCTTGGGAATATCCTGAAGGAAATGGTGAGCCACTGTGTGAGGCAGAATGCTGGACTGGATGGGCTGTGGCCTGTTCCAGCAAGGCTGTTCTTATGTTCTTATGTTCTTATGTCTCCTGGTGCATCAGATAAAGAAGAGGAAAGGGGGAGTGAAATAACTTTTTCCTTTTGATTGCTCATTAAAAATAATAATAAATGGCTGTAACTGAATTGGTGTTCAACGTCTATTTAAACTGTGCCTTTTGTTCTTAAATTTCAGTCTGAAGTCATGTTCTTTGCTATGGCTGGTGTTCAGAACTGGCCAAAATGTTAAAATTACAAGGCTGGGACGAATGCAAGAGACAATTAAAGGCTCCTTGGAGAAATGAAAAGTTTCTGTCTTGTAACAGAAGTATTCATTGGTGACCAAACATGTCAAATGAGAATTGCCTGAGGGCTAAATAAAGCTGCAGGTTCCACCCTTTAGTACTTAGCTTTGCTGGCTTTGATTTAATCTTAAGAAAGGACAGGCAGGTAGAGAAGAAAAGTCTTGAAAGCATGTTCATTTAAAGCAGCAATCCGGAGAGTAATTGTGATCATAGACAAGGAAGATTAGCCATGTGAACCATATTCAAATTGTAAAGAATGCAAAAGATGCAGGAGGCAGATGATACCTTTTCTGTATCACTAAGAAAAACAAAACATTGTGCGAGCTTTCATGGTCTTCAGGCATTTGTTAAAATGTTCATGGCATGGTGGTCTGCCAGGCTCTCTTCTTAAGAACAGCAAAATATTCCCTGGTGTTAGGATGCTTCCACGAAAGCTTGCACAACGTTTTGTTTTTCGTAGTGATCCAATAAAGGTATCATCTGCCTCCTGCATCTTTTGATCATAGAGGAGCTTCCTTTTTATTAACAGATCCAAAGAACAGAGGCTGTTAAAAAAGTTGGTGCTAATATCAAAGCAAAGATCCACTTGATCCATGAGAGACTTGCACAGATTAACAAGACTACCATTTCAAAAACTATCCATAAGTGGCTATCACCTGTGGTCCATGGTAAGGGGACCCCTGCTTATTGCTTCTCTGCAGCAGGGGTAGAAACAAATTTGTTCCCCTCAGTAACTCTTGTGCTTCTCTAAGAATACTAGAAAGTAAGGGATGGAAGAAGAAGGCAGAGATGGCGCCCCTTGATGCAGAGAGCAGGGTGTGGCATGTATTTGCCTATGTGTCATCATCTTTCCTTGGAAAAACAATGTGCATCTTTAAGGGATAAAATGAATCATGGGTGAGAATGAATGTGGGTGGCAATCCCATGAAACACAGGCTATATATGAGCTGTGTGTGTATTTTAAATATTGGAATACAGGTAATATTGGGTGAGAAAGAGGGGGAAGTTTATCCTGGAGTTTGAGTCTGTGTTGGGGTGTTCCAGAATTCGATTATGGAGTTGACAGAAGACTTAATGCCAAGAATGGCTTACAGAAGGATGTACTGTATATGATGGGACCTGCCCTCTGCTCAGTTCCACTTGTGGTCTGCACAGCCTTCTTCTGTCCAGAGATGAAATAAGCTATCTGTCACCTTGGCCAAGGAAAAGCTCTCTGCAAAGTTTTCTGTAGGTCAGGAGTAAGGAGTTCTCAACCTTTTAAAGCCAGGGGCCAGGTCACACTTCCTCAGAGACCTTTGGGGGCCAGACAGCCATTTTGCCCTTCCTCCACCACATGGCACTTCCTGGTGTGGAAGTGGGAGGGGGGCACATGAAATGGTGCCATGGGTTGCATCCAGCCCACAGGCTGCAGGTTGAGAATCCCTGATGTAGGTGATGGAAGCTAAGGTCTTCTACTTGACAATGAAGGAGCATTTTTCAAACACAGTTTAAATACATCGGGTTGACATTGCCTTGCTGGGACAGGAAGCTAAGGCATGGCAAGTTTTGGTTGTAGGACAGGACAGGAGAGTAGATTCGACTCTCCATTCTTCAGTCCTTTGTCCCAATTGCTGTCCCTCCTCTCTCTTTGTTACTGGGATAGTTTTACTTTGAACTAAATTAAGCTGCCTTATACTAGAGCTTGGTATAAAGTTACTTTTTTGGATCACAACTCCTAGAATTTCCCAACTGACGCAGAAACAGTCCAAAGTACTGGACTAGGTGAAACATATCACAAACAGTCAATTTCTTTTCTTTTCCAGTGCAAAAGGGTACTTATGTTCAATAGCAAAGGTGCCACGTAATGTTCCTTTGTTGTTGTCAGCTGCTGTCAAGTCACCTCCGATGTATGACAACCCTATGGATGGGTGACCTCCAAAATGTCCTGTCTTAAACATCTCTTAAATGTGTATATATATATTTGCACCCTCTGTATTTGGTCTTTCTCTTTTTATGCAGCCTTCTGTGCTCTCTCTTATTATCTTTTCCTGCAGGTCTTCTCATCTCATAATGTTCCCCTAGTTGCTGTGAATCCACATGAATGGGTTTACTGTATGCTCAGTAAACCCATTCGTATGGATTCACAGGGACTTGGGCTTCTGGGAATTGAAGTCCAAGAACAGCTGGAGTGCCAAGGTTCATCATCACTGCCCTAATACAAAAGTCTCTGATTTGTCATTTTTGTTTCATGAGAAAATTTGGCCTGATTTTATCTAGGACCCACTTATTTGGCTTTCTGGCAGTCCATGAAGCTTACAATATTTAAAATATTAAAAGATCTTTTCCTGCATTATCCAGTACAACCAGTGAATAGCATGAAGAAGTGGTTGTTTCTTTGTGAAGACTGCTTTAAGAGATGGTGGGCCGTCTTTTCTTTGATTACTTGTATTATGACAGTCAGAATTCTCCAGCCAGCATTGAAATTGTGAAGAGACTGGATATCTGTCAGAGAGGTTGCATTCACCTCAAAAGATTTTCCAGATTAAGGGAGGGATTGGGGAAAATGACCCCCCAAGATATTTTCTAGCTCCATAATTCTTTTGTTTTCAAAGTACACCACTCAACCATGATGCAACTTGCTCCTCCTCTGAAACTTTTTTGGATATCATTCACCTGGTTTAAACATTCACCTACAGTGATTTGAATCAACGTTTCTTCTCACAACAAGCCACAAACTTGGATTCTGTCAGGGTAGGGCTGCTTATCCTTGTTGCGAAGCGTGGTGCCTGCAAAGAATATGTGAGAAAGTGAGTATGACTATGTGCTGTAAATGCACTCTGACCCTGTCCTCGAAGAGGAAGGGCTTTGAGTAAACATGGCTGAATAAGTGGCTGCTATTTAGTTTTCAATCATACCTGTAGATTAACTATTATTGTGGTTGCAGGTAGATTTGAAGGGTGAGGCTCTGTGGAACTGTAACCAGCATTTGGAGAAGTTGTAGGACGTACATATGATGTGACATTTCATTCTTTGTTTCTTTGCATTAGGCCTCTTTCATGAGAGATTTAGTTTCTTACTGGATCCAGTTTAAGATACATGTACAGTACTCCTATTTGCTTGCAGTTGGCTTCCTCATATCTATGTTGGCTTCTCTTGCTTTATTTGCTTCTTCCTCTTCCTTGATCAACCAATAATTTCCTTTTGGGTAAATTATTATTATTATTATTTATTAGATTTATACCCCGCTCTACTCAAGCACAAGGCTGACTCAGAGTGGCTACAACAATCAATACACATACAATTACATCATAATATACATAATCACAAACCAAATAAATAATCAAAAATCCACAATAGTACAAAAGGCACAGCATCAAAATATCAATAATCAATAGTTACAAAATTCAGATACAAGATATAAGAGACAACAATCATGATATCAAAGGCATTGCAAAATAAAAGGGAAACCCCATTTCTGAAGCCCCCACAAAAACCGCCAGTAGCAGAACCGCCCCAAGAAACAGAGTCCAAAGTCACCATCCTTGTCCTCCTCCTGGCCGGTAACACGGGGAGTCCCTTTATCCTCCTGGCGTTGGCAGGGCCAGGAGGGCACGGCGGCTCAGGCATCGTCATCTTCAGGGCTCCCCGTGGCCACGGGGAGTCCCCTTTATCCTCCTGGCGTTGGCAGGGCTGGGAGGGCACGACGGCTCAGGCGGCAGCATTTTCAGGGCTCCCCGTGGCTACGGGGAGTCCCCTTTATCCTCCTGCCATTGGTGGGGTGGGGAGGGCACGGTGGCTCAGGCGTCATCGTCTTCAGGGCTCCACGTGGCCACGGGGAATCCCCTTTATCCTCCCGCGTTGGCAGGGCCGGGAGGGCGCAGCGGCTCAGGCGTCATTCTAAATATTGGCTCATTCTGTTTTATACCCCTATTCTTTCTCTCATGCAGCTGCTGACACTTTTCTTCAGAACTCATTGCATTCCTTTTCCATTTATTTTGCAAAGGTATTTGAAAACTCATCTATCCTCGGTCATTGACCTTTAGTCTCTGTTTCGTCTCCTCATTCTTTATAGAATCCATGGAAAACAGACACATTTTCCCTTAAAAAGAACTGGAGGAAACAAACTCTTTAATTTTATAATTGAGAAAATGCTACTTCATCTCGAATAACCCATTCATTTTTAAGTCAGATTGGTCTCTACATAATATTTCCATGGCCAACCAAGTATGCACTCATTTGGAAAATGTCTCATAGGAATTGCTTTGAATGCCCTAGTTAGTGAGTTAAAAAAAACACCTAAAGTAAATAAATAAATCGTAGTGTCCTTGTTCAAAACTATTGTCTTCTCCAGTATACCTCAGCAATTTGCAGTGGCACAACTCTTGAAATGTTATTATTATTTTTTTGGGGGGGAAAGTGTGAAGCAGTATGTGTACCTGCAGAGACCAACTCCCAAAAGTCATTTCCTCCCAATATGAATTATTGGGGAGCATCATATGTATACAAAACAGATTCAATGAAATATGATAAATAGGCCTAGTGTTCAAAATTTGCGGCACTATGAGAACTCCCTGGCATGTCCAAGGTGATGTCTCCACAGCGCGCCAAGTTTACACTTCCAGCACCACGAATTTTGAAACACAGGAGGCTCCGAAAATTTTCCTGACGCGGCAATCAGCTTTGGCAAAGGCTGCAGAGGGGATGGGACCAAGCAAGAGGCTGCTCGGAGCAGCCAGGACAAAGCGCAATCACCACCACCGACGTCAAAGCTGTCAGCAGCTGTGTGTCGGGGGCGGGACCGGCTTGCAAAAAAAAAGTTTGGGCATCACTGCATTAGATTAATACAAAACCCTCTACTGGGATGTAGCAATTTTTAGAGCAGGGTTGTGGAAACCTTTGGCCTGACATATTCTTTGATTTGTTGGTCCAATTAGTCCAACACATTATAAAAAGACCATTGGAACTATAGTACTGTATTTTAAAAAAATCTATCAATACTTTTCATATTAGCACAGAAATACCTTACAGATCCATGTCATGGTCCCATTTTAACATAGTATGTTTTGTCCAATGGTGAAAAAGTATGAGAGGAAATGAGTAACAAAACATCAGAGAATACTTAATGGAGGATGCAGGTATCTGGCAATTAATAACTTGTATGAAAAGGTAATGTATTCATCTAGCTGTTTACTCATCATTTCTTGATGGTCTTGATGGATCAGGATGACTTTTCTATTATTTCACAATTATTTGACTGCATTAAACTGATACAGTAGTTGGAGTGTGATGGCAAAGGAAAGAGGTCTGTCATAGAATCAGATGTGCTATTCCTAACTCTACTCAAATGGATATACACTGCCTGTTTACGTGAGTGTGCAACAACCTTACGTTTTGGACAGAGGCATTATATATGTAGAGGTGTGAAATGGGCTCAATCCCCTTGTCCTCACCCATTTTTTTTTGATGAATGTGAAAATGGTGAGATTGACCTAAACTTTAGGCTCTGTGTTGAGTTGGTTTGTGCCTCAAAGCTTGGGTGGTTCACACATGTCTATATAGAGAACTTTGTAATTGCCTTGTAGGGTCAGGCCAGGGTTAGGTGCTTCTGGATCCTCACAAGCAGGTCACCGTAGTAAAGTGTTGTACTGCTTTCTATCTCGCTTTTTGCATGATGGTGGCTAGTTGAGCAAACAATTTTGAAGATAAACTAGGCAAACAATGGTAGACTGATTTCTTCTTAGCAGTTGAAAAGTGTAAGTTCAGACATGCCTCGGTGTAGCTGGGAGCACTGAAAAACACTTGGAATGGACCTTTTTTGCATCCCTTTGAGAGCAGTGCTTTTCAAACAGCAGCAATTCATGTATTCAGTTATGAGTCATCCTGAGATGAGACATGGCAATCTTATCTCTAATTTGAGGTGTTTTTGCAAGTCATGCCGGTACCAGACCAATCCTTTCACAAGTTCAGTGAATACACAGAGGGAACATTAGAATTCCTGGAGCAAGACCCACTCATGACCAGAAGTCCTATGAATGGCTGTTGGATTGTGATGGGAAAGGGGTGTGTAGAGGACAGCAGCTAGGCTTGAGAAGTGACGTTAATCTGGCAGTGTCATTTGGACCCTGATTTCTCCCAAATGACCTGTTTGTTAGTTGTGCAGGGAAGAGTGTGTTCCAATTGTGGGGGAAGACTACTCTCTGTTTTCCCCCCACAGCTGGGTGGTCCATTCAGAATCCAAATCCAGCAAAGTCTCTTTGTTTGTCCTCCGTTATACATAATTACTGTGTATGAGCCATTTCTGTGACTGCAGTGGGTTTATACTGAGCAAATCTGAGTTGCCCATACAGAGCTGGTTGTCCTTTGTGGAAATAGAAGGCTAGGAAACTAGATGGGCTTTTGGTCAGATCCAATAGGGTTCCTCTCATTTTTAAAAATTAGGAAATTAGAATACATTGATTAGGATACTTAATAATATATTTCTCATTTTATCAAGCCAGAAAGACTGTTCAGTAAGGACAGCAGGGATTCTCAACCTGCAGCCCGTGGGCTGGGTGTGGCACACAACACCATTTCATGTGGCCCCCACAACCTCCACCAAACCAGGAAGTGCCATGTGGTGGAGGAAGGGCAAAATGGTTGTACGGCCCCCAAACTGAGGGAGCATGATCCGGCCCCTGGCCCTGGCTTAAAAAGGTTGAGAACTTCTGGGCTACAGTGTACTTCAGTTGCAAATCCTTCAGCTTCAACATTTGGCCAGGAAGCTTTAGGGTTTTCTTTCTGCATCCTAATGTCTGCAGAGTCTAGTGACTGATGGGGAGACCTCTGCAGGACTCAGAACCTTTTAAATGATATTTTAGTGATTTTAATAATATTTTAGAAGTGGTAGCCATGTTAGTATGTACAAGCATGTCAGAAATTAAACAAAGCAACAACAACAACAAAAACCAAAAAACATTGTGGCACCTTAAATACTAACTTCTGTAATGAACTTGATCCATGAAACACACATTTACATACAGGAGTTAGTATTTAAGGTGCCACAATGTTATTTTTTGTCTTTTTGTTTAGTTTTGTTTAATCTCTGAAATGATATTTTAGTTGTTCAGTAATATAGATCAAATGTTCCAGGTTTCAAGTGAGCAGATGTTTTAAAAGTAAAAGTGTTAAAAGCCACTGCTTTCCCCACCTTTTCTTGGGCCCCTGAGGGATTTTTTTTTGCATGATTTGTGATTGACGGTGTGATATGAGATTGTATTCACAGCTGCCTTGTCACAGTTCTGCAGCAGGAAATGTTCCACAATTTGCTGCCTCATACCAGCTCAGACTATTTGCCTTCAGTATTATCCAGTTGAAGCAGCTCTTCAGGATCTTGTATGCAGTGTTCACTTTTCTCTATTACCTGGTCCTTTAATCAGAAGAACTGGAGTTTGATCCAAGCATCTTCCATGCGCAGAGCGTGTGTGCTGCTTCTAGCCTACAGACTGTGTCTACTGCATTGTCATGATGATATGGAGCATGTACCTTCTTGTATCCCCATTACTGATCACCAACTTTGATTTCCTATATAGTATCCAGCTTTGCAGCTGAACTGGGTCTTGAGATCCACAGATCCCTCTGTGATAAACGGCACCCAAATCTTACACATATTGCAGTCAAGAACACTTCAAATTCTTCTGACTTCAGTAAAACCTATTTGATATGATTTTGGGCCAGGTTTTTTCTACGGTAACAAAACAGTAGGGTTTTTCAAATCTACTCCTTTGTTTTCAAACCTTTTAATGTACTTTTCATTTACTAGAAGGCAGTTTGAATTTGTTTTTAAGCACACTATTGTCCATGATTTTGTAGCCAGATTGGATTCTGTTGCATAGGGTTGTATACAGCAATTTCTTGTATGGCGAAGGTGTCTCCATTCAGCAATCCCCATACACTGAATAATAAATGGTGTGGTTTATCTATATTTTAACATCATAAGGGGAGCTGTGCTGGATCAAGCTAAAGGCCCACCCTTGCTTAGCATTTCTTTCCCCACAGAGGCAGGCAACTCATTTTGTCCCTCATTCCAATGAATGGCTCATGTACACAGGGTGACTAGATACAACAAAAGGTAGAAAAAACATTTTTCAAAAGGTGTGGGTTTGAATACAGCTTCCCTAATGGCCTTTTCATTTCTGCCTGTCTGGTAAAAGTTCAGGAACTCTTCTGCTGATGTAGATAGCGAGCGGGTCACGTGTCATGTGTTTGGTCATTGAAACACACATGCTTTTGAGTCCTAAGCACAGCTTTTTGTCATTTGGATTGTCCCAGATTAACATCCTGTGGATTCATCCTGGCGGCTGCTTTGTGACTGTGCCAAAAATTGCAGGATTTCTATTTTGGTGAATTCCCTGTTGGAACAAAGCAACAACAAATGTAAGCACAGCAGTGGCTCAGTCAGAATGTGTACTAATTAACACTGGCTAAATAAATGTCCTTAATGTTGCAGTTGCACTAATTGTCTGATTTTAGCACCTAGGAAAGAAAACCAGTATAGTCTAGTTGCTGTCAGTTCTGAGCATCCCCATGTCTTACTGAGTCTATGGTGGTATTAAATACTGGTTAAATAATTTCACATTAGTACGTAGTGATTTTACACCTAGGGTTAAAAAATCCCCATCAACTGCAGTTGATTAGAGCTGATTAGTAAAAACTCTATAACTTGTACCATGCATGTTAATGTGAAGGTTTATTAAAATAAAAATACTGTATCTAGTGTGTGTGCCACTTGGTGGTGACTGTTTTGCTGTTGATTTGCAAGAGTAGTAAACTGTGAGTATCATGAAGTCAATTAAATAGTCCTTTCTAAGACTCATACTTTGCTTCTCACACAAGTCCACTTCAAATATATTTAAAATTTAGTCCTTTCAGTGCATATTCTTGCATTCTTTTGATGTTAAGTATATTCCACTATAGGAACTATGTTGCAACTTGCAAGGGTTTAGTTTTTAGAGATATCCTTTATACAATGAAGTCAGAATAAATAATGAAAATTATTGTATTTGCTGGCATATAAAATGCATCGGAGCATAAGATGCACCCCGTTATTAGCAAAAGATGCACTCAATTTTTCTAGTATATTTTAAAGGGAGGAAGTGGGTCTTATATGCCACCAAATACGGTAAGTATTTATTGGAGGATGATCACAATGTATACATATTTCCAGGGGAAAAGACCATGAGTCGTACCCCTCAATAAAAGAGAAAAAGAAATCAATAAATCTATCAAGCTTTATTTGAAACAGAATGTTCCAGAGTTGTAGCTTGCTTTATGAGGTGCAGAATTATTTGCTCTTGTTAAGTGTTGTCAAGTCATTTCCCACTTACCTTGGTCCAACAAATGAGTTCAAAATGTCACCACCAATCTATCTTGCATTTGGTCTTCCTCTTTTTCTGCTGTCTTCAGCTTTCCCAGCATTACTGTCTTTCCTGCGAGTCTTATCTTCTCATCATGTGCCCAAAGTAGGATAGTCTCCATTCATCATTTTTGTTTTTAGAGTGATCTACTTATTTGTCTTTCTGAGATTTGAAAACCTCTCCTACATAATCATATTTCAAATTAATCATTTTCCCCCTATCAACTTTTTTCAATGTCCAACTTTCACATATATACATAGTACAGCAATTGGAAATACAATGAAGTTTATGATCTTGGCCTTTGTCTATGATGGCATGGTGTAAAACTGGATTGTCTTCTGTAGTTCCTTCACAGCTGCTTTCCTAAATCTCAATCTTCCTCTGATTCCTTGGCTGCAATTATCATTTGGTTCTGTGATTTTAATCAAGGTACACAAAATCTTTTGACAAATTCAGTTTTTCATTGTCAAAGCTAAAGTTATATAGTTCTTCTGTAGTTGTGACTTTTGACTTTTGAATGTTCAGCTGCAGTCCTGCTTTTGCACTTCCTTCTTTCATGTTTGCTAAAAATCATTTTAAATCATTGCTGTCAGTAAGAAGGTGTCATCTGGATATCTTCAATTATTGATGTTTTCTCCCACCAGTTTCCTCTCTGCCTTCATCTAACTCTAATCCAGCTTTCCATGTGATATGCTCTATCTATTGACTTGAACAAGTAGTGAGATAAAATACACCCTTGTCTACCATCTTTGCCTCTGGGAAAGTGTTCTGTTTCTTTATGTTCTGTCCAAATACCAGCTTCTTGTCTGCAATGTAAGTTAGACACCAGAGCATTCAAGTGTTGAAGCACACTCATTTCATTGAGAACAGTCCATGAGACAGAATGGTCTAAACACATTCTAAAGCAAATATCTGTATTAACTTAGTGTGGATTTCCCACGCCCGTTGGGCATGGAACGGCCCTGGCAGAGGCCACTACGGTAGAGAAAACTCCTGGCTCGTGGCATCTGCGGGCAGAGAAATTAAGGGGGGTGGATAAATGATAGGGTTTGATTCACCCAACTCCTGACCTGACCAGCGGTTCTGCTGAAAGAGCAAATACCTAACCCAGTTACCCATTAGAGTAATCACTCATCTCCGTGTCTCAGTGTAATCTCAGGCACAAACAGATGCCATGTTTACCCCTGCCTGATCTCTGAACAATGGAGACTCCGAGGTCCATGTTTGCCCCAGTTAATTAACTTCCCCAAAGAGATTCCCAATTAACTTGAGTACACAAGGTGATGTAATTTCTGTCAGGTGACAGTCTTGCCACCGTTGCGCTTTTCCTTCTATATATGTTGCAGCCTTTTCTCAATAAAGTACTGATCATATCCTCCTCCATACTGCCTTGTATCGTTCCTTGATCAGTCTCCTCTGGGACCTACGGCCCTCAGCGGCCCCGATTCCTACATCTGGTGACCCCGACGTGATCTACTCGTGAGTAAGAGCGGTCTTCCTCAGAGTAGCGATCACACGGTCCGGTTCTGCGCTTGAACCGTGTCTGAATCGTCCCGGAGGACAGCGCGGCACTCCGTCCGGCAGCCAGCCGATCGGAGGGATGGCCTGCAGTGAGGCAGTCCAAAGAGGCTTTCCTACAGCTTACTCCCGGCTTTCGCGGCGGCTTGCGCCAAAGGGAAACGCGCGTTCCGCTCAGGACAGCTGTGAGCCCCTGACAGCGCAGTGGCCACTGAGGGCCCGTGGCCGCAGTCCACGCTCCGAGCTCTACCCAGAAAGCGACGTCGCCAGAACCTGTTGCCTGCCAAAGACGCGTCGACTCGTCCCGAGGAGGAAACTTCGGAGGACCCAATCGCAGGTAATATGGGGACCTGTCCTCAGCGACAGCGTCCATCCGCTAGCCAAAGAACCCATGAGGAGGGGTTCATCATCCTGGCCAGGGTATTTAATTTGCGTTTTCACAGCGGGGAGCTAGCGAGACTTTTGGTGTACCTAGGGGAACACTGCCTGCTTTACCCAGAAGTAGGTACGTTAACCCTCGAGCTCTGGGATCAGATAGGAGACTGCATTCAGCAACCCCCGAAAGCTCCAGGAGGCGTGATTCGCACATGGAGACAGTGTAGGAAGCTCTTAGCGGAGATAGAGCCAGTCCGGGTAGAGGCCAAAGAACCCCCAAGTCTGCCAGAAGCGCCAGCCAATCCAACGGCGCCTACGGCGCTCTATCCGTCACTCCAATTTAAGCAGGGTAGCGTAGGGAGCTTTTCCCCGGTGACAGCTGCAGACGTCACCGGTGGAATGCAAGGAATGAGGAGCGCAGGCGCTTCTCTGACAGTTCCAGGTTCCCGAGTTACCAAGAGTCCACTTCAGCGTACCATTGAAGAGGAGATTAGGAAGGGGGAATTGCCAGCAGAAGAACTAGCTGAGCTTAGTCAGATATGTCCCATCCGCATGGAAATAGACGCGCTCACAGGCGCACAGCAGATAATTCACTCCCCAGTTCCGTATAAGCTTCTCATGGCCATACGGAAAGCCATCTCAGAAACAGGGCTCCAAAGTCGTTTTACAAGGGGCACGCTTCAGCAAGTGTGCGAGAACACCATGTTCATTCCTCATGACTGGAAAGCCATCATGCGGATGATGCTCAACCCTAGCCAGTACTTAATTTGGGACAGCGAGTTTCGCCTAGAGGTGCAGACGAGGGCTGCCAGGATGGGAGGCGCAGTACTTCCTGACCAGTTGTATGGTTCAGGTGCCTTCGAGCCCATCGATGCCCAAATCAACTTGCCTCTTGCCACTCTCCAGATGTTGGCCGAGGCCGCCTTCAGGGCGTTTTTCAAAGTCCCAGCAACTGGCAAAGCGGCTAAAAATTACACCGCTATCAAGCAAGGAGCCCAAGAGCCCTATATGGACTTCATCAGTCGCCTGGAAGAAGCCATTAGCAGGCAGATTGATAATGAGCAAGCCTAGCAAGAGCTCATGATGAAGTTAGCCAAGGACAATGCCAATCTAGACTGCCGTAAAATCCTGCAGTCACTAGGCAATCGTCCCGACTTGACACTTACGGACATGATTAGAGGTTGCGCCGACGTTGGCACTGAATCCTACAAGATGGGATTGCTAGCGGCAGCGGTGCAAGGGGGCAAGAGACCAAAAGGAAAGACCCAAGGAGCATGTCACAGTTGTGGCAAGATTGGTCACTTCGCTAGGGAGTGCCGATCCAAGGGAGGCGGGCAAAAGTCCGGCCGTCCCAAGGCTCTGAAAGCCCAGTGTCCGAAATGTCAAAGAGGCTACCATTGGGCCCGAGACTGTCCGAATTCGGGAAACCGGAACGCGGGCATGTCTCTGGCCCCGGTCCAAACAGAGGCTTCCCTCATTCAGAGCTCACCCGAGCTAGACTAGATCCCAGCCCCATTCCAGGCATTGCGAGGGCACAGGCCAGCCCCAAGAGTAGTACAGGGTTAGACTTGACTTGTCAGGCGGACGTTACATGCGACCTGCCAGGCACGGTCTATCTGGTGGACTCCCAGTACATGGGTCCGCTGCCCAAGGGCTTTATAGGTTTAGTTTTGCCCCGCAGTGTAGCTGGAGCACGCAGAATTCTCGTAATTCCAGGAGTCATTGACTCCAATTTTTCAGGCGTTCTCCAAGTTCAGCTTTGGACTCACCTGCCCCAGACAATTCACAAAGGAGACACCTTAGCGCAACTGATCATGGTTCCTTGTCACTCGCCAGCAGATAGCCAGGGAAGGCTCAGTGACAGCTCCGAGTCCCGGTCAGAGGACCGCTCGAGTGCCAGGGAGGCAGTACAAGGATACCAGGTCTTAGCGACAGTGGAGACCAACATTGAGTGGAAACAACGCCCGGTTATCGAGGTATTTCTGAATAATAGAATATTCTCGGGCCTGTTAGATACCGGAGCAGATGTCAGCGTGATAAGCAGGGGCCAGTGGCCAAGGGAATGGGCCATTGAGCCGGTCTCCGATGTGTGGGGGGTAGGCGGCATTCAGGAAGCGTTTAGAAGCCGAGAGTGGGTAACAGTCACAATCCCAAAGGCTGACGGCACGGCGGTAATTCGGCCGCACATTCTTGACGTGCACATCAACCTTTGGGGGCGAGACATTTTGCAGCAGTACGGTGCTACGCTTACCTTCGGGTAATGGCGTTGCCACTTAAGTGGCTCACCGATACGCCGGTCTGGGTGGAACAATGGCCGGTAGTAGGAGAGAAGTTAGTTGCCCTGAAACAGCTAGTGAGAGAACAGCTAGACGCAGGACACATAGAGCAGTCCACAAGTCCATGGAATTCGCCAATTTTTGTGATTAAGAAGAAGTCGGGGAAGTGGCGACTCCTCCACGATCTCAGAGAGATCAATAAATGCATACAGCCAATGGGTCCGCTCCAATGCGGCATCCCGAATCCGAACATGATTCCCGAGGGGTGGGAGATCCTGGTCGTAGATCTCAAGGATTGCTTTTATACAATTCCCTTAGACCCTCGGGACCGGGAAAGGTTCGCCTTTACGGTGCCAGTTGTGAACCACAGTGAGCCTACGCAGCGTTACGCGTGGAAATTTTTGCCACAGGGCATGCTCAATTCGCCCACCCTGTGCCAAATTTATGTTCACAACGCACTGGCAAAGTTTCGAAACCTTTACCCACAAGCTATAGTTTGCCATTTTATGGACGACATCTTGGTCGCGATGCCGCAACTCGGCAGCGAAATGTTTTCTGACCTCCAGGCCAGCCTGGGGGACAAAGGTTTACTCATTGCCCCAGAGAAAGTGCAGAGAACCGAGCCCTTCTCGTACTTGGGTCATCGGCTTCTCCGCTCTTTCGCAGCACCGGTTTTGCCTCAGATCAATCTACAGGACTCAGTCACCTTGGTGGAATTGCAGCAGGTTTTAGGGAATATTAATTGGGCCAGACCGTATTTTCGTTTGGATACGGATCTTCTGAAACCGCTCTTCTCGCTGCTAACCTTAGGTAAGCAGCCAGCAGACCGGATACAGGTTTCTCGAGAAGCGCGCCTAGCTATCGAGAAAGTGAACCAAGTTCTCAGCCAGAGGTGGGTAGATAGGATCACCCCAGGGCCATATGCTCCGATCCTGAATTTGTACATCGTACGGTCAGGATCCATGTTCACCGGAGCGCTCGGCGTAGATGCCGAGAAAGGGGCGAGTATCGTGGAATGGGTGTACCTTCTGAACACCTCTCCACGAAACATCGTTCCTCCCCAAGAATTGGTCTCCGCGGTGGTTTACCGCGGAAGGCTGAGAGCCAGGGACATTTCTGGGCACGATTTAGCCAAGATCGTAGTCCCGTTCACCAAGGAGCAAATCCAGCAGTTGATGCAGCTTGGTGACTCGCTTCCAATTGCGTTGGAAGGATTCACCGGATGCTTGGCATACCACTTGCCAAAAGACCCCAGACTAGTCTCACTCCAAACGCAGACAGTCAGCTTGTTCGAATTGCTCTCGCTGGTTCCGCTTCAGGGAGCCAGGACAGTCTTTACGGATGGTGGTCGCACATATGGTGTCTTGACTTGGCAGGAGGGCCAGGCCTGGCGCACGCTGCTAACTCTTCCACAGAAGTCCGCACAGCGGGCAGAGTTGGCAGCGGTGAACCTTGCCTTGCACACCTTCGCCAAGGAGCGCCTAAACATCATTACTGATAGCCAGTATGTCAGGAATTTGCTTCACAGTCTACCGGGAGCATACATCACTCCCGCGATAGACAAGAATTTGCTTAGCCTGTTTCTCACTGCTCAATTTCACTTGCGGAACCGCACGGAGCCGCTCTATATTGCCCACATCCGAAGTCACCAAGACCTACCGGGTCCGATTTCCGCGGGCAATAGCAGAGCGGATGCGGCGGCAAAGGAAATTCAGCAACGTTCAGTTTTGGGTGTTTTTACTACTCCAATTCAGAGCCATGCATTTTTTCACCAAAATGCCAAAGCACTTGCCAGACAGTTTAATTTGCCACTCTCTCAAGCCCAAGGCATAGTTCGCTCTTGCCAGCATTGTGCAGGGGCGCCGGGGGGGCCCTCGTGGGGGGTCAACCCACGAGGGACGGAAGCTAATCAGGTGTGGCAGATGGACGTCACGCATGTCCCGCAGTTTGGCAGATGGCAGTACATGCACGTCTGCATAGATACTTTTTCCCAGTTCGTTTGGGCCACGGCGCAGAAAGGGGAGACTGCTTCCCATGTGGAGCAGCACCTCCTTTCCTGCATCGCGGCAATGGGCAAGCCACGGCATGTTAAAACCGATAACGCCCCGTCCTACAGTTCTAGGCAGCTGGCCACCTTCATGGCCACTTGGGATATTCAGCACACTTTTGGCGTTCCTTACAATCCGCAGGGGCAGGCGATTGTGGAACGGGTCAATCGGACGCTCAAGTCCTATAGACAAACAAACAGAAAGGGGGGAGCCGCCGGCCCTCCCCAAGTCACAGGGCCAGGCACAGCATTGTCTGAATAAGGTATTGTTCACTTACAACCACCTTAATGTTTTTTCGGACTGTACGCCGCAGGAGAAGCACTTCCGCCGTTCGGAAGCTCTCCCGCGACCGATGGTCCGATACCGAGTGCCACCGGACCCTTCTTGGAGGGGCCCGCGCTGCTCATAACCTGGGGGAGAGGGTATGCTGCAGTTATGTCTCCTACAGGTGTCGTTTGGATTCCAGCTCGGTGTGTCAAGCCTCACTTGGAACCACATGGCGTGGACCCAGACCGACCAGAGTCCGATCCCGGAGATGGAGGGCCTCACCCTGACCGAGAGGACCCGTCGGAAGAGGCGGACACGGATGACGGCGCCGAAGGTCACCTGGGGGATGATCAAGGCGCTTTGCAATGAGGCCCCGGACGCCCTCCGACGCGAGGAGAAGGAGCCGACACCGGAGAATTTCCTGGCTGCAGTTTTTGCCCAGATTAATGCCAACTCCGTGGCAGTTCTCATCGTCCTGACCCTTTCCCTGCTTGTGGGGGGAGGCGTTCAGGCCGCCCCGTTTGGGGCCAGCGGTTTGATACCAGATGGAGACCTTTCCGCCCGGATGCATTACAACTTGTGGGAAAGGTTGGCGGGTCTCGTCAACCAGTCCGATTTTTGCCTGAAGCAGGACGCAGGTTCTGCCTCAATTCTGAGCACCTGTCTCATCCCAGTGTGCCACACTCTAGATGCGCATGCCAGGGATGGCGACTGGTTGCTGAAGAAGATTTTCGGACCGCATCTCCCTGCGAGTTTTGCAGCTTACGCTCGCTGGGGGGGATTGCGGCTCACGATGACTTTGCCGGCTGACGCAGCCACTCTTCACACCCCGCGAGTGGCGGCCAGCCCGAACTCTACTTGTGCTCGAATAGTCGGCTGCGCTGCAGTCGGCCGAACTCAGCGCCGCTGCTTCGATACCGGCAGCAGCAACTGGACTTGTGATAAACCAGAGACACTTGGTTCTATGTATGCTCATGTTACATTACCATCTGGTTGGTTTTTTACATGTAATCAGTATACCTTCAACTACATCCCTGCCAATGTATCAGATTCCACATGTTGCCTTAGTCGGTTGACACTGTTGCTCCCCACTAAGGATATGGTTACCCCAAGCACAAATGTTCCCAATGTTTCAAATGCTTTAGATGTTCCCGCACCTGTAAGGCACACTCGCACGACCCAGTTAGACAGCTCATGTGATAGCGGCTTTAGAGTCCTAAGTCCAGCCGAGTATGTCTCATTGGCAGTCAGCATAGTTGGCGTGCTGGCCTTAGCCGTCGGCAACGCTCGGAGGATCGGTCGTTTGGCTTGCGGATTAGCCAAAGCCATCAACCATACCTCCACAGCGATAGCGCTGCTCAACCGAGAGCAGGCAGAGCTTCGCCACGCCATTCTCGACAATCGAGCGGCTATCGACTACCTCTTATTGCTCCATCATTTGGGTTGCGAATCCCTCCATGGTATGTGTTGCTTCAACCTTACCGATAATTCCCGCAGAATACAGAATTAGCTCACAGATCTCCACACCATAGTGAAGGGTATCAGAGAAGGTTCCGCATGGGAGACCTGGTGGAGTTCATTGTGGAGCTGGATGTGGTCGTGGATTCCGTGGGGGTGGCTCCAGACGGTACTCAAGGTGGTAGTGGGGGTGATCATACTAGGCATAGCGTTATGCTGCTTTGCGCAATGTATTCCCTCACTGATCTCGAAGTGCCGCCCCGAGAAGGAACCCCGAAGCGTCATTCCCGCTCAACAGCTGATGCCACTCCTACGCAAAGTCGCAGGTCAGGTCCTTAAATGAAAATTAAAGGGGAGATGTGGATTTCGCACGCCCGTTGGGCATGGAACAGCCCTGGCAGAGGCCACTACGGTAGAGAAAACTCCTGGCTCGTGGCATCTGCGGGCAGAGAAATTAAGGGGGGTGGATAAATGATAGGGTTTGATTCACCCAACTCCTGACCTGACCAGCGGTTCTGCTGAAAGAGCAAATACCTAACCCAGTTACCCATTAGAGTAATCACTCATCTCCGTGTCTCAGTGTAATCTCAGGCACAAACAGATGTCATGTTTACCCCTGCCTGATCCCTGAACAATGGAGACTCCGAGGTCCATGTTTGCCCCAGTTAATTAACTTCCCCAAAGAGATTCCCAATTAACTTGAGTACACAGGTGATGTAATTTCTGTCAGGTGACAGTCTTGCCACCGTTGCGCTTTTCCTTCTATATATGTTGCAGCCTTTTCTCAATAAAGTACTGATCATATCCTCCTCCATACTGCCTCGTATCGTTCCTTGATCAGTCTCCTCCGGGACCTACGGCCCTCAGCGGCCCCGATTCCTACAACTTAGTGATGAACTTTAAGCATTTTAATTATGGCAGTGTTGGGGACGACTTTTTTAAAATAGAGAACTTTAGATTTTGAGCACTGAGGAATTGTAACACTCACAGAGCCTGATGCATTTTCATTGTGTATACTTCTCTGGTGCTCTGGAAGGTTTTAGAGCTGGAGAAGAAATGGTCCCTAAGGTAAGTATCAGTCAAGCTTACCTTAGTCATTGCTGTTTTTGTGTTCCCAAAATTAAGTATTGGTGACTCATATCAGTGGAAGAAGGAGGTATCTTTGTTTCATTTGATTGTTAGAGATTTTTCCATTCTGTCAATATAATAAAAGAAGGAATTAGAACCAACAGTTTGTATTTTTCAGAACATTGGTTGTGATGAGTGTGGATATGTGTGGTGCTCCCTTCTGATGTTCAGTGAAATTGCTGTTGTCAGATTGACACCTGTGTATGGCGCGAAAATTGTAGGGTTGAAAAATGAAGCCAATACCTTCTCTGTTAGGCTCAGTTTACTCGCAGCCAGCCTGCTCTTGCATGTCTCCTCACCTGGTGCAGAAGTTGTGCATCCCCATGTCTGTAGGTATGTTACCTGCCTTGTGTGTATGTATGCATGTATGTTTGCACATGCGTATATATTTATAGCGGATTGCGGTGGCTTAAGTGGTTAAGACGCTGAACTTGATGACTGGAAGGCCGGAGTTCGATTCCCAAGTACTGCACGGTGGAGTGAGTTCCCATCTCTGTCCTAGCTCCTGCCAACCTAGCAGTTCGAAAGCAAGAAATTACAAGCAGACAAATAGGTACCACTTGCACTCTGGTGTCTAGGCATGCTTGCCACATGTCCACAAAAACGTCTTCAAATGCAGACAGCGTTGGCTCTTTGGCTATAAACAGAGATGAGCACTGAACCCTAGAGTCATACGACTGGTTTTTTTTTTTTTTAGCAAGGGCAACCTTTACCTTTACCTATATACGTATGGGGGGTGGGGGAAGAGGAAGGATGATGGTGTATCTTTATACATCCATGGGTAAGAATGTCACTTTTGTCCCATCTTACTTAGTCTTGATTAGTGTGCTTTCTGCCTACCAATCAGATTGGGCCCTAAATGCCACTATTCTGTGGTGGATCTTTTACAGTTTGTGGCAGATTTTGAGGGCTTTTCTCTCTTCTGCTCTAATGGGCATCTTCCTGATAATGCAAAATGTGTTTCCCTATTAGCAAAAATCAGATGGTGAGGGGGAATCATAGCTACTTGCCATAGAACAGGCCATTGTTGCCATTTGAGAATTCTGTTGCCTTTTCAAATGGGCCTGCTGTGGTGGATCTTTTACAGTTGGCAGCCAGTAGCAGCCAACACTCAAGTTGGTAGAATGCCAGATTAGTTTAGTTTGCCATCGTGTGTTGGCAATTAGTTATGCCAGTTTGTTCTGTGCAATCACTCCAGCAAGTTATTGATTTGCTTCTGAAGGACAATTAGGTTCTGTGTTCAGTGGAGCCAAGTTGTAAGATTCAACCCACACACATATTGATAAAATCAATATGGCGTCTGTCTGAATATAAGGAAGTGTATGATGAGTGGAAACGTTGGGTAGACAATACTTTCCATGTACAGATGCAACTGCCTTTCCCCACATTTCTAATTTTATGTTCTCCCTTCTGCCCTTGTTAAGAGGGTGGTAGTAGCCAAAAGGGTTTGGAGGAAGTACTGTATGTATTCCTGGAGTGAAGCCAATGGGGTTAAAGTGGAGAATCCCGGAGCATTTAAATCACTTTCATTTTTTCAATGCAAATATTTATCCCAGCCCAGTTTTTAAAATCAGATTAGAGGTAAGTTATTTCAGTGATGAAATAAAAACAAACAAACCATAGAACCATGAATAAATACACTAATAGAGCCCGGACATGCAACATGGGACTAGGTAGACAGGCTGTGGCCATCTAGCAGCTGGAATTCACATATATGATGTTCAGCTTCTTTAGGAATCTAAGAAATAAATAGGCACCGGTCCTTGAGGAAGAACAAAGGTAATTCAACCACAAAAATCCAATGCCATGTACACATAGGAAACTTTTCTCTTTAGGGCTTTTCCCCACTGCACTTCTCCTGTGTTTTTAATTTTTTAAATAAGAATTTGAAGATACGGTACAGTGTTATGTATTCTCAGCTCTGTATTACAGAATAGAATTATGGACTTCAGCACAGGCAATGTAAGAAAGATGGAAGCAGTTGAAATATGGATTTGTCACAGAACGCTAGCCATTTCTTGAATTCAGAGGGTGACTAAGGCAAATGGATAAAGATGAAGAAACCATACAAAATAAAATGTAGAAAGTTAGGATAATTAAGTAATGTAAGGGTTTGTGTGCGAATGAGAAACACGGATTGTTACAACTGTTATAATAATAATTTCAGAAATTACTCGCTGTTGAAAGGATTTTTGGAGGCTGCCCAAACAACTGTTCATTTCATGTAAAGGTGGTCAGAAAAGGAATTGCAAGAAGAACTTATTGTTAGATGAACTTACCGTAGAGCTGAGTGGGCTGTAGACAGGGGTGTGCTAGCTACACTAAAAAGGTAGTGTACAGGGGGAGCCTATCGAATTGGGTGCGGAGTGACTGAGGCCATGGCCGGTTGTACCAACCAGCCATGGCGGGGTGGGAATGGGGGTGGTTGGTGCATGGCAATACCCGCCCCATGGAAACAGTGTTCTGCTGCCTCAAAGGTTCCGGCTTGGGTGGAAATGGACTTGTGCCATTGTGTAGCCACCTGGTGTTATACTTCTGCCTGCCTCTAGTGGCACAAGACCCTGTGGCACACTGGGACTTGCCCCGGTGACCAAAATATCCACCACGGGCCTGGCTGCGGAGGACGGTGGAAGATAGGGGTGCCTGGTGTGTGGTGGTCCATGGGGTCGCAAAGGGTCAGACTTGACTGTGTGACTGAACAACAACAACAACAACAACAACAACAACAACAACAACAACAACAACAACAACAACAACAACAACAACAACAACAACAACAACAACAGGACTGGTTTGGCTATCTCACACACATATAAAGGCATTAGTTTCATGTTCATATTATGCTCCTCTTCCAGTGCTTGCATATCACATTATTTATTAAATTTACATACTGACCTTCTGGCCAAAAGGCCACTCAGCAACATGTATGGACATTGCAACCATGGCGATGAGTCATCAGGGCAGGGCTTTCTAGCAGCATGACCAAGGCACACCCAAGTGGCTCATCGCATTTGAAATCATGTGGTACCATCTAAACTTCAAATGAAGCCTCCTTCCTTCCCACAAACATAATATGGGCGAGAACCATTTGTGCAAAGGTATTTGCTCTAGTTGAAATAGGATATTGAGAAATTGCTGGTGCCCCTGAGATTTCTTCTATCCAAGTGCAAGAAGTAGTCTGAGAGTGCTTTTTTATTTGCTGTTGAGGTTTCTGCAATTTGTGCAATGTATTTCTGCAAAGCTAATTTAGTCCTTTTTGTGAAGCAAAGCACGTTTAGAGCAAACACAGCGAGACTGGCTGATGGATGAAGAAGACCCGGACAACCCTCTGATGCTACTACATTTTTTGAAGTCAACAAGGCAGTAGCTCCCATAGATGTGTGTAATTTCCTCAAAAAAAAAATTAATCTCTCAAATGCTAGGCATTCTGATTGATGCTGACAGGCACCCTAATTGCAGATGAGGGAGACAAGTGAAGATTTACGTCCAGAGTCTAAAACTACCAAATGAACTGCTACAAACAAATATAAAGAAGCACAGCTTTTTGTACGTAACTCTGTCCATTCTTTAGCTGGCTGTATTTACCTGTTAAAGTGTTATTGTGTAACAATAGTAGGAAATCTGCCAAATCTGCTGACAAACATTGATTGCAACATCTACGGTTATCAAATATTTCTTCTAAGGGGCCCAACTTTTCTTATTTATTATGCAAAGTTTTGCTTTTTCAGCCTGAGCATCAAAGTTACAAGTGCTACCTGGCGAGCCCCTTAATCAACCTTGTACTGTATCAATATCAGGAAGGGGGAGGGGGGCTGTGGTAGTTTAGTGGTTTAGTGGCTGTGAATGGAGATGAGCACCACACACTAGAGTCAGACACAACTGGCTTTTGAGCAAGAGAGACCTAAAGGTAAAGGTAAAGGTGTCCCTTGCTCGAAGGCCAGTCGTATCCGACTCTAGGGTGCAGTGCTCATCTCTGTTTCTAAGCCGAAGAGCCAGCGCTGTCTGCTTCTGCAGATGTTTCCGTGGTCATGTGGCAGGCATGACTAGATACCGGAGCGCACAGAACGCTGTTACCTTCCCACCGAAGTGGTTCCTATTTATCTACTTGCAATTTTTTGCTTTCGAACTGCGAGGTTGGCAGGAGCTGGGATGAAGACGGGAGCTCATTTCCGTCCTGCAGTACTCGGGAATCGAACTGCTGACCTTCCGCTTTCCAGTCAGCATCTTAGCGACTTGAGCCACTGCAGTACCTATACCTTTACTATTGATATCAGGGAGTATGGCTGCTCACCCGTGCTCCATCTCAAAATTTTCTTGCTTGAAGAGAAGCCCAATGGGTACATTCTTCTTCACCCTTGTTGGGATCAACTCTATAAAAATCTTGCATGGTTCAGGTATCGGTTTGGACCTTCATTTTTCCTCCCGCAACTGTTTTGCTGCTGCCTGAAGCAAATCCCTTCAATTTGCTGCACACCCCAGCCAGCTTTTACCTTTGTGTGTCTGTTCAAAAGCCTGATTGCAACTGTTGTGTGTTCATAAAAAATTAAAGGATAGGAAACAGAAAAAACATAGGGTACAGTTTCCCATTAAATCTTACCATACTGACTGCTAGTAAGTAATAGAAAATGGAGTTTATCAGCTTTTGGAGAGCCACAGGTTTTTCCAACCTATCCTAGTCTTATAAAAGTAAATCAAAATCAGTCTCACTCATATGCACTTTGTGCCCTCTGTGGGTGGTTCACATGTAAATTTCCATTTTGTTCCCAACATGCTGGGCACTCATTTTACCGACCTCAAAAAAGATGGGAAGCTGAGACAACCTTGAGCCCTGGTCATGATCGAACTTACAACTGTTTGGTTGCAGTACAGCAGTTTAATAAGAAACACATTACAAATCAGTAATTTAACTAAATAGTTTAAATACTGATAGTTTTAAACAGAGCTTAGAACCTGCTTCTGAAAAGAAGTTTATTCCTGTTATTTTTAGAATGTTAAAGAATTTCTTATTAAAACATCACATTGTTTTAAAAAGTGATTTGTTGCACTGATTCTTTTCTTTTTTTGTGTAGAAAAAATATTGCAGGATTCATAAAAGGATTGGTGTAAACTGTGAGACATCTGTGCTTCTAAAATAGCTAAAAGCCCTTCAAAGATAATATTAAAAATAATTTAAGAGTGATATTAGTTGAACCAATGATGTAGTTTTTTCCTAATAGGTCCTGTTATTTTTGAGGTGCAATTTCATCATACCTGAATTGCATCATAATAATAATAATAATAATAATAATAATAATAATAATAATAATAATAATAATAATAATAATAATAATAATAATAATAATAATAATAATAATAATAATAATAATAATAGAGCTGGTCAAACTGAGACACAGCTATCTGCATTTTTTCTTTTGTTTATACCTATCTCAGATTCCACAAAGATTAGGTCAGCACCAGGTGTCTGTCAGCCAGATGTGACATCAGAGGAAGCATATTCTTTCTCAATATTTCTCTTCTGGCCCTTGGCCAGTGATGCACTGCAAAAAAATTATTACCTACTCTGTGGGCTGGCCAAATCTGTGAGTGGGGCCAACATCCTGCATTATGGGCTATGGAGGTGGGTGTGGCCAACCAAGTGGGTGTGACCTTGGGGAATTTCCGCTACCGGTTCTGCAGAACCTGACAGAACCTGCTGCAGTGCATCACTGCACTTGGTCTCTCACATCAGGAGTGAGAGGACAGAGGTCAATCCCATCATACCTTGAGAAGCCAGGTGTGTTCCCATGATCTCATGCATTCTAGAGGGAGGAGGGAACACCTGCAGAGTCTGGAATGCCCCATGATGTAATTAGGATGAAATCATTGAATTCCTAAGGGTGGCAGAAGTCACTCACTTCTCTTTAAAAGGAGCCTCTTTTGAGACCCCAAACTGGTTCTCTAACTGAGGCTCTTGTTAGCTGAACTCTATTCCCTGGAGGGAACAAAAACACCCTAAGGCAGGATGTAGTCAGATTGGATTGAATTGGATAGGATTCTATCTTGGATATATATTCCCTGCCCAACAAAACTGATGGAATTCTGAGACTTCTGTCTCTATGGACTCTTTTCTTTTCACAGGTATTATGCTTTGCTTCTATGAAATTGAATCTTGAAAATAAAGTTCTATTTGAGCTTTAACCTCTACGGAATTGGAATTTACTTCTCAGGCATATCCAGGCACTTTGCTCTCTGCTTAACATGCTACCAAATCAACAACCGCATTCCCTGTTTCGGACAGGTGGGAGCACGGCGATCTGGGTTTTAGAAGGAGAGGTGACGGATGGGCTGTTGAGGGAGTTGTGGAGTAATGGAAAATCTAACAGCCTACTGATTGTAACCAGCCTCTTGAACCCCGGCAAGGGTCAGTCCCGTGATAATTGCTTCCATGTTCTGTCTATTCATTTAATGTCTCGTATGTGAATTGCCTGTTTTAAAGCTGGTGCACCAGCCGTGCCTATTGCTGGTAAAGTCTGATCTGGCCAAAGTACATAAGAACATAAGAACAGCCTTGCTGGAACAGGCCACAGCCCATCCAGGCCAGCATTCTGTCTCACACAGTGGCTCACCATTTCCTTCAGGGTATTCCCAAGGAGATGCCTTTACCTGCTTAGGATTCCCTGGAAATGGCATTGAGAGATATCCTGCCTATCTCTCCAACCCCGAGATTGTCCTTGGGGACTAAGTAGCACATTGTTTAGTTACATCTTGTCTGAATTACTGCAATCCACTCTGCATGGGGCTGCCTTTAAAGAGGGTTTGGAAATTTCAACTGGTTCAGAGTGCTGTTGCCAGACTCCTGACTGGCACTGGTTACAGGAAGGAAGTAACACCCTTATTACAATAGCTTTACTGTCTGCCAGTCTGTTTTTGGGCTCAATAAAAAGTGATGGTTATTACCTATAAAGCCCTATATGGCTTGGATCCAGGATATTGGAAGGGTCATAATATCTCACACCAAATTGCCTCCAAACTATAGCTACCCTATGAATGACCTCAACAGCCTTACTCAGCTCTTGCAAACTCAACCCTGTGGGATTTAGGGAATCAAAACTGTCTGACGTTTGGTCTTCCTCTTTTCTTGCTGTCTTCAACCTTTACCAGCATTATCCCACCCCCGAGAACCTCACCTTCTCATAACGTACCCAAATAGGACAGCTTCAATTTTATTGTTTTTGCCTCTATATGCGGCGGCCCGGGTGGTGATGGGGTGTGGGCGATATGCCCATGCCTCACCGCTACTTCGGGAGCTGCACTGGTTACCAGTTTGTCTCCGGGTGCAATTTAAGGTGCTGGTTTTGACCTTTAAAGCCCTATATGGCAGGGGGCCAGGTTATCTTAGAGACCGCATCGTCCCAAGAGTGTCTGCCCGTCCAACCAGAGCGGACCGGAGGGGCTCTCTAATGGTGCCACCAACTAGGGGTGCTCATCTGTCTAGCACCCGAAGGAGGGCCTTCTCCGTGTCCGCACCAACTCTCTGGAACCTCCTGCCAATAGACCTAAGACTCCAAAGTGAACTGCTGCCCTTCAGGAAAGGAGTGAAGACCTGGCTGGCAGGGCAGGTGTGGGGCCCGAATGGGACTATGGTGCCCGCCTGCTGGCTTTTATAAGAACTCTCTCTTCTTCCTTTTGTATAGTAGGTGGGATGGGTGGGCGGGATATGGGGGTTTTTTAAAGGGGGTGGGTTGTGGGTTTTTATAATGTTTTTATGTATTTCTAGAATTATTGTAATGCCGCCCTGAGTCGGGTTCCGCCTGAGTGGGCGGCATATACAAATATGACTATAAATAAATAAATAAAATAAAAATATAGACAGTTCAGGCTTGATTTGCTCTAGGACCCACTTGTTAGTCCTTCTGGAAGTCCAGGGTATCTGCAAAACTCGTTTCCAGCATCATATTTCAGAACTCAATCAATCTTTCTCCTATCAGTTTTCTTTACTGTCCAGCTTTCACAACCATGCATGGTGACTGGCAATCCAAGAAGGTGGATCATCTTGGTCTTGATCTGCACTGACACATTACTATACAGTACTTGATGATCCTTTCTAATTCCTTCATTGCTGCCCTTCCGAGTCTCAAACTTGTCTGCTTTCCTGGCTGCATTCCCCATTTGAATTTATGATTGAGCCAAAGTGTACAAAATATTTGACTATTTCAATTTCTTCATTGTCAATGTTAAAGTTGTATAGTTCTTCTTTAGTCACAATGTTTGTACTTTAATGCTCATTATTCTTCCCTAATAATCTCTCTGGATTCAATCCACATTTCTTCTAGGTTCCTGATCAATTGAGTTTAGTAATGCAAATTATTCCTTATATGAACTTTAGATTCATCAGGAATGTTGTTTAAATTATATTTTAGCACTATGATTATTTTAGTGTTCTTTTTAAGCTTTACTTTAACTTTGCATATTAATAGTCCCTGATCACTGCTGCAGTTTGTTCCTGGTCTTGTTTTGGCAGAGATAATATTTTCTCCATCTCCTGCTTTTAATTACATAAGTCTATTTAGTTTTTGTATAGCCCCTTGAGTGATGTTCACATGTACAGCCATCTGTTTCAGTGCTTGAAGCACGTACAATATTTGCATTTAGTAGATTGTTAGCCTCACAGAACTCTATGAGATGCTCTCTTGCTTCATTTCTTTCTCTTAAGTCATATTTCCTAAAAACTTTTGGTTCTGCTGTGTTCCCTATTTTTGCATTCAAATAATCTATGATAACATGTTTTGTTTGGGTGCATGACCAATTTCTTCCTGGATGCTTGCATAAAAGCTTTAAGTTTTGTCTTCTTCAACTTCTGTAGTTGAAGCATAGACTTGAAGGATGGTTATGTTGATAGGTCCCCCCCCCCAGACAAAGCGAACAAGTTTATTTGCCATATATGACCAGAATAAAATACGTATACTGTACCAATATACAAATGCATAGATTGGGTACTAAGAATTCCAGAGTCTGGTTGAGGGCAGAAAAGGAGACACCGCCACCGCTGCCTGCAGCGCTCCCTGCGCGTCCTGGGGGCCCACACCATCGGCTCCCAGGATTCGGCGCAGGTGGGAGCTGCTGCCACCGCCTCCGCCCTCCAGGCCGGCCCTCCCCGAGGGCAGAAAAGGAGGCGCTGCCACTGCTCCTCGTCAGCACTCCCTGCATGTCCCGGGGGCCCACACCATCGACTCCCGGGATTCGGCGCAGGTGGGAGCCGCCGTGAATCTTTTCGTCGGCTCCTGGGATCCCCCACCAGGAGGATTTTTGCCGCTTTCAGGTTGATTGTTGTACCCTGATATGCTATTGTATTTTTATTGGAACTGTATTTATTGTATTTGCTGTACTTTTGCCTTTGTGTACATCATTATGTATTTATTTTGTTTATTGTATTTTGTTTATTGTATGATTTTGATGCTCTTGATTTCGCATATTATTATTAGTGTTTCTTGCACTTTCCTTCATGTAAACCGCTTAGAGTCACCTCTGGTTGAATTAAGCGGTATACAAAAATAAAGTGAAGTGAAATGAAATGAAATATGATCAGACGGCCAGATCTCGCAATATAGCCTTAACTGCTTGTGCTACATGTTGCCTCAGTATTTGAGCCATTACTCACCCCCTCACCCCTGAGTTTGTTATTTCCAGAGTAGAACATTTTGTAGTACCCTGTCTTAATCTATTTTAACTACATGAGCCTACTAGGCTCTTATGATCTTCTGGGGAGGCCCTTCTCTCAATTCCACCATCTTTCCAACCTCATTTAGTGAGAACACAAGAGAGGGTCTTCTCAGTATTGCTCCCAGGCTTTGGAATGCACTGCCCTAAGAAACCAGATTGCCTTTCTTTCTTGTTCTTCTAATGTTCTTCAAGGACCTTCCTTTTCAGGCAGGCTTTTAAACAATAAGTGAGGGGTTAGGGAACATACTGTTTATGAAATTTAGATTAATTAAAAAAATGATTGAAATCGTGACCAATGTTTATTTGTTTTTTAATATGTACTTTTGCATTTTTAACTTGCTATTTTTGTATTATTGTAATCGCTGTGAGCCACTTTGGTGAACAAGCAAGCAAGCAACAAATGAATGAATGAATGAATGTTTGGAATTGACTTGGAATTGACAAAATTGACATTTTGATTTCAACAGCATTAGAGCTACCAAAACCATACCCTTTTTACTTCACAGAGATAGACTAAATTTATATTTGAGGTCAGAAGTAAGGCTCTGCTCTCCTTTTACTGCATCTTACCTAATCTTTGCTTCTTTTTATGTCTTATTTCAGAGATATTATATCCTCCCCTTCACATTGGGAGTTTTGGGTCTGGCCAAGTAAATTAGAATGCATAAATTCTAATTAATGGAACCAAAGGGAGTGCTTTCTTCCACCAAATTGTAGGGTGTGAGAGCAGCTTGGATGATTCTTGTGTAATATTCAGCATTTGAAGTAACTGCACAGTGCTGAAGTGAGAAACTCTACTGGTCTATTTTTCTCACTTAAGAGTGGAAACAAACAATACATGTTTTTTGGGTTTATTCCAAAGTACTCAAGAGGCCATTGCTGCTAAGTGCCTCACTCCATTTCCCAGTCCCTAGGGGTTTCTCTCCTGTTTTCCCCCCTTTTTATTTGCCACTGCTTGAATGTCCTTCTTTTTCTTTGGGGAATTCAATTAGAGAAGAGGAGGGTTGCCACTAAAGACAACTTTTTATAGTGGTACAAAATGTAACAGCAAGAAGGATTTTGCTTGTGTGTATGTAGTTGCCACATTATACCAAATCTAAAAAGTCTACAATGGTCAGTTTTCTGCTGGCTTATGAGAAGTGCTAGACCAAGATGTTTGCTGTCTGCATGAAAGGGCAAGATATTATGCCTCTCTCATTTCATGTACAGAAACTTGCTGGACTGTCAGCTGTATTTCACAGCAAGGGAGAGGGTCCTCTATCACAGCTAAGGGCACAGGCCAGCTATAGGGTTGGAGGACAGGTTCTGTCCTTCGAAGGGCCCCCAAGGTCTCAAGAAGAACAGTTGGGTTGCTGTGCCTGCCAACCCTTAGTCCAGTGATGACAAACCTTGCCACTCCAGGTGTTCTTGTACTTCAATTATATCAGAAGTCCAAGTCAGCACTCCTGCTGGGAATTGAAGTTCCAGAACATCTGGAGTGTCAAGATTCGCCATCACTGCCCTAGTCTCTGTCATCTAAGGTAATTGTCTTATTCTGCCTTTTGTTAGGGCTATGCCTGGCAACAATTGAAGACTTGAGAGAACGTTTAGTGACTTGATTTAAGTTCTCAAACCAGAATTGTAAGAATGTATATGCTCCTAAGGTAAAGGTTTCCCTTGCTCGAAAGCCAGTCGTATCCGACTCTAGGGTTCAGTGCTCATCTCTGTTTCAAAGCCAAAGAGCCAGTGCTGTCTGCTTCTGCAGACATTTCCGTGGTCATGTGGCAGGCATGACTAGACACCAGAGTGCACGGAATGCTGTTACCTTCCCACTGAAGTGGTCCCTATTTATCTACTTGCAATTTCTTGCTTTCGAACTGCTAGGTTGGCAGGAGCTGGGACAAAGACGGGAACTCATTCCGTCGGCAAATATTTTGCTACACAGCTTTTGCCTGAGACATAGATTTCTTAAACTGGTTGTTGGAGTCCATATCCTTTTAGTGACTATTCAGTTGTTTCTGTGTTTCTCATGTATGCAGTTGGAATGCAGAGAAACTTGCCTGGGTCATAATGTACTTTTGATCTGAAATTCGTTATCTGATCTTTCTAACCTAACTTCATAACAATCACAAATGACACACCCAAGTCTAAAAGGTATCCCTGATATTACTTTTGAAAATGTGCCATCTGTAATTGGAAATCCACTTGGTATTGGAGGGATGGTTTTGTGTGGAAAAATGATTGAAGGCAAAGGAGATCATCCCCTCCATTGTAGCTTCCTTCTCAACCTTTGTTTAATTTTCCAATCTCTATGTTTGCTCTTGGTTGAAAAACAAATAAGTTAAAAACTGGTGGGAAATAACTTATGGTATGTCATGTGTAGTTTGGGTCTTAGTGTATTTGAATATACATTGCCAAGTACAGTGGTACCTTGAGTTATGAATTTAATGCATTCCCTGGGACGTTTCGTATTACAAAAAATTTGTAACTCGAAACACGGTCTCTCATAGGAATATATTGAAAACATTTTTTCTGACCTCCGGAATGGATTACTTGGTTTTCAATGCATTCCTATGGGAAACTGAGTTTTAAGTTATGAATTTAAATTAGACATTATTTTCAATGGATTTTCATTCATATCATGAAAATTTTGTAACACGAGGCATTCGTAACTCAAGATACCACTGTATTTATTTGCTATTGCATGCTGCTAAAGTGCCAATAGGTAGATGAAAGTGGAAATACAGTTAGCTTTTGTGAAGACATTAAAGAGAGAATGTATCTTTAAATATGAATAAATGTGTAGTCTCATTCAAGAAAAGCTAATGTCAACATGATTTAGGTTGCTCAGTGTTGTATACCCAAATGTATTAAGATGGAAATAACCCCAGTATCTGGTAATAGACTCCCAGTAATTTCTGTGACACAATTCTGGATCTTAATCCATCATTTTCGAATTGAAAATATTTCAAGTCATACTAGGCAAGCTGCTCCCCCCGCCAATGCCGAGACCAGCGGGGCTTCGACCGCCGGCCAGCCAGAGGGAACGTGCAGCACCTGAGAGTGGGCTTTGTCCTTTAAAAGGCGAGAGCCATGGCGGCGTCTCTCGCTGGACTTCCCTTGACTGGGTTGGCCAGGAAACAGGAGCGCTAGCTCCTCCGCCGCCAATTGAGGACATTTTTCAGGATGCTGTTACTGAGTCTTCTCAAGGTCCGTTAAGGTTGTGAGTTTTGGGCTCCCCCCCCCCCCCGTGATTTGTAATTTTATACTTGATTTTCGTAACAGTAACTTATTATATTGCTGCATTTGTGGTTGCTATATTGTATTATTGTATTCTTGCTGTATCACATCATTGTGTTATTGATTGTATGAATCCATATATATTTGTATTACCCGTGTAAACCGCTTTGAGTCACCCACTGGGTAGAGTAAAGCGGTATATAAATTAAACATGAAATGAAACATGAAATGAAACATGAAATGAAACATGAAATGAAAATGAAATTCGCCCTGTGGGATTCCAGGATCCTTTCTGATTTTTCCCATTGAACATATGTTGCCATTCTTTGAATGGCTTGAGTGGACCTGGAGTGCATTCAAACTATATGACTGTTTGATTTATGTACTTCCCTAAGAGCCAAGAGCAACTAACTCTGCTTCATGACCATAGGAAGAGTTGGACCGACGACAAATGAAGTGGTCTAGCTGGTACAGCCTGATTCACTGAAGAAGCATTGTCCCCTGTTACAAAAGCAGCTGGCTGATTTACTTCTCATTGTGGGATCTGATCTTCAGTCCCAGCAAGGTCCCCATAGTCTTATTTCATAAAATAATCCAGACTATTGTAATATAGCACAACATTTCTTTTGCGAAACCAAATACGAAGTGGAATAATAAAACTGTGGGCAGGGAAAGGTACAATTTGGTTCTTTCTCATCTGCATGTGCTAGTGTTGATAGGCATTAGCAAAATTATGCTTTTCATTCATGAGGATCTCAGTTCCTCAGATCCCACAGTGAGTTCTGGGAATGCCAAATTGTGGCAGTGGTTAGGAAGACTTTCTCTAATTCCATTAGTGAGAAAACTACAGATACTTTTGTCAGGTATAAGTCTGGACTCATCACAGAATATTGGGAAGATGTTAGGAAAGAATGTAGCTCACTTAATAATACTAGGATTATATTCTAGCAACATCTGTCTTACTCCTATAGTTTTTCAGACACAGACTAGACAAGTGATGGTGAACCTTGGCACTCCAAGTGTTCTTGGACTGCAATTACCAGAAGTCCAATTCAGCACTCCTGCTGATCAGGGCTTCTGGGAATTGAAGTTCCAGAATATTTGCCTGGAGTGCCAAGGTTCACCATCACTGGACTAGACAGGTTGTTTGGTTTTATTTTAAAAACCTAAAGGCTTGTGAACTTTCAAGGCCCTTTCAATGGAATGGAGTATCTGGGGAAAAGGTATAGTTGTCTGACTACAATATATACTGGACAGCAGTAATTTGTAGTCAATATTTGATGGCGTATTTCACATGAATGGAATATTCCTTATTATAGTAGCACACAGGAATGCAACATAGGCTTAAAAATAAGCAAGTTATAGTCTAATCCAGTGGTGGCGAACCTATGGCACGTGTGCCAGAGGTGGCACTCGGAACCCTCTGCGGGCACCGTGTAGTCCCCCAGCACAGAGTTTGCCCTGCTCCTCAGCCCAGCAGCCCAATAGGAGTGTTTCCTCCCTCCCACAGCACAGAGTTCACCCCACCCCTCTGCCCAGCAGCCAATGGGAACACTTCCTTCATCCCCCAGCATAGAGTTCACCCCATCTCTCTGCCCAATGGGAGTGTTTCCTTCCTCCCCTGTTGTTGTGTTGGCACTTTGCAATAAATAAGAGGGTTTTGGGTTGCAATAAATAAGAAGGTTTTGGGTTGCAGTTTGGCACTCGGTCTTGAAAAGGTTCACCATCACTGGTCTAATCAATATTATGGAGGGTTTAAAGCAGTGTTTCCGAATCTTTGGGTTTTTGAACTTCAATTCCCAGAAGCCTAAGTCAATTCCCCAAAGCGCTGATCAGCCAATGTACTTATTGAGGCTTCTGGGAATTGAAGTCCCCCTGTGGGGCCTGGGCCCCACATTGGGAAATACTGGTTTATAGGCTTCTTGCTGTCATTGTCACTGAGTACTATCAGCTTTGGTTGCACAAGTTAATATTCCCCGTATAGAATATCATAGAAATTAGGAGGAAAAGTCCTTCTCAAAACTCTTTCCCCCCATGAAGTTAATGCAAAATGAAAGAGTTAGAATTTCAATATCAATGTGGCTTTCATAAAGCACCTTTGGTTAGATGGAGACAAAATGAGAGGGCTCAAATATTTAATTCACATATAACAGTTCAGGTTTGTAGTCCTAATAAAGAAACACATACTTATTTTAAAAGATTTTTAATAAGGTGAGAGCTACAGGTACATACAAAGTGATTGTGGCTCCAGAGATGGTGGGGGGCATGTGAGCTGCTTTTTGGTGTCTATTGATATATGCTGAAAATTTTCTCCAGGAGTGTTGCAACTCAAAGCATTCAAGCTTTCTTTCTCTGAGTTATGAGTTTTTGCCAAGAGGGTCGATGGCAAGCTACCAAGCCACCTACTTCGTTATCATAGTGCAAGTAGATTCTGTTGACAAACAGGAAATGACTGTTTAATTGCACATAATATTTCTTTGTCAGACAATGTTGCCTAGATGGAGTGGTTGAGCAGTTGAGAGAGATGTGAGGAAAAGGCTACAATTTCTGGACACAATCCATTCTTTGGTTGAAGAAAGATCTTAGATTCCGGGTTCAAATCCTGGAGTTTCCAGTTAAATGGATCTTGGCTATCAGATAATTTTACACAAACCACATAGTTCAGAACAGAGATTGGAAAACTTACTTTTTTGGATTACAAATCTAGGAAGCTACTGGCAATGTTGGCTCCTTAGAGAGTCTGGGAGTTGTTCAAAGCTGTAATGTATCCAGGCTCTGTTTCAGAGGAATCATTAATGATTGGGAAGTGCATCCCTGTCCCCTTGATTTTCTAGCCCCTTTCTACCATATAGCTTTTAAAATTTCCCACACTTAAGAAAGTGTTTTACTATACTGTATTTCTAGAGCTGTAGATCTGGAAATTAGAGAAGCAAACTAGAGCATATCTGAATCTGATAAGCATGATTGGAACATCATTGCCAGTTTTGTAGGTATTGTAATGCCATATTTTATATTTATAAATAAAATGAAGACTTACCCTAATAATTTAAACACTAACATAATAGGTGGTGGGTCTCAACTACTATTTTTTTCACAGAAATGAGATAAAGTTGAAGTTCTTCAAAGTTTGTAGGAGGTTATAGGAGACAAGTAGAAATAATAATAGCTGAGCTGCTGAAAAGAAATTATGTTCATAATTGCTAGTCTCTGCTGCTGCAGAGGTGTGTTGTAGTAAATGTCCTATTGCCATCAATTGGTCTGGAAAGGATTTCCTTGGGAGTAAGACATTTGGATAGCTGTGATCCTAGTCTATGGCACTGTTGCAAATCTGGCATCAAAAGAAGCAGGGCATAAAAGACAAGCCAGTGGAGAGAATCTCAGTTTATATGTCATATTCATGATGAAATGGAGAAGTGGAAAGCATCTGTGAATGGCCTTCCTACAACTTCTTCCCCATGCAGATTAATTTTTCTTTTTGTTGTTGCTGTTGCCGTTGCTGTTGTTGTTATGTATCGTCAAGTCAGAACTAACTTATAGCGACCCTAAAAGGGCTTTCAAGGTAAATGAGATGTTTAGGGAGTGATTTTTACCAGTTCCACACCCCTGAGTTTCCATGGCTGAGTAAGGATTGGAACCTAGAGTCATAGTCTGTCACTCTGTCCACTATACCGTGCTGGGTTTCCTTTCTGTTCTTCTTCTTCTGCCATATTCAAATCCGAATCTTGCCAATCCTCATGGCGATCAGCCATGAAGACTGTCCTGAGAATATAATAAAGTGGCCTTTCATCTGCCTTCCACATTGCAGCACGATACCCGTACCACTGATCCAGTTCTGCAAGTCACTTTTTAGTGCTGATCCCTTTTGGCACACAAAGTCTTCCTCAGCCACAGGCCAATATTGATGAAGCTGCTGCCCTCCATCAAGATGGATTCAAGTAGGATTTAATTCAGTTGGAAACCATTGCCCTTCCCTGTCGGCTTTGTCACCCAAGGCTGTTAGTTCTCAGGTTTGTCAGGTAAGATATCCACCATCTGACACTCAGCGTTGAGTCTCTGGCAGCATGGTCTACTCTATTACCGTAGCAGGATAACCTGGCTAGACTGGTTTCTGTTTCTGGTTTCCTTTCTGTAGTGCAGGGGTTCCCAACCTACGGCCCACGGGCCGGGCCCAGTCCGCGACACCATTCCATCAGGTCCATTACCTTCTCTCCCACACCCAGAAGTGGAAGCGGATGTGTTTACACATGCACGGGGGCATGCCCACACATACGCAAACACACATGCGACAGTTGTAAATGCAGAAGTGGGTGCATTTATGACAGCTGTAAATGTGCCTGTTTCCGCGGATGTGGCCCAACCCACTCAGCTGACTGGGGGCATGGTCAGGCCCATGGCGTAAAAGGTTGGCCACTCCTGCTGTAGTGTGAAGCAATTTTAGTTTGGTGTGACATCTGGAATGGACATACCATGGCTAGATAAAATTGGGACCTAAAGCACCATAGTACGTAGGTACATGCATAAGAGGCGAAGAGTAAACATGTGAGCCCATAATATTTTCCCGATTCTCCAAACCATGAGTTTGGAATATGATATGTTTTGAGAGAGGTCACAAGTAGCAATAGTAGCATGACTGTTGTATCTTGTTTCTTGGATGAAGCAATCTTTGTTACTTAGTCTAATTTTTAGCTTGGAAAAATATTCTTGCCTTTTTAAAAAAATTGATTGTACTTATAGAGGTGTCAATTAATACATAGAATGGAAGTGTTTGCTTTCAATTGTTTGTGCTGCCCGTAAGATATCGGACTAGTTTAATATGTTCTGAGTGACTCAGGGGACTGATTTGAATAATCCCATGAATTAGTTTCTTTAAAGCCTTAAGACAGGTCTAAAAATCATTTTGAGGTCTCAACTCAATACACCTATTGTTCATTTTATTTATAACTACATTTTTGAAGAATGTTTATTTATATTTAAAAGCATGCCTGGTTCATGAACTATATACTGACCACACCTCGGTTTAAACATTTGTATTGGGTGACTCCTTAATAGAACAGTTAAGAAAACAGTGTCCACCCATAATGTTTAGTTTTCAAAGTCAGAAGAGTTTGTTTTTGTTGGTTCTAATTCAATGTACATCAGTCAAGATACGATTGTGATGCTGATCTATGGCATGAATTGAGGTGTCTTTCCTAAACTTGAGATTAGCACTAGAAAGTAATTATTGGCATGCATCTTTGTTCCATCAAGAAATGCAAAGCAAAGAATATCCTTTGTCTTCTGTTCTTTACAAAGTTTTAAAAGTAAAATAGAAGAGTGAGAGAAAAAAGAGCAGAGAATTTTTGGTAAGACCCATTAAAGTTAATTAATGTCACAGCAAAATAGGGTAATTGATTCTCTGCCCTTCCTTGTTTTTCAGGCTGGTGGATGATCGGTGCGTGGTGGAACCGGCAGCTGGAGATTTGGATAACCCACCCAAGAAGTTTCGAGGTAAGATGTCAAGCAATAGAGTTAGCTTTTGGGGTTGAAATGATCTGCTTTAAATTCCCTGGAAATAATGTTTCACTGTTTAGATACAGCCCAACAGTTTGGCTCAGCAGTAATACAAATGTTTCTATTATTAATGTAACACCATTGGTACAAATTTGGTTGTGTTAAAGAAAAGGCTTTGCAAACAGTGGTCACTGGGATCACACTATAGCAGGAGTTCTCAACTTTTTAAAGACAGGGGCTGGGTCACGCTCCCTCAGACAGCTTTGGGGGCCAGATAACCATTTTGCCCTTCCTCCACCACATGGCACTTCTGGTTATGGTGGAGGCAGTGGGAGGCCACATGAAATGGCATTGTGGGCAGCACCCAGCCCACGGACTGCAGGTTGAGAATCCCTGCACTATAGACTTGTCTTCTGGTACATCTTTGATCACTTGGCTTCCAAACTATTGCTGTGACCTGGGAATTCTAATTCAAATACATACAGGACATCTAGATAGAATAAAATGGAGGGGCATACCCAGCACTGCCTTGATTGGTCCACTGATGGCTTTCTAAACATCTTAAAAATATTATATTGCATGGGAAAAAAACACAGCTTCTTCTTGGAATTTCACAGGTGCCAGGCTGGGATAACTTGTGTGTCATTAAGATGAGGGAGCACCTATGAGCATGCTCCATCTCCATATGTATTTGAGAGCATGTTAAAATTCTCACTTAGCTTCCCCCACTTGATTAAATTGTAAAATTTAAATTTCTTCTCTGCTAGAAGGGACAGAAAGAAGATGAAGTATTCAGAAAAGTTCTGGCAATGATATATAAAGCCCTATATAGTTTAGGATCATGCTAACTGCAGGCCAAACGTTTTGCACCGCAGACCTGGCCATACCTCTTGGACAGTTGATTGGGCCAATCATGTGGTTCCTCCCACCAGAAGCAGAAGTAAAACGCGCCTATGCATGTGCAAACACTGCCATAAAATACATCCATGGCTGTTGTAAATGCATTTACGACTGCTGTGGGTGCATTTACAGTAGCGTTTGTGTGCACATAGGTACATGTGTTCATGCAGAGCGCATCCACTTCTGGGCAACAGCGATGGTGGTTTGGGCTGGATGATTTGGCACCATGGACAGGATCCAGCCCTCAAGCTGTAGTTTGGCCACCCCTGGCCTATGAAAAGGAAAGATACAGCCCACTTTTACTTCCAGAATGCCATTATTTGGCATCTCTGGGTGAAAGAGAGGAGATACTTGTGGCAGAGGTGAGAATTGAATGAGGGAGTTCCTGATTATTATTTTTTTTTAAAAAAATCTTGGCCTTATAGCTGCTAAGTGTACCAAATACACTGCAGTTCTGCCATATGACTAATTGCCAAGTAGCTTACAGTCTAGCAATAGAAGAAGTAGCACAGTTAGGTATGTTATTTTGTGGTTCTGCATGAGCTTTGATAATTTATTGGCAACATGAATCAGCAGCACTTTAAATGTATTCAACCGTTAAACTCAGGAATTCAGTAGAAAAACAGGGATTAAGGTAGGCTTCAAATCTGGGAAGGTAAAGCAAATCTTTTAGGCTTCTGTTTGAGGATTATTTCCCCAAGGCTGTTGGTGGAGTATCTTTTTTCTCACTTTACAACTGATGTTTCCACATGAATACAATGGAAACTGAGCTGTAGGTGTGACTAGATAAACATGGTGGAAAATGGCCTGTCTGTTGCTCTAAATCTTCTCAGCCATTAAAGGAGGCATCTGAGCTCATGACTTCCACACACACTTTCTTCCATCTTGATTTCTATGTGCACTTGTCTAAATGACATGATTTTTTCCTATCCCCCACCCATCCCAGAATAACTCACAGTAGTTGCACAAGCAGAAATGCTGTTTTTATTGCTTCATCTCAGAGGCCGCAGACAAGATCAGAGCCACCCCTGTGGTGATTACTTCACACAGGGAGCAACCCCACCCAACCACCCAAGAACAGAAAACAACAATAGTGAATTAAAATAAAACGGAGAAGAAAGAACTGCCAAGACCTGAAGTTCAATAGAATGGAGTTGACAATGTGCAACCTATGCACAGTGTTACGGATTATAATGGATTAATACTATGACCAGCTATGTGTCAATGGAATTATTTAGTACTAGTGAGTTGTGCCTTTTCCAAGCTTAATTTAGGAAATTGTGAGAGCTAGTGGTTGGAGAATCATATGAAATCAAGCTATATGAGAAACAATCTAACTGAAGATTCAGACCAGGATCTAGATTTATTGGGCCAGTTGTTAGTGACTTGTGTCACCAGGTCCCTGCTGAGCTGGAGATTGCTATACCACCTTTTTGTACATTTGAAATGATAGTATTGTAGTGCATCAAGGATTAGCCTTATAGTTCCTTCCATTTGGATATCTTCTGCCACTACATTTCTTGGTTTGGTATGTTTAATGTCTACAGGAAGCAGCTTCAAACCCAAAAATGGAATGAAAAGTTTCTGACACTAATGGGCTTTCATTATGTTTTAGGAAATGTACAATGTAATCCAACATAAGACAACTCAGAAGTGAGCCTATGCATTCAGTCAAGCCTGCTCCTATGCAAATAGGCTAACAGTTTCATCCTCCTACTCTCTGTTTTCAGGAGTATCATTTGTTGCATAGCTAGATGTTTCATTGAAGAGGGAATGCTGACAGCATATTGAAAGAGAAACAATAAATGGAACAGCCAAGATACTGTATATAGATAAACAGTCTCTTGTTGATTCCACACTCATCATTGGCCTTTGAAATTGCCACTGTTTATTTACTCACTTTATACAGAAAATCCACACAATGTTACCAAATTGTTCTATTTCAGTGGTTTTATTTGAGTTTTAAGGTTTGATATATAGAGACCCCCCTGTCCTCTTTTAAATTGCAGTACATATGTTGACAGGCAGGGTATTTTTGTGATTTCCAGTCCTTAAGTACCTCTATTAACATTTTAATATTTGCAGATTTTGGCCAGTTATTTCCAAGAAGGCTGAAGGATTAGTAATGATCTTGTCCTAAATTATTCAGCCTCATCGTGTGTGTTAATTACTAGTTTCTTTGCTACATAGTGCTATTTCATAATAGAAGAGAATAGAAAAAGAAAGAATAAAAGGAAAAAAAGAGAACAAAGAAACAAGAAATGCAAGAAACCAGAGATTAATTACAATTAAAGGGCAATTCTTGACAGATCTCCAAGGACAAATGGAATTTGTTACATAGGAAGAAATGAAATTTCCTGAATTTGTAAAGAGAAACTATTAATTAGCATTACAATGGAGATCTAAGTAAATTCAATGAATCTTGACCATGTGGAAGGTCATTACTGAGTAACATATTACATACACATGGAGTCTCTGTTGTAATTATTTTCTAAACTATTGTGAAAAAGCCTTGCCACAACCATGATAAAAGTTGTAATGTTGACATCTGTCTAGTATGTTTGCATTAAAAAGCAAGAATACTGCAAGAGAAAAGGCAATTTGGGAGGAATTGGAGATGAAAGAGTATAGGAATATTGGCAAAATGATCTTTTTGGGAATAAAGGATAAACCGATAAAGACAAGTAATACTATGATGAGAGGCCTCATGGAGGTGTGGAAAAGAGTAAAGAAAGATATGGTCCCAAATCTCTCTCCAATTTTGGAATTGACTGATATGGTGTGTTTTCCGATAAAAATAGATAAGGAAAAAAAGGAAATACTCTATAAAAATGAAATGTCTTTACTGAAGGACTGGTTAAAAGTTTTTGATGATGAAAACAAGAGGAAAAAGATATTTGAAAAGTTAAAATTGGACTGGTTTCAGAAATTGAAGGTTGATAATTGGAATAAAAAATATAGAAGAGAAGTAGCGATAGATAGAACAAAAACCGAATTTGAAGAATTGGTATTAAAGATCAGAAAAGGGGAAAAGAACATTAAGGGTCTAGTAAGCAAACTTTACATCATACTGAATAAGGGTAAAGATCCACAGGAAGATTTGAAACGGAAGTGGGAACAAAACTTGAATATAAAAATAGGGGATGTTGAATGGAGGAATAAATGGAAAAAGAGGATAATGAGAACAATGTCAGTAAGAATTAAGGAACATAATTTTAAAATACTGTGGCAATGGTACTTGACACCACTGAGGCTTCATCAGATGGATAATAAAAGGGACAATTTATGTTGGAGATGCAAAGAGACGGTTGGAACATATGAACATATGTGGTGGAGTTGTAAAAAAATAAATGATTTTTGGAAAGGAATAGAAGGAGAGATTGGTGAAATAATGGGTAAAAGAATTAAGTTGGTGTCAGGTACCATTCTTCTAACAAATGTGGAAGGTATGGGTTTGAACAAGGAGGAAAAAGAATTATTGGAAATTGTATTAACTACAGGTAGACAATGTATAGCCAGAAATTGGAAAAACGATGTAGCTATACAGATTGGAGAGTGGTATAAGGAAATGTGGAATTTAGCATTGAACGACAAATTGACATGGGAGATTAAAGTAAAATGGGATAAATTAAAAGAGAATAGGTTCTGGAGTATTTGGAAGCCGTTTGTGGATCATTCTCTTATGGCAAGTGACAGTTCTGGACCTGTACCATCTCAAAGAGGTTTTTGGAGATGAAATAGATACTAAACTCTCCGGGCATTGTATATACTCACAGGGTGATGTGTATTCAGTAAAGAAACGAAAAATAGTGGTAGCACTGAAAGTTTTTTATGACTGTTATGGTTATAGTAACAACTCACAATGTGGTATTTAATATTGGGGGATATATGGTAAATAATTAGTTCAATTATATCATGTGCTAGTTCTCATGAATTTGAGGTAATATTGTATTGATGTTGTTTCTGATGTATTTCTGTACTGTATTGTTATTGTTTTTCTTTTTTGTATGTTTGTTAAAATTTAATAAAAAAATTATAAAAATTATATATATAAAAAAGCAAGAATACTAAAGTTGGTCAGAACTAACAATAATTTTCAAACCATAGGCAAGAAATTGAAAGTAGCTTTAGGTTCTACTAAACATGAGATGTGTTGGGTAGGACACTGCCTTATCTCTTTATAAGAAGATGGACCAAGACAGAGTTTGTAATCTCTGTGGGTTGAAAGATTAAACCCTTTCCTGGCTGTGGGTCAAAGGGCTGGGAGTTCAAATCCCCCATAGCTCCTGGGAGACAAGTCCACCAAGGCCATCTGGAACATGTGTGGCTGGTGAAGTTTCATGGTCTGTCACATATTTAGCCTTGGGAAAGCTGCATAGTTCCAGAGTGCCACCTGAAGGAGAGACTAGTAAATCATTTCTGAGTACTGTACAGTACTTCATTCTTAGAAAACTCTGGAAAGAGTCACTAGAGGCCAGAATTGACTTGGTCGCATACAGTTTCATTTTAAATGGGCTGGAGACTTACTTTAAAAAGAAGTCACATTTGAAGATAGAGCCTGGAATATGAGTGGACCAAGATTTTATCCCTTAGCTGCAAAAGTTGCTAGGATAAAAATATTGCTATAAACATTTTGCATTCTTTCACACGAAAGAAAGGGTTTGTAGAAATAGAATGAAGGAAGAAAGACTAGGTATTCTTGAGTCGAATAGAGTTGGAGGATTCATTATGCCATTTCACACTTGTTTAACTCACTTCAGCCATCCCTTTCTTGTCAGAAATTTCAGTTAAAATATTCTGTTTATTCAAAGGAAACTAGGTCTGAGGTATCTTAGCTGCCTGGTATCCAAAGGAAGACACAATCCTCACCATAAACCCAGCAACCCCCCCCACACACACACACACATCGCAAAATGGTGTGGCAGACAGACAATGTAAGACTCCAGATAAATTGATAGGTGGATGGGAGAATTTCAGCTTAAGAAATGATATGAAAGGAACAATTGCTTTTAAGCCTTTTTGTTTGGCATGGAGCCATGATAATGAAACCCAAGCAAAGGATGTCAAAGTTAGAATTATCCAATTCCCTGAGCTTTCCAACTCAAAGCATGAGACCCAAAGTCTCAGAATCAGAACCAAAGCGGAATAGGATCTGTTGTACTTTTGTTAATATGTGCAATGTCACCATTGACCAGTAGAGGGAACAAGAGAGAATTTCCCTTGTATCTTTTTGTCCTCCTGGTGATAACCACACATACTGTATTAATACTGTAATGAGTTATGCAATCAGTTATATGTGCTGGCAAAGTTGGACAGTGCTAATGGTAGCCTGGCTCCCCAAAAGCAGTTGTAAAGCAATACATTCCTTTCAGAAAAATAACAGTCCAAAAGCCATGTATATTTCACTTTAAAAAAAAAACCCCGGGCAGCTAGAAAAAAAGGCGGAAAGTGCCCTAGTCCAATAAAAATAATAGAAACAATGTTATTAAGAAAGGAAGAACTAGCAGGGAACAAGCAGATAAAAGCCAGTAATAACAATAGTTAAAGCAAACTATTACACAGATGCTCCGCCCCCACCATTATTTTTAAGTTTGCATTTTTCAGTCTCCAGGTTATAAAGAATGATACATTTCCTGGGAAAGACAGGCCACAACAAACAGATGGGAAGAAGCAAAAGCATGACCTGAGTTCTATTGAAACACATACTTTTGATCAGTCGCTTAAAAGGGTTGGTGTACATTCCAAGGAGAATATGCAACTTGTATCATTGTATGAAATGCAAATTCTGCTAGCTGACTGTGAGTTTAAATGGAATAAAATAAATGATAGTTTGTGTCAATTATTTTGTGGCTAACTAGTCTGGCCAGTTTGTCCTGCTATGGTAATAGAGTAGTAGACCAAACTGCCAGAGACCCAACGCTGATCGTGAGACAGTGGTTAACTAACCTGACAACCTTGAGGACTAACGGCCTTGGCTGGTGATGTCCACAGGGAGAGGGGATGGTTCCCAAGTGGATTAAATGCCACTTGAAATCATCTTGATGGAGGGCTGCAGCTTCATCAGTACTGGCCTGGGGCTGAGCAGGACTTTATGTGCCAAAAGGGCTCAGGACCAGAAAGTGACTCGTGGAACTGGATCAATGGTACAGTGGTGTCACACTGCGATGCAGAAGGCAAATGGATGAACACTGTATTATATTGTTCCCAAGACAATCTTCATGGCTGATTGCCATGATGATAGCCAATATTTGGAATTGGATACAGCACCTGAAGAAGAAGAATTTTGTAGTTAGTGCCTGCAATATTTTCAACTTGCAGTACAGTAATACCTCGTACAAAGTCCGCTTTGTACAACATCGAATTCATACAACACCACCTAATTCCTTGAAAAAAGTTGCCTCATACAAAGTCATGCGACTTTGTATGAGCCATTAGGCTTTTTTCCAGGTTGCATTGTGCCTGGGCAGTATAAAAGGCAAGACACATGCGTGCATTGCTCTTGTGGGTTTTGCACAAGGCAAAGAGTGTTTAGGAGTGGTTTTGAGCGCGATTTTGGATTTTTTCGAATTTTTTCGTCAGAATTTTTAGAAGCATTCCTGGGATTTTTGCAGCATTCTTCAGGTTCTTGGACAATCAGGGTTGTTTGACATGTTTTTGTAATGTATTTAGCCTTTAAACAATGACTTCTTAAAGTTCTGTCAGTTTCCTGTCTGTTTCCTTGACTTTGCTTTGAAGTCTGTGCTGTTACAGTACAATGTATCTCTATGGAAACGACGTTGTACGAGGCATCGCTGCAAGGATTTGGACGCTGTATGAGGCATCACGGCTAGGATTTTGAATGCCTCATACAAAGTCCAAATTCGTATAAAGTCCAAACATGTGGAACCATGTTTGGACGTTGTATGAGGTATCACTGTATTGAAAATGTTTGCTTTCTCCAATTTTAAAGAAAGTGAGAGAGAAAGCAATGCAGTTATGCCATTGGTAAGAAGTGTGGCCACCTAATAATTGTGTACCTGTTTATGTCTGCTTGCTGCTTCTGCTAACACAAGTTCTGAATGGGAAAAAGCACTCCTTGTTTTCCTGTGTGTTGACCATGTGCTCCGTATTTCTTTTGCCACTGCTTAGGATGGAAACAGCAGGCAAAGACGAAGTTTGAAATAGAAGTTTCTCAGGTCCTGTCAACCCTTCTGCAGGCATACATGACATTGGCTGTACCCTGTCAGGTTTTAAAGTGGAATTAACCATACAAGGATATGCAGTGCATAAGATGAAGTGGAAGATGTTTACTTTTTGACATCCTGGGATTTAATATATTTGACCCTGAATGCAAACGAGACAAGATTTGCATTGCACCAGGGTTAAATGGTTTCTTGACGTCATGGGGCTTCAGAGTGAACAGTTTCAGGTTACCACAATGAAGAAAGTGGAGGTAATAACATTATCAGCAAAATGGTCGGTCCTCTTAATATCTGAGGGGAAGAAATCTCAGTCTTTTGGGAACTGCCTGAACTGAAACATCACAGTATATGGAATCATCCAACTTTCAAGATTATTCATTCAGAGGAATCTGGGTGGTCTGTAAATAATAGTGCTTTTTTCAGACACCTTCAGAGAAGTTCAATATGCTTGGTAATTATTAATTCACACTATGGGGTTTAAAAGGTTACCATTAGTCACCAGTTCTTGGTATGGACTCTTGAATATGTTTGATCCAAGGGTCTTGCAGGGAGTTGTTGTATAAACTGCTAGCCTAGGAAATCTCCAGTTTAAACTGTTGTGTAAGATAAAGACTTGTATTCTGTCTTGTCAAAAGGAATGGATGGCATGTTCCCCAAGTATTGTAGAGAGACACCACAGGTAACCTACATTAAACTACTCAGTAATCCCTGAATGAGACAGCATAGGACAGGGGTGCCCAAACATTTCGGGCTGCGGGCTGGTCAGGTGGTTCAGCGGGCCGGTCATGTGGTTCCTCTCACTGGAGCGGAAGTAAAACACGCTTTGCAATCTGTTTCGCAACAGATATGTTTTGCAACAGGATGAGATAGATTTTAGGCTGCCATTTTCACTGCTTAAAATAGGTGTGCCCGAACTACAGCCTGTGGACCGGATCTGGCCCCCAATGCCAATTCATCCAGCTCACGCCACCCTCGTTGCTCCCAGGAGCAGAAGCAAAACATACTACAGGCGCATTTTACTTCCACTTCTGGGAGTGATAAGGGCAGTGTGGGCCAGATGAATTGGTATTGAGGGCCAGATCCGGTCCATGGGCTGTAGTTTGGGCACACCTGGCATAGGACCAGGTAATCTGAACTGTCATCTTGATCTATTTCTGCTTGCTTGAACTCCTCTGACACCCTTGTCTGAGTACTGCTGTGGGACAAATGGCTGCTAAGGACAAGGCCATCTTATTGATGGCAGCCCAGGTGTAGACATTCTCACCTGGCAGGGGAGACACCTTGATCATGAAGGAGGTTGTCTCAGGGTGAGGCTTATCCATTGCACTCCCCAGAACAATTCACCTTCTTTGTGGTTTTTTAATTTTTTTTTTAAAAAACACTTTTTATTAAAAAAAAGTTTCAGATCTTTGATTTAAAAATCTGGCACTTTAAAAAATCCCAATGCCTCTATACTGGGAGAGAGGGTTGTGCTTTATAATTTTAGTGGTACATTTAATATTTAATTTCATCTTTTTGAGCAGTTTACAGAATTTAATATTGGACTATTGATATAAGTACAAAATATAGTCCCAATTGTATCATTCTGAGGCATGAATTTCTTCCTGCTGAGAGATCATGGAGTAGGCCCTGAATTCTTTCGATCCTTTACACATTCTTTTACAGACAGCTTTTGAAAGACTTAAGAACATGCTGAATCATTTACACAGTGAATTTTCATTTTAAATGTATGAATGCTAAGACTTAAGCTAATTAATAACTTGGTTTCTTTGCAAATGAACTAGCATTGTGGAGCTGGCTTCTGGCAATTTTCTGAAAATAATTTACTTAACAAATCCTATTCAGACATTATAGGATGCAGTCCATTCACCATTCTTAGAACGGAGTGGATAGCCCTTCCCTTCTGTTACTGAGTTCTTTATGTGAGCAGCAATAAATCCAAAGAGGGAGAGACTCCTATTTCTGTGTAGAGCAAAGGTGCCCAAACTTTTCAGGCTGCAGGCCAGTCATGTGGTTCAAGGAGCTGGTCACTATGACCCAGGGGCCGGATCTGACCTCCAATGTCAATTCATCCGGCCCACGACACTCCTGGAAGAGGAAGTAAAACATACGGGCATGTTTTACTTCCACGAGCAATGAGAGCTTCACGGGCTGGATGAATTGGTATCGGGGCCCGAATCTGGCTCCCAGGCCGTAGTTTGGGCACCCCTAGTGTAGAGTCTACATATAATTACACCCCCCCCCCTGGGGGTTCTTGTTCTAACATTACAAAACTGCATATAGAACTGTAACGTCTGAACAGGGTTATACAGAAATGTTCTTCTCTTTATAACATACACAGATTTAAAGAAGCAATGCTTGCATCAACCTAAAACCAGCCGTTTAGCTGTGAAATGTCTGGACTTGGCCAGGCTAATCCGCAGACAGTTTCATCTTCCTCTCTTGCTGTGATTTCCCTTGAAGCGCCAGGCAGAGCCCCATGTTGAAACATGTTGAGAAAAGCATGCGAGGTGTTTCTTTTTCTTTTTTTAAAACACCCTATGCTTTGTTAGAGAGATGACAGTAAACGATTTGGATTTTTTAGATGCTTGTTTCTGTGGGTGGATTTAACAGACAACATAATTGCAGAGCTTGCTTTTCCTTCCCCACTCTGCCATGTGTTTGCAGATTTCTCTAGCGGAAACAGAGACGGAGGGCTGGTGCAATTCATAGTCTTCAGCCAGAGGCAGCTCAAGACTTAGCAGGATCAGCAGAAAGCCAAAAATAATTTAGTAATGTATTTGCAACTTTGCTGTAGCTTCAGTTTGCAGCCCTAAGGAAATGTTCTGGCCAAATCAATAGTGTATTTCAACTCTCACCTGAAAGTAATATATAGATATTGTTTGAATGTCTGTATGAACAACCTGTTGCTTACAGAGTTGAACCACAACTCCCATAAACACTGGCCCTTCTAGATAAGGCTGATAGGATTTAATTCAGGATCCTTCCATTCATTGGCTCTTCTGTAACCATTAAAGCAGGGCTAGGAAATAGGTTCTCTAATTGACTTGAAAAGATAAGGCTGCATCATTTCAGTCAAAGGTAGGTGCTATCCCATCAGATATCCTACAGCTTTTTCATTAGTTGGAAATGTTGGTGTACCATGTGCTCAAATTATGTTCTTTTTTAATAGTACAAATACATTTTGCTTTATCAAGACTGTTGTCAAATGATGAGCATCTCCAAAACGATGTATGAAATCAGATATGGCAGTCTTATATTTATAAGTGGACCATGGCCAGGTTGTTTATTGAGAATAACAACAGTGATCAATGAACTAGCTGCATAAATGGAATAGAAGATAAGAATACTAGTTCTGGAATGAAATGCAAATACAGTACTGTATATCCAATTGTGGTTAATATTGATGAAATATTAGCTAAATTTGATGGAACCCAGAGTTGTGTTTGTTGTACACAATAAAATAAAATTAACCAGGAAAGATTAGGATTTGAATCATTATAGCTAAACATCATCCTGTATTTTTTCTTTCTTGATATTTATAATTTTATTCAATTTGTCTATTTTTTATTGTAAAGATTTTTATTATTGTTATGTTGTACGCTGCCCAGAGTGGGAAAATATCCCAGATAGGTGGGTTAGAAATGCAATAAATAAATAAATGAATTAATTAATGAATGAGTGGGACCTTGCATGATAGAATTGTCTCCCATAGTGGAAATCTGATATGTAACAAAGTAGTATGTCAAGGAAAATGCTGGGACAGAACTTTTCCCATTGATATGTAGTCATCTTCATTCAAGGAACAAAGAGGATGGGTATTGATATATGCATCTTTCTGCAACACAAATTATTACGGTAGAGGAACAGTGGTTGGTCTTTTGTAAGAAGAAAATGTCACTAGTGTGCATTCTGGATGGAGATTGATTGGGAGTGTTCTTGGTATGAGACATGTGAATAGCACAAGCAGCCTTGTGAAGCAAGAACTGATGGATAGCTCAGTGATTTAGTTGAGAGTTTGATTCTTCTCTGTGCCTCCTTGACAGGTGTAACAGAATGAAGTATACCCTGTGCTTAGCCTCTTTCAAAATGGCGATTTCAAATCAGGGGGAGAGAGAAAATATGTAAACATCTTTGCCTCATTCATGAGTTGCCTCGTGGCTTTAATGAAATGAAACCTAATGTGTGATTGACATGTCTTGCTTTAAGATCATTGGTTGGAATCTCTGAAGGGGAGGGCCAAAGGTGGACTCTATAAGAGGAGATATAACCCAGAGACTCTCTCTCTCTCACACACACACACATACTGACACATAAACACTCTCTGGAATGCTGTGCTTTAAGCTGCCGAAATGTAGATGCTTGAGAGAAAGGGGGCCTGTGGGCTATCCCTTAAAGAACCAGTTTGTTTCATTTCCTTGCTTTGAAAATGCTTCCTGATCTTTTTATGGAATGCATCCTGTACCTTGCTATGCTTTCAATAATTTTTAAAATGCCTGAAGTGACTTGGAGTGATTACTTGGCTCAATGCTGCCTTATCTGCACGTATCTGGATGCCTGGGTTGTCCAGCCAGGGAGCTGCAACTTAGAAGAACAATAGAGCCTACTGGAGAGTAAGGCACCATATTGTTACAACAGGGTCTGGACTCAATTATCTATAGGTGTCCTTCCAGCTCTGCAATTCTAAGATTATTACTAAGATTATTAAGAGGTGAAATGAAATGGCTTTTTTCCAGAAACAGTGAAAGCTGTGTTTTGCACCTGCTTATTGGCCATTCTGGATTAATAATGGAATATGTTTGCAAACAGTTTAGGATGGGATCTGAGAATGGAAATGGTTTCCTTGTTGCCTCTGAAGATCTAGGAGCAATTAGAGACACCAAAGACTTTGAGCTCAGTCACCTGGAACCTCCCTTCCTACATATAATTTTCAAAGCCAGTTGAACTTGTTCCTGAGCCAAAGTATTTGGCTCCCAACATTAGAATGTAGTGAAAAGGACCATGAAAATTGAGTTAATGGATGGAAGGGGGCAAAGTTAAACATTTTCGGCATGTGGGTGTCTTGCGTCTGTCTGGTCAGGTTATCCTGCTATGGTAATAGAGTAGACCATACTGCCAGCAACTTAACACTGAGAGTCAGGTGGCTGTTAACTAACTTGACAACCCTGGGGACTAACAGCCTGGGGTGTCGAAGTCCACAGGGAAGGCTGATGTTCCCCAAGTGGATTAAATGCCACCCAGATCCATCTTGATGGAGGGTAGCAGTTTCATCAATACTGTCCTGGGGTTGAGGAGGACTTTGCGTGCCAAAAGGGCTAAGGACCAGAAAAAGACTTGCAGAACTGAATCAGTGGTATGGGTGTCACACTGTGATGCAGAAGGCAAATGAAAGACTACTGCATTATATTGTTCCCAAGACAATCTTCATGGCTGATCCCCATGATGATAGCTAATATTTGGAATCTGATACGGCATTTGAAGAAGAAGAAAAAGAAAAGTTGGAAGAAGATGGAGGAGGAGGAAGGTGTTTTATAAAGTACCTGAAGTGCTTTCTTTCACTTGTGGACCTTCTTGCCATTGCACACATTGTTCCAGGGGTGTGTGAGGAGAATACAACTGAATATCCAAGTCAGAACAGAACAGTTTTGAGGGGTGAAAGAAGAATCTCACCAGTATTTCATGGTTAGGCAGCTCCCTCCTCTATATGTTTAACTTTTTGTCAGGGAACAAAAGACCCCACACATATGGAGGAAATGAAGAGAGGCTTCCTGTCTAATATTAATGCTATTTTTTTTTAAAAAACCAGCCATTAAAGATGCAAGTGAGGTTAGAAATGACCTAGCTTTCAGCTCAACAGCAATGAAGTTGACATTTTAATTGCATAGAGATTCATTATGTTACACAAGAGAGATGAATGCACCTGCAGTGTTAAGTGCTACCTGGAGGTGGGAGTTCTGGCACCCAACATGTGGAAGGATTAAGGTAATACACCTGGAGATGCTGAGCTTTATGTAATTTGTAGGGGAGGTTGTTCACAAGGCTATAGTATCTGTTTCTAGCATGAAGGTTTAATGATGAAGCATGTAGAGACCATCTCCAAGAAAGCACACAATTATCTTTGTCTCACAAATCGGTAGAGATAACCACCATATTCCAATGACAATGTGAAATTTATGTTTCTCCCATATTTAATGTACTGTAATATAAATTTCATACTGAGGGAAAAGTGGAGAAAAATGGTTCTCATTTCCTCCTCTCAGAACTTTTCTATCACTTTCTAAGACTACCTTAAGCCATTTACACTCAGATCCTACTATTTATTTATAAAATATATATGTATCTGAAAAAAATGCAGGAGAGTTGTTCTTTATCAAAATCTATCCTTTTCCTAGCATATAAAAGCTATGCTTACATTCTTATGCAGTGTTTGATGCCAAGGGAGTAGCTTTTAAGCTCCATAAAGGTAGGTGAACTCCCAGTGCTAAAGCTCATTATTTTCCAAGCTGTTAACAAACAAATATCTAAATACACATTACTTCCCCCCTACCACGGCCATTTGGGGGTAACAATCTATACTGGTATTTACCCTTCTGGAGGCCATCTCTGGTGTGTATTTAATGAAAAGTGTTTGCCATTTTGTCTTGTTGTGAAAGAGTTTAATATGTATTTGCTTTACTATGGTCCAAAGTCTCGCGAGACTTCGGGAGGGTTCTGAACGAGAACAAAGCTGTCAAAGGTTCTAACGTTTTCTCTCCAACTGTCAGTTCTGATCAGAGATAGCTAAGGAATGTGAGGGTGTGTTGTTAGCTCTGGCCACCTATTCGTATTTCAAATAAAGTTGTGTGTTTGGCCCGTATTGCTGGCTGCTGCCTATTATTTCCAGAACACTAAAGTCTCTTTCCAGGATTGTAATGACTCTTGAGATGGGCTTTGCCCCTTCCCCCCTTTTAATACAAAATTTATAAATTCTCTTTATGTATCTATAAAATTCATCTCTTCCTGTTACCGACACTTAACTTTTATGTTATGAGTAAGCTTCTCATTGATAGTTGTGTGCCAGACTTCCCTAAACCAATTACTCCACTGAAAATTAAAAGCTGTTTTTCCATTCCTAACAATAATCAATCTCACCGCTGTTAACAAATTATAAATTAATTCTTATAGCTGTCCAATTACTTTCTTCCTTTTCAAATATTGATAAAAGTGCTATTTATAGGACATAATAGCTAAATGTAGGTTGCAGATTTCCTTCATGTCTTTAAAAACAAATTGCCAAAATTTCAATATGTTCTCATTCTTTCTGGCACCCATTCCAGCACATTTTAGAATAATTACTGTCTATTTGATTTAGTTTCACTGGAGTAAAGTATCATCTCTAACTTGTAAAAACTTTCTTTTATCTGTACTGACATAGATTTCAACATTCTAACATTCTATATATTTATCTAAGAACTAGTACTTATTTCTTCTTCTACATCAAATTTACACACACACATTTTTATACTGTACCTTTCATTATGTTGTTTTCACCGTTGCTTTGCTTTGTCCTTCAAATTTATTAAATTCCCTACATTTACTATTTCTTTTTATCCATCCCTGTTCCCTTTTATATTTGTTCTTTATTCTCTATCTTTTCTAACCACTCTATTACTTTAATAATATGTCTAGTATATCATTTCCTATTTTTTATTATTTTTATTCTACTCTTTATTCTATAAATACAAACACTGCAGTATTTATATGCATGCAGTTGATACCCTGCTACTTGTACAATAGAGGATTTAGTAAACTGCTGAGATTACACCATTGAAGTAGACTGCTTCTGGTAAAAAACAATCCTGTCATTTTAACATTTTGTTAAATCCTTCATGTCTCATTTCATATGTGCCTCAGGAGATGGCTCCATGATCATAGTGTGCAGATTACTTCTTGGCAAGTTGGGATCCATCTAAATTTCATAGATGTGTGCTGTTTTAAATTGTCAATACTCTGATGCATATAAAGAAAGAAAGAGTCTCTTTATTAACAAATTCTAAATTAATCTTTTTATGTTTCCTGTGAACTTCTCCAACTCTGTCACTGGATGGGGAGACTGATGGAATTTTTTTGTTCTTTATCTATTCAAAATGAAAGGCATATTTTAAAGAAGATATTTGTAAACTTTTACTATATTTTGTTATTCTGCATGAAAAGAATATTTAAATTCAATTCTTGTTTCCATATTCAACCAAATTGTTCTTCCTTGCATTTAATGCCTGCATTAAGTTTGATAGAAACAAAAACATCAGAGTGCAGCAGCTCTTTATAGAAATAATATTAATAATAATAATAAATCTTAGCAAAGAATCCTGTGATACCGGCTTAGAGACAGAAGATTTTATTATAGGACGACTGATGAAAAGTGCTATGACTCACTAAAGACCCATGCCTTAAGTCATTTGTTAGCCTTAAAGATGCCATAGGATGGTTTGTGTGTTTGTTTTTTGCTGTGATAGACTGCCATGGTTAGTGTTTTGACATAATATATTCAAATACAGTACTGTATTGCTATGTTTAAAAGGTGGTATTGACTCCTTAGCCTCTTTCTCTTTACAGATTGCCTCTTTAAAGTATGTCCCATGAACCGCTATTCTGCTCAAAAGCAGTACTGGAAAGCCAAGCAAACGAAGCAGGACAAGGACAAAATAGCTGATGTGGTGCTATTGCAGAAGCTCCAGGTATGATAAGCTCAGAAGAATATATAAACCAAGTTTGATTTAGATCAAGCCAGCGACAAATCCAGGGGATACTTATATAGATTCTTGTGTCTGTAGTGCTTGGTGCAGTGCGTACACTGCAGGCAATCTGGTTGACACCTATTCTTTCCAAGTACAGCCTATGGTTTTAAGTACAGTGCTGGTAATTGTCGCCTTAATAGCCCCACTCCTTTGTTAGGATCTGTTGTTACTTTGTCTATTGTTGTTATCCTCACCTGTTCATGGTGTCTGCTGCAGACATGGTGTCTACATCTGAATAGTATGAGCCACCCATATGTCTGAAGAAGTGGATTTTGATCCACAAAAGTTCCCAATACAACAAACCTGTTTGTCTTTGAGCCGCTACAACGTTTTGTCCTTCGCTTCCCCCACGGCCATTTCCCCTCTTTCATTTTGTCCACATACAGTACTGAAACAGACTAACAGGGCAACCTGATTAGAAGTTGCGAGAACTTTGTTCATTTGGCAAGAATTAATAAATATTCTGTGGTGCATGTGCATTTATTATCTTCTACACCAAATCACAAGGTACTGGTTTTAGAAGCATGCAGAGGAATTAGGGAGGGACCTACATTTGCATAACGAATATGCGGTTCAGCTGAAGAGGGTGCATTGCATTTTGAGATTTTGAAACGATGCTTCATGGAAGGGTGAGGTGCCTCTATTTCAAGTAATATGTCAGCGTGGACTGATTACTGGTTGGCTGGGGTTGAAGAGAGCTTTAACCATTGTAAAGAAGGGAGCAGAAATGAATCCACTAATTGCTGCTGATGTTCCAGAACTCTTTACTGGCCATGGAAATTATCTGATCCACCCATAAAGAGTTGGAGGTGATCCTTTGATCCATCTGATCAACATGGTTTTCTGATGCTGATCCTAGTATCTTGTCACATTCTTTAGCAAATAGTATTATTTTCTCTAAGCTTTTTGTGAGGATTGGTTTCAGCTCTTAAGTAAGAATATAAACACCAAAGCAGGAACTTAATTTGATACAGTACTAGTAATGGTAAAGGTTTCCCTTGCTCGAAAGCCAGCCGTATCCGACTCTAGGGTTCAGTGCTCATCTCTGTTTCAAAGCCGAAGAGCCAGCGCTATCTGATTCTGCAGACATATTTCCGTGGTCGTGTGACAGGCATGACTAGACACCAGAGCGCACGGAATGCTGTTACCTTCCCACCGAAGTGGTCCCTATTTATCTACTTGCAATTTCTTGCTTTCAAACTGCTAGGCTGGCAGGAGCTGGGACAAAGATGGGAGCTCATTCCGTCCTGCAGTACTCGGGAATCACACTGCTGACCTTCAGCCTCCCAGTCACCGTCTTAGCCACTTGAGCCACTGCATTCACTCAAATGTAGAGCCAGTAAGAGTTGAGCTTAAATCTCTGATGTCTTTAGGCAAGACTGTGACGGATTCTAATCTGAAATAATAGGAAGATGTTGCTACTCAGTGTAGACAGTATTGAACTCAGTATCAGGCAATTTCCTGTCTTCTTATCAACCCCCTATAAATGAGGCAAAATTGCTTGAATTGTGTCTTATTTCTTTCCATCTTATAGATCTGGGCAGAAGCTATCACTCCCCCCCACTGCAGAACCATGCTCACCTCCCACCCCAGTACTATTTGTGCCCCATTAACTGCAATGTGACAGAGAAACATCTTTAGTATCTCCAAGCCAGAACAATCTTGAATTGGTTGATTTCAGTGTATCACACAGTTGTCAAAGCATGGGGCTATCCAAAACTGAAGACACCGGATCCTTTCCCCTTTATTGGTGGCCCCCAATTTTTCACAAGCATGGCCAAGACAGATACACCTTAGCTGCTTCAGGGGCTAAATATGCTTTTAAAAATAAGTTAAAATAGAAGTTTTCAGGATGGTTGGATTCTTTACTGAATGCAGTTCATGAATTTGTGTAGTTTGTGAGATGTGTGCTTGCTTGCCAATAGAATATTTTCACTTGTATTTCCTGAATTCCCCCCCTTGTAACTGACAAAGAAACCAGCTGTTCTTTTTCTCTCTGGATCCTGGCCAGTGCTTTCTCCTATTGCCGAATGAGATTAAAACAGTATTTCACGCTGTCACAAGTGTGGTTCACCTACAAGAGGCAAATTAGTAAATTAATACTGTACTGAGAATACAATGGGAGAAGATTTTCTGTGTGACGGGAGGCATGGTGCCTGCCTGTTCTTTCTCCCTCACTTTCCCCTCCTACCTTATTTGAGGCATTTTCATGCAGCCTCTCAATAATAATAAAAAGAGCAAAGCAAAATGCAAATCCACTACAAAAAAAAAATACCTGTGGAAGAAAAACAGGTTTTAAAACAACACCAGAAAAACTGGCAATGACACGCTTGGTTTGTGTGTAGTCTGGAATGTTAAAAGCTTAGAGCATAGAAAAGGTTCCTTTTTGGGCTACACTTTATAGAATTCTCCATATCGATTGAGTGATCCTGAGAGATGTAGTTCAAATACTTGTCAAGGAACATGCTTCTTACGGTCATGATAGCATCCTGCTGTCTTAAACGTACCAAATCTTTCCTGGTTTCAGAACCTGTGCAGTTTGAAGCCTGCTTGTTTGGGATTCTACTGTGGCAAGCTAGACTCTTCAGGTAGGGCAAAGAAAAAGTCCTGCCTAAAATTGTGATGAACCACAATTGACAATGCCGGACTAGATGGAAAAATGGTCTCACTCAGTATAAAACAGCTTCCAAAATTTCTTCCCTGACCAGACTTAGTCAATAATCAAAGGAAATAATTTTCTGTAACAGACATGTCCCAAAAATAAAGAATGGAGATCTAGCCCTACTATTTTCAGAAAATAACTGCCTGTAATTACTACTATACATTTTGAACCTCAATTCCATGATTGACCAAACTATCAAGGGATGAGTTAACTTGCTTTTTATTTGTAAGCTGCCCTGAGTCACTTCGGCGAGTGGGTGGCAATATAAATATGAACTAACAAACAAACAAGTAAATAAATAAATAAAATCCTTGTGCTGCTGGGCTCTTCTTCTCTAGGTTCAACCAAAACTTTTCTCGATTGAGTCTTCTCATCTTTTGGGGGCTTCCCAAAGGCTCTTTTGAACCTGTGCATTAAAAATATGGACGTAGAGTGTGTGTATAGTGTTCAGACTTTGCTTCTGACCTAACCTGCTGTTCTTTGCCAAACAGGATGCTGCACATTCACTAGAGTTTGAATATCTTAGTATGAACATATAAATTACACACACTATTTATTGTTGCAACAAAAGCTATAGTCAATCACTGTCCCTGAATCTGCATAGGACTAAATAGATAAATAGGGCTATTAGAGAAACATTTCCATCCTGCCAGAAAGTTTATCAGACCGTCACGTGTACAATTTGAAGGTTTATCAGACTGTCATGTGTACAATTTGAAGCTCTTAAAAGAATCTGTAAGTCTATTCAGAATGATAAGGGCTCCTGATATGGCGGCACTTTCAGTTATGAGAACTCCGTAATATGCGCAAATGCTTCTTTACGGACTGTTGAGCTAAATATTCTGAGTGGAGAAATAGAGATGGGGCTGACACGCACTCTATCTTGCCACTAGCCATTTAGTCTTACATGGGTTCCAACATAATCCTGTGGCTAAATTCGTTATTGCTGTGGCCAGAATCCGCTTGACTACAGTATTTTCTGCTTGGAAAGGCAGTCACATAAATGATATCTTCTCTGTGAGGTGGTCTTTGCTTGGTTGGTTGTGAGTTCCATCCTACAACCGGTATCTGGTTGGTCACATGATGAAAAACACCTCAGCAGGGAGGAACTGCTGGTTAATGCACTTCTGCTCCATGTTTCTGCAAAAGGATTACAGGTACAGTAAAACCTCGCATAAAGAGCGCCTCGCTTAGAGACTAACTCGCTTAAAGAGCAGAATTTTATCTGAATGGTCACCTCGCTTAACAACTAAAATCAACCAAAAACTCACTTAACAACTAAATCAGTGTTTGCAATCTCCCCCCGGCAATTGGTCACTTACAATGGTGTTTCGTTTAAAGAGTAAACTTGCTTAAAGAGCAACCCTGTGGAACATTATGCTCTTTAAGCGAGGTACCACTGTATTTCTATTGTATCACCAGAAAGTCCTGTGCCAAGGAATTAGTTTAACCATAAAAAATCTTGCAGGGATTTTGTTCTTTATGGAAGAGAAGTTCTCATTAAAAATGAAGATCAGGTATCTTTGTTAAGTAACCCACACGCTTAGTCAGTAATGACTACCGGTACTTTTTGAGCCATATTTTTTAGCACTTTCAGACATATTTATTGCGTTTTTGCTAGTTGAGTTATTGAGGAAGAAGCGACAGAACTTTATACCTGTCCGGGTCTGAGACGGCCTCAGACATCCAGCCATTAGAAAGCAGTCCTGATTTGAGACACAGCAATGAAGATTTTTGGATTTGCTGTGGGCCCTCATGTGGGCTCCCTTCCTGCTTTGCTCCAGTCCTGAAGGTAGCTTGCTCTTGTTTCTTGATTGTCTGACTCCGGCCTGCTTGACCCTCCTGCTTTGTCCCAGTCCTGAAGATATCCTGTTTTGCTTGCTTCCTTGGTTGTTTGACTCCTAGCCTGCTTGGACTAGGTCTCTTTAACCTGATTAGCCCCACCCTGTTCCTGATTTTGACCTTGGACTTGGAATAGGACTCTTTTTTTCTGGTACTTTTTTAGATTTTTGAATTTTCATGTCATACCACTAGCATTTTTCACAGCCATAAAGACTAAAAATGTGCTGAGGGCAGAAAACTGAGGGATGTTGAATTCTGTACCTATCACCTAATTTTATATGAGTGGGATTAGGATTATTTACATTGAATGAAACATTTGTTCTAAGTGCATTTTAAAGATATATATACCTTGGAGTTGTTATTCAGCGAGAAGTCCACACATTGGTAGACGTCTCTGCGACGACATTCCACACGTGCAAATGGATTTGAGAAAACAAGTCCCCCATGAATGCGGTTTTTTAGCCATTTGGAAATCACGTCACCCGCTAGCTAGGCGGACCATGACATGTGCCCTCCACTTTCACCTTGCCCAAGGGATCTGACGGAGGATGCTTTGGTGAGTTTTAGTCCTGGCCTAACATCATTGATAAGAGATAGGCAACACTGCCTAGTTAGACCGCTTAAACCCCTGTGCCTTGACAAGGCTCTCTCTCTCTCTCTCTCAAGAGTGACTTGAACCACAGAGAGATTTTAAAACTTTATCTTAATGATCAAATTTCTAATTGTTCTTGATTTCTTCCTAGGACCATGGAGACAAGCCTTCTTCTAGTTTGCCTAGATATGTTTTACTGTCTGCTCTTTTCTGTAGCTCCTGCACGTTGGCCAAGCCCAGTATCCTTAGGAGTTATTTGTTGACATTTCTTTCAGCTCTATTGGCTACCCATGTACTTATCCTGGGTACCAGCTGTTTTCCAAACAGGGTATGCTCTACTTTCATCTTTTTTTTTTGCTGCCAGACTGGAAAGTAAATCAAATATTAATCTGGTCTTTTAGGAGAGATTGAGCCTGGTTTCAATAAAAACGAAGTAGTGTTTTTCTAAAGCTTTGAATTGTCAGTGAAGCATCCCAAATGAGGCAGGCTCTTCTTTGGGCAAAGGCAGGGGCACCACCTTTTCAGAAGATAAAATCATGCCATGGCTATGATGTAGCTGACTCATGACATGTGAGGTTTCCTTTGCACCGCAGAAACTCGCCTCCTCCCTCCAGGGCAGGCTTAGAAATCCACTTTCATTGCATCTATGTTTGTTATGAGATACTGATCTGGCTAGCAGTTTCCTTGTAATTATAATTCCATTACCCTTAAGTGAACTGAGAAGAATGAAAGAGTTTAACGAGCTGAAGTGAAGGTGCCCTAATACTGATTTGATCTCACTGATACAGTAGCTGTGGCATCAATTTTGATGCACACACCATGTGGACTGCAAACTGGGAGGGCAGGACAGCCATAGGACATTCCTGTTGACTTTTTTGATGGGAGAAACTCTAGGTTTTATAGTCTTGTGGAAATGTAGGCCAGAATTCAGTCAGCAATTTATACTTGTAGAAGTGAGATTTGGGCGGCGGCGGCGGCGGCGGGGGGGGGGGGTTGCACTTGTGTGGTGGTATAGTGGTTATGATGCTGAGCTTGATGACCAGAAGGTTGGCAAGCCAGCAGTTCGGGACCCGAGTGCTGTGTGACTGAGTGAGTGCCTGTCATCTGCTCCAACTCTTGCCAACCTAGCAGTTTGAAAGCAAAGAATTGCAAGTACAGTAGATAAATAGGTACTGCTTTGTTGAGAAAGGTAACAGTGTTCCGTATGCTCCGGCATCTAGTCATGCCTGCCACATGACCATGGAAACATCTGCAGATACAGACAGCGCTAGCTCTTTGGCTGTAAACAGATGAGCACTGCCCCCAGAGTCAGGCATGACTGGCTTTCGAGCTGGGGGGGGGGGCTTTCGTTTTCCTAAGCGAGATGGGGTAAGTTATGGCAATAAATTGCCATTTGTTAATAAGGTGTTGATTGTGCTCCTTGACTTGGACAGAGTGAGCGCCAAAGAATATAATCTACCACAACAATTTATGCATTTTAGCTACCCAAACATAAACCACTACCTTGGCCTGTAGCTTCAAAATGTTCATCCGACATGATTAGAGGGACAAACATGAAAACATGTCCACATTTTGTTTTAATGCATAAAAACCCAGAAAGCAGTTATCTCTCTCTTGCTCCTTTTCCTCACCAGTGTGTTATGTGTTTTTAAAATCTTATGAATCCTAGAGGCTTATTTTGGGGTTATGGAGGATGAAGCAAGTGAGCGCCTGTCGTCTGCTAGTGAGCGCCTGTCGTCTGTGTCGTCTAGTTAGTAATTGAGCCACTGTGCTTTTGAGCATCAGTGGTTGAGGACATGTGGGAGGGTACTCCTGCTTCCGTGTCCGGTGGGCTTCCTGTAGGCTTTATTATGGCCATGAGAACAGAATGCCAGACGAGATAAGTCTTTAGTTAAAATCAGCATGATTTATGGAAATACTAACAGGATCGGACTGCAGTGGCTCAAGTGGCTAAGATGCTGACTGGGAGGTGGAAGGTCAGCAGTTCGATTCCCGAGTACTGCAGGATGACAACTATTTTTGTCCCAGCTCCTGCCAATGTATCAGTACGAAAGCAAGAAATTGCAAGTAGATAAATAGGGACCACTTTGGTGGGAAGGTAACAGCGCTCCGTGTGCTCCGGTATCTAGTCATGCCTAGCACATGACCATGGAAACGTCTGCAGAAGCAGACAGCGCTGGCTCTTCGGCTTTGAAACAGAGATGAGTACTGAACCCTAGAGTTGGATACGACTGACTTTCGAGCAACGGAAACCTTTACCTAACAGGAAGTTGTGGTACCCTGCTTAGGTTTACTTGGAAATAAGCCCAAGTGGAAACAAATCCCTATATTTTAGGGTGCAGCTACACTGAAGAGCTGAATTGGAACACTTGGATTCACATCCTGTCTTACATTTGAAATCACAGTCCTTGCTCACACAAGGGCTGTGTAGACTGATCCGGAAATTCATTGTTCATAGTGGATGTGAAGCAAGTCGCATTGCAGCCCACAGCTTCCCCTTTCTCCCTCCCTTCCTCTGGTCCTGCCTGTGCCAGTTCTTTTATGGTTCACTGTCAAGTGGCTTGGTTTGAAAGGGTTAAATGGTCCAGAAAAGGTGATGTTTTCCTTGGCAAGGTTAATTCCTAACCTTCCAGGGCTTCCCCTCTAACACATTTGAGAGAAGCATACATATACCCTTCTTGTTGGAGACTTTTTGGAGAAGTTATTCCAGGGGACAAAGAGAAAACAAAAGTCACTCACTTGCTCATGTTGGTTTCTCTGTTGAAGTTGCGAGCAGGTGTATAAGATTGGTAGCTCCTCTCCCATGACATGCAGGTCAGATCCTTTTGACACCAAGGGCACCCAAACTATGGTCCATGGGCCAGATCTTGCCCCTGACACCAAGTCATCCGGCCCATGAAGCCCTCTTCGCTCCTGAAATCGACAAGGAGCGATGAGGGCTTCACGGGCCGCATGAATTGGTGTCAGGGGCTGGATCCAGCCTATGGGCCACAGTGACCGCCCACTGAACCACGTGACCGGCCCACGGTCTGAAAAATTTGGGCACCCCTGTTTTACAAGATCCAGGTTTTGCTCCTCTCACCACACACTCTCTTTTTCACTTCCTCCCACTCTCCCTTAATTATTTCTTCTGCCTCGTCGTCTTGGTGGAGGATGGGACAAACAGCAAACAAGGAGACAATGAATTCAGACACTTTTCTGGCATCCTTTTCTGGCACTATCAAGCCTTGCTCCAAGAGCAAAGATTCTCAAAGTACAACCTTATCACTCGCTGGCTTGTTTTAAGAAAAGCACCTGGATTTTTGGTGATGGTGGTTTTTGTTGTGCAATAAAATAACGATGACCCAGTGATAAGGTGATAGGCAGTGGTGAGCATCAGCAGGTTCGCACCAGTTCACCAGAACTGGCAGCAAAAATTTTGGCTGGCCCCACCCATCCAAGTTTTGAAATAAAGTAGTCTTAATTTGGGGCTGCAGTGGCTCAAGTGGCTAAGACACTGACTGGGGGGCGGAAGGTCAGCAGTTCGATTCCCAAGTACTGCAGGATGGAATGAGCTCCTGCCTTTGTCCCAGCTCCTGCCAACCTAGCAGTTTGAAAGCAAGAAATTGCAAGTAGATAAATAGGGACCACTTTGGTGGGAAGGTAACAGCGCTCTGTGCGCTCCGGTATCTAGTCATGCCTGCCACATGACCACGGAAACGTCTGCAGAAGCAGACAGCACTGGCTCTTTGGCTTTGAAACAGATGAGCACTGAACCCTAGAGTCGGATACAACTGGCTTTTGAGCAAGGAAAACCTTCATTTGGGTGCAATGCAGGGCTTTCCCCTGGCCACACCCACCATACCACTCCCACAGAGTAGGTAGTAATTTTTTTAAAATCCCACCACTCGTGATAGGACAATCTAGCACTAAAAATTCTCATTAAATGAAATACTTACTTGGTTGATCCTTGTTTAACATGTCAATATACATAGTTTGATGTGGTGGATCAAAACATTGTCTCCCACTGTTTCTGATCCCATACCAGTCTTATCCAGGGACTCAGGGACTTTGCCCTGCACTGGTCTTCCCATCTGGTTGCTGGCCTTCCTAGTAGTCACCTTAGGTCAAGTGGCATCCATTCTGTGATAGCTTTCGTGCACTTGCCATCTTTGAATACGGCACATATGCCCGGCCCACCCACTGATGCCTTGCAAACTCAATCAACGTTGACACTTGTTTTGCATCTGATCTGATGCACAGTTCTTAATTTGATATTCGATCAACCCATCGGATGTGTAGCGTCCTTTGCTCGATTGCTCTTTGTGTTACATCGAGGGTTTGTGTGTGTGTGTGTGTGTGTGTGTGTGTGTGTGTGTGTGTGTGTGTGTGTGTGTGAGCTCTTGTAGGTGTCCATGTTTCACTGCCATATAATAAAGCAGGCAGAATGGTGGTGTTGACGAGTCCAGCCTGTAATTTATAAAACTTTGAAGATAATCAGGGGAGACCAAAGAATGCAGGAGTGTGTTCCCCAGTCTTGAATGTCATGCCCCAACTGACTGTCACAAAACACAACCTATAGACATGCCCTTGCCTTTATAAGAACATAACACAGTTAACCACATGGAGGAAAGCCTAATCAAATAGTTCTGGCTTGAAAAAGGAGAAGCCCCCTCAGCAGCAGGGGTGGGGGGAAGCAGTTTGGGGAGCCAAAAGGGCTGGACCAATTCAAATTAGCTTTTGTGTCATGTGGACATTAAAATACTTCAAATTCATCTGTTTTACAGGCAGACGAAATTTTGTGGTTTTTGATGGTGTAGTCAGGCACTTAAAACTACCCTGTTCTGCTTTTCGAGATAGGAGTTAATTATGGTTTTACCAGTGCCAGGTCTCAGTGAGTTTCTGTAGCTAAACAAGGACTTGAACCCAGGTTTTCTCAGTCCTAGTTCAGTGCTTTATGCTATTATACTACTATGGCTCTTAGTCCCCAGTAGGAGAATGAGAAAGTCTTAGATAGAAATAAAATACACAATGTATATGGGCAAGTAAAGGTAAAGGTTTCCCTTACTCGAAAGCCAGTAGTATCCGACTCTAGGGTTCAGTGCTCATCTCTGTTTCACAGCCGAAGAGCCAGCGTTGTCTGCTTCTGCAGATGTTTCCATAGTCATGTGGCAGGCATGACTAGACACCGGAGCACACGGAATGCTGTTACCTTCCCACTGAAGTGGTCCCTATTTATCTACTTGCAATTTCTTGCTTTCGAACTGCTAGGCTAGCAGGAGCTGGGACAAAGACGGGAACTCATTCCATCCTGCAGTACTCGGGAATCGAACTGCTGACTTTCCGCCTCTATTCTGTACAAACCGCAAGTGTTTTTCCACAACCATTTGCCAGCCACATCTCTTGTTTCTAGTGGCCTTTCTCACCTTTTGCCTCGAAATCTGGGTTTTTATCCTAAGAAAGTTTATTCTAAAGAGGGGGGAAAAATATCCTTTCCATCCCCCAGAATATATATATTATGCCTAGCTTTGCTTAGTTGGCCTGTTTTAATTTAAAGCAGCATTGGCTCTTCCTGAAAATCAGGACTTGCTGCTGCAATTATACCGGTGTGTTTCTTTCTAGAGTTAGTTTTGTCAGAAGGCTACTTTCAGAGAGCGGCAGGAAGCAACGGATCAGAGTTCTGCTTCCTCCAGTTGACCTGCAAGAATCATCGGCCAAACAACCACTCTCTCTGGACTACTTTTTTGGCTCCGGGGCTCATCTGGCTCATTTGCTGCTTTCTGTGGGATCCACAGTCACAGTTTCCATGCTTGTCTGGCTCTGGCTGTCATCTGGAAATTGTATCCGCTTTCCCTCGGATGTTCTCTTGGCTCTTGCACAGTTCATGACTTGCATTCTGCTATGCTCTGTGTTTCCAAACAGCATGCAGCTCAGATGGAGCAGAAGCAGAATGAAACAGAGAACAAGAAAGTGCATGGGGACGTAGTGAAGTACGGATGCGTCATACAGGTATGGAGCATTGTCTTTCTCCTGCTGTCAAAGATGCTGAACATGTTATTGTTCTGGAGTTATTTTACCTTAGGATGCATGGATTATATACAATGTCTTTGGCTAAAATGTTAGGTACACCTGCATAGTGAGGCACCAGTTAGATTGCATCCTATACTGTATTACTATAGAATGCATATATTAATCAGGATAATTTTTTTGGAATAGTAGCCGTAATAGTATGTGTTTTAAGCGTATCAAACCAACTGTTATATTTTAATGTTCACTTTCATGGACTTGATGTGTACTTGGTCCACAAAAGCTAACATTAAAATATAACAGTTAGTCTTCAAAGTGCTACAGCGTTTTTGCTTTTGTTTTGTTTATTCTCTGATATGCTTAATCAGGAGTGGGAGACTAGGTAGCTGTAGCCATTTCATTCTTCTGGTTATGAGTGACTAGAACCGTGATGGCGAACCTTGGCACTCCAGATGTTCTTGGACTTCAATTCCCAGAAGCCCAAGCACTCTGTGAATCCACACAAAGGGGTTTACTGCGATTCATCCGGCCTGTACCGCCCTCAACGCTTCTGGAAGCGGAAGTAAAATGAGCCCATATGGAGGAAGGTTTAACCCAGAAGAGCCTTAACCATACAGGTGCGTTTTACTTCCGCTTCTGGGAGCAACGAGGGCGGTGCAGGCCGGATGAACGCATTAAACCCTTTTGTGTGGATTCACAGGGTGCTTGGGCTTCTGGGAATTGAAGTCCATTAACATCTGGAGTGCCAAGGTTCGCCATTACGAGACTAGAATCTAGATGTAATTAATCTTTAGATAGAGTGACTGACTCTTAGGTGTGAATTTTCAATGTTACACTAAGGCTGGCTCAAGATAATATGGTGCCTGAGCAGGCCTCCCCCTCGCATGTAGAAAAATATGACAATTAATGTGGCAGCATTCAGTAGCAACCCCTAATTGGTCACTTGGATTGCCTTAATAGTGTGAGCACCTGCCACATTTTATTATGCTAACTAGCAGGGGTGCCCGGCGTTGCCCGGGCTCCTTGATTTTACATGTTTGTTTTTGTAAAATGTTAGTCTCTTGTAATGTAGAATATTCTTTGGTTTATAACCTTTTTTGACCAGCACATTTTTTTAAAAAACAACAAAATCTTATTGATAAACATTGAAAGATTCTCCTTACTGAAACTCCAGAACTTAGCTTCACTGTTTCTCCTTAGCCCTCAGCATTAATTGAGTGCCATGTGTGATTCTGACTAGAAAATAATTGTTGTGTTCGTTTTTTCCAGCTCCTCCACATGAAGAGTAACAAGTACTTGACAGTAAACAAGCGTCTGCCTGCTCTACTGGAGAAGAATGCTATGAGAGTGACCCTTGATGCTACAGGCAATGAAGGTTCTTGGGTCTTCATCCAGCCTTTCTGGAAACTGCGGAGCAATGGAGATAATGTATGTGTGATGAAGAAGAGGTGACACCTTCCTGTAACAGCATATGGAGACTGTAAGCATGAAACTGCAGCTCTCCGAGGGCTTTATAGATTGGAATTGTCTCGGCTGTTGTGCTGAGACAATGGAGTGGGTATTATTTTTTTATTATCAATAATGAACCTTATGGCTAAACTAAGCACTGCATTAAATATATAGCATGCATGGAAGTTCTGGATCGGGATCACAGTGCATGATTTAATATGAGGTTTAACCCACTCCAGCTCATTTTCTTCCCCAAATTTTGTTCCTCCTCTCCATTAAAGTTCTTCTTCCGTGTCTAAGTCAGGTCTGAAACTGCCAAAACGAAGGCACCCATTGGTGAGTTCATTCTGCAGTTCTTTTCACCTGACCTAGTGTGAGAAAGATTAGCCAGCAACACAAGGTTACCATTACCAGGGTATGCCCAATTGTGGTTCAAAAAACCCCCCAACAACACACAATCTTCTAGGAGGCTCTTTCTGTGTACCCCATTAAAGGAGTTTAAATATCCTCAATAGGTATAAAAATACTTTGTTTTAGGCATGGAGGATTTAGGAAGCTTTCCCAAATGGGGGAGGTTTGTACCCATGTCTTGATCTAGAGAACTAGTCATTCATTTACTGAAAAGTAAGAAAAGAACATAAGCTTTTCCTACAACAAATGTGCATTCATTATTGGATTAGTTCAATTGCAAGAGGAGATTTCTATGTGTCAGCCGATGAGAGATCATATACTGTATATGTTTTGGTACAAGCAGTTCCCATACACAGTTGAAAGTAATGGAGTTGTAAGATACTCATTTCAGAGAGGTGCTTGTGTGAATCAGACCATTCTCTGGAACTGAATAGTCTTTTGTAAACATTTGAAGCAGGGGTTCTCAGTTTTTTCAAGCTCCCTCAGACAGCTTCAGGGGCTGGACAGCCATTTTGCCTTGCCTGCCACACATGGCACTTCCAGGTGTGCTGGAGGCAGTGGGGGGCCACATGGAAATGGAGTTGCGGGCTGCATCTGGCTCCCGGGCCGTAGGTTGAGAACCCCTAATTTAAAGATTTGGCAGGAAGTGTGATATACACAGACTACAGTATTCTCTTTGCTTGGGGCAAGCTTGATGGTACTTACTTTTGAGAAGTTGTGCATAGGGCTATGTTTACCATTTCCCTGTCCTTCAGTTGCTTCATCTTTTATGGAGAAGTTTCAAGAGAGCATCCCATTCTCAGAACATCCTAACATTATCCAATCCTTCCTCAGGTAGTTGTTGGAGATAAAGTGATTCTGAATCCTGTGAATGCTGGCCAACCATTGCATGCCAGCAACTATGAGCTCAGTGATAACCCAGGATGCAAAGAGGTACAGGGGCTGGGAGAGGGAATTTTAATTTTAGTGGTTTGAATAAACTTGTTTGAATAAATTTGTTCTGGGGGATTTCATTTGGGATCTTATAAATAGCATCTCTCTCTCTCTTTTTTTTGCAGGTGAATTCTGTGAACTGCAACACCAGCTGGAAAATCAACCTGTTTATGCAGTACTGTGACCATATGGAGGAAGTGCTTAAAGGGGTAATGTGTGTGTTCCTGTCAATTTCTGTCAACTTTGAGCAGTTCTGCATGTGTTTAAAGTTCTTGATCCTTGCTGGGGGTTTTTCCTGGTACTTCTTTGGAGAATTCTACAAAACAGCTTCTGTTCTGAGTATGTCTTGAGTGATGCTAATGAGAGGCAGTTGACAGCATTGACGATAGCTTGTGAAGTTTAAAGAATTTGAAGTTCAAATATGAATGGCTCTTGAGGTTAAACAGGTAGAGCAGCTTGGAGGACAGGTAGGCAGCCATGAGGATTTAGTTATGTTTAATCTAGCGCTTGATTATTAAGCAATTTTTCTCGAACAAAGTAATTATTCAACAATCATACTGCATGTTATGAGGAGTTTATAAAGGCTGGGGATTGAATGGAAGAAAATGATTGAAACCCAGTAGCAGATCTTACGTAACATAACGCTGATGGCATTATAAGTCGTGGCAGTAAATAAAACATTTCTAGCCCCCCCCCCCAAGTCCTGAGTCTCTGAATCACCACCAATCCTTAATCATTAAGCACACGCACGCACGCACGCACGCACGCACGCACGCACACACACACACACACACACACACACACACACACACACACACCAGTACCCAGTGTTTTCCCCTGGACAAAAAAAGGAGCCCCTGGACTTTTGCTGGATACAGCACATATTGAATTATATGTACTTGGATTGGATTTGGTCTGAACCGTGCTTAGAATTATTCTGCATTGAAATCTATGGGATCTCAGTTAGTCATGGCTATTTTATGGATCTATTCTATGTGAATGTTTGAGCTCAACCTTTTGAGACTGCTGTTAGTGGTGGTGGTAAGATATTGGTATTGTTACCAAATTTAGTATTTGACAGATAAATTGGTCTCTTTTCATTATCTTTCTGAATTGTATATTGCAGTGCATGGCCAATAATTTGTAATCCTGGTAGATGTAACTTTACTTTTTAAATGTTTCTCTGGCAGGGAGATGTGGTGAGGTTGTTCCATGCAGAGCAGGAGAAATTTCTCACCTGTGATGAATACAAGGCCAAGCTGCATGTCTTTCTGCGAACTACACTACGACAGTCAGCTACGTCAGCCACGAGTTCTAATGCACTCTGGGAAGTTGAGGTGAGTATCAAAAGTATTTAAAGTTGTAGCATTCTAGCAAAATGATAATTTTGCTCTTCCTTGGATTGCTGGTGTCATCTGAATGCAAAGCTACCCTTGCTTATGTGGCAGAATTATGCTTTGGTGCCTATATCTGAACATTTAAGTGTCACTGTTGACCAGAACAGGAAGCAGAATTCCCAGAGAAGGTGAGGTTGCATTCTGGGTCAATTTAAATAGGAATTGTATATATTTAAATTGACCCAGAATGCAATCCCACCTTCTGTGGGAATTCTGCTTCCTGTTCTGGTCAATTATATACTGTATACAATTGTATGTATATACAATTATATATATATATATATATATATATATATATATATATATATATATATATATATATATATATATATATATATATATATATATATATATATATATATATATATATATATATATATACAATTCTGAGGAGAAATAACCTGGTTACAAAGTCCACAATGGATGGATATTCCATTAACTCAAGAGATGATGTTTGTCTCCTACTATAGTCTTAAGGTGTAAGGAAGAAGACTACCGTATTTTCCGGTGTATAAGATGACTTTTTAACCCCGAAAAATCTGTGCCAAAGTTGGGGGTTGTCTTATACCCCGGGTACTAAGGAGCCAGGGGCCGCCCGGCGGGGAAAGCCATTTGCCGCCGCTGCGAGGCCTCCAGAGCAAGGGGCCACCCAGATACCACCACCCCCAGCTTTGCGGCGGCAGCGGTGAATGGCTTTCCACGCCAGTCAGCTGCTGATCCTCCTCCACCTCACCCCTCCCTGGGGTGGTGGTATCTGGGCGGCCCCTTGCTCCGGATGCCTCGCAGCGGCGGCAAATGGCTTTCCCCACTGGTCAGCTGCTGCTCCTCCTCCTCCACCTAACCCCCTGGCTGGGGTGGTGGTGCGGAGGAGAAGGAGCATCAGCTGACCGGCGGGGAAAACCAGCCGCCGCTGCGACGCCTCTGGAGCAAGTAGCCGCCCGGATACCACCACCCTCAGACTCGCTGGGGGGTGAGGAGGAGGAGGAGCAGCAGCTGACCGGTGGGGAAAGCCAGCCTCCGGAGCAAGGGGCCGCCTGGATACCACCACCCCCAGCCTTGCGGCGCCGCCGATGAATGGCTTTCCCTGCCGGTCAGCTGCTGATCCTCCTCCTCCTCACCCCCCCCGTGGTGGTGGTATCCAGGCAGCCCCTTGCTCCGGACGCCTCACGGCGGTGGCTGCAGCTGGTTTTTCCCGCCAGTCAGCTGATGCTCCTCCTCCTCCTCCTCCTCCTCACCCCCAGGCTGGGGGTGGTGGTGCGGAGGAGAAGGAGCATCAGCTGACCGGCAGGGAAAACCAGCCGCCGCGACGCCTCCGGAGCAAGGGGCCGCCTGGATACCACCACTCTCAGCCTTGCCAGGGGGTGAGGAGGAGGAGCTGACTGGCGGGAAAAGCCAGTTGCCGCCGCCGCGAGGTTGAGGGTGGTGGTATCCGGGCGGCCCCTTGCTCCGGAGGCCTCGCGGTGGCGGCGGCTTGTTTTCCCCGCCGGTCAGCTGATGCTCCTTCTCCTCCGCACCACCACCCCCAGCCGCCGCCACGAGGCCTTTGGAGCAAGGGGCCGCCTGCCTCCCTGCCCCCTTCACCGGTGGGGAAGGTAAAAGGAGCCCCGTCGGGCTCAGGGACGCTGCGAGCCGCGCCTCCCCGCCCCCTTCACCGGCGGGGAAGGCTAAAGGAGCCCCGTCGGGCTTGGAGACGCCCGATGGGGCTCCTTTTACCTTCCCCGCTGGTGAAGGGGAATAGGTTATATATGTTGTAAGCCGCTTTGAGTGACACTTGTGTCAGGAAAGCGGGATAGAAATAAAACTTATTATTATTACCAAAAGGTAATATTAAAATATTAATGTTAAAAATGATGATAGTACTAATGGCATCCTGATTTATGGCCACCCTTCCCAGGGTTTCCTAGGTAGGGAGTCTCCAGATTTGAGTTTCCTCCCCTAAGGCTCTTGGGATTCTTGGGCTATTTGCCCAGCCCCCACCCCAAGCTGGCTTTCCCCACCGGTCAGCTGCTCCTCCTCCTCCTCCGCACCACCACCACCTCCAGCAGGTAAAGAGAGCCATCCCCGGCTCGGGAAGTTCCGAAGACACGGTCGTTGGAAGAGGGGTAGTCATACAGCGAGTATATTGCAAACTCTACATTTTAACTAGAAAAGTTGGGGGTCGTCTTATACGACCAGTCGCCTTATATGCCAGAAAATACGGTACTAATTCTGTTGATGATGTTCCTTGTGGGATAAGGAAGAGTTTTATCACATGAGGCAAAACCAAGTTTTTTCAAGAGTCTTGCTTCAGAGCTCTTAATGCTGTTGAAGAGAAATGAAAGATTGTTTGGAGACTGCAAAGGTTTATCTTTCAGTACCATGGATTTGACACAGAAAAATAGAAGTCCCATTTCAGTTTAGTAGCAAGAACAGCCCATCTCCTTCACATCTTCTTCCACAGAGAAGTCTCAAATTATTTGGAAATAAAACATAGGAGCAGTTTTCATAGTTAAACGGCCATAATTGTACTTCTGTTATTTCTTAATACTATTAGTGAGATGTAGCTGATCTTTCCTTCTGGGTATATGTTTGCTGGTGATGGTGAAGAAAAACAGAAGTCGAAATTGGCTTCAGAATAAATATTTAACGATAGTGTTATGGGATGATATTTTATCCCATATAATGCACTGTTGGCCAAGTTCAAAAGTAGCCCAAGGGAAAAGATCTTATTTAGAATCTCAAAAAGAGAAACTTTGAGGTTGTGCAAAACATACTTGATCAGTTATCTCATTGAAATAAGGGCCAAGGGTCAGGAGTTTGATTCCTCACTGTACTTCCTGGGAGAAATGCCCACTTTTGTAGCCTTGGGCCGGCTATGCAGCTCCACTCTATTTGCAGAAGAAGGGAGTGGTAAACTACTTCTGAGTGTCTTGGATCTGAGAAGGGACTGTGTTAAATCAGGATTGTATTTGTTGGCACCACTTTTTCTGTAGTGTTGCTGGCTAATGATATGGTCGGCTAATCAAGTGACATGGACCTCCCTGATAGTCAAACATCCTTGAAGAGCTGTGGAGTCAAGAGTTCCTCTATTGTTCTAAAACCGACACCTATGACTTACAGTGCACTGATATTGTTTTTCAGGTAGTACACCATGATCCTTGCCGTGGTGGGGCAGGGCACTGGAATGGTTTATATCGCTTCAAACACCTTGCCACTGGAAACTATCTGGCAGCAGAGGTGAGCACAATTGAGCTACTTGTAACAATGTGACTTGGCTGTATGAGGTTTTGATTTGCATAACCTGGAAAAACTGAAATTAGAGCATAATACTCCTAACTTTTTATCCCCAGTGGATGTCAGATGTTTAATTGCTTGTCCTTTGATACTTTTTTCTAGTGAAAAGCAAAGTCTAGAAAAGTATAATTAGGTTACAAGAGAGTACAACAGCATCTGTAATGTAATGGAGTGATTTTGGTGTAGTCCCAGCACACTTTCCTAAGGGTTCAACCTGCAAATTTATTTATTTATTTATATTCAAATTTATATGCCGCCCAATCAGGTAAACTTGTTTAACAACAAGTTAAAACACGCATAAAACAGTACAACCAATTAAAACCAATTAAAACCCAACATACCCACCCACCTACCCCATTCCTCTTAAAACCCACATTAAAAAAATGAAATTGGCTTCATTTAGGAATTTTTCTATTTTGCCTCCCTTTTACCTGTAACACACAAGATGCCAATCATCATTAGAGTTTCTGGGGAAGAAAACAAATTCCTCTTAACTCCAGGATCACAATGGTTAAGCTGCAGTACTGCAGTCAAAACTCTGTTCACAATCTGATTTTGATCCCAATGGGCTCAAGACTGACAGCCTTTCCTAGGTCATTAAGATGAATACCCTTGCTTGTTTGGTGCAAATTGTAGTTTGCATAATTAGTTTGTGTACTGCCCAGAGAGTACTTAGCACTGTAGGGCAGTATATAAGTGGAAACAATATTTTTACATACCTGAAACTCAATTTTGACTGACCATAGGTCCTGGCATGAACCTCTGGCTGTCAGACTTAATGGAATAAATAGGTCTTGTATTCAGTGGGCTGGAAGTTGCAGCTGTAGGTGTGTGGGCTGTTTTCTTTGCAAGGTCATAAAATTCAAATACCAGGAGCTGAGAAAATGTGCCAGTTATTGTAGAGTGGACTTGGCCTTTCCAGGCCATCTAACATGGCTTGTCTTCTGCTTGGGCTCTATTCAGTGAGGGATTAACTCCTTAGCTGAAGTAGCAAATGCTCAAATGTTTCTAGCTGTTTCATAGTCGGATAATCATCACTGTATCACATTATCAAACTTTTGCAATTCTTCTGAAACTCATCTAAGTTCACTATCTATTTTTCCAGACCATGTTTCATATTTCATGTTCAAAAAATATGAAGCCATCTAGACTTCAGACCTTGCTTTCAATACAGGCGTAGGCAAAGAGCACTAGAGGCCCTTCCATTATCAAGACATCCTTACTACTCACTGGTTACGTTCACAGCAGGACATTTTCCATTCTCCCCAATCCTTACACACACAGAGGATGGTACTGTTCTTAAGTGCTGTCAAGTTGCTTCCAACCTATCATAACTCTGATAGGATTTTTGTGGTTCTGTGAGATGTTCAAGAAGCTGTTTACCATTGCCACCTGGCAGCAATGAGTTTCCATGGTCCAGTAGGGATTTGAACCCTTGTTTTCTGAATTCTAGTCTGACACTGTCTGCTACAATAAACTAATACTTGTAAGTAAGATGTCCCATGAAGATACACAAGGGATCTTCTGGTCTCTGCTTTCTATTGTTATTTCTTCATGGTAGAAATAGGTGCTCTGGGAGGGAGGGGAGTGGACACAGTGGTAGGCTGGCTCATCAGGCAACCAGAACTCAACCCAGGGCACCCCCTAGTATCATGGTTCCCCCCCCCCCCGGTGCCAATTCAATGAGCCGAGCCGAGCTGTGATGCCCAGAATGATCAAGCAAACAAGCCGGGCTCCATGTTCCTCTGCCTGCCTTCCTCCTTCTGTGCCACCAAAGATAAGATTACAAAAGCAGCTCCATTAACAGTGGAGCCACCGTGGCTTAGAGGTTGCAATTTTGCCTTGTAAGCAGAAGGTTGTTAGTTCGAATCCCCAGAGGGGAGTTGAAATTAGAAGGCGAGTGGGAACGTATACATTTTGTTAGGGTTAGACGCCCTCATCACTACCTGTCCAGCACCCTTTTAGTGTAGCCAGCATGCCCCTGAGTGGACATCCATTTAGTAGTGCTCACCTGAACAAGCTGTTCAGAAATAGGAATATGTACCTGTAAAAGAAGTCCATTAATCTGCTTTCACCTTGCTTTGGCTCTTCTCTCACTAAGAAAAGCCACTAGACTGATGGCCCATAATGGAGTTTGTTGTGTAGATGCAAGTCTCCAAGTGAAAAACAGCCTAAATTCTTTGGATGTACAGTATGTTGCCTTGTTGGGCTAAGTGGTTTCTATGTGACTAGACGTCTTTTTCACAGTCCTTCCTTATTTACAAGTGGCAGAAATTGAAAGACTTGGGACCAGAGCCACAAACAATATCGCTGGCTTGACTGTTGAAATCTTTGTTCAGCAGCACCTTGCCTTCAAGCTTTCATAACCTCTATTGCCCATTTTCTTCCTCAAGTTAGTTTGGTTGGTGGGGACAGAGAGAAGGATCTGTTTGTTTGGTCATTATGAGTCAATATCGACTGTCACTTCTAGGGGATTATTATTCAGGTAGCTCTAAAAATGTGGCTTGGCAGGTTGCAGTTTACTTAAACTTTTTTGTCCAAATCCTGCTTCCTTGTGCATTTGTATCATTCAGCAATGTAGCCAATATAACTGTAATTGCTCCGCATTTGTACAGGTGTCTTCCAGGGTTTGAAAGAAAGTGTTAAAAATGGTATTCAGCCTACTAAATTAAGGTTGTTCAGTTGATTTTAAAAGACCAAAACATGAACTTGAAAATCTCATTCACTGGTCAAAATTCTCTCTCACACACACAAACACTTACCTGCACGCATGCATGCACAATTAGACAAAAAGATGCAACTTAGTCTTTATGACCAAGAATTTTTTGTTTAAAGGCAACAGAGTCCTGAAGAGCACCAGAAAAACATTTACCTATGTGTGTAAGTAGCAAGCTTAGATAGGTAGAAGGATTTATTAAAACATTTTGTGGCATGTTAAAAACTAACACATGTTGTTTAACCTGCGTTTTCTGTGGGCCACACTCCAGTCCATAAAATGAAGTTAATAGCAGAGAAAAACTGTTAACTTTTCGGGCACTACAAATCTTTTTGTTGGCTGAAACAGTGTGGCAAGAGCTACCTGCATGCAAACTATTTCCATTGGCCTATTCTTTTTGTTGTGTTTGCGATGGTGATTGCAGCCATGAAATAAAAAGGTGACTAATTTGTGGGAAGCAAGCTATGAGAAACCTGGGGAACATAGTTAAAAGTAGAGACATCACTTTGCAAACAAAAGTCCGCATAGTCAAAGCAATGGTATTTCCAGTAGTAATGTATGGTTGGTTGTGAGAGCTGGACCATAAGAAATGCTGAGTGCAAAAGAATAGGTGCTTTTGAGATGTGGTTCTGGACAAGAATTTTGAGAGTGCTCTGGACAGCACTCCTTGGAAGGTCAAATATTGAAGATGAAGTTAAAGTATTTTGGACATGAAAAGAGAAGAGAGGATTCACTTGAGAAAGCCTTGATGCTGGGAAAGGTGGAAGGCAAAAGAAGAAGGGGACGGCAGAGAATGAGATGGCTAGATGGCATTGTTGACACAATGGGCACCAAGCTGGGTGGACTGAGGAGGATGGTGGAGGACAGAGGTGCCTAGCGTGCAGTGGTCAGTGGTCGCAAAGGGTTGGAATCGGCTGTGTGAATGAACGACAATGACGATGGCCAGTACATTCTGAGGGACGGAAACTTGTCAGAAACCACAACAGTTTTTGGCTTAGCAGCATTTGTCCAGTACCCACCAAGTGGCTAAGACACTGACTGGGAAGCGGAAGGTCAGCAGTTCGATTCCCGAATACTGCAGGACGGAATGAGCTCCCGTCTTTGTCCCAGCTCCTGCCAACCTAGCAGTTCGAAAGCAAGAAATTGCAAGTAGATAAATAGGGACCACTTTGGTGGAAAGGTAAACAGTGTTTCGTGCGCTCCGGTATCTAGTCATGCTTGCCACATGACCACGGAAACGTCTGCAGAAGCAGACAGCGCTGGCTCTTCAGCTTTGTAACAGAGATGAGCACGGAACCCTAGAGTCAGATACGACTGGCTTTCGAGCAAGGGAAACCTTTACTAAATATTTTCAGCATGCCATATATCCATTCAACAACTGCAACAAATTTTTGGGGTTTCCTCACAACTGAATTTCCCAGTCACTCTGAAATTTCACTGTCGCATGCCCACTAAAATAGCCTCAGAGAGGTAGTTTCTTTTCATTGGAAATAAAAAGATCAAGATCAGTTGGCTTTTATTGTTCCTCTTATACACTGACAGTTCTGATATCTCTAATTTTTCAGGAGAACCCCAGTTACAAAGGAGATACAGGGGAACCCAAGTCCTTGGTAAGCTATCATTTATCTTGCTTTCTATGTTTTGTCTGTCGTGATGTTTGTTGCAGATGTCAACACATCGGTTCCAGTTCAAATAAAATCTAGTTTTTACCATTATAATTTTTCTGTATTATTCCTCATGGAGTAGATAGAATGTTTTTTAAGCTGGCTCTCTAATATTCTCTTACTTCCATTTGAGGCTGCTAATTCTCAAATAACTTCCGCCAGTGCAGGCCCAACCATAGGGCCGAGTGAAGTTGCCCCAGGGAGCAAATTTGGGTTCTGTGCAATAGCAGGAAACAGTGAGCTGTATAGTTTTTGTTATTGTATTTTTTGTTGGCAGGGATGGGAAGAGGTTTTTGTGCAATTACCTGTCTCATGCGCCAACATAATGTGCCTGGTTTTACGTTTGTGCTCTGCCTCAGATAGCAAAAGATTTTGAGCCAGTCTGGACTCCTGTTCTTCGGAGAAAAGATGATGGGTTGCAGGAAGCATTAGGACAAACTCCCAGAGAGGCTGCATCATTTGAGGCCAGTGGGACTTAGAGGGTGGTCACTCTGTATCCTAAAGAATAGTGGTGGATCATGGCACTTTAGTGTGGCACTCAGTGCTTTAACTGAGGTACAATTTGCATCAAAGAGAAGAAAGAATGTGAAGAGAGTCCTATCTATGCTGGGACATAATGGGTACTTTTCAGGTGGGCAGCAAATATGGGTAGGGACTGTTGTGGCTCAGAGATTAAGAAGCTTGCCTTGTTAGCTGGAAGGTTGGTAAGTCAGCAAGTTCAAGACCTGAGTACTGCATGATGGAATGAGCACCCATCTCTGTCCCAAGCTCCTGCCAACCTAGCAGTTTGAAAGCAATAAATTGCAAGTAGATAAATAGCGACCACTTCAGTGGGAAAAGATCCTGGGGACATAAAAGGAGCCTCATTCAGGCGTCCCCTGAGCAGAGTTCCTCCAGCAAGAATCCTTTCAACCCAAAAAACACCTTTGTGTGCCTCTGACACGATAAAAAAAAAGGAGCAGGTATGGGTAGGCAGCAATTGTGGGTGGGCATCTTGACTAGTTTCTCTTCAGGCAGGCATTATTGCATGAGTCAGTCAGCCCTTGGCAGGACTGACATCAATATGATGCCAAAGTGATTTGCCTGTTTTTAAAGCAGACAACATCAACATGATTCACAAAGGCCAGTTTCTTACTTAAGAAGGCTGTATTAGCAGAAGCGCACAGTGGCCAGCCTTTGAGCAGGCAGCGTCAGATTGAGGGCATGTTGGTCAGGCTCATATGGAAGCAGCCAGCCGTAGGAGTTTGGGGCACTTTGTCCAACTTTGTCTGCTACAAAGGGCAAATGGCACAAGCAAGATCACTGTGGGCATGATAATCCCCCCCTAAAAAAGAGGTGGGCACCATTGCAGTCCTCGTGTTAAATCCTGCATGTCTCATTTTATATGTGCCGCAGGAGATGGCTCTGAGATCATAGTGTTTGGGTCACTTCTTGGCAAGCTTGTATCCACCTTAAACAAATTCACGCCAGTGACATTTTTCCTGATTGCCTCGGAGGGCGAAGGCAGCCCAGCTGCGCCGAATGCACACGCACGCGCGCACACACACACACTTTTTGGTGACTGTTCTTGCTGTCATAATGTGATGATAAAGAGCTGGGTTCACTGGATGCTTGATTGGTGCTTATTGAGTGTAATGTTTGCTATACTAACCAGGTGGTAGCAAAGTGAAAGAAGTGTTTGTTGGTCTGTCTTATTTAAGAATGTACCGATATCTCGGGAAACACGGAGAGCACATTGGAGAACTACAAAAATGTTCTGTATTTGTCCCATTGGGTGAGAGGGCATGAGTAGAAGTGATCCTGGGCCACTTGTGCATCCAAGAAATATAACAGATATATTATAAGCTTCAGTAAATATACAGGGAATTACATATGTGAGACTAAGGCACAGTGTGCAAAAAAAAAATCAAAGGATAATAAATGAATTTCAAGAATAATATAATAGAATTAGAAAATGAAAAATGCAGAATAGAACCACTTGGATTTAATGCATAGTAAGAAGTTGGCTGTGACGTGTAAGACTTCAAAGATGCAAAATAAGCCTTTTCATAAAAATATGGCAATCACAGCTGTTTTTGTCACATTAATAATTTGGTGTCTCTACTAACACAAAATTGAAAACCATCTTCTCTTGAGACAGGCTGGAACCAGTCGCTCCAGTCGGAGGTACACAGGGGAAAAGATCAAGTATCGATTGGTGGCAGTTCCCCATGGCAGTGACATTGCTTCCCTTTTTGAACTGGATCCTACCACACTACAGAAGACTGATTCCTTTGTACCCCGGTAAGAGTTTCTATCCAGTATCCCCAGCCTCATCTGAACTAGGATGGAGGCACTAGATGCAATCCAGAGAAATAGACATATTTGTGTGAAATTTAATCTACCAAGTTAATAGAGGAAGGGAATACTGTACATACATTTGAAGAAATGCCATCATGAGATCTTGATTTTTAGTAGCCAGGGTTTGCAATGAAAAGCTAAATTTTCTGCTGCAGTTATGGGTGAGATTTCTGTTGTCAGAATACTTTCCATACTGGCTGAGTAACTCAATAGTAGACTGAGGAGCAATAATTTAGGCGTTTGATTCCCTGCTCTGTTTCCTTGGTTAAAGACCAGCCTGTGTATCCTTGGGAAGGTTGCACAGTTCCAGAGCTAGCAAAGGAGAAGAAAATGGTAAACCACTTATGAGTATACAGTACATAGAAAACCAAGGAAAGTATTGCTATAAGTCAGAAGAAGCTTGACAGCATGAAGTTAGTTGTAGTAGTAGTAGTAGTTTGCACTAACTGACTTGATTAGTTTCCATTCTTGTAATCAGCTGAATGAGCTCACTCTTCCTTTCTTAAAACATTTTGTTACCTGGTATGTGTTTTAAATTCTGTCAAAGCTTATGATAGCCCTATCAGTTAATGATATCCAAAAGTCCTGTTGTTAAGGGCTCTGTTACAGTTCTGCAAATTAAAGCTGTGCTTTCTTTTTTCAAGTCAATCCATTTCATGTTAAGTCTTTTCCCTACTGCCTTCCATTTTTCCTGGCATTAGCATCTATTCAAGTGAGTTTTATTTTTCCAAGATGTGTCCAAAGTATGACAGCCTCAGCTGCCATGATATACATTTGGTGCAAGGGGACCAATTAGTAATGGTCACAGTTCAGGGTATGCACACAATTCAAAGGCCAATGGTAAAGTTCTTTCTATAGCAGTAGATTTTAAACACTCAGCTGTTTTAGGTCTTTAATGTCAGTGGGAATTTGCAAGTTTAATGTCTTCTTCCTTTCATTTCTAAGGTCATGTTACTCCAGTTTGGAGATAAGATATTTCTCTGCCATAGAATAATCCCCCCCCCAGAATAGGAGGAGAAGAGAGAATGCAAACTATGTACTTGCAATTGAGACAATGCTCACAGTTTCTTAAGGATGCAATACATAAATAAAATCCATTCTGTGATGGTTTCAGGAATTCCTATGTTCGGCTGCGTCACCTCTGTACCAACACATGGATCCAGAGTACCAATGTTCCCATTGATGTGGATGAAGAGCGGCCCATTCGGCTTATGGTGTGTATGATTCTCCTTTGGTCAGAAGCTGATTTTACCTCAAATAAGGAATAGCTCCTAATGCAAGAGTGCTAAGGTACTCCAGAGTGTCTTTCAAAGGGTGTTGAATGAAGAAAGGTAGCAGATGAACTATCTTCCATCAAGGCATACAGTGTTAAAATCTACAGAGTGTCCTCTATGAGGCTCCAGTTATATAATATTTGTATTAATGTGTGTGTTATTAAAACCTTCAAGATGATCAGAAATGGAGTTGGGGAGTTGCTACTAAAGTCCAAATATCTTTACCCATGAGAGAAGCTCTAGTCCAGTGATGGTGAACCTTGGCACTCCAGCCGTTTTTGAACTTTAATTCCCAGAAGCCCTGATCAGCAGAAGTGCTGACTTGGTAATTGAAGTCCAAGGTTCGCCATCACTCCTCTAGTCTGTTCTTGTAGCCTCTGTGGTACAGGAGCATGCTCTCTCTCTCTCTCTTGCAGGGAAGAGCTTCTGGCACAATACCACTGCTATGACGTGAAGCTGAGTTTTGTTCTTTCCTAAATGATCTGCAGTGACATGGCTGCCTTATGGAGGGAGAATTAAATCTTTCCCCATTTGAGCGAGATTTATGGGGAGGTATTAAAGCCCAGTTCGCTGCTGTCCCAATGATTTGTAGTTGGATATGTGTCTCCCAACACCCTCTGCTTGATCAAAGGAGATGGCCTCTCTTGGGCTATGTAGGTGATTCCAGGATGTTAACTGGACGGAATAGATTGCCAAGGAGTTTGTTGCAGATTCTTAGATTCTTTCTCGGACACAGCAAACTTGGCAGTAAATGACAAGATTCTCCTTTTCAGCTGGGTACATGCCCCACCAAGGAAGACAAAGAGGCGTTTGCTATTGTCTCTGTACCAGTGTCAGAAATCCGAGATTTGGACTTTGCTAATGATGCCAGCTACATGCTAGCCAATGTAGTGGAAAAGATGAATGAAGGATTCCTCAGCCAGAATGATCGAAGGTACAAGAATAAAAGAGTTTGAGAGAATGGGGATCTGGTAGAATGTGCACAGTTATGTATTCTGATACCTGTAAGCAGCATGTGTGGTATTGTGCATTGCCTTGAGGACGGATGCATTCGGTTTCTGTTCTCAACAAAGCAAATTTGCTTCTAATCTTCTTTTGCAATAAAACAAATACTTCTCCTGTAATTGAAAATATTTCACACCTCTGGCCTGGTTGTTTTGTATTGCTCTGCATAACTTACATATGACATGTAATTTCAGGCTTCTTCCTGCAGAATTGAGAAATTATGGAATGTGAGCTATTTTTGAATTATATGGGACAAGAAAAATAATTAAGATGATAATTTACACCAATGTTGCTTTGGCTTCCCAAGAATTGTGTGTGTAGCAGGCTCCATATAAATACTACTTAGCAGTAATGCACTGAAGCAGGTCCCGTCCTTTTCGGGAGAACCAGTAGCGGAAATTCCCCCAGACCATGCCCACCTAGCTGACCATGCCCACCTGGCTGACCACGCCCACCTCCATAGCCGATTGTGTTGGCCATGCCCACAGATTTGGCCCTGTCCACAGAGGTGGTAGTAAATTTTTTTGGAGTGCATCTCTGCTACTTAAGTATTTTTAATGGTTCTGATTTGATGATGTTCTCCCTAACCTGTCTGCTAGGTTTGTGATCCAGCTGCTGGAAGACTTGGTGTTTTTTGTCAGCGATGTACCCAACAATGGTCAGAATGTTTTGGATATTGTTATTACCAAGCCCAATCGAGAGAGGCAAAAACTCATGAGGGAGCAGAACATTTTGAAACAGGTGATTGGGCCCCGGGGGAAATAGGACAGACTCAACAGAGACAGACTAGTTGCTCAGTTGACTGACTGACTGACCCAGTGATAACAAACCTCGATACTCCAGATGTTCTTGAACTTCAATTCCCAGAAGCCCTGATGAGCAGTAGTGCTGACTTGGACTTCTGGTAATTGAAGTTAAAGAACACCTTGAGTGCCAAGGTTCGCCATCACTGGACTAACCAATAAATGATTGGTTAGTAGCATTTCTTCATCACCTTTGCATCCACCTGGGTGTGAAAAATTCCATCAGGGGCTCCATGGTATTCGGAGCTGGTCATTGCAATATTTCTCAGGGAGTTTGGCATTTATCAACAATGTGTTCTTTTAAGGCTACAATCATAATATTTAGTACATTATTGAGAATAAGACTAATTTTGAGTTGCCTTTGAATAGACATGTATAAGAACTCACTGCATGTAGTGCATAATAATACTTTCTCAGTCTGTGAAGGATGTGAGTGTTGTGGAATGGATTGTTGCTCCTACTTGCTCAAGGAGGCGAGGCTTTGTGCACATTTTCTTTAGAACCTGTTGTCCTTGACAGCTGGGGAGGGATCTGCCTCTTTGGACTGTCCAGGCCTGCAGTCCAGGCTTCCAAGATGCTCTAGTTTGGTCTCCAACTTGACTTGACCTTGTAGAGCCAAAGGGCTGAAAGCCTTTTTTTTTTTTTATTATTATTATTATTTTAATTAATAATCATAAAATACAAACAAACATAAACATATAAATACTTAAAACTAACAATAAAGGGGAAAAACACCAAGAAAAGAGAAAGGAATAACAACAATATATCAATATCTTGTTCACTCTTTCATTCTTTCAACTTTTAATCCGTGCAAAACCCTATTCTGCAGCAATTTCAATTGGCACAATATACTTAAATCTTCCAAAATTGAATCATGTCAGGGCCAGGCTTACTTCCTTCTTCACTTGTTAATGCGTGCTGTATGAAAGGTTTCCATATTTCCCAAAATTGTATTTTGATTTTAAAACCCTGTTTTAACCTAATTTGGCTAGTTAATTTTTCATTTAGTGCTAGTTGCCAAACCTCTTTATACCACCTATTCTTATTTAGATTTTCGTTACCCTTCCATTCTTGGGCTGAAAGCCTTTTCTCTCCTCCCAATCCTGAAAGGCAGGAGTTGTGGAGCTGCCATTTTGAATTCCCTAGAGGAAGATATTCCTTCTAAAAATGCTTGACCTGTTGCTTTGCATTTAAAGGAAAAATAAAAGGCTAGACAAAGGCACAAAAGGTGACCATCGCCATCTAATCCAAGTTGCAGGCAGTCATTTATTTCACAGGTACATGATGATAAAGCCCAAATAAATTATGCCTAAATAGATAGGCATGGATACAACTAGCTTTCGAGCAAGGGAAACCTTTACCTTTACCTAGATAGGCAAAAGACACAAAATGTCCTGCTGGTGAGGAAAACATCATTGGAATAATACTTCAGTCTGACGGTTGCTTCCCTTTCTGTGCTGGATAGATCTTTGGGATCCTGAAAGCTCCATTTAAGGACAAGGGTGAAGAAGGCCCACTGGTGCGACTGGAGGAGCTTTCTGACCAGAAGAACGCTCCATACCAATACATGTTCCGCCTCTGCTACAGAGTGCTACGACACTCCCAGGAGGACTATCGCAAGAACCAGGTGAGCTTTTTTAAAAAAGTTTTTTATTATTTTATTCATATACCATACATAACATAACTTGTTTGAACATGGATTTCGAGCAGTTTTACAGTCAATGAATATTAATAACAAAGAAAATAAAAAAGAACAAGACAGAAAAACAAACAAAAACAAACAAACACCCATGCTGTACAAAGGAATCTGTGACGATTGTGTAGTTCAACCATTTCCTTTTTTAAGTTAACTTGTCAAAAATTTACACATTTCCGGCTTGGGCTTGATCCCATCTTCATTAGTCAATGCGTATTCTACAAAAAGATTCCATATGTCCCAAAACTTGCTCTTAAATATGGTACCTTTTCTTTGCTTTACTTCAATAGTCAATTTTTCATTAAGCGCCATTTGCCATAAGTCATTATACCATCTACTTTTACTTGGTCCCAGATCATTTTTCCAGTCTTTAGCTATAATTTGTCTGGCCACCACTAACAAAGTGAGCATTAGTTATTTCCTGTTCTCATCGAATTTTAATTCTTCTATTTCTCCAAAAAAGGGCTATTTTTGGATTCAATTAAAAAAGTCCTATTCATAATCTTTACCAGTTCCTCCTCTATACACCAGGTGAGCTTTTTACAGAAGACTTATGGCTTCTACAGGCTTCTAACCTTGAGAGGCATTCTGTTAACATCTAGAACTTGAGGGCTTTATCTTATAGCGGTCTTATCTTATAGGTGTAATGAGAAGTTGACAAACATGGGAAGCAAAACAATTTATATTCACTTGCTCTCTGGGTTCCTGTTTCCTCAGTTGACCCATAAAAAATGGGAACCTTTCACACACAGTAAAACCCTGACTTGCAAACGCCTCGAGATACGAATTTTTTGAGTTATGAAATGTTTTTTTCTTAAACCGGGGCCCCGACTTACGAAAAAAACCCAATTTACGAAATACCCCGGGTTACGGAAAAAACGTAACTCGAGAATTCAGTTTTTAGCAGCCCAAAATGGCGCTGCCGCCATTTTGTACACTAAAAATCACTCCCAGCCACACCGGAAGTGTAAGAAAAGGAAGCAGCAGCAGCCAGAAGATAGGAAATATCTCCTTTTTTTTAAATGCATGCCTCGAGTTATGAAAAAATTCGAGTTACAAAATAGGCCAGGGAACCAATTTTTTCGTAACTCGGGGTTTTATTGTACGTGGCTCTCAGATATTCTAGAATCTAGATAGTAAACTTGAAGTTTTAACTCATGTTGATTTGCTCTCTTTTCTGCCAGGAACACATTGCCAAGCAATTTGGCATGATGCAGTCCCAGATTGGCTACGACATCTTGGCTGAGGACACCATCACAGCTTTGCTGCACAATAACCGCAAGCTTCTTGAGAAGCACATCACCAAAACGGAGGTGGAGACTTTTGTGAGTTTAGTGCGGAAGAATCGGGAACCCAGGTGAGTATCACCCCATTAGCAGCTAGGCAGCTGGGTTACTCAGTCTTGTGCCATTTCTTGCTTCTGCAGCAGTTAGCAGGCAAGAATGCTGATTTCCACATGAAAGGTTTTAGCTGATAAAGTAAGCTGTTAAAGCTGTTAATGCTTACAAACCAGCATTCACATTAGATATAAAGATTTAGTCATTTAAATGAAGGTGTTGAAGGAACCAGGAGCAAATTGGAGGGAAACAGTTCTATAAAGAGGACTATTGCATTTTGTAGCCTGGTAGCTTTAACTTATTAGGAGAGCCCTGAACAAGAGCAATTAGTGACCTGCAGACTGTACAATATTAGGGAGATTAGAAGAATAAGACATCGTAGAAATGCCTTCTATGGTGCATTTCTAGCTGAAATTACTTCTAAATGTATTATTATCTTCTCTCAATAGAAAGCTATCAGTGATGTGAAGGCACAATTAAACTATTGCAAGAGCATTTCTTGCAATGCAGGCATTTTGTTCCATAGACAATGTCAGATGTTAAGAACAGCTTTTAAAAAAGGCCTATGTTGTATGTATTTGGAGTTTTTAGAGATTTTCTTCAGCAGAATTCAGATGCTTTGATTGGGGATTCTGCTGGATTATTCTATGGGATGTGGGGCAAGGAATATGACTGATTGACAGATGACTTTTTTTTTAAATGGAAGCCACTCAGAAAATGCACTGGGCACAAGAAACAGCTGAAAGCCTCTAGCCCCAGTGTACTAAGTGAACTTCCTTTGTATGTCCTAGGTTTTTGGACTATCTATCGGACTTATGCGTGTCAAATCATGTAGCTATTCCTGTCACTCAGGAGCTGATATGTAAATGTGTATTGGATCCCAAGAATACTGACATCTTAATCCAAACTGAGTGAGTATTCTGAGAATCTCCAATTCCCTGCAAAGTCAATATAATTAATTGTGTGCTGTTAAGTCAATTCTGACTTATGTGGACCCTTTCCAGGGTTTTCTAGGTATCAGATATGATACAAAGAAATGGTTTACCAGTCCCTTCTTCTGGGGGTGCCCTGGGGTTGTGCAGCTTACTTAAAGGCCACATAGACTTGCTCTCCTCATAGGAGGCACAGTGGGGAATTGAACTCTCAGCCTTTGGCTCCACAGCCAGATATCCAAACCACTGAATTTATCCAGCCAGCTAAGACATAAGAATAAGATAATTATTAATAATTAAGTGCTGCTGTATGAAATCTGAATTATGATGACCCATTCCAGGATTTATAAGTATAAAGTACTCAGAAGTGCTTTACCAGTCTCTTTTTCTGAGGTTACCCTGGGACTGTGCAGCTTGCTTAAGGCTTCATTGGGTGTATCTTCTTCTGGAGGCACAGGGGGGAGTGGGACGTCCAATTTTTGGCTCCTCAGACAGATACCCAACTCATTCAACTACCCAGTCAGCTAGAAGATGTTTAAAAATTAGTTTCTTGAGTCTGTGTGTACATCTTAAAACAAATTTACTATGATCTTGTGAAGAATTCTGTTTATTTGAGCTTCTTGTATACCTAATTCAAGTACTGTTTATCTTAGCTTAAGTTTGTATACCTAATTCAAGTATACTGTATCCTAGCTTCAGTTTGAAATTTTCATGAGGTTCAGGTTTTTCAATCATAGTTATTTCTTCAACAAGAACATTATGACTTACAAAAGAAGTATAATATGATATCTTCTGTAAAAGAATCAGAGTCTTCTAAAAATGGTTAAATATTTAGGAAGTTGACAAACTTTTTGTTGTTCAGTTGCACAGTCTATTCCAACCCTTTGTAACCCCATGGACCATTGTCCTCCAGGCACCTCTATCCTCCACCATCCTCCTCAACCCGCCCAGTTCTGTGTCCATTGTGTCTACAATACCATCTACCCATCTAATCTTTGGTCGCCTCCTCCTTCTTCTGCCCTCCACCTTTCCCAGCATTAAGGCTTTTTCAAGTGAATCTTCTCTTCTCATTTGATGACCAAAGTACTTCATCTTCATCTTTACCATTTGATCTTCCAAGAAGCAGTCTGGTTTGATTTCTTCTAAGATTGACTTGTTTGTTCTCGCTGTCCAAGGTACTCCCAAAACTCTCCTCCAACACCACATTTCAAGGCATCTATTCTTCTGCGTTCAGCTTTCCTTATGGTCCAGCTATCACAACCGTACATTACCATTGGGAATACCATTGCTTTGACTATGCGGACCTTTGTTTGTAGGGTGATGTCTCTACTTTTCACTATGTTCCCCAAGTTTCTCATAGCTTGTCTGCCAAGAATCAGTCACCTTTTTATTTCATGGCTGCAATCACCATCTGCAGTGATCTTGGATCCTAAGAAAGTTAAATCTGTCACTGCTTCTACTTCTTCCCCATCTATTTTCCAGGGACTGATAGGGCCTGTTGCTATTATCTTGGTTTTCTTGATGTTGAGTCTCAAGCCAGCTTTTGCACTCTTCCTTCAACCTAATCAGGAGCTTCTTTAGGTCTTCTTCACTTTCTGCCATTAGGGTAGTATCACCTGCGCATCTCAAATTGTTGATGTTTCTCCCTGCAATTTTGATCCCATGTTGTGATTCCTCCATCCCTGCTTGGTGCATTATGTGCTCTGTGTTGAATAAACAGGGTGGTAAGATACAGCTTTGTCTTACTCCTTTTCCTATTCCAAACCACTCCATCATTCCATGTTCTGTCCTAACTGTTGCTTCTTGGCTCATGTACAAATTTATCATGAGGCATGTAAGATGTTCTGGTATTCCCATCTCTTTAAATACTTGCCACATTTTGTTGTAGTCCACACAGTCAAAGGCCTTGGTGTAGTCAATGAAACAAAAGTAAACTTGTTTCTGATATTCTTTTGTTTTCTCCATGATCCAACTACAAGAGGAAAAAATGGGGGGGAAAGAAAAAAGCTAACAACAAAAATATTGTAGCATCCTAAAGACTAACAGATGTCTTTCAGCATAAGCTTTCATGGATCAAAATCCACTTCCTCACCCACAAGGCATTTAGGGGGTTATCGCTGATGTTGCTGACTAAGTTGGCTTGATGCAGACTGTATTGGCTAGGATTCTATTTCAATTGTATGTATTCATAAGAGAAATGCTAGCTCCTGGTAGGAAGTTGCTGCTCACGAATGAGGGGTTGGTTGCATTCCTGGCTAAATATCCAGTTCTGGGTGTCTGCTCAGGAATATGATAAAGCCTTGTTAATCACTGGCAACAAGACTTGTAATTTCCGTTACAACCAATATAAAGCACAATGAAATTGTGGTCACAAACTGATAGAAAGACAGTCAATGGGATAGGGAAGGAGTTGTTTGTTGTCTTTGAATAGGTCCAGGGCAAATTTTTCTTTCAAAAATGCTGAAGAGTCATTTTGTTTGTTGTCTTCTGATGTTCTGCTTTTCAGGTTGAGGCCAGTGAAAGAGATGTCACAGACTCATGAGTACTTGAGTATTGAGTTTTCTGAGGAGGAGGTTTGGCTAACATGGACTGATAGAAATAATGATCACCATGAGAAGAGCATTCGGCAGTTAGCCCAGGAAGCACGGGCCGGAAATGCTCATGATGAGAATGTTTTGAGCTACTACAGGTAAAAAGAGGCTCTCCTTTTGGTGTCCATTGACCAGTGGGGCTAGTTATGTCCAATCTTTGACCAAACTGGTTTTTGTGTGTGTGTTTACTCCTGTAAGCAAACAGACAAAGAAAAAGTCCTTGTAGCCTAGCACGCTTTTGATTAATTATGAATTACATTGCTTCTGCTATTTCTCATCCTTACTTTACTTTTGCTCTATACAGATATCAGCTGAAATTGTTTGCCCGCATGTGCATGGACCGACAATATCTGGCCATTAAAGAAATCTCCAAGCAACTGGGGGTGGAGCTAATCTTCCTCTGCATGGCAGATGAAATGTTGCCCTTTGATCTTCGGGCCTCCTTTTGCCATCTTATGCTCCATGTACATGTGGACAGAGATCCCCAGGAGAAAGTTATGCCAGTGAAATTTGCACGTCTCTGGACTGAAATTCCAACAGCCATCACCATTAAGGAGTAAGTTGTATGGAAAGTGTCAGAAGCAAAAGGGGCTGGAGTATATGATAGGATTAAATAGCATCTAGACCAGTGATGGCAAACCTTGACTGGTTGTCACTTTTAAAGTGGACCAGGATACCTCAAGGACCGTATCATCCCTAGGACATTGACCCGTCCCACGAGAGCAAACCGAGAGGGCACCCTTCAGGTGCCATCTGTTGGGGAGGCTTGCCTCTCCAGCACAAGGAAAAGGGCCTTCTCAGTTGCAGCCCCCACACTATGGAACCTCCTCCCAGTAGAACTACGTCTCCAGGCCCAGTTGCTACCATTTAGGAAAGAATTGAAGACGTGGTTGGCAAAATGGGTCTGGGGCCGGGATTGTCAACAAGCTCCCCTTTTTGGCTCGTCTGAAGCTTCCCCCCCTCATATAATTAATTTTTTAAGGATTTTGTAGATTTTATATTTGTTTTTAGATAATAGATGGAATAGATGGATGGCGGGGTGGTGGTGGTAATATCGTTATGTTTTTAAAGGTTTTTAAAAATTGTTTTACCTGTATATTGGTCTTTACTTGTGTACACCGCCCAGAGTCTTTTGGATAGGGCGGTATATAAATCTATTAAATTAAATTCCAGGTGTTCTTGAACTTCAATTTCCAGAAGCCTTGATCAGCAGGAGTGCTGACTTGGGCTTCTGGTAATTGAAGTCCAAGAACATCTGGAGTGTCAAGGTTTGCCATCATGGATCTAGACGATCCCTGTAGACTTCCTATGTTTACCACAGTTGTGGTACAAATGTGGCCTGGGTGTGATAGCCTTGTGGGAGACACGTGTGCACATGTACAGCTCTGAAGCCACAGGTAATCGAGATTATCCAGGAATGCTAGACAACTGTGCTGAAGATAAAGTGTCCCCCTGATGCATTTAGTCATTCCCTTTTTTTTGCAGCTATGATGCCAATGTGAATAGTTCAAGGGATGACAAGAAGAACAAGTTTGCTAGCACCATGGAGTTTGTGGAGGACTACCTCAACAATGTAGTCAGTGAAGCAGTGCCTTTTGCTAATGAGGAGAAGAACAAACTCACTTTTGAGGTGAGGCCTTCCTACATTGCCAGAGTTTTCATCTACATAGTTATACTTCAATGATGGCTCCTGGAAACAGCAGGAGTCCTGTTTGCAGAACCTACTGCTAGGTTCTGAGTGCAACTTTCATCACAAACTGATTAGCTGTTCCTCATATTCCAGACAGATGGAATATTTCTCACCTTATTACCGTATTTTTTGGAACATAAGACACACTTTTTCTCCCCCAAAAGTGGGGAGAAAATGAGGGTGCTTCTTATAGTCCAAATGCTGGTCTTCGGCCATCTGCGAGTCACTTTCTGGTCAAATAGAAATGGCCTAGTGCTTGTTTTGACTTCTAAGGTATCTTCATTTCCCCCTACTTGATTAAATATTGTCTTTTTGCTTAGGTTGTCAGTCTTGCCCACAACTTGATCTACTTCGGCTTCTACAGCTTCAGTGAGCTGTTGCGTCTGACACGGACTCTTCTTGGTATCATAGACTGTGTCCAGAACCCTCAGCTGTTGATGCAGACTATGTACAATGATGATATGACTGGTATGTCTAAATAGACTTGATTGAAAATGCAACTTTTTGAGGCAGATTCTAATACTGTTATTTAAATTAATAACAGAAGGTCACAATGATGGCTTGATGTAATGTCAGAAAATGTTTTGAAAAGGATTTCTTGCAAAAGTGGATAGAGTGTATTCTATTGACATATTTTTCTTTCTCACTCAAAAGGTAAACTAATTATGACAGGTAAACTAATTATGACATCAATGTGAAACCTGAGATAACTTTAAAGCATGAACATTCACTTTGCACGTTATTTTTCTTCACTTCCTCTATTACATGTATATGCAGAATCAATGTGTGCTTGGTATTCTATGTCAGTGGTGTAAGCCTCATATAATGAACTGCATATGGTATTCATACAGAGGCCAAAATCTGCTATGTAGTTAAGCCTCCAGAAGGCAAGTGGCATAATTTACACTTAGCAAAATCCTGATTGGACTTTTGGGTTCTAAATAGTAATCTCCAGCCAAAAATTGAAGAAGTGACTTGTTTTTTTAGCAGTGAAAAACTTTGTGAGTTAACACTGTTTATTTTCCACAGTTGAAACTAAGAAACAGGATTTGGGCCAATATATGCATAGCAAATGCTGTATGGGTAGCTCCATTGAGTTGGAATGTCTGGCTGTAGATAGAGAGAGGTCAGGAATTTGATTCTTCAGTGTGCCTCCCAGGAAAACAGCCAGCCTATATAGCTTTGAGCAAGCTGCACAGTTGTAGAATGCAACTAGAGGAAGGAACTGGAAAGCCTCTTCTGAATACTTTATACCTAGGAAACTCTGGCAAGGATAACTTTAAGATGAAATCAAGTCGACAGCTTATTAAAATAAAGATAGCAATGCAGAACAAATAAATACCAAGAATGCTACCAATGAAAATAAATTCAGTTTCCCATTCATTCAATCAATCAATCGTTCATTCATTTGTCTGTTCATTCATTTGTTTGTTCATTTTATATACTGCCCATGTGGGAAAGAAATTTTGACTCTGTGTGGTTTAGAAAAATAATTCAAAATAAACATAGAACAATACATCAGCAATAAAAAATACATTCAACGTACTCCAAAGGTGGCAACATAATATAAATAAAAATAAATCTAAAAACTGTCAACTAGTGTAACATTGGGTTTGGAAATAAACCATAGTCAAAACTAATTAACCAAGGGGGAGAAATCTTTGAATGCTTCTCTAAATAGTTCAGATTTAAGACTTTTTTAAAAAATTCCAAAGAGGGTGCCTTACACAGCTCCACCAGTAAACTGTTCCATAGAAAGATGTTCTAATGAGTAATGTTTTGTTTGCTTCAAGGACACTGACATGGCTTAGACTTAGAGGCTCAGCAAACAGCCATTCAAGGTCTCAGTTTAAACAGGACCAGCTTTAATCTTTGGATGAATGTGGTTGCTCTTCCAGGGAAGAATGTCCGGCGGTCTATCCATGGCGTTGGTCAGATGATGTCTACTATGGTGCTGAGCAGGAAGCAGTCCATCTTTGGTCCCTCAACTATGAATGCTGTGGTCGTTTCTGAGCCAGCAGATAGAGGAAGGAGCATAGAAAATGAAAACATTGTAGTAATGGAGACAAAGCTGAAAATCCTGGAGATTTTGCAGGTTAGCACAAGGCTGTGGCTCTGGAAACCCTGTAGTGTGAGGTGACGAGAATATGACACAGTGCCTTTCGTTGTCAAAATCTTAAGAGGGGGGAGAATGGAAGAGATAGGAAGAGAATGGGAATGGTGTAAATTGACTATCTTTACTTGCTTTTTATTTTTTTCTAGTTTATCTTGAATGTGCGGCTGGATTACAGAATTTCCTATTTGCTGTCTGTCTTCAAGAAAGAGTTTGTGGAAGTCTATCCCATGCAGGACAGTGGGGCCGATGGAACAGCTCCAGCCTTTGATTCCACAAGTAACTTTCTGCTTCTTTCCCCACCATTTCCCCCCTGTTTGAAGCTGCTCTGTGGAGTTTTTTCAAACTTCTTGCTGCCATAGCAGTAAATACATCCTTTAAAAGCAGAAAGATGTTTGGTATTTGGGATGAATCTGTGATGCAGTGTACCAATGCTGTGTGTGAAAATAGTCTGACATTAAAAGGAAGGAAGGAAGGATTAGAGTCAGGACATCACACCACCTAGCATGTCCTATAATGATTGTGTGTCACCTCCTTCTTTTTTTTGTTCCTCTTTCCCATCTCCCAGTTTTCTCCGAGTTGTACATAGTTCTTTCCATTTACATTTTTTCTTTCCTTCAGCTGCGGCAATGAACATGGATAGAATTGGTGAGCAGGCCGAAGCCATGTTTGGGGTTGGGTGAGTTCTTATCACTTTGCTTTGCTTTATTTGCATTCCTGTTTGGAGGCAAAAGTGTTCCTAGAGGACAGTGGTGGCAAACCTATGGCACACGTGCCAGAGGGGGCACTCAGAGCCGTCTCGTGTGGGTATGTGCGCTGTCGCCTCAGCACAGATTTCGCCCCGCCCCTCTGCCCAGCAGCCCAATGGGAGCACTTCCTCCCTGACCCCAGACAGAATTCACCCCACCCCCTCTGTCCAGCAGACCAATGGGAGCACTTCCTCCCTCCCCCCAGCACAGAGTGGGTTTGGGGTTGCAGTTTGAGCACTCAGTCTCTAAAAGGTTCATCATCACTACTATAGGACATCATGGAGAGATGTGTTTCATGAAAATAATACTAAATATTGTTTTTTAAGAGATCAGGATTGCTACTGACCAATGTATGAATTTAGTCTCTGGTATTGCATATCTGAAAGGGAGGGTTGTTTCTGATTTTCCCCCTCACCTGGCTACAGGAAAACAAGCAGCATGTTAGAAGTGGATGATGAAGGAGGGCGAATGTTCCTCCGTGTGCTGATCCATCTGACAATGCATGACTACCCTCCACTTGTCTCCGGCTCCCTTCAGCTCCTTTTCAAACATTTCAGCCAGAGGCAGGAGGTCCTCCACACCTTTAAGCAGGTAACTCTCAGTGCTGTGTGGTTTTTGTAGGTTAGTAAGTCTTCTCTATCTTCACTATTTAGATGCCTCCTTGAGAATTTTCCTCCATGGAAAACCATCAGCTGGGTGGCATGTTGCTTTTCTCTTTGCCTCAGTGTTAGGTATAGTGTCTCTACATTAACATACCTGTAAATTACAAGCCAAAAGGGTTTTTTTAATTGTATGAATTGTGTGTTTGGCCAGCTGGGATTCTGTTGCTTGTAATATTTGATATGAAACATACAGATTCTGCAGGAGGTTGTTGGACAATACCGTTCTTCAAACAAGTTATCGGGTCATACTTCTTTTTATTACACTGGTCAGCCAAACTTGTTTGTGATGACCAGTTGGTTTGTGTGTGTTTTTTTCAATCAATCAATCAATCAATCAATCAATCAATCAATCAATCAATCAATCAATCAATCAATCAATCAATCAATATCCAATCAATGCCAGGAAAGGAAGCAGCAGACAAATAGAAAATGGCCTCTTTCAACTCGCTTATTCTACAATTCTGTGTTATTTTATTTGATCATCCCCAGATATATCAGAGCTGTCTTTTGACAGTTTTGGAATACATTTGGTTAAAGATTCAAATAATAAGTATCGATACAGATCCTTTACTGCTTGGATTCCCCTGCCCATATTTTTGAATTTGACAGGCAGTTTGCAGAAGTGAATATATGCGTTCTCAGCTGCACACACGCACACGCACGCACACACACACACACACACACACACACACACACACACACATCCCTCTTACTATCCCAGTGAACGTAGGAAGTGGTGATGATGGTGGAGCTAATGGATGGCATTCTTTCTCCCATGCATTATTTGAATAGTTGAGTTTTTACATAATTTGGGATGGATTTTTATGGTTGTTGCTTTGATCTTACCTCCACAACTTTTTATTTTGGCCAGCTAATAGCAGAAGGTATTGATATTCTCTGTTCTCTCTTAATCCAGGTCCAGCTACTTATCTCTGCTCAGGATGTTGAAAACTATAAAGTGATCAAATCAGAACTGGACAAACTGCGTATGATGGTGGAAAAGTCAGAGCTCTGGGTGGAAAAGAAAGGCAGTTCCAAGGGAGAAGATCGGCAAGAGGGAGAGAAAAAGGAGAAGAAAGAGGTAAAACCTGAGCAGAGGGACCAAAGAGCACAAAATACTTCCAGATTGCTTCTTCAAACCCAAGATAATCTCCATGGATTGAGTACTAATTTGTACAGTATGTGATAGAAAAGATGGGTTTGGCATTGAGTGTTCAGTTTAGGAGGCAACTGCTTCTAGATCTCTAAAGATTCTAACCCCATCCCCACCCCAAATAAAAGATGGGAAAGAAAGAGTATTCCATGTAACCAGGTGAAGAATCCAGTAGAGGGAATGCACCAATAATATAGTCTTGAAAAGTATGAAAGACACACATATATCTATTGCATGTCTATGTTAAAATCCTGTATTCCAAAAATAATGAAATCTCTATCAGAAATAGTCTGCTATTATTATAACATAACAATGTTCCATCATTTCTGAATATAATTCTCTTCCCCCCCTCCCCCTTGTTTTTTTAAAAATTGTGTCAGAAGCACACAAAGGTGCTTTTTGGGCAGCAGCGGGAGAGGGGGTAGGAATTGTGGCATTTCTCAACTGAGCTGAGAGTTCATTCTTTTCCATATCATATATTTCAGTTTTGATGTCTATTGCTATATTATATGCATCTTTCCAAACAAAAATCTCTATTTATTATACTTTACCATTTTAAAGTACTGTATGTACTTATAACAGTGTGAGTGTGACTGGAAAAAAATGTATGAATTAGACCTAAGGTTAGAAGTAAATAATATAGGGGACAACCTGCTGGGGCCCTGAGGGGAATATATGTTTTATAAGCAGTGAGGTGATGTAATCCTGCAGCAGTTCTAGTCAACCCACAGCATGCCTACTCATCTAGTTTCACAAGACTTTTAGAGATCTGTGAAGCCTAAAGGATCCAAGAGGCAAAGGTGCCAAGATGTAGGCCTTAAAAATTATCAGGTTCTCAACCTTTTCACGCCACGGGCCGGACCACAGCCCCTCAGTCAGCTGAGCTGGCTGGATACGTGGTGCCCTCCCCACCACCACCACCATAAACCCTGCTGTAAGCTCAGCAGGAGCAAGTATGTTTACGGCTGTCGTAAACGCGCCCACTTCCACTACTGGGCAGTGATGCACTCCAAATTTTTTACTGCCACGTCTGTGGGTGGGGCCAAATCTGTGGGTGGGGCCAAATCTGTGGGCACGGCCAACACAATGGGGTATGGAGGTGGGCAGGGCCGGCCAGGTGGATGGGGCCTGTGGGAATTTCCACTACTGGTTCTCCCGAACAGGACAGGACCTGCTTCAGTGCATCACTGCTACTGGGGTTGTTGCCGCTGGCTAGGTCTGGCCCGCAGGTCATAGATTGCGAAACCCTGGGTTAGACTTTCACTGCAGTGTAACTATAAAGATTAGTTTGGTTATAATTATGTAATGTCCTGTTTCATAACTGCTGTAACAAAGGGAATTGTGGGAAATTGTCCAGGATGGATTTTTTTCTTTCTTTGCCAGCTGATGTTCTGCTATCTGAATAGTCTTTCTTTTTTCCATTCAATTCTCAGCGTACTGCAGATGAAGAGCCCGGGACCCCTGGAGAAAAAAGTAGTGAGAATTACCAACTGGTGAAAGGAGTAAGCAGTGATACTTGGCACTTCCTAAGCAATCCATGGGGAAAGAGTGCTGAATTACTTGAGCAGTTTGTAGATGTATACACAAGTGTGGCTCTGCTAAAATAAAAAATATATATAAAAAATAAAAGTTCATAAAAGAGAGAGAGGTATTAGTAACCCTAAGTTACACAAAAAAATCTAAAGAGGGAGAATTTTTAAGATGTGAGGAAAATCCTCAGAGTCCCTGAACAAAAAATTGGCATAAAATGTTGACGTTTGAGGAAAGAGATTCAACTGGGAAGAAGATTACAGTGGAGTGGTTGGGAAAAGTTTGTTGTGAGAATGTAATCTAGGCCTGAGTTACTGGCAGAAGATTAGAATAAGTGGATAAATAAATAAATAGCCCAGTCTGTGGATGGTGCCTTAGCCGCAAAATGCCTTGGATGAATTAACATCCCTTAGAATTGGAGGGAATAACTTTTGAAGGCCATCTGGAGTTCGTGCTGATGATATTCACAGCTGCCATGCATTCTCTACTAATCCAGAGTAGGCTGTGGAAGTAATGAATTGGTGTCTGGATGCATTGAGGGATTGCATGTGGGTGAACAAATTAAAGCTGAGTCCAGATAAATGAAAAGTTCTGTTGATGAACAAAAAGGCACATCTGGGATTAGAATAACACTTTATTCTAGAGAGCTTGTTCTCCTTATGGAGAATGAGATTCACTGCTAAGGAGTGCTCCTATATACATTATTACACCTGGAAAGCCAGTTGGCTTCTGCAACCAGGAATACATTTTCTTAGGGAATATGGATTTGGTCATAGTATCTCCTAATTAGACACCATAACATGCTCTATATGAGACTTCTCTTTGAAAAAGGAAACTACACCATGTCCAAAATGCAGGTACAAAAAAAATTATGGTTTGGAGACCATATAAAATTGGGAAACTAGATGTGTTGGCTTCTAGTTTGTTTCTGAGCAAAATTCAAGCACCAAATTACAAGCAGCTTGTTTTACAAGCTGGCCAAAGAAACTGCCTCCTCTCAGACATACTTGTCTACAATTTGAGATCCTCAGCAGAAGACCTGCTACATGTCCCACACCCCAAGATATAAGGTTGGTTGGAAGCAGTACTTTCTCTGGAGTAGCATTCCAGTTGTAGAAATTCCTGTCAAGAGAATTTACGCAGGCTTAATCTTTGTTAAGTTTCTGATTGGCAGCTAAAACTATATGGTTACGAAGAGCCATTGGTCTCTGGGATGGATTTAAAAACTGGCATCTGGAAAGTGTTTTGCATCTGCTTTTGGTCATTTCCAATTTGATTTTGATGGTTTAAAATTGTCTTAATATTTTTAATCTCTTATTAATTCTAATCTGTTGTAAATTGGTTTGGGAGCAACTATGGACAGAAAAGTTATTTACAAATGGGAAAAGCATGTGATGGTGTTTCATTACGCTTCTTGAATGGTCAATTTAAGATTGGCAAATGCCTTCTAATTCCCTTTTTTTTTGGCTGGACTTTTTTTTCCTCCTTAGATTCTGGAAAGACTGAATAAAATGTGTGGGGTTGGTGAGCAGATGCGGAAGAAGCAGCAACGTTTGCTGAAGAATATGGATGCTCACAAAGTGATGCTGGACTTGCTTCAAATTCCCTATGAGAAGGTGGGGAGGAGGAGAGGCAAATGATTGGTTGTCCTGGTTAGAGGGTTAGCAGAAGCTATTAAGACTCTTGAATTGTCACTGGATAGTAAAGTCATAAATGTATGTAATTATCTAGTCCTGGGGTTGCCAACCTTTTCCAGTCAGGGGCTTGGTCACGCTTCCTCAAACAGTTGAGGGAGCCGGAGTGGTGGTCCCCCCGCTGTTTACGGCTGCTGTACATGAGTCCACGGCTTTTGTGAATGCGTTTGCGACAGCTGCTGACTCATTTCCAGCTGTTGTAAACATGTTTGCAACAGCCACGGACTCACGGCTGTCGTAAATGCGTTTGCAACAGCCGTGGACTCATTTATGCCTGTTGTAAATGCATTTATGACAGCTGTAAATGAATTATTATTGTTATTAGGTTTATTTATATCCCGCCCTTCTGGCACAAGCGCCACCCAAAGCGGCTAACAACATAAGAAGAGAAAGCTCTACAGCAAAAGAAAGCTTTCTCAACAATACAAAATGCATAATACAATAAATACAGGAAATGCAATGAAAAATAAATAAACAAACAAACAAACAAACAAACGAATGAATGAATGAAGAATGAATACAGTACTGTATACAGATACACATGAAAATACAGTAAGGCAAAATTACAATAAAGTAATTGTGGCCGATTCTGCTGGTGGCAGCTAGAGTGAGAGCAGGGGCTGGATTATTTGGCGGTGCAGGCCAGATTTGGCCCACAGGCCATGGGTTGCCTACCCCATGTCTAGTCCCACCTCTCCTCCAGATAGAATATTGTATAGTTTAAAAGCTGTCTTGACCACTCTTTTGAAAACCCCTGAAGATAGAGATTCTGTAAACAGTTGATTTTATTGTGCATTTCATTGCTCCTCTTTGTCATCACGTCAAAGGATAAAGTATACATTAATTTTCTAGAAGTAGTCAGTTTGCCCGATGAAGCATGTTCTTTAAAAAATCAAATTAAATTTAATGGATCCTTACACTTTCTAAGGTCTTGGCCAGGATGTTTGTACCAGGATCCTAAATTTTATTCTTATTATATGCAGGGTGACACCAAGATGCTGGAGATTCTGAGATTAACTCATCAATTCCTGCAAAAATTCTGTGCTGGCAACCAAGAAAACCAGGCTCTGCTGCATAAACAGTTGAATTTGTTCCTGACACCTGGGGTAAGAGACATGGGACAAGTGAAAAGATGGGTACTCAAGTAATTTGAAATACATTAATTTGGAGTGTTCCTTTGCTTCTGCTCAGATTTAACCATTGGAGTTTATAATATGGATTGTAATTTTGTTAATTCACTGGATTTTTTTAGAACCTGCTATGAACCATATGGCTTCGGTACTGGATTAGAAGGCCTGGTAGTTTTATTTTCTTCTTCTTTCCCCAGCTGTTGGAAGCAGAGACAATGCAGCACATCTTCCTGAACAACTATCAGCTGTGCTCCGAAATCAGTGAAACAGTGCTGCAGCATTTCATCCACTGCCTGGCCACGCATGGGCGTCATGTGCAGTACCTTGACTTTTTGCACACCATTATCAAGGCTGAGGGCAAGTACATCAAGAAGTGCCAGGACATGATCATGACTGAGGTGAGGCTCAACTTTCATCTGAAGTGGGGATGGTTTTAACCCTAGGAAAGTGGGTGGAGAAGACAACCAGATCAAGATACAGAGAAATAAAAGCATTGGAGAGAAACTTCCACATAACCACAGTATAAGGGAGCATGAGATTGCAGGCTAGTGGGGGAAACAGGTACTTTCAAATGTGGGTTTACACCAGACTCTGGGTAAGCAGAAAGTAGAGGTGAGTTGAGTGATCTAGAGACATGCTACAAGACTCTGACAGGGACAGTTAGTTGTCTCTGGCTGAGTTAAGAGATGAGTGCTTCATGCCCCAGAAGATGAAATTACATATAGTAGAACCCCACATAATGAAAAAAACTCCATTTCATGGAGCTCTTCATTATGCGGATTTTTTCATTATGCGAAGCGAATGGGAGATGCCCCGGATAACGAACAAAAAATGTTTGTTATCAGGGGTTCCCATTGACCGGGTATACCCCGGTTACCCGCCCCCCACATATAAAAAAAATCGTTATGCGGGGTATCACCATTGTCTAACGAATGCTTCGTTATGCGACTTTTTTGTTATACGAAGCGTTCATTATGTGAGGTATTACTGTATTCTTGTAAAACAAGAAGTCTTGTTTGTGTTGGTGAGTTTCCCAATCCAATCTTCGAGAGTTTGGACAAAGAAATGACTTTGTGGAGTTGTCTGTGTCTTAATTTTATTTCAGAATGTTAAAGATAATATCATTAAAACTGATGTCCATGTCTTTGATCTCATGTACATGGAAACATACATTTGTACACGTGTACTTGAATAATAAGGAAAGACTTGGCTTGAACTACTACTATGGTGAGACATTTGCTGCCTTGGGATGATGTAGTGCTTTGCCTAGCCCCAATATCTCAATAACGGCCTCAGGCTGTCTTGCACTCCAGGGATCCGAGAGGCTAATTCAGAAGAAACAGCTCTTTCTTTCCAGCCTCCAGAGAGTGTTGCGCTGTTAAAAATGTTGCCCTCTCAATGGATCATGGGTTCATCTTATTTTCCTTTGGCTCGCTTGTTCCTTCCACTTGCTCTAGTAAGCAGATGCAAATTAGCTTTGGAATCCTCCTTCCTGATGGCGAGAGGAGAGTCTGCCTTCTTCTGGGTGATGATCCTGCTTAGCTCCAAGACAAATGGCCAGATGTCCTTCAGATAAGATGAAATTAAGGCCACCGCAGCCCTGACAGCTACATTTTGGAAAACATTAAAAATAATAAAAAATATAGTCCAAAGCCTATAAAACAGTTTATGTGTTTGAATTTGGGTTCAGCTTCGGTTTCATCTCTACCACGCAGGGGTTCCCAGCCAAAGCCCTGGAGGCCTGATCCGACCTATGGTGCCATTTCATGTGCCCCCCCTCTCCAAGGGCATTCAAGAAACAAAATGGCCACCTCTTTGAAGCTGTTGGGACAAAATGGCCACCCCCATCAGGCAGGCAGGGCAAAATGGCTGTTTGACCCTCAAAGATGGCTCAGAGAGTGTGACCCAGCCCCCAGCTTGAAAAGGTTGGGAACCCCTTATATAAAGCAAAGCAATCATACTTATGTACCAACCCATAGTGCTTAGTGCAGACTCTGGGTGGTTCACAAGTTAATGAGCATATAAAGAGGAAGGCTAGGGACAGGAGTGGAGGCAGAGTATGGCTAAGGGGTTGTTTTGTACTTGGTGAACTTGCAGCTTTGTCCTTTAGGACCCAACTATCTTGTTTAGACCACTTGTACTTTTTTTTTGTAGCTGACCAATGCTGGGGATGATGTGGTTGTGTTCTACAATGATAAGGCCTCCCTAGTCCACATGTTGGAGATGATGACAACAGCCAGAGATGGGATAGAGGAGAACAGCCCCCTCATGTATCACATCTCTCTGGTGGATCTGCTGGCCGCCTGTGCAGAAGGGAAAAATGTATACACGGAGATCAAGTGCACATCTCTGCTTCCGTTGGAGGATGTGGTGCGGGTAGTTACTCATGAAGACTGCATTACTGAGGTAATGGCAAGAGGCTTGGCAGTGCAACACTGAAGGCTGTGGCTTTTTAATTCTCATCACATCTTGAGTTGCTTCCTTTGTTTGGTGACACCATGTGCATTTATTTAGAGTACGCAGAAAGGCCAACCTGCCAACCTAGCAGTTCGAAAGCAAGAAATTGCAAGTAGATAAATAGGGACCACTTCAGTGGGAAGGTAAAAGTGCACTGTGCGCTTCAGTGTCTAGTCATGCCTGCCACATGACCACAGAAACATCTGCAGAAGCAGACAGTGCTGGCTTTTCGGCTTTGCAACAGAGATGAGCACTGCACCCTAGAGTCAGATAGGGAAACCTTAGAGAAAGGAATTTGTGTTTTCCACAAATATATTATCTGAAAAGCTGGACAGGTTTGCTCCAAGTGAATAAGTATAATGTAATGCAGAGCTATAGAATCTTTTGCCCTCCAGATGTTTCATATCTTTTAGTGAGTTCATTCTGCAGTTCCTTTCACCTGACCTAGTGTGAGAAAGATTAGCTGACAACACAAGGTTGCCGTTACCAGGGTACACCCAATGGTGGTTCAAAAACACCACAATCTTCAAGGAGGCTCTTTCTGTGTACCCCCTTAGTCAGATTAGCAAATACTAAGATATTATGAAAACTAGTGGTAGTGGAAGGAACTGGTAGTGGAAGGAACTTGTTGTTTCTTCAGCAATAATATTTTATAGGGCTGGGGTGTTAATCTGATGCCCAACTCTCCTCCTTTCTCATCTGGGCTTTGGACCCGCAATGGTGGAGTTATAATGAAAACTACAGTCCAAAAACAGTGGAGAGGCAGAGGTGGATTAGCAGAATTGGATAACTTCTTGCTTAGGTACTGGATGAACTGAGAGCTCATAGTATTAGAATATAAACCAGGGGTGTCCAAACTACAGCTGGCCCACGGGCCGTAGTTTAGACACCCCTGGTTTAAGCAAAGAAAATGGCAGCCTAAAAAATCTATCTCATCCTGTTGCAAAACATCCTTTCGGTGGGAGGAACCACGTGACCGGCTCGCTAAAACATGTGAACGGCTCACAGCTCGAAAAATTTGGGCACCCTAATATAAACTGTTCGAATGTAAGCAGGGAGCCCTGCAGGATCAGAGCAGAGCTCTATCTAGTATTCTGTTTCCCATGAGCCAGGTACCTCTGAAACACAAAAGAGACTATAAAAACAACAGGGTTTTCTCTGAGCAGCTGGTGCTCAGTGACACACTGCTCCTAAATATGACGCTCCCATTTAGCTATTGTGGCACAATCTCTCAGCCTGATCAATGTCACAGTGTTGTGAGAGTGAAACGGAGTTATTCCCATATTTTATGTTCTGTGCTTCTTACACAGAGGAGGCTTTGAGGATGATGAAAGGGTTGACATATATTTAAGGTAAAGGTTTCCCTTGCTCGAAAGCCAGTCGTATCCGACTCTAGGGTGCAGTGCTCATCTCTGTTTCTAAGCCGAAGAGCCAGCGCTGTCTGCTTCTGCAGACGTTTCCGTGGTCATGTGGCAGGCATGACTAGACACCGGAGCGCACGGAACGCTGTTACCTTCCCACCGAAGTGGTCCCTATTTATCTACTTGCAATTTCTTGCTTTCGAACTGCTAGGTTGGCAGGAGCTAGGATGAAGACGGGAGCTCATTTCCGTCCTGCAGTACTCGGGAATCGAACTGCTGACCTTCCGCTTCCCAGTCAGCGTCTTAGCAACTTGAGCCACTGCAGTACCATATATTTAAGTGCCTTCTTTTCCTTGTGCAAACATGGTTACTGTTCTGCAGTAAATCAGCAGGGGTGGGGAGCACTAATAGAAAGGCAGATGATCATACTGTATAGTGATGGGTTTTGAGGGTTGCTTTGCTTTACTGCATTCTTTTTACACAATGAAGGTGTTATTCACATTTTTTGGCTTTTACCTTTCAGGTGAAGGTTGCTTATGTCAACTTTGTCAACCACTGCTATGTGGACACAGAGGTGGAAATGAAGGAGATCTACACGAGCAACCACATCTGGACATTGTTTGAAAACTTCACTCTTGACATGGCCAGGGTGGGTGTCATGACCTTAAACTGTAAGATTGTGGGGGGAGGGTTTGTTGCACATAAAAAGAAAAAGAGACCTTTTGGCAGGTAAGGCAAGTGTGCTGTTTTGCTACTAGAAACTGTTGGAATGGCTACCTGAAAAAATTGGTAGAAGAATGACTTCCCACTTAATGTCTGTGGAATTAATGGTGGAATGTGTTTGGTTAGTCATTACCAAAAATAGTTTTATTTAAAAATTGCAGTGAAATGGGATTCAGTTGACCATACATGAAGTATGCATCTCTTAGTGGCTACATGATAGAAATGAGGAAAGGAATTGGAGCCCCCAATGCTAAAATGAGAACGGAGAGTGTCTAAGGTGCACTGAATTATAACTTACAGAGCCGTGTGTATTTTAATTGCTCTTTGGATCTGGGGAATTCTAAAACAAACTAACAGTCTGCCATTTCCATGTGCTTCTATTTCGAGGTGATTAGCCACAATAGTCAATGATAGAACTTCAGAATTGTAAAATCTTTGCTAGCAAATGCTGGAAGCTGTCAGCAGGGAATAGATGTCACAGTCTTGCTGGGCTTATGAACATCCTTTTGTCACCTGGCTAGGCTCTGTTGCAAAACAGAAGGCAGATCTGGATGGATGTGGCATTACCTACTTCTAGCAAGCTGGTGCTCAGTAGACCATTCTCTAAGCTGGACAATGTTTTATTGTTGCTGTATGATGAAGAATTACCTCCTCAAAGTATACTAGGTTGTTAAGATTTATTTCTTAGTTGGTAGAACTCTACAGCCCTAGAGACATTGTGCCAGCAGTGGGCAACTTTAATGAGATGGAGTGCCAATGTCCACCCTCCAAACCAGCATCGCTGGAGGACTGCAACTGGTCTAGAAACATTGGGAAGAGGAGAAGGAGGAGGAGAAGGACATGTATTAGTAGAAAAACAAAAAGAGGCAATGATAAAATGTTCACATTTGCTTTTTATTTTTGGGGGGCTGGAAGAGGAACTAACTGCAATTCACAACAATTGCTGCCAGTTGTTCCACTTTTTTATGAATTTCTTTTTGTCTTCTCTGGAGGCATCTGTTGAGCCTGGTGGATAGAAAATAAAAGCTAGGGGACTGCATGTGGCCAGTGGACTGTAGTTTTCACATTCCTGTTTTGTGAAATAGTGGAGGTTATCTTGTAGAAGAAGAGACAGAGATGTAACTAGGCTGGATGATTGAGACTTTGACGCAGGATACCACAATTTAGAGGGAGAGAAAAAATTGTGGTGGAAGGATAAGACTTTGTCTATTGATATTTGTTGTCATGAATCCACCTGTTCTGAGTGCATATATGTTACTCTATCTACTCCTCCCAAGACAGAGGGAAGAATCTTGGTTCACAGTGAACAAACTGACCTTTGCATTGATTCTGTTCCTCTCCCTGTGTTTGCCAATCTCAAATGATGCAAGCTTATTCAACAGGTCAATGAAGCCCAGGACAGCTATGACCAACCTTAGCACTCCAGGTGTTCTTGGACTTCAATTCCCAGAATCCCATGTCAACACACCTGCTGATCAGGGCTTCTGGGAATTGAAGTTCAAGAACATCTAGAGTGCCAAGATTTACCATCACTGCTCTAGGATAATGGTTCCCAACATGGGGCCCACACCCCACAGGGGGACTTCGATTCCCTGAAGGCTAAATCAGTACATTGGCTGATCACTGCTTTGGGGAATTGACTTAGGCTTCTGGGAATTGAAGTCCAAAACACAAAGGTTGGGAAACACTCTTCTAGGAAGAGGTTGACCTTATGCCTGTCAGAGGCTCTTGGACTCATTGCACCTTGTAATAATTACTTCTTTGCTGTTTGCTTTTGTCATTGTATGAGTCAATCAATTCTCTGTAAAGTGTTGGTACAGTGCATGACTAAAAGTGTGAGCTAGGAAATCCAAAGCAGAAGGCTCCCCTCAGCCATGAGGTCCTTCTTAGAAGGTGAGAAGCAGGTCATGCTTTTTCAGCCACAGCCTTCATCTGTAACTGGGGCATGATAATGCCAGCCTACTTTATAAGACTTGTGAAAGGATGTCTAAGATATTCAGGCAATATTGTCTAACTCTCAAAATGGTTTTGGTGGACATGGAGTGCTACTTTTCACCTTTATTTCGGCAGGTATGCAAGAAACGTGAGAAGCGCATGGCAGACCCTACCTTGGAGAAGTACGTGCTCACAGTGGTTTTGGACACAATCAGTGCCTTCTTCAGCTCCCCTTTCTCTGAGAACAGCACTTCTCTGCAGGTACAGTCAGGCAGCTCGGGACTCCAGAGTCCATCCCCCCCCAGCTCTTGTTGGAGGGACGGCCATTCTGTGGAACATAAATGTGAACCAGTGGGGAATGTCACTGGTCTGGCTGCCTCTAAGGAACAATATCTTCCACATGATTCTGTTTGTGCATAGATGCGGGTTAGCAGGCTTCTTCTCCTCTCTGTCCTCAGAGACAAAACACAGTAATGGTACGTGAATACATTTGGACTCAAGTATGTCAAATTGGTTCATGTCCCTTGTTGACGAAAAGAGTCAAGAAAGTTTCTGGGAAGCTCAGTGTGACCCAGTGCAGTAGAAGTGGAACAGTCCTTGTAACCTAAATTAAGATTCTGTTTGCACAGTACGAACAATTTTCCTTTGAAATTCATTTGAAGCAAGATAGTAATTAGCAGTTAAGCCACTCCTGAGCATAAGATTAGAATCAAAACACAAAGGAGCTGTCAGAGGCTGGTTTGATAGCTATTACTCTAATGGTGTCATTGGGAAGACAAGATAGGGTAGTTTTGTCTCTCATGTAGTATTTTTAAGGTTAAGGACATGTGTTGCTGGTGTGTGGAGGGCATAAGTGGATCAGGCACTTAGCATAGGAGACTGAAGATGGGAAAAAAGTCTACCTCCTTTTTTATGCCATTCCTCAATACTCCCTCTTCCACAGAGCTGCTAAAAACTTCCATGTGAGGCTGTGGTGGCTCAGTGGTTAAGATGCTTGTCTTGTTAGCTGGAAGGCCGGCAAGTCGGCAGTTAGGGACCCGGGTACTACATGATGGATTGAGCACCCGTCTCTGCCCCAGCTCATGGGGTCATGAAAGGAGCCTCATTTGGGTGTCCCCTGAGCAGAGTTTCTCCAACAAAAATCCTTTCAACCCAGAATAATTTCCGACATGAAATTATTATCATACAGGTGGGGCAAATAGTAACCTTGCAGTGGGAGCTGGTTGGATTAGAAAAATGATGGAGGGAAAGTTGAATTATTCTAACTGCAATGCCATAGTCCTGATCCCATTCAGTCGCCTCTCAGTGTCTTTCTTCCCCCTGTGGGGTGCATGTTAAGAGATGCCCCCAATTGCCTATTCTCTTTTACAGACTCATCAGACTATTGTGGTGCAGCTCCTCCAATCTACCATGAGACTCCTGGAATGTCCTTGGCTGCAGCAACAGCACAAGAGCTCAGTGGAAGCTTGTATCCGCACGCTGGCTATGGTTGGTAAGGAGCAGGGCTCGTGCATCACAGAAGTTGTCCCGGACTTGGAGAGGTGATGGTCTCCATGTGGGGTTTGTCCAGTATGATGAGGAAAGCCAAAGGTTGTCACCAGCCTTCCGATGGCCATCACTCTGGCTGGCTAGGCATCCTTGACATTTTGTCTACATGCTTTCCTTGGTTGTGTGTAAGCAGGCAAGAATCTGCAAGGCTGTGGGTTTTTGCGTGAAGGGCTCATGATGGCCTGTACCGTGGGAGCTTGTCCTAGAGGCAGGTTATTAGTTGCAAACTGCACATTACATGAATGATGTGGCCTGCAGAGAACCAAAAGAGTTTGATCTGAAGCACCGAGCAGCATATGGGGAAGAAATGTTTAGTACTTTCTTCTACACACACACACACACACACACACACACACGTCAGTCTTTACCTTTCCAGCTAGCTTTAGAGCAGGGGTTACAAACCTATGGCACATGGGCTGAATCTGGCCCATGGCACCATTTCCTGTGCCCCCCACCCCTCTAAGAGTATTCAAAAAACAAAATGGCTACCCCTTTGAAGCTGTTGGGACAAAATGGCCACCTGGCCCTCGAAGCTGACTGAGAGAGGGTGACCCAGTCCCCAGCTTGAATAGGTTGGGAACCCCTGCTTTAGAGTATAAGCTGCTACCGATACCAAAGGGAGCTTTTTTCCAAATTGCAGGGTGGATGTGAGGTGGTTTTTATTGGGATAGCAGCTAGAGAGGGAAGGCTTAATACCAAGGTATATGCTTAAACTTCAGTCCTTTGGCCACACAGTTACCTTATCACCGTGATGGAGAACCTTGACACTCCAGATGTTCTTGGACTTCAATTCCCAGAAGCCCAAGCACCCTGTGAATCCACACGAAGGGGTTTACTGCTATTCATCCAGCCTGCGCTGCCCTTGCCGCTCCCAGAGACTGAAATGAAATGCGCCCGTATGGAGGAAGGGTTAACCCAGAAAAGCCTTAACCATACAGGCACGTTTTACTTCCGCTTCCGGGAGCGATGAGGGCAGCGTGGGCCGGATGAATCGCAGTAATTCCATTTGTGTGACAAGGTTCGCCATCACGGCCTTATCATATAGTCTGACTCTTAGTTTCTGATGAAGAGATATTAGAGCAATTTTTTGGGGTGGGGGGTATTTTTAGGGGGTGGGTATGGGTAGTTTTAATCAGTTTTAACCATGCTGTTTTTATTTATGGCTGTAAACTGCCCGGAGTCGGCCTAGGCCGAGTGGGCGGTATAGAAGTTGAACTAATAAATAAATAAATCATAGGAGGCTGTGACATAGGCACTGTAACAGTGAGTCAGGGTCACAAGGCTTTCTCTTGGGTTGTCTTTGGTGTTCTCTCGTGTGCCTGGAAAATATGAAGTCTCTCAAAAACATGTTGTTTGTGTCTCTCTCCAGCCAAGAGCCGCTCCATTGTGTTGCCCATGGACCTTGATGCTCATGTTAGTAACCTGCTGAATAGCAGCTCCATCAGCAACGCCCAGAGGAATGCTTCCAACTACAAGACAGCCTCACGAACTTTCCCTCGTGTCTCAGCTACAGCAAACCAATGGGACTACAAGAACATCATTGAGAAGCTGCAGGTGCGGGGATGACAGCTGTGTAGCATTCTCTTGTCTTGTCTTGGAGGCAGGTCATTAGGATCTCTAGGGGCTGTGGTTGCTCAGTGGTTAAGAAGCTCACCTTGTTAGCTGGAAGGCCAGCATGTCAGCAGTTTGAGACCCATGTACTGCATGACAGATTGAGTGCCTGTCTCTGTCCCATCTCCTGGGGACATGAAAGGAACCTCATTCGTGCGTCCCCTGAGCAGAGTTTTTCCAGCAGGAATCCTTTCAACCCAGAATAATTTCAGGGACTAAATAATAATAATAATAATAATAATAATAATAATAATAATAATAATAATAATAATAATAATAATAATAATAATAATAATAATAATAATAATAATAATAATAATGATGATGATGATGATGATGATGATGATATCTGTGTTAAACGTGTAGTGTGATGTTAAGTTGGTTCTGATTGACAGCAACCCTAATAGGGTTTTCAAGATATGTGAGATATTTAAGGAGTATTTTTTACCATTGACATCCTTTGATAAGATTCAATAGTCGAGGGGAGCCTTGAACCCAGGTCTCTTGGGCTCTAAGTCTGCCACTCTGTCCGCTACACCACATTGGGATCTCAGCATTCAGAAAAAAATATATACATTCCATGTCTTGTCTGTCTGACATACTTTCAATAGTTTTATTACAAATAATTATCATTTTGTATTATTTATTTTACTTTGTAATGTGGCATTTGCATTATATATATTAAGACTAGGTTTATATCTGAAAATGGATTCATTGGCTTAAGGCAGGGGTGTCCAAACTAAGGTCCGTGAGCCAGATTCCCCCCCCCCCCCCCCGACACAAATTCATCCGGCTCATTAAGCCCTCGTCGCTCCAGGAAGCAGAAGTAAAACATGCCCATATGGGTGCATTTTACTTCTGCTTCCAGGAGCAATGAGGGCTTCTTGGACCAGATGAATTGGTGTTGGGGGCCCAGATCCCGCCCATGGGCCATAGTGACCGGCCTCCTGAACAACATGACTGGCCCACAGACCGAAAAGTTTGGGCACCCCTGGCTTAAGGACTAGAAACTTAGATGAAAGCTAATATCTTTAAGGTTTCTAATTTTGCACTCAACATTCAAATTTCATATTTAGATGGCCAAATCTCAGTATTATGTAGCTTTGCTCTGAGAGTATTGTGCTGTTACAGGATATTATCAATGCGCTTGAGGAACGCTTGCAACCTCTGGTGGAAGCTGAGCTTTCTGTCCTGGTGGATGTCCTACACCGTCCAGAACTACTTTTCATGGAGGGAACTGAGGCTTACCAGCGTTGTGAAAGTGGTGGATTCCTCTCCAAGTGAGTGGGTCATCAGAAGTGCTACTATTGTTTCTTTTGAGAAGGTTGCGTCTCTACTCTCAGGCTGCTATTGTTCAGTGAAAGACAAGTGAGAATGGGCACAACCCCTTGTTCTCCTTCGTATAGTTTGTGAATCCCCACTATTGGGTTATGTGCTTGCGCAGAACATCGACCGGAGGCTTTAAAGCTGATTGGTTAAAAGTTTTGGCGGTAAGACCGCCCACCGCACCACCCACCCTTAGGCGCCAGTTTACCATTTTACCTCAGTTCTCTTCTTTCCGCCTCAGCAGCAGGACGATCGTTGAGAGCTTCCTCAATTTTTTTCTTGTCATTTCTACGGAAAAGACGATTTTTGAACAAAACTTTTTCTGGCGATCTTGTCCTTAGGGCAGGATTGCCACCCCAGTACTGTTTCTTCTAGTAGGACTCAATCACTTTGTTTGCTCTGGTCGCCGGTTCCTCCCTCAAGGGGGTGGCGGTAGGCCGGTCATTCGGGGCATTCTTCTCGAACGTTCTTCGTTCTCCTTGCCTTCTCTGGAGGAATTTTTTCATGGCCTCTGTGGCTTTCAAGCAGTGCACTTCTTGCCACAAGAAGTTCCCGGCTTCAGACGGCCACAGTCACTGTCTGTTTTGTTTGGGCGAATCGCACCAGTCAGTCTTGTGCGCATTGTAAAAACTTCACCCGCCTTGCGGTCCAAAATCGGAGCAACAGACTCAAGGCGCACCTAATGGAGCTCGCTCTGGCTCCAGCTGCAGTGGCTTCTACATCTGCCTCTTCAAGTGGCCTGCTGCCCGAACGGGCTCTTAAGTCTTGGTCTTCTTCAACTCTCATCCATAAGAAGAAGAAGAAGGAGAAGAATGGGGAGAAGAAGAAACACAGGAGTGAGGTTCGGCGCTCTTTGCCTCCTACTCCTCGTCTACCGATTTCTCCCCGGCCTTCTCCGTAGTGAGGTGTCCCTTGCCTGGATCCTTTGCTTGGGGTGGCCGTTCGTCCTCAGAGTCTCCGAACAAGGGACGCAGGGCTGGTGCACCAGCTTGCCCTGTGCTTCTTTCTCCTTCACTGCCTCCTGGTGAGAGGGGCCATTCCACAACGCGGCAAGTTTCTGTGTCTCCCAGGCTGCGCACTCCAATGGTAGATGCCCTGGCAGCCACCATTTCGGCTACCATTTCGTCTCCCATCATTGCTCTCACTGTTTCGCCTCCCACCGTTTCGTCGCCCATGGCTACCGTCATTGCTGGCCAGATGGACCTCTTCAAGACAATGTTTGAGGTCATGGCAAAAGCTTTTGCCAAACAGTTTGAGGCCACCATTCCTGCGGTGTCTGCGGCTCCGAGACCGACCACCGCACGCCCCAGGGATTCTGACCCTGCTGTCGCTCCGCCGCCTTCCCGAGGGTCGAGCAGTCTCTCCGCTGGCCCAGCCATAATGGATTGGCACGGTCCAGACATCGAAGCGATGAGCGCCCAGCCCGTCGACCCGCCCAGGCCATACTGGCGTGGTCCTGATGTGGCTTCCAGAGTCCCCCCTCATCCTTCGATGATTCCAGCATGACTTCGGTGGAGGAGGAGGGGGATGTGGATGCGGAGAAGACGCCCAACCAAGTGATTGGTGCTGTCAATCTACCCAGAGGAGAGGACCAAAAATCCCTCACGGCAATGCTCACCCATTTAGGAACTGCCCTTAGCATACGGGTCAACCAGCCTCCGTTGGAAGGTGAGGATCAGATGACGGCAAAGTTGGACAAGAAATCCATCCTCACCACCTTGTCCCAGCCTTCAAAACCCAGGTATCAGCCGTTTACCAGCCGCTACCGTGGTAATCCGCAGCAGCACCAACAACAGGGTGGACCTGCCGATCACCCCAAGCCTGGTTTCTATTGTCCCTGGAGACAACAAAGGGGGCAGCGATTCCAGCCTTACGGCCAAGGAAAACGCAACGAGGGTAAGTCAAAGTCTCGAGTTTGACTTCCCTCTGGCCAAGACTCTCTCGCTTCATCTACCGTACCTCCCCCTTCAGAACTTCCTCACGGTGTGGTCCAGCATCACAAACGGCTAGTGGGTCTTGAAGATCTTGTCCACTGGTTACGCCATTGAGTTCGACCGGATGCCTCGGGTAGAAAAACCCCTTTTCACCACCCCATCTTTTCAGCAGGAGGAAGAAGTTACAACCCATCTCTCCAAGGGGGCCATTGAGCTGGTACCACCAACTGATTGGGACAATGGTTTCTACTCGAGGTACTTCGTTGTCCAGAAGAAGGACAGAGGCCTCCACCCGATTCTGGACTTGTGTCGCCTCAACAAGTTCATCCATACCAGGAAGTTCCAGATGGTGACACTCCAAACCATCTTTCCCCTCATCAACAAACGGGATTGGTTTATGGTGATAGACCTCAAGGATGCTTACTTCCATGTCAGCATCCTCGAGGAGCACAGATGGTTCCTCCACTTCCGGATAGGGGACTCTGTGTACCAGTACCGTTGCCTACCGTTCGGTCTGGCCACAGCACCACGAGTCTTCACCAAGTGCATGGCTCCGGTTGCTGCCTTCCTCCGCCAGAAGGGGATCAGGGTCTTCCCGTACACCGACGACTGGTTGATAGTCTCCCCCACCAGGTCGTCAGCCATTCGGGACACAGAGTACGCCGTTAATCTCATGGAGAGTCTTGGCCTCAGGATCAACTTCTCCAAATCGAAGCTGGATCCTTTGCAGCGAGTAGAATACATTGGAGCGGTTCTGGACTCACTTGCAGTCAGGGTGTTTGCCCCACAAAAACGCTTACTGGACATTGCCCAGGTAGTAAGCGATTTCCGTACCAAACCCTTTGTCAGAACGAAGAAGGCTCAACGACTCTTGGGCTTGATGGCTTCCACCACGGCGGTGATCCCTCACACCAAACTGAAGTTCTGGTCTCTGCAGTCATGGCTTCTCCACGAGTTCGATCCTCTCACGGAGAGTCAGTCCAAATGACTGTTTCCGTCTCTGGAACTGGTGGACCAGCTGGTGTGGTGGACCACACCTCAATGTGGCTACGGGCAAGAACTTTTATCCTCCGCAGCCATCTCTCCATATTTTGACCGACGCAAGCAACTTCGGCTGGGGAGCTGCTTGCGGGACTCTTACGATCAACAACACCTGGTCTCCGAACGAGATCGTCCACCACATCAACTACCTGGAGTTGCTTGCCATATGGAAGGCCATGCGGTCCTTCAAGACATTGTTGTGCGGCAAGGCAATCCAGATTGCTTCAGACAATACCACCGCGATTGCGTATCTGAACAAGCAAGGAGGGATGAGGTCCACCATGTTGCTTTATCTCGCGGTGCAACTTTGGGAATGGTGTCTCGAACAACACATTTTCCTGATCGGAGTCCACATCCAGGGCAAGCTGAATGTGCTGGCAGACCGCCTGAGTCACCTCACCTCGATGACTCACGAGTGGGAACTGGGCAATGTGGTCTTTCACTCCCTTTGCAGGTCGTGGGGGACCCCGAGCATCGATCTCTTTGCATCGGAGTCCAACCGCAAGTGTCCCAGATACTGCTCCAGGAGGGCGGGCATTGGACAGAACTCTGAGGGCGACGCCTTCATGAAACGGTGGGATCAGGACTACCTCTACGCCTTCCCCCCATTTCCTCTGGTTCATTAGGTCCTCACGAGGATGTACCAGCAACGGGCACACGCAATTCTCATCGCTCCAGCGTGGCCACGTCAACCCTGGTATCCACTTCTGTTGCAACTGTCGTCGCAGTCTCTCACGCTGCCAGACTCTCTGCTTCTACTACAAATGGAGCAGGGACAGCTTCACCACTCGGACTTGCCCAGTCTCCACCTCACCGCGTGGAGGACAATCCCAGATTGTCCAGGATCTTGGAACTAGCAAGGCGCCCCTCTACAAGGAAGTCCTATGCCTCCAAGTACAGGTGATTTTGTGCCTTCCTGGATATTCAACAGGTGCCACCACTCAACGCTGGTCTGCAAGACATCATGGCTTACCTCCTCCATTTGGCGGAGTCAGGTCTCAGCATTGCTTCCATCAGGGTCCATCTGGCAGCAGTAGTAGCCCACTCTCCAGCTGGATCACCTGCATCTGGTGCCTTCCGCGACCAAACGGTGAAGTGTTTCCTCAAAGGTCTACAAAATGCTTTGCCTCCTGTTAAGACTCCGACCGTGCAATGGTCGTTATCTACCATCTAAGACTCCCTTCGAGCCGATGGCCACTACGGACGTTCGTCTCTTCACCTGGAAGACTGCGTTTCTTGTGGCTATCACGTCTGCTAGACGAGCTGGTGAGCTGGTTGCTTTGCGGGCGGATGCCCCGTTTATCAAATTTTACAATGACTGCGTGGTGCTCCACGCCGACATCACCTTCTTACCAAAGATAGTCTCCCCATTTCACATGGCTCAGACTATATCTTTACCAACTTTCTTTCCAAACCCCAGCAATGCTCAAGAAAGGACTTGGCACGCGCTTGATGTAAAGCAAGCTTTATTGTTTTACATCAGCAGGACCCGTGAGTTCCGTAAGTCACAGCATCTTTTTGTTGCCTATGGGGGAAAGTCTAAAGGTGAACCCATCACTTCTCAGAGGTTCTCCAAATAGATTACATCAACCATCTACCTGGCCTACGAGACTGCCTCTTTGCCACCTCCTCCACACGTCAGGGCACATTCTACCAGAGCTGTTGCCTTCCACTGCTTTTTTGGAGGGCACACCTCTGGAGGACATCTGTAAGGCTGCCACCTGGTCCAGGCCTTCCACATTTGTCCAACACTACAGGATGGACACCAGAGCCACTGCAGGCGCAAGACTTGGTCGTGTTGTCCTTGCCAGAGGGCTCCAGGCGCCTCGTCCTTGAGGATCCATCCTACCTGACTGACGTACTTCATCATGGATTCATCTCATCTGACTGCCCACCGACCAAGTAAGTGTGAGCTTGCTAATCTCCCAATAGTGGGGATTCACAAACTATACGAAGAAGAAAGTTGGGTTCCACTTACCAGTGATAACTTTCGTTCTTCGAGTATATAGTTTGTGAATACACACTACCCACCCTGCCTCCCCTCTTGAGCAGCACGGATGAGATCATTTGGTTTATCATGTGCTTGGCTTAAGTATGGAACTGAGGTAAAATGGTGAACTGGCGCCTAAGGGTGGGCGGTGCGGTGGGCGGTCTTACCGCTAAAACTTTTAACCAATCAGCTTTAAAGCCTTTGATCGATGTTCTGTGCAGGCGCATAACCCAATAGTGTGTATTCACAAACTATATACGAAAGTTATAACTGATAAGTGAAACTTTAGTGTATGAGAGCCAAGGCAAAGGAACAGCCGAAGGGTTGGCTTAACACATCTTTATTGCATGGGTGGTCAGAGGGAACATGAGGTAATGGCGGACGAACAGCTCAATATATACGGTGGTTATACATTTGAATGTGGCTCCACGATAGCCCATTGGCTACCCCTTGGCGTGACGTCATTCTTGGTCACGCCCTTCTTGTCCAGGTGAGGTAGTGGCGGGAACCCTCCCGCGCTGTCGTTCTTTGGTGATTTATGACCTGTGAGCTGGGCGCTCGCTATTGCCACCGAGTGGTCATTAGCTCGCGTCCTGGTTGGAGCGGGTTGCATTGAAGTATGGTTTAAAGGCACAGTATGAAGAAACACAATACATAGAATTGAAACACAACATTCCTCCCCCCTAGGATGAGACGAAGTCTCTCATCCAAGATGGTTTATTGCAAACGCGCTTTGGGCGTGTTGTGGGCTGGCTTGTCCCGGCTCCTTGTCCTGCAATGGGAGAGGGAGACTCGTTAGTGACTCGCCGCGGCTCAGCGGCTGTTGGGGAGGGAGACTCGTTAGTGATTCGCCGCGGCTCAGCGGCTGTTGGGGAAAGGGCAGAAAAACCGGGGGCACTGGGGACTAACGAAAAACCCCGCTTCTCGCTTGGAAGGGTGGGGGACCACTCCTGAAAACCCCCCCGGTTTTGTAACTGAAAATTAAAAGTGTCCCCTGGGTCTCCATTAGGAAGATTCCACAGGATCTCTCCGGGGGCTGCTTCGGGCTCCTTTCCCTCCCCCCTAGGTGGGGACCACCGATCCCCTTCTCCCCCTTGGGCTGAACGGGTGGGGGAGAACCCTAACGTTGAAGGCACTGCCGCGCCATCCGCGGGGCGGTCGTCTGGGACCCGGCGCCGGAGCTGGTCCGCGTGTCGCCGCCAGAATAGACCCGTACTTGTCTCGACACAGTACGACACGGGACCCGTCTGGCCAACGATGACGCCCGGGACCCAGGCTGGCCCCGCGCTAGCGTAGTTCCTGCAATGTACCGGGGCACCCACTGCGAAACTCTTCGTGGCTGCTAGCCCCACATTTCTCCCCGTGTCCTCTACCCTAGTTGGATCGAGCCTGGTCAGAATCGTTGTCAGCTTCCTACGCATTAAGAGCTCTGCGGGCGAATACCCTGAAGCTAGGGGGGTCACCCTGTATCCTAGCAGGAACTGACACACCTGAAGGTTGAGATCCCCTGGACCCATGCGCCTCAGCGCGTCCTTGGTGGTGCGCACGAGGCGCTCCACCTGGCCGTTCGTCGCCGGGTGGAAAGGGGCGGAGGTGATGTGCCGAATGGCGTTGATCTCCATGAATGCCCTGAACTCAGTGGATGTGAAGCAACTCGCGTTATCGCTAATTAGGGTGTCGGGTATACCGAACGTGCTAAAGACCCTCCGCAGATGCTTCACCGTCGTAGCTGACGAGGTGCTTGTAACTGGGATTACCTCCAGCCACTTGGAGTAAGCATCCACCACGAGGAGAAAAAGTGTCCCTCTAAATGGCCCCGCAAAATCAACGTGCACCCGCGACCATGGCCCCCTTGCCGCGTCCCATTCCCTGTGCGGCAGACGCGTTTCTTCGGGCCTGGAGCATTGGCATTTCTCGCAAGTGCCCACCATGTGCTCAATGTCGGCATCTAATTGGGGCCACCAAAAATAGCTCCTGGCCAGAGCCTTGGAACGAACAATCCCAGGGTGGCTGACGTGCAGCAGTTTGAGTACCCTGGACCTCAGGGAATCGGGGACCACCACCCGCTGGCCCCACAGGAGACACCCCCTCTCTAGGGACAGCTCTAGCCTCTTCCTGAAGAACGGGGTGAGCTCGGCCGTCGGGGAGGACGCAGGCCACCCTTTCTGCACCCAGGAGCTGACAAGAGCAAGTGTCTTGTCCTTGCCGGTCGCCTTAGCTATATCCGCAGGCACAATGGGGGGCGAATCCAGGACTTCGATCAGGAGCACTGAGCGGTCTCGCTCTTCGTCGGCTACGACGCCGTTAACATCGGGAAGAGGAGACCGCGACAGGGCGTCAGCATGGCTTATTTCGCTCCCCGGGCGGTAGACCAGCGCGTGCTGGTACGCGTTTAAGAAAATGGCCCACCGTAGCATCCTAGGGGACAGGATCTGAGGAGTTGGCTTGTCTGCAGTGAAGATGCCCAACAGGGGCTTGTGATCGGTCACAATGGTGAAAGGGCGGCCATAGAGAAAATCGTGGAACTTTTTCGTTCCCGCGATTATGGCGAGCGCCTCCCTGTCTGTTTGGGCGTAATTCCGCTCTGCCTGGGACAGGGATCTCGAGTAGAATGCGACTGGGGCCTCTCTCCCGTTTTCCAGCACATGGCACAGCACCGCCCCCACCCCCACTGGGGACGCATCACATATCAGAACCACCGGTCTCTTGGGGTCAAAATGGGTTAGAATAGCGTCAGACGCTAGGAGTTGCTTCAGTTCAACGAATGCCCTCTCTTGATTCTCGCCCCACTTCCACGCCTCGTCTTTCTTAAGTAACTTGTGCAGTGGCTCTGCCACTGATGCCTTCCGCGGTAGGAAGGAATGGTAAAAGTTTAAGAGGCCTAGAAACGATTGCAATTCGTGCTTAGAGGTGGGGCGAGGGGCATTTCGAATGGCGGCTACCTTTGATTTGGAGGGTTTGATCCCCTCGGGGGTTACCCGGAAACCTAAGAACTCCACCTCCTTGGCGAAAAAAACGCATTTGTCTCGCCGCAACCTCAACCCCGCCTTTTCGAACACCGCCAGCACTTTGTCCAGCCTCTCAGCCAGCTCCTCCTCGTTTCCCCCTGTTATCAACACGTCATCAAAGTATGGCAAAACCCCCTCCAAACCCTTTAAGAGGCGTTCCACGAGTGACTGGAAAATACCGGGCGCCGAGTTCACGCCGAACTGTAGGCGCGTCACCTGGAACGCCCCCTTATGAGTGACTATCGTTTGCGCAGCAGCCGCAGCTGGGGTTACAGAGAGTTGCTGATAGGCTTGCGCAAGGTCAAGTTTGGCGAAACACTTTCCCCCGTGTAACCTGGCCAACAGATGGCTGACTACCGGCACCGGATACGCATTTGGGCGAATCGCCTTATTAATGGTGCACTTGTAATCAGCGCAAATGCGAACCTCCCCGTTGGCCTTTAGCGCGGTTACAATCGGAGTTTCCCACTCTGCGGAATCAACAGGAACAAGTATCCCCTGGCCCACCAATTTGTCCAGTTCCGTCTCTATCTTTTCTTTGAGTGCGAAAGGCACTCTGCGTGGCTTGAGTCTGATAGGGCGGACCTCCGGATTCAGGTCGAATGCTACTGGGGGTCCCTTGAACTTTCCCAGTCCTTTCTTGAAAACTTCGGGGTGCGCATCACACACCTCCTGTATTGGGTCAGTCCCGACGGCATGCACCCCCCCAATGAACAACCCCAGGGGCTTGAACCATTGAGTTCCTAGGAGGCTGCAACTCCCCCCTTTGAGAACGACCAGGGGCAGTTCCGCGGCGTGTTGCTTGTATCGGACCTTGACATTTCCAACCCCCAAAACTGGAATGCTATTTCCCTGCACGTCCCGCAGCGTGGACTTCAACGCTTTGAGCTTAGGGCGCACGTGGGGAGAAATTCCCAAAAACTCCCGCTGGGACATAATTGAGTATGAAGAACCCGAGTCTATCTCCATCCTAACAGGGGCCCCTTGCACCAGTACCTCAACAAAATAACGTGGGTGTCCCAAGGACACGCTGTACACGGGGGTCTCGTCGCCGCTGTCGTCGGAGATGCGGCCCACGCCGTCCTGCTTCCTCGCGGGCCGGGCGCCCTCCCTGGTCTTCGGCGGCCGGTCCGATGGGTTTCTCTGGTCTCTACGCCGTTGCCTGCAAACCTTGGCGATGTGACCCCGGCGTCCGCAGTTGTGGCACTCGGCCTTCCGGAACGGGCACTTGATGCGGTCGTGGGTTGCTCCACAGCCGTCGCAGCGACGGCCGTCCTTCCGCACCTTCCGGACGTCCTCATCATCGCTACTCTCCGTGGAAGACTTCGGCGTGTGCCTGGCTGCCTGCACCGAGGCCGGGGCCTTGTCGGACTGCGGGGGTCTCTCTCTGAACCCCTTAACTCCGGCCCTCGTGGCCTCCGCAGCCTGGGCCGCCTTCATGACCTCGCGTAGCGTCGGCGGCGGCTCCTGGTTCATCAGTTTCCGTTGAACCTCTTCATCCCACAGGCCGCACAGCAAACGGTCCCTGAGGGTGATTTCGAGGTTTTCCCACTTGCATGGGCCGGCGGCCAATCTTAGGGCTGCTGCGAAGGCGGCGATGGATTCACCGGGCGCTTGAACCCTCTTCCAGAATGCGTCTCGAGCCGAAAACATCGAGACCGTAGGCTGGAAATGGTCTCGCATCACCTTTAGAAGCTGTTTGGCCGTCAGCTCGCTCACTTTCTTTGGTGCTACCAGGTCCACCAAGACTCGCTTAGCGGCGTTTCCCAGCATCCGAGTGAGGATGGCCCTCTTCTTCCCCTCATCTGTAATGTCGGACACCACCAGCATATCCTGGAAATCCATTTCAAAGAGCTCCCAGTCTTCCGGCTTGTTGACATCAAAACCGGCATGTGTCTTGGTCTCGTGGGAAGCCATAATCCCACCTTCGTCGCCAATTTAGTGTATGAGAGCCAAGACAAAGGAACAGCCGAAGGGTTGGCTTAACACATCTTTATTGCATGGGTGGTCAGAGGGAACATGAGGTAATGGCGGACGAACAGCTCAATATATACGGTGGTTATACATTTGAATGTGGCTCCACGATAGCCCATTGGCTACCCCTTGGCGTGACGTCATTCTTGGTCACGCCCTTCTTGTCCAGGTGAGGTAGTGGCGGGAACCCTCCCGCGCTGTCGTTCTTTGGTGATTTATGACCTGTGAGCTGGGCGCTCGCTATTGCCACCGAGTGGTCATTAGCTCGCGTCCTGGTTGGAGCGGGTTGCATTGAAGTATGGTTTAAAGGCACAGTATGAAGAAACACAATACATAGAATTGAAACACAACAGAAACCCAACTATCTTCTGTCTGGAAGGCTTCACTTGTCCAATACTGCTGCCAGTTCAGCTGGTTTAAGTGCAACAACCATATCTTTTTTAGCATTGAGTGCTTGGGCTAGATGGTATTGTAGACACAATGGGCACGGGGCTGTGTGGACTAAGGAGGATGGTGGAGGACAGAGGTGCCTGGAGAGCGATGGTCCATAGGGTCGCAAAGAGTCGGAATCGACTGTGCGACTGAACAACAAGCAATGGAGGGTTGAAGAAAGAAACAAAGGGCATGATTGATAAGGGGAGTGGAAGAGTTACAAAGGCTGAGCAAGTTGGCTGAACTGAGGCTTAGGAAGAGAGTCTTGGATCTTTCTTAACACGGCCAGTCTCTGTCGATAATGGAAATCTCCAACATGATTTATTTCTCTTTGTTGACTAGGCTGGTACAGAACACCAAAGACCTGATGGAAACTGAGGAGAAGCTTTGCATTAAGGTGCTAAGAACATTGCAGCAAATGCTGGTGAAGAGGAACAAATATGGAGACAGAGTGAGTAGCTGAGGAAGCTTGTCTTACTATACAAGCATAGTACAGCAAGCTAGCATTTTCTGACTTTTATTTTTGCCCCACGTTATTTGGTCTGTCTGCGTGTGTGTGTGTGTGTGTGTGTGTGTGTGTGTGTGTGTGTGTGAAAACTCTATCTTGGAATTTTCCAGAGTTAATTGGAAAAGGAAAGTGGACCGCCCACTCTACTGCACATGCGTGCCTTGTTTGTTTGTTTGTTCGTTCATTCATTTATAGCAGGAGTTCTCAACCTTTTTAAGCCGGAGCCCGGAGTCATGCTCCCTCAGACAGCTTCGGGGGTCAGGCAGCCATTTTGCCATTTCTCCACCACACAGCACTTCCTGGTGTGGTGGAGGCAGTGGGGGCCACATGAAATGGTGCCACGGGCCGCATCCGCAGGTTGAGAATCCCTGATTTATAGCATTTATTCCCCACTCTTCTGATGCATGCACCTCTCACAACAGCTTACAAATGTCTAAACAGATCAAAAACAGCAACAAATAAAGTGATTAAATAAGGTTTAACTAAGAACATGAGAGTATAATACTATAAAAAGCATTAAAAAGGAAAACATGAAAACCTATATACAAACATAGAGCATCAGAAATCTATAAAAAATATTATTTTGAGTATAATCCACATCTAGGCAGCATGATAAAAACATCAATAAAGGTAGCTATAGCAGCATATAGCATAGCTTTGGAGCATATCACATTGCAACCCAAAAGGTGTTAATAGCTGGGGAAAGCCTTCTTAAATTTATTCCAGAGGGTGGGAGAAAAAGCAGAGAGTAGTAAATTTGGTCACTGCTTTTTTCACCTTTCCAGGTGTGACCAGTCGGTGCTTAAACATCTGGGTTCTCCGGATATAATTTCTGAGGATGAGATGGTCCCTTACATAGTATGGTCCCAAACGGTTCATACGATATACATAGAGATGCTGCAATTGACCACAAGCCCACATAGACCAGCATCTTATTTCCTCCAGCAGAATTACCTCCAGGAATCTTATAAGAAAGAGACATAAGCAATAGCTTTTCTAGGCTTAACATCTCTGAAGACAGCCCTTCCATTTCCTCTGCTTGAAGATAATTTAAAATTTGTTTGCAACCTATGGCCCTTGGGCCAGATATGGCCCTTAGCACCAAATAATCCGGTCCCCAACCTCACTCCAGTCCCCCCCCCCGCACCACTGCCGGAATAAGCCGTGGACTCATTTATGGCCACAAAAACACATTTACAACAGCTGTAAATGAGTCTGCGGCTGTCATAAACATATTTAGGACAGCTGCGGGCATGTTTTATGGCACCGGTCCAGCCTGCTCAGCTGTCTGGCCCGCGACTGAAAAACATTGAGAACCCCTGATTTAAAAGACCTTTGTAAAAAAAAATTTTTTAAAAAAAATTAGCAAAACATTTGCAATGCATCCTGTTTTTTTATCACCCCAGGGCAACACGTTGAGGAAAATGCTCTTAGCTAATTATTTGCAAGCCAAAAAGTCTGGCTCCAAAGGGGAGATTGTTGATCCCTCTGGAACTGGTAAGTGACTTGTCAGTCTGGGTTTTTGCCTTTTCTCTTCTGTGTTATATCCTTCTTCCCTACCCACCTTTCCTTTGGGTTTCTTACATTAATCTACTGTCTCTACTTCTCATGTGTATTATCATAAACACAGTGGTGGGTTCCAATTTTTTTTACTACCATACTGTGGGTTTGGAATGTGGCCGTGGCCAGGGGAAAGCCCTGCGTTGCACCCAAATTAGGACTACAGTACTGTACTTTATTTCAAAACTTGGATGGGCGGGGCCAGCCAGAATTTCTGCTACTAGTTCTGGCGAACTGGTGCAAACCTGCTGATGCCCACCACTGCATAAACCTATAAGACAAGGTTAGCCAGTGCTTTTGGAGGGACATACAATACTTCTTCTTTTTCCATGTCTAGGCTAGAAATGGAAACTATCAAAATGAAGGCACCTTTTGGGGAGTTCATTCTGCAGTTGCTTTTACCTGATCTAACTGCTATCTACAGATGCTTGATGGGTAGCATTTGTGTATATCAGACCACTGGTCATTTAGCTCAGTATCACCTACACTGACCTGCAGAAGCCCTTCAGGCCTTTCAGGCAGGAGCCTTTCTAAACTCTACCTGGAAAAGCCACAGACTGAGTCTGCAGTCATTGTTCAAAACAGATGTTTTGGCACTGAATCACAAGGGGCTCTCTTATTGAAACTTAAAGCAAGGATTTTACTACCCTCTGCTGTATTATGCGGACTGCAGTGGCTCAAGTGGTTAAGGTGCTGAACTTGAAGACTGGAAGGTCAGAGTTTAGTACCTGAGTACTGCAGGACGGAATGAGCTCCCATCTTTGTCCCAGTTCCTGCCAATCTAGCAGTTCGAAAGCAAGAAATTGCAAGTAGATAAATAGGGATCACTTTGGTGGGAAGGTAAACAGCGTTCTGTGCGCTCCAGTGTCTAGTCATGCCTGCCACATGACCACGGAAATGTCTGCAGAAGCAGACAGCGCTGCCTCTTCGGCTTTGAAACAGATGAGCACTGAACCCTAGATTCGGATATGACTGGCTTTTGAGCAAGGGAAACCTTTACCTTTACTAAATAGGAACCACTTTGGTGGGAAGGTAAACAGCATTCCGTGCACTCCGGTGTCTAATCATGCCTGCCACATGTCCATGCAGACAACGCTATTGGGTTCAGCAAGGGCGACCTTTACTTTTACTTTATTATTATGTGATCACTGTGAGTCACGGGAGGAGTTATCACAAGCCAAGCAGTAAGAAGACCAATATCTGGACTAGCCAAAGATACTAATTCTGTTTATGTGCACAAACAATTAATTATCAGTTACTTAAGTTTTTATACAAGGGAAATTAGAATATCGTGCAAATGTTTATTCATTTCACTTAAAAGGTGAAACAAATATATGAGATAGACTCACTACACGCAAAGCAAGATATGACATGCCTTAATTCGTTATAATTGTGATGATCCTGGCGTACAGCGTGTGATGGAATGGTCCCAAGTTATTTACATGGGTTTTTCTTGGCTCTAAGAAGCTGTCTGCCTTTTTAAAAATAAGGCCCTGGCTTTGTAAGTTTTCTAAGGTTTCAGGTTCTGAATAAGGTTATGTTTGTTATTAACTTTTGCTTCATCTGTTCCTAATAGCTAATTAATCCTAATGCCAGGTTTGTTAGATTCCCTGGGCTCCCCCCCCTTTTTTTTTGGTGGGGGGAATAAAAATAAACCAGAAAAACACAGAAGTAGGAGAGTAGGAGGAAGACTGTCCTGTTGTGGAATTGTATGCTGCCCTAACTGGAAATTTTAAGGTAGTTAGATTGTGTTCTTTTATGGGGGAAACCTGTATGTGTAACCCTGGAAATTTGGGACTAGTTGTAGTAGATATACTTTTGCAACTTCTCTCCCAGAAAAATAAACAATCTTCTTCTATATTTTGCCTGACTGTTTAATTGGGGGATTTAAGAGTGGCCTACCTCACGCTACCAGGATTCTTTTTATAATTGTCCCTTTTTGTGTAGCTGGGTTGTTTCTGATAAGAGAAACCCAGGGAAGGGCAGCCTTGGAGGGGCTGGACGAGCTTTGGGACCTGCAGGTAGAAGCTTGGGGGGTAACGGTGAAACCCAGAAGCTTGGCTGGAGTGGGTCCAAAGTCTCACACGACGTACATGAGATTATGTGATGATTATGGGGTACATGAGATTGGGAGTTGGGGTTTTCATAAACTGTAAGCCATAAGCATCCATATTATAACAAAGTAAGGCTTGAACTATCTCACTTTGAGTGTAATGAGTCTATCTAATATATTTGTTTCACCTTTTAAGTTGCATTACTGAACTGAATGAACATTTGCACGATATTCTAATTTTTCAAGTTTCACCTACTGGTATATTCCCATGTTTAATCCCATGAATGGTTGACTTCATGTAAGCTGCCTGAGGAAAGGGAGATGCAGTAACTACTGAGCCAGAAAATTTATCCTTATTATAATGTTCAAGATGCTTCACAACCCCTTCCCTCCTTCTCTCAGTAGTATTCTTTCACACAGGTCAAGACCAGGACTGGTCTGTCATAGCTGCAGTCCAGTGCCGTCTGGATAGAGAAGGGGCCACCAAACTGGTGTCAGATCTTATTATGAATACAAAAAATGAGAAGATCTTTCAGGAGAGCATCCTCTTGGCTATCCGATTGCTTGATGGGGGCAATACAGAGATACAGGTATACCTTCTTTAATAACAATTTTCACCTGTCCTGAAATAATTCTACATCAGGGGTGGACAAACTTTTTGAGCCGTGGGCCTGACCATGCCCACGGAACTGTTGAGTGGGCCAGACCACGCCACCCAGAAGCAGAAGCGAGTGCATTTATGGTTGATGTAAATGTACCCACTTCCACGTTTACGTCAGCCATGGGCACATTTGCGCATGCACATGCACATTTTATGGCTGACGTAAAGTGCCTGCTTCTACTTATGGGTGCGGGGGAGATGGCGATGTGCCTGTTGGAATGCCTTTGTGGGCCCCTGTTCTACATCATGCTTCTGGTATATTGTAAACACTGTTTAATTTCAAATGCCGTATGGCGAGTATACTATGAATCTATACCTATAAATCTGTGCGTTAACCATTGGAATGTGACAAAGGATCCTGCACCCGGCCCTACTAGCCTGTACCGAGCATTCGTGCACTTGCCCGAACCGGGTTCGCAGGTAACTGTCGGGTTGAGAAATGTGCCAGTGGGGCAGGAGATCCATGAACGCAAACAAAGAAAAAGGACTTCACTACCCAACGTTCCTTGTGCCGCACCGCAGCCAATCAGGCTGAGAGGCGTGAGCAAAAATAATGTTGGGAAACACGCCGCAGCCAATCAAAAACAAGCCACAGGGAAAAAACCACCACACACGCAAACCACAAACTCAAAACTACAAGTCCCAGTGTCCTGCGCACCGTGAGCACGCAGAACGCTGAGAAGGCCAGCACTCAAAAAATAAAAATAAAAAACAATGGGAACGCAAGTCCGCCGCAGGCGGACACAGCGCCTCACAGCCACGCGAACACCCGCATGGGAACGCAAGTCCGCCGCAGGCGGACGCAGCGCCTCAGCCATGGAGCAACGGGGAGGAGAGGGACTCCCTCTCCTCCATGCTACCCTGCCGAAGACAAGGCGAGACCACCACCGGCCTCAAGAAAAGTTGAGCCGGGGTGGAAAAGAACCACAGAAACAGGGTGGGGTGGTTCAAGTGGGGGGAAAGGTACTGATGCCTTCGCCCCCCCCCCCTGAAAGCATAACAATTCCTCCGGAAAGCAAAGCCAGCGAACGGCGTTCCGGCTGCTGCCTTTACTTTCTTTTTTTTTTTTTTAAATTTTTTATTAAATCTTTAATAAACATACAGAAAAAAGAAAAGAAAACATCAACAATACATTAACAGTACATTACACTAACGAATCCATAAAATCATACTAACAAACATTACTATATGGTAGCACATAACAATATCTATATTCATTAACTACTATTTAACCACCAAATATTAAGAACCTTTATTTCAAAATCCAAAATAATAGAAAAAAAAAACTTTCTGTACTACCACTAATCTTTTTAACCAATTAAAAAAAAAAACACCCTGTGAATATATACAATGCCCGGAGAGTTTATTTTTAACTCAAGTCCAGAAACTTCTTTGAGATGGTACTGGTCCTGAACTATCACCTGCCATAATAGAGTGATCCACGAACGGTTTCCATATATTCCAGAATCTATTCTCTTTTAAATTATCTCTTTTGACTTTAATCTCCCATGTCAATTTATCGTTCAATGCTAAACTCCACATTTCTTTATACCATTCTCCAACCTGAATATCTACATCGTTTTTCCAATTTCTGGCTATACATTGTCTACCCGTTGTCAGTACAATTTCCAGTAGTTCTTTTTCCTCCTTGTTTAAACCCAGATCTTCCACATTCGTTAAAAGAATAGTACCCGACACCAACTTAACATTTTTACCCAATATTTCACCAAATTCATTTTCTATTTTTCCCCAAAAATCCCTTATTTTTTTACAACTCCACCACATATGTTCATATGTTCCATCAAATTCTTTACATCTCCAACATAACTTATCTCTTTTATTATCCATCTGGTAAAGTCTTAATGGTGTCAGGTACCATTGCCACAACATCTTGAAATTATGTTCTTTAATTCTTACAGACATTGTTCTCATAATTCTCTTTTTCCATTTATTTTTCCATTCAGTCTCCCCAATTTTTATATTCAAATTTTGTTCCCACTTCCGTTTCAAATCCTCCTGTGGATCTGCACCTCTATTCAATATATTATAAAGCTTACTTACAAGACCCTTAATACTACTTTCGCCTTTTCTAATCTTCCTTACCAATTCCTCAAATTCCGTAAGTACTCTATCTGATCCTAGTTCTCTTTTATATTTTTTATTCCAGTTGTCCACCTTTAACTTCTGAAACCAATTCAAGTTTAATATCTCAAACATTTTTTTCCGCTCGGCATCAACATCACATGCTTTTAACCAATCCTTCAATAACAACGTCCCATTTTTATCCAATATTTCTATTTTTTCTTTATCTAATTTTATTGGGAAACACATCATATCAGTCAATTCCAAGATTGGGGAGAGATTCGGAACCATATCTTTTTTTACCTTCTTCCACACCTCCATGAGACCTTTCATCATAGTATTATTTGACCTTTTCGCCTTATCTTTCATTCCCAGAAAATTCAAGTTTCCAATATTTCTGTATTCTTTCATTTCCAATTGTTCCCAAATTACCTTTTCTCTTGCCAAGATCTTCACAACATTCTTAACTTGAAATGCTCGATAATATGCTAAGAGGTTTGGCATACCCAACCCCCCTTTTTTCTGAGACAAATACCATAATTTCTTTGGAAGCCTAGATTTTTTCCTCCATTACAAAAGTCATTAAACATTTTTTGAAACTCATTGATTTCTTTCTCTTTTAAATGGATCGCGAGCGTGTCAAATAAAAAGTTAATCTTTGGTAACAGTATCATTTTACACATAGCAATCCTTCCAAACCATGACAGCTTTAACTTCTGAAGTTCTCGTATTTTATTCCTAAATTCAATTCTCAAGCTGTCATAATTCAATCGTTTAAGTTCTTCTAATTTGTTTGAAATAGTTATCCCTAAATACTTCAACTTATCTTTGATTTGTATATTAAGTGTCGACACCGTCCTACCCATCTCGCTCAATTTCAAATTACACAACATCAATTCAGATTTATCCCAGTTTATCTTTAATCCTGTTATAGCTTGAAATACTTGTAGATGATCTTTAATCCTGTCCATTACCTGTTCGGGGTGCTTCACCATAAGCAATGTATCATCAGCGTACATGCTCACTTTATTACCCATAATCCCCTCTATATTTAAATCCTCCCTTATACTTTTAGCTAAAATCTCCATTGCCATTATAAACAAAATAGGAGATAATGGGCAACCCTGCCTAGTACCTGCCTCTAGCTTTACCACATCCGTGAGCTCCTCGTTTACTCTAACCCTGGCATTTCCTTTTTGATATAGTAAATCTATAACCCTATTAAATTTATCTCCAAACCCATATTTTCTAACTATTTCCTTAATTGAAGACCACTGCAATGAATCAAATGCCTTAAAAATATCCAATGATAGTAATCCCACTTTTTCCTTTGTTTGATTAACACTGTCTATTAAATCTAATACCCTTCTAGTCAAATCCGCCATGTGTCGTCCTTTTAGAAACCCAACTTGATCAACATTTATATATTCCCCCATAAAACTATTTAAACGGTTAGCCAATATTGCCGTGAAGATCTTCGCATCTTGATTTATAAGCGAAATTGGTCTGTACGAATCCACTCTTTCCAAATTCTTACCAGGTTTTGGCAAAAGAACAATTGTAGTGTTATACCATGAAGTCGGGATTGATCCTCCATCTAATATATAATTATATAACTTCACCAATTTCGGGACCACCACCTCTTTAAATTCTTTGTAAAACTCTGTTGATAATCCATCCTCCCCCGGGGCTTTCCCTATCTTCAATCCGCTTATTACCCCCTTAACCTCTTTATCAGTTATCTTTTCCTCCATTTTCTCCCTATGCTCTTGCTTTATCCCATTCCCTAACTGCCTCTCCAATATCCTTTTAAGCTTTTCCCTATCTATTTCTTTTTCTGCATATAACACCTGGTAAAATTCCCTAACTATTTTACATTTATCGCTATTCTTATTACACCTTGAACCTTGCCTGTCAACTAACACCCCAATTTCTCTTTTTTCCCTTTTAACCTTAGCTGCTCTTGCTAATAGTTTTGAGTTCTTATTACTAAATTCAAAATATTCTCTATTTAAATAAATCAGATCTCGTTTAACTTTATCAATATCTTTACCCATTACTTCTGCCTTGAGTCCTTGTAGTTTCAAGAGAATTTTTTTATCTTTACTCTTTACGTGTTCTTCCTGTAATTGTTTTATTTCCCTTTCTTTTTCTATGTGTTCTGCTTTATACCTTTTATATTTAAGGCTTGCCACTTTTATGCTTTCCCCCCTAAAAACTGACTTCATGGTATCCCATACAATATTAAAATCAACCTCATTATTATCATTCCATTGCCAACTTTCTTTCCAACTTTCCATAATTGCCTCTTTGCTTTTCTGATCTTTGAACAAATTAGGATCGTACCTCCAATTTCTAACTCTTTGAATATTTTTTGGTGCTTTCAATTCCAGATATACTTTAGCATGATCCGATTCCTTAATAATCCCAATTTCCGTACTTTCTATATCCCCAATTAAATTTTCCGACAGAAAAACATAATCTATTCTCGAGTAGGTCCCATGTACATGCGAAAAAAAGGAATATGCCCTTTCCAAGCCTTTAAACTCTCTCCACGAATCCTTCAAACCCATAACTTTCATCCATTTGTCCATCGCCTTCCCTTTCACACCCATTCCACTTCTAGCTATGTTTGTGCAATCCATTCCTGACCTGATCAAATTAAAATCACCAGCCACAATAATTTTTGCAACATTTTCCCCCTCCACTATTTTCCGAATTTTTTCAAGAAACACTACTTGGTGGTCATTCGGAGCATAAATATTTACCAACAATATTTCCTCATCCTCCAATTTTCCTCTTAACAACAGATACCTACCCTCTTGATCAGCAATCTTTTTTATGATTTCAAATCCTAACTTCCTAGAAATCATAGTTGCCACCCCTCTTGCTTTAGATGTTCCAAACGCCATCTCATAGTGTTGCATCCAACTCAGATAAAGTTTATTCGTATCTTTTGATTTCTGATGTGTTTCCTGTAAAAATAAAATATCTGGTCTATCTTTTTTCAACGCCGATTCCAACCTCCGTCTCTTAAGAACAGAGCCTGTACCTTTCACATTCCACGATATTATTTTAATACTATCCATAACCAAATTCTTCTCCCAACTTTAAACTCTCCATCGGGCGTGCCACCAAAAACCCTTCACCATACCCACTACATAAAACACACATTTTTCACTCTCCCCACCTTCCAACGAAAAGTCGCCTCTGTCAACCAAAGAGGGGAGAGGGGGGACCTGCAAGATGCGCCCTACTGCCGGCGCTATGCGCTACTTACCCATTCTACCTCTATTAGCTAATTAAGATTACTACTATCTAATGCTCATCCTTCCTTACCTATCTCCTCCTCCATCATAATCAAAGACGGCTCCTCCTCCTCCTCCCCTCGTTGTGGTGTTCCACCTGTTGCCCCACCGGACTCCTCCCTCCCATATTCCCTCCCCAAAGCTCCAGAATCCATCATTTCCTTCTTAAGATTTTTCCATTCTTCTGAATCTACTTGTACCAATCCCAACAAACTCAGGTATTCCAATGGATTAATGCCTTAATCAATAACTTGCATTCTTTTATCATAGAAAAAGCGCAATTGTTGTGGAAATCTCCAATTATACCTTATATTTTTACCCATCAATAATTTAGTAACAGGCCTCATCTTATATCTCCATGTTCTTTCTTTTAGTGAAATATCATTGTAGACTTCTACATCTGAGCCATCAAATTTCAACGCGACTGAACCAACACTTTTCAGATGAGCCATTACTTTTAATTTATCTGCCCAATTTGCAAATTTAACCAACACATTTCTTTGAGCCACTCTCCCTCTTCTTGGACCCACCCGGAATACACTTCCTAAATCCTCTTGAACAAATTCCTTCCCCATTTTTAAACCATTTAACCACTGAACCACCCTCTCTCTTAACAGATCCGGAGTGCGTTCCGGTACCTGACGGATCAAAATGTTCTGCTTTCTCATCATGTCTTCGACAGCATCTATCCTCATTTCTTGTTCCTGCAGTTTTAACTTACTGTCCCGCACCACCTCCTGAGTCCCTTTTACTTCCTTCTTTACCGCATCCACCTCGATTTGAACCACTTTCAGCATTCCCTCAAATTTATTCAAACTTAAGTCCACCTTTTTGGTATAATCTGTCAGTGTTGACATCATCTTTTCTTGCCTTTTAAACATTTCATTTTTATCTTTCACCCTTGAAGCCTCATTTTTCTCCATTTTTTGCGACAACTTGCCAATTTCCACCATAATTTGAGTCTGGTCCAATGACACTGTGGGCAGAGCTGTTGGCTGAACAGATTCATCCATTGGTGCTTTTTCAATCTTCTTAGGTTTTACAACCTGTTCTTCTTCTTTTGCTTTCGCTCTCGTACCTTTATCCATAGTGATGTAATATATTTCAAACCCAATGTTGCAGATCGCTGTAACAATTCCAATATAGTAAGGCTTACTACACTGCAGCCATAGGTTCCACCAATACAACCGTCAAGTTCTTATGTCAGCAGAAGATCCAAAATTTACTGTAATCCACAACGATGGAACAAAGGAAAACAAAAGAAAACAGCTCTCCAAACAGGCAGTTTAAAAGTAAAACTTGTTAACCACAAATAATCCTTTCCCACAAAGCCAGCAGTCAAATGACGTCTTCCAACCACAGCAAAAAGGCTTCAGAACAACAGTTAATCAGGTTGCTGAGGGGGGGGGGAGCTCAGAAGGAAAGAAAAATCCAGCCACCAAGGGGTTAAGGTGAGAAGTTGAGAAGCTATTTGTAATCCACACAGTAATGGAACCCTTCATTCAAAGCCACATAATCCTTCCTTTGAAGTGGATAATCAAAACACCCTTTTCCAGCGAGTGCCTTAACTTTGTAGTGAGAAGAGGCCCCCCCTCTTCCCCCTCTTCCCTAAATGAGCAGGCAGTTTAGGCAGAAGAGAAGAGAGAGAAAAAAAACAAACTCCCACAGCTCTCCTCTTTTCCAGACCAGAGAGGAGGTGAAAAAAAAAAAAAGAGAAAGGAAAATTAATCCGCCTTATTGATTTCAGAATGTGGCGCAGTCCTCTGGTATGTAGAAAAAAAAACCACAGTCTATACACGATCACTTTCGTTTTCCCTGGCCGTCGCCATTACAGTACCTCCAGCTCTTCCTCCCCTTCTTTTTCTTCTGAAAAAACTCAGCCGATTTTATAGCTTATAGCTAAGAATGTAGCTCCCTTCAGGCACTTACAGACAAATTGCCTTCACTCCAGCCGCTTTTTGCCACTTCCAAAACCAGTTCCATAGCCTTCTCCTCTCGCTGATCCCGTTCCTCGGCTCTCCAGCGGGAAAGCCGCGACTGCCGTCACAGCTCCACCGCCCAGAAAAACCTCCCGAACTTCGATCATCCAGCTTCAAAAGCTCAGCAAACTTTCCAAGGAGACAGGCAAGGATCTTAACTTTAAGCTTTACCACTTGAAAAATTTTCTATTCCGCTCCTTCACATCGTTCACCACTTTGTTGAGCGCGAGCGTCCGAAACTAGATGTTACACAGCGGCCATCTTAGCCAAACCCACCCCTGCCTTTACTTTCTGAGTAAGTGTTTCGCTTTCAAGGGAGGACGAAGGCATCAGTGCCTCCCCCCCCTTGAAAGCGAAATAATTCCTCCGCAAAGCAAAGGCAGCGAACGGCGCTCCAGCCGCTGCGTTTGCGAGTAAGTGTTTCGCTTTCAAGGGAGGGCGAAGGCATCAGTGCCTTCACACACCCCTTGAAAGTGAAACAATTCCTCCGGAAAGCAAAGGCAATGAACGGCACTCCGGCTGCTGTCTTCGCCTACTGGAGGTACTCACCCGGCAGCAGCCTCTTCACTCTCCCTCACATACTCACACACGCACATACATTCACACCTAACCACCTAACAAAAATAAAACCATAATTAAAAACAACCATTACTTAAAACAAAAAACACACAAAACCACTTACAAAACACCTAAAAACAAAACGAAAAAACCACAAATTACACAAACAAACCAGAATAAATAAACAAACCACAAATAAACCAATTAAACCAAACAATAAACAAAAACAAAAAAGAACAAACAGAAACACCGGCCAGCCCACCACCACAAAAGCAAAACAAAGAAAAACCCCAAAATAAAATCAGACAACTCACCACTACTTCCTTCCTCCACGACGACCGGAACACAAATGAACAAACCAAGAGACTACGATCCGGAAGAAGCTCCACCCGGAGGCCAAGAAGAAAAAACAGTCAAAGTAAAAGATAACCACTAGCAGCCCCACCTGCAGGGCAGAAAATTAAAAACAAGTCAAAAATACACAACAGCCCCAAACAAAAGGCCACAAAAGTTTTTAAAAAAACCCAACATAACAGTACATCACACTTTTACACAAATCACAAACATATGTAAAAAAAAAATTTCTAATATCATGTGTGGATTTTCAACTCAATAAAAACCAAAAACATCAAAACACAGTTTAAAAACATTGAATGTAAAAAACATCTATTTTCACATTCCTAAAATTATTACCTACAATACAACTGTAAAAATAATAATAACATACTAAAACATTATTTGGTTAAATTAAAAAAATAGAAAAAAATATATCATCCTTTGTTCTTTTTTTAATCCACAAAAACAAATCACCAAAAATCTGATCACAGTTTATAACAGCCCGGAAAAAGCAAATTGTGTATAAATAAATATTTTTAAACTTTCAGTTATACACTAACCTCTTTTGTACAAACATTAACAAAAAAAACCACCTTCCGACACAATTTAAAACAGCCCGGCACTGCCGGGCAAACTATGCTAGTATATTATGAATGTTCCATGCAATAAATCCCCTTTTACACAATTGGACAAAAAAGGAGGTTGGTTGCATAAGGAGAAGGAACAAGGTATAAGATCTACAAAGTCAAACTTTTGAAAAGCTTAAGTACAGTAAAAGCTCGGATAACGCTAAAACTTGGTTTCACAAATCTTAGTGTTATCCGATTTTTAACGTTATCTGATGCATTCATCAGATAACGTTAAAATGCTATGGGATGCATCGAATAACATTAAAACTCCATAGAGATACATTGTAACTGGCACAGGCTTTAGCGAACATTATCCGATGCATCCCATATGATTTTAACGTTATGTGATGCAATTTTCTCCCCAGATTGCTTAACATTTTGCGGTTTTAGCGCTGTCTGATGCAAACTTTATCCGAGGTATTACTGTACTGTACTTTAATCAATTTTCATAAATAACATTTTTTCCCTCTCCTGGGGAACTTTAAAATAGCATACTGTGATATATTTGCATTTAATGCTCCTTGATTTTGAAAACAAGGAGCTGTGGGGGCTCAGTGGTTAAGAAGCTCACCTTGTTAGCTGGAAGGCTGGCAACGGCAGTTTGAGACCTGGGTATTGCATGACGGGCGCTTTCCCAGCTCTTGGGGACATGAAAGGAGCCTCATTTGGGCGTTCCCTGAGCAGAGTTTCTCCAGCAAAAATCCTTATTCTTCCACTTGCTTTATTGGCAAGGATATGCCCATTATGCTTGAAGTATACTACCAAGTATAGGAACTACTTGGTCCCAGTTCTGTTCCTGCCTCAGCTCCATTATGAGATGATGACCATTGCTCTCTGAGAAACAATGATTTCCTAAACACTTTTTTAATGACTCCTTGCTCTCAAGCTTGGGAAAATTTAAACAAAGGCTTTCAGAAAGGTCTACAACCTTTTAATAGCTTAAAATTGACCTTCATCCTGTGATCATTTGCAGAAAGAAACTGGGTAGAGCTCACTTGAAGATTATATATGGCCCAATCCAAGTTTCCTGAGTAAGACAGAAAAGGCCACTATTGTGACTGGTGGTGATTTAACAATGCCCATCAATTAAAGCAAGCCACTGATCACCAAGTGACTCAATCTCACAATGCACGGTTTGTTGCATTTTGCAGGGTGGGCATTTTATTATGGTTGTGGTAATCACTCCTATGTCCCACTTACCAAGTGAAAATTTAAATTCTTATCCAGAGACGCGACCATATTGCATGGATGTGCCTCTGGAAGGAATATAGGTGCTAAGATGGAGTGTCTAATCACTGTGTCCATCATTTGTCATCTTTATCTCTGCAGAAATCATTCTATAACTTGATGACCAGTGATAAGAAATCAGAAAAGTTATTTAAGGTACTGCATGACCGGATGAAGAAGGCTCAGCAAGAGGTGAAGTCCACAGTTACTGTGAACATGAATGACATTGGTAACAAGCCTCCAGAAGAAAAAGACTCTCCAGAACATGGCAGTAAAGGTAAGTGGAAGTAAGGATATTACTCTGAGCTGGCCAAAGTTTAGCTCGGGAAACAGTAACACTATACTAAACCAGTAAGAGTGTTTGGAAATGACTTAACTCAATATCTCTGAAGCACTGGATTTTAAAAGGAAGAGCAGTAATCACTGAAGAACCTGAGCACTGAGTTCCATCTTCATGTTTCCACTCTTCTGTGACCTTCTGTTTCTTTAAGGGTCATTTTGCAGAAGAGGAAAATAGTGCGCAGCCTGGTGAAAACAGAACTGGAGTTTGTGTGTGTATGTGTTTGCGTCTGTCTCTTTGTCTCTCTCACAGCCCCTAAAAATTAGAGTTGATATAGGTACATCTAGCTACTTTAAAGGAATACAAGTCTTCAGAGCCAGGTTATCCTGCTATGGTAATAGAGGAGACCACACTGCCAGCGACTCAACACTGAGTGTCAGGCGGCAGTTAAGTAACCTGACAACCCTGAGAACTAATGGCCTTGGGTGCCAATGTCCACAGGAAAGGGTGATGGTCCCCAAGTAGATTAAATCCCATTTGAATCCATCTTGTTGGAGGGCAGCAGCTTCATCAATACTGACCTGGGGCTGAGGAGGACTTTTGTCTGGCAAAAGGGCTCATGACCAGAAAGTGACTTGCGGAGCTGGATCAGCGGTACAGGTGTCATGCTGCGATGCAGAAGGCAGATGAAGGGGCACAGCATTAAAATCGCAGGACAGTCTTCATGGCTAATCACCATGATGGTAGCCAATATTCGGAATTGGATACAGCACAAGAAGAAGAAGGGCCATGTGAACAGCATCCAAGGCATACCTGTCAAGTTTTGGATTTGAAAATAAGGGAAATTTCCCTGCCAAAACGGGAGACTTGACAGCTCTGCTTATCCTGTGCTGCCCTCCAGTGGTAGCATTAGGGCATTTCAGTCTAACTAATATGGGAGGACAGCGGGAAAGAGGGTAAAATACGGGAGTTTCCCAGCCAAAATGAGAGACTTGACAGCTATGTTCCAAAGATATATATATAATATTTGAAATGTTCCAAGTGTTATCTCAGAATCTCTATCTATAATCTTTGAGAATTCTTGGAGAACAGGTGAGGTCCTTGAAAACCAGAGAATGCTCATCAGTGGTCCTTTGTCATCTTGGACTGAAGTGACAAATAGGATACTACAGGATTCTGTCTTGGGAATGCTGTTGCTGAGCATCTTTATAGATGTCTTGAATGAAGAAGTAGGGGAGATGCTAATCAAGTCAAGGGAATGACAACACACTGAAAAGGAAACTAAGAAGACTGAATCAAAATTTCAGGTGACCATGGCAGAGTGGAGAACTGGACCAGAATAAACATAATATGTTTCAACAGGTGAAAACACTAAGTTTTGCATTTAGCCAGAAAAACCTAAATGTGCAAATACAAGAAGGATGACACCTTGCTTGACTGTACTATGTGAAAAAAAGATCCATTACTCTTAGTAGACCAAAGGTTAAACAGAAGTCAGTATGTATTCAGGAGGGTAAGCAAGATACTAACAAGTCTGAAATCAAAGCCCTGAGGACTGGTGAAGAGAATGGAGTTATTAGACAAAATAATAACATGTATGGCTTTCTACATGAATTCCCCAGATTTTCAGATTTAAAATATATTGCTATCTAAATGCAGCCATGTCACATTGAGTGCTTCGGAGACTCCTACAATGATGGAAGTGTTTATTGAATCAGATCAGGAAAAGAACTCTACAGTATTCATTTATATACATCTGTAATGGTCAACTAGTATGACTCACAGGTAGAATTCCTGTTTTCAGCCACAGAGTGCTAGTAATACATGAATGATGAAAAAAGTAATCCTATTCTACTGAATCAGTAAATTTGGGCCTCCTGAACGGCTTTGTTCATGGATCTAAAACTACAGCTTGTGCTTGAGAAACTAATATTCCTTATGCACTGGACTCTACAAGAACTGTTTCATAAAGATCTGACAATGTCAGCTAGCTGCTGGCTCTGTTGTTTTTCTCAGATGTCTTTTAAATATATTTGTTTTGTTGTGCTGTGGTTTCCTTTTGGATTGAGGTTACTTGCTGAATTTCATTTTAGAGAAATCTTTGAACTTGATAGAATTAAATTGCCTGCCTCCAGCTTTGAAACTAACCACTGATCGGTGAAAATTGATTTTCTATGCCCTTTCAGAGGCTGAAAGTCTAATGTTACAGCATTATGAGGGTAAATGCCCACTCTCCATTACTAAGTGTATTGAGAATCTCATTACTACTTCAGTATTTGAGTATGTAAGGAGGATGGTGGAGGACAGGGGTGTCTGGAGAGCGATGGTCCATGGGGTCGCAAAGAGTCAGAATCGACTGTGCGACTGAACAACAACAACAATTTGTGTATGTGGCAGAGAGTTGTCAGCTTCTCATAGATTTATGTTTCAATATGTAGTTATCTTTTCTTGCAGTTAATACATAAATGTGTTCCTTAATTTAGATGATTATATTTCAGATTTATTTTTACCTAATGTTGTGTTCTGAGTTCTATGCATTAAAACAACCACCAACTGTATCAATGTATTCCGTGTAATTAGGTCGCGAGCTAATGTCCACCTGGTGGCAATAGCGAGCGCCCAAGCTCACAAGGTTCCAATCCCCAAAGAACTACAGCGCGGGAAGATTCCCGCCACTACCTCACCTGGACAAGAAGGGCGTGACCTGGAATGACGTCACGCCAGCAGTAGCCAATGGGCTATCGTGGAGCCACATTCAAATGTATAACCACCGTATATATTGAGCTGTTCGTCCGCCATTACCTCATGTTCCCCTAGACCACCATGCAATAAAGATGTGTTAAGCCAGTGCTACGGCTGTTCCTGTGTCTTGTTTCTCATACACTAAATTGGCGACGAAGGTGGGATAATGGATTCCCATGAGATCAAGACACACGCTAGTCATGCCGGTTTCGACATCAACAAGCCGGAAGATTGGGAGCTCTTTGAAATGGACTTCCAAGATGCGCTGGTGGTGTCCGACATCACGGACGAGGGAAAGAAGAGGGCCATCCTCACCCGGATGCTAGGAAATGCCGCCAAGAGAGTATTGGTGGACCTGGTATCACCGAAGAAGGTGAGCGAACTGACGGTCAAGCAGCTCCTGAAGGCGATGCGGGACCATTTCCAGCCCTCGGTTTCGATGTTCTCGGCTCGAGACGCGTTCTGGAAGAGAGTCCAAGCGCCCGGTGAGTCCATCGCCGCCTTTGCAGCGGCCCTGCGGTTGGCCGCCGGCCCATGCAAGTGGGAAAACCTGGAAATCGCCCTCAGGGACTGCATGCTGTGCGGCCTGTGGGACGAGGAGGTTCAGCGAAAGCTAATGAACCAGGAGCCACCCCCGATGCTGCGCGAGGTTGTGAAGGCGGCGCAGGCCGCGGAAGCCACGAGGGCCGGAGTCAAGGGGTTCAGAGAAAGGCCCCCACAGGCCGACAAGGCAGCGGGGTCGGTGCAGGCAGCCAGGCGGACGCCGAAATCTTCTACGGAGAGCAGCAACGACGAGGATGTCCGGAAGGTGTGGAAGGAAGGCCGCCGTTGCGATGGATGTGGAGCGGCCCACGACCGCGTCAAGTGCCCGTTCTGGAAGGCCGAGTGCCACAACTGCGGCCGCCGGGGGCACATTGCCAAGGTCTGCAGACGACGGCGCAGGGACCGGAAAAGCTCGCCAGACTGCTCGCCGAGGACCAAGGAGGGCGCCCGGCCCGCGAGGAAGCAGGACGGCGTAGGCCGCATCTCTGACGACAGCGGTGACGCCGCCCCAGTGTACAGCGTGTCCTTGGGACACCCCCGTTATTTTGTTGAGGTACTGGTGCAAGGGGCCCCTGTTAGGATGGAGATAGACTCGGGTTCCTCCTATTCAATCATGTCCCAGCGGGAGTTCTTGGGAATTTCCCCCCACGTGCGCCCTAAGCTCAAAGCGTTGAGGTCCACGCTGCGGGACGTACAGGGTAATAGCATTCCGGTGTTGGGGGTTGGAAAATTCAAGGTCCAGTATAAGCAGCACGCCGCAGAACTGCCCCTGGTTGTTCTCAAGGGGGGAAGTTGCAGCCTCCTCGGGACTCAATGGTTTAAGCCCCTGGGTTTGTTCATTGGGGGGGTGCATGCCGTTGGGACTGACCCAATACAGGAGGTGTGCGACGCGCACCCCGAAGTGTTCAAGAAAGGACTTGGAAAATTCAAGGGACCCCCAGTAGCGTTCGACCTGGATCCGGAGGTCCGCCCAATAAGACTCAAACCGCGCAGAGTGCCTTTCGCACTAAAGGACAAAATAGAGGCGGAACTGGACAAACTGGTGGGCCAGGGGATTCTTGTTCCTGTTGATTCCGCGGAGTGGGAGACTCCGATTGTAACTGCACTGAAGGCCAACGGGGAGGTCCGCATATGTGCTGACTATAAGTGCACCATTAATAAGGCGATCCGCCCTAATGCGTATCCGGTGCCGGTAGTCAGCCATCTGTTGGCCAGATTACATGGGGGAAAGTGTTTTGCAAAACTTGACCTGGCGCAGGCCTATCAGCAACTCTCAGTAACCCCTGCAGCAGCTGCTGCGCAAACAATAGTCACGCATAAGGGGGCGTTCCAGGTGACGCGCTTACAGTTCGCCGTGAACTCAGCGCCCGGTATTTTCCAGTCGCTTGTGGAACGCCTCTTGAAAGGACTGGATGGGGTCTTGCCATACTTTGATGACGTATTGATAACGGGGGGAGCGAGGAGGAGTTGGCTGAAAGGCTAGACAAGGTACTGGCGGTGTTTGAAAAAGCGGGGTTGAGGTTGCGGAAAGACAAATGCGTCTTCTTCACGAAAGAGGTTGAGTTCTTGGGTTTCCGGGTAACCCCTGCGGGAATTAAGCCCTCCAAATCAAAGGTAGCCGCAATTCAAGGTGCCCCTCGCCCCACCTCCAAGCCCGAATTGCAGTCGTTCCTAGGGCTCTTAAATTTCTACCACTCCTTCCTGCCTCGGAAGGCTTCGGTAGCGGAGCCGTTGCATAAGCTACTCAAGAAGGACGAGGCGTGGAAGTGGGGCGAGAGCCAAGAAGTGGGGCGAGAGCCATTGAACTGAAGCAACTCCTAGCGTCTGATGCCATCCTCACCCATTTTGACCCCAAGAAGCCGGTGGTCCTGATATGTGATGCGTCCCCAGTAGGGGTGGGGGCGGTGCTGTGCCACGTGCTGGAAAACGGGAGGGAGGCCCCGGTAGCATTTTACTCTAGATCCCTGTCCCAGGCTGAGCGAAACTACGCCCAAACAGACAGGGAGGCGCTAGCGATAATAGCGGGGACTAAGAAGTTCCACGATTTCCTCTACGGCCGCCCCTTCACCATAGTTACCGACCACAAGCCCCTGCTAGGCATTTTCACTGCGGACAAGCCCACACCCCAGATCCTGTCCCCTAGGATGTTACGGTGGGCCATCTTCTTAAACGCGTATCAGCACGCGTTGGTGTACCGCCCTGGGAAGGAAATAAGCCACGCGGACGCCCTGTCGAGGTCTCCCCTTCCCCTCACTAGTAGCACCGTGGGCGAGGAAGAAAAAGACCGCCAGGTCCTCCTGATAGAGGTCTTAGATTCGCCTCCCATTGTACCCGCAGACATCGCCAAGGCGACCAGGAAGGACAAAACGCTAGCTCTAGTCTGCTCCTGGGTGCAAAAAGGGTGGCCAGCGTCCTCCCCGGCGGCCGAGTTCGCCCCGTTTTTCAGGAAGAGGCTAGAGTTGTCCATAGAAAGAGGGTGCCTTCTGTGGGGTCAGCGGGTGGTGGTCCCCGAATCCCTGAGGCCGAGGGTGCTCAAACTGCTGCACGTCAGCCACCCTGGAATTGTCCGCTCTAAGGCTCTGGCCAGGAGCTATTTCTGGTGGCCCCAGTTGGACGCCGACATCGAGCACATGGTAGGCACTTGCGAGAGCTGCCAATGCTCCCGGCCAGAGGAGGCGCGCCTGCCGCACAGGGAATGGGACGCGGCGAAGGGGCCGTGGTCCCGGGTGCACATTGATTTTGCGGGCCCATTTAGAGGGACACTTTTTCTCCTCATTGTAGACGCCTACTCCAAGTGGTTGGAGGTCATCCCAGTCACGAGCACCTCCTCGGCAACGACCATGAAGCATTTGCGCAGGGTTTTTAGCACGTTCGGCATACCCGACACCCTAATTAGCGATAACGCTAGTTGTTTCACGTCCGCAGAGTTCAGGGCATTCACCGAGATCAACGCCATTAGGCACATCACCTCCGCCCCCTTCCACCCGGCAACAAACGGCCAGGTCGAGCACCTTGTGCACACAACCAAAGACGCGCTGAGGCGCATGGGTCCTGGAGATCTCAACCTACAAGTGTGCCAATTCCTGCTAGGTTACAGGGTCACCCCCCTAGCTTCTGGGTACTCGCCCGCAGAACTCTTAATGCGTAGGAAGCTGACCACGATCCTGACCAGGCTAGACCCCACTAGGGTGGAGGACACAGGGAGGAATATCGGGTTAGCGGACACGAAAAGTTTCGAAGTCGGTGCCCCGGTGCATTGCAGAAATTATGCCAGCGCAGGGCCGGCCTGGGTCCCGGGTGTCGTCGTTGGAAGGACGGGTCCCGTGTCGTATTGCGTAGAGACCGTCACGGGTCTGCTATGGAAACGACACGCAGACCAACTCCGTCGCAGGGTTCAGGAGCACCAGGGCGCGGCCGGCGTGGAAAAGGACTCAGCGTTAGGGTTCTCCCCCACCCGTTCAACCCAAGGGGGAGGTGAGGGGGGCCAATGGTCCCCACCTAGGGGGGAGGAGAGGGATTCTGTCCCCATAGATATCCTGCGGAATCCTTCTAATGGTACCCAGGGCATAGATATCCTGCGGAATCTTTCGAATGGCACCCCAGGTGATAATTCTGATTTTCATTTACAAAACCGGGGGGGGGGGGTTTCAGGAGTGGTCCCTCACCCATCCAAGCGAGAAGCGGGGTTTTTCGTTAGTCCCCAGTGCCCCCGGTTTTTCCGTCCCTTCCCCAAGAACCGCGGAGCCGCGGCCAGTCACTAACGAGTCTCCCTCTCCCGTTGCAGGACAAGGAACCAGGGGACAGAGAAGCAGTAGCACCCCCGGGACAAGCCAGTCAGCGTCTCACCCAAGGCGCGTTTGCAATAAGCTATCTTGGTTGAGAGACTTCGTCTCATTCTAGGGGGGGAGGGATGTTGTGTTCTGAGTTCTATGCATTAAAACAACCACCAACTGTATCAATGTATTCCGTGTAATTAGGTCGCGAGCTAATGTCCACCTGGTGGCAATAGCGAGCGCCCAAGCTCACAAGGTTCCAATCCCCAAAGAACTACAGTGCGGGAAGATTCCCGCCACTACCTCACCTGGACAAGAAGGGCGTGACCTGGAATGACGTCACGCCAGCAGTAGCCAATGGGCTATCGTGGAGCCACATTCAAATGTATAACCACTGTATATATTGAGCTGTTCGTCCGCCATTACCTCATGTTCCCCTAGACCACCATGCAATAAAGATGTGTTAAGCCAGTGCTACGGCTGTTCCTGTGTCTTGTTTCTCATACACTAAACCTAACATGGTAAAAAAGCAGTTAAATGTGGGTTAACATAAGAGCAAAGCCTATAACTTTACATTACAGAAGCTGACAAGCTGTTACATTATGCAATCCTGGAAGAGCAATCACATGAGAATTCCCAATACTTTGGTTGGTTCTCTGTTGCACTCTCAGTCTTGCAATTATTGTGAGATTCTTTGCACAACTGATTGCATGATTAGTCAGGTGAAACGGTTCTGCCAGAGTTGGGCAAAACTTACATAATTTCCCTCATGGTCTAAACATGATATTATTATTTTCAACTGATTAGCCTTCTAGATCAGGTATTCCTAACCTTTATACACTGTGGGCCTGACCATGTCCCCTAGACAGCTAAATGGGCTGGGCCACGCCCCCAGAAGCTGAAGTAAATGTGCCTGCTTCCACATTTATGACAGCCGTGAGTGCATTTACACCTGACATAACCATGTTTACGTATGTGTGGAGAACTTTTATGGCTGACGTAAACATGCCTGCTTCCACTCCCGGGTGCGGCAGGGGTGGGCCACATGAAATGTTACCATGGTCCTGGTCTGGACCTTAGGTTGGTAACCCCTGTTCTAGATGTTTCTAGTCTCTTGGAAGATGTTGAGACAAAGGGCAAGATCAGGATGGGAAAGAAGAGTGAGTGATGATAGCACTTTATCTTGAAGAGTCAGCGGTGGATACTTTTTGGTTTCAGCCTATTAGGGTAGATCCTAGTAGCCCATGTGCTGGTAAGTAATGGAGTGGATTTCTTTGCAGAACGTGTGACCACTTTTGTGCTGCCCAGCGCTCCATCCCGTTTCCCAATGGGTGTGGGGTTCCGGAATGGTCATGATGCAAGAGACAGAGGCCAGAGCAATGAAATGGGCATCTCCATCTTGATCATGGAGCCAATTCTTCGCTTCTTGCAGCTGTTGTGTGAAAATCACAACCGGGATTTGCAGGTGAGCATTCTGCAAGGAAATGGATGCTTTGGGTAATCCTACTAGGGTGATGAGTCATGGCCAAGTGATGGCTGCGTGTTAAAAAGCAGTCCCCCACTGAGGAGCCTCTTACACTCTGCTCTGTGCTTTCCAGAATTTCCTGCGCTGTCAGAACAATAAGACCAATTACAATTTGGTGTGTGAAACATTGCAGTTTCTTGATATCATGTGTGGCAGTACCACAGGACGGCTGGGCTTGTTGGGTCTCTATATCAACGAATATAACGTAGCCCTCATCACACAGACATTGGAGACCCTGACAGAATATTGCCAGGGACCCTGTCATGAAAACCAGGTGACTCCATTTTTTTTCTTGTGGGTAAAAAAAGGCCATATTGGTTCGTGGAGGGGTGAGACAGATAGCTAGGTTTAACTAAGTCCCATAGTCAGACTAAGAAGATGCTGAGCAGAGCATTCTGCAGCCAGTAGTGTTTGATCATCTAAAAAGGGGAGGGTTTTGGATACAGGTGGGGTTCAGCTGCACCTCCTTTAGGTAACTTTGTGTATGTGTTCACAGAGCTGCATTGTGACCCATGAATCAAATGGGATCGATATCATCACAGCCCTCATCCTTAGTGACATCAGCCCCCTCTGCAAGTACAGAATGGACTTGGTTCTTCAGCTGAAGGTAGAGGGGTCTGCTAGGAAAATGGTGGGAGGAGGCTAGGGATGTGAAGAGCCAGGAGTGTCTGTGATTTTTTAAAAAAGTAAAATTAATAAATCAGATTCAGATACATGTCTTGTGCCATATGCTAAATTTACACTCAACAGTCTCTGATGCCCTCAAAAAGGAATAGAGAGGTGGTGTTTCAAGGGCATCAGGTTCTTCAGAATTAGGTTACTGGACCATCTATCCCAGGGTTTCCCAACCTTTTCAAACCGGGGGCCAAGTCACGCTCTCTCAGTCACAGGACAGGGGGGCGCAAACCCTCCCGAGTTAACAGCCCCCCCCACCCCTTGGTGCCAATGTTATATATATGAGTAACATTGTTGCCCTGCCTGAAATTTTTTGCCCCTCCTGAAATTTTTTGGCTCCCCCAACCCCGCCCCCTAGAATCCTGGCAACAGCCCTGCTCTGTCAGCTTTGAGGGCCAGATGGCCATTTTGCCCTGCCTGCATGATGTGGGTAGCCATTTTGTCTCAACAGCTTCAAGGGGTGGCCATTTTGTTTCTCAGATGCCCTTGGAGGGGTGAGGGGGCCCCATGAAATGGCACCGGGGCCAGATCTGGCCCATGGGCCTTAGGTTGGGAACCCCAGGTCTATCCAATTATTATTGTCTGTTTCTGCCTTTAACTTTCTTAAATAATCTAGCAGAGGTAGGGTTGCCATATGTCCCGGAAAACTAGGAATGTCCCGGATTTTGATTGTCCCGGCCGGTTTTGTAAAAATCATTGAAAAGTCCCGGATTTGCAAAGTTTCAAACCAAGGGACATGCTCTTAGTTTGGAAAAAAACCTCGCCTTTTTCTTGCTGCCTTAGATCAGTGCCTCTACTTAAGCACCAGCCAGCATCTGTAGCAACAGCCACAGCAGCTTGGTGGCTGAAGAAGAAGGAGGAGATTGGGTTGATCAGCCTGGCGTGAACCCACCTCCCAGCTGACAGGCAGCTTGGCGATGGGATAAATTGAAGGTCTCCGAAAGGAGAATGAGGAAAAGGAGGGTTGCATGGGGGGGGGGGGAGGACAAAGGCGCTCCAGTAGGTCTCCTCAACAGCCCAATCCGATGCATGCACAGTTTGAAGAATACAATGACGTCACATGGCTCTCCCTGTTTGTTGGGAAAGAGTTATGGCAACCCTAAGCAGTGGTCTTTTTGCAGTTCTACTAGTTTAGGTTCTTTTCACCAGAGATGCTGATTGAACCTGAACTACGTAAAATGTGCACTTGTTAGGTGTCTATGCCTGTTTACACAAAAGGATGTTGCCCAGCCTCCAGAATTTTCTGTCGGGAATCTCAGCATTGAGAAGTTAGCACTGGGCCTTCTCTGATGCAACCCAACAACTGGATTTTGCTACCTATCTTCCATCCTGCCTCCCTTATCCCCTTTGAATCTTGATAGAAGGAGTAGATTTATGCTAAATGCAGTATCCTTAAGGTTGATTTCCACTGCAGAGTGAGTAACATAAGGATGGTTTGAGCATGCTGTTTATCTTCGGTGTGGCATCTTTTCTCTTTTTTGGTCAGGACAATGCCTCCAAGCTTTTGCTTGCCTTGATGGAGAGTCGGCATGACAGTGAGAATGCTGAGCGGATTCTAATCAGCCTCCGGCCCCAGGAATTGGTAAGAAAGACTGCGGAGGTGTCTGCTTTTGAGAAACATGTTGTCTTTCACATCGTAATTGATGAGCCTTTCACATCATAATTGCCTTTCATAATTGAAACAGAAGAGGGAAGGAAAGTACCATGTATTCCTTGTGGCATCTCCAGCAGGTGGAGGTTCACTGAACTATAGGAAATTAGTCTCCCCACCCCCACCCCCAATAGCTTCATATCTTTTGTCCCAATGTTATCCTGGCTTTGTAATACGGTCCCTACTCCTAGAATTGTATAAAAATGGGCCTGTTTTACGTCAAACACAGTTGCTTTCAAGCAGCTAATCTTAGCTTGCATCACAACAGACGGGTGCATAGGGGATTCTTCAAACGGTGATATCTTCTCTCTTGCACATTGGAAAACTCAGCAGAGGGAATAATAGATTAATCAGTTGCAAGGGCTTTATTAACACAATTTGTATTGTGTCAGTAGTTGAGACACAGTAATCACAGAAACTGATAGGTGTTTGTTTTGCTATCTTATGGCTTCGAAATTACTTGGAAATGCTTGACTAGGATTAGAATGGAATAACTGAGTTACATGGAGTGTGGGAGTGTGCAGTTTCAATTCCCAGAAGCCTCAGTACATTGGCTGATCAGTGCTCTAGAGAGCTTAGACAGCTCCTGTGGGACCTGTGCCCCACATTGGGAACCACTGGCCTAGAAGAAGGTATGTGTCTGGGACAATAGTTCTGTCATCTAACCACTGGTCAGTTCTTTTTGTTGAGGTTAAAATTGTCAGTAATTTCTCTGCAATTCTTTAAATTTCTTGTAGATGTTCCCTAAGATATAAAGGCTAGAAACATGGTCATTTAAAACAGAAATTGAGATGCTCAAACTATCTTGAATAGCAGATTTTTCTGCTTCTACAACAAATCCACAGATAGAATATCGGTTGCCTATATGATGTTACTGTACTACATCTAATCTTATGACAGTTTACTAGTCTAGCAACTGAGTTTTATGTGCAAAATGTATTTCAGGTTGATGTGATTAAGAAAGCCTATCTTCAAGAAGAAGAGTGTGAGAATTCTGAAGTTTCCCCCCGGGAAGTTGGACACAATATCTACATTTTAGCTTTACAGGTACCTTTGGTCAGATGGTTTGGTCCTTTATTAAATGTTTGTTTTTCCCATCTGTGCCATAGTGCCCCTTGCATGACAAGTTAGAAGATGATGCTCTTCCCATTGTTCTTCTAATTCCATGAATATCTGATTCCAATTTAAAAGGTTTCTTATTCCCACCATAGGAAGATGTATGCCCTTTTAGATAGGGATGGAGCTCTAGTCTTGATGTGTATAACTTACATTCTATGGAAAGAAATAAAGATTTGGGATCCTGTTCTCCCTTCAAGCCTAAATATCTTTGGCTCCTCCTCCTCCTTTCCACACACAAACCCAAATTAAGTTTACATAATTTTATATTGACATCATAGACTTAAGTGAGGTGCCCTCATTCCATAGATCCATCTGTTTCTTCAGAAGAGTAAAAGTAAGGTGATTCAGGCAGATGGGGATGTTGCATAGAAGCGGGAAGACAGAAGAAGTCAGATTAAGTGATCAATTTCCTGTTTCTGCAACATCCAAAGAAGATCTTATGCATCACCTCACAGTGAGAGACACAATTGTATTAGATGCAGTGGCTCAGTGGTTAAGAAGCTTGCCTTGTTAGCTAGAAGGCTGGCAAGTCAGCAGTTTGAAACCTGGGTACTGCATGATGGATTGAGTGCCCATCTGTATCCTAGCTCTTGAGGACATGAAACGAGCCTTGTTTGGGCGTTCCCTGAATGTAGCTTCTCCCGCAAAAATCCTTTCCACTCAGAATAATCTCTAACACAAACTTATTATTAGCACATGAAAGCGAACAGAACACTGGATACTTACTGTGAAAATCCATCCAGGAAGGTATAAGAGAGAAATCCCTTCAAGTCACTCATGCTATTGATCATCCGAAAAGAGACAGGAAGATTGTGTAACAAAACATGAAGGTAGCTGAGACAGTTGAAGCTCCTCTGGCTCTGTTCCTCAACCTCTTTCTCATAGGCAAACTAAGAACTCAGAAAAGTAGAAGAATGAAAAAGAAAGTGCGACAGAGAGCACATAAGGAAAAAGGCCTCTGGGCCCATTGAATGGTACAGAGGAACATGTTGAAGAGAGTGGAGCATACCCAAGCATGTGAAAACTTTAAGTGTGGTCATAAATGCCACTTCACTAGAAACTTGTATGCTGGAGTATCTTCCTACTGAAATTGGCCTCTACAGATTGAGATCCCCACCTTTATGTTGTCTAAAGTAAGGATCTAATGAAGGACTCACAAGTTTTCTTATCCTTGATTAAAAGTGTGAAAAACCATGTTGAAAAGTTGGTCAGCAAACTTTCCCCCACTCTGGCGCAAGAGTGAAAAGATGAGATGGTCAGCAGACAATATTTTTTTTTTTGGGGGGGGAGTTTTTGGGGGGCAAAAAAGTTTTGTATTTTACAGAGGAAATGTTGTATTTGTGCAAAATTGTTATGTTTTCCACAAAATACAGAGTATTCTGTGCCAATTACAGAGCTTTCTGGGCATGATACAGTAATTTTTGGAGAGTGGAAAAACTTTTTCAGACACTACATCACTTATCAGGCTATCATATTTTGGTTGTGTGTGCTTATTATCACTCCTCTTATTTTCAGCTCTCCCGACACAACAAACAGCTTCAGCATCTTTTGAAACCTGTGAAACGGATTCAGGAGGAGGAGGAAGAGGGGATCTCTTCTATGGTAAGTATATGCATGGAGTGTCCTCACTGGAAAAAGTGAAAAAGTGCTTTACCTTTTTCCTTTTCTGCCTGCTGTGTCAATCAAAGTGAGGCAGAGTTCATCAATTTTCAAAGATCTATCTGGATTTCAAACTCATTACAAACTAAGAATGTTACCATTATCCCACATCATAAAGCAGGGGTGCCCAAACTAAGGCCCCTGGGCTGGTTCCAGCCCCCGACACGAATTCATCCAGCCCACGCTGCGCCATATGGGCACATTTTACTTCCGCTTCCAAGAGTGATGAGGGCTGCGTGGGCCAGATGAATTGGTGTTGGTGGTCAGATCCGGCCCACGGGCTGTAGTTGGGCACCCCTGGTTTAAGCAGAGAAAATGGCAGCCTAAAATCTATCTCATCCTGTTGCAAAACAGATTGCAAGGCACATTTTACTTCCGCTTCCAGTGGGACAAACTATGTGACTGGCCCGTTGAACCACATGACCAGCTCACTGAACCACATGACCGTCCTACAGCCTGAAAAGTTTGGGCACCCCTGTCATAAAGGATACTACTAGTTTTTTCATGTAATGTGCTGAGGTCTTTTGTAATGGTTGAATCAGTATAAGCATTTGGTTATGGGTACTGTTATGCCGTCCAGGGCTCACATGTGCTCTACCTGCTGAAAAAATGAAGATAATGGTGTTAGATGGCAATCCATCTTTGAGGTAGCTCCAAGTTCCATTAATTGGAATTGAAAACTGCCTTGACTGAAGGGAATACAGAGTAAACAGAAATCTGAGAATGGGAGTCTTAAGAAAAGGTGCAAAGAAGAGAAAAGTTGGGGGGAAAGTTCTGTGGCATTGGTGGCAAAATTCAAGCATGATATAAGAACAAGAGAACATTATGGCTGATTTGTTTTTGTTTCAGGTATATGTTGTTTTAATGTTTGATTTGCGATTTCTTTGTGCAACTTGGCTTTGTTAGCTGCCTAGAATGACTTTTTTGACCTGTAAGTTAAGGTCCATAAAGGAAAAGGCCCCCCCTCCCCCCAGGTGGTGCTGCAAGACAAAACCTCCAGCTGACAAAGGAGTTTTCCTTGGCATTTTGGCTTGCAGCACCACCCAGGAGATCGTGGGGCGTCTGAAACAGTGCGGATCGGCTTCCCTGAGCCTCCCAGAGGCGGCAGCCCACCCCCACAAAAAGGATGACGTGCTCTCCTACCTTGTCACACTGTTTGGGGTTGAAAAAATCACCATCTTTGGGTGTATTTTTCCGGCTCTCCAGCAGACTCTGGGGGTTGGGAGGAGCTTTTTTGCACTATTCCCGCCTTCCTAGGAGATTCCTGGGCCACACAACAGCTGAATAAATTTGCAGCTGCCATTTTCAAAATGGCGGCCACAACTTTATTCAGCTGTTTTGTGGCCCAGGGACCTCCTAGGAAGGCGGGAATAGCGTGGAAAAGCTCCCCCCACCCCCCCAAAGCCTGCTGGAGAGCCGGAAAAATGCACCCGAAGATGGCGATTTTTTCCGGCCCCAAACAGCGTGACAAGGTAGGAGATCAAAAATGATGCACCAGATAACGACAAAATGACACTGTCCGGTGCATGACTTTTCTAAAAATCTAGCATTGTTATCCGATTTTGTTGTTGTCTGATGCTGTTGTTAACCAGGGTTCTAGTGTACTGCTAACACCTTTAAGTTATATGGGCAAGGAACATGTTGACCTGACCTACCTCTCTGAAGACTATAGCCCATATTTGGGCTACGGTAGTAAAAAGGCCGCTGATCTCTGATACATTCCACTTGTATACTTGCATTGCATACTTCCACAGAATCTTTCATTATTGTAATTTGTAAGCATACATGGATAAAGGGAGAATCTATATATTTCAGATCATATGGGGGTGGGGTGCCATATTAGAAAAGGAGATGAAAAAGTTACACTATGAATTTGCTGGCTCATTACGCATCCTTATAAGACTCTCATGCAAACATGGTCTCAGGACACACATTCTTTTAGTCCCTAGTACTCTTTTATATAGTAGTGTAAGTCAGATTTCTCAGTAATTGAACCAGGTTGTTCTTCAGAGAGCCCAAAATCAACTCCTTAGCTGTTGATTTGTTAGCTCACATAGCTCAGTCTAAGATCATGATGGCTCTTTGTCTTGAGATTCTGTTTCTGTGGGGACTCATGGGCAGTGATTTATGATTTGTGGGTTACTGGTTTTCAACTGCAGTTGCTGTGGTGAATTGAGTAACTATCTCTCCTATGGAAACCACAGGGCCTCTTTACTCTAACTATATTTGCTTTCCTTTCCCTCAGTGCTTATCAGGCCTTGCAAATGCCAAGAAATAGGTTGTTAATGTGTGATTAAAGGAGATTCCCTCATGCTTTTGCAAGCTGTAGCTATCAAAGATACTGTATATAATTTCATTTTCTTTATTTGTCATGCAGCTTATTCTGCACAACAAACAGCTGAGCCAGATGCTGAAATCAACAGCTCCTGTCCAAGAGGAAGAGGAAGATCCTTTAGCATATTATGAGAAACACACATCCCAGATAGAGGTGAGATTCATTTGTCTTTGGTTTTATGAAGTCATATTTAGATTTTCTTTGTCATGTCTAGCAGCATGATTTTCCTTTAAAATTATCCCAGTTAGATGCAATTCCCCGGTGGCTCAGTGGGTAAAAGAGCAGCTTCCCCCAGTGGCTTAGTGGTTAAAGTGCTAGGCTTGGAGACTGGAAAGACGGGTTCAATTCCCGAGAGCTGCACGATGGGGGACGTGAAAGGAGCCTCATTCTGGCGTCCCCTGCAAAAATCCTTTCAACCCAGAGTAATCTCTGACACGAAAACACACATCCCAGTTAGATAAAATACTAGAGTTATTGTCTAAATGCCTGTGGCCCATTGACTGTGAAGTTAATAGGAGCCTAACAAACAGGTGTGCTTTCTGTACATTTGGCTTAATTGTTGTAATGTCACAAAATAGAAGAGGGCAGTCTAGAACTAAGCAGAGTTGGTGCTCAAAGCAGTTAGAAGAATTCAGAATGTAAAGTATAAAGTCAATGGTCAACCAATCTCTCATCAAATGGAGCCTTCAAGGATTCCATTAAGCATTGCATGTTGTCATTCAAACCTAACCAGGAAGGCATGGGTCGGGAATGTAGCCCTCAGAATGCCAATAGCCTGCAGCACTCCATGTTTTAAATTTTCTTTAACTTCCTAGGGGGTGTAGGGATGATTTTACCTAGTTTTATCCTCCTCAGGACCATTTGGCTTCTTCACACCCAAAAACATTATTTTAATTTTGAAAAATTGGCCATTAGAGGATATATGTCTGGGTGGTGGTGGTGGTTTCAGTTAGAAATATGCTGTACCTTGATTGTGTTAGCCATCTTCTGAAGTCTTTAGAGCTTGTCCTGATGGACAAAAATACTGCAGTAAGTGTGCATAGGTAGGCATGGTTCACCTAAAAAAACCAAAAAACCCTGAGGGTCACCAGTTTTGGTGTCTATGCTGCTCTGCAAAATCCAAGTCCTTGAGAAATCCCATCTCTAGGCTTCCTAGGAAATAAATCTTTATCAATTCTTTCCTTTTTGCAGTCATGTTCTGTGTAGGGTTTGCGTCACACCAGAATTTTGGAATGCACCCCAACCTGCCCTTCAGACTATGGGCTGCCTATGTGTTAAGTAAATTGCCCACCAAAACACCCACAGGTTTCCTGCATCTGTTTGTACCTGCCACTGTCCACACACTAGAAGGTATTTTGGGAAATGAAAACGGATAAGAGGAAAAGCTATCAGGGACTGCAGTGGCTTAGTGGTTAAGAAGCTGAACTTGATGACCGGAAGGTCGGTAGTTCGAGACCCAGGTACTGCACGACAGAGTGAGCTCCCGTCTTTGTCCCAGCTCCTGCCAATCTAGCAGTTTGAAATCAAGAAATTGCAAGTAGATAAATAAAGACCACTCCATGAGATGGTAAACAGCATTCTGTGCACTCTGGTGTTTCATCATGCCTGCCACATGTCCATTGAAATGTCTGCAGACGCAGGCAGCACTGGCTCTTTGTCCAATTTTTTTTTGCTACCACACTGTGGGTGTGGTATGGTGGGCATGGCCAGGGAAAGCCCTGCATTGCACACGAATTAGGACTCCTTTATTTCAAACTTGGATGGGCGGGGCCAGCCAGAATTTCTGCTACCGGTTCTGGCGAACTGGTGTGAACCTGCTGATGCCCACCACTGTTTTTGTCTATAAACAGAGATGAGCACTGAGTTGGATATGACTGGCTTTTAGCAAGGATGACCTTTACCTTTACAGGCAAGTCTGCAGCTGGCCTCTCATCACTCAACTTCTCACCGGAAGTGGAAGTAAAACACACATGCGCAGAACACTGCTATAAATGACCCGCAGCTGTTGTAAATGCTTTTACGATGGCTGAGGGTCATTTATGGCAGTGTTCTGCACATGTGCAGGTGCGTTCTGCACCCACACACATACATTTTACTTCCGCTTCCGGGAGCAGCGGGAGCTGGATGACTTGGCATCGGGGGCCAGGGCCGGCCCATGGGCCATAGTTTGGGCACCCCTGCTATAAGGGTAAGAGCCTCAGCTAAAGTAAACCAAGGATACTGCAATTTCTGCTTTCCCCCAGATCGTACGCTTGGATCGGAGTATGGAGCAGATTATCTTCCCAGTACCTAACATTTGCCAGTTCCTAACAAAAGAGACACAATACCGACTGTTTACCACTACAGAACAGGACGATCAAGGCAGCAAAGTCAGCGATTTCTTCGAGCAGTCGTCTTTTCTCCACAATGAGATGGAGTGGCAGAGGAAACTTCGCAGTAAGCTTAGGACAATGAGGGCAGGGGCTGTTCATATGGGTAGGATTTGGACTATTGATTTACATGTCATTTTATGTTCCTGCAGCACTATGTAACTGTTACATAGACTGTACATCTTCTAGACCTCAAGTAGAAGAGTCATAAAATATCTATTTTCCAGCTTGGCTTTGAGGGTAGGCCGGAGGAGTAGCCATAATGGTCACCTCAAATTCAAGGCTCACTTCATGGTCCCATAATTTATTTTTGGCTGAGGTTAAATTCCCTGGGAGACTAACGTAGAACAGTTTAGCATAGGTTTTCTATGGATGACAGAAGTATGTAGGAGGCAATGAGGGTGTGGTGCAACACTGTGCTACTTTATACTGGAATAACCAGGAATGTGCAATGTCATTTAGAAATTGTGGCACATTTTCTAACAATTGGTAGTATTTGCAACTTGGTTATAGAAATGAGAGTATTGATCCCTGACCCTGTGAATATTTATGTATTTATTATTTTGATTTCCATACCACCCACTTGGCCAAGGCCAACTCAGGGTGATTCACAATCACAATAAAAACCTAATTAAAAGCTGCATAAAAACTACCCTCCCCCTAAAAATATTTGTACTGTGGTTGATGAATCTCTGAGGAGGTCTTTCTTACACCTTCAAAGAGGATGAGATTTACTTAGCTCTGCCTCTCTTCTTTCCATAGGCAACACACTGATGTACTGGTTCTCCCGCAGAATGACACTCTGGGGAAGTATCTCGTTCAATCTCGCTGTCTTCATAAACATCATCATTGCTCTCTTCTATCCTTATGTTGAGGCATCCTCCATGGGTATGCACTTAGTTGTATTGATGTTTATACAGCTTCTGCTAGTATTCTCTGATTCCTCTGTAGGAATACTCCACTTTGTGGAAGATGTTATGAAACTTCAATAAACTTTGCTAAGTAGGTTTTTGAAGCTAATTCACTGCAATTTGTCTGGTGTGAATGTATTACTACTTGAAGAAGGACAGACATTTATTTTGCGGGGAACAGTAGAAATAAGTGCCCTTAGAAAATAACTGTTCTGGATCAATTCCATGGGCAAAGTCCTATTGTCTATAAAGCATAAATGGTGTAACTTTTGGTAATGAATTGCTGAAAGTATAAAGTCAGTGTAAATATTATTTGTTGAAGACAGATTTGTGACTCAGTATCCAATAAATAATGGCTGAAATCCTGTTGATGTAGGTTATGCCACATAAGGCTGATTATGTCATTGGTCAGGATAAATGGGGGTGGGGGTACTTAAACATTTCCTACTTCTGTCCTGAGCTACCCATGGCTCCTCTTTTAAATGTACTGGTGACAATGAACTTCAATGATTAAAGACTTCCTTCTCGTGCTCCACAGCTCCAATGATTAAAGGAATTATATGGGAGACATGGGGCAGAAATAGAGACTATTTAATTTCCCAAAAAGAAAGTCACAGTTTATGGTGCTTTATGCATCATAACTTATATGAATAAGATTTCAGTCAGTGTCTACACTGATTTCATAACTTGCAGGAAAAGGTATGTTATAAGTTATGCCATTTCAACTACAGCAGCTTTAGGATTTTGGCAACTTTTATTGTTGCACTATCTCTTCATAAATTATGAGATTTTCTGTTACAATTCATTTAAGAATTGTAGATGATTCTTGTGCATCTAATATATGAGTTGGATAATTTCCACTTTTCCGCACGTCTGACTGCTTGAAAGCTGCAAACCTAAAGGGAGCATGATTAACATAATAGGGTAGAGCTTAAAAGATTCTTCTGTATCATAAAAATATTTTGTCTTAATAAATGTTCTGTATGGTAAGAAACAAGTTTTCTCTGGCAAACTCACCCATTTTATTTTATAATTCCATAATTTCCCCAACTCCAACAGCTATCTCAAGTTTAATTAAAATTAATCAAAAATGACATTTAATTCATTATAAAATAGATTTAGATATAGAATAAGTATAAAGCAGCCTTGAGAATCATTAACCTTTAACTTGATTACTAGTGATTGGCTAATACAAACTGGTAAGACTGTATAAAAAGGAAAGGCTGTTAAAAAAAAAGGATGCTCAGGGAAAGGCTTGTACGTGATGGTAATTAAGAGTCTCCTCTTTCAATCATCATTAATCTTTCTTTTCAGTCAGGATTTAACAGTTAAGAGCCAAAGTCCTATTAGTTGTGCTTGTGTGTAATTCAAATGATGTAACTGTTGGAGGCAAAATGCTGCACATTGCAAACTCAGTATAGACATTATCTGTTGAATGCATAATAATACAACGATGCAAAATAAGAAATATTGGTGCAATTTGTAGCATAACAAAGCGTAGCACCATGGAGGTGCACTGCTGGTGAATGTCCATCCCTGTCCCATCTGGCTGTGGGCTGTTACCATATTTAGTCTATAACAACCACTGTTGGCCATATGTTATCCACTCAGTCCCAGCAATACTCTCCTTGTCTTGGCTACCTTAATAGACATTTGCCAATTAATACATGAGGGTCTCTACCTTATCAGTTGCTGTCCACCAGTGATGATCATTTAGTGCTTCTCCAAGGTACACAGAAAGAGCCTCCTCAAAGAGTGTGGTATTTATGAACCATAATCAGGCTTACCCCAGGAAACTGCAACCTTGTTGTGCCAGCCAGGCTTTCTCACACTAGGTCTGGTGAAAGGAACTATGGAATGAATTCACCAAAACTGGCTTCATTTTGGCATTTTCACGTCTGGCCTAGACTTGGAAGAACTGCTTCTCCTTCACTTCAGAGATTTCATCTGGGATGAAAAGTAATGGCTCCCATCTCATCTTTCTTTACAACACAATTACTAGTTCTTTTAATTTAATTTAATTCTCACACTTGTATGCCGCCCAATCAGGAAACCCGACTAAGGGCGGCTCACACAATAATTATACACTAAACACAATGATACAATATACTGTATTGCTTCCAAAGGTCTATCTTGTGAGCTGCTACGTAATGTGACCACAGAGCAGTTTATACCGTACTACAAATGTCATAATGTTTATCAGAATATCTTTCTGTTTTCTAGGATTATTGGATTCTCCTCTGATCCCCTTGCTCTCCTGGTTTTTATTCTGCTTTTCCATCATGGCTTTGTTTACACGACAATATGGTATCAGACCACTTCTTGTTGCCTTGGTCCTGCGGTCCATCTACCACCTAGGCATTGGCCTCACTCTGAACATCCTGGGAGCTCTCAATGTAAGTCATTGATTAAGCTGGAGCTAAACAAGATGTACTTTAAGAGTTAGAAAGAAAGGACGGATAGAAAGGAAGGTAACAAAGTTTGAAGAACTGATTTATAGTATGAGAAAGGGGATAATGACAAAGAAAGGTATGGTAGGTAAATTATATAGAATGTTGAATAGAAAGGAAGAACCTCAAAGGTTAATAAGAAACAGATGGGAAGAGGATTTAGGTATAACGATATCTGAACAAGCATGGAAAAGAAAATTGAATCAGCGACTAATGAATCAGCTATCAATAAAAGAAAGAGAACATAATTTTAAATTAATTTGGAAGTGGTATTTGACCCCAATTATCCTGCATCATATAAATAAAACAAGTTCAAATAGGTGTTGGAGATGTAATAAAGAGGTGGGCACCTATATACACGTGTGGTGGAGCTGTGAATATACACAGGAATGTTGGAAGATGGTTGAACAAGAGATAGGAAACATATTTGGGAAAAGAATTTTATTAAATCCAAAAATAGCCTTATTGGGGCTGTGTGAAGATATAAAGGTGGAAGACAATAAAAGAGAGTTATTGGCAATTATACTATCAGCCACAAGGCAGATAATTGCCATGGAGTGGAAGAATAAGTTCAATATAAGTAGAGGTAGATGGTATAAACAGATATGGCGGCTTGCTTTAAATGATAAATTAACGTCAGAAATTAAAGTGGCAAGAGGAGAAGTTATAATATATTTTGGCAAATTTGGAAACCTTGGGTTGAATATGGTTTGTCGGGTAATGACGGAATAAAGCCAGTACAGGAAGAAAGTAAATTCTGGACAAATTTGTAAATATTGGTTTGGAATCAGGATTCACAATTTTCAACTTGTTTAGCACGGGGTGTGGGAGTGTGAATTGGGGGGGAAGTTTGATGGTGTGGGTTATATGTTAATTGTTTGTTGAAACGTATGTTTTGTTTTATGTATGTATTTTAAGAAAATCAATAAAAATATTTTTTAAAAAAAGATGTACTTTAAGATGGATTCACTGAAACAGTTACCATTTTGAAAGAAGTCGCATAGTACTAGGCCACTCCTAGATCTAAAACCTGTTCTTTTGCCTCTGCAAGCCCAAAAGCAACCATTATCGAGATCTGGAGGTGCTGCGGTGGCTTAGATGCTGAACTTAACATCTGGAAGGTCAGCAGGTCAGCAGTTCAAGACCTGAGTGCTGCATGATGGAGTGAGCTCCCGTCTCTGTCCCAGCTTCTGCCAACCTAGCAGTTCGAAAGCAAGAAATTGCACATAGATAAATAGGTGCCAATTCAGTGGGAAGGTAAACAGCGTTCCATGCACTCTGGTGTCTAGTCATGGCTGCCACATGTCCACAGAAGTGTCTGGCTTTTTGGCTATAAACAGAGATGAGCACTGAACCCTAGAGTCATACATGGCTGGCTTTTGAGCAAGGACGACCTTTACTTTTATCAATGAAGATCTGGTTGGTTGTTGTTGTCTTAGGTCCAAAGTAGCATATTAAACAACAGAAGTAACTTTCACAAAATATCTGCTGCTTGCCCATAATAATCTGTCCCTTCTGATTGTTTCACAGCTGACAAACAAGATTGTGTTTGTGGTTAGCTTTGTGGGCAACCGTGGAACATTCATCCGAGGATATAAAGCCATGATCATGGATATGGAATTTCTTTATCACGTTGCCTATATTGTGACCAGTATCTTGGGAATTTTTGTCCACGAGCTTTTCTACAGCATCTTGGTATAGTAATTTCATCTGTACAGGGACACATTGGGGTTTACTAAATAAAAGCAATTATTTGGTGTTATGTTCTGTCTGCTTGTTTTACTTATAGTACTTTGCCTATCTACTGTACCTTTATGCCTGCCTGGTTCTCTCTAGCTGCTGGTTGTAATTATTTATTTTTCTGAACTGACAAGAATACATTTTGGTTAGACTGGAGAATCTGGCATACAAAAACTCAGACCAGTTCATGAACTGGAAAATTGTGAGGCCAGATTTTGGCGACAAGTCTCTGGGATTAGCCCAGATTCCAAAGGACTTTGTTTTCCTTTATTGAAAGTAGTAGCCATATTTATTCACTTTTTCCCTTACTAAAATTTGAGGTGTTAACACAAAGCAAAGGTACTGCAATCATTAATTTTTCAGTTCTAAAATAAAGCTTATAGGAACTATGGGTTGGCTAAGATGTTGCTTCTTTTGTATTGTTCTAAGTAAGCATGTTTTTGAAGTATTGTTATTATTTCAGCTTTTTGACTTGATCTACCGGGAGGAGACCTTATTTAATGTCATCAAAAGTGTGACACGAAATGGACGCTCCATTCTGCTGACGGCTCTCCTGGCCCTCATCCTCGTCTACCTCTTCTCCATTGTAGGCTTCCTCTTTCTGAAAGATGACTTCATCATGGAAGTAGATCCATTGCCCAACATCAAAACTAAAGGTCTTTGCTTTCCTTGTCTCATATTTAGAGTTGAACACCGTTCAAACCCATTTTGAAATGCCACTGATCTGAAAACTGATGTCTACTTCTTGTTGGTCTATATAAGACTACCCAGTTCAAAGAGTTCTTAATTGAAGTGCTTTTGATACATAGTCATCATATATATGTTTATTTATATCTCATTAAATGCAACAGGGCTTACTTTTAAGTAAGCATATGCTATATTCTATTAGTTTTGTGTTAGTGAACTCATTAAACTAGGTCAGGTGAAATGATTCTGCTTTAGATTTACCTGTATTCTGGATTAGACTTATAATTTGGATAACCTTGCTTTTGGAAAGGGATATGTGTTAAAAGATTAACAATGAAAAAAGAATAATTGATTACTTTTAAGCTTAAACATTTTAGTGATTTCAAAAGTATTTGATTTGTCTTCAGTCAGATTCATCCAGTTACTTCAGTATCCTTGAGGACCTGTAATCAACCTTTTTAGGCCACTAAACCATGACAAAAATAAACCAAGTTTTCATTCCGGAGGAATCTTCATCAGATTGGCCATTACAGAGCTGGTGGTGATGTAGAAGAAACATAATAAGGCACATAAGATACAATTACAAGAAAGAGAACAAGCACCACTCCCAGCTTTGTAATGACTGTCCTTGGGAAGACTTGTGAGGAATCAAAAACTAAGTTATTTTAGGGGCTTAATGCATGGTCTGCCATTTCAGTTCACCCTTGTCTTCAGGTTGAGTACATGAAACATCCCCACACTTTTTCTGTAAGTAGCTTATTGTAATTAGCAGTTTGGATGTTTTGGTTGCCCTTCAGAGAGATGCAACAGGAGTCCCCTATTGACACATATTAAAGTTTTACAGTAATACCTCGGATAACGTTTGCATCAGACAACGCTAAAATCACATAACGTTAAGCAATCTGGAAAAAAATTGCATCACATAACTTTAGCATCCTATGGGATGCATTGGATAATGTTCGCTAAAGCCTGTGCAGGTTACAATGTATCTCTATGGAGTTTTAACATTATCCAATGCATCCCATAGGGTTTTAACGTTATCTGATGCATGACAGCTGAATCCTAGCAAAAACAAATACTGTACAGTAATACCTTGGATAACGCTAAAACTTGGTTCCACAAGTCTTAGCGTTATCCGATTTTTAACTTTATCCGATGCATGCATTGGATAAAGTTTTAAAAAAATGTGTTATCTGAGGTGTTACTATATTTGTTTTTGCTAGGATTTAGCTATCATTTTATGAACAGCAAAAGCATAAGATGTATTCTTTTTATGGTCAATGAGACACTATATGAGTGCATGTACAGTGCCTTTTATGATTATTTATCCAGTTACACTAGGAATAAACAGCAATGTTAACAGGAAAAGACACTGGGTCCTTGTCTTCATGAAACTTTTGGGTACTAGTTCTCAAACAAATAAGAGAAATTACTTTTTCACCCAGAGGATCACTGGTCTATGGAACTCCCTGCCAGAAGAAGTGCTGACAGCTGTCAGTCTTAACAGCTTTAAGAAAGGATTAGACAAGTTCATGGAAGACAAGGGTATCAATGGCTATAATTATGGATACCTAAGGACAACCTCCGAGTTGGAGAGATAGGCAGGATATCTCTCAATGCCATTTCCAGGGAATCCTAAGCAGGTGAAGGCATCTGCTTGGGAATACCCTGAAGCAAATGGTGAGCCACTGTGTGAGACAGAATGCTGGACTGGATGGACTGTGGCCTGCTCCAGCAAGGCTGTTCTTATGTTCTTATATGTTCTTATATATTTTGAAGGCTGAAGAGACAATCTCTTTCCTTGATTTTTTCACAAATCTAGATCGTGCACAAGCATTTTGTGTTCAGAAATGTGTTCCAAAATACTAATTTATAGTGTAGAACAGATATCCCTAACCTGTGGCCCATAGGCTGAATGTGGCCCACAGCACCATTTCATGTCGCCCCCCCCCCCACCGTCTCCGCCACACCCGGACGTGCCATGTGGTGGAGGAAGGGCAAAATGGCCATCCAGTCCCCGAAGCTGTCTGAGGGAGTGTGACCTGGCCCTCGGCTTTAAAAGGTAGAGAACTCCTGGTGTAGAAGGAAACTGTAAGGCTCAACCATGGTGGAACAAAGGACACAAAATGCCACCAGAGAGATGGAAAACTACTTACCATAGCAAATAAAGCAGATGTATAAATATACTTTTGGTATGGCACCAGTCACCAAAATTCCCCCTTTTTAATGTTTGTTTATGCACTGAAAAGGAATGTTTTGACAATTCTTATTGCCTCTGTTTTCAGCTACTAATCCTTTGGGAATGCAGGCAAGCATGGGTGATTTTATGGAGTCATGCAATGCAGACAAAATTACTTGCACTTCTCAAGTAACTGTGCCTGAAGTGACAGAAGGTAAATCGGGCTATAGAAACTATTTTCCACTAACAGAGATACTGGGAGAAATGACGAGAAATTTTGCATTCTTTTCTTAGCATCTTGACAGCACACCTAGGATGACGTTAGTCTGTGACTTATAGCAGGAAAACAAAAAGGTCTCATATACTAGCTAAGATACTAGACTGATTTGCTGGCACTCATTTCTTGCACACTAGTGAGACAAAATGGAGGCAGCACTGGCTGAGTAAGTAATAGTGTAGCACAGGAACTCAGTTTAGAAAAATATTTAATGGACTACTAGACAGACAGCTTGTCTACACTGTAGAAATAAATCAGGAGCTGCCTTTTTTTTTTGAAGTAGATATATTGCCATAGGGCCGTGATGGTGAACCGTGGCACTCCAAATGTTCTTGGACTTCAATTCCCAGAAGCCCAAGCATCTTGTGAATCCACACGAATGGATTTATTGCAATCCATCCGGCCCGCGCTGCCCTTGTCACTCCCGGAAGCAGAAGTAAAACACACCCATACATGCCCAATTCCACATTTACGCATGCGTGAGCGCATTTTACGACTGACATAAATGTGTCTGCTTCCACTTCCAGGAGCAGCAAGGATGGCCATGGGCCACATGAAATGGTGCCATGGGCAGAGTCCAGCCCATGGGCCATAGATTGGGAAACCTTGGCATAACTATTCAAAATAATCCATCACTGGAACCGATTCAGAATAAACATCACTGCTGAGGTGTTTAAAATACTGTAAACTCGTTTCCAGCTTTTTTTTAAGTGCACTTAGCTGTATGTTGTGTAGTCCCCAATCTTTGGATTGATCCACACCTTAGGAAACTCAATGCAAATGCACATCTAGACAAGCCCAAAGTTACTCCTTCATTATTTTCCTTCTTTTTTCTTTTTGAAAAGTAATAGCTAGAGGAACCAAACGTTCTTGATGTATCAATGGGGGGAGTCGCAGATAGACTGAACACAAAGCTTGGAAAGTTAAGCAAAAGTCCCTGTTCTGTCCCCCCTGCAGCTAACTGCATTTGTTTGTGTTCCAGAAGATGAAGACAACACAGAGCGAGCCTGTGACACACTGCTCATGTGTATAGTCACTGTACTGAATCATGGCCTGAGAAATGGAGGTGGTGTGGGTGACATCCTCAGGAAGCCATCAAAAGATGTGAGTTCGCTGTGGGGGAACGTTTGTAAGGAACAACTGATTGATAATAAATACAAACACCTACATAAAGTAGGAATGAGCAACCTTCATACATCCAAGGGATGCAGACACACACCGAATCTTGAGGGCTATACGTGCTTCCGTGCCCCATCCACCCCTAAAAAGTTAAAAAATATATTAAATTGGAGAGATTGCATCAGGTCAAGTGGGCATTTTTTAAAAATAAAAATGTACAATTTGGAATGTGCATGTTAGGGGCAAAGTATGTTGGGAACTTCCAGTATAGGAGGGAAATTGCCTCCCATGCCCCATAAGAGGCAGAAGGGGAAATTGTGAGTGAAAATATTTCACAATTATTTAAAATAGAGGAACAGTGTTGGTGAGGGCCTTACTCGGGTACCTATGGACTGTATGTAGCCTGCAGGCCATGCTTTACCAATAGTTGCTTTGTCCTGCTCAAAATGAACGGGCACTTCTGTGCTAGACTACACACTGTGCTTTGAGACAGATGAACTATATTATAATCTGTTCTTGTGTGACGTCTGTCACAAAGACATATTGCTGATTTAAAAAACAAATTTTCTCTTCTCCAAAGTTAGCAGTTTGTGATATATTACAACTTACCACTCCTTCCAAATGTTATCTCAATGCATATAATAGCATGTCTACTCACTTTTTATTTTCCTGGACTGTGATAATCTTTGATGCTCCTTCCTGCCTATCCAACTGCTTTGTGGGAATTTTGGGAGGGCAATGTTGCTTGGGGGAAAACCTAGAAAAGAGAAAGCTGTTTTTGTTGTTAATAATCATTCTTGGGGTTGTTGTTGTTTTTTGTCCTAAAGGAGTCTCTGTTCCCTGCTCGAGTCGTCTATGACCTCCTCTTCTTTTTCATCGTCATAATCATAGTACTCAACCTCATCTTTGGTGTCATCATTGACACCTTTGCAGATCTGAGAAGTGAAAAGCAGAAGAAAGAGGAGATCCTGAAAACAACATGTTTTATATGTGGTAGGAGCCTAAAGAAGATCTTTATCCAGGAAAATAATAATAATACATAAACTACTGTCTTCCATGACTAATTTTTCTAATGTATGATTTCTGTGTTAAGAAATTATCTACACAAGGGTCTAAAACAGTGGTTCCCAATGTGGGGCCCACGCCTCACAGGGGGACTTCAATTTCCAGAAGCCTAAGTCAGCACATTGGCTGATCAGTGCTTTGGGGAATTGACTTAGGCTTCTGGGAATTGAAGTCCAAAAACCAAAGTTGGGAAAACACTGGTCTAAAACAAGGGATTCCTATCTGAAATATTACTGTTCAACTGTAGACATGAAGCAAATGTTTCCTGCTCAAATTCTGTTAAATTCAGATTGCAAATGCCACAAAGCCGATCTGTACATTCATAAGCAACCCACCTAATGTGTTAGACAAGAATTGCCTTTCACTAATGGCAAGACTCTGTTTATGAACGTTTCCTCAAATCCTTCCCTTCACCCAAAGCCCCCCCCCTGCAATTCAACAGCCTCCCAACTTTCTGAATAGCATTTTCAAGCAATTGGGTAGTTTCCTATGGGAAGGAGGTATAGTCATAGTCCGGAGTGCACACATCTAAATCTGGATCCATCTGATTGTTTGCAGGGAACTGTATGCTACCTGTGGAGACAGTGTGCAATAAAGAAACACATTTGCACAGCCAGTCTCTCTGAAACGAAGTTCTGAAGAGGCGCAACAGATGATAGATAACAAGACATTCTCTTCTTTGTTGTTTCTTTAGGGCTTGAAAGGGACAAGTTTGATAACAAGACTGTGTCTTTTGAAGAGCACATTAAATATGAGCACAACATGTGGAATTACCTCTACTTTATAGTGCTGGTACGAGTGAAGAATAAGACTGACTACACGGGGCCTGAGAGCTATGTAGCGCAAATGATTAAGGTATGTACAGTACTGTACAATTGAGTATTCACTCTCACATGCTGCTGAAACTTTAGCAAAAAGCCAGCAGTTACAGGTATATGGTTGAGCAAGTGTACTGAAATGTTTTGTTCCCCTCAGACATATCTGGTGCCTTAAAATCTTTGTAATATTTTATTCCTTTTACTGACTGTATCTTTTTTCCTTGTCCTTTATCAGGGGTGGTCAAACTATGGCTAACGGGCCAGATCCGGCCCACAGTGCCAAATCTTCCAGCCCACACCGCTCCCAGAAGCAGAAGTAAAACGTGCCCATGAATGCACAAAATGCTGCTGTAAATGCACCCATGGCTGTCATAAACGTTTTTATGACAGCCGCGGGTGCATTTACAGCTGTTTTGTGCATGCACGGGTGCATTTTACTTCCCACTTGCAGTGGGAAGAACCACATGACCGGCCTGCAGCGTGAAAAGTTTGGGAACCCCTGTCCTATATTGTTACAGTTTTGTTGTCTTAAATTGTTTTTGATTTGTAGAAAAGAATTAGACATTCCTGCTCTTAAACTATTGTTGTGCTTATGCTCTTTCCAGAACAAAAACCTGGACTGGTTCCCACGGATGCGTGCCATGTCTTTAGTCAGCAATGAAGGTGAAGGGGAACAGAATGAGATCCGGTGTCTACAAGATAAACTGAATTCCACTATGAAGTTGGTATCCCATCTCACATCTCAGCTGAATGAACTAAAGGAGCAGGTAACAGAAACCATCAAGAGCAGGAATACTTGGGGCTACAACTGCCGGCAACTTAAGCTCTCACAATTGACCAAATTTTCAGATGTCACAACCGACCTGCTCATGTGTTCCAAGTTGTAAATGTGGACTGATGCATGCTCCTCCTTCACTTTCTCCCCTAGCAGCCTCCCCATGTTGACGGGGAAGGTCTGCAAGAGAGTTCTACTCATGTTGAGTAATCAGAGTTCCACATGAACAGAGTCATGCCTTTTCATGCTTTCTGATCACATGAAGGTCTTTAAGCATGTTCAGTTTGATTTTTTAGCTTGCCTTTTCAAGTAGCCCCCAACATCTTGGTGAGATCAGGAATGGAGAAGAGTGGAGCAGACATCCTTGGCTCCATATAAGATCAGTTCACATTTCCTAGCTGTGCTAGTAGTTTTGACATGTAAAAACGCTTACTTTTAGATAAAAACAGAGCAGCTGTATGATTGTTTTCAGCAGCTTTCCTACAAACAGAATTTGAGGACTGCAATTTGCACTGCAGGCAACTCGCCTTCATAAGGTTCAACATTTTGCTTTTATTCACATTAATGATTCTTTTACTCTTACTGGTGTAAAGTGTCATATACAACTACATGTTCTATCACTCCACAGAAAGGTATGGATCATACAACTTAGGGAATCTGAAGAAAGTCTGGGTTCCTATTACAGTATATCAATAATAGTGATTTGCAAACTCTGTTGTGCAGTTGAAGCTAAGCACAAGTTTTACAAGATAAACAGTAGCGGAAATGTTATTCCAAAGATGTCATTTGCCACTACTGAGATCATCTACGCTGCAAAGCTTCAGTGGCTGATGCGTACTTAGTGGATATAATTGATATGAGAAGTGCTGGTGAATTATGAACTGACACATACTTTTAAAGTAAATTTCTGTAGCACACAGATATTTTAAGGCGCTCTGTTGTACTATGCAATACAGAAACCAGAGATTGTAGGATTGGTAAAGAAATGAATGTTTTTCAAACAAAACAAATGTAAACAATCTTTAATTTTCCTTTCTTTTATCATTTCAGATGACAGAGCAAAGAAAGCGAAGGCAGCGGATGGGTTTTGTGGATGTCCAGAACACTCTAAACCACTGAGATAGCAAAATCTATTTTACCCAAGTTAAAACTGGAATACGCATATGCACTTCTAGAGGGGATATTTGGTACTATGTTGACAGCATCAGTCTCCTTGCCAAGGAAAGCTGATCCCATGCCATGACGATTCATACCGCGGAGTCTCAGCACCACCTTCTGTTCATCTCTTGCAGAACTGACTACAAAAAAAATTATTCAGCAAGACAGACCTGAAGCCGATGGTCAGGAAGCTTTGGTGCTTCATGAGGATTGTTTTCCATACAGAGCTCGGTTGCTCTTTATAACCAATCTTTCCCTATGCACTACATTTTAACGGCTACCTAGCCATGTGCAAATTATTGACACATTAGCCAGAAATAGATTGCTATGTTTTAATTTATTCCAGAAGAGTCTTATGGAAGGCCAACATATATGGATTTTTCTCTACAAACACATCATCTCGGGAGAGATAGGCATAGACCTACGTGTCCAGAATTCGATCTCACACAAGAGGAAACAGCAAAAAGATACAGTGTTAGTTTAGTGTTTAGGATGAAGATGGATAGAACCTTATTTTGTCAGGACATGAAAGGACTATGTGCCTTACATGGGAGACTTTGTGATCACAAGTGGAAGGCTTCCTGCCCTTGCTGCAATGTGAAAGGGCAATATCTGTTTCTCCTGTCTCTTCCGCATTGTTCAGTAGCCAGTAGTCTGCTTAAGTTCACCTTGTTTCTAGGGACCAGGAGGTTGCAGAGTTCAAATATTTCAGCCTGCTGCAGCCAGGTATCACTCTTATCTTTAAAATCACCAATAGCAATTACAATTAACAGAGAAACACCACTGAGTATAGTTTAATAGTAAATGCACCATAGAGGCAAAGTTGGGACTAATTCAAAGGTGCAGCATTAGAAATTCCTTTGCTAGGATACCATGCATGCACCCACTCATCTACACTGCCCCCTGATTATTTGGACAACGATGCAGAATATGTTGTTTTGTTGGGTTTTTTTTGTTGCTTTTCTAGGCAACTTACTGTAGGCAGAACAGAGTTACAATGCAGAACAGCTGGATGCAGGTGTACGAAAATGGAGTACAGTACTTTCAAACAGGTCTCCTAGTGCTGTAACTCGAGGACATTATGGAACAAGTTCCAATTTTTATTGATTTTTTTTTCTTTGAAGAGGAAAAATAGTTGCATTGAAAAGGTTGGGAGTTATAAATTTAAGAGGATATTGTCTGGAATCAGGTAGTGAGCATACTGGAAGCATTGTTGCCCCTAGAGTCTTCTTCAGTTTCTAGGCCAGACATGGAACTGCCAAAATGAAAGCACCTTTTGGTGAGTTCATTCTGCGGTTCCTTTCGCCTGACCTAGTGTGAGAAATATTAGCTGGCAACACAAGGTGGCCATTACCAGGGTACGCCCGATTCGTGGTTCAAAAATACTACAATCTTGAAGTAGGCCCTGGCCCTAGAGTGATTCTAGTTTAGACAATTTCCTGTGCTAGAAGAAAAAGTCAGGTGAAGTTAAGTGTACAGGCTGCTTTGCAGGTTGAAAGGGGTTGTCGGGATCCGTTTAAAAAGACTCCAGCTTTGCAATTCTTGTTCTGGCTTGTTTTCTGAACATTGTTTAAATTTTATTATGTGAACTTCTTGAAGTATAACACCAGTTATCAAATACAATAAAGGAGGTGGAGTCATCTCCTCTTGGTATAAAACTGGAAGTGCAAGCTTGTTAGATAAAATGGGGCTGAGAGGCTTGTTAAAGACCTATTGTAGTTTTGGAATTTCAAAGTTGAAAATAGTCTTAGTTTTAGACTTTGTCTAGGTCCCTGCTTAAGGCAGGCATTACACCACCCTTCATTTGTGTAGCCCAAGGGTTCGCAACCTACAGCCCGTAGGCCGCACCCAGCCCACGACGATCCCGGAAGCAGACATATACAAAAGCCATAAACGTGCATGCATGTGTGTGACTGCTGAGGTTTGTGGTAGTGTTTATGGTGGGGGAACCATGTGTCTGTCTGGCTTGCTCGGCTGTCTGAGGGAGTGGTTTGGCTCATGGTGCAAAAAGGTTGAGAACCCCTGGTCTAGCCTATTCTCATATATTAAAAGGAAAAACCGAAGCTGGTATCGGACATGGGTACCAGTCTCAGTTCTGGACTTATGTGTTTAGAGAAAAGATTTGAGGTGGGATTCTAAGGTACGGGACCCCTAGGTAGAAAGCTAGACATATGGAACTGGTAGGCACATGTAAGGCTGGTGGCATCATGACTATTTTTGAGGAATTAAAGTATCTGACGACCACCACCATCCCACAAAGTTCTGAGGCTGGGATTGGGGCTTGTATGTATTATCACCACCCACAGAATGTGCGCACCCATGAAGATAGGTGATGTTCATAGGGAAGCTTTTCTGATAGGATGTGATCACAGCAAAACTACAGAACTCCTGTAAAAACAGTACAAAAAGCAGTGTTCTGCTGACCATTTAATTTGGCACAATACTAAAACATGGCACACTTCTCCTGTAATAAAAAGTTAACATTCTGATACAAAAGCACAGAGAATTCTCATATGAGAAGGAATATGAGAAGACCACACAGAGGCTATCTATCTAGTAAAGTATTTTTATTCATAGAACATTATATTCTGAATTCAGAAAAGTTTTGAAATACAATTCTTTTATACTTCAGCACACCAACAGGGAGATATCTTGTGCTATCACTCTTTCCCTCACAAAATGTAAATGCTTAGTCAGAAAATGGCACCCATTGCACTGTTTTCTGCCAATATAATTATTTTTATATTTTCCATAGACCAATGGAGTTGACTTATCTCAATTCAGCATAACCAAGTATTTTTTAAATCAGTAATCAAACAGTTCCTAGGACAAGAAAGGTTCTGAGATAAGATGCCAAACTAAATGAATTTCTTGGTATAATATCAGTAAATGAAAGCTAATTTTAAAATTCTATACAGTGCTGGCAAAAACCAATGGTTTAGGAAGATTGAGTAGTGACCAGAAGTTGTTACTTGGAATCTTCTTCAGAAAACTTGGTAGAGAATTTTTCACGTAACTTTGTCCATTTCCCTTTCTTTGCTTCTTCCATATTCTTCAGATTCTCTGCAGAAGGAAGAGAGAAAATTTCATTTTCCATGAATAAATAAATAGCTGTACTTTCCTACCAGCTTCTTCAAGAGGCTGTTTTGCATAGCGTATGGTGATTAATTCATGTTTGCCATGTTAAAACATGGATAAGCAGCAATATGCAACCTTAGGTCCACGATGTATATGCTTGTGCAATTTTACATGAGCAAAAAAGATCACATTTAATAATTCACAGTTATTTAATTTTAAGGCACACCTTAAAAATCATAAAGTGTGAAAAGACAGTCATTAATTTCCAGCTAAATGAGTTTTCTGTTCCTCTGCCTAGGGCAAACTTGTTTTCTTTATTCACAACAAAGCACTCTATCTGGAGCCACTAAAAACTAATACGATGCAGGCAGAATAAAAGCTATTTAGCTATAATGCCACTTCAAATGTTTTTATAATTTTTCTCTTTAAAAACAACAACCCCAAAACCAGTGAAACAGAAAACTATTATCATAACAGATTTTTAAGCCTTACATAGCAATATAAGAAAGCAGCTCTTACAGAAAATGCATGTACAATTAATTTAGATATATTTCTTGGCCTCAACAAGAACCAGGAAGGCAGGAAACAACAACAAGGTGTTAGGATTAGAGTTGCATTTTCTATACCAAGTGCATATTGGCCCTTCCTTGACCCTTATTAACTCTAGATCAGGTGTTCTCAACCTTTTTAAGCTGGGGGCCGGACAGCCATTTTGCCCTTCCTCCACTACATGGCACTTCCTGGTGTGGTGGAGGTGGTGGTGGGCCACATGAAATGATGCTGCAGGTTGAGAATCCCTGCTCTAGATACATGGCCTGCCTTCTTAGCATTAGCTCAGTATTGATATCATCACCCACCACTCCAATGAATACTGAATTCAGTGCTTCTGTGTTGACAGGATGAAACCAAAACAGGGTTACTGAAGGGAAATGTGAAAGGGTCTTCAAGTCAATGTGTTACATAATCACAAACAAGACTCAATTCTTTTGATCTCTTGTAGCTACATTTAGCACACCCATCTGCTCACAGGATAACTACTGAAAGACCAACGGGGTGGGGGATGGGATGTCCCTGTGCATAAAGTTCTGCACAAGGGAAGGGAAGATATAAAGCAGGGGTCCCCAAACTATGGCCCATGGGCCGGATTCGGCCTGCAACGCCAATTTATCAGACCCACGGTGCCCTCATGGCTCTCAGAATTGGATGGGGGATGCGCCTCCCAATGCGCATGCATGTCCGGAACCACTCCCGGAAGTGGTTCTGGACGCTCCTGTGCAAACGTGCCAGCGCAACTCCCAGAAGTGGTTCCAGATACACATGCGCAAACGCCCGTTTCCGGGGGCGTGGTCAGGCCCACTCAGCTGTTCCAAGGCGCAAAAAGTTTAGGCACCTCAATATAAAGAGTAGATGGATCATTCCCAAGATATACAAGTCCTAGGTAAAGGTTTCCCTTGATCGAAAGCCAATCGTATCCGACTCTAGGGTGCAGTGCTCATCTCTGTTTCAAAGCCGAAGAGCCAGCGCTGTCTGCTGCAGACGTTTCCATGGTCATGTGGCAGGCATGACTAGACACCGGAGCACACGGACGCTGTTACCTTTCCACCAAAGTGGGACCTATTTATCTACCGTATTTATTCGAGTATAACGCGCACTCGTGTATAACGCGCACCCCTAATTTTCCATGAAACCTCGGTATAAAAATGAGCACGCCTTAAAATATTGAGGGAGGGGGGGATAATCAGACCCACCTGTTGCAGAAAATGCAATCCGAAACGAGCACTTCCGACCCCCAGGAGCCTCGCTCGAACTGCGAGCTACCTCCGGGCCACGCCTCGTCTCCCGCGCCACTCAATCAGATCCCGCCAGCCGGAGGGAAGCGCGCCCCTGGGCCCGTGGGTGGGGCAGACGGCGCATCTCAGCAGGGCTAGACACCGCTCGGGAGGGTAGGGCCGCGGCGTGCTCCGTGCCTACCCGGCGCCGGCTTCTTGAGTCGCGCGGCCCGGGTAGCGCGGGTGGCTGGCGTTAGCGCCTCCCCCGGAGGGTTCCCTTCTCGTCCCGGCGGGTGCGTGCAGGTGAGCGGCGGCGGCAGCGGGACCTGGGCGCCTGCCGCCGCCTGGGAGGGTAGGGCCGCGGCGTGCTCCGTGCCTACCCGGCGCCGGCTTCTTGAGTCGCGCGGCCCGGGTAGCGCGGGTGGCTGGCGTTAGCGCCTCCCCTGGAGGGTTCCCTTCTCGTCCCGGCGGGTGCGTGCAGGTGAGCGGCGGCGGCAGCGGGACCTGGGCGCCTGCCGCCGCCTGGGAGGAGGGCCGTGGCGTGCTCCGTGCCTACCCTTGAGGCTCGTTTAAAAGAGGCTCGTTTATAACGCGCACCCAGTCCTCGTGTATAACGCGCACCCAAACTTTGATTTCTTTTTTGGGTATAAAATTTTGCGCGTTATACTCGAATAAATACGGTACTTGCAATTTCTTGCTTTCGAACTGCTAGGTTGGCAAGTTCTAGCACATGGAATTTTGGGCCTTTCTGAAAGCAGAATAAACTGATTAAGCAATAATTAGACTAAATACCTGTTGCAAGGACCATCTTGCATTCTTCCACTGAAACCCCTGTGAAGCTTGTATCTTTCAAACGTGGATACTATATGAAAACAAACAATTTGGAAATGATTACTTATACAAGCTAATATTTTCCTGAAAATGATGTTCCTTTCCTCATACGACAGTATACTGCATGTTACCTGATGACATTTTCTAGAAGCTACTATATTACATATAATGCTTGCCAACAGCTGAAATCCAAAGCTATGTTGTGTAGTGCTAGTGACATCACCAACTATAGCCATTTTTCAGAAATTAAAAAGTTTCTGATTCCTCTCCACAAAGGTTCCAAGGCTCACCTGGAATCCTTTTATCTTGGGGAATGTAATGTCACTGTATTATATTCTCAGGACAGTCTTCATGGTACGGGTACACAGAAAGAGCCTCCTTGAAGACTGTGTTATTTTTGAACCACAATCAGGCGTATCCTGGTAACAGTGACCTTGTGTTGCTGGCTAATCTTTCTCACATTAGGTCAGGCCAAGGGAACTTCATAATGCACTCACCAAAAAGTGGCTTCATGGTAGCAGTTTCACATCTGGCCTAGACAGGGAAGAAGAAGAAATCTTGGGAAATATATTAAGGGCCATGAAGGTGAAGTCTTTAATTTTCAAAACTTACCACTGGCGGTAAAATTATCCCAACAGCTTCCCTGGGATGAAAGGAATTACAACAGAAACCTGAGGGGCAGGAGGAGGCAGAAACTCTTAATTCCTAAGAAACAGCCTTGATACCATCAGCCTTACATGATATAACTTTATGCTACTGAATTTCAACCACCAGTTCAGCATAGATATAGCATTTCTATCATAACACGTACAGCAGGAAATATCAGATGGACTGATTTGTCTTTTCTTGAATTAAAATGACAGGTAAAACCTAATTATAACAATCAGATTTCCAACAACAGATAACTGGGTTTATGCCACAATGAGAGCTCACCTTGTTTTTATAATAGTTGGTATGAATTCTGGTTAAGCTCTCAAGTACTTCATCACAGGTCACTGGATCAGGAATCTGCGAGAACACAAAGACAAAAATTCTTCATAAATTAGCCACAAGAATGCTGGCACTGTATAAAGACTAGATTGGACTTTTTCAAGATTGGGCAGATGATCATCTCCTTCAGCCATGTAGGTAAAATGCCTTGCCGGAATGAGGAATTAACTGTCTCCCCAACTCATCCTGATACCCTATTATTCGCCATCTTTACGATCCAGGAAAGGCAAGGATCCATGGGTACCCAAATGGACAAATTAAGGAGAAGGGGACCCCCCCTCCCTCACCCATGAGTTATGGAAGTAAGGATAGTACTCTATGATTCTTCTACACAGTATCAGGCATTGGCTAATCCACAAATCAGGAAAATGGGACAGAAAGCCAGCATAATCACCAATTTAATATATTTTTATATTCATACAAAAACCCTCCAACTTTGCTGCAGCTATCAAGATGAAAAGAGAAACAATACCTTAGAAAGAAAGAAAATCCCAGCACCATCTCATTATACATGGATGAAACAGTCATTAAACTTAGAAAATGCACTTACAGCTATGCATTCATCCTATTTTGCAGTAAATTTCTCTTTACTGTTTCAATTGGTATCGCTGTCACAAGTTTCAATTTAAATTTACCAAAACAGTGTGGTAGTTTGGGAAATTAATCTAGGAATCAGCTATTCTGAACAGAAAAAGAAAGGGAAAAGTGCTTTGAGATATATACGCAGCTGATTGCTCTGGTGACAAGGGTAACATAACAATTTCTTGTACCACTCCCAGAACGATCAGATGTTGATTCTCTTAAAACTGGGTTCCTATTGTAGGTCTGTTTCATTAATATGTGTAAATTATATAGTTTTCCTCTAAGGAGTCCATTACATACCGTTGCACTCTCAAAACACACAGCAGAACTGGTCACAGTTCTTAAGAACTCAGACTTCAATACACTTAAGGGCTAAACTAGAAAAGGTGCTTTGCAGTCAAAGGGAACTTAAACAATGTGCTGTCACATTCAGTAGGGAGAACAGCAATTATCAAGGAGAAAGGCAGCTCATTTTTTATAGTTTGGAAATTCTACATTGGTTTCTGTCAGTCAGACAGCCCAGCAAAACAAAACAACCAATGAAAATTAACACTTCCCAATCCACTCCCTTCAAATACATCAGCATTAAAACATGCATCAAGCTGTATCGCAGGGGAACCTGGGCAATTTTCAACCCATGGCTAAAGCTAAAGAAGAGACACAACAGCACAGGGCAGTCTGTTGGCTCAGCTGATAAACTAGCAGCCATTTGTTTACTTCTTGAATTGTTTCCATTCAAGCTACAATTTTAAGAACTAGATCCTCAAATCTAATTATTTTCCTCTGACTTCTGTCTGAAACCTGGGGTCATTGACTGTCTTGTTTGTACACTACCAAAGGAAGGCAGTAAGTTCAAAGAGCTTTGCAGATGATTAACAACCATTTAAAAACAATCAGAGAAAGCAGCAAGCCTAGCCCTGGCAAGACATCAGCGCATAAAGTAAGTTTGCTTTAGGCAGCTATGGTGAATTTGGGGACCAATGTTCTGCTGCTATGGCCAAAAGCTGCAAAATGAAATATATTTCTAGTTTTGAAAAACTGGATATTTTGGAAATGCAGGTTGTTTATTGATATTTTGGGTTGCTACATGGTGCAGGTTTTATTAGCGTAATTCAATTGCAACTTGACAGCACATAACAACAAATGGTGCAAGAGGTCTTTGGCATACTGGAAAGATCTATCATCACCCAGAGGTTTCTGGGAGCTACAATTCCCCCTGGCCCTCACCATGGCTCACTTCCAAAATCTCACAATTATGTACAGAGACTGAACCTACATGCCCCAGTCTAGACAAAACATAAAAGCATGAATAGAAAATAAAAATGTTGTGACATCTTGAAGACTGCTATATTTCAATGTGAGATTTCAGGGATATAGCCACTTCTTCAGACATGATGGGTCTACAAAAGAACACATTGAAATACAGTAAAACCCCTACTTATGGGGGAAAAAGTCTGTTCCGTAGGCTTTTTCTTAAATTGTTTTTTATGTAACTCAAAGCAAACCCATAGGAAAAATGAATTTTTTATGTAACTCGAAGCAAACCCATAGGGAAATGAATTTTTACATAACTCAAAACAAACCCATAGGAAAAAGAATCTTTATGTAACTCAAAGCAAACCCATAGGAAATTGTGTAAATTGGGACATGGTTTTAGCACAAAATCATTACGTAAGTTGAATTTTATGTAACTCAGGGCATTTGTATGTTGGAGTTTTACTATATAATAGTCTCAAAAGAGCAACAACATTTTAGTTTTCTATATTGTTTTATTTCTGTCTGGATTAATATGGCAACTTCTCTGAAAACTAATCCCATGAAAGAGTTAATGTGAAACCCATCTGTGTAGTTTAATAATAACAACACTCATGAATTTTTCACTGAAAGCAGTCAAAAGTGGATGGGTAGGGATTTTAACCCACTTACTTCTTCTTACAGAGTGCTTAACCAGCAGCAATTCACCGTTTAATTTTATGGCTAAGAATGTTATTTATGCAAACAAACATTGTGGCTAATATTACATAAGTATATGGTTCTTCAATCATTTACTTTTTCATAAAGTAGTTTATTAGCACATAACATTCTTTAGCACTGTAGAATGCAATTGAGTCCACAGGAAAGACTAGGATGGGAATAAAATACTGCAGCCATTTCTTCCTGGTGCACCAATGCACTTTCACTGTCTTACTAAGTTCCACAGGTATCATAATGTGGTACTTGACAGATGGCCCTACACGACCCTATACCCCATTTATTTTCCAATAACACTGCACAAAAACAATTTTGCTACTGAGAATAACACGTGATTTACATGATATTGAGTGTGCTGATTCCAAATCTGAATTCAGAATTTGCCTATCACATACAGATTTTAAGTTACAAGCATGCTATAGCTGTTCAAATGGTATTGGGTAATGTATTTTTACATGGGAACCTAACAGTTGCAGCTACCACTATGTCTCCTGCCGCCTCAGCTGAATCACGCCCCCTGGAGGCATGCTTGTCCCAGCAGCGGCTGGGTATGTCTCGGCAAGTCAATGAGCTGACATCAGAAATAGCTATATAAGGCAAAAGGATCAAGGGCTTATCTCTAGTGCGAAACCATCTTATTGGATAGTATAGCTAGCCAGTGATGGGCAGTCTTGGCCCTCCAGCTGTTCTTGAACTTCAATTCCCAGAAACCCTGACCAGCTGGTGTGTTGACTTGGGCTTCTGGGAATTGAAGTTCAAGAACAGCTGGAAGGCCAAGACTGCCCATCACTGAGCTAGGCCATAGTGAGTCTGTTTTGAGTTAAACATGAGTAGGCGCAGCTGTGTTAAGAAACCGGACAATTTTTGCTACATTTGTGGTAAATATATTCTGCATGATCAATGCAAGAACCTAACCAAGAGGGTGAGATTTGCTTACTTAAGATCCTGATGTCCTAGGCAGAATCAGACTTCAGATTTGGATTCTGTGCACTTGATTTCGTATAGGACACATGAATTAGACCAAGAAACAGACAATATACCGTATATATTTTTTTGTGATGCAGTGTAATTCAGAAGACAAGCCTTACTGATTACACAAGTGCTGACTGGAATAGCCAATGGAAGAAATTATACATGCAAAAAACACATGTTACTTCAAAAGCCAGCGGAAGAAGGAACTTTGAATCTGCCAAATTCTGAAGTATGACTCTCATGACCCCCAAAACCCTGTGTCAATAGGATTGATGCTCACCACATTTAAACTCCTTCCAAATCTTTTGGCAATATATACAGAGAAACAGAGGAAATGTCAGACTTGGTAGATGCCATACAATGTTGAAGTGACAAAAGTACACATTTTAAAATCATTTTGCACACTCCAGTTGCAGTGTGTGTGCATACCTGCCCGGCAGAAAGTCCAATTAAATAAACGTGTTTTCAACAATACAAGAATATTTATTATTTGTAAGTATTATGACTGGAAGGTCAGCAGTTCGAGACCCAAGTGCTGCACGATGGAGTGAGCTACCATCTGTCCCTGTTCCTGCCAGCCTAGCAGTTCGAAAGCAATAAATTATAAGTAGATAAACAGGTACCACTTCGGTGGGAAGGTAAACAGCGTTCTGTGCACTCCGGTGTCTAGTCATGTCTACCACATGTCTGCAGAAGCAGACATCAACAGCTCTTTGGGTATAAACAGAGATGAGCATCGAACCCTAGAGTTGGATACTACTGGCTTTCAAGCAAGGGCGACCTTTACCTTACTGTGCAAAAGTCCTCACCCACTATTAGGTTGGTAATTTTAGCAAGGATATAATGACCATATATAATTATTTCTCAGTCTATTACAGTAGAACCCTGTATAACGAACACTCCGCTATACGGTTTTTCCCATTATACAAAGCGATATTGGTGATGCACCGTATAACAGAAAAGTTTGTTATATGAAGTGCTATTGGCAATACCCCGTACAACGAAAAAATGTTTTTCGTTGTATGGGGTATCGCCAATAGCGTTGTATAACAAACATTTTTCCGTTATACAGTGCATCGCCAATAGCGCAAAAACATTTAGTTGTACACATTTTTTGTTATACTAAGCGTTCGTTATATGGGGTTCCACTGTACAATACAACCAGGAAATGTATATGCAGTATTCAAAAATAGGGAAATACAGTGGAATCTCATACAACAATTGCCCCATATAGCAACAAAATCATATAACAATACGTTTTTGGGGTGAAATGGCGTCCCGCATAACAATTTTCCCTATGGAAACAAACCCATAGGAAAAAGAATCTTTATGTAACTCGAAGCAAACCCATAGGAAATCGTGTACAACAATTTTTCAATGGGAAAAACCACTTAGCAAAAAAAAATAATTCGTTGTACGATGCATCCCATAGGGAAAATCGCTATACAATGCATGCATCGTATAGCAATTGTTTCGTACAACGAGCACCGTGGAACGGATTAAAATCGTTGTATGAGGTACCATTGTATTCAAGGGGAAAACCTGCTCCCATAGGCAAAATTGGCAAGTATTTAGTGTGACTCCCCCTTACGCTTGAACAAGTGGAGGGGGAACAGAGTGAAAAGGCTAAGATTAGAATGATGATCAGTGGAAAAGAGTATTATGGGGTAAGATGAATTTTTGGGTCCAATCATCAACAATACGTGAGAAGAGTTAGAGAAAAAATGATGAATAAATGCTTGCAGCTTTGAGTGAAACTTAGTGGAGGGTATTGTCCCAATTTGGGGTTGCATTCCTGCTAGTGGTGTTGGCAATATTGTCTATATTGATGGGCTCATGAATGCTGAAAAGTACAAACAGGTTTTAATTCATCTTGCCATTTCTTTTGGAATGCTCCTTATTGGAATGTTTTATTTTTCAGCATAAAAACAATCCCAAGCAGGTTTCGAGACCTGAGTGCTGCACGATGGAACGAGTTCCATCATCTGCCCCAGCTCCTGCCAACTGAGTAGTTCGAAAGCGAGAAATTGCAAGTAGATAAACAGGTGCCAATTCAGTGGGAAGGTAAACAGAGTTCTGGTGTTTAGTCATGCCTGCCACATGACCACGCGAATAGTGGTAAGACGCGAATAGTGTAAATGGAGATGATGCTGGCCCCCTAGAGATGTGATAGCGAACCTTGGCACTTCAGATGTTCTTGGACTTCAAATCCCAGAAGCCCAAGCACCATGTAAATCCACAAGAATGGGTTTACTGCGATTCATCCGGCTTACTCTGCCCTCATCGCTCCCGGAAGCGGAAGTAAAACGCACCAGTACAGTTAAGGCTCTTCCGGGTTACCCCTTCCTCTGCACGGGTGTTTTACTTCCACTTCCGGGAGTGACTAGAGCAGCACGGGCCGGATGAATAGCAGTAAACCCCTCTTTGTGGATTCACAGGGGGCTTGCTTGGGCTTCTGGGAACTGAAGTCCAAGAACATCTGGAGTGCCAAGGTTCGCCATCGCGGTTCTAGGTGGAGCCCTGCCTTCTCTTCCACATGGCCGCCTGACCAAGAGAGTCGCCGGTACACACGTTACGTAAAAGAGGAGTTAAACCCTGCGGCTGTCGCCGGGGCAACCTCGCTCGCAGCCGGAGAAGCGAAATAAATAAGACCCTCCCTCCGCCGCGCCCACCTGCGTGTTTTCTCCATCTCGGAAGGCCTGCGCCACCCGCTGCCGCAAAAACATGCCCAAGTCCCGCCCGCGCTTCGTCTCCTCCACCGGCCACTCCTCGCAGAGCTTCAAGAAGCGCCGGTAACGCCTGGCCGCCATCTTGGCAGACAACGCAGCGGAGAGACGCCATTGGCCGACGGCTCACGTGGTTCCTGGCTCATGGTTGAGACTGAGAGCCCGTCGTTATTTAAGCATGCGATTTTCGGGGGCGGGACGACAGAGCGCCCGTCAATCACCCTTTCTTGATGCTCTCATCACCTGTAGATGGCTAGAATAGAAAGCAGGTTGCGCCTGCGCAAACGCTCGAATGGAGTCTAATCCTTTTTGTTGTGCAGTACTATGCTGGTTTTAGACAGTAATAAACATTTGATTTTTGAGTGTTATTCTGACTCTTTTTTTTAATAATGTCTCTGCCTTCCATTCAGATAGTTGTTTAAGCGCCTGGGGTGGTTGTGTACAAACAACAGAGCACCAAAGGCTTTCTGCATTTAACAGAGTGCCTGTTTGGGAGGATGGGCAACTGAATTCCTCCTATAGCAGGAATTGTCTTCTCTAAAGGTAAAGGTTTCCCTTGCTCGAAAGCCAGTCGTATCCGACTCTAGGGTTCAGTGCTCATCTGTTTCATAGCCGAAGAGCAGTGCTGTCTGTGCAGAGGTTCTGTGGTCATGTGGCAGGCATGACTAGACACCAGAGTGCACGGAACGCTGTTTACCTTCCCACACCGAAGTGGTCCCTATTTATCTACTTGCAATTTCTTGCTTTCGAACTGCTAGGTTGGCAGGAGCTGAGATAGAGACTGGAGCTCACTCTGTCCTGCAGTATTTGGGTATCGAACTGCTGACCTGGCCACCTTCCAGTCAGCGTCTTAGGCACTTGAGACACTGCAGTCCCAAGATAGCTAAATTGCAGAGTTCCTATAAGCTTAGCTATCAGAGTAATCAAAACAAAAAGACAAAAATGCTGTGGCTGTTGAAATACTCCTGTACAGTATTTTAATATTAGCTTTTGTGGATCAAGTCCTCTTCATCAGACGTAAGAGTGAGATGACATCAATTCATACACATCAGGGACAGAGGCACACAATGGTTGGCTAGCATAACATATATGCTTACCAAATCAGTGTGGCTCTTTACAACTGGTAATAACAAGATCCCTGACTGGTATTCAATTTTGCTATGAAGTTTGGCCCCGTTGGGTTGCAAATGGTTAGTAGATTAATACAAAACAAACATTTGTGGCATTACACATATGCTTAGCTATAGCCCTTTGTTTTAATGCACTAGTACTGTGTAGAATGTTGTAAAATTACATTTTTTCCTGCCTTGTTCCTACTTCCAATTACCTGGGTTCAGTATGGACTCTGCTATAATAATGTCATAAACTGATTTTGGGGGGATATGCTGGTTTTGTTCAAGAAATTTTATACGTGAAACTGAAATCAAGTTCACACCAGGTTAAAAAAAACCTGATGTAAATCTTTAATTATTTTTCACATACAGCCTTAGTTTGTTTGGGAGAGCGGGGGTGGGGTTAAGGTAAAAATTGTTTTTAAGCCGCCCAGAGTCTTTTGAGTTGGGCGGCAATATAAATCACATAAATAAATGTATTTGACCTGATTTTTTAAAATCTTCCTGTGGTTGGTTATTCACAGGCTGCAAGCAATAAACAACTAACAAATGATTTCCCCCAAATGCCTGATATTTAAACTAGGGGAAACAATGATTTTTGTAACAATTATGTAAATATGAACAGATCTTTAAGACCCAGTGTAAAGGAAACACAGACGCAAGCAGTATGTTCCAAAGCCTGTACAATTTATTTACAATATGCCATTGCCATTTTGTTGTCGAGGTTTATACTACCGTAGTTATATATTTAAAGCACTTGTAACAAGTTTCCCATCTGACATAGGGAGGAATTAATTGATTAATTGTATTTGGTGATTCCATATTTACAGCTGTCCAAAACTGTGTAAACATTTTGTCAAGTTTTTTAAAACATTGTTTCCACTCACACACAAACATACAGCCATAGAAATATAACATAAAGCTTCTATATGACCCTTCAGCCCTAACTCTGATATCTGTGCACTCATGTCTTCAACATCTGTGTAACCTGACAATGCAGAGTTGGGACATGGTTGGTTTTATGGACTACGGTTCCCAAAATTCTACATCTAGTACTGTATGGTCAAATAGTTCCCATCTCTGGTAAGTAGAAATTTCTCCAGTGTAAAATATCAATGGAGGCAGTGCCCTCCTAATAGCTATTTCACAGATTTTGTACTCTATCTAAACAAGTTCTCTTCCAGTTCTTCCATCAAAGATGTTTTTACAGCAAGAGTCATGGACCAAGCTTGCAGGGGATTCTGGGCTCTACTGTATTCACTTCCTTGGGCTGTTATGTATATTCCTTGGAGAATGTATTACCATAGACACTGTCACAGAATACAAAGAATGAAGGAAATAATGGGTGCTTTTTAAAATGTTAGATTCTGTCAGCTGAACACATGCAGGGCAAATGTCATCACCCAATGGCCTGTGTAATTGAAATGGCCTGTCAAACTGAATGAGAAAAAATGAAAAGCTACAGATTTTTGAAAAACCCCTGGTGTACCTACATAGTCTTTTACATGACCCTAATACTTTCTTAGCCTTTATTGGTGAACAAACCTTTAACTCCTAAAATTTCTTTCAAGTAATGCGTTCTTCTTCTAGATCACAAATGATACAAGTTAGGTAATGTTCAAATAAGTGGTCTGACCAATCGTCATTTTGATAGCATTTGTCCAGTCCACAGTGACCACATAGCATCTGAGCTCTTCATAGCAAGCCACCCGCGTTATCATTTTCAAACTGTGCAGACACTGTTGTTAGGAGGGGTGTTTAACTGCTCGCCCGGTGTGTGGGTTCTGCCTTTTTACAACCATATATTGCTTCAGTAGTTGTCATTCTCTCACTAGGATGCTCTGGAAAATTTTTATTAAGTTTTCAAGACCAAAAATATAGCCATGATCTGGTCCATCGTAAATAGTCTGATTATTCCTTGAACCTTTGTAGGTTGTATGAGCAAAGTCTATCATGCGGACATCAACTTTAGGATGGCTGTTTCCTTGGGAAACAGGGCAAGTGGTATGTTGACAATGGCCCTGGCTGTCCAAAGGTGTGGCTTTCTCTAGTCCTTCATAGTTTATGAGAAGTGAGCTAGAATAGAACCGGTAAGTGGTCTGTTTTTTTATCACAGATAACAGAGTTTTCAGCTGATATACAATGGATTCCACAAGTTCTGTTCTCAAATGCTTGCCGTTGTGAAGGAACTGATAGATGGCTTGCCTGAAACCATCAGGTGAAAGCTTGCGCCCATAGTATTTATCTTTGCAGAGATATTGGTTTGTGTCTGCCTGGTAAACCTTGAACAAAAAGAAAAGAAAAAAGCAACACTCTGCATTAGTTTTATGTCCTACAAACTGCAGTTTGGTAAGCTAACTTATATATGTTCTTCTGTAGCCTCAATGGTATAATGCCTGAATGTGCATTTCTATTCAGTCCTGCTAAGTAAGGTAGAACAGAATTGTAATGTTTTCAGGAGACGTATAGGGGGATCAAATACAAAAGTAGTAAAAGTAAGTTAGAATGGAGCAAGATATTCTATCCAATGTACAATACTGAATTATTTATTTACAATTTTTTATGCTGACTATCTACAAGGCTCCAGGTAGATACCTTAAGGCAGTGATGGCGAACCTTGGCACTCCAGATGTTCTTGGACTTCAATTCCCAGAAGCCCAAGCCCCCTGTAAATCCACATGAATGGGTTTGCTGCGATTCATCCACCCCGCGCTGCCCTCATCGCTCCCGGAAGCAGAAGTAAAATGCAACAAGGGCAGCGCGGGCCGGATGAATTGCAGTAAACCCATTCATGTGAAATCACAGGGTGCTTGGGCTTCTGGGAATTGAAGTCCAAGAACATCTGGAGTGCCAAGGTTCGCCATCACGGCCTTAAGGTCTCTGTGAGGTAAGTGAGGTTGACAAAGTTAGTAGTCAGAAGAGTGGGACAACACAATGCAAGTGTTCATTTTAAAGCATCAGTGTATCAATGTATCATATCACTGTTCAAGTGAACCAGCAAAGGGGGACAAAATATTTTTCAGAGAGAGAGGTTAGCATATATATAGAGTGGAAAGCAGTTACTTTTGGAGAGAAGAAACATTAAACCAGCTGATTGGCTGTTTTGATTAAAAATACCGTCAATGACTATTTGTTAAATATTGGCTCTTGCCACCTTCCAGTTAGTGTGCAAAACAAACTAAGCACAATGGCATTGCCTGCTGCAAGCTCAACACTTATGGAGATCAGTTTCTCTAAGATTTACTTAATTTTTTCTCTCTTTCAAAGGTATTACTCCTGTTCAACTGAAGGACAGCAAGGGCAATCTGAGCCTCATAGCCTGTCCACAAACAGATTGGTGCAATTCCTTGGCTAATGCACCAAAGGAATGTTCAGTGATGATATGGTAGAAGTTTAACCAGACAAAAACCAACAATGGTGATGACATGTTTGTCAGTGGAATCATGACCAACTCACAAACACCATAAAAGACAGGTAGTCACCACAGGTTATCATGCGACTTTCATGCTGGAGTGAGAATTTGAGGCTGCATCATTGTGGTTCATACACTGTCCATTCATTACATCACACTAGTTCTTCTGCATCAGCTTTCCCTCACCATATAATTTTATCTAATATTAGTTGCTTGAGAGAACACACTTAGGCAATTTTTTTCTTCTGAAATTTCTCTTGAGATGTAGCAGGGGCACAATTTCTTATAAAGAATTATTCTACCTTATGAGTTCAAACACCGAGAGTTGGTTGCCATTTTTCAACTGCTCTTCAAAATAATCGACAACGTCAACCATCAAAATTAGAGGCTAGCTTAAAAGACCACCTTACCTCCAAAAGTAAAGAACTAATGTAAGAATGATGTCCTCTGTCAATTCACAATCTATATAAAGTTATAGACTGCATGTTATCTTGAAATGTGAATGGGAACAATTATTTTTGGGCTCGACGTTAAACCATTGGGTACATGGTTTCTAATGTACAGTCCAATTTAATCCATAGTGGAATATTAAAATAGGCCTTATATTAAGTCAGACCACTGGGGCATCTTGCTTTGTATTGTTTACTCCAATACTGTCTGTCTAGGAGAGTTTTCCAAAACCAGACAGTGGTGTTTTATCTAACCCTAATTGGCAATGCTGGCCCGTTAGTTAAAGCAGGGGTTCCCAACCTTTTTACGCCATGAGCGGGTACCGAGGGGCGGGCCGCACTCGGGGAATGCGGGGCAGATGCTTAGTATCTGTCCCTCGTTCCAGCCCCCCGGTTACACCTCTAGGTCCTGAGCAGCTGACCCAGGGTGACCCTGCCCTTAGGCTGCTGTTGATGAATGCCAGGTCGGTATGTAATAAGGCCCCCCTGATACAAGATTCCATTATGGGGGAGCGGGCCGACCTGGCATGTATCACTGAGACCTGGCTGAGACCAGAGGATGGGGTTCCTCTGCCAGAAATGTGTCCAGCTGGGTTCAGTATTTGGCACCAGCCTAGGGATGAGGGTAAGGGCGGTGGCGTGGCCATCATAGCCAGGGAGTCACTGGGAGTCACCAGGGCTACCGCTCCACAAATTCTGGGTTGTGAGGCCCTGCTTCTGCGTCTAGGCTCTAAGGGTCAGTTGGGAGTCTTACTCCTGTACCTGCCCCCTTGCAGGGTAAGGGACTCCCTGCCTGAGCTCCTCGAGGCCGTCTCAGCGTTGGCGTTGGAGTTCCCTAGACTGATGGTTCTGGGGGACTTCAATTTGCCTTCGCTGGGGACTGGCTCCGAGGTGGCTCAGGAGTTCATGGCTTCCATGGCAGCTATGGACCTGATTCAGGTAATTCAGGGCCCGACCAGGGGCAGTGGCCACACACCAGATTTAATCTTTTTGTCGGAGCAGTGGCAGAGTGATCTGAGACTACGGAAACTAGACATAACACCTGTGCCATGGTCAGATCATTATTTGGTGGCTCTAGACTTCCTGGGTGCGACGCTTCATCGTAGGGAGGCAGGGCCTATTAGAATGGCCCGCCCCCGGCAACTGATGGATCCTGATGGATTCCAGAGGGAACTGGGGGATTTCCCTCTGGATCGGCAACACGATTCGCCCGAGGCGCTGGTTGACCTGTGGAACAGGATGACAACAGCGGCCTTGGATGAAATCGCACCACTACGGCCTCTCAGAGCTCATGGAGCTAGGTCATCTCCGTGGTTCACAGATGAACTGCGGGAGCTCAAACGGGCAAAGAGACGCCTAGAGCGCCGCTGGGTGAAGACCCAGAGAGACTCCGATTGGACACTAGCTAGAGCCGCTATTAGGGCCTATCTAGTGGCGATGGAGGTGGTGAGGCGGCAATACTTCACCACCCTTATTGCCTCTGCTGATAATCGCCCAGCCACCCTGTTCCGGGTTACCAGGTCTCTCCTTGGTAGGGGGACCCCGGTGCCTGGTTGGCAGGGGTCGGCTGAGGACTTTGCTGACCATCTAGTGGAGAAAATCGATCGGATTCGCTCGGGGTTTAATCCTGGCGTGGATGGGGAGAGTCCGGAGGGAGCTGGAGCACAGTCTTGCCATACCATCTGGGACCGGTTTGATCCAGTTGCCCCTGATGAAGTGGACAGGCTCCTTGCAGCTGTGCGCGCCACTACCTGCCCATTGGACCCCTGTCCCACCTGGTTGGTGAAAGCCTCCAAGGCGGTGACAGGTGGCTGGGTTGGGGCTATGATCAATGCATCATTGCGGGAGGGGGTGTTTCCTGCACCTTTAAAACATGCCTTGGTGCACCCCCTCCTGAAGAAACCTTCCCTCGACCCAGCTGTCCTAACCAACTATAGGCCTGTCTCCAACCTCCCCTTTTTAGGGAAGGTGTTGGAGAAGGCAGTGGCGCGTCGGCTGCAGGGGGTACTGGATGAAGCGGATTATCTGGACCCCTTTCAGTCAGGATTCAGGCCTGGATATGGTACCGAGACGGCATTGGTCGCACTGATGGATGATCTCTGGCGGGAGCGGGACGGTGGTCACCCATCCGTCCTTGCTCTTCTTGACCTCTCAGCGGCTTTCGATACCGTTGACCACGGTATCCTTCTGGAACGGCTCCAAGGATTGGGAATCCAGGGCACTGTGTGGTCCTGGTTTTCCTCATTTCTGAGGGGTCGGACCCAGTCGGTGTGGTTGGAGAGTGAGAGGTCGAGTCCTAGGCCCCTCAAATGGGGGGTGCCTCAGGGCTCGGTGCTCTCTCCTCTCCTATTTAACATCTACATGAAGCCGCTGGGTGAGATCATTCGTTCCCATGGGGTGCGGTACCATCAGTACGCGGATGACACTCAGTTGTACATCTCGGCCCATGGGGACCCCAGTGATGCCGTCAAAGTCCTTTCCAGGTGCCTGGAAGCTGTTGGGGTCTGGATGGGGGCTAACGGGCTACAACTGAATCCCAGCAAGACTGAGTGGCTATGGATAAGGGGTCCTGCGTTAACCCAGGAGCTACCATCTTTGGTTCTGGATGGGGCTATTTTGCCCCAGACAGACCCGGTGCGCAACTTGGGGGTCCTCCTGGATTCGCGGCTACTGCTAGAAGAACAGGTGGTGGCTGTGACCAGGAGGGCTTTCGCCCAACTTCGGGTGATTCGCCAGTTGCACCCACTCCTGGACCGGGACTCCTTGCTCATGGTCACTCACGCTCTGGTCACCTCCAGACTAGATTATTGCAATGCGCTCTACATGGGGCTGCCCTTGACGACCATTCGGAGGCTACAGCTGGTCCAGAATGCAGCAGCCAGGGTGGTGATGGGGTGTGGGCATTATGCCCATGCTTTGCCACTGCTCCGGGAGCTGCACTGGTTGCCAGTTTGTCTCCGGGTGCAATTCAAGGTGCTGGTTTTGACCTTTAAAGCCCTATATGGTAGTGGGCCGGGTTACCTAAGAGACCGCATCGCCCTGAGGACGTCTGTCCGTCCAACCAGAGCGGACTGGAGGGGCTCTCTAATTGTTCCATCAGCCAGAGGGGCTCGCCTCTCTGGCACAAGGAGGAGAGCCTTCTCCGTGTCTGCGCCGGCCCTCTGGAACCTCCTGCCAACAGAGCTACGTCTCCGGACGGAATTGCTGCCTTTCAGAAAAGAACTTAAAACCTGGCTGGCGGGTCAAGTGTGGGGTGCAGGTGGAAGGGTAACCTCCATTGGGTGGTTGGTGTAGAAGAACTCTTCCCCATGGTGCCTTTGGATCCTGCAGCCCTTGTTTTTAGGGGGTGGGTAGTTTTAACTGTTTTTAACATGTGTTTTTAATTTTTATTGTGAACCGCCCTGAGTTGGCTTTGGCCGAGTGAGCGGTATATAAATGTGACAATTAAATTAAATTAAATGAGCCAGACCACATACCCCAGACAGCTGAGCGGGCTGGTCACATAGTTTCCCCTGGCATAAATGCTGCCATAAAACGCATCTGAGGCTGTCGTAAATCCAAACGAGTTTATGACAGCCGTAAATGCATCCGCTTCTGCTTCCGGTGCGGCAGCGACACGAGCTACATGGAAAGGTCTGGCCCATGGGGCATAGGTTGGGAACCCCTGAGTTAAAGTGATAAAATGTAATAGAACTGAAAATAGACCTGAATCCTGGTGGTCAGTTAGTGGCCATTAAGGGCAATTGACAATCCCTAGAGATGGCAAATAGAACTTAATAAGTGGTAATTATTAAGGATCATTCATGGGTTGATGCTGTCAGTGACATGAAAGCATAGATAAGTAGATCAGCACACTCAGAATTGGAATAGGTCTTGGTTAGATACAGGAAAGTTTTTCTTTTTCCTCCCCCCTCCCCTTACATTAGACAACTGCTACGCAGAGTCATACCAATTTGGGCATTTAATAAAAGCTGAAAGCGAGGTCCTGCAAAAATGTGCTGCAGAAATGATGAACTACACTCCTTCCCATCAAAAGGAAAGAGAATGCAGGTGGGCTTAGCACTGACTCCCCCAGGTATTGCAAAGTCACATTTCCCAAGCCTAACTCCTGCTAAGTGCCAAAATTGCTAGTTACCATTCCGGTGCTACGAATCACAAACATTTCAAGTTCTTCCTCTCCTTGTCCCCCTCTGTGCCTCCTTCTTTTAAATATACAGTAGCTCTAGTCTCAAGCAGAGCAGTTTGGTTGTAAAATCAATAATGTTGTATGTGTCCCCCTCCCTGCCCCCATGCTGTTTTTTAAAACTAGCCCTGAGTTCTCAGTTGATGTGTTATAGTTTCATTCCAAGCCATATTTCTTTTCACAATTTAACAATGCACTCCCTGATGATAGCATGGTATGCCTTTTCTTAAACATAGGGAGCACCAGAACGAGTTCTTACCTGCATGCCACAAATACGAACACCAAGAGATGCCGATGTACTCTGTTCACATTTCTTTATCTGGCGTGCTTTCTTCTCTTCCGATGCGTCATCACCATGCTGTCTAGTTCCCATCTTTAAGTCCAGAATGCATGGGCAGTTGTACCTGGATACCACATTCTCAAGCAATAGGAATTCTGGACACATGTATTAAGGAAATAACTATCCCAGTGGTGGGCTCCAAAAAAATTTACTACCACACTGTGGGCGTGGCCAATTATGTGGGTGTGGACAGCTCTGTGAGTGTGGACAGCTCTGTGGGCGTGGCCAGGTGACTGGGTGGCCGTGGTTAAACTGCTGTATTTTAATGTGAGCTTTTGTGGATCAAGTCCATTTCATCAGACCATTAGTTAGCATTACACTTTGATGCTCTAATTTTCCTTTAAAGAGTAACTGCAGCAGAATAACTGCTGGCTCAGCATCACCCCACTCCGGGCGCCCGGACCCAGCAGCAAGGATGTTGGAGTCGTGTCAGGAGTGGGGTGAGAGGAGGAGGAGGAGATGGGCGGGGCAGGGCAGGGCCATGGGCGGGGCCAGCCAGTTTTACTACCGCTTCTCCCAAACCTGTCCGAACCTGCTGGAGCCCACCACTGAATTAACCCCGAAGCTAAGTTATAACTGTCGTAAAACTTTGCAGTTCAACTTTACTAGCTCCCATGACTGTCTCGACCTATTTGCCCTGTGGGAAGGCCCACTGCTTCAGCACTGCCTGTTCATCATTTACAATCCTCACTAAAGGCTAGTGAAATCTTTCCAGCTTTAGGGATCATCAGCCAATGCATTAAGGTTGACAGGTAGCTCTTATTACACAACTACCTTTAAGATGTGTTATTAGGTGGGGCTGGGGAATAATGAGTCTATGGATAGATTTTTCTATGTACAGAATCTTTTTCTTGTTCTTGATTGATAGTAAAATACGGCAGCAAGAAAAAGCAGCACAAATGCTACTTTTGATTAATGTTTCTTTTTGAAATATTTAAGTTGAACTGTAGGGTTTTTCAGTCAGATGGAATTTAGGTAATATAAGTACAGTACAAAACCTTTTTATTATTCAGAAACCTATTTTTCTCCTATACCAGTGATGGCAAACCTTTTAGAGAGCAAACTGCAACCCAAACCCACTTATTTATCACAAAGTGCCAACATAGTCACAGGAGAGGAAGGAAACACTCTCATTGGGCAGCTGGGCAGAGGGGAGGGGCAAACTCTGTGCTGGAGGAAGGAGGAAGCGCTCCCATTGGGCTGCTGGGCAGAGAGGCAGGGTGAACTCTGTGCTGGGGGAGGGAGGAAGTACTCATATTGGGCTGATGGGCAGAGGGGCGGGGCAAACTCTCTGCTGGGGTGACTGCACAGGTGCCCACAGAGAGGGTTCCGAGTGCCACCTTTGGCACATGTGCCATAGGTTCACCACCACTGTCCTATACAGTGTGGATTGTAAGAGTGAAGCTCAAAATCTATGATACGTCAGTTTTATTTTTCTTTAATTTTATAATATAGTATGTTATAAAGTAGAATTTCTATCCCATGTCAGCAGGTCTACATTATAGTATAAATATAAAAATAGTATGCATAAATAAATAAAAACATGTAGGAATCTTGTACAGCAACAAACATGGCTACCTCTTTGGAGCATATCTGTCAAGTTTTGGGAAATTTCTGTCAAATAAGAGAAATTTCCTGGCCAAAACAGGAAACTGGACAGCTATGCTTATTCTGTGCTGGCCTTCAGTCTAACTCCAGTCTAATTGCAGTCTAACTAATCCGAGATGATGGCGAGAAAGAGTGTAAAATACAGTGGTTTGACAGAAATTTCCTGAAACTTGACAGGTATGCTTTGGAGATGATCAAAGATTATTAACATGCCCTTGCAATTTTAAAATGAATATTCTGGTATTTTTAAATCATTAGATAGAATTTTCATAAGGTCTGATTATATAGGCAAACTCTAGTAGAAAATATTTATGATTTAGATTCCATGCTATTAATGTCTACTCAGAAATAAGTGTCATTGAGTATTAAAGAGCTTCCTCCCAGGTAAATGCGTAAAGGATTGGTGCTTCAGTTACTATGGAATTTATATTACTGTATACCTGTTCAGCAGAAACTGTATTCTAGTTTGTGTCTATCATGTCAGGATAGACAAAAGCGAAGTGAAGCAATTACATTTATATACAGTCTCATTAGCACTTAGTGCACTCTTTGGGCAATTCACAAGTTAATTAGCATTTTGCCCCCAACATGCTGGGTACTCATTTTACTGATCTCAGAAGGATGGAAGGCTGAGTCAACCTTGATCCCTGTCAGGATCAAACTCACAACCTTTTGGCTGCAGTACAGCAGCTTAACCACTGCACCACCAGGGCTCATCTACCACTATCACTGTTAGACAATTACTCATAAGCAACCCTAGCTGGATTGTGTGCTATAGTTTGTTTTTTATCCACGACTACTAGATGCTATAATAAGTACTGTACAAATTATCTGTGAAAGATGTTGGTTTCGCTATCCATCTATTATTAAAATTTAAAAGTTAACAGAATGGGGTTGGGAGGAATTCTGCTTTGCAGACTTGGGACTATAAACAATCAGTCATCAGCATAGGATACGATGAGGTTTGTTCTCATTATACTTGGAAGACATGCGGTTGAGATGCTGTTTGTGGCAGTGGAGTCCCCATGGGTTATAGTTGTTCTTTTCTGGCTGGTTCCCATTGGCATCTTCCATAACTACAGAAACGTCTCTGGAGTGCTGAAAATCACTTTGCAATATTGCTTTTCCCTGGCAACTGAACACAGCACAAAAAAGAAAGAAGAAATATGGTCAGCTAATTACCGAGAAGCAACAAAACTTACCACTTTGCCTTTGAACTCAGAAGTACCTGTATATATCCCAGTGATTTCAATGGGACTCACAGTACAATCTTGAGCACACAAGACCCATTCCTGAAATCCCCATGCATTCAGTGGGGCATGATCTCCAGTGTGTTTAGACTGGCTTCCCGGTAGAGTAAGCCTATATATTTTTCTATTTCACAAATAAAGTTAACAGGCCAGAATTTTTCATTATGTCCACATGTGCAAGCATTCACTGCATAGGCATTTAGTTTTCTTGGTGTGTGTGTTGCACAATGTGCAAGTAATTCCTTGCACACGCATAAATCCTGTTTGTCACAGCAAGGTGGTCTCTGGCCTGTGTAATGGCAAACAAGACACTGGGTGAATTATAACACACTGCTTTTGCTGCAACAGGACCGTGGCCACTGAATGTCATTATTCCCAGGTAAACACAAACATTTACTCCCTTTGTATATTTATTTTTTCCTTGCAGCCTTTGGTGTGCTGCAATAGTTTTTAGAGTTTTAGAGCTTTAGAGCTTTTTAGGGGTTAAATGTGTATATGTGGGGTGGGAGGATGTTGATAATTTTGTATAGTTGTATTTTGTTTAGGTTTTGTTGGGTTGATAAGTGTCCCCCCCCCCCAATCTCGTTGTTCTGTGCAGGACAATTACAATAAAGATCTATCTATCTATCTATCTATCTATCTATCTATCTATCTATCTATCTATCTATCTATCTATCTATCTATCTATCTATCTATCTCATGGGAAGGAGCCCTCGTGGCACAGTGGTTAAACTGTGGTAAGGTAAAGGTAAAAGTAAAGGCTGCCCTTCCTCGAAAGCCAGTTGTATCTGACTCTAGGGTTCAGTTCTCATATCTGTTTATAGCCAAATAGCCAGTACTGTCTGCATCTGCAGACATTTCCATGGACATGTGGCTGGCATGACTAAACACCAGAGTGCACAGAACACTGTTTACCTTCCCACCGAAGTAGTCCCTATTTATCTACTTGCAATTTCTTACTTTTAAACTGCTAGGTTGACAGGAGCTGGGATAGAGACGGGTGCTCACTCCACCGAGACTCCAATATCTCGAACTGCTGACCTGCTGACTTTCCAGTCATCAATCTCAACATCTTAACCACTAAGCCACTGCAGTCCCACTAAATGGTGGTACTGCAGCCAAAACAGCTGACATTGTGAGTTTAATCCTGACAGGCTCCAGGTTGACTCATCCTTCCATCCTTCTGAGGTCAGTAAAATGAGTACCCAGCGTGTTAGGGGCAAAAATACTACTGTATTTATCTTTTTAACCACCCAGAGAGTGCTGTAAGCACTATGGGGTAGTACTGTGATGGTGAACCTTGGCACTCCAGATGTTCTTGGACTTCAATTCCCAGAAGCCCAAGTCCCCTGTGAATCCACACGAATGGATTTACTGCGATTCATCCGGCCCGCGCTGCCCTCGTCGCTCCCGGAAGCAGAAATAAAATGCACCCGTATGGAGGAAGAGTTAACCCGGAAGAGCCTTAACCGTACGGGCGCGTTTTACTTCTGCTTCCAGGAGTGACGAAGGCAGCGTGGGCAGTAAATCCATTCATGTGGATTCACAGGGGGCTTGGGCTTCTGGGAATTGAAGTCCAAGAACATCTGGAGTGCCAAGGTTCACCATCATGGGGGTAGTACATAAGCACCATTACTATTGCTATTATTGTTGCTAACATAGGCATTGGCATTTGCCAGTTTTTGCTGAATCAGTTTTATGAGCCATTTTAGGTCTGTGTTAAGAGTGAAGAACAAAGAGAGATGACCCTTAAAGCAAGTGCTTCAAAAAGGGTGTGTGTGGTTTTTTTTTTTTAAATTACTATAAAAATGTGTTGAAGAAATCAAGAGATTATTACTAAACTGGCCAGCCTTTCGTTTTGCTTAAGAGGATTTAGTGGAAAAGAAGAGTAAGGGCTTGTCTGCATGGCTTCATTAAAGGGGGCTGCATTGGGCTAAATGGGATTGCTTGTCTATATTGTGAAGTAGCTAGAGGAAACAGACACTTCTGGAAACTGGCAACTTAAATATGGTACTTTCTCTGCTCCATGGGAGGGCAGAGGAAGTAAAAAAAATTTGCATTGTATCAGGGCAGTGCCAACGTACTGCATCACTTGTTTAAAAACTTGAAAAATTGAAGCAGGAGTAGACGCAAGGGGACAAACCTTTGTTTTCAAGAGTGGGTGAGAACTTGTCTGTAGCTGAATCCATGGCCATTGGTAGTGGATTTGGCTGCAGGCAGTTTCTTGACCTATATAGAGCAAAGGAAGTGTTTATTTACCAGTGTCCTTAGGTAGTTATTTTCTCTAGCCACTTCACAATACAGGAAATCCAAGGAGGAAGACTTGCTTTGGTTCATTTCCATCAACCGCACACATTTCATTGGAAATGAAATAAAATTGAGTTCTACCATGATCAAGAACAGTAGAATCTCCTGACAGGGTCCTAGAAAAGTGCAGGTAGAAACACTTGGGAGAGACTAGTTGACTCCAGTGATTATGTTGTGTGATCACTGGAAAAAGGAAAAACCAGTCTGTCCACACAAAAGACCAAATAGTAAGCTAAATGGCCATTTGATTGTACCATCCGCTTGAAATTATTTCATTGCTTTTCTGTTTGCTGGGAGGTAATGTTGCCGTACATTGCTTCCATTTCCACTTAGAATCCTTGCTTTTTGAGCTGCCATTGCAAATGAGAACAATCCAAGCACAATCAAGAAATGATCACACCTGTGTATCGCCAAGTTTGGATTGCCTACCTGTCTTTGATGGTGTTTGTGAGTTGGTCATGATTCCATTTGACAAACGTATCATCACCATTGTTGGTGTTTGCCTGGCTGAGCTTCTGCCATATCATCACTGAACATTCCTTTGGTGCATTAGACAAGGAATTGTGCCAATCTGTTTGTGGACAGGCTATGAGGCTCAGATTGCCCATGCTGTCCTTCTTCAGGTGTACAGAAATAACACCTTTAAAAGAAAAAAAAAAGAATTAAGTAAATCTTAGAGAAACTGATCTCCATGAGTGTTGAGCTTGCAATAGGCAATCCCATTGTGATTTGTTTTGCACACTAACATGGAGTTGGTACGAGCTAACATTTAACAGTCATTGACTGTATTTTTAATCAAAACAGCCAATCAGTTGATTTAATGTTTCTTCCCTCCAAGAGTAACTGCTTTCCACCATGCAGTATATATATGATGAGCTCTCTCTCTCTGTAGTTTAATTTAATCCAGTCTGTCATCCGAGACAATGATGAGTTTGCATATAGAAAACAGATTGAACAACTAGTCTTGTGGTGTAGTTGAAATATTCTTGAATTGAATGCAGGCAAAACTGTAGAAATGATAGTGGACTTTAGGAGGATTCAATCCCCATATTCATTGCTTACAATACTAAATAATCCAGTATTAATAGTGGAGTCCTTCAAGTTCTTAGGTATTGCCATATTTCAAGATTTAAAGTGGTCATCTAATATTAGGAACATCATTAAGAAAGCACCAGAGAAACTGTTCTTTCTGCGCCAACTCAGAAAGCTCAAGTTGCCTAAAGAATTGTTGATCCAGTTCTACAGAGGGATCATAGAATCCATCATCTGCACCTTTATAATTGTCTGGTTTGGTTCTGCATCTCAACAAGATAAACATAGACTCCAACGAGTAATTAGGACTGCAGAAAAAATTATTGCTGTTAATCTACCTTCCATTGAAGATCTATATACCGTACTACACGAGCTAAAAAGAGTGCGGAGAAAATATACAAAGACCCAACACATTCTGGCAATAACTTGCTCCAGCTTCTACCGTCGAAATGACGCTTTAGAGTATTAATACTAAAACAACCAGATACAAGGATAGTTTCTTTCTAAATGCCATCAATCAGTTGAATAACTAAATTGTGTGATTTTATTGTATTGTTATTGTTTCTCTAGGGATTAGCACCCATTATTAAGTGTAGTAGATGATCTAGTAAATGTAATTTTTAATTTTTCATGTATATAGAGAGCATATGTACCAAAGACAAATTCCTAGTGTGTTAGCACACCTGGCCAATAAAGGATTTTATTCTATTCTACTCTATCTGAGTGTTCAGTTGTTCAGCTTAATTCAGTCTTTCTGATTCAAAATGTGTTGGTCTCAGAAAGTTAGTAACTCTATACTCTCTTGCAACCATCATTTGCTTGAGAGATTCTTCTTTCTATTTTCTGCAACTTAGATCAAGTTAACTGCTGTACTGTATTATATTTTTGCAATCTACCTGACAATTTTATTTGAACACAAGTCTATTAAGCAAACATTCTTTTTTCTTCTTCTAAAGCTGTGCCTGAGTATTTGTTCAATAGTTGAACTAAGATAACAGAAAAGACAAATTTGAGTAGGGCTTGCATTTCTAAATATTCAGCCTGAATAATTGGAAACCCACTAGCTGCACCAACATGCAAATATTATCCAACAGTAAGTTCTCTTGTGCACAATAAATGAAGGTTGGCAGAGAGTGGATGGTGAGTCAAGGAGAAGTTCACAAGTAAAACAGTTCCACATTTTTGCCATTTAGCACCTCAGCAATTTTTACTTCTAATTCCTTATTTTTTGTACAGTAAAACCTCGCATAAAGAGTGCCTCACTTAAAGACTAACTCATTTAAAGAGCAGAATTTTATCTGAATGGTCGCCCTCGCTTAACAACTAAAAACAACCAAAAACTCGCTTAACAACTAAATTGGGGTTTGCACATGCCTGTCAAGTATCCCGGATTGGCGGGATTTCCCGTAATTCGGAGCTGCAAACTCTTCTTTCCTGCCGCCATCCGCTGCCATCCCTTAATTTGATGGTGGAGGAAACTAGTTACTGCACATCCCCTTCTGCGCAGAACCCTTCTAAGCATGCGTAGAAACCTTCTGCACATGCATAGAAGCCTTCTGCGCAGTCCCCTTCTGTGCAGAACCCTTCTACCCATGCATAGAAGGCTTCTGCGCATGCGTAGAAGGGTTCTGCGCAGAAGGGGGACTGCGCACAACCCTTCTACACATGCGTAGAAGGGTTCTGCGCATGCGTAGAAGGGTTCTGCACAGAAGGGGACTGTGCAGGTTCTGTATTCTCTGGAGCCACACTTGACAGGTATGGGTTTGCAATCCCCACCCCCCACCCGCCAGAAGTCACAATCGGTCACTTTCAATGATGTTTCACTTAAAGAGTTCTGCCAAGATAACACACTAGTCATAGCAAACACCCTTTTCCAGCAACACAAGAGGAGACTCTACACATGGACATCACCAGATGGCCAACATCGAAACCAAATTGACTACATACTCTGCAGCCAAAGATGGAGAACCTCCACACAGTCAGCAAAAACAAGACCTGGAGCGGACTGTGGCTCAGATCACAATCTACTGATTGCAAAATTCAGGCTCAGACTGAAGAAAATAGGGAAAACTAATAGGCCGGATAGATATGATCTAGACAACATACCCAAGGAATACACGGTGGAGGTGAAGAACAGATTCAATGGTCTGGAACAGATAGACAGAGTACCAGAGGAATTATGGACAGAGATGAGAGACATTATGCAGGAGGCAGCAAGGAAAACTATACCAAAAGAAAAGAAGCGCAAGAAAGCAAAGTGGTTGTCGGATGAAGCTCTTAAAATAGCAGAGGAAAGAAGGAACGCAAAAGGCAAAGGAGAAAGGAAAAAATACAATCACTTAAATAAAGAATTTCAAAGAAAAGCAAGGAGAGATAAGGAAAGCTACCTAAATGAACAGTGCAAAGAAATAGAGGAAAACAACACAAGAGGCAGGACTAGAGATCTCTTTAAAAAAATTGGGGAAGTCAAGGGAACGTTCAAAGCAAAAATGATCACGATAAAAGACAAAGATGGCAAAGAGTTAGTGGATGCAGAAGAGATAAAGAAAAGATGGAAAGAGTACACAGAGGAACTTTACAAAAAAGACCTAAACACCGCGGATAATAACAATGAGGGGGAAATTGAACTTGAACCAGACATCCTAGAGAGTGAAGTCAGAAAGGCCCTAAAAAGCACGGCAAACAACAAAGCCAGTGGATATGATGGTATTCCAGTTGAATTCTTCAAAGCCCTAAAAGATGATGGAATCAAGCTACTACATGATATATGCCAGCAGATTTGGAAAACGAAACAGTGGCCACAGGATTGGAAAAGATCAGTATATGTCCCAATCCCAAAAAAGGGCAATGCCAAAGAATGTTCAAATTATCGAACAATTGCGCTCATCCCACAAGCTAGCAAAGTGATGCTCAAGATAATGCAGGATAGACTACAGCAGCATGTAGAAAGAGAACTACCAGAGGTGCAGGCTGGATTCAGAAGAGGCAGGGGGACCAGAGATCGCATTGCCAACATACGTTGGATCATGGAGAAAACAAAGGAATACCAGAAACAAGCTTACTTCTGCTTCATTGACTACACCAAGGCCTTGTGGACCACAACAAAATGTGGCAAGTAATTAAAGAGATGGGAATACCAGAACACCTCATATGTCTCATGAGAAATCTGTACATGAGTCAAGAAGCAACAGTTAGGACAGAGTATGGAATGACGGAGTGGTTTGGAATAGGAAAAGGAGTAAGACAAGGCTGCATTCTGTCACCCTGCTTATTCAACTTATACACAGAGCACATAATGCGCAATGCAGGGATGGAGGAATCACCATATGGGATCAAAATTGCTGGGAGAAACATCAACAATTTGAGATATGCAGATGATACCACCCTAATGGCAGAAAGTGAAGAAGACCTAAAGAAGCTCCTGATTAGGTTGAAAGAAGAGAGTGCAAAAGCTGGCCTGAGACTCAATATCAAGAAAACCAAGATAATGGCAACAGGCGCTATAAGTCCCTGGAAAATAGATGGGGAAGAAGTAGAAGCAGTAACAGATTTTACTTTCTTAGGATCCAAGATCTCTGCAGATGGGGATTGCAGCCATGAAATAAAAAGGCGACTGATTCTTGGGAGACAAGCTATGAAAAACCTGGGGAACATAGTGAAAAGTAGAGATATCTCACTGCAAACAAAGGTCCGCATAGTCAAAGCAATGGTATTTCCGGTGGTAATGTATGGCTGTGAGAGCTGGACCATTAGAAAGGCTGAGCAAAGAAAAATAGATGCCTTTGAGATGTGGTGCTGGAGGAGAGTTTTGAGAGTCCCCTGGACAGCGAGGAGAACAAATAGGTCAATATTAGAAGAGATTAGCCCTGAGTGCTCCTTAGAAGGACAAATAACAAAGATGAAGTTGAAGTATTTTGGACATCAAATGAGAAGAGAGGATTCACTTGAGAAGGCCTTGATGCTGGGGAAGGTGGAGGGCAAAAGAAGAAGGGGACGGCCAAAGATGAGATGGCTAGATGGTATTGTAGACACAATGGGCACGGGGCTGTGTGGACTAAGGAGGATGGTGGAGGACAGAGGTGCCTGGAGAGCGATGGTCCATAGGGTCGCAAAGAGTCGGAATCGACTGTGCGACTGAACAACAACAAAGAGCAAACTTGCTTAAAGAGCAATCCTGTGGAATGCATTATGCTCTTTAAGCGAGGTACCACTGCATTTAAAACATTGAAAATTTGTGAAGTCATTGCCATATTCACTTATTACAAATTTTTCAAGCTCGTGATATTTTAGGGTTTTGCTACATAGCCTTTAACTGAAATACCAAATAAATACAAAAAAAAATTAGATCCTCTTTGAATTAAATTGTTGTCTTAAAAAGTAGTGAATGCACAAAATCAGGGGAAAAACCCCAAGAGAAATGATCACTTTTGCCAAGATTACTAAATTTGATAATTTGTAAATTCATTGCAGGGAGAAATAAGATGCATATTATGTGAGTAATTGTAGCTCAGTTAATACAACACACTTAGAGGAATGAACACATAGGTAGAAGAAAGTGAAATGGCACATTAATGACTTATTCCCAGCTCCTCTGATATCCATGGCTTCATATCTCTGGAAATGGGTGGATAGCTTATTAAAGTTTTTGTATCCAGTTAGGAAGTAACTGGCTGTTCAAATAGAATTCTAATTACGTCTTTGATTTTGAGAAGTTGGATGTATGCTCTGTCTTTTTCGGAAAACAGCAACAGGATCTCCGAAATGTACTTTTCTTAAAGCGCCACCCATTAACTGTGAATTTTACTTAATAGCTACTCTGGAATCCAAGGGATTTTGGAGCAACAAGACTCTAGCAATCAAAGTAGATATTGAAGAAGAGAATAATAAAAATATTTATGTGTTTATTTGGGGAGATCCTCTTCTAAATTATTCCAAACACAAGATCTGCTTCGTTTCTTGTTGACTACCTCCTTTCCATGCTGTTTTTAGTTTAGGGCAATACATGTTGCTACATATGTGAAATATTATCTACATAGGCCAGAACCTGTTCTATTTTAGAACAAGCAGAGCTTGTTTCAGCTTGTGTACTGCCCCAAGGACATAATACAAAGGGTTCTAGCCTTCATCTTTTCCTTTAAGCAACATCTCTGCTTGTTCTAAAATAGATCTTGTATTTGGAATAATTTAGAAGAGGATCATCCCAACATTGAACAGGCTGAAAGACACTTTTCAGGATATACTGCCAATAGCCGAGCGATAGGTTGTGATTAACTTTTCAATCGCCTTGAGGTGTTACTGGCATTTGTTTAAAAAAATTGGGTATTAATTTTGTTCTTTCTGATATTTATAATTTATTTAATTTGTTTAATCTTTTTATTGACTTTTATTGACTCTTGACTTTCTGGGGGCGACGCTTCATCGTAGGGAGGCAGGGCCTATTAAAATGGTCCGCCCTCGGCGACTAATGGATCCAGATGGATTCCAGAGGGAACTGGGGGATGTTCCTCTGGATCGGCTACACGATTCACCCGAGGCACTTGTCGACCTGTGCAACAGCAGCCTTGGATGAAATTGCGCCACTGCGGCCTCTCCGCGCCCGTGGGGTTAGGATGAACTGCGGGAACTCAAACGGGCAAAGAGACGCCTAGAGCGCCGCTGGGTGAAGACCCAGGATGACTCCGATTGGACACAAGCTAGAGCTGCTATTAGGGCCTACCTAGTGACGATGGGGGTGGTGAGGCAGCAATAATTCACCACCCTTATTGCCTCCACTGATAATCGCCCAGCCGCCCTGTTCTGGGTAACCAGGTCCCTCCTTGGTAGGGAGAGATCGGTGCCCGGTTGGCAGGGTTCGGCTGAGGACTTTGCTGACCATCTGGTGGAGAAAATCGATCGGATTCGTTCAGGGCTGAATCCCGGCGTGGATGGGGAGGGTCGCGGGGGGCACCGGAACACAGTCTTGCTGTACTATCTGGGATCGGTTTGATCCTGTTATCCCTGATGAAGTGGACAGGCTCCTTGCAGCTGTGTGTGCCACTACATGTCCTTTGGACCCCTGTCCCACCTGGTTGGTGAAAGCCTCCAAGGTGGTGACAGGTGGCTGGGTCGGGTCGATAATAAATGCATCATTACGGGAGGGGGTATTTCCTGCACCACTAAAACATGCTTTGGTGCGCCCTCTCCTGAAGAAAATATCCCTTGACCCAGCTGTCCTTAACAACTACAGGCCGGTTTCCAACCTGCCCTTTCTGGGTAAGGTTTTGGAGAAGGCGGTGGCACGCCACCTGCAGAATGGTCTGGAGGAAGAAGATTATCTAGACCCCTTTCAATCAGGATTCAGGCCCGGGTATGGTACGGAGACGGCATTGGTCGCACTGATGGATGAGCTCTGGCGGGAGCAGGATGGGGGTTATCCATCCGTCCTTGCTCTTCTTGACCACTCAGTGACCTTCGATACCGCCGACCACGGTATCCTTCTGGAACGGCTCAAAGTACTGGGGATCCAGGGCACTGTGTTGTCCTGGTTTTCCTCTTTTCTGGAGGGCCGTACCCAGTCGGTGTGGTTAGAGAGTGAGAGGTCCAGCCCTAGGCTCCTCAAGTATGGGATGCCTCAGGGCTTGGTGCTCTCTCCTCTCCTATTTAACATCTACATGAAGCCACTGGGTGAGATCATTCGTTCCAACGGGGTGTGGTACCATCAGTACGCGGATGACACCCAGTTGTACATCTCAGCCCGTGGGGACCCCAGTGATGCTGTTGAAATCCTATCTGGATGCCTGGAGGCCATTGGGGTCTTGGTGGGGGCCAATGGGCTTCGGCTGAATCCCAGCAAGACAGAGTGGCTGTGGATAAGGGGGCCCGTGTTATCCAGGGAGCTACCATCTTTGGTACTGGATGGGGCTATTTTGCCCCAGACAGACCCAGTGCGCAACTTGGGGGTCCTTCTGGACTCGCGGCTGCTGCTAGAAGAACAGGTAATGGCTGTGGCCAGGAGGGTTTTTGCCCAACTACGGGTGATTCGCCAGTTGCGCATGCTCCTGGACCGGGGCTCCTTGCTTATGGTCACCCACGCTCTGGTCACTTCCCGACTAGATTATTGTAATGCGCTCTACATGGAGCTGCCCTTGACGACCATTCGGAGGCTGCAGCTGGTCCAGAATGCGGCAGCCCGGGTGGTGATGGGATGCGGACGATATGCCCACGCCTCACCGCTACTTCGGGAGCTGCACTGGTTACCAGTTTGTCTCTGGGTGCAATTCTAGGTGCTGTTTTTGACCTTTAAAGCCCTATATGGCAGTGGGCCAGGATACCTTAGAGACCGCATCATCCCAAGAGTGTCTGCCTGTCCAACCAGAGCAGACCGGAGAGGCTCTCTAATAGTGCCATCAGCTAGGGGTACACATCTATCCAGCACCCGAAGGAGGGCCTTCTCCGTGTCCGCACCAACCCTCTGGAACCTCCTGCCAACAGATCTAAGACTTCAAAGAGAATTGCTGCCCTTCAGGAAAGGATTGAAGACCTGGCTGGCAGGGCAGGTGTGGGGCCCGAATGGGAACACGGTCCCCGCCTGCTGGCTTATGTAAACAATTAAGAACTCTCTCTTCTTCTTTTTATAGTGGGTGGGATGGGTGGGTGGGATATGGGTTTTTTAAAGTGGGTGGGATATGGGGCTTTTAAAGTGTTTTTATGTGTTTTTAGAACTTGTTGTAATGCCGCCCTGAGTCGGGTTCTGCCTGAGTGGGCGGCATATATAAATATGACTATTAAAATAAATTAAATTAAATTAAATTGTAAAGATTTTTTAAAATATGTTGTACGCCACCCAGAGTGGAAAAATATCTCAGATGGGTGGGATATAAATGCAAATAAATAAATAAATAAATAAATAAATAAATAGTGATAGTAACATAGGCCACAGTTACTGTTATTTTGTTTGCTTGGGTTTTTCTTGCCATTTCCTAATGGTCAGTTGCTCAGCACCCTCTGCTGGCACATGTGCTGTTCTTATTCATGCTCCTTAAAGAGCCTCCTCGAAGACTGTGGCCTTTTTAACCACAATTGGGCATACCCCATGCAACGGTCACCTTGTGCTGGCTAATCTTTCTCACACTAGGTCAGACAAAAGAAACTGCAGAATGAACTCAACAAAACATGGCTTCAATTGGGCAGTTTCATGTCTGTCCAAAGACATGGAAAAAGAGAAAGAACTCAATCAGATTATGGTGAATGAGTTCCAGGCTAAATGATTCCTCCCGCTCAAGTGTGGTTTGGAAAAGACAGAGTCTATTGCTATTTTCACACGTAAATACAAACTGTAGAAGTTTTTTTTTAATTAAAAGATTCTGAAGAAGCTGCATATCCGCATACTTACTAAAAACTGCATATTGGCAGTGTGATTTATCAATCTTTTTAAGGCCACTCATACACTAAAAATGCCACCCATCCACAATCTGACATCAATATTTTGATTGTTTAGGTTCAAATTGTGTAAGCAACAATGGTTGGCCTTTGTCCCAAGGAAGAAATAAGCACAGTAAAATAAGACAAAGAAGAGATGATCACTGTTGTGTCCTAATAGTGTAACCTTCTACATGTGATATCAATGTATCTGAACCAATGTAACCTTGCCAATGAGTAACAATGTAACCTTCAGCTGTATCACATAAACCCTGTAATAGGACGCGAGCTAATGACCACCAGCTGGCAGCAGCGAGCGTCCAAGCTCTCTTGGTTCAAACCCATCAAAGACCGCAGCGCGGGAAGTTTCCCGCCGCTACCTACACCTGGACAAGAAGGGCGTGACCAGCCATGACGTCACGCGGACCAGTAGCCAACGGGCTACTGTGGAGCCACATTCAAATACGTTACTGCCTTATATATAGAGCTGTTCGTCCGCCATTACCTCATGTTCCCTCTGACCACCATGCAATAAACCTGAGTTAACCCAGCCTTTGGCTGTGCCTTGTGTCTTGACTCTCATACACCAAATTGGCGACGAGGATGGGATGATGGATCCCCACGGAGCCAGGACACAGAGCGGGTTCAACATCACCAAACCGCAAGACTGGGAGCTCTTTGAGATGGACTTCCAGGCGGCACTGGTGGAGCTCAAAGTCAAAGAAGACGACGAGGAAAGGAAGAGGGCCATCCTCACCCGCATGCTTGGGATGGAAACCAAGCGGACGCTGGTGGGCATCCTTGCACCGAAGAAGATGAGCGATTTCAAAGCCGGTGACATCATGAAAATGCTGCGTGAGCGTTTCCGACCCTCGAGGGCAATGTTTCCTGCTCGGAGTGCGTTTTGGAGGCGAGTTCAAGCGCCGGACGAGTCGGTAGAAGCCTTCGTAACGGCTATGAGGGTAGCCGCCGCCCCCTGCAAATGGGACCACATCCTAGAGATGGCCCTCAGGGACGGAGTGCTGTGTGGCCTGAAGGACAAGGAAGTACAGCGCAGCTTGATGAACAGAGAGCCACCACCCACACTGGAAGAGGTTGTAGAGGCCGCGGAAGCCGCGGAGTCCACGAACGCTGGAGTAGACGAGATGCACAAGTGGCGTGAGTGGCGTCCGAGGGCCGGCAAGGCGGAAAACTCATCGCACGGGAAGTCCGGTCAGTCGGTGCATGCAACCCGACCGACCTCGAAGTCGTCGTCAGAGAGTAGCGATGGCGAGGAGGTCCAGAAGGTCCGGAGAGGCGGGCGCCGCTGCGATGGTTGCGGAGCGGCCCATGAGCGCGTGAAGTGCCCATTCAGGAAAGCCGAGTGTTTCAACTGCGGACGTCGGGGGCACATCGCCAAGGCGTGCAGAAAATGGAAAGAGGGCCGGAGACATTCGCAAGACCGTTCAGCCAGACCGGACCGTCCAGCGAGGCCCAAAGATGGCGCCCGGGCCACGAGGAAGCAGGACGGCGTGGGCCGCATCTCGGACGACAGCGAGGGCGACGCTCCTGTGTTCAACGTGTCTGCGGGACAGCCCCATTACTTTGTTGAGGTACTAGTACAAGGGACCCCTATTAGGATGGAAGTTGACTCGGGGTCCTCCTATTCTATAATTCCCCAGAGAGAGTTCTTGAAAATCGACCCCCACGTGCGGCCCAAACTTAAAGCGTTGAGGGCCACACTACGGGACGTTCAGGGGAACAGCATTCCAGTGTTGGGGGTCGGAACGTTCCGGGTTCGTTTTAAGAGACATTCTGCGGAACTTCCCCTAGTGGTGCTAAAAGGGGGGAGTTGTAGCCTCCTCGGAACACAGTGGTTTCAGCCCTTAGGCCTGTTCATAGGGGGGGTGCATGCCGTAGGCGAGGACCCAATACAAGCAGTATGTGACGCACACCCCGCCGTTTTTAAAAGTGGACTGGGAAAGTTCAAGGGACCCCCTGTAGCCTTCGACTTAGACCCGGAGGTCCGCCCGATAAGACTTAAACCGCGCAGGGTACCGTTCGCGCTTAAGGACAAAATAGAGGCGGAACTGGACAAACTGGTGGGTCAAGGAATTCTCGTTCCTGTGGATTCCGCGGAGTGGGAGACTCCAATTGTAACAGCACTGAAGGCTAACGGGGAGGTGCGCATTTGCGCTGATTATAAGTGTACCATTAATAAGGCAATCCGCCCTAATGCATACCCGGTGCCAGTGGTCAGCCACCTTCTGGCCAGGCTGAATGGGGGAAAGTGTTTCGCTAAACTTGATTTAGCACAGGCCTACCAGCAACTCCCAGTAACCCCCGCCACAGCGGAGGCACAAACAATAGTCACACATAAGGGGGCGTTCCAGGTGTCGAGGTTACAGTTCGGCGTGAACTCGGCACCTGGCATTTTTCAGTCGCTAGTGGAACGCCTCCTGAAGGGGCTGGAGGGGGTGTTGCCATATTTTGATGACGTGTTGATAACGGGGGGGAGTAAGGCCGAGCTGGCCCGTAGATTGGATAAGGTCCTGGCCGTGTTCGAGAAAGCGGGGCTGCGACTGAGAAAAGACAAATGTGTATTTTACGAAACAGAGGTTGAGTTTTTAGGGTTCCGTGTCACACCCGAGGGAATTAGGCCGTCCAAATCTAAGGTAGCCGCCATTAAGAAAGCCCCTCGCCCCACTTCCAAAACCGAGCTTCAGTCATTTCTGGGGCTTCTCAATTTCTACCATACCTTCCTTCCACGGAAGGCGTCTGTTGCCGAGCCGCTTCATCGGCTGCTTAAGAAAGAGGAAAAATGGCTGTGGGGTGACGAGCAAGAAAGAGCGTTCTCAGAGTTAAAGCAACTCCTCACATCCGAGGCAATCCTGACTCATTTCGACCCCAAACGGCCCATAGTTTTGGTCTGCGATGCATCCCCGGTGGGGGTGGGGGCGGTGCTTTGCCACGTGTTAGGCGACGGAAGGGAGGCCCCGATAGCGTTTTATTCAAGGTCCCTGTCCCAAGCAGAGCGGAATTACGCACAAACCGATAGGGAGGCACTAGCGATAGTAGCGGGAACCAAGAAATTTCACGATTTTCTGTATGGTCGGCCGTTCAAAATCGTTACTGATCACAAGCCCCTGTTAGGAATTTTCACTGCAAATAAGCCCACGCCACAGATCCTGTCCCCGAGGATGCTGCGGTGGGCTATCTTTCTTAACGCATATCAACATGAATTAGAATACCGGCCAGGGAAGGAAATCAGCCATGCAGACGCACTCTCACGGTCGCCGTTACCATTGTCGGACGACCAGAAGGCGGGGGTAAGAAGAGACCGCCAGGTATTGCTAATAGAGGTTTTAGAGTCGCCCCCGATAGTACCGGCCGACATTGCCCGGGCGACCGGAAAGGATAGAACACTAGAGAAGGTATGCTCGTGGGTGCAGAAGGGGTGGCCGGCGTCATCCCCAGGCACGGAATTCGACCCATTCTTCCGAAAGCGAGTGGAGTTGTCTTTAGAGAGGGGGTGCCTGTTGTGGGGCCAACGGGTGGTGGTTCCTACGTCCCTGCGGCCGAGGGTGCTTAAGCTGTTGCACGTCAGCCACCCGGGGATCGTCCGTTCCAAGGCGTTGGCCCGGAGTTACTTCTGGTGGCCCCAGCTGGACGCCGACATAGAGCAGATGGTTGGCACTTGTGAAGCATGTCAATGTTCTCGACCGGAGGTGGCCCGCCTACCACATAGGGAATGGGACGCAGCGAGGGGACCGTGGTCCAGGGTGCACGTAGATTTTGCTGGCCCATTCCGGGGAACCATGTTTCTCCTGGTGGTGGATGCATATTCTAAGTGGCTGGAGGTCATTCCGGTAAAGAGCACTTCCTCCGCCACTACCATTCGACAGCTAAGGAGGGTTTTTTCCACGTTCGGTTTACCCGACACTTTGGTCAGCGACAACGCCAGTTGTTTCACGTCCACTGAGTTCGCAGCATTCATGGAGGCAAATGCAATTCGGCATGTCACATCCGCGCCGTTTCACCCGGCCACGAATGGCCAAGTGGAACGGTTGGTGCGCACCACAAAAGATGCGCTGCGGCGCATGGGCTCGGGAGATCTAAATCACCAAGTTTGTCAATTTCTATTAGCGTACAGAGTGACCCCCTTAGCGTCTGGTTACTCGCCGGCCGAGCTGCTGATGCGGAGGAAACTGACCACGCTTTTGTCCAGGCTAGACCCGTCGAGGGTCGAGGACAAAGGGAAGAACATAGGGTTAGCGGTCTCGAAAGGTTTCGGCATAGGCGATCCTGTACATTGCAGGAACTATGCCAACGCAGGCCCAGCCTGGGTGCCAGGGACGATAATAGAACAGACGGGGCCAGTGTCCTATCGGGTGGAAACTAGCACCGGCCTCCTCTGGAGGAGGCACGCTGATCAACTGAGGCACCGAGTGAGCGAGGGGCCGACCAGTGGAGCACAGCGACATGATTCAGCGATAGGGTTCTCCCCCACCCGTTTAGCCCAAGGGGGAGACAGGGGGGAAAGCAGCGAGCCCGACTCATATCCTTTTGATACCCCAGTTCTATCCGAGCCCGGGGGGAGGGAAAAGGAGTGTGCGGCCGCCGCTGCCGCTTCCCCCGAATCCGATTTTGATTTTGATTTTGTGAGCCGGGGGGGTTTTCCGGAGTGTTCCCCCACCCATCCAAGCGAGAAGAGGGGTTTTTCGTTAGTCCCCAGTGCCCCCGGTTCTTCCCAAACAAAGCACACACCTCCCAACAAAGCCGCAGAGCCGCGGCAAACCACTAACAAGTCATCCTCTCCGATTGCAGGGCAGGAAGCCAGGGAGCAAGGAGGAGGGAGCGAAGCCGGGGCAGGGCAGCCCGCGCCGAGACCCCAGCGTGTTCGAAATAAGCCATCTTGGCTGAGAGACTTCGTCTCATCCTAGGGGGGAGGAGTGTTGTGTCCTAATAGTGTAACCTTCTACATGTGATATCAATGTATCTGAACCAATGTAACCTTGCCAATGAGTAACAATGTAACCTTCAGCTGTATCACATAAACCCTGTAATAGGACGCGAGCTAATGACCACCAGCTGGCAGCAGCGAGCGTCCAAGCTCTCTTGGTTCAAACCCATCAAAGACCACAGCGCGGGAAGTTTCCCGCCGCTACCTACACCTGGACAAGAAGGGCGTGACCAGCCATGACGTCACGCGGACCAGTAGCCAACGGGCTACCGTGGAGCCACATTCAAATACGTTACTGCCTTATATATAGAGCTGTTCGTCCGCCATTACCTCATGTTCCCTCTGACCACCATGCAATAAACCTGAGTTAACCCAGCCTTTGGCTGTGCCTTGTGTCTTGACTCTCATACACCAAAATCACAAAAGGCCAGGCTATAAAGAGATGATTGTGAATACAGTATAAAGCAAATGCTCTTCTCAAAAAGATATATGCACTAGCATGATTGATGAGAACAATAATTACAAACAGGATACTGTTGGTGAGTTATGCTGCGATAAATTCAGTAGGCACAAATGGCAACAAGTTAGCTAGTGGAAATTTGCTACTGCAGTTTATGCCATTGTGCTACTGCTGGCATAACTAAGCAAAAGGATTCTGGGCATTTTGTATTTTATTCTGCTAGATTTTACAGAGCATGAAGTTTTAGAAACCTGATTTGGTCTAGTGCAGTGGTTCCCAACCATACTTTGTCCATGCCCCACCTAAACATCTCTAAAATCCAGATGCCACTCTCCCCTGTGACATATAATTATTATTATTCAAAAAGTGAACTCCTAATCATGTGGAGGAAGCCTAAAAGGCCATTCACTGTTAATAACTCATTCTTGAACCCCCCCCCCCAAAAAAAAATAATAATAATCAAATTGCCCTCCTGTGGGGCATGTGCACCACATTGGGAACCACAGATCAGGAGAATGATAACATTTTTATAGTGACATCAATTTACAAAATCGTAAGTCAGAAAGGCCAAGGCCTATATCCAGTTGCTAATCCCAGCTCACATCTACCCATTGAATCAATGGGATATATATGTATTTATCTGTCTTTTAGCATGTGGTTCAATGGATCCACTCTCATTGAAACCAACCATTGGATTTAGTCCCAGACAGCTATCTTTCAATTGAAAATTGTTCTCCTTGAGGTATGTGGAGTGACCATGACACCAGGTAGTGAAATCTAGCATTATGTTGCAGTGTTGGATATATATATTCAGTGTTATCTATTCAGTGTTCCAGTTCATCAGCCCTGCCATTCTACACAATAGGTCATAGGGGTTTTTTCCTTTCTGCAGGCTGGCCTTAGAGAGTCATCGGAGAGGGGATTTCCCCCCAAAACACTCCATTTTTAAAGAGAAGTAACCGCTTGGTTTCTTCTCTTTAATAACGGGGTGTCCTACGGGGGGGATCCCCTCTCTGCCGTGTCCCCTGGCTCTGGAAGGGTTGGAGGGACAGACCCCTTTTGTCCCCCCAAACCTTCCAAACTCATGGGACACAGGAGAGGGGATCGAATCCAGCCCACCTTCTGATATTAAAAGGGAAATCTCAATTGGGGTTTCCCCTTTAATATCAGTGTGTGGGGGGGTTGTGATCCCCTTCTCCGCTGGCTTCCTTGGGTTTGGGAGGGTTGGGTGGACAAAAGGGGTCTGTCTCCCCAACCCTTCCGGACCCAGGGGACACGGCAGAGAGGGGGATTCCCCCCCAAAAAACTCCATTTTTAAAGAGAAGTAACCGCTTGGTTTCTTCTATTTAATATGGTGTGTGTGTGTGTGTAGGGGAATCCCCTCTCTGCCGGGTCCCCTGGGGTCAGGAGGGTTGGGGAGACAGACCCCTTTTGTCCTCCCCAACCCTCCCAACCCCAGGGGAGCCAGTAGAGAGGGGGAGTGCAACCCCCCCAGTGATATTAAAGGGGAAACTCTGATCGGGAGCTTCAGGCACCGCTGGGGAGGGGGACTTTGGTTCCTGTGGCTTGGCCTCGCTGAAAGCGAAATCCTTTTGCAGTAAGTAAAGTCAGCAGACAGAGCGCCGTCCGATGGCTTTGGTTACCTGGGTATAAAAATTTATCAATAAATAAATAAATAAATAAATAAATAAATAAATAAATAAATAAATAAATAAATAAATAAATAAATAAATAAATAAATAAATAAATAAATAAATAAATAAATAAATAAATAAATAAATAAATAAATAAATAAATAAATAAATAAATAAATAAATAAATAAATGAATGAATGAATGAATGAATGAATGAATGAATGAATGAATAAATAAATAAATAAATAAATAAATAAATAAATAAATAAATAAATAAATAAAATGGGTTCACTTTCAAGGGGGGGGCAGTGCCTTCCCCCCCTTGAAACCCCCCCCCCCCGTTTTTTTTTTTTTTGCTGTGAGGCACTGTGTCCGGCTGTGGCGGACTTGCGCTCCCGGTGTGTTTTATATTTTTATTTTTCGCTCTCCAGCTTCCTCAGTGTTCTGCGTGCTCATGGCATGCAGGACGCTGGGGTTTGTAGTTTGGCATTTGCGTTTTTGGCTTGTGCGTAATTTTTTTCCTGCGGTTTCTTTTTGATTGGCCGCGGCACGTTTCCGAATGTTCTTTTTGCTTGCGCCTCTCAGCCTGATTGGCTCTGGCGGGCGCAAGGAACGTTGGGAAATGAAGTTGTTTCCCTTTTTCGCATTTGTGGGACTCTGCCGCATTTCTCAATCCTTTGTTGACCTGTGGACCCAGTTCGGGCGTGTGCACGAATGGTTGGTGTGGGCTAGTAGAGCCTGGCTTAGGATCCTATGTGAAGTTCCAATGGTTAACACTTGATTTTATAGGTATAGATTCCACTCTCAGTAAAGCCTGAGTGATCACAGCTGCAGTCCTGAGAGTCTCAGATGATAGGTTACTTTTGGGCATGGCTTGCCGATGAGGCAGCTTTGACCTTTTGATGACAGGCTGATGATAGTCTCTCTCCTTCTTAAGGACACCAGAGTCATCAGTCAACATTGCCTGTGCAGCCCCCAATCATAACTTCCTCACAGTTAGGCCAGCTAAGAGTATTTTGCATAGTACTATCCTTGGGTGGATTAGTCAGAATCCCTTTCCAGGCCATGTGAATGGGTCTCAACAGGCTCTGATTGGTTCCAAATCTTATGGTCTGAGCTTAGGGCACTGGTTCTCAATGTGGGGCACACACCCCAGAGGGAGACTTCAATTCCCAGAAGCCTAAGTCAGTACATTGGCTGCTCAGTGCTTTGGGGAACTGTCTTCGGCTTCTGGGAATTGAAGTCCAAAAACTGAAGTTTGGAAAGCACTGGCTTAGGGCAAACTGGAGTAGTCAACGGTTATTGTCCTGATCTGCTCCTCCACCTCTTACAACAATGTGTTTCTTTTCACAAAATTGAGAGAAACATTATCATTTGCTGGAGAACCCATTAAAGTAAGAAAAGCAAATAATGTTTGTGGAAGTCCTGACATTCTTAAGACCAAAAGACATGGAAAGAGGTTGCTTTAAAACTTGGTTAAGGAAACCTTCTCTAGACAAGGGTTATTTGCTTTTGACTTCAACCCTCTGCATTTCTTACCATTGTACATGCTGGCCAGGGCTGATGGGAGATAGAAGCCAGAATGTCTGGAGGGCCTAAGATTTCCTATGCCCTGGTTGATATTGTGTTACTGTTATTAGCATCTAAAAAGTATGCCCATGCCCATTGACTCCAGACACTTTTGTCTGTTAACTTTAAATCTAGCAATAAATAAAAAATAAGTCTTTAAGACCAACATCTTCCTACTCTACTAACCTAGTCTGAAATGAATTTCACATACTGTCTATTTTCCTAGGCTGACTGAGAAGGTGTAAGCACATGTTCTGTCCTTGTGAGTAGCTCCAAATAACCTGTAGGCTCTCACTATCCACAGTGGATCAAAACATGAGGCCAGGACAAGAATGAAGCTGTAGCTAGAAGTTCTGATTCCGTCACAGTGGGCTTTTGTCCTGCAACTCTTAAAAAAAAAAGTGGAGAAAGAATCCCCTCACCAAAGAAATATTATGTGCTGCAGCACTTCCCTGTGGGTTTCTCACTATTAGATCTAATCTTGCCTGTCAGTCTCAGATGTCTGGTGTCAAGATAGAAATATTTATACAGCCCCCCTTCCCATCTGCCAGCATCAGAGTGCCAGACATGCTAAATCAGCATGCTCTCAACACACAAAAATGTTCACTCTCTTTACACTCCGAGAGAGGGGAATGGCTGCTATTTTGGCCCTTGAATCAATCTGTCTATTTTTGTGTTTTGCCTAGTAGGCTGGAGAGAATCGACACTAATTGCTGGGAGGAAAAATGTGTCTTCTATCCAAAGAAGCTTTCCAAGATAACACTTATGTGCTGGGATAGATCTGCAGGCTCATATAGTGAAGTCTAAAGATAAGACATTCCGTCATTTAAATACCCACAGTAAGTGCCTGCTCTATTTTTCGTGCAAAAGAAAAAAAGAGTAAAAAATTAACAGAGGTGGCAGTGAGTTCAGTGTGATGTCTGATGAGCTACAAACTCAATTCCTTGATGACATAACTAGTGATAAAGCCACGAGGCATCAGTGTAAAATCGAGTACTGTAAATTTACATCTTCATACAGCACAACAGAGGTAAGGGAGACATTTGTTGTGGCCTATTTTCATGTCATTATACTGTAGTTACATTTGGAGGCCAAGAACCATGTGGATTATTATTATTATTATTATTATTATTATTATTATTATTATTATTATTATTATTATTATTATTATTATTATTATTATTATTATTATTATTATTATTATTATTATTATTATTATTATTATTATTATTATTATTATTATTATTATTATTATTATTATTATTATTATTATTATTATTATTATTATTAATACCTCGCTTTCCTCGACCCGATGGGCGACCCAAAGCGGCTTACAGATACAGTGATACCTCATACAACGTCCAAACTTGGTTCCAGACTTTGTATGAGGCATGCAAAATCCTAGCCGCGATGCCTCATACAACGTCCAAATCCTTGCCGCGATGTCTCGGACAATGTCATTTCCATAGAGATACATTGTACTGTAACAGCACAGGCTACAGGGCAAAGTCAAGGAAACAAACAGGAAACTGACAGAACTTTAAGAAATCATTGTCTAAAGGCTAAATACATTACAAAAACATGTCAAACAACCCTGATTGTCCAAGAACCTGAAGAATGCTGCAAAAATCCCAGGAATGCTTCTAAAAATCCTGACGAAAAAAATCCAAAATCACGCTCAAAACCACTCCTAAACACTCTTCGCCTCGTGCAAAACTCACAATAACAATGCACACATGTGTCCTGCCTTTTATACTGCCCAGGCACAATGCAACCTGGGAAAACCCCCAATACCTCATACAAAGTCACAGCGACTTTGTATGAGGCAACTTTTTTCAAGGAATTAGGTGATGTTGTATGAATTTGATGTTGTACGACGTGGACTTTGTATGAGGTATTACTGTATTTAAAGGATCAGTATAAAGATACAATAATTCAAAATACAATATAACGAAAAACAAAGTTACTAAAATTCATCACAATTCACATTATACAATACAGTATATAGAAATACACAATGCAAGAAGAGCACAAGCAAAAATAAAATCCAATAGATACAAAATACAATCTTACCATAGTATGCAATATACTCGGCAATATAAAATATAGAAGAATACAAAGTGCCATGGGGAGAAACCATGGAGGAATAATTCCAATACATTTGGAGTAAGAGGACACTAGCTCCTAAGTGACTATAAATAATCATATTTCCTGCTAGAAAAATAATATGTGTATATGTCGGTCAACTAGGAACAAAAAGAACCCAATCACAGTATTAGTAACAAATGAAATGTCACAAAAGCATAAACAGAGTTTTAAGTTCTTAAGAACTCTGTCTTCATCAGGAAGATTCTAGTTGATAAATGCATCTAGGAATTTGTCTGATGTAACTAAATCAATGTATACTAATTAGAAGAACCAGTGACAAAGCTACTTTTTTTGCAACATATTTCAGATAGGGCGGGCCTGGGACCCACCTGCAGCTGGGATGGAGGGCTCGGGACCGCCCGTTCCACCGGCATCCTGGCCCCACCCCCTGCCAGGGTCTCAAAATGAGCATCTGTATCAGGACTTTCGCTGTCGCCTGGGACCTTGCTAATGTTGAGGCGCGGAGCTACTTCCCCTGGCCTGGCGGGGGGAGGGGAAGCTCTGGTGCTGGCACATCATGGCTGTAAGGACTTTGCTGCCACCTAGGCTGTTGTCAAGGCGCGAAACTCCTTCCCCCTGGTTGGCGGGGGAAGTAGAAGCACCTGTGCCGGCACCCCGCAGACATAAGGACTTTGTTTGTTGCCGGACGCCGTTTGGAATTTTGCTACATTGTATTTTTGTCTTTTCGGTGCTCATAATATTGATTATATGGATTGTATTGTATATTATATTGTACTTTTGCTTTTCTTTGCTCTTGTTATTGACATTGCATTGATTATATTGTATTGTGTTATTTTCGTACTATTGTGTATTTATTTATTTTGTATATTGTATACTTATTGTATTATTGTTGTTATTGTTGTTTGCCGCTTTGAGTCACCTTCAGGCTGAGGGAAGCGGGATATAAATAAAGCTATTATAATAATAATAATAATAATAATAATAATAATAATAATAATAATAATAATAATAATAATAATAATAATAATAATAATAATAATAATAATAATAATAATTAGCACTTTCCTTATAGCACAGCATATACAACCAAAAGTTCTGTGGCATCTTATTTCTACCCTTACACGTTAAATTACTGTCAGAGAATCCAAGAATATATCCAATACAGTTTTCGTGTGTGGGGTTTTGAAATTCTCCTGCTTTGTTATGCTTTGGAATTTATTCATAAAGGTGCAGTTGTTTGTCCATTCGAAAGCTTGCTTTTACCTTTATTTTGGTGCCTTTGACAATTCTGTGGCATTATTTATACTGCAAATTAAGGCAGACAGACAATATTTCTGAAAAGTAGCACTATGTCAGAAGTATCTCAGCATTTCCCAGAAGCTGTTTTGCAGCATAACTCTTTCGCTCTGCTCTTGGGTGTATATTTTTACATTAATAAGTATATTTATTTACTGCCAAGTCCAGTCTAACTATGGACAGAACATGACCTGAAAATAAGTCTATAATCATGCCATGTTTTTGGCATTTAATTTAATTTAATTTAATTTTCACGCTTATATACCGCTCACTCAGGCGAACCCGACTCAGGGCGGTTTACATAGCGGACAATAAATACAAAAATACAATATCATAATATACAATGAATACAGTAAAAAACAATTACCAAAAGTACAATTACAAAAATCTCTGTCCACAAATATAACTACAAAATATATACTACAGTCTGCACTTACATGTGCACTACAAGGGAGCTCAGGTGCTCGCTGTCCCCCCGCGGCAAATGCCAGACTGGAGGGAGGCAGGGCCGGTTGCCGCAGGTGGCTCCCATCCTGGGCCGATGGCGGGGGCCCAGGAGAGCTGCGGTGCGGGATCCCGGCGGCGTCCCGGCTGCGGCGCGGCGCGGCATCTTTTCATCCCTCCGGTCGAGGCAGGGCCGGAGGGAGGCGGGGCCGGTTGCCGCAGGTGGCTCCCATCCTGGGCCGATGGCGGGGGCCCAGGAGAGCTGCGGTGCGGGATCCCGGCGGCGTCCCGGCTGCAGCGCGGCGCGGCATCTTTTCATCCCTCCGGTCGAGGCAGGGCCGGAGGGAGGCGGGGCCGGTTGCCGCAGGTGGCTCCCATCCTGGGCCGATGGCGGGGGCCCAGGAGAGCTGCGGTGCGGGATCCCGGCGGCGTCCCGGCTGCGGCGCGGCGCGGCGCGGCATCTTTTCATCCCTCCGGTCGAGGCAGGGCCGGAGGGAGGCGGGGCCGGTTGCCGCAGGTGGCTCCCATCCTGGGCCGATGGCGGGGGCCCAGGAGAGCTGCGGTGCGGCGTCCCGGCGGCATCCCGGCTGCGGCGCGGCGTCTTTTCATCCCTCCGGTCGAGGCAGGGCCGGAGGGAGGCGGGGCCGGTTGCCGCAGGTGGCTCCCATCCTGGGCCGATGGCGGGGGCCCAGGAGAGCTGCGGTGCGGCGTCCCGGCGGCATCCCGGCTGCGGCGCGCCGTCTTTTCATCCCTCCGGTCGAGGCAGGGCCGGAGGGAGGCGGGGCCGGTTGCCGCAGGTGGCTCCCATCCTGGGCCGATGGCGGGGGCCCAGGAGAGCTGCGGTGCGGGATCCCGGCATAGGAAATGCGGTAAAAAAGAACTGCCTGCTTGGTAGACAGGCTCCTAAAATGACACCGAGTTGTATTAGATTTAAACAACAGTTAAGTAAAGTTTTGCAAAATGGCATCATTACATAACAGTCCGCAAACTGAAGTGGAGCATTTAGTATGTGTAAAAATAGAGTCAAGGCCCATCCTCCCTGGTGAATCTGTGCCAGAGAACACATGGATATTCCTTTTGACATTCGACCCACCCTTTTTACTGAAGTATCTTGGCTTCTTTCTAAAGAGATGTCAGCATATTCTTTTGGTAGGGGGTGGTGGTGTCTTATTTCATTCCAGGCCCCAAGTTGCCTATGTGTGTTACAAGGAAACTGCCAACCCATCTCATTTTTGGCCACACCCAGGAATGCAGTCTCTTAGCCATGGGTCAGATACATTCGGCAAAGGTCCCTCATTTGTCTTGCCAGTTTGATCCTCTTTTTTGTTCACAGAGAGGGAACACAGTTCCAATCAGCAGTATTAAAAAAAACTTCTATCAGATCAGCAAAGCTGAGTGAATACATCAATCTGTCATTTCCAGCTGCAGAGGTCAATTGCCATTTTCTAGGAAATTTTTAATCTTTGATAAGTGCTTTAGGAAACTAGTATAGTTCAATAAGTTGGGAGTTTGAATCCATACAGCACCTCCTGGGAAAAGGGGGTCAGCTGAGATCATATAAAGGTTGTGTGGCTTACATACCTGTGAAGCGCAGCTCCAGAGATTACGGGACCTGCGCAGAACGTTTCTACGCAGGTCTGTTGTACGCATGCGTAGAAGGCTTTTACACATGCGTAGAACATTTCTGCACAGAACGTTTTTGCGCAAGCCTGTTCTATGCATGCGTAAAAGCCTTCTACGCATGTGTACAATGGACCTGCGCACAAGCGTTCTGCGCAGCTCACTTCTACGCATGCGTAGAAGGCTTTTACACATCCCCTTCTGCACAGAAGCCTTCTACGCATGAGTAAAAGCCTTCTACGCACGTGTAGAAAGGACCTGTGTGTTGGATCTGGGCTGCGAAGCGGGTTGTGCAAGCTGGATCGGGGCCGTGAAGCGGCCGGTAGGTCCCGGAGGAGACTGGTCAAGCAAAGACACACGAGGCGAGATGGAGCGAAGACCAGTGTTTAATGATGACAAATCAGAAGCATTTATGCTGTTCTGGTTGCGTGCATATGCGTAGCGATACAGTGAAAACCTTGACTTCACACATCATGTTTACACAAGTTAATTGGGGAAGTCTACACCAGGGGAAGTTCATTATCTAACTTAATTAACTACCAGGGACATACATTGTTCCTTGTTATCGGAAGCAAACAAGTGGCCAACATTGACTCTAGGGCTTTAAGGAATCCGCAGACGCGAGATTACCTATTACATGCCTAGCGAGTTAGTCATTAGCTCTCCATTGTCTTAGCAGCCTGTCAGATCAGCTATTGATGAATTAAACTCTATCTAATATTCCGCTCCCCCAATCTCTGTCCCCTCGGGAACCTGTGGCGACGAGGTGATCTTCATCACCGGGGTTCTGTCAGGGACAGTATACCAATTGCGCTCGCGGAACCCACACTCCACATTTATTTGTTTAATTGGACCTGACAGACGGCTCGACGTAGGAGTGGCAACAACTGACATGGAGTGAGGATATTCTGGGGTTCTCTCCATGGGGGACACCTTGACATCAGTGAGGGAATACATGGTGCAAAACAACAAACCGCTGTTCCCAGAATTATCACCCCCACAATCACCTTGAGTGTTGTTTGTAACCAATTCCATGGGAACCAAGACCATAACGAATTCCACCACCCCCATGTAGCATCTTCCTTGATATTTTTAACCAGGGTATGGAGATCTGTGAGTTGGCTCTGTACCTTGCAAGAGTTGTCCGTGAGGTTAAAACAACACATGCCATGGACTGACTCGCAACCCAAATGGCGTAACAGTAGGAGGTAATCGATAGCTGCTCGATTATCCAATATGGCGTGGTGAAGCTCCGTCTGCTCTTGATTAAGCAGCGCTATCACCGAGGTGTGGTTAATGGCTTTTGCCAAAGCACAAGCCAATTGACCAATTCTCCGAGCGTTGCCTACGGCTAAGCCTGGCACACTAAACAAGCTGACTGCCAATGAAACATACTCAGCTTTACTCAGAACCCTGATGTTGCTGTCACATGAACTGTCTAACTGGGTGGCACAGCGTGCCGTATGTGGGGAGGTACATTAATGCTTGGGGCAACCATGTCCTTAGTGGGGAGCAACAGTGTCAAATGACTGATACAACAGAAGGAATCAGATACATTTGCAGGAATGTAGTTCCAAGTATACTGGTTACATGTAAAAAACCATCCTGAAGGCAAGGTAACATGAACAAACATCAAGTTAATAGTCTCTGGGTTATTACAAGTCCAAGTGCTGTTGCCGGGGTCGAGGCAATGGCGCTGTGGCCCTTCGACCATGGAACAGCCGGTCATGTGAGCACAAGTAGAGTTCGGGCTGACGGCCACTCGGGGGGGGGGGGTGAGTGTGTACAGAGTGGCCGCATCAGCTGGTAGGACTTTCGTGATTTGAGTTCCCCAGTGCACATATGTTGAATAAGCAGTCTTGTGAAGCCAGCCAAATATCCACTTCACTAACCAGTCACAATTCCTGATGCGCGCATCTGGGGAGTGACACACCAGGATGAGACAAGTATCGAGAAGAGAGGCAGAATCGGTGGTCTGCCTCAGGCAAAAATCGGACTGATTGACGAGGTTCGCCAATCTTTCCCAAACGTTGTAGTGCAGCCGGCCAGAGAGATCTCTGCCTGGCATCAGGCTGTTGGCTTCCAGTGAAGCTGCTTGAACGCCTCCCCCGGCAAGCAAGGAAAGGATCAAGATAATGGTGGCCATAAAGGAATTAAAGAAATTAGAAGTGATCTGGGAAAAGGCTGCAACCAAGATGTTCTCCGGCGTCGGTTCCTTGTTCTCCCGCCGAACGGTGTCCGCCGCCTCCTGGCACAGGGACTTGGCTATCCCCCAGGTGATCTTCGGCGCTGTCATCTGCTGTAGTCACCTCCTCCGCTTGGCTCTCCCCGTCAGGGTTAATCCCTCCATCTCCGGTATCGGATTCGGGAGTGCCCTTGTCCACGCCATTGGATTTGAAATGAGGCTTGACACACCGGGCTGGAATCCAGATGACGCCTGTAGGAGACATAATTGCAGCATACCCTCTTTCCCATGTTATGAGTGGTGCCGGGCCCTTCCAAGAAGGATCCAGTGGCACTCGGTAACATACCATCGGTCACAGGAGAGCCTCCGTGCGACGGAAATGCTTCTCCTGCGGAGTGTAATCCGAAAAAACATTGAGGTGATTGTACGTAAACAATACCTTGTTCAGACAATGCTGTGCCTGACCCTGTTTTTTGGGGAGGGCTAGTTCCCCCCTTTCTGTTTGTTTGTCAATGTAGGACTTGAGCGTCCGATTCACACGCTCCAAATCGCTTGCCCTTGCGGATTGTATGGAACGCCAAAAGTATGCTTGATATCCCAGGTGGCCATGAACGTGGCCAGCTGCCTGGAGCTATAAGCCTGGCTGTTATCGGTCTTCACGTGCCGTGGTTTGCCCATGGCCACGAAGCAGGAGAGGAGATGCTGCTCCACATAGGAAGCCATTTATCCCTTCTGGGCTGTAGCCCAAACGAATTGTGGAAAAAGTGTCAATGCAAACATGCATATATAGCCATCTGCCAAACTGCGGAACGTGTGTGACATCTATCTGCCACACCTGGTTGGCCTCTGTCCCTCGTGGGTTGACCCCCCCATGAGGGCCCGCCCCTGCACAATGCAGGCAGGAACGGACTATGCCCTGGGCTTGGGAAAGTGGCAGGTTGAACTGCCATGCAAGGCTTTGGCATTTTGATGGAAAAATGCATGACTTTGAATCGGAGTCGTGAAGACTCCCAAAACTGACCGTTGCTGAATTTCCTTTGCAGCCGCATCCGCTCTACTATTGCCCGCGGAAATCGGTCCAGGTAAATCCTGGTGACTTCTGATGTGGGCGATATAGAGCACTTTGGTGCGGTTCCACAAATGAAATTGAGTCGTGAGGAAAAGACCTAACAAGTTTTTGTCTATCGCGGGAGTGATGTAGGCTCCCTGTAGACTGTGAAGCAAATTCCGGACATACTGGCTGTCAGTTATGATGTTCAAGCATTCCTTGGCAAAGGTGTGCAAGGCAAGGTTCACTGCTGCCAATTCCACCTGCTGCGCGGATTTCTGCGAAAGAGTCAGAAGCGTGCGCCAAGCCTGACCCTCCTGTCAAGTAAGAACACCATATGTTCGACCCCCTTCACTTCTTGAACTGTCCTAGCCCCCTGAAGTGGAACCAGGGACATTAACTCGCACAAACTGACTGTCTGCGTTTGAAGCGAGACAAGTCTGGGGTCTTTCGGCAAATGGTATGCCAAGCATCCAGTGAATCCTTCCAATGCAATCGGAAGTGAGTCGCCAAGCTGCATCAGCTGCTGAATCTGATCTCTTGTGAATGGAACAACGATCTTTGCCAAATCGTGCCCTGAGATATCCGTTGCTCTCAGCCTTCCTCGGTAAATCACCGTAGAGACCAGTTCCTGTGGAGGGATGATGTTTTGGGAAGAGGTGTGCAGTAAATACACCCCTTCCACGATACTCGCCCCTCGCTCGGAGTCTACCCCTAGAGCTCCGGTGAACATGGTTCCCGTCCGGACTATGTACAGGTTAAGAACAGGAGCATATGGCCCCTGACTAATCCTGTCCACCCATCTTTGGCTGAGAACTTGGTTGACCTTTTCGAGAGTCAAGTGAGCCTCTTGAGGAATGTGTATCTGGTCTGCCGGCTGCTTACCTAGCGTTAGCAACGAGAAGAGCGGCTTCAGGAGTTCTGTATCTAGTCTGAAATACGGTCTAGCCCAATTGATATTTCCCAGAATCTGTTGCAATTCTACAAGGGTGACTGAGTCTTTGAGATTGATCTGTGGCAAAACTGGTGCTGCGAAAGAACGGAGAAGCCGATGGCCCAAGTATGAGAATGGCTTGGTTTTCTGAAGTTTCTCCGGGGCAATGAGTAACCCTTTCTTTCCCAGAGTGGTCTGGAGGTCTTTAAACATTTCGCTGCTGAGTTGCAGTGCTGCGACAAAGATGTCATCCATAAAATGACACACTAAGACTGTGGGGTGAAGATTTCAAAACTTTTCCAGTGCATCGTGAACATAAATTTGGCACAGGGTGGGCGAGTTGAGCATCCCCTGTGGCAAAAATTTTCACGCGTAACGTTGCGTGGGCTTTCTGTGGTTCACGACTGGCACTGTAAAAGTGAACCTTTCCCGATCCCTTACATCTAAAGGGATGGTATAAAAACAGTCTTTTAAGTCTACGACCAAGATCTTCCAACCCTCGGGGATCATGTTCGGATTCGGGATGCCGCATTGAAGTGGACCCATTGGCTGAATACACTTATTGATCTCTCTTAGATCGTGAAGGAGTCGCCACTTCCCTGACTTCTTTTTAATAATGAATATGGGTGAATTCCAGGGACTGGTGGACTGTTCTATATGTCCTGCGTCTCGCTGTTCTTTGACCAGCTGTTTCAGGGCAACTAATTTCTCCCCTACTACTGGCCATTGCTCTACCCAGACTGGCGTGTTGGTAAGCCATTTAAGTGGTAAAGCCATTACCCGAAGGTAAGTGGCATGGTACTGCTGTAGAATGTCTCACCCCCAAAGGTTGACGTGCATGTCCAGAATGTGTGGCCGAATGACCGCTGTGCCGTCAGCTTCGGGGATCGTGACTTCTACCCAATCCTGGCTACTAAACACTTCTTGAACACCGCCTACCCTCCACACATCGGAGACTTGTTCGAGAGCCTACTCACGCGGCCACTGACTCTGGCTGACCACACTGACGTCAGCTCCCATATCTAATAGCCCATCAAAAGGTTTTTTATTTAAAAATACCTTAATGACTGGCCGCCGCTTCCACTCTATGTTGGTTTCCTCTGCCGCTAAGACCTCGTATCCTTGTACTGCCCCTTCTGCGCTCGAGCAGTCTGCCGACCTGGACTCTGAGCTGTCCATGAGCCTTTCCTGGCTGCCTGCTGGTGAGTGACAAGGAACCATGATCAGTTGCGCTAATGTGTCTCCCTTGTGAATGGTTTGGGGTAGGTGTGTCCAGAGTTGAACCTGGAGTACACCCGAAAAATTGGAGTCAATGACTCCCAGAATTACTAGGATTCCTTGCATTCCTGTGATACTATGGGGCAAAACTAAACCTACATAGCCCTTAGGCAGGGGTCCCATGTACTGGGAATCGACCAGATAGACTGTGCCTGGCAAGTCACATGTGACTTCTGACTGGCAAGTCAAATCTAGTACTGCTCTGCCCTTAGGTCTGGCCTGCGCCTCCGGAATGCAGGGTGGAATGTGACAGGAATCTAGTCCAGCTATGGCTCTCCCAGAGCGATTGTGGTCTCTGTTTGGACCGGGGCCAGAGATAAGCCCACGCTCTGGTTTCCTGAGTTCGTGCAGTTCCTGGCCCAGTGGAAGCCCTTATTGCATCGTGGACATGGGGTGGTCGGAGCCTTGGGATGACCCGTGTTCTGGCCGTTGCCCTTCTTAGATTGGCATTCTCTAGCGAAATGACCGATCTTGCCACAAGTGTGACATGCTCCTTTGGTCTTGCCTTTGAATTTCCTACCGCCTTGCACCGCTGCTGCCAACAGACCTATTTTGTAGGAATCTGTACCAACGTCGGCACAAACCCTAATCATGTCAGTAAGAGTCAGATTGGGACGATTGCCCAGTGACTGCAAGATTTTACGGCAGTCAAGGTTGGCATTGCCTTTCACCAGCTTCATCATAAGCTCCTGTTGGGCTTGCTCATTGTCTATCTGCCTACTGACCGCTTCCTCCAATTTGTTGATAAAGTCCATGTAGGACTCCTGGGCACCCTGTTTGACTGCTGTGTAATTTTTGGCTGCTTTGCCAGCTGCCGGGACCTTGAGATAAGCCCTAAAGGCTGTCTCAGCCGCCAGATGAAGTGTGGCAAGTGGCAAGGTGATCTGCGCTTCGACGGATTCGAACTGGTCTGACCCATATAGCTGGTCAGGGATTACTGCTCCTCCCGTCCTGGCAGCCCTTGCCTGTGCTTCGAGTCGATACTCGCTGTCCCCTAGCAAATACTGGCTGGGGTTGAGCATCATTCTCATGACGGCTTTCCAGTCATATGGAATGAGCATCATTGTTTCGCACACTTGCTGAAGTGTGCTCCTAGTGAAGCGACTCTGGAGTCCTGTCTCTGTGATTGCCTTCCGTATTGCAATGAGTAATTTTTACGGAACCGGCGAATGGGTCGTTTGCTGTTGACCCGTGAGGGCATCTACCTCTACGTGGACTGGGCATATCTGCCTAAGTTCAGCTAGTTCTTCCGCTGACAACTCCCCCTTACTGGTTTCTTCCTCTACCATGCACTGGATGGAACTCTTGGTGGTCTGGGAACTTTTAGCTGTCAGGGAAACGCCAACATTTCCCATACCTTGAATTCCTTCAGTGACATCTGCAGCTGTCACTGAGGGAAAACTCCCTACGCTGCCCTGCTTAAACTGAAGTGACGGATAGAGAACCATTGGGGCTGATGGTTCTGACTGCGCTGGGGGGTTCTCGGTCTCTATCTGGACTGGGTCTACCTCTGCCATGAGCTTCCTACACTTGCTCCATGTGCTGATTACATTAGCTGGGGCTCTAGGTTCTTGCCTAATGCAGGTCCCTATCCTATCCCAAAGTTGGAGACTAAGCATGCCTGTTTCCGGATAAAACAGACAATGTTCCCCCAAGTACACCAAAAGATCCGCTAACTGGTCGCTGTGAATGTGAGTACAAGTTACCCTGGCCAGGGCCTTGAGTTCTATTAAGTGAACTCTCTTGTTAGCGGTCGGACATTGTCGCAGCGGACAAGTCCCGATATTACCTGCCAGTCCTTTGAAGTTTCCTCTGCAGGATGAAACGACGTGTCTGAGTCAGGTAACTGGTTTGGCGTGACGTCCCTCTGGGTAGGACTCGGAACGTGGACTGCGGCCACTTGCCCTCGGTGGCCTCTGCGATGGAGTCAGGGTTCACAGCCGACCCTGAGCGGAACGCGTTGCCGCCAAGCAAGATGCTTCAGAGCTTTGGAGCCTGCTCTGCTGCCTCTGGAATGCCTCGCCGCGTAGCTGTCACTCAGATCGGATGGCTTTCCAACCGGAGCTGCTGTGCTGTCCTCCGGGAAGACTCGGACACGGTTCTAGCATAGAACCAGACCAAGGAGATCGCTTACTCATGAGTAGATCACATCGGGGTCACCATATGTTGGATCTGGGCCATGAAGCAGGTTGCGCAAGCTGGATTGGGGCCGTGAAGCGACCGGTAGGTCCCGGAGGAGACTGGTCAAGCAAAGACACACGAGGCGAGATGGAGCGAAGACCAGTGTTTAATGATGACAAATCAGAAGCATTTATGCTGTTCTGGCTGCGTGCATATGCGTAGCAATACAGTGAGAACCCTGACTTCACACATCATGTTTACACAAGTTAATTGGGGAAGTCTACACCAGGGGAAGTTCATTATCTAACTTAATTAACTACCGGGGACATACATTGTTCCTTGTTATCGGAAGCAAACAAGTGGCCAACATTGACTCTAGGGCTTTAAGGAATCAACAGACGCGAGATTACCTATTACATGCCTAGTGAGTTAGTCATTAGCTCTCCATTGTCTTAGCAGCCTGTCAGATCAGCTATTGATGAATTAAACTCTATCTAATATTCCGCTCCCCCAATTTCTGTCCCCTCGGGAACCCATGGCGACGAGGTGATCTTCATCATGGGGGTTCTGTCAGGGACAGTATACCAATTGCGCTCATGGAACCCACACCTGTGCAGAAGGGATGCACAGTAACTCATCCCACACACACACCCCCACTGCCAAATTACGGGGTAGCGGCAGCTCCAGGCGGGAAATGGCGAAAATCTGCACAAAAATACGGGAAATCCCGGCCAATCCGGGATACTTGACAGGTATGGGTTTATGTGCCCTGTGACATTTGTGGACTTGAGAAAGCTCCATGATCCCAGAGTAGCACCCAAAAGAGTCACTAGTAAACCACTTCTAAATACATAAATACCCAGAAAGCATTCAGAAGAGAACTGTAAATTAGAATCTGTTTGGTGACACATTATTAGTATTTTAAGTACTTATGGCACGTGGAGGTTTCTACCCTATGAAAATATTTGTATGCAGATTTTTTTTTGCACATCATGTTCGCTAACAATTGAACAGCAGCAAAGGAATACCATAACAATAAAGTTACAAACAAAAGAGAAATGTGACAAGAAAGCCTTTCGCTTCAGACAGCCTTGTGCTAGGCACAAATACTTGTGAAGAGGTAATTTAGAACATTTGCAGCTTAATCACAGAAGCAACAAATGCATTTTTGAAGTAAATAACTCAAAGTCTCTCTCTCACACACACAGACACACACAGTCACAAAGACACAGACACACATGGGAAAGAAGATTGTTGATTCTAATGAAGTTGGGAAAACAACACCTACAATGCAAGTATTCATTTTAAAACATCAGTGTATCAATGTATCATACCACACACTTAGATCAGGTGAAAGGAACTGCAGAATGAACTCACCAAAAGGTGCCTTCATTTTGGCATTTTCACGTCTGGCCTAGACACAGAAGAAGAAGAACTGTTCAAGTGAACCAGCCCAGGGGGACAAAATATTTTTCTCTTCCTTTTTAGAGAGGGAGGGAGGTGGAGAGAGTTCTAGCTATAGTAGTTGCTTTATGTTCACTAGCAGAAAATTAATAACCAGCAGCTGAAGAAGTGGGGAGATTAACTTTTATTAACTACTGTCAGAAAAATAATAATTGAAGTGAATGGAAGGACAACTTTCTAGATGAAGCAGGAAAGCATTCGCTGGAAAGATTCAGTTGAAAAGTTTCTTTATTGCATTACACATTTTGATATTTCATTTCCTTTATCTCATTTTGTTAAATCATTGATTTTGAGCAATTTTCACGTCTGAAGACACAAGATATATTATTCCAACTACATTTTATCTTTGAGTTGCAGAGAAATTATACTGATGAAAGCATTTTCCAGATCTCTGGCTTGCTTCTTTTTAACTAATCAATAAAACAAGATAACTATATGAATATATGGTACCCTCTATTGGTCTTTGGTAATGAATAAAAAAACACAGAAGACATCTTGGAATGTTGGCCGGAATGTTGGTCTACTGTTTTGTAAGTTAGACACAAGATAAGATTAATACACCATAGAAGAAAACTAAAGTAGTGTGCATGTGAACATATGCATGTACAGTGGAACCCCATACAACAATCGCCCCGTATAGCAATGAGATCACATAACAGTTAGGTTTTGGGGGGAAAATGGCATCCTGCATAACAATTTTCCCTATGGAAAAAAGCGAGCAACAATTTTTCAATGGGAAAAAACCCCTTAGCCAAATAAAACAAAATAAATCGTTGTACAATGCATCCCATAGAGAAAATCGCTATATGATGCATGCATCATATAGCAATTGTTTTGTACAACACTGAGTCCCGTGGAACTGATTAAAATCATTGCATGAGGTAGCACTGTATAAGATTATAGAAATGAAATTATAGTAAATGTATTATGTTATGAAAAAGGGACTGTGGTGGCTTAGTGCTCAAGACACTGAACTTGATGACTGGAAGGGCAGCAGTTTGAGATCTGAGTACTGCACTATGGAGTGAGTTCTCGTCTCTGTCCCAGCTCCTGCCAACCTAGCAGTTTGAAAGCAAGAAATTGCAAGTAGATAAATAGGTACCACTTTGGTGGGAAGGTAACACTGTTCCATATGTTCCAATGTCTAGGCATGCCTGCCACATATCCACGGAAACGTCTGAAGACACAGACAGCACTGGCTCTTTGGCTAGAAACGGAGATGAGCACTGGACCCTAGAGTTGGATACAACTGGCTTTCAAGCAAGGGCGACCTTTACCTATTATGTAATGGAAAATTTTAATTAAAAAAATCATAGACACAATATTACTGCCGATAGGTAGTCAAATTAATGGAATATGTCTACCTCTTTGGAAGACGTCACCTCTAGACATATGATCTCCATAGATGCAATTCTAGATTAAGACAAGATTCCTGGTATTGTATATCTGGTTGCTAAGTACTTCACCTTATGCTGTGCCTTTGGATAGTAGGAAGTGAGTGTTAAACTTTGTTTATGTTCTCTAATGCTTATTATATTTCCACCTGCCTGGCCCCGCTCCCAATGCTCTGATTCCCAAATCTCTGAATTTTATCTGTCAGCAGACTGTGAGATTTTAGATGGACATTCAACTAACAATAAAAGCAAAGAATATTTGTGTTTTTACAGGTACCGTATATGTGTAAGTGTGGACTTTTTGATTATTTAAAAGATTACATTACATTCATTATGGCCATATCTTGATGAACTGGGAGGTCACCTCTTTCAAAGCAATGGGACTTGCATTTGTCTAAGGAGGCAGATAATTAGCCCACTGTCCAAAGCGTCAAGAAGATCAATGGCTTGCAGAATGGGTCAAAATGGCCAATTGTAGATGAAATATTTGTGTAATGGATCAACATATACTTAAACAACAGATGGCATATACTTGTTGTTTAAAAGAGGACAAAGCATTAAAGAGAATTCTACCTGCTATCTGTAATTGTTACCACGATTATAGAAACTAGATCCACGTTTTCATCCTTATATTGCAACAGGAGGGGGTGGGGTTGTAGGAAGAACTTTTCCACTGCCCCCAAAGCTACCTAAAGCATTCAGAGTGGAGTTGGCGTTAGCAAAATACAGGATTCCAAACATTCACGTGTAAGCAGTGGTGGGCTCCAAATTTTTTTTACTACCACACTGTGGTGGGCGTGGTGTGGCCAGGGAGAAAGCACTGCATTGCACCTGAATTAGGACTACTTTATTTCAAAATCTGGATGGGCGGGGCGGAGCCCGCCATAATTTCTTCTAACGGTTCTGGCGAACTGGTGCAAACCTGCTGATGCCCACCAATACGTGTAAGGATAAAGTTGTCTTTCTCTTTCTTTCTAGCACAAGCTTTCTGGCACATGCTATTTCATTTCTGTGGCTTGTGCTGGAACAGAATGTCATTTGAACTTTGGAGTTACCAGGTCATACTCTTGGCTTCTGAAATGTGCCAACTTGGCTATATCACTCCAGATCTTTGCAGTATGAGCATATCAATCTACTGAATTAAAGGTTCCACCAGTTTTTCAGACACTGGTCAGGCAACAAGCAGGCACCTGTTTTTCCTGATCACATTCGCCATACTGCACATCTCCTTCTGCTAAGGAATGTTTGGGGTTTCTTCAAAAACAGACGAACAGAGCAACAAAATGAAAAGGCTCCTAAAATAAGCTCTGGGCAAATTGGTCATAAAGAAATGGAAGCCTCTTGGATGGAGTCATGCTTCAGGCACATACATTCCATATCCTTTGCCACAAAGGAGTGATTCATTGCCAAAATAGAAAGCACTGGCTGGAGTAAAATGGGGAGATAATGTACACTCCGTGGGCATGCTACTGTTTCTCTTGGGTGGAAGATCTAAAGCGGGGTACCCAAACCTTTTGGGCTGTGGGCCAGTCATGTGGTTCAGCAGGCCGGTCATGTGGTTCAGCAGGCCAATCATGTGGTTCCTCTCACCGGAAGTGGAAGTAAAATGTTCCTTGCAGTCTGTTTTGAAACTGATATGTTTTGCAACAGGAAGAGATAGATTTAAGTCTGCCATTTTATCTGCTTAAACCAGGGGTGCCCAAACTACAGCCCATGGGCCGGATCCAACTCTCGACGCCAATCCATCCAGCCCATGCTGCCCTCGTTGCTCCTGGAAGCGGAAGTAAAATGCACCCACATGGGTGCGTTTTACTTCCGCTTCTGGGAGCGACGAGGGTGGTGTGGGATGGATGAATTAGCGTCCGGATCCGGCCCACAGACCATAGTTTGGGCACCCCTGATCTAAAGAAATAAGCTTTAGAGAGAGAAGGCAATGTGTGGAGATGGGGGCTGGAGAGGAATGGACCTTCTCTTGCTCAGGAAGCAAAAATGTAGATCTTTATCACCCTGATTTAGGTATGCAATTCTTTTTTAGTAGCATTATGTACTATCTTTATATTTTACTTGATAGTTTAGCCTGATGGAACTACTGGATTTTCTGATAAAAACAAAGCAATGCACTGGAATACACTGAAACAGATTTCAGTGATGTGAGAGAAAAGAGAATATGCTGGACATACTTTCAGGTAACTTTTGCAATCTTTTGGTTGGTGGGTGAAACTTGGGGAGAGGGAATTTTCCCTCTTATATATAGGTAATCCATTTTAGATTTTGTTTGTATTTTTTAAGCAAACCATTTTAAAATGCAAATACATGCAAAATAGGTTTGCAATGTTTATTAAGAGAATTACTTCCACAGCACCCAGAAAATAAGCACACAGTTAATATTATAGATGTTGGCTTAGAAATAATGATCATTATTTAAATAAAGATGCTGTTATGTATGTATGCATGTTCATTATACTGTAAAGGCAAGAATGTAACCACTCCAGATACAAACGATACCAGCTGTAAAGGAACGCGAGCAGACAGCCCATAGAGGGCAGCTGCGAGCGTTCAGCCTCACATGGTTCACATTGCTCAATCACGGACAGCCGCGGGAAAACCTTCCCCGCATTCAGCAGCAGAAGAAAGAGGCGTGCCTGGGCGAGGCCACGCCGGTAGCAGCCAATGAGCTACCGTGCTACAAGATTCAAATGTAGAGAGCTACTGTATATATTGAGATGTATCACCGCCATTACCTCATGCTTCACTGGAACCTCATGCAATAAACCTGTGTTAAACCAACCCTTCGGTTGTCCGGTTGTCTTTGGTCCCATACACTAAATTGGCGACGAAGGTGGGATATGGCTGCCCACGGGACCAAGACATGCGCCGGCTACGAGATCAAGAAGCCGGGAGACTTGGAGCTGTTTGAGATAGACTTCAACGCAGCGCTGGTGGAGCTCGGAGTCTCAGATGAGGCCAAAAAGAGGGCCATTTTCGTCCGCATGCTCGGACACGAGACCAAGAGGACCTTGGTGGACCTGATCGCGCCGAGGAAGGTGGGCGACCTCAAAGCTACAGAGCTCCTGGCGGCGTTGCGCGCCCATCTCCGGCCAGCAATAGCGATGTTCCCCACTCGGAGCGCGTTCTGGAGGCGAGTCCAGGCACCCGGGGAATCGGTCGATGAGTTCGCCGCGGCCCTGCGGTTGGCCGCCGGCCCATGCAAGTGGGAGCTCCCCGACGTCACCCTCCGGGACTGCCTGCTCTGCGGTCTGAGGGACACAGAGACTCAGCGCGCCCTGATGAAAAGGGAGCCGCCGCCCACGTGGCAACAAGTCCTCGACACGGCACAGGCCGCGGAGGCCACGACTGCCAGGGTGCATGAGCTTCAGGACTGGCGCCCGAAGCCCGCCAAGGCAGAGAGCTCGGTGCGCGTGGCCCGGCGAGTTTCGAACTCGTCTGCGGAGAGCAGCGACGACGAGGACGTCCGGAGGGTCCAGAGAGAGGGCCGGCGCTGCGACGGCTGCGGCGCCGCCCACGCCCGCGCCAAATGCCCATTCCATAAGGCCGAGTGCCACAACTGCGGCCGGCGCGGGCACATCGCCAAGGTCTGCCGGAAACGGCGCGAGGCCACCAGGAGTTCTCCAGACCGCTCGGCGAGGCAGGACCGCACCACGAGGCAGGACCGTACCACGAGGCCAAAGGACGGCACCCGGACCACGAGGACGCGGGACGGAGTAGGGCGCATCTCCGACGACAGCGAGGACGACGCGCCGGTTTGCAGCGTTTCCACGGAGCACCCCCGTTACTTCGTTGAGGTAGTAATACAAGGGGCCCCTGTTAGAATGGAGGTGGACTCGGGTTCTTCCTACTCTATTATTTCCCAGGGGGAGTTCATGAAAATCGCCCCCCGCGTGCGGCCCAAGCTCAAAGCGCTGAGGGCCACATTGAAGGACGTGCAAGGGAACCGCATCCCAGTGTTGGGGGTCGGGAAGTTCCAGGTCCAGTTCAAAAAGCACACCGCAACGCTTCCCCTAGTCGTCCTCAAGGGAGGTAAATGCAGCCTCCTCGGGACTCAATGGTTCCAGCCCCTGGGGTTGTTCATTGGGGGGGGTGCACGCCGTGGGAGCACACGCCGCCGGGACTGATCCAATACAGAGCGTGTGCGACGCGCACCCCGAGGTTTTTAAAAAGGGGCTCGGAAAATTCAAGGGCCCCCCAGTGACTTTCGACCTGGACCCTGGAGTACGTCCAATCAGACTTAAACCGCGCAGAGTGCCTTTCGCACTAAAGGACAAAATAGAGGCGGAGTTGGACAAATTGGTGGGCCAGGGGATTCTTGTTCCTGTTGATTCTGCGGAGTGGGAAACTCCAATTGTAACAGCGCTCAAGGCCAACGGGGAGGTCCGCATATGCGCTGATTACAAGTGCACCATCAATAAGGCGATCCGCCCTAATGCGTATCCGGTGCCGGTAGTCAGCCACTTGTTGGCCAGGTTGCACGGGGGGAGGTGTTTCGCTAAACTCGACCTGGCCCAAGCCTACCAGCAACTCCCGGTGACCCCCGCCGCAGCTGCTGCGCAGACCATAGTCACCCACAAAGGGGCGTTCCAGGTATCGCGCCTCCAATTCGGCGTGAATTCGGCGCCCGGGATCTTCCAGTCACTTGTGGAACGCCTCCTGAAGGGGTTAGAGGGGGTGTTACCCTACTTTGATGACGTATTGATTACAGGGGGGAGCCGGGCCGAATTAGCAACAAGGTTGGGAAAGGTCCTGACAATATTCGAAAAGGCGGGGTTGCGGTTGCGGAAAGACAAATGCGTCTTCTTCGCTACAGAGGTTGAGTTCCTAGGGTTCCGTGTCACTCCCGAGGGAATAAGGCCAGCCCAATCCAAGGTAGCCGCTATCAAGAAGGCCCCTCGCCCCACCTCCAAGCCCGAGTTGCAGTCGTTCCTCGGACTGCTCAACTTCTACCACTCCTTCCTCCCGCGGAAGGCAGCCGTGGCAGAACCGCTACACAAATTGTTAAAAAAGGACGAGGCATGGAAGTGGGGCGACGACCAGGAGAAGGCTTTCAATGACCTGAAGCGACTCCTGGCATCAGATGCCGTACTGACCCACTTCAATCCCAAACGCCCAGTGGTCCTGATATGCGATGCATCCCCGGTGGGGGTGGGGGCGGTGTTATGCCACGTGCTGGAGAACGGTAGGGAGGCCCCGATAGCGTTCTACTCTAGGTCCTTGTCCCAAGCGGACAGAAACTATGCTCAGACAGACAGGGAAGCACTAGCAATAATTGCGGGGACCAAGAAATTTCATGATTTTGTGTACGGCCGCCCCTTCACCATAGTGACTGACCATAAGCCTTTGCTAGGCATTTTCACCGCAGATAAGCCCACACCCCAAATCCTGTCCCCGAGAATGCTCAGGTGGGCCATTTTTCTCAACGCGTATCAGCACGCGTTGGTATACCGGCCCGGGAAGGAGATCAGCCATGCCGACGCCCTGTCGAGGTCCCCCATTCCCCGGGATTGCTGCCACGTGGGCGAAGTAGAGAGGGACCATCAGGTCTTAATGATAGAGGTTCTAGACTCCCCTCCAGTAGTACCGGCCAACATCGCCAAAGCGACAGGCAAGGACAAAACGCTGGCCACAGTTTGCTCCTGGGTACAGAAAGGGTGGCCCGTGTCTTCCCCAGCAGCAGAATTCGACACATTTTTCAAAAAGAAACTAGAGTTGTCCCTAGAGAGGGGTTGTCTTTTGTGGGGACAGCGGGTAGTGATCCCCACGCCTCTCCGGCCGAGGGTGCTTAAACTGCTGCACGTCAGCCACCCGGGGATCGTCCGCTCAAAGGCGCTGGCCCGCAGTTACTTTTGGTGGCCCCAGCTAGACGCCGACATCGAACACATGGTCGGCACTTGCGAAGCGTGCCAAAGCTCAAGGCCAGAAGAGGCTCGCTCGCCACCTAGGGAGTGGGACACGGCAAGGGGGCCCTGGTCCCGGATACATGTAGACTTTGCTGGCCCGTTCAGGGGAACGCTTTTCCTCCTCGTGGTGGACGCGTTCTCCAAGTGGTTGGAGGTCATTCCAGTCTCGAGCACCTCCTCGGCCACAACAATTAAACAGTTAAGGAGGGTCTTTTCCACGTTCGGTTTACCCGACACCCTCGTCAGCGATAACGCTAGCTGTTTCACGTCCGCCGAGTTCGGGGCATTCATGGAGCGAAACGCCATTCGGCACGTCACCTCTGCCCCCTTTCACCCGGCCACCAACGGCCAAGTAGAGCGCCTCGTGCGCACCACGAAAGACGCGCTGCTGCGCATGGGCCCCGGAGACCTCGACCTGAAATTGTGCCAATTCCTGCTAAGATACAGGGTCACCCCATTAGCGTCAGGGTACTCCCCCGCAGAGCTGTTGATGCGCAGGAAGCTGGCCACGGGAATCTCCAAGCTAGACCCCACGAGAGTAGAGGACAAAGGGCGGAACATAGGGGTGGAACCCACAAAGAGTTTCAGCGTAGGCGCCCCGGTGCATTGCAGGAACTACGCCAGCGCGGGGCCAGCCTGGGTGCCGGGCACCGTAGTAGAACAAACCGGCCCCGTCTCATACCGCGTAGAGACCAGTACAGGCTTCCTGTGGAGGCGACACGTGGACCAACTCAGGCGCAGGGTCCCCGGAGAGCAGGACGAAGACGAGAATAGCATCGAATCAGCGTTAGGGTACTCCCCCACCCACTTAGCCCAAGGGGGAGGAAAAGGGGAGCATGGGTCCCCACCAAGGGGGGAGGAAAGGGAATCGATCCACAGAAATCTTTTGCGGGAGTCCCCGAAAAAATGGAAGAGCCCCGACCACACACATACCCCGCGGGAGTTTCCCCGAAACACAGATGCCCATAGAAGTTTAGACGTTGATTTACAGTACCAGGGGGAGTTAGCGGAGTGGTCCCCCACCCGTCCTAGCGAAAAGAGGGGTTTCAGTTCAGCCCCTGGTACCTCCAGTCCCAGTAGCCCCTGTGAGTTAGAATGCGATATAGCGCCATTTTCCCGGAGACCGACACCCCCAAGACGGGAGGCATCAGCGAGTCCGCCCACCACAGTCTCAAGGTCCCCCGAGCAGGGATCAGAAGGTAGCCAAACCACAAGGGCGACCTCATCGGTTCCGCGGTTCACAATAGGAGGGTCCCCAGGGTCAGAGAGCAACAGGCAGGGGTTCACCTCCCAACTATTCATTCCCTTCCCATCCCCGGGCGCGAGGCAGGCACGGACGCCCCACAGAGCCACTAACGAATCCCCGTTTCCTGTTGCAGGACAAGCACCCGCGGAGTCAGGGATCACAGGCTCTCCAGTACTAGGTCAGACGCAAGCGCGTCCCAAGCGCACGTGCGGCAAGCCACATTGGTTGCGGGACTTCGTCCCATCCTAGGGGGGAGGGATGTTATGTATGTATGCATGTTCATTATACTGTAAAGGCAAGAATGTAACCACTCCAGATACAAACGATACCAGCTGTAAAGGAACGCGAGCAGACAGCCCATAGAGGGCAGCTGCGAGCGTTCAGCCTCACATGGTTCACATTGCTCAATCACGGACAGCCGCGGGAAAACCTTCCCCGCATTCAGCAGCAGAAGAAAGAGGCGTGCCTGGGCGAGGCCACGCCGGTAGCAGCCAATGAGCTACCGTGCTACAAGATTCAAATGTAGAGAGCTACTGTATATATTGAGATGTATCACCGCCATTACCTCATGCTTCACTGGAACCTCATGCAATAAACCTGTGTTAAACCAACCCTTCGGTTGTCCGGTTGTCTTTGGTCCCATACACTAAAGATGCGGTCACCCCCTCCCCCCCCAGTGTACGGTACTATACCTAGGTGACCCAGCGCTAATTGTAGATGGGAAATTTCAATGCCCCTTCTGTTCTCCCTTCTTATGGTCCTCTGGCTTTAAAACAGACTTGGGCTTAAAGACTCTTCAAAAAGAAGATAGCTTCAAATAGAGGACTATCCTCTGTCCAGCCTTCAGGAAGATGGTAAAGCAGGATGAGGATGAGGAAGATTGCGCTCTGTGCCAGAACAAATGGCCACTCTACATGACGGTTGACCAAGAGTAAAGTCTAATAAGGTGTACATATCAACTAATAGTTCTGATTGAGTTGAAAACAAAGGGACATGCTACACTGGAGATTTTTCAGGAGTCACATCCATATCAAATAAAGCACTGATGTGAATCTTGCCTTCCTTGCCCTTGTAGCACAATAGTGGCGGTGTGTGTGTGTGTGTGTGTGTGTGTGTGTGTGTGTGTGTGTGTATGTGTGTGTGTGTGTGTGTGTGTGTGTGTGTGTGTGTGTGTGTGTGTGTGTGTGTGTGTGTGTGTGTATTCTTGTATGGCCAATTTAGACACATTAACTTTACAAAAGAACTGGTCCTTAACTGTTGTTATGCATTGATCAGGCAGCCTGGACGTTTGGATTCTTCTTATGGGGCAGAGAGTGCCACGGGGCCTGTCACCTGCTCTTCTACCACTGGATGTAAACATTTCTATTGGAAAGATATTTCACCAATAAAGATACACAACTATAAGTTTGTTTTTCTCAATCTAGGAGGTAGACTCTTGTGATGAGTAATGAAACATGCACAGATGGTCTCCTTAAACTAGAAATAAAACACCATGAATTCCAAATGGGTTGAGTTACAAAAACATATTACAGCCACTGAGCTATCCACAGATCTCTAAAGTGTCAGTGGAGAAAACTAAAAGGAGAGGTCTTTTGAGGCTTTGCCTATCAGTAGTAAATGGGTTTCTGCTTTGTCATTCAGTATGTTTAAAAATACTGTACTTCCATTCTCCTAATGGACTGCAGTGGTTAAAGTGGCCAAGACGCTGACTGGGAGGCGGAAGGTCAGCAGTTCGATTCCTGAGTACTGCAGGATGGAATGAGCTCCTGTCTTTGTCCCAGTTCCTGCTAACCTAGCAGTTTGGAAGCGAGAAATTGCAAGTAGATAAATAGGGACCACTTTGGTGGGAAGGTAACAGCGTTCCATGCGCTCTGGTGTCAAGTCATGCCTGCTAAATGACCACGGAAATGTCTGCAGAGGCAGACAGCGCTGGCTCTTTGGCTTTGAAACAGAGATGAGCACTGAATCCTAGAGTCAGATACGACTGGCTTTCAAGCAAAGGAAACCTTTACCTTTACCTTTACCTACTTCCATTCTCATCCTATTTTTTCATAGCAGCAGTTTTTAGAGATGTACCTGTATTAGTGCCTTTCAACATGTATTACAAAAACAAAATACATTTTGAATTTGAGAAAGTAGATCGTAGTCCTGGAATCCTCCAAATGTAATAAGCCTCTTCATTATAGAGGTACCACCATGCTTCTTTTATTCGTCTTTGTTTGTAATACCCATCATCTGCTTCTGGAAAGATGGTGTACCACTGTGACATTTTGACCACCTGACTTTGGCAAAAGCCTAGTTTTAGATTACACATCTGTTTTTCATTCTTGTTTACATGGACTGTTTTATTTTAAAACTTACAAGCAGTAATTAAGCAATAGTCTGACATCAGTATAACAAACTCCCAAAGGTTTTTGACTGTTGTAACATAATCTATTTTATTTATTCCATTTCTTCTATACCAACCTCGACCAAAATGTTGCCAATGTTGAGAAGCCAAATATCTCCTCTTTTCCTGTCTTATAACCATTCAAAATATTGACTTTAGAGCAGGAGTTCTCAACCTTTTAAAGCCGGGGGCCAGGTCATGCTCCCTCAGACAGCTTTGGGGGACAGATGGCCATTTTGCCCTTCCTCCACCACATGGTACTTCCTGGTGTGGTGGAGGCAGTGGGGGCCCACATGAAATGGTGCTGTGGGCCACACCCTGCCCATGGGCCACAGGTTAAGAATCCCTGCTTTAGATCTTTAAGTGAGAGACATCAAACAAAATGTCAAACTTCCTTTCCTTTCCTCAAAGGGTTTCTAAAAATTACCTAGATTATTTGTCGCAGATGCCTGTGCAAAACAATCAGTCAATACAAGGACTATCTGAAAACTGGCAGGTGAAATCTGTTGCTCATGTTGCTCAAAACTGGTTTACACATACAGTACAATATTTTAGATATGCTTCTGTTTACACAGGTTCTCAGGATCTTAGTTCCATTCTTGGAATCTATACTATAAATACCCAAAATCATCTTCTACAGCTGCTCTGGATATTTTGAATGATTTCTAAGCACTGAATCATTCCCCCCATTGTATAAATATTTTGCAACAAGACATGCAACTATGGAGGGTCGGTTCAACATGTCACACCTTCCACTCAATGAAGGCAAAATGAACAGTACCCAGAGCTAGCTATGTTAAAATGGTGCTTCTTTTTATATCACCAAAAATCTGCTCTCTGAAGTGGCTGCCTCATGTTGTCTGATAGTAAGACTGCTTCTGCTAACTGTATATTGGACAATGGCTAGTTCTGCTTTCATGATCCATGCAGCCAGAAGCAGATAATGACTGTGCAAGTAGCACAATAGTGGACTTCACAATGGAGTGTGAGTATTAGGAATCTTTTGATAGTTTTGTTGGTGGCTCATCCCCTCAAGATAATTCTTAACAAGGCTTGTTACCCCTGCCCTTAGTTACTTGAAGAGGACAAACAACACTCCCTATTTGTTATAAGCCTCAAACACAAAGTGCTGGTCCTGTTTCCCTTTATCTATGAAGCTTGCAGCCTTGTCCTAATCATCTTTACATAAAGCCCAATAGGGCTTACTTCTTAATAAGAGCACATAAGACTAGAGACATGGCCCTACCTTTGTACTGAGGTGTAAATCGTTTCATTGCCATGGGAAGAGATTCGTAGAACCACTGCTCCTGGGAGATGAGAGGCTTGCAGACGGTGTGGTCATCATACTTCATCATGCTCATATGGCCCCCGACCTGATGGATGAATGGCTCCAACAGGATACCTTTCCTAGTATCCCCAATGTCCAGATTGTTCTGTACCACCATAGTCCAACCTGTTCTACTGGAGTCTTTTTCTGTAGGATGTTAAGTCCCAGCTGACAGTTCAGCCTTCCTTAGGTCTCTTGAGCTGGAATAAGATGGTGCTAGAGGGTTTTCATGTCAGCAACTGAGCTCAGCTCCAAAGTATGTATGCCTTCTGGTTGCTTGGCAATCCTTTGAGAACTTTCCTGAAATCTAAACAGCAAATTTTGTAAGTCAGAGAAAAGTAAATACTGTAGTTCCCTGGCCTTTATTTCTCCCTTGTCCAGTGCCATTTTTAGTTGAGGACTAGCATGTAATGCCCCAGGCCTCTTGAAACCAAAAACTTTAATCCACCATTAGAATGACAAAGAAGACTCTGCATGTTATCCAAGAAAAAAAAATGCATGTTTAATATTTATTGCAACATGGTGTTAGCTAGGATGTGAAATACATACCTAATGTTCACCCAGTTTAGCCTGCGTGGGTTATAATAGCCATGCAGAGGAATGATGAAAGAACTTAGCAGAAGAGCTATCAGGTTAACAAAGCTGTTCTGAAAGCAGATTAATCAGGGAATTCCTGCTGTCAGCCATCACCAGGTCATTTCAAAAAAACTCCTTCTCTCACCTTGCTCAGGAGACTTTAGGTTTAGGAGGACAATCCCAGTTTGTTTAAAAGGGAACTCCTGCTAATGCCCTCGTCACTCCCGGAAGCAGAAGTAAAACGCACCCGTACGGTTAAGACTCTTCTGGGTTAACCCTTCCTCCATACGGGTATGTTTTACTTCTGCTTCCGGGAGCAATGAGGGCAGCGCAGACCGGATGAATCGTAGTAAACCCATTTGTGTGGATTCACAGGGTGCAGCCCGATGCCACAGGACTGCACCGCCACCTCCCCCTGGCCCCGTCATTACCCAGGGCTTTGAGGCCAGCTGTGACAGCTCTGCCTGAGCCCCGTCTCGGTGGGGATATAAAAAAACTATTTTGTCCACCCTTGCTGCAGTCGCTGAGCTGTGAGCTTCTTTCTCCCATTATGTGCTGTTTTTAGAGTAATTTTTGCACAGTGTATTATTGTATATTATTGAATATTTGGGTATTATTGTATACTTTGTTATCTTGTATTTTTTGGTATTTTGTATATGCTAGTTTATTTTTACTTATGGTTTGCATTGTTTATTGATTTTTGTATTGAATTTACTTTTATACTGCTATATTGTATTGTATCTTGAAATTGTAAAGGCATTTACTTATTTTTGTTAAAGTATATTGTATAATTTATATATTTTTGTTTACTGTATATCATGTTTGTATATTGTATTTATTTTTGTTGGAAGCCGCCTTGAGTCACACTTGTGTGAGTAAGGCGGGGTACAAATCTAATTTTAAAAAATCAGCTAGGAGGGGGAAGAACGACAGGTAATTGAACAGTTTCCCTACCCCTCTGCAGAGGAACAGGGGAATTGTTCCATTGCAACAACTCATAGCTCTGTTATCATATCAGTTGTTTACCCCAGAAAAAGCCTTTCTGCTGCAAGCTTCCCTTATATGCCATTAACAGCATCACTGTTGAAAAAAAAAAAGTAGAACTGCTTGGGAAAGGTTGTGGGTGATCCAGCACCCATCACATCTGGACACATGGAGTCTGGACTGACCCCAACCAATCAAAGGAGTGGACTAAGCACCCATCTGGATATGCTCTTAGTCTCCTCACAAAAGCTCACATTAAAATATATCGGTTAGTCTTTAAGATGTCACATTGATTTTGTCTTTTTTTTGTTTTTAATTTCATTTTCCTTCTTTTCTTCTCTGATATGCTTGCTGCTAATGTGCATTTTGACTTTCCCTCTGGTGGGCCCAGAATGTTCCCTGCCAACAAGGTGATTAATTAGGCTCTTGGGAAACCCCCCTACCCCACACACAGGACATTTGTCACCCTTTACCACCATGGTGCTAACAAAAGCAATATCCATCTTTCCTTCAGGGAATGCTTCCTTGCTGCTACCCCTCTTTCCTCAAGAAATCTCACATCAGGACATTCCACCGTCAATCAACATAAGTGATGAAATCGTAAGCCAAGTCTTCGTATCTGACCTTTTGGAAGATCCAGAACATGTTCTGACTTCTGAGTGTTTTAGGAAAATGAGAAGTTTCACATCCGTCCAAGTGTTGATGGACGTGGAACATCCTGATCGAAGGATTGTTTAGGAAATATGGATGGGGAGAGGCAATAATTCTGTTCTCCTTTGCTCTATGCTGGTTGCTGCCTCACAGATGTGGGATCTGTCTCACATTCTATTTTTTTTGCAAATGATAAACAAAGCCTATTTCTCAATCAATATTGTAGACGTTCCTGTGCAGGGTTGGTGACCTGCCTGCACAGTCTTCTGTATCCTTGTAAATGTCACAAAACACAGATAGTCCCAATAGGAATCACTATTACAATTTTGAGATGGTAGTTGCGTTAATCCATGCAGTCATGTCAGACAAGGAACAAAACATAACTAAAGAAAAAGAAAAACTGAAGAAGAGAAAAACATAGTGTAACCATAAAGACAGGCTGGTAGATTTTAATGTGAGCTTTCATGGATCAAGCCCAGTTCCTCAGGCACAAGAGCTATTAAAGAGACATTGTGTGGATAACACATTAAGCTCCTTTGCAAGGTGCAGGAACCATACTGAGGAAAATGGCTAGCAAGCTCAAATATTATATATTATTTCCTTCCAGAATCCATTCCATCTCAGATACTGCTCATTCAGGGCTAGGATCTGAATCTTCTTTGATCATTCTCCTGCTGCAACAGCCTGTTCCGCAAGCAGTTCAACATTTTCCAGACTTGCTTAGGGAGGTATTGAGTAGTATCTACTTCCCCAGTGTAAACCCCATTAATTCCACCATGCAGCACTCCATCAGCAGGCTGCTGTGGAGTTCAATAGAGTTCTGGCCTTCTGACTTTACTATGTTGTGTTATGTGCTGTCAAGTCAGAACTGACTTATAGTGATCCTAATAAGACTTTCAAGGCAAGTGAGATGTTGAAAGAGTGGTTTTATCATTTCCACAATCCATGTGGAATATTTCCCTCAAATCAGGGTTTGTGCCTGATGACTGGAAGGTAGCGAATGTAACACCAATTTTCAAAAAAGGATCCAGGGGTGATCCAGGAAATTACCGGCCTGTCAGTTTGACATGTGTCCCAGGTAAAGTGATGGAAACCATCCTAAAAGATAGAATTAATAGGTACATAGAAGAGGAGGCGCTGCTAAAGGAGAGCCAACATGGCTTTTGCAAGGGCAAATCATGCCTCACTAATCTGTTGGAATTTTTTGAGAGTGTCAACAAGCATGTGGATAAGGGGGATCCAGTTGACATTGTTTATCTGGACTTTCAGAAGGCTTTTGACAAGGTCCCACACCAAAGGCTCTTGAATAAACTTACCAGTCATGGAATAAAGGGAAAAGGTCTTGTCCTGGATCAGCAACTGGCTAAGGGACAGGAAACAGAGGGTAGCACTAAATGGACACTTCTCCAAGTGGAGGGAAGTAAAGAGTGGGGTCCCCCAAGGTTCAGTACTGGGACCCCTGCTTTTCAACCTCTTCATAAATGATCTAGAGGTAGGAGTAAAAAGCAAGGTAGCCAAATTTGCTGACGATACTAAATTATACAGGGTAGTGAAAACTGTGAGAGATTGTGAAGAGCTCCAGAGGGATCTCTTGACACTGGGGGAGTGGGCAAAACAGTGGCAAATGAGCTTCAACATCAGTAAGTGCAGAGTGATGCATGTTGGGGCAAAAAACCCCAATTACATTTATAAACTGATGGAGTCTGAACTCTCTGCGACAAACCAGGAAAGGGACCTTGGTGTCCTGGTGGACAGCTCAATGAAGGTGTCAACCCAGTGTGCCTCAGCAGTGAAAAAAGCAAACTCAATGTTAGGGATCATTAGGAAGGGTATAGAAAATAAGTCAGCGAGTGTCATTTTGCCTCTTTATAAATCTATGGTGAGGCCCCATCTGGAATACTGTGTACAGTTCTGGTCGCCATACCTCCAGAAGGATATTATGGAGTTGGAGAAAGTACAGAGGAGGGCAACCAGAATGATTAGGGGACTGGAACACCTTCCTTACCATCTGAGGCTGCAACGGTTGGGCCTTTTCACTCTTGAACGACGGCGTCTAAGAGGTGACCTGATTGAAGTTTATAAAATCATGCACGGTGTGGACAAAGTGGATAAGGAAAAACTGTTTTCCCTATCGCACAACACTAGAACTAGGGGACACTCCATGAAACTTTTGGGTACTAGTTCTCAAACAAATAAGAGAAAGTACTTTTTCACCCAGAGGATTACTGGTCTATGGAACTCCCTGCCAGAAGAAGTGGTGACAGCTGTCAGTCTTGACAGCTTTAAGAAAGGATTAGACAAGTTCATGGAGGACAAGGCTATCAATGGCTATAATTATGGCTACCTAAGGACAACCTCCGGGTTGGAGAGATAGGCAGGATATCTCTCAATGCCATTTCCAGGGAATCCTAAGCAGGTGAAGGCATCTCCTTGGGAATACCCTGAAGGAAATGGTGAGCCACTGTGTGAGACAGAATGCTGGACTGGATGGGCTGTGGCCTGTTCCAGCAAGGCTGTTCTTATGTTCTTATGTTCTTATGTCTGTGCAAGGGTTTGAACCCAAGCCTCTTCATCACTTTTTCCAAAACACCAAACTGGGTATCACAAAGTTGAGGGCTAATTCCATTTACGTGTCTCCACAGCAGTGATAATAAAATAACAAATGTGTGCTGTTAAGTCAATTCTGACTTATGGTGACCCTTTCCAGGGTTTTTCTAGGTAGGAAATAGACATGCCCCAGAACTGTACAGCTTGCCCATGACTTACACAGGCTGGCTCTTCTCTCTGAAGGCAAACTGGGAAATTGAACTTCCTGCCTATTGCTCTGCAGCCAATTATTTAAACCACTGAGCTATCCAGCCAGCTTTACAGTATCTGGTGTTTGTTGTGGGAAGCAGGTGATGGGAATCTCTTATGAGCACCCAAGAATCCACTGACATCAGATGGCTTCATTATGGAACTCAGTGGGGTCGGAGTCGGTCAAGCAGGCAGGCTGGCTGGTAGAATCAGGACTAGGCCTTGTTCTTCTATTGTAACCAATGGTGGGTCCACTTTGTGTCTGCCCAACGTTTTAAACTACAGCTCCCATTGACTCTGCTGTTCAGGTCTGTGGGTAATGGCATATCTAAATATCGAGAAGGCCAAAGACTACTCACCCATAGTGTCTAAGATTTGTTTTCTAGAGCTCAGAAAACTTCTCTTTTTGGACTATAAGTTTCAGAAACTACCACTGATCACACTAGCTGAGGGATTCTAGATGTGTCCAGAAAGTAGCTTTTGAGGTCTGCTTCTACTGATGTCATTTATATACTGATTTAAGAAATCACTTTTTAGATTTAAATGCAGCACATGCTGATTTATTATTTGCTTGATACTTTAACACAAACTAGAAACAGTTGCCATAAATGTGAATATATAGTTGGATCTATGAGACATTATAAAGCTGTCAGCTCTGAAGTTAAGAGAGAAGCAAGTAGCCAGAAGAGGCCAAGAATGTACGCAATTGATGTAGCAGGTTACTTCTGTGCAATAAATAGAGCTATAATTAGTCTTGCTGCAGTTACCAAAATTATAATTAGTTCTCCTTTTTTGGCCTTTTTAACTGAATATCTCCAAAACTTGATAACAGAGCTATTTTTGGACAAAAAAATCAAGTTTCATAGATAAAATCCCATTCATTTCAATCAAAATAATATTTCATGTTTTTCTAATCTCGCATATATATATATAAATAGCAGAATAATGTTGATCTATTCTGTTCCATTTATGAAGCTGCAATTTCTGCCAAGTTCTAAAATTCAGAGCTGAAACCATTAGTTAGATGGGATACTACAGGCATTCAAGAAGAGTAAAGTAAGACATGGAGAAGTTGTTGTTATACTGTAACTCCAAGCATTGGTTATGTTGGCTATACCTGGTAGGTATTACAATCTAACATCATCTGGAGTGTCATGGATTCTGCACTCCCGCATTTAGTGTAAGGGACCAAAGACAATGAAACAGCCGAAGGGTTGGCTTAACACAGGTTTATTGCATGATGAGCCGGAGGAACATGAGGTAATGGCGGATGGTTAGCTCAATATATACAGCTGGCTACACATTTGAATGTGGCTCGTCGACAGACTATTGGTTGCTGCCTGCGTGACGTCGTAGGAGGTCACGCCCTTCTTGACCAGGTGAAGAGGTGGCGGGGAATCTTCCCGCGCTGCTGAACCAGGTGAATATGATCCATGAGAGCTGGACGCTCGCTACTGCCCTCTGGTGGTCACTAGCTCGCGTCCCCTTATTAGGTTTACATTGATACAGCTGATGGTTATAATGTTGCACACAGAAAGGTTACATTGATAACACATGGCAGAGGTACATTGTTAAAGGCACAGCTTTACAGAACATAACATCCCTCCCCCCTAGGATGAGACGAAGTCTCTCAGCCAAGATGGCTTGTTGCATGTGCGTTTGGGCCGTGACGAGGGCTGCCCCCCGGGGGCGTTATTGCTTCTTTGTTCCCTGGACCCTTGTCCTGAAATGGGAGAGGGAGACTCGTTAGTGGTTTGCCGCTGTCTGGCGGCCTTAGGGGAAGGGAAAAACTCCATTGTGGGCAGACCGGGGGCCGTCGGGGCTAACGAAAAACCCCTCTTCTCGCTTGGACGGGTGGGGGACCACTCCGAAAAACCCCCCCGGTTCTGAAAATCAAAATCTAACTTGGTGGGGGTACCCGCATTTGTGGGAACCTTCCGCGAGATATGTATGGGGTCGGGTTCCTCCTCCTCGGAAAGATCCCCCAGGATATCTATGAGGACATCCTCCTCCCCCCTTGGTGGGGGCCCGCGGTCCCCCTTCCCTCCCCCTTGGGCTAAACGGGTGGGGGAGAACCCTAACGCTGACTTTGTCCCTGCTCGGTCTGCGCCCTGCTCGTCGGGGACCCTGCGTCGGAGCTGGTCCGCGTGCTGCCTCCACAAGAGTCCCGTACTGGTATCCACGCGGTACGACACGGGGCCGGTTTGTTCCACGACTACGCCCGGCACCCAGGCTGGGCCCGTGCTGGCGTAATTCCTGCAATGCACGGGGGCGCCTATACTGAAACTCTTTGTGGCCTCTAGCCCGATGTTCCTTCCTTTGTCCTCTACCCTCGTGGGGTCTAACCTAGTAAGGATGGTGGTCAGTTTCCTACGCATTAAGAGCTCTGCGGGGGAGTATCCTGACGCCAAAGGGGTCACCCTGTACCCTAGCAGAAACTGGCAGACTTGTAGGTTCAGATCCCCGGGGCCCATGCGCCGCAACGCGTCCTTCGTGGTGCGGACGAGGCGCTCTACTTGGCCATTGGTGGCTGGGTGAAACGGGGCGGAGGTGATATGCCGAACGGCGTTGATCTCCATGAATGCCCTAAACTCGGAGGACGTGAAACAACTAGCGTTGTCGCTAATTAACGTGTCGGGTATGCCGAACGTGGAAAAGAGCCTCCGCAAATGCCTAATGGTCTGGGCCGAGGAGGTGCTCGTGACTGGAATAACCTCCAACCATTTGGAGAAGGCGTCCACTACAATAAGGAACAGGGTGCCTCTGAACAGGCCCGCGAAATCAACGTGCACCCGGGACCACGGCCCCTTAGCCGCGTCCCATTCCCTGTGGGGAAGGCGGGCCTCCTCTGGTCTGGAGCATTGGCAACTATCACAAGTGCCGACCATGTGCTCGATGTCGGCGTCCAGCTGGGGCCACCAGAAGTAACTCCGGGCCAGCGCCTTGGATCGCACGATGCCGGGGTGGCTGATGTGCAGCAGTTTGAGCACCCGCGGCCGAAGGGAAGTGGGGATCACCACCCGCTGCCCCCACAAGAGGCACCCCCTCTCTAGGGACAGTTCTAGCTTTTTTCTGAAAAATGGAGCGAACTCCTCCGCTGGGGAGGACGCCGGCCACCCTTTCTGCACCCAGGAGCTAACTGCCGCTAACGTCTTGTCCTTCTCTGTTGCTTTGGCAATGTCGGCGGGCACTACGGGGGGCGAATCCAGTACCTCTATCATGAGAACCTGATGGTCCTGCTCTCCCTTGCTCACCTGGCTGGGCGTTAGGGGGAGGGGAGACCTAGATAGAGCGTCCGCATGGCTGATCTCCTTCCCGGGCCGGTAGACCAACGCGTGCTGATACGCGTTGAGAAAAATGGCCCACCTGAGCATCCTTGGAGACAGGATCTGTGGGGTGGGCTTATCTGCGGTAAAGATGCCTAGCAGGGGCTTGTGGTCTGTTACAATGGTGAAGGGGCGGCCATACAGAAAATCGTGAAATTTTTTCGTCCCCGCGACTATTGCTAGTGCCTCCCTGTCTGTCTGTGCGTAGTTTCTCTCCGCTTGGGACAGGGACCTGGAGTAAAATGCTATCGGGGCCTCCCTTCCGTTTTCCAACACGTGGCACAGCACCGCCCCCACCCCCACTGGAGATGCATCACAGGTCAGAACTACTGGGCGTTTGGGGTTGAAGTGGGTCAGTATGGCGTCGGATGCCAGGAGGCTTTTTAGCTCGCTAAATGCCCTTTCTTGGTCATCGCCCCACTTCCATGCCTGGTCTTTCTTTAGCAGTTTGTGTAGCGGCTCAGCCACCGCTGCCTTTCGGGGGAGGAAGGAGTGGTAAAAGTTGAGCAGCCCTAGGAACGACTGCAACTCGGGCTTGGAGGTGGGGCGGGGGGCTTTCTTAATGGCTGCCACCTTGGACTTGGATGGTTTTATTCCCTCAGGAGTCACACAAAACCCTAGGAACTCAACCTCGGTTGTGAAGAAGACGCATTTGTCCTTTCGCAACCTCAGCCCCGCCTTTTCGAATATCGTCAGGACCTTCCCCAACCTCTTGGCCAGTTCAGCCCGACTCCCCCCCGTTATTAACACGTCATCAAAATAAGGCAACACCCCCTCCAGTCCCTTCAGGAGGCGTTACACGAGTGACTGGAAGATTCCTGGCGCCGAATTCACGCCGAATTGGAGGCGCGTCACCTGGAACGCCCCCTTATGGGTGACTATGGTCTGCGCAGCAGCTGCGGCAGGGGACACCGTAAGCTGCTGGTAGGCCTGTGCTAAGTCGAGCTTAGCGAAACACTTCCCCCCGTGTAACCTGGCCAGCAGATGGCTGACTACCGGCACCGGATATGCATTCGGGCGGATCGCCTTGTTGATGGTGCACTTGTAGTCGGCGCATATGCGGACCTCCCCATTTGCCTTTAGTGCGGTTACAATTGGAGTTTCCCACTCCGCAGAATCTACAGGCACAAGGATCCCCTGGCCCACCAACTTGTCCAGTTCCGCCTCTATCTTGTCCTTAAGTGCGAACGGCACCCTGCGTGGTTTAAGGCGAATTGGGCGGACCTCCGGGTCCAGGTCGAAAGTCACTGGGGGCCCCTTGAATTTCCCCAGTCCTTTTTTGAAAACTTCGGGGTGCGCCTCACACACCTCCTGAATTGGATCAGTCCCAACGGCGTGCATCCCAACGGCGTGCACCCCCCCAATAAACAACCCCAGGGGCTGGAACCATTGAGTCCTGAGGAGGCTGCAATCTCCTCCTTTGAGCATGACTAGGGGAAGGGACGCGGCGTGCTCCTTGAATTTGACCTGAAATTCTCCAACCCCCAACACTGGAATACTGTTCCCTTGCACGTCCCGTAGTGTGGACCTCAATGCTTTGAGCTTGGGTCGCTTGTGGGGGGCAATTCCCAAGAACTCCCTCTGGGAAATGATTGAATATGAGGACCCCGAGTCAATTTCCATCCTAATGGGAACCCCTTGGATTAGTACCTCAACAAAGTAGCGGGGGTGTCCTGTAGACACGCTGAACACTGGGGCGTCGTCCTCGCTGCCATCGGAGATGCGGCCCACGCCGTCCTGCTTCCGCGTGGCCTGGGCGCCGTCCTTGGGTCTCGTTGGGCGGTCTTGTCCCGCGGAGCGGTCTGCGGAGCTCCTCCGGGTCTCGCGCTTCTTCCTGCACACCTTGGCGATGTGCCCGCGGCGGCCGCAGTTGTGGCACTCGGCCTTCCGGAAGGGGCACTTGACGCGGTCGTGGGCCGCTCCACAGCCGTCGCATCGCCGGTTCTCCTTCCGGACCCTCCGGACGTCCTCGTCGTCGCTGCTCTCTGCGGACGACCTCGAAGTTCGCCGGGCTGCCTGTACCGGAGCCTCTGCCTTGCTCGACTTTGGCCGCCAGTCCTGGAGTTCTTGGACCCCGGCCTTTGTAGCTTCTGCGGCCTGGGCCGCTCTGACGACCTCCTGCAACGTGGGAGGCGGCTCTTGGTTCATTAATGTGCGCTGGGTCTCGGCGTCGTTCAGGCCGCACAGCACACAGTCCTGGAGGGTGATTTCGGCATTCTCCCATTTGCACGGGCCGGCCGCCAGCCGCAGGGCCGCCACGAATGCGGCGACCGTCTCCCCGGGCGCTTGGACTCGCCTCCAAAACGCACTCCGAGCGGGAAACATCGCCGTGGCGGGCCGGACGTGCTCACGCAGCATCTGCATGAGTTCCTTGGCCTTGAATTCGCTCACCCTCCTCGGTGCAATCAGGTCCACCAAGGTCCTTTTTGTTTCTTGTCCGAGCATCCTGGTGAAGATGGCCCTTTTCTTCGCCTCTTCCGTGACTTCGGACTCGATCAGTGCGGCCTGGAAGTCCATCTCGAAGATCTCCCAGTCGCCCGGTTTCCTGATTTCGAAACCGGCGCATGTCTTGGTCCCGTGGGCCGCCATATCCCACCTTCGTCACCAATTTAGTGTAAGGGACCAAAGACAATGAAACAGCCGAAGGGTTGGCTTAACACAGGTTTATTGCATGATGATCCGGAGGAACATGAGGTAATGGCGGATGGTTAGCTCAATATATACAGCTGGCTATACATTTGAATGTGGCTCGTCGACAGACTATTGGTTGCTGCCTGCGTGACGTCGTAGGAGGTCACGCCCTTCTTGACCAGGTGAAGAGGTGGCGGGGAATCTTCCCGCGCTGCTGAACCAGGTGAATATGATCCATGAGAGCTGGACGCTCGCTACTGCCCTCTGGTGGTCACTAGCTCGGGTCCCCTTATTAGGTTTACATTAATACAGCTGATGGTTATAATGTTGCACACAGAAAGGTTACATTGATAACACATGGCAGAGGTACATTGTTAAAGGCACAGCTTTACAGAACATAACACCGCAGTCAGCTAATCAATCTGTTTTCCTTCTCTTTGCAACTTTTTCTTTGGCTTCCTCTCCTCAATTCCTCCCCATTCTTTGACAAAATGACTGACTACTGTCGGAAGCAATCAGTGCCTTGCTTTCAAAAATGTATACCACCTGCCTCTACTGATTTTCGAACAGATTGTCAAAGGCTTTTCCAACCTGTAACATAGGAGCCCTTTGGGTGCCTCTGTTGTTCACCAAAGCACCAAACATGACATGTGAGCAATATGGGGAGGCAGTTAATTTAAACAGAAAAGTCACAAACAACAGATGGCACAAAGAAAACAAAAAGGTGAAGAAGTCTTTGAAGGTCAGGGTAAAAGCACTATTTTTGCTTATTTTTTAAAGGGACAGTCATTGTTAGGCTGCTTCAGTATATCTAACAAAAACAAAATAAAAAATCTCCTGGAATATCTCCTTGTAAACTTTGGGGCTTCCTGCAATATTTCCCACCAACATTTGTGGTAAGATTTAGTTACCTGACAAACTTTGCTGTCAGAAATCTATAGTGAAAAAGCCTATTCTGGAAGAAAAAGAGAAACACATAACCCCATCCCCTAGTTCCCCCCCCCCCAAACCAGTCGACTGAAATCAACATTTCCCTTTGGACAATACAGTTTCCCACAACAGCCTGAGAGCCTTATATTTATATACGGTAACTCTGCTGCTTTATACATACACAGCTTTATGATCAAATGCTACTTGCAGATATTGGGAAAGAATGGGCAGACTTTAGGTAAAGGTAAAGGTCGTTCTTGCTTGAAAGCCAGCTGAATCCGACTCAAGGGTTCAGTGCTCATCTCTGTTTACAGCCAAAGAGCCAGTGCTGTCTGGGTCTACAGGCATTTCCATGAACATGTGGTAGGCATGGCTAGACTAGAGTGCACAGAATGCTGTTTACCTTCCCACCAAAGTGGTACCTATTTATCTACTAGCAATTTCTTGCTTTTGAACTGCTAGATTGCCAGGAGCTGGGATAGAGATGGAAGGTCACTCCGTCGTGCAGCACTTGGGTCTCAACTTGCCAACCTGCTGACCTTTCAGTCATCACGTTCAGCGTCTTAACCACTAAGCCACTGCAGTCCCTGGGTAGGCTTTAGTGAGCTCTTTTTTCATATCTCCATATGAACATTTCAAGTGCAATGGATGGGATGGAGCATTGACTCCCCCTGTTCATTTCTAAGCCTGCTTCAGCTCTACTATCCTCATCTGAAAACGTAAGAGTGACAGAGAGCTGCAGATGAAAAGCTTCATTCCCCTCGAGAAGCCAAGTTCCAACACTGATGCCATAATAAATCCTTGTGTGCACAAACCCTGAGCCCTTTTAATCTTGTCTTTCCTTTCCAGAAATAATATGATTTTCATAAAGTTTATGGCCGGTCCCAGCATCCCTCATGTATAAGAGGCAAAGATAACTGTTTGTTTTGCTGAAGGATTTACACAGTTGCTTTGCAAAGCTGGAGGATTGTAGACAGGCAAGATGGGAGCTGAATGAGCCAGGATTGATAGGCTGCTAAAGCGTGGTATCGCTTGCCTGTGATTGCTTTGCTGTTTGAGATAATAGGAAAGCTGCTATTGCGCTGGCTGGTGTTCTGTGTGCTTCAAGTTCATATATTGTGGCTGCGTCCCTCCCATTTATTCGGCTTTAAAATGTATAAACTGTACCACCATCTAAATCTAGATTCCTAGGTGGTGATAGATATCACATTTAAATATTCAGTACAATAAAAGTAAAGGTAAAGGTTGCCCTTGCTCAAAAGCCAGTCGTATCCAACTCTAGGGTTCAGTGCTCATTTCTGTTTATAGCCAAAGAGCCAGTGCTGTCTGCATCTGCAAACATTTCTGTGGACATGTGGCAGCCATGACTAAACACCAGAGTGCACAGGACACTGTTTACTTCCCATTGAAGTGGCACCTATTTATTTACTTGCAATTTCTTGCTTTCAAACTGCTAGGTTGGCAGGAGGTGGGGCAGAGACGGGAGCTCACTTCGTCGTGCACCACTCAGATCTCAAAGTGCTGGCCTGCTGAATTCCAGCCATCAAGTTCAGCGTCTTAACCACTAAGCCACCACAGTCCCTTCAAAACAATAATAAAATACCCTAAAAAGTCTGCCAAAGCATATACCCATGATAGTGAACCCTGGCACTCAAGATATTCTTGGACTTCAATTCCCAGAAGCCCCCGTGAATTCACACAAATGGGTTTACTGCGATTCATCCGGCCCACACCACCCTTCGTCACTCCTGGAAGCGGAAGTAAAATGTGCATATTGAAGTCCAAGAACATCTGGAGTGCCAAAGTTCACCATCACGGGCATATACAGTATTTGGCTAAAAGGCACTATTTTAGAAGCAGAGCTCAAGCCACCCCCTTTCTCCACCACCATTTGAATCTGGCAAACACATCCTTTGAGATCATCTCAGGCAAAGACTTCTGTCTTTCAGCTTTTTTCTTTCATTGTGGATTTTTTTTTTAAAAAAATGGAAATCTGTTCATCTGTTGCTAACTGAGGGGAGAAAAGAATACGCAGCCACTGTGTATCTGAATCCAGATATACAAGTACAGCAACTTTCCTTGTGGTGATCTTTCTCTGTCAGGGCTAACAATCTAAAAGAAACGAGATAGAGACACATTCCTACAGAGCAAGTCTTCCAAGCCAGCCAGGTCTCTGGCACCTCATTTATTTATTTATTTATTTATAATTCAAATTTCTATGCCGCCCAATCAGGTGAACCCGACTCAGGGCGGCTCACAACAGGATTAAAACATACATATAAAAACAATTAAAACCCCGACATACTCACCCACCTATTAAAAACTAACCACATCAAAACTGCCCGCATTAAAAAGATGGGGAGGCTTTATTTTACAAGTCAACAGGCGGGGGTCACTCTTCCATCTGAGCCCTATTCTTAATAACCTCAAATGATGTTGTCATAAACAAAATTATGATCTGAATTTGGTTTTGGGAAAGTACACTTCTAGGTAAAGGTCTCCCTTGCTCAAAAGCCAGTCATATCCGACTCTAGGGTTCAGTGCTCATCTCTGCTTATAGCCAAAGAGCCAGTGCTATCTGCATCTACATACATTTCCATGGATATGTGGCAGGAATGACTAGACATTGGAGTGCATGGGCCACTGTTTACCTTCCCATCGAAGTGATACCTATTTTTCTACTTGCAATGTTTTGCTTTCAAACTGTTAGGTTGGCAGGAGCTGGGACAGAGACCAGGGACAGAGACCAGAGCTCACTCCGTTATGCATCTCTCGGGTCTCGAACTGCTGGTCTGCCTACCTTCCAGTTCTCAAGTTCAGTGCCTTAACCAGTAAGCCACCACAGTTCCACAAGTGCACTTCTAGGGAGACCTTTATCCCACATGTCAGCTTTCCAGAAGATAAATCAAGTTATATTTCCTACCAATGTTCCTATACTTAAGCACAAGTGGAAAGTCCCCTTCCTTTCAAAGAATCAGAGGATTCCAACAATGGGAGTAAATTGTCTGTGGAGGAGTTTGCTTTGTCCCCTCCTTGTCTAGCACTGCTTGCATCTGCAATATATCCAGTGGTGGGTTCGCACCAGTTCGCCAGAACCGATTGCAGAAATTCTGGCTGGCCCTGCCCATCCAAGTTTTGAAATAAAGTACAGTAGACCCTCACATAACGACGTTGCTTGGTTTTCAATGGCAGCTGCGCCATCTAGCAGCAAAAAACTGTCATTATCTGCACAACGACATTAAAAACACATTGTTAATCTGCACAATGACAGTTTTTTGTTGTTGTGCGGATAGTCACATGGCGAATGACAACATGTCGGTAAGCGGAAATGATGCTATTCGAATGCGTCATTAATCGAGGGTCTACTGTAGTCCTAATTTGGGTGCAACACAGGGCCACGCCCACCATACCACACCCACAGTGTGGTAGTAACATTTTTTGGAGCCCACCACTGAATATTGTATGTCCATTTCAACAGGGGCTTCTTGGCAGTTTCTGTAAGATTTATGTTAGGTTAGCATACAACAATTTGTCCTTCTATCTGACAAAACATACTTCATCTCAAAGACAGTGGCAATTTCATGAGAGAGTACTTAAAACATATTGTCTCAACTTTTCCACAGCTGGACACATCAGGGAGATTGTTTTCTTCTTAATTTTATTTTAATGGAGAAAAGGCTGACTGACCACATAATAGCAAAAACTTTCCATCTGACACCCGTCACTAGTTAGAATGGCTCTGCAGCCTCAAATTTGAGGGGGTACTCAGTTAAGTACTGTACTTCCTTAAAGCTGATATATTGCTGGACACCATCATTTTTTTGTTTAACGTAAGTCACCGATTTGGTTCAGTTTAATAGATATGTCCAGAAGAGAATAAGAGACCTTCAGAATTTCCTTGCAAGTGCAATTGTTCTACTAAACTAGTGATGGCCAACCTTGGCACTCCAGGTGTTCTGGAACTTCAATTCCCAGAAGCCCTGATCACCAGGAGTCCTGACTTGGGCTTCTGGTAGTTGAAGTCCAAGAACAACTGGAGTGCCAAGGTTCACCATCACTGTACTAAACCAACAGGCCACCAAATATTTGTCTACCATTTTCCTGCAATACGCAGCTGTGACAGAGGAACATTTCCCCCTGCGGACAAGGACTACATTTCAAGAAGGTTCTATATCCTCTCTTTAAAAAACTTGAATTCTATCTTTCGCCGAGCACTGTTCAACTTGGTCGATTCTGTCTTTCAGGTTATTTTGCCTTTCTTTCCCCAGTCTGCTCTTTCAGACCCAAATCTTGAGGACATTTTCCAGTTTAGTGTACTGTATTTGATCCTTTGCCTGAATGCCTATGCCTATGCATTCAGAGTCAAGTTAAGGGTTTCTGTTCAGAACAAACAGATATTGGTGGATACACAAACATTAATACAATACTAAAAAAAGGGATTACTCACCAACTGGACTTTCCTAGCTGTGCTAACGAGAGCTGCTTTGTGACTGTCCTAAATCCAGCAAGGATGTAGATCAGTTTGGTTTCCCTGCAATAATGCAATCTTGCTAGGAAGCCCAGCCCCAGTATGTGAGGTTGGTGCAGGAAGGGAAATGGAATAAGAGTCATTCCCTGACCTTCTTAGAAATTCTTGGCAGGTGTCTGTGAAGTGCAGCCAACAGCTGACACAACTAGACTGGTGGGAGTGAATAGGAGACAACCACCATGTATGCAGTGAGGGGAGACACATCCATGACAGTGAGGGAAACAAACACCCTAATCAAGTGCAGACGGCTTAGAAAACTTTGCAGGCGCACCCCCCAATAAAGGACTCAGACACCAATGAAAGTGAATAACGGCATTGGGCCACATTTATTGATTCATGCCCTAGTCCGAATTATAAATTTCTATTGGTAATAACCAATCATAATTCTTAAGGCAAGCAGGCCGAAGTAACACTGGTAAGGTACCACCCAAAATTGCCAACGGCAATTGCTACAATGTATCCATTTGTATCAATTTGTTTGTTGACAACAAACAAATTGTTGACCGTAGTCAATATCTAACTAATGACCCCACCCTCTGACGCGTATCCGTAAAATCACGGGGTGATGCATGCTGTCTAGCTATAGCCATCACCCCGTCGCCTAGTTCGTCGTTGACCGGACAACGTTTAACCAACTTATGCCTGTCTAGTGTTGTCCAGTCAATTGCGAACTTGCCGGATACCTGTGGGTCATAATGTTTACCTTACCAGTGCTACCCGCCCATGTGACCAAAGTCAACAGCAGCAACAGAAAACCACTATGTCAAACCATAGCAACAGTGTGGGATGGGCGAAAAAACCAGGACCCGGAAGCCAATATGGGTCCCAGCCAAAAATTCCCACCCGGCCCCGAAGCGACCAAAATATCACACTGTTAACTAGGGAGGGGGTGGAGGGAAAAACTTCTCCGCTCCGTCGCTTCGCAAAATGGCAGCTCGGCTGCCTCGTGGCCACCCCTTTTATAAGGAAGCTGGCCACGCCCCTAACTATCCGGATGCCTTCGTCCTGTGGGGGGGCTCCCGCAAAGAGCGCGGCGGCCATTTTGGCGCCGCGCTTGCATTGCAGGCGCACCCCCCAATAAAGGACTCAGACACCAATGAAAGTGGATAACGGCATTGGGCCACATTTATTGATTCATGCCCTAGTCCGAATTATAAATTTCTATTGGTAATAACCAATCATAATTCTTAAGGCAAGCAGGCCGAAGTAACACTGGTAAGGTACCACCCAAAATTGCCAACGGCAATTGCTACAATGTATCCATTTGTATCAATTTGTTTGTTGACAACAAACAAATTGTTGACCGTAGTCAATATCTAACTAATGACCCCACCCTCTGACGCGTATCCGTAAAATCACGGGGTGATGCATGCTGTCTAGCTATAGCCATCACCCCGTCGCCTAGTTCGTCGTTGACCGGACAACGTTTAACCAACTTATGCCTGTCTAGTGTTGTCCAGTCAATTGCGAACTTGCCGGATACCTGTGGGTCATAATGTTTACCTTACCAGTGCTACCCGCCACACGGAGGGGCTTCAAAGAAGGCTCGACGCCCCCCCCAGACCGTCAGCTCGGTCAACAGGCCTGCTCGCCAATCACCCAACAGGAGGTCCATACCTCCTCGCGACAGATGGACCCCATCCCCTGCATACAAGTCATAACTTTGGAGGCTAATAGCGGGGTGACGACTGACCCTCCCCCAAGCCCTGTCGACAAGGAAACGCGCCACTGCCCTATTCACCATGCGTCTAGCGCGGTCAAGGGCCAGGAGGTCAACGCCCCCTCTGTAGGAATGGCGCGGGACCATGTCCGACCAAACAAGGGTTGTGGCGGGCCAGACGTAATGCAGGTAGGCGAGGTCCTCGCAAATCGCATGCTTCAGCGACAAGCCGGTGACCTGGCCCAAATCATTGCCCCCCAGGTGTATGATCAGAATGTCAGGCGGGTCAGCATTCAGGCCTGAAAAAAGGAAAGGCAGCAGCTCCCGCCATAACATCCCCGGCTTACCATGCCATGTGAGACTTGCGTATGCACCCAGTCCCAGTTGGGGTCCCCACTCTGTCGCCGCAGCATAACGCGCTGCCCTGTGCACGTAGCTATGGCCCACCAGCCATACTGTCACCGGTGTAATACGACACCCCGGGTCTGTAAAGGAAAAATTGAGGGAAAATAGGTAAGGTGACCGGGTCAGTACTCACGGGGGGAGTGGGCGCACATAAAATTGAAAACATTGCGATCCCCACCGTCCCATGCTACGTATGTCAGCCCCTGAGTACCCAAAAGCCGCAGCGGTCGAGGCCGCCCCTATACGGAATGAATGAGTGCCATAGCGGGCGCCTGGGAGGCCCACACTGGCCAGTGCTTTGCCCGTCACCCTCCAAAATTGAAATTTAGTAAGGGGAGACCCATCTTGGTGACAGAAAAACGGGCCATGGTGCGTGCCACGCAGTGCCAGGAATTCCTGTAGGGCACCAACCAGACAGATGTCTGCCAAAGAACACCGTAGCAGTCGCACACCACTGCCGACGCCATGCTGATCGGTCTTAGAGGAACGTATCCTCAACTGAGCCCAGTCTTTGGCTACACAGACATCCTCGAGTTCCAGTGCCCTACGACTTGCATCCGCCTTAGACAGCATCACAAGCTCGCTGATGCGGAGCGCTCCAAAAAATGCCACCGTTGTGGCTGCATGGAACAGGGCTGCCTCATATGCATCAAAACAGAGGCAAGGCCAGCCCCGAGCCAACTGGGTAAGGACCCCTGGGGAAATTGGGTGGCGGTCGTCCGGGCAACGCCCGCGCTCGCGCACCCACCCCTCCAAAACATGTCTCACACGGAAGTCAGAGGTGCTGTCCACATGACCCCCCACCTTGGCCATAAAAGCCAACGCTGAAAGCTTGGATGCTATGGTGCGAGGTGCAAGGCCCTGAGAATGCAGGTAAACCATGAACCGCAGAACATGGGATACCGGGATTGGCCAGGTTACTGGCAATTGAAATTGAGCACAAAATGCCCTGAAAGAATTAATTGCGTGGTGATACGCCTTACGGGTGCGTGGGGCTAGTGACAGGCCAATCGCCCGGTTCATCTCTCCTTGCCAATGTTCCATATCTCCTCCGGGAGTGGCGAGGGAAATTCCTCCGCATCCGGGGCCAAGGCACGGAACCGGGAGATCTGTAGGCGGGACAAAGCGTCAGCAATATCATTATTAACCCCTGGGACGTGCCTGGCCCTGAACAGTACGTTGAGGCGCAGGCTGCGCAACACAAATTGGCGCACTAGATCCATAACCCTGGGCGATTTAGAAGTCTGTGCATTTACAATGTGGACCACGGCCGCATTGTCACACCAGAAATGCACGACCGAGTTGGACCACTCCTGGCCCCATAGCATCAAAGCACCCAGGATAGGGAAAAATTCCAGATACGTGAGATCACGCAGGCGGCCCGTGCCTGCCCAGGCCGGTGGCCACCCACCATAGGCCCACTTCCCATTGAAGTACATCCCATAACCCAGGGATCCCGAGGCATCAGACTGAATCTGAAATTGAGGGGAAGCCAGGAGGTCATGCCTCCAAAATGAGACCCCATTGAAGTCCCTCAGGAACTGTAACCAGACAAGCATGTCTGCCCTGATACCCCGGGTAAGCCTAACCCTATGGTGAGGCCTGGATAATCCTGCCATAGCGTCGCACAAGCGTCGGGCAAAAGCCCTGCCCGGTGCCACCACTCTGCAGGCAAAATTAAGGTGACCATGCAGCACCTGCAGTTCCCTCAGTGATGCCTTGCGCTTGGCCAACAAGTCCGAGATAAGGGCCACTATCCTCGACACCTTATCCCACGGTAACCTAGATGCCTGCGCTATCGTGTCAATCTCCACCCCCAGGAAGACTAGCTGTGTAGATGGGCCCTCGGTCTTTTCGGGCGCCAAAGGGACACCGAGTTCCTCCATTAGCGTCTGAAATGTGTTGAGGAGACGTGTACACGTGTCCCAGCCCCGTTCACCCCCGAATAAAAAGTCATCCAGGTAATGGGCTACAGACCGGGACCCTGACCTGCGGACGAAAGCCCACTCTAGGAAGGTACTGAAACGCTCGAAAGCCGAGCATGATATGAAACAGCCAAAAGGCATGGCCTTATCAAAATAATATTCGCCCCGAAATTTGAAACCCAGCAATTCAAAGTCGCCCGGGTGCACTGGCAAGAGGCGAAAAGCCGACTTAATGTCGCACTTAGCCAGCAGCGCACCCGGGCCACATGAGCGCACCATGCGCAGCGCGTGGTCAAAAGATGTATACCTGACCGAGCAAAGGTCATCAGGGATAGCATCATTGACCGATCTGCCGGCTGGGTAGGACAAGTGATGGATTAGGCGAAACTCGCCTGGTGACTTCTTGGGAACCAAGCCCAGGGGCGATACCTTGAGGTTAGTGAACGGGGGTGCAGGGAAAGGGGCCAGCGACCCTGCCCGCATTGACCTCCTTATTAATGCTGGCGGCAGCCACTTCCTCCCTCCCCCTAAGGGACAAAAGGTTGGGGGCATCCTGAGGGGACCTATCACCCCTGAAAGGAATACGGAACCCCTGTCTAAAGCCCTGAAGTAGATAATCTGCATCCTCCCCCTTCGGGTACGATGCGAGCCAATGCTCCAGCATGTCCACATTAATTGGGGAGGGAGCCTTTCGGTGAACCTGCTCCATCAGCGGCAGTCTTGCCAGCCCACTGTCCGCCCCTCCCTCTGCCCCGCGTCCCTCCAGGCCTGGGACAGGCAGAGGCTGCATAGGGGCCGGCACAGGTGGGACACTCATGTCTGTACTTGCAATTTTTCTTACTGCATGAACCATTAGACGAGAAAGCCCAGCACAGCAGTTGGGCTGGAACCCCCTGCCCCGCCACTTGGCGGGGAACCTGTGCTGGAGCCACTCGCTGGACCGCATGTCCACAATGGTATCTTTCCCCTGGTGCGGGGCGCGTGGGCATCATGTACAGCAGCCAAAGTCTCTGACATGGCTCATCCCACCTCATCTCAGGGTGCAGGGGAATTCTCATACGGAATTCCTCGTCATAAGCCAACCACGATGGGCCCGGAAAATCAACCATCGCCCGATAGATATTGTCCAAATACTGGACCATCGGAATTGCCAGATCCGGCCGGGCCCTCAGGTACACCGCCATGTAGATGAGGTAAGCCGGCAGCCAGTTGGCCCACGTCCGTGGCGGCTTGCGACGACGTGCCTGTTCCTTATCCTTCTCATCCTGCCCCTCCCTCTCTTCCTTGGTGGGCTCCCTGTTTAGGAGTGAGAAGATATCAACATACTCCCCTCGCCATATTTTCTCTCTGGTGGCCTGTGCCAAATGGTCACCCAGTGGCAAGGAATAGCCCGCTGTTGGCAAGGCCAAGACAGGCACAGCCGAAACTGCTGGCATCTGGAAAGGGGCTTGAACTAACCCAGCCACCCCCAAAACATTCCCCACAGGGTAGGAAATGCTACCCACCCCAGGGCCCTGGGTGGTGGTTGACGTCGCCTGTTGGTGCGTCGGCGGCTGCACCGCCGGACCACCCATGCGAGGCCAAGGCCATTGGAAAGCCCCCCCCCCAACGTAGCCACATGTGTAGGTGCACTAGTTTGTACCGCATACTCACATGCTGCACCCCCGCGGGCCACCCCCACCGGGGGTTCCAGCCCACTGGGGGCATCGGAGCTCACGACCGCCGTAGAGCTCGCCGCCGGAGCTTGACCCGCGCCGGCCTGTTGGTCGGGGAGCTGCGAGGGAGTGGCCGAAGTCGCGCCACGCGCCTCAAGCTGCTCGACCCTTCCCGTCGCCTGCCGCTGCCCAGCAGACGACGCGTCCAAGCGCACCCCAAAAGGAGCGCCAGCGTGGCTGGCCCGAGCAAGGGAAGCCTCAAGTGCCGCCACGCGGGCCAGCAAGGCGTCGACACTGGCCTGGGGCCACGGGCCGGCCGGCCCGCCCGTTACGGGCGTGGGTACAGGCCCTTGCACCCCGGGGCCCGAATAAGGCCATGACCCCACACCCAGGCCCGGCAGGGCCGGCGTGGGCATCTGCCAAGGGAGGGGACCGCACCACCCCCCAAGGCTGGAAGGCCCCGGAGTGAGCTGGGCCCCAATGGAGGAAGGCCCAGAATGAGCACCGGGAGCGGCGTCCGCCGCTTGCGGGCCGCGGGCCGCAGCCCATACTGGACCCCAGCTCGGGTCCCCGGCCTCCGGCCAGGGGGTAATAGACCCCATCCCACCGGTCCCGGTGGGAGCCGGCAAAGGCGGCTGGTGGGAAGGCGCAGCCGCGGTCCTCCGACCCGGATTGCGCCTCCGCACCGCCCGAGCCACGCTCGCGGCCGCCTTCTTCTTCGAAGGCATCCCAGTCCAACCTATGGGAAGCCGAAGGAAGAAAATCAGCAGCCAAAAGGCTTCCCAGTCAAGGCAAAAGCGACGGAGGTAAGAGGGAAAAACTTCTCCGCTCCGTCGCTTCGCAAAATGGCAGCTCGGCTGCCTCGTGGCCACCCCTTTTATAAGGGAGCTGGCCACGCCCCTAACTATCCGGATGCCTTCGTCCTGTGGGGGGGCTCCCGCAAAGAGCGCGGTGGCCATTTTGGCGCCGCGCTTGCATTTGCTCCGCTAACATATCGCACATTTTCACCTAGGTAAAAGAATGAAAACTGGTTGTCAGTCATCACATTTTTTGTTTGAGAGCCTGTGTACTGTAAGTGATGCAGTTTCCTATATGGGGATTGTTCATGAGACTGTTGGGCACTAAGGACCTATAGAGCTCCCCTGCTCCCATGCATATACTTTATTTTTGTGCATAGAAGAGCTTGCTTTTCAGGAGAAGTATAACATTTATTTATTTATTTATTGGATTTCTATACCACCCATCCGGGTATTATTTTGAATACCCTTGAAAAAGCCAATACCACAAGGAAAGGAAAGCTGCTAAAAAAGATTGGAGGTTACTGTAGGAGAAGGCTATACAGGCTTGATAAAAACATTGACATTTTTAAACTTAGTTTTGCAGATGGCATCACCTCCAGAGCATTCCTTCCTTGCCTCTGACAATCAATTAAAGAGAGTATCATAATTTGTTTTCAGTCTCCTGCTCTATGGTTTCTCTCCCACCTTATGATGAGCACTCTGATCCATATGCAACTCTTTTGCAGATTTTGATGAGATTGGGATGGGAGAACACCCAGCCCCTATTATTTTGTTGATAATTCACTTAAATATCCCACGGATGTTTGGGAACAGTCAGTTTCACAGAAAGCTGGCTTGAATTCTGTTTCTCTTCATAAACTGTACTATTTGTCAGACAAGATTGGATGTTCTGGTGAAACTGCCCTTCTATGTTAGGCGTGGGAATGGATTATGCCCACCATCAGGGCAAATACTGTAGCCATAACTGGAATTGGGATGGGAGAACACCCAGCCCCTATTGTGCTCTACATGGGGCCACCCTTGTTGACCATTCAGAGGCTTCAGCTTGTCCAGAATACGGCTGCCCGGGTGGTGATGGGGCATGGATGTTATGCCCATGCCTCTCCGCTGCTTCAGGAGCTGCACTGGTTGCCAGTTTGCCTCCGGGTGCAATTCAAGGTGCTGGTGTTGACCTTTAAAGCCCTTCATGTCTGTGGTCCAGGATACTTAAGAGACCGCATCACCCCTAGGTGTCAAACCCGTCCCATAAGGGCAGACCAGAGGGGCTCGGTTGTGGTCCCTTCAGTGAAAGATGCCCACCTGACAGGGACCATTTTAATCAGCTTATAGAAGGGGATTTATTTGACTGCTCTTATTGTTGTTTTAAACTTGTTAAACCGCTTCAGGTTACTTTCGAGTAAGGGAAGCGGGATAGAAATGTTTTAAATAAATAAATAAATAAATAAACTTTGTAGATCTGTTATGTTAAATTAAACCTAAACTTAAAGCAGGTGTGTGCTGGCTTAGTGGTTAAGACACTGAGCTTTGCAACTGGAAGGTTGGGAGGTCAGCAGTTCGAGACCTGAGTGCTGTATGATGGAGTGAGCTCCTGTCCTTTGTCCCAGCTCCTGCCAGCCTAGCAGTTTGAAAGCAAAAAAATGCAAGTTGATAAATAAATACTGCTTTAGTGCGAAAGGTAACAGCATCCTGTGCACTTTGGTGTGTAGTCATGCCTGCCACATGACCACAGAAATATCTGCAAACACAGACATTGCTTGTTCTTTGGCTGTAAATGAAGATGAGCACCACACCTTAGAGCCGTGATGGTGAACCTTGGCACTCCAGGTGTTCTTGGACTTCAATTCCCAGAAGCCCAAGTCCGGGCTTCTGGGAATTGAAGTTCAAGAACAGCTGGAGTGCCAAGGTTCACCACCACTGCTCTAGAGCAGTGGTTCTCAACATGGGGCCCAGGCTCCACAGGGGGACTTCAATTCCCAGAAGCCTAAGTCAGTACATTGGCTGATCAGTGCTTTGGGGAATTGACTTAGGCTTCTGCGAATTGAAGTCCAAAAACCATAGGTTGGGAAACACTGCCCTAAAGGAAACCCCATACTTGAGTTTGCACTAGCTGACCAAGGTTATTGAGGACAGGACACTTAGAAAATCCCTCATTGATAGGATCAGTATAAGATGGAGGTGATTTGACAGCACTTAGGAACAACAAGTCCTTCCCTTCCCTTCCGTTCTGTTCCACAGAGACTGCAGAACTCCCACCTTGGTCATACAAATGGCATCTGTGATCTGAATCTTCAGCCTTCCCTCTAAGGCTTGCTTTTCAAACATTTATGCTCTTTTGTTCTGGAGAACAATCTTTCAAGGCTTCAGGGAGACAGAACAGTGTATTTGCTTGGTTTAAACCAGGGATTCTCAACCAGTGGCCCGTAAGCCGGATGTGGCCCATGGTGCCATTTCATGTGCCCCCTCAAATGCCTCCACCACACCAGGAAGTGCCCTGTGGTGGAGGAAGGGCAAAATGGCCATCCGGCACCCGAAGCTGTCTGAGGGCTTTAAAAGGTTGAGAACTCCTGGTTTAAATGATTTTAAAGATACAGCTATAGCATCTTCAAGATGGTGTAGCAGGAAGGCTATAGACTGGTTTCTGATCTTGGATACACCACTCTGAAATGGGCAGAAACTCTCTTGATTTCCATGGAGATGTTTCTGGGTTGCTCACAGCATTGTAGAGAGCTCTTCTACTCAGGAAACAATCCACAGGGTTCTGAACTGCAGGCAGTAACAAGTATTCCAGGCAATACTGTAACATCACTCGAGGTTTCATCTGCAGGCATGAAGCAGGTGGTAGAAAGGGTACTACATCTTCAGATGACAATATCCTAACACTTCAGAAGGTTAAACCCAAAGCAAAACAAAAACAAAACATCCCTACAGATATCATTCTAGCACTGCCTTTTGTTAGCTACTGGGCTTGTATGCTATTTACAGAGAGTTATTCATGTAAAGGAACATTTAGTAATGGGATCATGTACTTTCAGTCTGAAGTAAGGCAGACCATGTTTTCTACTGTATCATTCCACCACTTCATTTTATTGCTGAGTTACCTTGTGCTGGTATTGGCTTGCATTTAAGCTGTTTCAGATTTAGTAATTTAATTTAATTTAATTTAATAGATTTATATATCACCCTATCCAATAGACTCTGGGCGGTGTACACAAGTTAAAACCAATATAAAACAATTTGAAAACCCTTAAAAATGCTGACGTAATTAGTAAATGTAAAATTAAATCTAAAGATATAACCTGTCTTGTTGCTGCATAATGTTCTCTCTAGCCAGAGCTTGGAATATTACAATACAAACTGGTTTTAGGTAAAGGTAAAGGTAAAGGTTTCCCTTGCTCGAAAGCCAGTCGTATCTGACTCTAGGGTTCAGTGCTCATCTCTGTTTCAAAGTCAAAGTCCAGGTGTTCTGCTGCAGATGTTTCTGTGGTCATGTGGTAGGCATGACTAAACACTGAAGCGCACGGAACTGGTTTTACTGTTACCTTATCAAGAGTCAGCCTGTGGTAATGGGCAAGCTGCACACTTCAGGACACCCCCAGAAGAAAGGAATGGCAAAGCACTTCTGTGCATTCTCTACCTAGAAAGCCCAAAAAATTGTCACCATTAGTTGGAATTGACTTGACATTGCATAATTGACTTCTATAAATATTTTTGAGATACAGTGTCAGAGTTGGCCACTAGAGGGAATCAGAGGGTATCTCACTGTATTTTTCCAGCCCCTGATTAAGTAACAGTAGACCATTGTGACTGCGGCCATTAGTGTTGTCAACATTCAGACTGCCCTTCACTATGTAAAGCTTGGCATCCTTTTTCCTGATAGCAATGGGGACACACTAGTATGCAGCAAAATTGGGCCACTTTCTGGCATTTTGAATGGTGGATACAGAAACACAATAACCCACATACATAAATGGAGAGTTTTTAAAATAACTAAATTTAATAACAAAATGACATAAAAATCTTAATCCATTTTTCAACATGTCCTTACAAATATTTGTAAAATGCACTGAAAGAATAACATTTAAAAATAATTAGTTGTTACTCTTTACACTGCAATAATTTATTAGTGTTTTATAATGGATAGGACATTGGATTACAATTTGGGAGATCTGGGTTCACATCCTTGTTTAGCCATAAAATTTCCCAGGGAGTAGCAACGGTAAAACCATTCCTTAAATATCTCATATATCTTGCCAACTCTACTAAAGTCATCATAAATTGGAATTGATGTGATGGCACATAAAACAAAATGTAGATTTTACTCACTACACCTAGAAAGTAACTTTTAAGCTTTACTTATATTACACTTTACTCAAAACAAATTAGTTACGAGTGGTTGTTAGTTGTGATTAGTCATGACCAAAGTCTTCACACATCCTCTCCCTGTTCTATCTGGGACAGGAATGGGTAGAGTATGGCTTATGAGTTCCATGCACCACCACTACCCGGGGGGGGGGGGGGATGTGAGCCTATGAGTTGTGTGTAACCCCAGAGGGGGTAAGCAAGTAAACAAGCAAGCAAGCAAGCAAGTAAGTAAGCAAGTAAGAAAAAATCCAAAAACGTCTAGAAGCAATTCAGGGAATGGGTGGTACTTTCAAAAGAATCCCCCACCACATTACCTAGGTAATTTTGGAAGTTTTAATCCAAAGCCACAAATAAACATGAAAACTTCTGTTTCAAATATTAAAATACAAACACAGGTAAATCCTAGAAAATGCTGGTTCACTGAGATTGGTACAGAGTGGTGTCTGTGTATGCAAAAGATGAAGTGGTTGTGTTTTTGACTTCTGGCACTTTAGTGTCTTGCACGGAAGACAAAGAAGGAGCCGCAGTGCGGACTAAACGCAGGTTTATTGGGTGATGATCAGGATGAATATGTGGTAATGGCGGAGGTACAGCTCATTATATACTGCAGTACATACATTTGAATCTCGTTGCACGGTAGCTTATTGGCTGCTACCGGCGTGACATCATTCTGAGTCACGCCCATCTTCTCCAGGTGGTCCTCGCGCGGGAAAGGTTCCCGCGGCTGCCGGTGATTTGGGGAATGTGAACCATGTGAGCTGAACGCTCGCAGCTGCCCTCTATAGGCAGCTTACTCGCGTTCCTTAACAGCTGAGCTACATTGTAATTGTGGTCAGGTTACATTCATACATTTCTTAAAGCAACATTGTACATACACAACAGGCACAGATGTGTGGCATAGGGCAACCCCCCCCCCCACCCACGCAATAAAAATGCTTCCTCTCAATGGAAAACAAGCACACTTGAGCTTCAGTACTTTTCCTAATGACTTCATTGATTTTTATAACTCAATGACCAGAACAGAAGATGGAGATCCCTGATGCTTCTAATAGCATTAATGTTGTGTAAGCCTAATGAGACAGTCTGTAAAGAATTGCTAACAATTTTTTGGTCTCTTCACGTTCACCTACTGTAATAGCTGAGTACACCTTGTTGAGTCAGGCTCCTTGTCAGATAACTAGATCTTATAAGATCTACATTTCTGGCACTAATGGGTGGAAGCCCAAGTGAATCAAGGAGTCTTTACCAAATTCTAGCTGAGAAAGGCTGCCAATGTCTAATCTATGTACTACTCATTAGAATTCAAAGTTACTTTTTGGATAGTAATACATAACTGCTCCACCCAGCTTTCTATGCAGAATTTTTGGAATTATAATCCAAATAGTGAACTTTTCCAAGCTCAACTACAGGTAGCAAATGAATCCACATGTAGATTTCGTAGGCATTCAATGGTTAGTAACCCAAGTGAAAGGCACAGAAAGATTAACTAAACTCAGTGCTGCAGCTTCAGCAGCTCAAATTAGTGGGCCAAACTCACGCTATGTTTAGCATATTTTTAGAATTGCTCCAAATGCTGAAAGATATTTGTTTGGCTTAGCACCTTATTTTTCATACCTATATATCTTGTATTTAGCATGCTTTGTTTTGTGATTGGTCATTGGAATGCGAACATAGGTTTAATTTGCAGCTTTGATTTCTGAGGCATAAAGAAATGCTGTTGTGGAAAGGAAATAAGGTTAATAGCCTGGAATATGCTTTTCCTTTGTTGTCTAATTTGACCTCAGTCTTCAGGTAGACTGTTTCATCATGCTTGGGTCTACTATTGATTCCTTTTCAGGGAGCCTAACTCAATATAATGGAGTGTTTGAAATGGAAAGTGCAGTTTCTTTTAGAGTGATCCATAGCTTTTCATGAGCTGTATAGTCAAAGGGTTTGCTGCAATTTATAAAGCCCTTTCTTTTTTTGGCATTTTGGCTGAACATGTGAAATTTATTGGTGCCTGCATGGTAATAATCTTTGTTGTAAAATCTTGAGCATCACTTTGCTTGCATGAGAAACTAATATGATGGTCCTATAACTGTTGCAATCTTTCATGTCTTGTTTCTTTCAGATTGGAATGCATTTTGAATGTACCCTGTCTATGGGCCATTATTCTGTTCTTCATATTTGTTGTTGTCTTCTCTTTATTTTATTCTGATCAAATAATATATTTCGCTACACTGTTTATTTTATAGTCTCTTTTATTCTTGTTCTCCCTTAAACCTGCTTCCATATTATTATGAAGCACTGTAGCTTCTTCATTCGACATTTCATTCTACAGTATCTTGCCAGCCCATGCATCTCATGAAGCAGCATATTGCTAGCAGTAAGTTTGTGTCAAAATAAAATGACAGAAATATGGGTTTTCTGTTTATTATTGATGTCATGTACAAGTAAAGGAACTCTTTTGGAATGCTGTGCCCTTCTTTAAAAACCTAATCCAGTCCCACCTTTGGGAAAACTTATAATACCCTTCATATAATGATACTAAAGCAGCTCCCCTGGTGCTTTAGTGGGTAGAACACTGAGCTGGAGACTGGAAGGTCGGGTTTCGATACCTGAGAGCTGCACTTGGGGACATGAAAGGAGACTCATTCGGGCGTCCCCTAAAAATCCAGAGTAATCTCTGACATAAAATTATGATAAAGTGCTAAAAACTCCCAACCCCTGTACTTTGACTCAGACTGCACTTAGAAAAGTAAAAAAAAGTTTCAAAACCTGCACTTTTCCAAACCAATTTACATGTGGAATATAAATCAAGGTTTGTGTCTGTGACTGAAGTCTTGGGAATCTTCCTCCTTTCCAGCCTTTCCTCCTCTCTGCCACTCTTCCACCAGCAGGTTTTCTTCTCTTCATTTAACCTTTGGACTTGGTTGCGGGAAACAGTGTAGGGAAGATAAAGGTAAAGGTTTCCCTTGCTCAAAAGCCAGTCGTATCCGACTCTAGGGTGCAGTGTTCATCTCTGTTTCAAAGCCAAAGAGCCAGCACTGTCTGCTGCTGCAGACGTTTCCATGGTCATGTGGCAGGCATGACTAGACACCGAAGTGCACGGAACACTGTTACCTTCCCACCGAAGTGGTCCCTATTTATCTACTTGCAATTTCTTGCTTTCAAACTGCTAGGTTGGCAGGAGCTGGGATAAAGACGGGAGCTCATTCCGTCCTGCAGTATTCGGGAATCAAACTGCTGACCTTTTGCTTCCCAGTCAATCCTTAGAACTCCTTGGCACCAACTACAGATTACATCACAAAAATCTATCCTGTGCCAAAGGATGATATACCATCCTCTTCACCCCTGCACCACAACACCCCGGTGGCCACTTTGTTTGCACACAAAATTCTCTCTCTCTGTCTGAGGAAGGTTCCCAAGCCACATGCTCACCCTGCGTTCACATGATGTGCATTAAGATGCACCAGCTAGATATTCCCACCAGCTCTGGATGGATGTTGTGTGACATCAGCTGTCCCTTAGTATGGGGCTTGAGTAAAATTGTAGAGGGAAGGATCCTATTCTTGCAATCAATATTGGTTTACAATTAACAACTTTCTCAAGCGTGTTCCAGATAACCCATATGAGGCAAAGATAAAGGTCTCCCTTGCTCAAAAGCCAGTCATGTCTGGCTCTAGGATATACTGCTCATCCCTGTTTACAGCCAAAGTAAATAGAAATTTACTGCAGATGTTTCTATGGTCATGTAGCAGGCATGACCAGATGCCAGAGTGGACAGTATGCTGTTATATTTCCTGCCGAAGCGGTATCTATTTAACTACTTGCTATTTCTTGCTTTCAAACTACTATGTTGTCAGGAGCTGGGACAGACGATGGACTCTCACTCCGTCGGCAGCACTCGGGTCTCGAACTGCTGACCTACTCAGTGTCTTAACTACTAAGCCCAGCATTAGGGGCATATCATATGAGATATACTCGTGCATTGTGTAAATGAGTAAATTTGAATTCATTTCACTAGTATTACTTTTTAAGCCTGTAACTGTACCCTTCGTGATCTATCCAGCTATTGGAAAGTTCATTTGTGGGGTTTCTTTCTTTCTTTTTCTTTCTTTCTTTCTTAAGCCAAGCTTGTGTCAAAATTAGTCATGTCATAATTAAGATTTCATCGGAGTAATCACAAACTATTTTGTTGCTGCTGCTGCTGTTGACTTTATTAGCATACAATTGTTACTTAATACTTGCTAATCCCCTTCAGTACTCTTGCAGTGGCATAACTCCTGTGGTTGAGTCACTGGGAAGCAGACAAACTGGCAAATGGCAGCTCACAGAAACAGCAGGATTCTGCATTTGCCATATGCTAGGGAAGAAAATTCACAGGAAGTCAGAAGTTGCGCTGAAACGTGCAAGCACATTGTTATGTATGTATGCATGTTCATTATACTGTAAGGCAAGATTGTAACCACTCCAGATACAAACGATATCAGCTGTAAAGGAACGCGAGCAGACAGCCTATAGAGGGCAGCTGCGAGCGTTCACTCTCACATGGTTCACATTGCTCAATCACGGACAGCCGCGGGAAAACCTTCCCCGCATTCAGCAGCTGAAGAAAGACCTGCATTCAGCAGCTGAAGAAAGACCTGCATTCAGCAGCTGAAGAAAGACCTGCATTCAGCAGCTGAAGAAAGGAGGCGTGCCTGGGCGAGGCCACGCCGGTAGCAACCAATCAGCTACCGTGCTACAAGATTCAAATGTAGAGAGCTACTGTATATATTGAGATGTATCACCGCCATTACCTCATGCTTAACTGGAACCTCTTGCAATAAACCTGTGTTAAACCAACCCTTCGGTTGTCCGGTCGTCTTTGGTCCCATACACTAAATTGGCGACGAAGGTGGGATATGGCTGCCCACGGGACCAAGACATGCGCCGGCTACGAGATCAGGAAGCCGGGAGACTTGGAGCTGTTTGAGATAGACTTCAACGCTGCGCTGGTGGAGCTCGAAGTCTCCGACGAGGCCAAAAAGAGGGCCATCTTCGTCCGCATGCTCGGACAAGAAACCAAGAGGACCTTGGTGGACCTGATCGCGCCGAGGAAGGTGGGCGACCTCAAGGCCACAGAGCTCCTGGCGGCGCTGCGCGCCCATCTCCGGCCGGCAATAGCGATGTTCCCCGCTCGGAGCGCGTTCTGGAGGCGAGTCCAGGCACCCGGAGAATCGGTCGATGAGTTCGCCGCGGCCCTGCGGTTGGCCGCCGGCCCCTGCAAATGGGAACTCCCCGACGTCACCCTCCGGGACTGCCTGCTCTGCGGTCTGAGGGACACAGAGACTCAGCGCGCGCTGATGAAAAGGGAGCCGCCTCCCACGTGGCAACAAGTCCTCGACGCGGCACAGGCCACAGAGGCCACGTCGGCCGGGGTGCACGAACTTCAGGACTGGCGCCCGAAGACCGCCAAGGCAGAGAGCTCGGTGCGCGCGGCCCAGCGGACTTCGAACTCGTCTGCAGAGAGCAGCGACGACGAGGACGTCCGGAGGGTCCAGAGAGAGGGCCGGCGCTGCGATGGCTGCGGCGCCGCCCACGCCCGCACCAAATGCCCATTCCGCAAGGCCGAGTGCCACAACTGCGGCCGGCGCGGGCACATCGCCAAGGTCTGCCGGAAACGACGCGAGGCCACCCGGAGTTCTCCAGACCGCTCGGCGAGGCAGGACCGCACCACGAGGCAGGACCGCACCACGAGGCCGAAGGACGGCACCCGGACCACGAGGACGCGGGACGGAGTAGGGCGAGCCTCCGACGACAGCGAGGACGACGCGCCGGTTTGCAGCGTTTCCACGGAGCACCCCCGTTACTTCGTTGAGGTAGTAATACAAGGGGCCCCTGTTAGAATGGAGGTGGACTCGGGTTCTTCATACTCCATTATTTCCCAGGGGGAGTTCATGAAAATCGCCCCCCGCGTGCGGCCCAAGCTCAAGGCGTTGAGGGCCACGCTGAAGGACGTGCAAGGGAACCGCATCCCAGTGTTGGGGGTTGGGAAGTTTCAGGTCCAGTTCAAAAAGTACACCGCAACGCTTCCCTTAGTCGTCCTCAAGGGGGGAAAATGCAGCCTCCTCGGGACTCAATGGTTCCAGCCCCTGGGGTTGTTCATTGGGGGGGTGCACGCCGTGGGAGCACACGCCGCCGGGACTGATCCAATACAGAGCGTGTGCGACGCGCACCCCGAGGTTTTTAAAAAGGGGCTAGGAAAATTCAAGGGCCCCCCAGTGACTTTCGACCTGGACCCTGGAGTGCGTCCAATCAGACTTAAACCGCGCAGAGTACCTTTCGCACTAAAGGACAAAATAGAGGCGGAATTGGACAAATTAGTGGGCCAGGGGATTCTTGTTCCTGTTGATTCTGCGGAGTGGGAAACTCCAATTGTAACAGCGCTCAAGGCCAACGGGGAAGTCCGAATATGCGCTGACTACAAGTGCACCATCAATAAGGCGATCCGCCCTAATGCGTATCCGGTGCCGGTAGTCAGCCACTTGTTGGCCAGGTTACACGGGGGGAGGTGTTTCGCCAAACTCGACCTGGCCCAAGCCTACCAGCAACTCCCGGTGACCCCCGCCGCAGCTGCTGCACAAACCATAGTCACCCACAAAGGGGCGTTCCAGGTTTCGCGCCTCCAATTCGGCGTGAATTCGGCGCCCGGGATTTTCCAGTCATTGGTGGAACGCCTCCTGAAGGGGTTGGAGGGGGTGTTACCCTATTTTGATGACGTATTAATTACAGGGGGGAGCCGGGCCGAATTAGCAACAAGGTTGGGAAAGGTCCTGTCAATATTCGAAAAGGCGGGGTTGAGGTTGCGGAAAGACAAATGCGTCTTCTTCGCTACAGAGGTTGAGTTCCTAGGGTTCCGTGTTACTCCCGAGGGAATTAGGCCAGCCCAATCCAAGGTAGCCGCCATCAAAAAGGCCCCTCGCCCCACCTCCAAGCCCGAGTTGCAGTCGTTCCTCGGACTGCTCAACTTCTACCACTCCTTCCTCCCGCGGAAGGCAGCCGTGGCAGAACCGCTACACAAATTGTTAAAAAAGGACGAGGCATGGAAGTGGGGCGACGACCAGGAAAAGGCTTTCAATGACCTGAAGCGACTCCTGGCATCAGATGCTGTACTGACCCACTTCAATCCCAAACGCCCGGTGGTCCTGATATGCGATGCATCCCCGGTGGGGGTGGGGGCGGTGCTTTGCCACGTGCTGGAGAACGGTAGGGAGGCCCCGATAGCTTTCTACTCTAGATCCCTGTCCCAAGCGGAGAGGAATTATGCTCAGACAGACAGGGAGGCGCTAGCAATAATTGCGGGGACCAAGAAATTTCATGATTTCGTGTACGGCCGCCCCTTCACCATAGTGACTGACCACAAGCCGTTGCTGGGCATCTTCACCGCAGACAAGCCCACACCCCAGATCCTGTCCCCGAGAATGCTCAGATGGGCCATTTTTCTCAACGCGTATCAGCACGCGTTGGTATACCGGCCCGGGAGGGAAATAAGCCATGCCGACGCTCTGTCGAGGTCCCCCATTCCCCGGGATTGCTGCCACGTGGGCGGAGTAGAGAGGGACCACCAGGTCTTAATGATAGAGGTCCTAGACTCCCCTCCAGTAGTACCGGCCGAAATCGCCAAAGCGACAGGCAAGGACAAAGCGCTGGCCACAGTTTGCTCCTGGGTGCAGAAAGGGTGGCCCGTGTCTTCCCCAGCAGCGGAATTCGACACATTTTTCAAAAAGAGATTGGAGTTGTCCCTGGAGAGGGGTTGCCTCTTGTGGGGACAGCGGGTAGTGATCCCCACGTCTCTCAGGCCGAGGGTGCTTAAACTGCTGCACGTCAGCCACCCGGGGATCGTACGCTCTAAGGCACTAGCCCGCAGTTATTTTTGGTGGCCCCAGTTAGACGCCGACATCGAACACATGGTCGGCACTTGCGAGGCGTGCCAAAGCTCTAGGCCAGAAGAGGCTCGCTCGCCACCTAGGGAATGGGACGCTGCGAGGGGACCCTGGTCCCGAGTTCACGTAGACTTTGCTGGCCCATTCAGGGGAACGCTTTTCCTCCTCGTGGTGGACGCGTTCTCTAAGTGGTTGGAGGTCATTCCAGTCTCGAGCACCTCCTCGACCACAACCATTAAACAGTTAAGGAGGGTCTTTTCCACGTTCGGTTTACCCGACACCCTCGTCAGCGATAACGCTAGCTGTTTCACGTCCGCCGAGTTCAGGGCATTCATGGAACGCAACGCCATTCGGCACGTCACCTCCGCCCCCTTTCACCCGGCCACCAATGGCCAAGTAGAGCACCTCGTGCGCACCACGAAAGACGCGCTACTGCGCATGGGTCCCGGAGACCTCGACCTGAAATTGTGCCAATTCCTGCTGAGATACAGGGTCACCCCCTTAGCGTCAGGGTACTCCCCCGCAGAGCTGTTGATGCGCAGGAAGCTGGCCACAGGGATATCCAAGCTAGACCCCACGAGAGTAGAGGACAAAGGGCGGAACATAGCGGTGGAACCCACAAAGAGTTTCAGCATAGGCGCCCCAGTACACTGCAGGAATTACGCCAGCGGGGGGCCAGCCTGGGTGCCGGGCACCGTAGTAGAGCAAACCGGCCCCGTCTCATACCGCGTAGAGACCAGTACAGGTTTCCTGTGGAGGCGACACGTGGACCAACTCAGGCGTAGGGTCCCCGGAGAGCAAGACGCGGATGAGACCAGCATTGAATCAGCGTTAGGGTACTCCCCCACCCGTTTAGCCCAAGGGGGAGGAAAAGGGGAGCATGGGTCCCCACCAAGGGGGGAGGAAAGGGAATCGATCCACGGAAATCTTTTGCGGGAGTCCCCGCCAGAGAGGAGGAGCCCCGGGCTGCGGGAGTCCCCGTCAGAAAGGAGGAGCCCCAACCACACTCATACCCCGCGCAAGCCGCGGAAGTCCCCCCGAGGCTCAAAGGCCCATAGAGGTTTAGACGTTGATTTACAGTACCAGGGGGAGTTAGCGGAGTGGTCCCCCACCCGTCCTAGCGAAAAGAGGGGTTTCAGTTCAGCCCCTGGTACCTCCAGTCCCAGTAGCCCCTGTGAGTTAGAATGCAACATAGCGCCCATGTTCCGGAGACCGACACCTCCAAGACCGGAGGCATCAGCGAGTCCGCCCACCACCACAGTCTTAAGGTCCCCCGAGCAGGGATCAGAAGGTAGCCATTCCCCAAGGGCGACCTCATCGGTGCCGCGGTTCACACTAGGAGGGTCCCCGGGGTCCGAGGGCAATAGGCAGGGATTTACCTCCCAACTGTTCATCCCATTCCCTTCCCCAAGCGCAAGGCAGGCACGGACGCTCCACAGAGCCACTAACGAATCCCCGTTTCCCGTTGCAGGACAAGCTCCCGCGGAGTCAGGGATCACAGGCTCTCCAGAATTAGGGCAGGCGCAAGCACGCCCCAAGCGAACGTGCGGCAAGCCACAATGGTTGCGGGACTTCGTCCCATCCTAGGGGGGAGGGATGTTATGTATGTATGCATGTTCATTATACTGTAAGGCAAGATTGTAACCACTCCAGATACAAACGATATCAGCTGTAAAGGAACGCGAGCAGACAGCCTATAGAGGGCAGCTGCGAGCGTTCACTCTCACATGGTTCACATTGCTCAATCACGGACAGCCGCGGGAAAACCTTCCCCGCATTCAGCAGCTGAAGAAAGACCTGCATTCAGCAGCTGAAGAAAGACCTGCATTCAGCAGCTGAAGAAAGACCTGCATTCAGCAGCTGAAGAAAGGAGGCGTGCCTGGGCGAGGCCACGCCGGTAGCAACCAATCAGCTACCGTGCTACAAGATTCAAATGTAGAGAGCTACTGTATATATTGAGATGTATCACCGCCATTACCTCATGCTTAACTGGAACCTCTTGCAATAAACCTGTGTTAAACCAACCCTTCGGTTGTCCGGTCGTCTTTGGTCCCATACACTAAACACATGTTAGTGTTTGGTCCCATACACTAAACACATTCTCAGGCTTATACTTGCAGGACTGAGGAAGAAGCAGATTTCCACTTGCACTTTAAATGAAACCATTTATAAATGTGTAAAATAGACATTAAGAACTCATTTTAAAAAATGATATTGGCCAAAATCCTGTTGCTTAGCATTGCAAACCACACTTGAGAAGTCCAATTACACAGTGATGCACTGAAGCAGGTCCTGTCCTGTTCAGGAGAACCGGTAGCGGAAATTCTCCCAGACCACGGCCGTCTGGCTCGCCACGCCCACCTCCATACCCCATTGCGTTGGCCATGCCCACAGATTTGGCCCCACCCACAGATTTGGCCCCACCCACAGAGGTGGTAGTAATATTTTTTTGGGAGTACAGCACTGCAATTACATCAATAGGACTCATGGGAGGAATTGAATCAATAATTCCTCACTGATTCCATGGGCGTACTCTAATGGTGAGGTACTATGCTAAGCAACAGGATTTTGGCCATTGTTTTCATGAGGTTGCTATAGACGTGTAGAGTTACAAACAATTCAGCACCCTGGTTATGACTGTAAACATGCCGAGTGTGGAATTCCCAAAGAGGAAGCTGTGTTAGTTTGCTTCATCGAGTCAAAAAAACATCAAAAACACAATGAAGACCAAAAGGAATGTGGCATTTTAAAGGCTAACAGATTTTACTTCAGTTTAAGCTTTTGAAGATTACAATCCATTTCCTCAGACGCAACTAGAAGCTGACATTGAAATACATTTGTTAATCTTTAAAATCGTAATGCCTTAGTACTTTGGTTTTTGTTATATATAGTATCTGGAACGTCAATGATAGTAACTGGAGCCACAGCTTAATCCACTGCATGTCTGGAATGATCCCTGCAAGAGGCATAACCAAGTAAATTTACATGGGTTGGTCCCATGTGTTGCTGCCTGTTGTGAAAGCAAGAATGTTCCAGCTTTCTATTTATGGCAAGAGTAGAGATATTTTCTCTTAAATTTTCTTGTTGGACAATTATTAGAATGGTTTCCATTACTTTAAGAATAACGAGAACTAGGATCAGATAGAGTACTTACGGAATTTGAGGAATTGGTAAGGAAGATTAGAAAAGGCGAAAGTAGTATTAAGGGTCTTGTAAGTAAGCTTTATAATATATTGAATAGAGGTGCAGATCCACAGGAGGATTTGAAACGGAAGTGGGAACAAAATTTGAATATAAAAATTGGGGAGACTGAATGGAAAAATAAATGGAAAAAGAGAATTATGAGAACAATGTCTGTAAGAATTAAAGAACATAATTTCAAGATGTTGTGGCAATGGTACCTGACACCATTAAGACTTTACCAGATGGATAATAAAAGAGATAAGTTATGTTGGAGATGTAAAGAATTTGATGGAACATATGAACATATGTGGTGGAGTTGTAAAAAAATAAGGGATTTTTGGGGAAAAATAGAAAATGAATTTGGTGAAATATTGGGTAAAAATGTTAAGTTGGTGTCGGGTACTATTCTTTTAACGAATGTGGAAGATCTGGGTTTAAACAAGGAGGAAAAAGAACTACTGGAAATTGTACTGACAACGGGTAGACAATGTATAGCCAGAAATTGGAAAAACGATGTAGATATTCAGGTTGGAGAATGGTATAAAGAAATGTGGAGTTTAGCATTGAACGATAAATTGACATGGGAGATTAAAGTCAAAAGAGATAATTTAAAAGAGAATAGATTCTGGAATATATGGAAACCGTTCGTGGATCACTCTATTATGGCAGGTGATAGTTCAGGACCAGTACCATCTCAAAGAAGTTTCTGGACTTGAGTTAAAAATAAACTCTCCGGGCATTGTATATATTCACAGGGTGTTTTTTTTTTTATTGGTTAAAAAGATTAGTGGTAGTACAGAAAGTTTTTTTTTCTATTATTTTGGATTTTGAAATAAAGGTTCTTAATATTTGGTGGTTAAATAGTAGTTAATGAATATAGATATTGTTATGTGCTACCATATAGTAATGTTTGTTAGTATGATATTATGGACTCGTTAGTGTAATGTACTGTTAATGTATTGTTAATGTTTTCTTTTCTTTTTTCTGTAGGTTTATTAAAGATTTAATAAAAAATTAAAAAAAAAAGAATAACACCATTTTAAAGATGTTTCATGCTAGGATTGTGCATCACCTTTTGCCAAATTTGGACTCCTGAATCAAATTCACCTGAACAAAGCTGACTGAACTGATGGAGGCAGGATTGGCAGATTTGATTCTTGGATGAAGCAAAGGCTATTTAAACTGATTCGGTGATTTGAATGCTGATTCTGTAATGGGACGGGGGGGGGGAGTCAGTCTTTGAGGGAGGTGGAGATTATTTGAAGTACTTGGGACAAAAGGTGGGAGTTGGTTTTGGTTACAGGTAAAGATAAAGGTCTCTTTTGCTTGAAAGTCAGTTGTGTCTGACTCTAGGGGGCAGTGCTCATTTCCATTTACAGCCAAAGACTGTATCTGCAGATGTTTCCATGGTCATGTGGCAGGCATGCTTAGGCACTGGAGCACACGGAATGCTCTTACCTTTCCTCCTGAAGTGGTACCTATTTATCAACTTGCAGTTTCTTGCTTTCAAACAACTAGGTTGGCAAGAGCTGGGATAGACAAGGGGAGCTCACTCCTGCACACAGCACTTGGGTCTTGAACTGCTGACCTGCCTACCTTCTGGTCATTAAGCTCAGTGTCTTAACTACTAAGCTACCATGGGCCCCTAAAATTAAGTCACAACTAGACTAAGCCCATTGAATCAGCAGGGGGTTGGTGAGTCATTGCCTATGTAAGGTCCATTGATTCAATGAACTTACTCCAGTTGCAATTTACAACTTGTTTTCAGGCAGTGAATGCTGGTGGCTTAAAAATCAATGGCAACTATCCAAGTTGTAGAACCCTGTCCCCAAAAGATTTTAGCTGTTTGTATAGGCCCTTTAAAGTTCAGACTACAATCCATTTTTAGTATCATCTTTTGCATCTGCTTTCTCTCCAGATTTCATATATGTTAGATAATAAGGAAAAAGGTTGTTCTTGTTTTCTAATGTGTTCAATGGGAAGGCTAGCTCTTGATTGGTAACTGTTCTAGTGGTTCAGCAGTACACAATTGGACTATTGACAGGGTTGATGAACAGCATGTCCTTTAATGCTACTTGATGGCAAGCCCAGGGAACTCAGACATGTTGTGTGTTGTCCATCTCCATTGGGGGAGAAATTGATTGCAGAGCGAACCATTCATGCTTGATAGAAAATAATCTCTTCAGGTGAGAATCAATTTCCTGGTCAACTTGCAATGAGATCATGTTGACTTTAAAATCTAAATGTCTGCCCTTACAGGTGCGCAGATACCTTCTATGTCAACAACAAAGGTCTGTTTTAGCGGCTGCCTGCAACTTATCAATGGTGTTGGAAGCATTGCTTCAACCAAATGCCAATGCTGCATCTTCTCAATGTCCTCTGCTTCTACTAAGGAACAGTGCTGTAACCCTTAAAAAAAACCTCTTAGGAACTGCGGTGGTTTCGTGTTCAGGGAATGAAGAAGCAGACGAGTGAAGTAGTGAAATTCAGCTCTTTATTAGTGGGGTTTGAACACAGTTTGGATGGGGCAAAACTCGGACATATATACACTATAAACAGATACAGTTCTCCTTCGTATAGTTTGTGAATCCCCACTCATGGGTTATGCGCCTGCGCAGAACGTCGATCGGAGGCTTGAAAAGCTATTGGTCAAAAGTTTTGTCGGTAAGACCGCCCACCGTACCGCCCACCCTGAGGCGCCCGCGCGCCATTTTACCTCAGTTCTCTTCTTTCCGCCGTAGCAGCAGGACGATCGTTGAGAGCTTCCTCAATTTTTTCGCCCTTCTGAGGGAAAGTCTTTTGGCTAACTTCGCAATTTTTTCGGTGATCTTGTCCTTCGGGCAGGATCGCCACCCCGGTGCTGTTTCTTCCTTCTGGTGGTGTTGTGTTCTGTAAAGCTGTGCCTTTAACAATGTACCTTTGCCATGTGTTAACAATGTAACCTTTCTGTGTGCAACATTATAACCATCAGCTGTATCAATGTAAACCTGATAAGGGGACGCGAGCTCGTGACCACCAGATGGCAGTAGCGAGCGTCCAGCTCTCATGGCTCAGATTCACCTGGTTCAGCAGCGCGGGAAGATTCCCCGCGACCTCTTCACCTGGTCAAGAAGGGCGTGACCTTCTACGACGTCACGCAGGCAGCAACCAATAGTCTGTTGACGAGCCACATTCAAATGTATAGCCAGCTGTATATATTGAGCTACTCATCCGCCATTACCACATGTTCCTCCGGATCATCATGCAATAAACCTGTGTTAAGCCAACCCTTCGGCTGTTTCATTGTCTTTGGTCCCTTACACTAAATTGGCGACGAGGATGGGATATGGCAGCCCACGGGACCAAGACATGCGCCGGTTTCGAAATCAGGAAACCGGGCGACTGGGAGATCTTCGAGATGGACTTCCAGGCCGCGCTGATCGAGTCCGAAGTCACGGAAGAGGCGAAGAAAAGGGCCATCTTCACCAGGATGCTCGGACAAGAAACCAAAAGGACCTTAGTGGACCTGATTGCACCGAGGAGGGTGAGCGAATTCAAGGCCAAGGAACTCATGCAGATGCTGCGTGAGCACGTCCGGCCCGCCACGGCGATGTTTCCCGCTCGGAGTGCGTTCTGGAGGCGAGTCCAAGCGCCCAGGGAGACGGTCGCCGCATTCGTGGCGGCCCTGCGGCTGGCGGCCGGCCCGTGCAAATGGGAGAATGCCGAAATCACCCTCCGGGACTGTGTGCTGTGCGGCCTGAACGACGCTGAAACCCAGCGCACATTAATGAACCAAGAGCCGCCTCCCACGTTGCAGGAGGTCGTCAGAGCGGCCCAGGCCGCAGAAGCTACGAAGGCCGGGGTCCAAGAACTCCAGGACTGGCGGCCAAAGTCGAGCAAGGCAGAGGCTCCGGTACAGGTGGCCCGGCGAACTTCGAGGTCGTTCACAGAGAGCAGCGACGACGAGGACGTCCGGAGGGTCCGGAAGGAGAGCCGGCGATGCGACGGCTGTGGAGCGGCCCACGACCGCGTAAAGTGCCCGTTCCGGAAGGCCGAGTGCCACAACTGCGGCCGCCGCGGGCACATCGCCAAGGTGTGCAGGAAGAAACGCGAGACCCGGAGGAGCTCCGCAGACCGCTCCGCGGGACAAGACCGCTCAACGAGACCCAAGGACGGCGCCCAGGCCACGCGGAAGCAGGACGGCGTGGGCCACATCTCCGACGACAGTGAGGACGACGCCACAGTGTTCAGCGTGTCTACAGGACACCCCCGCTACTTTGTTGAGGTACTAGTCCAAGGGGTTCCCATTAGGATGGAAATTGACTCGGGGTCCTCATATTCTATCATTTCCCAGAGGGAGTTTTTGGGAATTGCCCCCCACAAGCGACCCAAGCTCAAAGCGTTGAGGTCCACACTATGGGACGTACAAGGGAACAGAATTCCAGTGTTGGGGGTTGGAGAATTTCAGGTCCAATTCAAGAAACACGCCGCGTCCCTCCCCCTAGTCGTGCTCAAAGGGGGAGATTGCAGCCTCCTCGGGACTCAATGGTTCCAGCCCCTGGGTTTGTTTATTGGGGGGGTGCACGCCGTTGGGATGCACGCCGTTGGGTCTGACCCGATCCAGGAGGTGTGCGAGGCGCACCCCGAAGTTTTCAAAAAGGGACTGGGGAAATTCAAGGGGCCCCCAGTGACTTTCGACCTGGACCCGGAGGTCCGCCCAATTCGCCTAAAACCACGCCGGGTGCCGTTCGCACTCAAGGACAAGATAGAGGCGGAACTGGACAAATTGGTGGGTCAGGGAATCCTTGTGCCTGTTGATTCTGCGGAGTGGGAAACTCCAATTGTAACCGCACTAAAAGCCAATGGGGAGGTCCGCATATGCGCCGACTACAAGTGCACCATCAACAAGGCGATCCGCCCGAATGCATATCCGGTGCCGGTAGTCAGCCATCTGCTGGCCAGGTTACACGGGGGGAAGTGTTTCGCTAAGCTCGACTTAGCACAGGCCTACCAGCAGCTTACGGTGTCACCTGCCGCAGCTGCTGCGCAGACCATAGTCACCCATAAGGGGGCGTTCCAGGTGACGCGCCTCCAATTCGGCGTGAATTCGGCGCCAGGAATTTTCCAGTCACTCGTGGAACGCCTCCTGAAGGGACTGGAGGGGGTGTTGCCTTATTTTGATGACGTGTTAATAACGGGGGGGGGGGAGTCGGGCTGAATTGGCCAAGAGGTTGGGGAAGGTCCTGACAATATTCGAAAAGGCGGGGCTGAGGTTGCGAAAGGACAAATGCGTCTTCTTCGCAACCGAGGTTGAGTTCCTAGCGTTTTGTGTGACTCCTGAGGGAATAAAACCATCCAAGTCCAAGGTGGCAGCCATTAAGAAAGCCCCCCGCCCCACCTCCAAGCCCGAGTTGCAGTCGTTCCTAGGGCTGCTCAACTTTTACCACTCCTTCCTCCCCCGAAAGGCAGCGGTGGCTGAGCCGCTACACAAACTGCTAAAGAAAGACCAGGCATGGAAGTGAGGCGATGACCAAGAAAGGGCATTTAGCGAGCTAAAAAGCCTCCTGGCGTCTGACGCCATACTGACCCACTTCAACCCCAAACGCCCAGTAGTTCTGACCTGTGATGCATCTCCAGTGGGGGTGGGGGCGGTGCTGTGCCACGTGTTGGAAAACGGAAGGGAGGCCCCGATAGCATTTTACTCCAGGTCCCTGTCCCAAGCGGAGAGAAACTACGCACAGACAGACAGGGAGGCACTAGCAATAGTCGCGGGGACGAAAAAATTTCACGATTTTCTGTATGGCCGCCCCTTCACCATTGTGACAGACCACAAGCCCCTGCTAGGCATCTTTAACGCTGATAAGCCCACCCCACAGATCCTGTCCCCGAGGATGCTCAGGTGGGCCATTTTTCTCAACGCGTATCAGCACGCGTTGGTCTACCGGCCCGGGAAAGAGATCAGCCATGCGGACGCTCTATCTAGGTCTTCCCTTCCCCTAACGCCCAGCCAGGTGAGCAAGGGGGAGCGGGACCATCAGGTTCTCATGATAGAGGTGCTGGATTCGCCCCCCGTAGTGCCCGCCGACATTGCCAAAGCGACAGAGAAGGACAAGACGTTAGCGGCAGTTAGCTCCTGGGTGCAGAAAGGGTGGCCGGCGTCCTCCCCAGCGGAGGAGTTCGCTCCATTTTTCAGAAAAAAGCTAGAACTGTCCCTAGAGAGGGGGTGCCTCTTGTGGGGGCAGCGGGTGGTGATTCCCACTTCCCTTCGGCCGCGGGTGCTCAAACTGCTGCACGTCAGCCACCCCGGCATCGTGCGATCCAAGGCGCTGGCCCGGAGTTACTTCTGGTGGCCCCAGCTAGACGCCGACATCGAGCACATGGTCGGCACTTGTGAAAGTTGCCAATGCTCCAGACCAGAGGAGGCCCGCCTTCCCCACAGGGAATGGGACGCGGCTAAGGGGCCGTGGTCCCGGATGCATGTTGATTTCGCGGGCCCGTTCAGGGGCACCCTGTTCCTTCTTGTAGTGGACGCCTTCTCCAAATGGTTGGAGGTTATCCCGGTCACGAGCACCTCCTCGGCCCAGACCATTAGGCATTTGCGGAGGCTCTTTTCCACGTTCGGCATACCCGACACATTAATTAGCGACAACGCTAGTTGTTTTACGTCCTCCGAGTTTAGGGCATTCATGGAGATTAACGCCGTTCGGCACATCACCTCCGCCCCGTTTCACCCGGCCACCAATGGCCAAGTAGAGCGCCTCGTCCGCACCACGAAGGACGCGTTGCGGCGCATGGGCCCAGGGGATCTGAACCTACAAGTGTGTCAGTTTCTGCTAGGGTACAGGGTAACCCCGTTGGCGTCAGGATACTCCCCCGCAGAGCTCTTAATGCGCAGGAAACTGACCACCATCCTGACTAGGCTAGACCCCACGAGGGTAGAGGACAAAGGAAGGAACATCGGGCTAGAGGCCACGAAGAGTTTCAGTGTAGGCACCCCCGTGCATTGCAGGAATTACGCCAGCACGGGCCCAGCCTGGGTACCGGGCGTAGTTGTGGAGCAAACCGGCCCTGTGTCGTACCGCGTGGAAACCAGCACGGGGCTCCTGTGGAGGCGGCATGCGGACCAGCTCTGACGCAGGGTCTCCGATGAGCAGGGCACAGACAAAGCAGAGAATGCGTCAGCGTTAGGGTTCTCCCCCACCCGTTCAGCCCAAGGGGGAGGGAAGGGGGACCGCGGGCCCCCACCAAGGGGGGAGCAGGATATCCTCGTAGATACCCTGGGGGATCTTTCCGAGGAGGAGGGTCCCGACCCCATACATATCTCGCGGAAGGTTCCCACAAATGCGGATACCCCTACTAAGTTAGATTTTGATTTTCAGAACCGGGGGGTTTTTTCGGAGTGGTCCCCCACCCGTCCAAGCGAGAAGAGGGGTTTTTCGTTAGCCCCGACTGCCCCCGGTCTGCCCACAATGGAGTTTTTCCCTTCCCCTAAGGCCGCTCGACAGCGGCAAGCCACTAACAAGTCTCCCTCTCCCATTTCAGGACAAGGGACCAGGGAACAAAGAAGCAATAACGCCCCCGGGGGAGCTGCCCTCTTCACGGCCCAAACTCACATGCAACAAGCCATCTTGGCTGAGAGACTTCGTCTCATCCTAGGGGGGAGGGATGTTGTGTTCTGTAAAGCTGTGCCTTTAACAATGTACCTTTGCCATGTGTTAACAATGTAACCTTTCTGTGTGCAACATTATAACCATCAGCTGTATCAATGTAAACCTGATAAGGGGACGCGAGCTAGTGACCACCAGATGGCAGTAGCGAGCGTCCAGCTCTCATGGCTCAGATTCACCTGGTTCAGCAGCGCGGGAAGATTCCCTGTCACCTCTTCACCTGGTCAAGAAGGGCGTGACCTTCTACGACGTCACGCAGGCAGCAACCAATAGTCTGTTGACGAGCCACATTCAAATGTATAGCCAGCTGTATATATTGAGCTACTCATCCGCCATTACCACATGTTCCTCCGGATCATCATGCAATAAACCTGTGTTAAGCCAACCCTTCGGCTGTTTCATTGTCTTTGGTCCCTTACACTAAGGGTGGACTCAGTTACCTACTCGCTTCGGTCACCGTTTCCCCCCTCAAGGGGGTGGCGGCTGGCCGGCCCTTTGGGGTACCCGCGTTCCAGAAACTTCCGTTGGAAGAATTTTTCTTTGATGGCCGCTGCCTTCAAACAGTGTTCAGCTTGCCTGAAAAAGTTCCCTGCCTCCGACGGGCATAGCCTTTGCCTTTTCTGCCTGGGTGAGTCTCACCAGAGCCAGTCTTGCCCTCACTGCAAGAAATTCACCCGTCTTGCAGTGCAAAACCGGAGCTACCGGCTCAAAGCCCACCTGATGGAACTCTCTCTGGCTCCCGCTGCTGCCGCATCTACCTCTGCTAGTGCCTCTCAGCCTCCTCCGCTTTCCGCTTCTTCTTCCACTCTCGCCATCAAGAAGAAGAAGAAGAAGGACAAGAACGGAGAGAAGAAAAAGAAGCACGGGCCGGAGAAGAGGCGATCGCTCCCGCCTACTCCTCGCACCCCTGTCTCGCCGGGGCCTTCGCCTCCGTACTCGGTTGCTAGATGTCCTTCGCCCGGGTCATCCATCTGGGGAGGTCGATCCTCCTCGGGATCTCCTGAAAAAGGACGCAGGGCTGGGGCTCCAGCTCGCCCACTTCAGGTACTCCCGTCTCCCCCGCGTGGGAGGACCCGTTCGCCTACGAGACAGGCCTCCGTCTCCCCAAGGCCCAGGACTCCAACGCTCGACGACGCGGCAATCACGATGCCGGCCACCGTTTCGTCGCTGATTCTACCAGCCACCGTTTCGATGGCCACCGTTTCGGCACCCCCACCGATGGCGGATCCATCCCAGATGGAGTTCCTGAAGGGGATGTTTGAGGTCATGGCTCAGACATTTGCCAGCCAGTTCAAGACCTCCATGCCTGCGGCCTCTGCGGCTCCGGTACTGACCACCGCAAGCCCCAGGGATGCTGGTCCTGCTGTGGCCCCTCCGACCTCCCGAGGGTCAAGTGTCCGCTCCGCTGGCCCACCCACATCGTCGCGGTGTGGTCCAGACGTTGATGCGGTGGACTCCCATCCCGCCGGCCCGCCCAGGCCGTACTGGCACGGTCCCAACGTGGATGTAAGAGTTCCTCCCTCGTCCTCCGATGACTCCAGCGCCTCCTCGGAGGAGGACGAGGGAGACGTCGACGCCGAAAGGACGCCGGACCAAGCCATCGGCGCGGTTGACCCACCGCATGGTGAGGATCAATGCTCGCTTACGGCCATGCTGACGCGCCTGGGGACCGCCTTGAACCTGAAGGTGGACCAGCCGCCACTGGAAGGCGAGGACCAAATGACCGCCAAGCTGGACAGACGAGCGGTTCGGCCGGTCCATATCACCATGCTTCCGTCCATGTTGACATCGGCGAGGGCGACATGGAGGAAGCCGGTGTCAGCACACTCCGTTTCGTCCAGGCTCGACGGCATGTACAGAGTCCTGGACGAGAACGTCGAGTTCCTGCAAGCTCACCCCTTGCCGAATTCGCTGGTGGTCAAGGCTTTTCAACACAGGATGGCCACCAGCGGCTTCCCGGTGCCTGCGACCCCGGAAGGGAAGAAACTGGACACGGTGGGCCGTAGGTTCTACGCCACCGGTTCCCTCTTCCTCCGCGCCGCCAACTATTCGGCCGCAATGGGCCTTTACCAATCCCACCTCTGGGAGCAAGTGAAGGCCAAAACGGCGACGTTGCCCGCCGACGCCCAGAAACGGATCGACGCGCTGGCATCCGAAGGAGACTTCCTAGCGGAGCAGCAAATGAGGACGGCCAGGCATATCAATGACTATGCGGCGAAGGACATGGTGTCTGCTATCCTGCTCCGTCGTCACGCCTGGCTTAAGGGCACCTCCCTCGATGATGCTATGAAGAAGCTCATCGAGGAGTTTCCCTTCGACGGGCAGGGCCTCTTCGGACAGGACACAGACAAGGTCCTCAATGAGATGTGGCAGACTAACTCCACGGCCAAGTTCCTGGGCCTCACCACGCCGGCTCCGCCTGCCAGGCCGAGATTCCAGCCCTTCATGCGGCGGTACCAGGGGAACCCGCAACAACAGGGTGGCCCCGTGGAGCAGCCCAGGTGTGGCTCCTACAAGCAATGGCGCCAGCACAAGCCCCGTTACCAGCCCTACGGGCACGGCAAGCATTCGGACGCTAAGTCCAAGTCCCGCGTTTGAAGCTGCGACGGCCGAGTCTCTCTTGCTCCACATCCCGTACCTTCCCCTCCAGAATTTCCTCCAGGTATGGTCAGGCATCACGGACGACCGGTGGGTCTTAAAGATCTTGTCCTCTGGCTACGCCATCGAGTTCGTGCGGGCGCCTCGGGTAGGAAGACATCGTCTCACCACCTCGTCCCCCCATTTGGAGGAAGAAATATCAACCCTTCTGTCCAAGGGGGCCATCGAGCGGGTGACACCGCCCGACTGAGACAACGGCTTCTACTCGAGGTACTTCGTGGTTCAGAAGAAGGACGGAGGACTTCGCCCAATTCTGGACCTGCGCCGCCTCAACAAGTGCATCCACACCAGGAAGTTCCGGATGGTAACCCTGCAGACCGTCCTTCCCCTCATCAACAAGGGGGACTGGTTCACAGTCATAGACCTCAAGGACACCTACTTCCATGTCTCCATCCTCGAGGAGCACCGGAGGTTCCTTCGATTCCGCATTGGCGATTCCGTGTACCAGTACCGGTGTCTACCGTTCGGTCTGGCCATGGCATCACGAGTCTTCACCAAATGCATGGCTCCGGTGGCTGCCTTCCTTCGCCAGCGGGGAATCAGGGTCTTCCCATAAATTCGGGACACGCAATTCACGGTCCACCTCATGGAGAGTCTCGGCCTCAGGATCAACTTCACCAAATCGAAGTTGATTCCCTCTCAACGCGTCGAGTACATTGGAGCGGTACTCGACTCGCTTGCCACCAGAGCCTTTGCACCCCAGAAGCGCTTGCAGGACATCGCGCAGGGAGTGAACGACCTTCGCACCAAACTGTGCATCCGGGCGAAAAAGGCTCAAAGACTACTGGGCCTCATGGCCTCGACGACGGCTGTGATCCCTCACGCCAAGTTAAAGTTCCGGTCCCTGCAGTCATGGCTTCTTCACGAATTCGACGCGCTCCGGGAGAGCCAGTCCAAACGGCTAACTCCGTCACCGGAGCTAAGGGACCAGCTGCTGTGGTGGACGGCACCACTCAACGTGACAACGGGGAAGAGCTTTTACCCCCCGCAACCCTCGTTGCAAATATTGACCGACGCGAGCAACCTCGGCTGGGGGGCTGCCTGCGGGACTCTCACGGTCAACAACCCTTGGTCGCCTCAGGAGATGGTGTACCATATCAACTACTTGGAACTTCTGGCCATTTGGAAAGCCCGGCGTTCCTTCGAGAGCCTGCTCACGGGCAAGGCGGTCCAAGTAGCCTCGGACAACACCACGGCTGTGGCGTATCTGAACAAGCAGGGAGGAACACGATCCACCACCCTTCTTTACCTCGCTGTGCAGCTCTGGGAGTGGTGCCTAGAGAGGCACATTTTCCCGATTGGAGTGCACATTCAGGGCAAGCTGAACGTCTTGGCCGACCATCTCAGCTGCCTCACCTCGACGACCCACGAATGGGAGCTGGACGACGAGGTTTTTCAGTCGCTTTGCGAGGCCTGGGGGACCTCGGACATAGACCTCTTCACGTCGGAGTCCAACACGAAATGCTGCAGGTACTGTTCCAGGGCAGGCATCGGAATGAATTCCGAGGGTGATGCCTTCATGAAACGGTGGGATCAGGACTATTTCTACGCTTTCCCCCCGTTTCCTCTGGTCCAGAAGGTTCTCACCAGAATGTGTCAACACAGGACCAAGGCCATCCTGGTGGCCCCGGCATGGCCTCGCCAACCCTGGTTTCCGCTGCTGTTACGCATGTCGTCTCAGTATCGCACGTTGCCGGAGTCTCCAACGCTTCTCCAAATGGAGCAGGGCCAGCTTCACCACTCGGACCTGCCCAGCCTCCACCTCACCGCATGGAGGATAACCCCAGACTGTCCAGGATCCTGGAACTAGCAAGGCGCCCTTCCACAAGGAAGTCCTACGCTTCCAAATACAGGCGTTTTTGTGCTTTCCTGGCATCCCAGCAGACATCCCCTTCACAGGTGGGAATCCAGGACGTCTTGACCTACCTCCTCCATCTGGCGGAGTCTGGCCTCAGCATCACCTCCATCCGAGTACACCTCGCAGCAGTGGTGGCTCACTCTCCGGCTGGCTCACCCGCTTCTGGGGCTTTCCACGACCAAACGGTGAAGTGTTTCCTCAAGGGGCTGCGAAACGCCTTCCCTCCGGTCAGGACTCCGACGGCCCAATGGTCACTCTCTACCGTCCTCAACGCGCTCACCAGGACTCCTTTCGAGCCCATGGCTACCGCGGATGCTCGTCTCCTCACATGGAAGACGGCTTTTCTGGTGGCTATCATGTCTGCTCGACGAGCTGGTGAACTGGTTGCTCTGCGGGCGGATGCACCTTTTCTTCAATTCTTCAATGACCGTGTGGTACTCCAGGCAGATATCACCTTCCTTCCCAAGGTGGTCTCCCAATTTCATATGGCACAGACTATCTCCTTGCCAACCTTCTTCCAGAACCCCACTAACGCCCAAGAAAGGACTTGGCACACGCTGGATGTCAAACGAGCTTTATTGTTTTACACCAGTAGGACAAGGGAGTTCAGGAAGTCGCAACACCTTTTTCTAACTTGTCTAACTATTAGGACACAGTGTGGTCATGCTAAGATGTTGAGTACACTGGTATTTTAGCAGGGCTTTTCCCGGCCAAGTGAGAGACTTCATAACTAGGCCAAATGCAGGCGAAAATCCCTGCCTTGCCTATCTCAGCCACTAGGCTTCTTAAGCAATCTGTCAGTGGAATCAAAAGACAGCCAAGTCAGGAAGACAGGTGCTCTAATGGGCAGGGAACGATGTCTCTTCTAGATGAGCCCTACCAGAAGATGACATAAAGTGACTTGTCTGCCTCCAGTGGCCTGTTGTAAAAGGTCAGCAGATTCTCACTTATTGCAGAGCAATGCTATACTCCAGCTGCAGGTGTTATTCTGTTTCAGAGGCAGACAGTTTTTTTGCACTACCAAGAAACATTTGCAAGAGTCTGCTTTTCCTCCCCTTCTTAATTGATTTTGTATAAGAAGAGACACAGAGATACAAGTACTATACAGTAATAACTCATAACAAAGTCCGCTTCGTACAACATCAAATTCATACAACATCGCCTAATTCCTTGAAAAAAGTTGCCTCATATAGTCATGCGACTTTGTATGAGGCATTGGGGTTTTCCCCAGGTTGCATTGTGCCTGGGCAGTATAAAAGGCAGGACACATGCGTGCATTGCTCTTGTGGGTTTTGCACAAGGCAAAGAGTGTTTAGGAGTGGTTTTGAGCACGATTTTGGATTTTTCCAATTTTTTTTGTCAGAATTTTTAGAAGCATTCCTGGGATTTTTGCAGCATTCTTCAAGTTCTTGGACAATCAGGGTTGTTTGACATGTTTTTGTAATGTATTTAGCCTTTAGACAATGATTTCTTAAAGTTCTGTCAATTTCCTGTCTGTTTCCTTGACTTTGCCCTGAAGTCTGTGCTGTTACAGTACAATGTATCTCTATGGAAACAATGTTGTACGAGGCATCGCAGCAAGGATTTGGACATTGTATGAGTCATCATAGCTAGGATTTTGCATGCCTCATACAATGTCCAAATCCATATAAAGTCCAAACTTGTGGAACCAAGTTTGGACATTGTATGAGGTTTCACTGTATATGAAACATGTCTTCTATCTCACCCCATTAGCAGTAAAATTCCATGAAAGTGCTCACTCGAATCACTCATCATATATGACTAATAACCTATTTGGAATGGTGGGCAGTGTGTGTATATGTTTCTTAAGCTAGGAGTTTTGGAATGTGTGAATCTCAGCCCCTGGAAATCTGCTGGAATTGCTTCAGCCACACTTCTGGGAGCTTTGATCAAGAAACCAAAGTCCTGAAAAGTGTTTTCAAGTTCTTCAGCTAAAGAATTCGGACTCTAACAGCTGTTTTTGACCCGTGGAGATGGCAGGGGACATGAGTGGACAGGGATAAAGTATGCAGAAGCTACAAAATATTATGGTAGGGTTTTTGGTTTGTTTGTTTTGAGAGCCTTCCTATGCAGAGCCTAAGTCAGCACTCCTGCTGATCAGGGCTTCTGAGAATTGAAGTTCAAGAACAGCTAGGGCCAGGGTTGAGGAAGCCTGGCCTAATGCAATCCACCATCTCCTCCTCCTCCTTTTCTTCTTCCATATCCGAATCCAAATGTTGGCTATCCTCATGGCGATCAGTCATGAAGACGGTCCTGAGAATATAATGCAGTGGCCTTTCATCTGTAAATTTCATGCCTAGTGCTGCTCTGCCTTGGGAAGCCTGCAGCTGTGTGACAAATTTCACAAGTACTGTGAAACTTGACACACAAAGGGAGCCAGGGGAATGTTCACATCATGACCTTGTTACAGGTGTGTAAAGCAAAAGGATATGGGCCAAAAGGGTCTGAGAAGAAGCTTTGGATATTCACTAGTGCTTCCCCACCACTACCACTGTTAGAGAACTTTGTTACTGAAGAAAACATTGTAGGTCAAGAAGGCATCTTATGACATACAAGTGTGAAATAGTTAGAATCTGTGTTTCAGTATCTTTCTGTTCATTTTGCTCATTTTGTTTCACCACCTACCTCATTCACAATTTCTGCTCAGCTGTCTCCTCAGGAAACAGAATAGCAGAAAGTACCAATGTAATAATAATAATAATAATTTCATGTCAGAAATTATTCTGGGTTGAAAGGATTTTTGCTGGAGGAACTCCGCTCAGAGGATGTCCGAATGAAGCTCCTTTCATGTCCCCAAGTTCTTTACCAATGTGAGCCAGCTTTTATGTGTAAGAATATTTTGATATCAAAGGCAATTGTAGGTTCAAAACGGGTGGGTCCTGAGTCTACTACCACTGCCTGAATGTTGTGTTCTGTAAAGCTGTGCCTTTAACAATGTGTTACCTGAAAACTGGCAACCTTTTATGGGACCATACACAGGCAGGGTTGAATCAGGAACAAACTCACAGACAAAGTGTTTTGATACAATTTTAAAGATGTTTACTTATGAATCAAATAAGGAAATAAAATACCAAATAAGAGAATTAAGAAATCCAGTTAGATGGAGTTCACTTTAGAAATACAGAAGATTGCTTAAAAATACTTAAACATATGGAGTTACTCAGGAATAAAAATAAATGAAGAAGTTACTATAAATGAAAAGCTTATGTAAAGATAGAAAGGGGAAAGGAAGAGAAGATTGCTTAGAAATCACATGCTTAAGATTTGCCTAAGGAAAAGAAAGAGATAGGGAGGAAAAGCTTGCTGGAGGTAGAGAAAGAGTGAGAGAGAAGGAAAGGGGGGAGAGAGAGAGAAAGCCATCCTGACCACGCTGGATCAGGGAGTGAGAAGGTGAAGGTCCAGAAGAAGAGGGAGCAGGCCGAGAGTCTCAAGAAACCCTTCCTTTATAGATGAAACAAGTCAAAAATCCAGACAATTTCAATTGGTCCAAATAGGATCACATGGTAAATTACTGATGGACATGTCACCTCCTCCATGAAGTGATGCCCAAAATATCAGTAGCAAATGGCTAAACCCCCAAATTGCATAACCATAAATCTTAATACAGAAATCTACATAGCCCCCTCCCAAACAGCCCATTTCCTGAGATAGTGGTCTTTGATCTGTGGATGAAAGCAGTGTCACCTCCTTGTTAAATCCTCCATCCTGTCCCATGCATAAACAACTATCCTGATGTACTTCAAGTTTTAAAGAAAAAGAAATATTTTGGGAGTTCAGAAAATACAGAGTCATTTTACAATATTCTTCATGTGGCAGAAACAGCATTTTACAATTATTTTTCATGTAGCAGAAACCAAATAGCTATTGCAAGTGTTACAATTAGAGATTTGAGTAAAACAAAAGGCTAGATAAGAAGCAACCATGGCAACAAATTGTCCATATCTGGATGATGGTAGTTGACTCCTTCTTTCACACAATTCCTTGAGAGCACAGGGTATGGTCATTGATATATATGCTTTTATCAGAATTTATCAGCACTGTTCCTTGAAATGATAAGATATAACATTCAGGGTTAGTAATCGTGCACACAGGCAGGTTTTCATAAAAGTTACCTATATTTAAAAGAAATCACTCTAATGCCACTCTGAGCTTCAAGTTTAACAATAGTTCTTGGGCAGCCAGGACAGACAAATTAACATCCCAAAAGGTAGCTTCCAAGAAATCAGGCGCCTGGCTTATTGCCCATTAACTTTCCAGCTCCACCTGAGTCAAGGGAAATTAGAAGTTTTAAGTAACTTTATTTAGGAATATAGAAATCAGACTAAGCATGATATTATAATATTTCAAAAATATTTTGCATTCAAAATATGTTACAAATGTACCTTTGCCATGTGTTAACAATGTAACCTTTCTGTGTGCAACATTATAACCTTCAGCTGTATCAATGTAAACCTGATAAGGGGACGCGAGCTAGTGACCACTAGATGGCAATAGCGAGCGTCCAGCTCTCATGGCTCAGATTCACCTGGTTCAGCAGCGCGGGAAGATTCCCCGCCACCTCTTCACCTGGTCAAGAAGGGCGTGACCTTCTACGACGTCACGCAGGCAGCAACCAATAGTCTGTCGACGAGCCACTTTCAAATGTATAGCCAGCTGTATATATTGAGCCACCCATCCGCCATTACCACATGTTCCTCCGGATCATCATGCAATAAACCTGTGTTAAGCCAACCCTTCGGCTGTTTCATTGTCTTTGGTCCCTTACACTAAATTGGCGACGAAGGTGGGATATGGCAGCCCACGGGACCAAGACATGCGCCGGTTTCGAAATCAGGAAACCGGGCGACTGGGAGATCTTCGAGATGGACTTCCAGGCAGCACTGATTGAGTCCGAAGTCACGGAAGAGGCAAAGAAAAGGGCCATCTTCACCAGGATGCTCGGACAAGAAACCAAAAGGACCTTGGTGGACCTGATTGCACCGAGGAGGGTGAGCGAATTCAAGGCCAAGGAACTCATGCAGATGCTGCGTGAGCACGTCCGGCCTGCCACGGCAATGTTTCCCGCTTGGAGTGCGTTCTGGAGGCGAGTCCAAGCGCCCGGGGAGACAGTCGCCGCATTCGTGGCGGCCCTGCGGCTGGCGGCCGGCCCGTGCAAATGGGAGAATGCCGAAATCACCCTCCGGGACTGTGTGCTGTGCGGCCTGAACGACGCCGAAACCCAGCGCACATTAATGAACCAAGAGCCGCCTCCCACGTTGCAGGAGGTTGTCAGAGCGGCCCAGGCCGCAGAAGCTACAAAGGCTGGGGTCCAAGAGCTCCAGGACTGGCGGCCGAAGTCGAGCAAGGCAGAGACTCCGGTACAGGCGGCCCGGCGAACTTCGAGGTCGTCCGCAGAGAGCAGCGACGACGAGGACGTCCGGAGGGTCCGGAAAGAGAGCCGGCGGTGCGACGGCCGTGGAGCGGCCCACGACCGCGTAAAGTGCCCGTTCCGGAAGGCCGAGTGCCACAACTGCGGCTGCCGTGGGCACATCGCCAAGGTGTGCAGGAAGAAGCGCGAGACCCGGCGGAGCTCAGCAGACCGTTCCGCGGGACAAGACCGCTCAACGAGACCCAAGGACGGCGCTCAGGCCACGCGGAAGCAGGACGGCATGGGCCGCATCTCCGACGGCAGCGAGGATGACGCCCCAGTGTTCAGCGTGTCTGCAGGACACCCCCGCTACTTTGTTGAGGTACTAGTCCAAGGGGTGCCCATTAGGATGGAAATTGACTCGGGGTCCTCATATTCAATCATTTCCCAGAGGGAGTTTTTGGGAATTGCCCCCCACAAGCGACCCAAGCTCAAAGCGTTGAGGTCCACACTACGGGACGTGCAAGGGAACAGCATTCCAGTGTTGGGGGTTGGAGAATTTCAGGTTAAATTCAAGAAGCACGCCGCATCCCTCCCCCTAGTCGTGCTCAAAGGGGGAGATTGCAGCCTCCTCGGGACTCAATGGTTCCAGCCCCTGGGTTTGTTTATTGGGGGGGTGCACGCCGTTGGGATGCATGCCGTTGGGACTGATCCAATTCAGGAGGTGTGCGAGGCGCACCCCGAAGTTTTCAAAAAAGGACTGGGGAAATTCAAGGGGCCCCCAGTGACATTCGACCTGGACCCGGAGGTCCGCCCAATTCGTCTTAAACCACGCCGGGTGCCATTCGCACTCAAGGACAAGATAGAGGTGGAACTGGACAAATTGGTGGGCCAGGGAATCCTTGTGCCTGTTGATTCCGCGGAGTGGGAAACTCCAATTGTAACCGCACTAAAGGCCAATGGGGAGGTCCGCATATGCGCCGACTACAAGTGCACCATCAACAAGGCGATCCGCCCGAATGCATATCCGGTGCCGGTAGTCAGCCATCTGCTGGCCAGGTTACACGGGGGAAAGTGTTTCGCTAAGCTCGACTTAGCACAGGCCTACCAGCAGCTTATGGTGTCCCCTGCCGCAGCTGCTGCGCAGACCATAGTCACCCATAAGGGGGCGTTCCAGGTGATGCGCCTCCAGTTCGGCGTGAATTCGGCGCCAGGAATTTTCCAGTCACTCGTGGAATGCCTCCTGAAGGGACTGGAGGGGGTGTTGCCCTATTTTGATGACGTGTTAATAACGGGGGGGGGGAGTCGGGTTGAATTGGCCAAGAGGTTGGGGAAGGTCCTGACAATATTCGAAAAAGCGGGGCTGAGACTGCGAAAGGACAAATGCGTCTTCTTCGCAACCGAGGTTGAGTTCCTAGGGTTTTGTGTGACTCCTGAGGGAATAAAACCATCCAAGTCCAAGGTGGCAGCCATTAAGAAAGCCCCCCGCCCCACCTCCAAGCCCGAGCTGCAGTCGTTCCTAGGGCTGCTCAACTTTTACCATTCCTTCATCCCCCGGAAGGCAGCGGTGGCTGAACCGCTACACAAACTGCTAAAGAAAGACCAGGCATGGAAGTGGGGCGATGACCAAGAAAGGGCATTTAGTGAGCTAAAAAGCCTCCTAGCGTCCGATGCCATACTGACCCACTTCAACCCCAAACGCCCGGTTGTTCTGACCTGTGATGCATCCCCGGTGGGGGTGGGGGCGGTGCTGTGCCACGTGTTGGAAAACGGAAGGGAGGCCCCGATAGCATTTTACTCCAGGTCCCTGTCCCAAGCGGAGAGAAACTACGCACAGACAGACAGGGAGGCACTAGCAATAGTCGCGGGGACGAAAAAATTTCACGATTTTCTGTATGGCCGCCCCTTCACCATTGTAACGGACCACAACCCCCTGCTAGGCATCTTTACCGCTGATAAGCCCACCCCACAGATCCTGTCCCCGAGGATGCTCAGGTGGGCCATTTTTCTCAACGCGTATCAGCACGCGTTGGTCTACCGGCCCGGGAAAGAGATCAGCCATGTGGACGCTCTATCAAGGTCTCCCCTCCCCCTAACGCCCAGCCAGGTGAGCAAGGGAGAGTGGGACCATCAGGTTCTTATGATAGAGGTGCTGGATTCGCCCCCCGTAATGCCCGCCGACATTGCCAAAGCGACAGAGAAGGACAAGACGTTAGCGGCAGTTAGCTCCTGGGTGCAGAAAGGGTGGCCGGCGTCCTTCCCAGCGGAGGAGTTCGCCCCATTTTTCAGAAAAAAGCTAGAACTGTCCCTAGAGAGGGGTGCCTCTTGTGGGGGCAGCGGGTGGTGATTCCCACTTCCCTTTGGCCGCGGGTGCTCAAACTGCTGCACGTCAGCCACCCCGGCATCGTGCGATCCAAGGCGCTGGCCCGGAGTTACTTCTGGTGGCCCCAGCTGGACGCCGACATCGAGCACATGGTCGGCACTTGTGAAAGTTGCCAATGCTCCAGACCAGAGGAGGCCCGCCTTCCCCACAGGGAATGGGACGTGGCTAAGGGGCCGTGGTCCTGGGTGCACGTTGATTTCGCGGGCCCGTTCAGAGGCACCCTGTTCCTTCTTGTGGTGGACGCCTTCTCCAAGTGGTTGGAGGTTATCCCAGTCACGAGCACCTCCTCGGCCCAGACCATTAGGCATTTGCGGAGGCTCTTTTCCACGTTCGGCATACCCGACACATTAATTAGCGACAACGCTAGTTGTTTCACGTCCTCCGAGTTTAGGGCATTCATGGAGATTAACGCCGTTCGGCATATCACCTCCGCCCCGTTTCACCCAGCCACCAATGGCCAAGTAGAGCGCCTCGTCCGCACCACGAAGGACGCGTTGCGGCGCATGGGCCCCGGGGATCTGAACCTACAAGTGTGTCAGTTTCTGCTAGGGTACAGGGTGACCCCGTTGGCGTCAGGTTACTCCCCCGCAGAGCTCTTAATGCGTAGGAAACTGACCACCATCCTTACTAGGCTAGACCCCACGAGGGTAGAGGACAAAGGAAGGAACATCGGGCTAGAGGCCACAAAGAGTTTCAGTGTAGGCGCTCCCGTGCATTGCAGGAATTACGCCAGCACGGGCCCAGCCCGGGTACCGGGCGTAGTTGTGGAGCAAACCGGCCCCGTGTCGTACCGCGTGGAAACCAGTACAGGGCTCCTGTGGAGGCGGCACGTTGACCAGCTCCAACGCAGGGTCTCCGATGAGCAGGGCACAGACCAAACAGAGAAAAAATCAGCGTTAGGGTTCTCCCCCACCCGTTCAGCCCAAGGGGGGGGGAAAGGGGACCGCGGGTCCCCACCAAGGGGGGAGGAGGATGTTCTCGTAGATATCCTAGGGGATCTTTCTGAGGAGGAGGAGGAACCCGACCCCATACATATCTCGCGGAACGTCCCCACAAATGCGGATACCCATACTAAGTTAGATTTTGATTTTCAGAACCGGGGGGGTTTTCGGAGTGGTCCCCCACCCGTCCAAGCGAGAAGAGGGGTTTTTCGTTAGCCCCGATTGCCCCCGGTTTGCCCACAATGGAGTTCTTCCCTTCCCCTAAGGCCGCCAGACCGCGGCAAGCCACTAACGAGTCTCCCTCTCCTATTTCAGGACAAGGGACCAGGGAACAAAGAAGCAATAGCGCCCCCGGGGGGGTCAGCCCTCTTCATGGCCCAAACGCACATGCAACAAGCCATCTTGGCTGAGAGACTTCGTCTCATCCTAGGGGGGAGGGATGTTGTGTTCTGTAAAGCTGTGCCTTTAACAATGTACCTTTGCCATGTGTTAACAATGTAACCTTTCTGTGTGCAACATTATAACCTTCAGCTGTATCAATGTAAACCTGATAAGGGGACGCGAGCTAGTGACCACTAGATGGCAATAGCGAGCGTCCAGCTCTCATGGCTCAGATTCACCTGGTTCAGCAGCGCGGGAAGATTCCCCGCCACCTCTTCACCTGGTCAAGAAGGGCGTGACCTTCTACGACGTCACGCAGGCAGCAACCAATAGTCTGTCGACGAGCCACTTTCAAATGTATAGCCAGCTGTATATATTGAGCCACCCATCCGCCATTACCACATGTTCCTCCGGATCATCATGCAATAAACCTGTGTTAAGCCAACCCTTCGGCTGTTTCATTGTCTTTGGTCCCTTACACTAAACTGAACTTGCTTTAATTCTATATGTTTGCCTTTCCCCTTGTCCATGGAAGAAAGCACACTGCTGTTAGAAGCTGAGCAGAATCCTCAACACCATTCAGTAATGTGGTCATCAGGGCTCAGAGTTGTTAACACCTGGATTTGGGTCTCAACCCCCATGGGATGGTCTCTTCACCAGACTTTCCCTCTACTCACCTACAACCTTGATGTAATTATGGATTGATTTGATGAAACAGTACTCTTTAGCACAGTCCCCTGCATAAAACAGTTGTACATTTGGAGGGAAGTTCAAGAGATAACTCCCACTTTCTTGCCATTTCAGAGTCTGCAGTTTTCTAGGGACTACAGCCTAATTATGTTCCATACAAATGATAAATTACCACCATAAAAGTCTAGGTTTCTTCTGTCAAAATCTCACATAAACTGATAAAGGAGATGATGATGAGATTTTATGTGCAGGCCACCAGAGTGTCATTAGATCCTTGTTGCATTAAATAAACTCCCTGGAAAGAAGTACAGAATGGCTTTATAGCAATGCCATAATCTTATCTGAATGTGAATATATTCACACTTTTCATCCCTGAATATTACCTTGCAGTCTCTTTCCTGTGAGGAAAAAGAAACAGCTGGATGTTTTACCACATAAGTGGCTAAGATATTTGTTTTCTTTAATGGAAAAACCCCATATTAGGGCAATATTTTTTATGAGGCCAACTCATATGTTTGGGGGCAGAGGAGGAAGAAAAGCTGGGATGATAATTAAATCACATAAATATGAAAGCTTTTTAAGACTTCCTTGTCACCAAGGAAGATGTAATATCAGAAAAGCTGATCTGATGTTTACATAATGACGTTTATTGAGTCACAACAAATGAGTGATAACTGACCAAATTTGTGGGTTGGAAAAGGATCGCACAGGCAGCAAAAACACACCAACTGTTTAGGAGACCAAGGAAATAATCCTCATCATGAAGGAGGGGGAGTACATGTAGTATGCTACTCAATGGACGTATGGCAATATCTGACGTCTTTTTCTTTACTTCCTCTTTTACCCCTTCAGGGGTTAAGGGAGATTCAAGGTTCTTGTTCTGGCACTTATAGTGGCCTCCACTGGCATTATTTGGTGTTCTTGTAATGTTTCTTTGATGTTATCTCTCCACCTTTCTCTGGGTCTGCCTCAGGCTCTTTGTCCTTCTCCTCTTCTCACATATGCCTTGGATGGTATGGAATTCCAAGACATTATCTCCAAATGAGCAAACCACTTTATTTGTTGTCTGTGTGTAGTTTAAGATTGGTTATATTCTAATTCTTTCCTTTATAATCTCATTCCTGATATTATTCCTTCTAGTTACTCCAGCCATCTGGTTACTCAGACATCTCATTTCTGTGGTGACCAACTTTTGTTTATGTTTTGTTTTAAGTGTCCATGTTTGGAAATAAATATGCTTTGTATGAGATGTTTCTTTGTGCTGGTTGGTATTTCCTTGTGTTGTAAACTAACCCTCCCAATGTTTGGTTTGCCTTATTGCACTATATGTTAATCTCTTCATCTATTTTACTATCTTCAATAAATGTTGTTCCTAGGTATTTGAACTCTGCCACTTGTTTTATACCTGTTTTCTCTGTTTTACAACAGTGAAATATAACATGAGCTAACCCACTTTGGGCACCACTTCTCACATAACTTACATAAAAGAATTACCTTCTGGGTAATTCTGCCATCCTTGGATACCATCAACTGTTATTGTCTGTACCGTATATACAAGAGTATAAGTCGGGTTTTTAGCCCCCAAAGTGAGGTCCAAAAATGGGACTCAACTTATACTTGGGTCAGCATAAACACTCAAAAACATACCCACACAAATGTTTAAATTAATTATTTTCCTGTATTTTAATTATTGAAACTCACTAGCAGCTGCTGCATTTTCCACCCTCGACTTATCCTTGGTTCAATCTATTTTTCTAGTTTTAGAGGTCTAAATTAGGTACCTCGACTTATATTTGGGACGACTTATAGTCGAGTACATACGGTATATTTCTTGTTTCAATTGTTGTACATTGCCTAGAGAGTACAACAATATCCTAGATGGGTGGTATAAAAACTTAACAAACAAACAATCACAATCGCCAGTACCTTTTCCTAAGCTCTTTAAACTAGTGAGCAATTGAACACATCTGAAGTGCTGCTTATTTGGGTCTGTTGTGTGGCTGTGACTTAAAAGCCAAGCCACGGATTAGTACTCATGGAATCATCAAACTGGAATACAAGCCATCCAGAGAATATGAAAAAGTCCTATGCTGAGAACTAGACAAGCAACTCTGATTAGTAGAATGTGGCTGGCCATGGGAGCCATGCCTCTTTGTTTTGTTCCAGGCCAAATGATCACAATATCACAGACATTTGGTTATGCATGATCATTTGGAGGATGTATGTTTTTATCTCATGCTCTTTGCCAAAAGCTGTGTCTTTTGCATGCTATTAAATCATCATAAGATTTAGAGCTAAGAGCCCATGAAATACAGGGAGGTTGTGGCCTTTGTAATGTTGCTGGGGCAGCTGGCTAAGAAGGTTACGCTTGCAGGAGGGGGCACAAAGGACCAGAGGCAATTATTCAACCATGTGTCAAAAGCATAGCCTGATAAGCAGGAGATCAGGCCTGCTTTCAATTCAAAGTATGCTAATAAGTACTAATTATAGGCACAAAGATATCATTGGTCTTAGCTATCAGCAGCTCAGAGCAGACCAAGATATTTTCTTGGCACTTTGAATTGCTATAGTAGGAGGTGTCTACAACAGCCGTTTATGCTGTTGGTGCTGGGCTTTTAATATTTGGCCAGCCTGCTCTATCTCTGTTTGTAACAAAAACATATTATTCTGGATAAAATGTTTCCTTTAAGACCTTTAGGTACCAGATTTCAAATGATTAGAAATTACAATTTTCCCCCCTCATTTTCTCCCCATTTTCTTATTGCCTTTTATATGACCATACTGCTAGTAAACTGGATTTGGCCATTTGGGAATTGAACAGCAAAAAATGTGAACATTTCAGTGGATGATTACCTATTAAAGGCATGCTTATGAAACAAGAAAGAATTCAGCACTCATCTGTGAGTATTATATTATATTAGTCCCGTAGGTAACTTCTGTGGGTTCCGCGCACATAATTGGCATACTGTCCCTGACAGAACCACGGTTTGGGAGAATGCTACTTTGAGTTTTGGTTCCGAAGGGACAGACATTGGGGCACGAATTAATAGGAGTTTAATTCACTGATCGCTGACCTGACAGGCAGTTCGGTCAGCAGAGGGCAAAAGATCACCGGATGGCGATCTCGATAAACATGTAATGGGTAATCTTGCCTCCGCAGAGACTCTGAGCTGAACAGTCAATTTAGGCAGATGTTTACTCCCAATAGCGTTGGACAATGCATGTCCCCCTGGTAGTAAATTAGATAGATAAGGAACTTCCCCTGATGAAGTCACCCCTAATGAGTAACTTGTGTAATCTTAAAGTGCAGACTTGCAGCGTTCCTGTGTAATGGCTACGCGCATCGTATGCACGTGGTCGAGCTAGGCAGAGTATAAAGTTAAGTGCCTTCTGATCAATAAACGCTGGTCTTCGCTCCATCTTGCCTCGTGTGTTTTACTTGACCAGTCTCCTCCAGGACCTTCCGGCCCGCATCGGGCCCCGATCCAACAAACTTCTACCTCTTCTTCCTCCACTTTATCTTCACAACAACCCCCTGAGGTAGTTCAACCTGAGAGAGTTTGTCTGGCTTAGTCTCAAAGTGAGTTTCATGATGTAGTGATGGCTGAAACCTGAACCACCTAGTCCATTACTCTGACCACTACACAGCCTGGCTCTCTTGTGCATGCCTGTTTCTCCTTAGCTTTTAACTGCAACTAGCCTTTTATCCATGTTGGAAAACAAGGCAAATGTCTAGCTGAAAGAACTGTTTACAGCAAAACTGGAGTCCATGCTCACCCAAGTTGATTTGAATGTGGTCACCATGAGTCCAAGGCTGAGATGCCGCCCCAAGCTGGTGCCCCCAGACATGTTGGGTTTAGGGTTGCCATACCTCCCTGAAAACCAGGATTGTCCCAGATTCAAGGTTGGAAAAATTGTCCCGGCCAGTTCAATAAAAATCATGTAAAAGTATCAGATTTTAAAAACTTACTGATTGTGTATTATAACACACCATTAAAATAAAGTTGAACTCTCACCATCAAATGAGCAATTTCCTGCCACATTGGAGTTGGAGTATACCTGGAGACAAATCTTAACGTCCTCGCCTCATACCACTGCCCAATAAGTGTGACCAGTGTGTTTCCTGGAACTGAGGACATTAAGAGTTGACCACAACACGACTTCTCAGAAGTACAACAGATTATTTTACAGTAAGAATTAACTGTAGTAAATAAATTGATTTATGCATTGATATATATAATGAGAAAATATTTTATAACTGTCATTATATTATGTTTGTTTTAAAAAAGGCCATTTTGTAGAAAACCCACCCATTTTTGTTAAGTATACTTCTGTCCCAGTTTTGTGGGAGAGAATTATGGCAACTCTAGTTGGGTTACAACACACTTCAGTCTCTCATAATGGGTTTTTCAGTCCAACATCTAAATGACACTAAGTTGCAGAAGGGTGATGCTAAGAGTTTTGCATGTAGCAAGTATACCAGATAAGTATGTGTTTGCTTTTTGAATAGCAGTTTGCAAAAAAAAAAAAAAAGCCATGGCTGATACCTTTCTGTTCTCAGTATATTTTTCACTTTTAGCATTCTCTTTTAGAAAGACCTTAAGCTTTGTGCCATCTTTGGCTTATTAAAAACACTAGGCTTTCCTCTGCTCCCTGCCATCGCCTTACATCTTGACTCCATATTAACTATGTTCATCGCCTTACATCTTGACTCCATATTAACTCTGTTCATCTAGAGAAGCTCCCCCTGTGGCTGAGTGGTTAAGATGCTGAGCTTGGAGACAAGAAAGTTGCTCATTCAGGCATCCCCTGAGCGGAGTTTCGCCAGCAAAAATCCTTTCAACCCAGAGTAATCTCTGACACGAAATTATTACCCAGAGAAGGCCTCTGTGCCTCATAGTTACCTGAGCACTACTGGCAACCCACATGGCTTATCATATCAGTTTGGACTGATGATTGGGATGAAGACCAATTATAATCCATGTGCAGTTGGTTGGCCTGGCTGCTGTTAAAGAATGACTGGCACTGGCAAGCAAAAGGGACCAGTCTATACCTATAAAATGGTGCGTTAACCGTTGGAATGTGACAAAGGATGTTGCACCAGGCCCCACTAGCCCAAACCCGGTTCGCAGGTAATTGTCGGGTTGAAATGTTCGACCCGGGGGCAGGAGCCCCCCAGTCGCAAACAAAAAAAGGGAACTTCAATTCCCAACGTTCCTTGCGCTGCGCCATGCCAGAGCCAAAAAAGCCCCCCCCCCAAAGCCCTTCTTCCCCACGGGCCAGCCAGCATGGCCCGAGGGGGAAAAAAGGAACCCCCCGCTGCCCTTCTTCCCCACGGGCCAGCCAGCATGGCCCTTGGAGAAGAAAGCAAAAAAAGCCCCCCCCCAAGCCCTTCTTCCCCACGGGCCAGCCAGCATGGCCCGTGGAGAAGAAAGCAAAGAAATCCCCCCCCCCAATGCCCTTCCTTCCAACGGGCCAGCCAGCATGGCCCGTGGGGAAGAAAGCCACTGAAAAAGTTAATCCCAAAAAACAAACCAAAAACAATCAAAAACACTCAAAAATCCAAAAAGAAAACACAAACACAGCCAAAAACAAACAATAAAAAACACACAGACCCCCCCAAAAAAAATCCAACCCCCCCCAAAACAACAACAACAGAGAGCCTACCAACAGACGTCTTGACTTCATGACCACCGGAACTCAAATGAGCAAAGAAAGGAAACACTTACCGGAAGCACCCAGAGGACAGAAGAGAAGAATTGTAGAGAGGAAGCAAAGCTCACCCAGAGGCCACAAGAGAAAAAACATTCAAAAATATTTCAAAATAAAATATTAATTCCCAAACAAATCAAATAAGTTAGCCAAAAATCCAAAAATATTCACACTAATCTCAAAAAAACCCCAAAAAAACCCAGAAATCACTTTTCACTCAAAAAACCGAAAAAACACCAAAACAAAAAAATAAAAAATGCGTAAAAATAAAGATTTAAAAAAACAAAAATAAAATTTAAATTTTAAAAAATAATTTAAATCAAATAAATTAAAATAAAATTTGCATAAACCAAAATAAAATTTAAAATAAAAAAATTAAAATAAAAAAATTAAAATAAAATTTGCATAAACAAAAAACAAAAACCTTCAAAAACCAATTTAAAGAGCCCAGCACTAAGGAAGCCAGTGCACAAAAAATAAAAATAAAACACACACTGGGAGCGCAAGTCTGCCGCAGGCGGACGCAGCGCCTCAAATCCACAAAACCACAAAACCTTTCAACACCATTTAAAACAGCCCAGCACCATTTGTACAAGAAAAAACCCCAAAACCTTTACTATCCAACACAATTTTAAAAAGCCCGGCACCGCCGGGCAAAATATGCTAGTTCACTATAAACTGATAATATGAACCAAGGACAAGCTGCATCTTGGTAGGTTGACTTCAGTCTTTTAAACCAGAGGTGCCCAAACTATAGCCCGTGGGCCAGATATGGCCCCCAACACCAATTCATCCAGCCCATGCCGCCCTTGGAAGTGGAAGTAAAACGTGCCTGGACAGGTGTGTTTTACTTCCATTTCTGGGAGTGATGAGGGTGGCGTGGGCCAAATGAATTGGCATTGGGGGCTGGATCTGGCCCACGGGCCATAGTTTGGGCAGCCCTGGTTTAAGCGGAGAAAATGTCAGCCTAAAATCTATCTCATCCTGTTGCAAAACAGATTGCAAGGTGCGTTTTACTTCTGTTCCTGGTGAGAGAAACCACGTGCTGAATCATGTGACTGGCCCACAGCATGAAAAGTTTGAGCACCTCTGCTTTAAACAGATATAGGTTGCAATTTTATACTTATTCTTCCTCAAATCTCGCTGGTATAAGTAGGATTAACTCATGAGTTATGAACCCATCTGAATTTCTTTCTTCCCAGATGGGTGGTGAAATAAATTAATTGTGCAATTCATTTATTAATATATTTTCCAGGCTTAAGTCTGCATATTCACAGATGTTCGCTCTTCTTGGGAACAATCAGTTTCCACCAAGATGTGCTCTGAAGAAGCTGTGTCGGGCTTGCATTTTACTTCTTGAGGCATCGTAAGCTGATCTCTGTGTCCTGATCTGACCCATCATGGCTATCCTATCTTACTGGAATGCTAATTTTAGCTATAGTGCAGAGGAGGGCTGAAAATAGCCATATACAATTTGGATTCAAAATGGTTACTTTAAAAGTTGTAATTAAAAAACTAAAACCTCAAACACAGATATCATATGACACAGCAGATCCTGGAGTTCAGGGACTAGATAAAATGCTGTTAACTGTATTTAAGCCCATTGAATTCAATGGGTTTGAGCGTCCTTAGCTTTATGTTGGATTATGGGCCAGATGTTTAGCAAGGCAGGATGCCAAAATGCTTCAAACAGTTGTATCTTTTTTAAAAGGGTGGCACTCTTGCTGTGTGTGTGTGTGTGTGTGTGTGTGTGTGTGTGTGTGTGTGTGTGTGTGTGGCCGGACACATAGTGATACTAATGTCATAGCCCCAGGTAGGTTACCTGATTGTGACATCACAATTGTAATTGAGCTGGCAGGGGCCTGACACAGATGGCTGGACACATGTATGAGGAAAAAAAAACCTGAGCAAGGCAGGGGTAATTGGTTAGTATATATATAGTTATGGTGTCAGGGCAGATTTGCTTGCCTGTGCAATATTACATGGGCTGAATAACTTGCAGGATGTAATACCTAACTAAATCTATTACCTGGGTGAAATGAAATTAACATTTAGAATAAAAGCTTGGAATTTGTAAGAAGTGTTTTCATGATCACTGAGATGACCACATACATTACAACATATGGAATGTTCTCCCATCCTAATTTTGTTTCTTTGTTTGCTTATAATTCTGTCCTCCCAAGATGTTTGCTAAGCTCTTCTGATAATTTTGAATGAAAGAACGATCATCTTTAGTATGAGCATGAGCACATAGCAGGATTTCCTGGATTATCACCCAGGCAATTTGTCCCAATTGTAGTAGTAATTACTGTTTACATGAATTTTTTGTATTTTCCTGGAAAGTGCATTTCATGTTTCTACACAAGGCGGTCCAATCAGTTATATTCCTTCCTTGCATCACACAGACTCATTTCCCCTCTCATCCTCCTTTCCCGTTGTCATCACCTTTCTACAGCTCCTTTCACTGGCTGCTTATAGCAATTACCACTCAGTGGTAGGCTCCAATTTTTTTTACTACCTACTCTTTGGGTGTGGCCAGGGCATACCTGTCAAGTTTTGGACATTAAAATAAGGGAAATTTTAGACCACACCCCTCTCTGCCAGGCCACACCCCCTCCTCTCCAAAATCCAGGCACACCCCAAAGCCTAGAAGAGAAGGAGCTGCAAGGGAGTGTTGGGCTACCCTGGTGGAGGAAGAACCACCCACCAAGGCAGGACTGCTTCTCATCACAGGGAAAAAAGCAGCCAACAAGCCAGATTTATTATAATAAGTCTATTTCAAGTTTCCCCCTCTTAATTCGACTGCATTTCATATTATGGTGATTTTTCATGGAACTGTTTTTTTTTTACATTTTAATCAGTTAAATGTCTACTGTCTTAGCCTTTTATGTCTCAATTTCATTTTTTAAAAACTCTGTGTTTAAGAGAAAACCACGGATATATGCTGTTTATGCTGTATGCAAATATACTTGAAGCCCTCTCTCCTGGGAAAGAGGGTGTTAAAGGGCAGTCAATGAGCCAATCGGCTTCAAGTATATTTGCATACAGCATAAACAGGATACTTCCGTGGTTTTCTCTTAAACACAGAGTTTTTAAAAAATGAAATTGAGGAAGAAAAGGCTAAGATAGTAGACATTTAACTGATTAAAGTGTAAAAAACAGTTCCATGAAAAATCACCATAATACGAAATGCAGTCGAATAGGGAGAGAATAGGTAAATAAGCCTACCTTGCTAACTGCTTTTTTTCCCTGTGAGGGAAAAGCAGTTATGCTAAGGAGTGGTTCTTCTTCCACCATGGGGAGCCCAACACTCCCCTGCTCTGGTAAAAGGCACACACCTCATGAATAAAGATATAGAACAATAATATATGTGAGTTTTACATGTCCCTGTTTTTTTTTTTAAAAAATATGGGAGATTATTTAAAAAATTATGGGGTTTTCCTGGGCAAAATGGGGTACTTGACAGGTATGGGCCAGGGGGAAAGCCCTGTGTTGCACCTGAATCAGGACTAATTTATTTCAAAACTTGGATGGGTGGGGCCAGCCAGAATTTCTGCTACCGGTTCTGGCGAACTGGGGCGAACCTGCTGATGCCCACCACGGTTACCACTGCCAATTCACCTACAAACAGCTAATATGGCAATGCATTAATCCCCTTATTTCATAACACATACAGAAGTGTTAGGTTCTATGCATACATACACCAGACAGAAAATTCTTGTCTCTGTAGCTGTAATTAGGCATTTAGATTCCTTTGCTTGTAAAAAAAAAAATGTTTTGCAAGTGATGTAGTGCTGATCTGAAATAGCACTGAGTTGGGAAACAGCACGGTTGGTTTGGTGAGGATAAGCTCTCCTACTTCTGTTTCTTCCCTCATCTTTTCCTCTCCCTTTTCTCCTGCTTTCTTTGAGTTCTGCCCAGATACTGTTTATTGCTGCCACTAGGAGAAAGATAGGCTTGTTGGGGTGGAGATTACCATCACTTCTATGGAGAAGTAGCTGCTTTTTACCCTTTCTCCTCCTAGAAGCCTGTTAGATGTAAGGTTATATCTGTGACAAAGTGCATGTTTTCACGCAACTGCATACTGAAAGGGCTTTGCCTTTGAACATTCTTTGTGGAGTCCTGGCTAGCTAGTGAGCTGATATAGCACCGACCTAAGAAATCAACATTTAAAGAAAGAGCTTCATAGGTAACATAAGATGGTGTCCACCCTAGGAGCATGACCCTGGAGGAAGAGATGCTGAACTGTTATACCCCGCATCCCAGGAATTCTCAACCTTTTAAAGCCAGGGGTTGGGTCATGCTCCCTGAGACAACTTTGGCGGCCTGATGGTCATTTTGCCCTTCCTCCACCACATGGCACTTCCTAGTGTGGTGAAGGTGGTGGGGGGCCACATAAGAACATAAGAACAGCCTTGCTGGAACAGGCCACAGCCCATCCAGTCCAGCATTCTGTCTCACACAGTGGCTCACCATTTCCTTCAGGGTATTCCCAAGGAGATGCCCTCACCTGCTTAGGATTCCCTGGAAATGGCATTGAGAGATATCCTGCCTATCTCTCCAACCCGGAGGTTGTCCTTAGGTATCCATAATTATAGCCATTGATAGCCTTGTCCTCCATGAACTTGTCTAATCCTTTCTTAAAGCTGTCAAGACTGACAGCTGTCACCACTTCTTCTGGCAGGGAGTTCCATAGACCAGTAATCCTCTGGGTGAAAAAGTACTTTCTCTTATTTGTTTGAGAACTAGTACCCAAAAGTTTCATGGAGTGTCCCCTAGTTCTAGTGTTGTGCGATAGGGAAAACAGTTTTTCCTTATCTACTTTGTCCACACCGTGCATGATTTTATAAACTTCAATCAGGTCACCTCTTAGACGCCGTCGTTCAAGAGTGAAGAGGCCCAACCGTTGCAGCCTCAGATGGTAAGGAAGGTGTTCCAGTCCCCTAATCATTCTGGTTGCCCTCCTCTGTACTTTCTCCAACTCCATAATATCCTTCTGGAGGTATGGCGACCAGAACTGTACACAATATTCCAGATGGGGCCTCACCATAGATTTATAAAGAGGCAAAATGACACTTGCTGACTTATTTTCTATACCCTTCCTAATGATCCCTAACATTGAGTTTGCCACATCTAGCCCACAGGCTGCAAGTTAAGAATTCCTGCCATATCCAGTGCAGAGGTTCTGTATGTTCGGTTCAAGTTCTGCTGCATTTCAGTCTGGATTTTCCTTTGTTTGCTTTATAGGATGATGATTACGTGTTTCAGTGGGGAAAAAATATTCACAGTGTAGTCATGGACCCACTCCCTCCTGCCCTAAAGGACCGATGTAGGAGATCGCATGAACAAAAGAACAATATGTGAGAGGAGACGCTTTTATGGGGGAAAGCCAAGTTGTGCTGGCTGAACAAAATGTACTGAACATTCAAGGAGAAGAAAGTCTACTTGTAGCTGGTGTCATGTCATACAGTCAACAGAAAATACTGTTCATCAAAGTTATCCGCAAGAACTGTAGCACAAACAGAGGGACTATTACTAATCCAATTTTTAGTTTCAATGAAAGCTTTTCCAAAGTAGTAGCTGGGTCATTCTGCCTTAACTTGTTGGAAAAATTAAAGGGAGACTAAGAGAGGGGTAGATTTATTTCAGTGTAAGCTTTTGTGAAACGTCTACTTCTTCAGACAATCTGAAGATGGCCTTTAATTTTGCCAACATTGTGGATATCTTGGAAAAACTCACGTAGAAGTGCTCAATAACTAACCAGACAGAAATCTGCAATTCCCTGGTATGGCAGTTCTAGCTGGAAGTTTCAGAACTTTGGATATTTTTTTGGCTCAGACCTAAAATGGGGAGAGGAGCTCATCAGTCTTAGAAACCCAATGTCCAAAGTCATACTTTGCTCTAGTCTTGGCACACCAGAAGGGGATGGCTGAACTGTTGTTGTTTTTTGTTCCCCCACCCCTCTCTGTTAGAAGATACAGTATGCTATCCACTGTATGCAGATTGTATATAGGCTGCTTTATTTGACATACATAAAATTGCCTTTCATACAAGCCACCTGACCCTGAGAGCCACTAAAAATACAAAACAACCAAGTTAAATGTCGTCCTTGCTCAAAAGCTCGTCGTATCTGACTCTAGGAGGTGGTGCTCATCTTCATTTACAGCCAAATAACAAGCAATGTCTGTGTCTGCAGATGTTTCTGTGATCATGTAGCAGGCATGACTAGACACTGGAACGCTGTTACCTTCTCCGCCGAAGCACTACATATTTATCTACTTACAATTTCTTGCTTTTGAACTGCTAAGTTGGCAGGAGCTGGGGCAGAGACTGTCATGCAGCACTTGGGTCTTGAACTGTTGACCTGCCAACCTTCTGATTGTAACGTTAAGTGTCTTAATCATTAAGCCACTGCAGTCCCTAAAACAGCCCACAACAAATTTGGAGTCAGATGTCAGCAGGAGTTACGCAGTTATCATACTTTATGAAAAGAAGCAAGACAGCTAACCTTTTTCAAAATTACTGTCTTTTTGCACATGGTATTTTAGTGGAGGTTCAGAAGGCTTCAGTGCAATTCATCCTGACTCCCTTTTTGATAGCCACTTACATATCCTTCCATACACGAAAGACCCACCACAGGCGGCACTAAAAGCTTTAGTTGGCACATCATTAGAAGACGAAAACATATTAGCATTTCAAAAGGATGTGATTTAAAATGTCATTTTCTGTGCCTAGTGCAGCTGGTAATAGGGGCACAAATTTACCTCCCTGAGATTGCCTCTCCCTGGCTTAAAAGAAGGTCTAATTTGTTATGCTTTCCTGTCTGAGGCAAAGGACAAGGGATTCTATAGAGATAAGCTTGTAGGACTGGGTGTTGAGTTCAACATCACAAGTAGCCGAGTGATAGCCTCTTCAGATCCAACTGAGGCACGGATAGAGATGAATGAATGAATGAAATTTTAATTTATATACCGCAATTCTCAGCCCAAGGACCGACTCAATGCGGTTTACAAGTTAGACATACAACATAATAATACAGCATAATAATATCACAATAATCCCACCAAAAATACAATATATCACAATACATTACAATATAGTCAATACAATTCATTAAACCGTTACAGCAAATGCAAAGTTCAAAAGCAAATACAAATATAAATTATACAAAATACCATTAAATACAGTACTGAATCCCAAGAACAATTGCCCAAACCCTCAGATCCCTCCCGTCCATGAGAAAAACCCCTGGCTTCGAAACATTCTCACCGAAGCCCTAAAGCCCCCACTATTGGGAAAACAGTCCCAGCTGTGCTCCTACCTTCCCTGACCGGGCGGGCCAGGGAAGGGAGCCGAAGATGTAGCGTGGCTCTCGGGGCTCGGTGGCGGCGGCTATTCATAGCCCCGCGTCCGGCAAGCAGTCCCAGCTGTGCTCCCACCTTCCCTGACCGGGCGGGCCAGGGAAGGGACCCGAAGATGTAGCGTGGCTCTCGGGGCTCGGTGGCGGCGGCTATTCATAGCCCCGCGTCCGGCAAGCAGTCCCAGCTGTGCTCCCACCTTCCCTGACCGGGCGGGCCAGGGAAGGGAGCCGAAGATGTAGCGTGGCTCTCGGGGCTCGGTGGCGGCGGCTATTCATAGCCCCGCATCCGGCAAGCAGTCCCAGCTGTGCTCCCACCTTCCCTGACCGGGCGGGCCAGGGAAGGGAGCCGAAGATGTAGCGTGGCTCTCGGGGATCGGTGGCGGCGGCTATTCATAGCCCCGCGTCCGGCAAGCAGTCCCAGCTGTGCTCCCACCTTCCCTGACTGGGCGGGCCAGGGAAGGGAGCCGAAGATGTAGCGTGGCTCTCGGGGCTCGGTGGCGGCGGCTATTCATAGCCCCGCGTCCGGCAAGCAGTCCCAGCTGTGCTCCCACCTTCCCTGACCGGGCGGGCCAGGGAAGGGACCCGAAGATGTAGCGTGGCTCTCGGGGCTCGGTGGCGGTGGCTATTCATAGCCCCGCGTCCGGCAAGCAGTCCCAGCTGTGCTCCCACCTTCCCTGACCGGGCGGGCCAGGGAAGGGAGCCGAAGATGTAGCGTGGCTCTCGGGGCTCGGTGGCGGCGGCTATTCATAGCCCCGCGTCCGGCAAGCAGTCCCAGCTGTGCTCCCACCTTCCCTGACCGGGCGGGCCAGGGAAGGGAGCCGAAGATGTAGCGTGGCTCTCGGGGCTCGGTGGCGGCGGCTATTTATAGCCCCGCGTCTGGCAAGCAGTCCCAGCTGTGCTCCCACCTTCCCTGACCGGGCGGGCCAGGGAAGGGAGCCGAAGATGTAGCGTGGCTCTCGGGGCTCGGTGGCGGCGGCTATTCATAGCCCCGCGTCCGGCAAGCAGTCCCAGCTGTGCTCCCACCTTCCCTGACCGGACGGACCAGGGAAGGGAGCCGAAGATGTAGCGTGGCCATACGTAACGGAAATCCAGGAATTGCATGGGTTGCACCTGTCCCGGCCTGGTTGCAAAAGAATCATTTAAAATTCCCACTTTTCAGACCAAGGGGGTTTGAAGAAAAAATATGCACTTTTTTCTTGCAATAGAGCTGCGCTGTTTGAAGGCAAGAAATTGCAAGTAGATAAATAGGGACCACTTCGGGGAGAAGGTAAGCAGCGCTCCGTGTGCTCCGGTGTCTAATCATGCCTGCCACATGACCACAGAATACATCTGGAGAAGCAGACAATGCTGGCCCTTCGGCTTTGAAACAGATGAGCACTGAACTCTAGAGTCAGATACGACGGGCTTCCGAGCAAGGGAAACCTTTACTTTTACACATGGCAGTCCCGGTTTGGTAGGATAGGATTATGGTAACCCTAGGCATGGATTACTTACTGTATGGCACTGTGAACCATTCATGGGATACGTGCAGCTCTCTTCTACCATGGGGAGGTTGAGACTTGGGAGGATGGCAGTCATAGCTTCCTTCTTTAGATAAGATCACTTCACTTTGCTCAATGATAGGGGCTAATGTCCATGTTTGCTCAACTATTTAAATCACTCCAACATCATGGTACATGTGCTACCACAGGGAAGTGTCCGGCATTTTGGAGATGGATATTTCAGGGATGCTATTTGATTCCACTCTTTCCTAAAAATCAGGTTGAAACCATTCTGGAAGCCTTTAAAAAGATACATACAGTATTGTCAATTACTGAGTTATAGCTAGTCAAGACCCGTCCCGGGATGTCATACAACCGAACCAATTTCTTCTTCTTCAAGTGCCATAACTATTTCCAAATATCATCATTGTGATCAACTATGACGATTGTCCTGAGAACAAAATGCAGAGGATTCTATACGCGTTCCGCATTGCAGCGTGACACCCGTACCACTGATCCAGTTCAATGAGACACTCTCTAGTCCTGAGCCCTTTTGGCATACAAAGTCCCCATTAGTCCCAGGCCAGTATTGATGAAGATGCTGCCCTCCATCGAGATAAATTCAAGTGGGATTTAATCCACTTGGGGACCATCACCCTTCCCTGTGGGCTTTGCCATTAGTCTCCAGGGTTGACAGTTTAATTAACTGCTGCCTGATGATTGGCATTGAGACGCTGGCAGGATGGTCTACTCTCTTATCATAGAAGGATAACCTTGCCAGACTACTCCTAATCAACTAATGAATACATTTTTTAAAAAGGCTTTAATTCCTTTCCAATTTGTTAAAATGCTTTTCTGCCTTAAAACAAAAGCAGATAAGCTTTTCTAATCAATGACGTGACCATCCTTCGCTTGTAGAAGAAAAGGTGCATCAGTGGAAAAGCCAGAAGGAAATTCTACCTGTATTTTGTAGTTATAATTTTTTTTTTTAAAAAAACACACACAAATGAACAAATATATATATATTGCACATATCCCTAACAAGTTCTGGCAATGTTAGTTGGATGGAGGACAGCATGCTTCTGCATGATTGGTCTTTTGGTGTATAATTAAACTGTGCAAATTGCAACCACAAGAAGTGGTGGTAACTGTCAATTTAGGACAGCTTTAAAAGAGGAGTGGACTGCCTGAAAAATGGCAGCTATCAATGCCTCCTAGCCATGAAGGATACACATTCCTTGCAATAGGAGGGACAATATGCCTTTATATCACTGTGGGATGTATGAACAGGAGGGTGAAGCTGGCTTTATGTCTAAGTTTGTGAACTTCTCATAGGCAACAGGTTCACTGCTGCAGGAAAAGACTGCTGGACCAGTATATGGCTCTGTTTATGTTCTGACATATTGGAGTCTGCATGGTCTTAAGATGACATGGAAGAAGAGTTATGTTTGTTTACTGTTTGTTCTACCTTTCCTGAATGAATGGAAGGAATAAATAAATAAATGAGAAGAGAAGCTGTAGACTAAAATGAACCATGACCTACTACGTGTCACACAGATTTAAAGTTAGATCAAATGCTATTGAGACAAAGAAAGAAATTGTGGGAACAAAACACAATATGGTCAGTGGTGGGTTTCATTTTTTTTACTACCACACTGTGGTTGTGGCCAACTCTGTGGGTGTGGCCAGGTGACTGGGTGGCCGTGGTTAAACTGCTGTATTTTAATGTGAGCTTTTGTGGATTGAGTCCACTTCATCAGACCATTAGTTAGCAATTAGACTTCGATGCTCTAATTTTCCTTTAAAGAGTAACTGCAGCAGAGTAACTGCTGGATCAGACTTACCCCACTCTGGGCACCCAGACCCAGCAGCAAGGATATTGGAGTCGCGTCCAGAGTGGGGTGAGAGGAGGAAGGCAGGGCAGGGGCCAGTCAGTTTTACTACTGGTTCGCCCGAACCTGCTGGAGCCCACCACTGAATATAGTCCTCTCCCTCCCTTGAAAGTCTAAAATGTACTTGAGTCTCAAAAGATAAACAGCAACTTGGGAAGCGGGGAAAGCCTATTAGAGTTGGACACTATAATAGTCATCCAGAAAGTCTTTGTTGCCCCTTCTGTGGCTTAAAAGAAAAGAAAATAATCCAGAGTATCATCTTCCTACCTGCACAAAGTCATTTGAGGTGAGGAATCTATTCAGGCACATTGCTGACACTCTACCCTTGGGAAGAAGCTGTTGAGATGGAATGAAGCAGAGCCAGACTGATCTCCTTGCAGAGTTGAGATGCCTTTCACAGATGGTGTTGCCTTCCAAAGGGATGCCAGAATAGTTTAACTGTATAATCAAACCTTCTTCATAGCAAGCACTGGGCACGAAAAATGAGATTAGCATGTGGCTCTGGTCAGTGGCAAGAATAGATAAGGGGAGATAATTTAAAGTTCAAGGAAAATGAGTCATATGTGACTCTGAGCATGATTTACCTTCTAGGGACTAACACCTGTTTCCTGTGTCAGGTGGTGGCAACTATTCAGAGCAAATCCTATGATGTTCACACTGTCATTAACATTATCTGTGTTCAAATACATGCCAGGTTATCTACTAATTACTAACGTGCTGTCTCAAATCCTGCAATTTTACCATATGTAAAAGTGCCTGCAAGACTTTCACAGGTCTATCTTCTCTTTTGCATCTGGGTAAGTTAAGTGGTGATGGGAAGGAACTGGCATCCTTCCATGGGCTTCATGGCAAACATTTTTTCCCTCGCTCAACCATTCACTCACTTATCTTTGTGTGGTTGGAAGCCACATGTGATGAACCTGGCTCTCCCCACCACGAGGGACATTTTTGATATCACAGCAAAGACAACTCCAAGCTACTGTTTGAGGAGTAATCTGCTAGCACAGTCTTCAGGCTCATTAGAAGCCCAATCAAGCTGGTTTTCTAACACTTGCATTATCTGGCTTAAAGTATGAACACACACAGTGTGCCGGGCTGCCTTCACCTAATGTTGAGATGAGTGAAGCTTCCTCAGTCACACTCATATTTGATAACTAAAAACCAACATCAGTGCAGCTGCAGTGGCTCAAGTGGCTAAGACGCTGACTGGAAGGTCAGCAGTTCGATTCCCGAGTACTGCAGGACGGGAATGAGCTCCTGTCTTTGTCCTAGCTCAATGATAGGCAGTCTTGGCCCTCCAGCTGTTCTTGAACTTCAATTCCCAGAAGCCCAAATCAGCACTCCTGCTGATCAGGGCCTCTGGGAATTGAAGTTCAAGAACAGCTGGAGGGCCAAGACTGCCCATCACTGCCCTAGCTCCTGCCAACCTAGCAGTTTGAAAGCAAAAAATTGCAAGTAGATGAATAAGGACCACTTCGGTGGGAAGGTAACAGCATTTTGTGCGCTCTGGTGCTTAGTCATGCCTGCCACATGACCACGGAAACGTCTGCAGAAGCAGACAACGCTGGCTCTTTGACTTTGAAACAGAGATGAGCACTGAACCCTAGAGTCGGATATGACTGGCTTTCGAGCAAGGGAAACCTTTATCTTTACCTATCAGTGCAGCTGCAACACAGCCTCTCAAGGGGCTCAAGTTTCCAACACTAGCCCTGGGCTTGGCCCTCTTTGCTCTGGCACGCCAGTTATCTCCAAGGGGATTGCTTCAGTCTCTAAGCATTCTGTGGTCATTGGTTTTAGACTCAAAACTGTCCTGTCCCCCAAAGAACTAGGCAGCTTGCAGCCAATACCTCCCCTTTTGCTGCTTTTGTCTCCAGCACCTCTTTTGCATAAGTGTAGGGCTTGACTGTGGTAGCTTAGTGGTTAAGATGCTGAACTTGATGACCGGAAGGTCGGTAGGTCAGCAGTTTGAGACTCAGATAATGTGTGGTGGAGTGAGCTCTCAACTCTGCCCCAGCTCCCGCCAACCTAGCCGTTCGAAAGCAAAAAATTGCAAGTAGATAATTAGGTGCCACTTCGGTGGGAAAGGTAAGTGTTCTGTGCACTCCGGTGTCTGGTCATGCCTGCTACATGACCATGGAAACATCTGCAGATGCAGACAGCACTGGCTCTTTGGCTGTAAGTAGAAATGACCACCATACCCTAGAGTCCGATGCGACTGGCTTTGGAGCAAGGGCAACCTTGAGAGCCTGACTGTTCAATGCATTGGGGGGCTCCACAGCAATGTCCTGGACAGTTGGCATAGGATAAACTCAGAGCCTCAGCCCCTGGAAAAAAGTGAGTGATGCCGAAATCCTAAGGCAGTGTTGGTGAACCTATGGCATGCATGCCAGAGGTGACACACAGAGCCCTTTCTATTGGCATGTGCAACCATGCAGGCAAGCCCACCCTGCCGGTGCCAATAGCAGTGCCGCTTCCCCATCCACCTCTGCCAATGGAGGCAAAAATCCCACCTGGGAGGCGGCATGTGCGTGTGTGTGCACGTGCTGTTGCTTGAGATGCACTGGTGAAGCTACGTGGGTGTGTGCACAATATGACTGCTGGCGTGCCTTAAGCGGCACATACGTGTGCACGTGCACCCACGCAATGTCGCCGGTGCACCTCAAAGATAGAATAGCTGCACTGTGCTTCCTTACATGTGAGTTGTTGAAACAGTCGGCAGATGTACCCTATATTTGGATCCCCTTTAACATTTTCAGAGTGAGGCAAAGTGGTTCAGGATAAAAGGCTCATCTGCCAGCACTCAATGTGCGCATTATGCACTTGCTAGCTTAATATTAATGGGCGTGCAGAGAAATAAATATTTCCAGAACTACTTCTAAGCCTTAGCTAACTGAAGGAAAAAATCAGCTAGGATCTCAAGTACATAATCAAAGTGCCAGATAAGTCCCAGGATATAGAAAATATATAAGATGCACTTCTATATATGGAGCTAAGAAATACAAAAAAGATTCCTAGTAATAACACTTATGCTCCTGAAGAAGGCTGAGAGCTAAAATGCATTGGACGTTTTAAAAGTTGGAATACAATGCATCTTATATATTTTTCTACATTCTGGGACTTAGTCTCTCACTTTAATCTGATTTGTTAGATATAACAGTTCCTTCTGCTTTTGTTACATGCTTTCAAGTATGACTGACCTGCTATACATGTTTTGAAATTGTTTTGCACAAGTGGCTTTCTGCACAATTCCCTTAAATAGCTACACTACAAAACCAAACCATACAGAGTGGGGCAACCATCCATATCCCTGGAACGTTGGAGGCAATATTGCCATTTAAAAATGGGCTACTTTACAGCTGTATAAACATGGGATCTCTTTATAATCTGATACCAATTTTAAAAATAGTGTATTACTACATCGGTCAACATTGTTGTGTATGCCAATCTCAGGGGTCAAATCTCCCCATAGATGCACATTTTGTAAGAGTGAGAGCTTGTCTGTATCAGACTATGTTCATTAGCACTCTGAGGTAGTCCTTACCTGGAGCAGTAGCTATTCAATTCTTTAGAACAATTGAATAAGAGCAGATTCTGCCTTGTTATGTATACAACAGTTACGGAAGAACAGATGAACTACGGTATGACTTCTGGTTGGTTGCAACCAAGATACAGTATCTGGCTGCCTGAAATGAAGAATGAGATGACTGTCATGCCATATACAGAGGTCAGTTAGACTGACAATTAAATCTTATTTCAATACAGATGATGAAAGACTTTTACCAAGCGCATGGCCAGAAGCTTGGAGGGCACATGAGATATGAATGGTACTCATTTGTTTTCCAACAGAGAAATGCACAGGGGGCTGAAACAGAACAGCTAGATTGGTACTTCTCCAGCCCTAAACATACACTACCTACAATGGCTGCCCTTTAGTTGGTCTCACCGTAGAGCTGGCCCTGATAGTGCTAGATGTGATCTGTCTGGAAGCACCTAAACAAATTAGTGCAAATGCATTCCACACTGGCATTAGCAGTAAATAGGCTACACCTAACAAAAAAAAATGCATTTATCCAATAACAAAATACTGGGAGTTTTGCTAAATTGGGAATCTAGGTGCCAAGGGGCTGTGGTGGCTTAGTGGTTAAGACACTGAACTTCATGACTGGAGGTCAGATCAGCAGCTTGAGACCTGAGTGCTGCACGAACGAGTGAGCGCCCATCTCTGTTCCAGCTCCTGCCAATCTTGGAGTTCAAATGCAGGAAATTGCAAGTAGATAAATAGGTACCAGTTTGGTGGGAAGGTAAACAGTGTTCGTGCACTCCGGTGTTTAGGCACGCCTGCCCAATGTCCATCGAAATTCCTGCAGACGCAGACAGCGCTGGCTCTTTGGCTGCAAACCAGTGGTTCTCAATGTGGGACACACGCTCCACAGGGGGACTTCCAATTCCCAGGAGCCTAAATCAGTACATTGGTTGATCAGTGCTTTGGGGAGTTGACTTAGGCTTCTGGGAATTAAAGTCCAAAAACCAAAGGTTGGAAAACACTGGTCTAACATGAGACTCAATAAGGAAAGTCAGTGCTGTTGGTTTGCAAGATCTGAGCAGTTAATGAAACACTGCACTGAGCACTGAACCCTAGAGTTGGATATAACTGGCTTTCAAGGGCAACCTTAACCTTTACCTAGGTTCCAAGCAGCCCAATAAATGTGCACTTATTGCACAACACACTGGCTACCTAATACAGGATTAACTACTAATGTGCAGCACCATAAGAGTACTCTTCTTTAACGTTATTTGAGAGAGGGAAAAATAACTACTGTATCAGTGCGTTACCAAGTGGTTTCCATTGCAACCAGCAGCATCGGGGAAACTGCAAGCTTTCATCAAGACCATGATGTAGCTAAAGTCTCCTTCCTTGGAGGACATAGTCCTGATCTCTCCATAACAGAACCAACCATCTGCAGTGTATTTATGCACTATATATATTATCTAGGGGACCGCAGTGGCTCAAGTGGTTAAGACTCTGAACTTGAAGACTGGAAAGTCGGAGTTCGATACCTGAGTACTACATGACAGAGTGAGCACTTGTCTCTGTCCCAGCTCCTGCCAACCTAGCAGTTCAAAAGCAAAAAAATTGCAAGTAGGTAAATAGGTACCAGCGTTTCGTGCACTCATATATAGGCATGCCTGCCACATGTCCATGGAAATGTCTGCAAACGCAGACAGCGTTGGCTCTTTGGCTATAAACAGAGATGAGCACCTAGTGAGATACGACTGGCTATCGAGCAAGGGTGACCTTTACCTATATTATCTAGCTTGGCCAAGGTGTATAAAGGTTACAGGCTTGGAAGTGAGCAGATCTGGGCAATTGTCACTCCCTGTTTCTTTACATTATTGACTTCATGCTGATTTTCCCAGTAGAGCCGGCATTGCTCCTAAACTAGGCTTCTCATAAATATAGCACTGCATCAGCTGCCATGTCAGTGAGAGACAAAACATTTGATATGAAAAGCCTTTAATAGAAATGGAAAAAAAAGATAAAGGGCAAATTTTATTTCAGATGCTTCATTGGTACATCTCCCCCTTTTTGACAGTAAGAGGACATGATGGCATTACAAACCCAAGTTTTATGATTTATATATAGCCTGTGTGTGTGTGTGTGTGTGCTTGCGCGTGTAACAAACAGCTCGGTTAACATAAAAGTCTCATAACAAAAAAGAAATCCATAGAAAATAATGGCGTGCGCGCCAGAATGCGAGAAACTTGTCAATACTGTGAACCTATGCAAGGCTTCTCTTACTAAAAGGTGAAATTAAGCACAGACCAAGGCTATCTGAAGACTGTTGAGACTGCAAAAAAGTCACAAACATACATTAGCTTTTGACCCTGCATGAATCATCATCAGACTAGGCAACAGTGAGGGATAGTCACAGTCCAAACACAAATGTTCCTAAATCCTTTGCCAGCCTGATGAAGACTCACATGGAGCTAAAAACTAGCTTATGTTGAGAAAGTCTTCCTATTATATACAAAGATTACACAGCTTTTTAAATAGACTGATGAAACATGTATCTCTTTAACGCGATAGGAGTCTCTCCTATAGAACAAAAACTTAACACACTCAAACTGCAACAACATCTCTGTAAAGCCTTTAGCATTTTGTAACGATATAGAAACAAGGACATCTTACACACAGGCAGAATAAAGGAACTCTCCACAGAGGATCTGCAGGCTTTATCTTTCAAACACAAACCCTTTTAAACTAAGATTAAAACTAGAGTAGTCTGCAAGTTAGAAGTAGAAGTTAGCCTTACAGGTGGGGCAAGATATTTCTCTTTGCTGTATTCCTCAGCTAAAATCCAGTAGTGTCACAAGGAGAATATGCCATTGAACAGTGCAGATTTGGTGAGGCCATTCCTCCATAATTTCCACTGATCCAATGAGCCTAACTCTTGTTGTGACTTACTATTGGATTTCAATCAGTTAATACAGATCAGAAAACAAAGTTGCAATGAAAATTCACTTCTATTCCCGTTTGGGGCTCTTTCTACTATTTCAGTAACATTTTCGATTTCCCTCCATATACCGTATTTATTCGTGTATAACGCGCACTCGTGTATAACGCGCACCCCTAATTTTCCATGAAACCTTGGTATAAAATTTTGTTTCACACCACGCATTGTAATTGAATGCGTGGTGAAAAAGCTTGTTCATAAGAGCTACCTCCGGGCCACGCCTCGTCTCCCGCGCCACCCAATCAGATCCCGTCAATTTCTTCAAAGCCACGCCCCCGCCTCCCCTTCACCCGCCGCAGCAATAGACAGCCGACCCAATTCTAAAAAGGAAGTAAAAGAGGCTTGCGACGGGGGTGGGACTCCGGGAGTGAGGAGGCGTATGGCGGGAAATGGCTGGAGGCGGAGGCCACGCCTCGTTCTGCTGGAGAAAACCACGCCGCCGCCGTCCTTGTAGGGTGGGTGACGTCATGCGCTCACTGAGTCTCCCGTGTGGGCGAGGAAATGAAGCGGCACAACCCTATTTGTGACGCACACTGTACACGACAAGGTGACGTGAACTCGCGGGAACTCACCATTCGCGCCCTCAAGGGACCGGCCGCCACTGCCACACCAGTCCTCATTTATAACGCGCACCCCAACTTTGATTTCTTTTTTTGGTATAAAATTTTGCGCGTTATACACGAATAAATACGGTAGTAGTGAACAAAATTGCTTCAAATCTCCTTTTGAGCTCAATTCTTTATCTATATTTCATTCTGAAACATCTTCACTAAGCCAATGGCTTAGGCGTCTGGCTGGGAAGCCAAAGTTTGGGAGTTCAATTCCCTACTGTCCTTGACAGGGGCTGGATTTGATAATCCACAGTGCCCCTTCCAGTTTTGTAATTCTAAAATGATGATTATTAAGATACCTCAAAAATTTTAGCTTCAAGAGAGCTAAGACACAGCACCTCCTAGACAGATTTTTTTTAAAAAAACCTGACAAGATCTAAACAAATGGTTTGAGATTATATTTACCCATCACCTCCGATCAAACACATTTAGTACCTGAGCTTGTTTACTGTAAGTAGATTTTGCCACTTACTGTTTACTGTAAGTATGATGAATAGACATCTTTCTTTCAAAGCACTTTCAGCTATCTAAAAAGGGGAAAAAACTACTCTGTCCTGTAACCTTGATAAGCCTGAAAGCAGAAAGGGTTTCTGTTTAGGTTGTTTTCAAAAACTAGCATTTAGCTCTTGTTATTCCCAGGACACATTCATTTTTAGAGTGCCATTGTGTTCTTTTGATATATTGTAATTCAGTATAATTAGATGAAGTTCAGGAATGTTCCAGCATTAAATATCCAGGGGATTAAAATGCCAGTGTTTGCCTTGGAGGAGGATATAAATTACCAATAAGTCAGTACTGTTTGTAAAAACTTTTTTTTTGCAAGATAAAATGTATAGACAAATTCTATCATAAATAGCACCAGCCCAAATACATAAAAATAAACGAACAGCCATACAAAATATCATTTGGCATTTCCTCGGTAGTCAAGATGGTAAAAAATACCCACAAATGGTTTCCTTTAAAGTCCTAAAACTGCAAACATCAGCAGAAATTAAGAACCCATTAGAAAGAAAGGATTACCTTCATTTGATTATCTCCTTAAACCATATAAAAAGGATTATGTGTAGGTATCAAGATGGGTAATGTCTTGGAAACATCTGTTAAAGATAGTTTTTAGTTCTAATATACCACCTACATTACAGATGGAAACATGTGGGGATAAAATTGAACGGAGTGCAGGATTTTCTTCTACTTAACCAATAAGACATCCTGGTGCTTGCTTTTAAAGCGGCATTTCTTTTCCACCAATTTCAGCTGATGAACCAGCAGGAGGCATAGAATAAAATGTTAGCTGCCCCAGAGACAGCCTCAAAGGACAGCCAGTGAAAAAAAAATCCAATCCTTCAGTGTTTTAATATTGCCAGCAGAGGGAGTAGAAGGGCAAATTCCAAGTGCAAAGCCACCAACCATTTAAAAATAAAGAAGCCAGTTCAGGGGAAAATCTGTGACCAAAGATTGCATAAAGCCTCAACCAAATTGGTCTTAAATGTGCATATATTATAAATTCACATACGTTCTACTTAAATCCACTGGGCAGAGAACTAGGTTCACTGTGACCGAGTGAAAAGCCCACAGCCAAATTTGCAGAATTAAGCCATCGTGCAAGTGTCCCAATGTTTATGAGGCTACAGCAGAGAAACACGGCATTTTAGCACATGCTATTTAGGTGCAGATTTGACAAAACAACTTGATGAGAAGATGGTCTTGGAACAATTAGGATATGCACAAACCATGTTACTCTATTGCTGGACAGAGGCCTGCCATCTGTTGCAGTATTGCTAAATACTGATCAGTGAGACCATTTTGTTTTCTCATCACACTCTGTAAGCACCCCAACTGCATTTCAGAACTGCACACAACATAAAAACACAGCCACTGTTTTCCAGCCAGCCATTTATCAACCCAGGGCCATTGCTTGCTTTCTATGTGTTTTAATAAAAGTACAGTATGTTCAGTTACTTTTTTCTGATCTAACGTAAGGTTCTCTCAGCTAATATAATCCTATCACTAAGAAGAAGAAAAAGCACAACACCTGCCATTTGCTACAAACCCCCACCCACTTTACTCAACTTGTCTCCCAAGGCACATGAACTACTAAGCCCTCTCAGTCCTGTTTGTCACACGTTAGATGAAGATGCCCCCAGTACTCTAGAAGCAGATGGGATTCCTGGTCTTTGGAGGGGCATGAAGATGCCTTTCACATTTGCTGCCTAATCTTATCCAGGGCACTTCTGTAACAAACAATTCTTTAGTGGTTTTAGCACTGACGTTCTGAAGGTGACGGACTATCTTTTTTCAACACCAGGGTGAAATGGCCAATGGCATTTTTCATCCAGGTAAGCCATTATTTTTGAACAATGCACCATGGTCGCTAAATGCAGGTCAAAAATGTAGCTTTGATGTGACCCTGTACATCAACATTTTTATGTTTCGTACAGAAAATGATTACTCTCAAGAGTCATGCCCCTGCTCTTGGACGTACGGGCAGCAGAGTCAGGGAGCACCTGAGTAGAGCCACAGGGCATTCCTTAACACAAAGGAGATGTCTTTCCCTGAACAGTCTTGAAACACCAGCATAGTCTTGGCCAAAGGCTAATGATCGGAATCGGAGAGGTACGAAGGCTGTGTCCAACGCCACACCAGCATGTCTTCCCCTGCTACTCTATGTGACTCTGTCTGAATCCGTGACTCATTGGAAGCAAGGAAATCCACTGCTCGGTTCCAAACCCTCTTCATTTTTCTCCTGGGAAAGCAAAAAAGAAACACAGTATTCCACGCTGAATATTCCAGCATGCAGAAATGGCTAAAGGATTGAAAACAAGGTGAAGGAAATAAGGGACTGTGGTGGCTTACTGGTTATAAGACACTGAACTTGATGACGGGAAGGTTTAAGTGGCAAAATCTCCATCGTAACCAGAGGTTTTACTGTATTATGTTTTACTTTGGACTCAGAATGAGCTGCAAAGTGAGGAGCAAATAAGGTCTACTGATGTTAGCAACAATTCTATTATAGTAAAAGTCTAAAAGAATTAAACTGCTCCTAAATTTATATTTAACCATATATTAAATTTCAGCTCCCTGAAAACATTTGAATTTTGAGACATTTAGGGAAACTCACCAACAGCAACTTCAAGTCAAACAGGAGGAAATGTTCTCTATTTAACAAACTATCAACTTAAGATGAACACATTTCCACAGGATACTACAAGGTCATCAGTATAGATGACTTAAAAAGCCAAAACCAATTCATGACCTTTCAACTATTATTAGCCATGTGTTGTTGTTCAGTCGCACAGTCGATTCCGACCCTTTGCGACCCTATGGACCATTGATCTCCAGGTACCCGTGCCCTCGACCATCCTCCTCAGCCTGCTCAGCTCGGTGCCCGATGCATCCTTGGCCGTCCCCTTTTTCTTTTGCCCTCCACCTTTCCCAGCATCAAGGCTTTCTCAAGTGAATCCTCCCTTCTCATTTGGTGTCCAAAGTACTTCATCTTCATCTTTACTATTTGACCTTCTAAGGAGCAGTCAGGACTGATTTCTTTCAAGATTGACTTATTTGTTCTCCTCGCTGTCCAGGGTACTGTCCAAACTCTCCTCCAACACCACATCTCAAAGGCGTCTATTCTTCTGCGCTCAGCCTTCCTAATGATCCAGCTCTCACATCCATACATTACCACCGGGAATACCATTGCTTTGACTATACGGATTTTTGTTTGCAAGATGATGTCTCTACTTTTCACTATGTTCCCCAGGTTTCTCATGGCTTGTCTCCCTAGAATCAGTCGCCTCTTTATTTCATGGCTGCAGTCACCATCTGCAGTGATCCTAGATCCCAAGAAAGTAAAATCCGTCACTGCTTCTACTTCTTCCCCATCTACTTTCCAGGTGCTGATAGGGCCTGTTGCCATTATCTTGGTTTTCTTGATGTTAAGTCTCAGGCCAGCTTTTGCACTCTCTTCTTTCAACCTAAGCAGGAACTTCTTTAAATCTTCCTCACTTTCTGCCATTAGGGTGGTATCGTCTGCATATCTCAAATTGTTGATGTTTCTCCCAGCAATTTTTATCCCATATTGTGATTCCTCCATCCCTGCATTGCGCATTATGTGCTCTGTGTATAGGTTGAAAAGGTAGGGTGATAAAATGCAGCCTTGTCTTACTCCTTTTCCTATTCCAAACCACTGTCATTCCGTGTTCTGTCCTAACTGTTGCTTCTTGACTCTTGTACAGATTTTTCATGAGGCATACGAGGAGTTCTGGTATTTCCATTTCTTTAAGTACTTGCCACATTTTATTGTGGTCCACGCAGTCAAAGGCCTTGGTGTAGTCAATAAAGCAGAGGTATACTTGTTTCTGATATTCTTTTGTTTTCTCCATGACCCACCGTATATTAGCAATGTGGTCTCTAGTCCCCCTGCCTCTTCTGAAACCCGCCTGCACCTCTGGCAATTCTCTCTCCACGTGCTGCTGAAGTCTATCCTGTATTATCTTGAGCATCACCTCGCTAGCGTGTGGGATGAGCACAATTGTTCGATAATTTGAACACTCTTTGGCACTACCCTTCTTTGGGATTGGAACGTATACTGATCTTTTCCAATCCTGTGGCCACTGTTTTGATTTCCAGATCTGCTGGCATATCGAATGCAGTAATTTGATTCCGTCATCTTTTAGAGCTTTGAAAAATTCAACTGGGATACCGTCATCTCCACTAGCTTTGTTGTTTGCAGTGCTTTTTAGGGCCTTTCTGACTTCTCTCTAGGATGTCTGGCTCAAGTTCAATGTTCTCATCATTGTGATTATCAGTGGTGTTGAGGTCCTTTTTGTAAAGTTCCTCTGTATATTCTTTCCATCTTTTCTTAATCTCTTCTGCATCAGCTAACTCCTTGCCATCTTTGTCCCTTATCATGGTCATTTTTGCTTTGAATGTTCCCTTGATTTCCCCAATTTTTTTTAAAAGATCTCTAGTCCGGCCTCTTGTGTTGCTTTCCTCTATTTCTTTGCACTGTTCATTTAAATAGATTTCCTTGTCTCTCCTTGCTTTTCTTTGAAATTCTGTGTTCAAGTGACTGTATTTTTTCTTTTCTCCTTTGCCTTTTGCATTCCTTCTTTCCTCTGCTATTTTAAGAGTCTCATCAAACAACCACTTTGCTTTCTTATGCTTCTTTTCTTTTGGTATGGTTTTCCTTGCTGCCTCCTGCATGATGTCCCGCGCATCTGTCCATAATTCTTCTGGCACTCTGTCTATCAATTCCAAACCATTAAATCTGTTCCTCACCTCCATCGTGTATTCCTTAGGGATGTTGTCTAGGTCATATCTGTCTGGCCTGATTCTTTCCCCTATTTTCTTTAGTCTAAGTCTGAATTTTGCTATTAGTAGGTTGTGATCTGAGCCACAGTCTGCTCCAGGTCTTGTTTTTGCTGACTGTATGGAGGTTCTCCATCTTTGGCTGCAGAGTATGTAATCAATCTGGTTTCGATGTTGGCCATCTGGTGATGTCCATGTGTAAAGTCACCTCTTGTGTTGCTGGAAGAGGGTGCTTGCTATGACCAGTGTGTTATCTTATCTTTCGATTTCCCTCCATATAGTAGTGAACCATGTGTATAAAGGGAAATATTTCTTGCTAGCAGGGGTACCCGGCATTGCTCGGGTGGGGTACCCAACCCCCCCTAGTCCCCAGGGCAAGGAGCGACCCTACCCCCCCCCAGGTGACTTAGTGGGTTGTGTGTGTGTTAAGAGTGTGTACGCCATGATCATCACAATTATAACGAATTAAAGCATGACATATCTCGCTTTGCATGTAGTGAGTCTTTCTCATATATTTGTTTTACCTTTTAAGTGAAATGAATGGACATTTGCACGATATTCTAATTTTTCAAGTTTCACCTGTACACTTTGAATTTATTGATGGTTTCACTTAAAGCAAAAGACAGACTCACCTATCCTGTGGAGGGATAAGTGTATCTCTGATGTGAAGGATGCCAACATAAGGGTACCGTTCCAGATTCTGCTCCCATTCTTTGTAGTGACTCTGGACGGCAGCTATGAAAAGAACAAAGCAAGCCGTGAGAAAACCAAGCAAACACAGAAAATTGAGAGCATTTTAGTTATGTTTTCATCACCAGCAGAACTTTACCTATGATTTTCTGCACCATTTGATACATGGCTTTTTCCTCTTCCTCCCTTTTGCGCCAATAATACTTCAGAAGAAACAGAATCACCCAAAGGAAAACTAAACCTATTGAGAGGAAGCAAAGATCAGATCTTGTAAACACCAAAAATGGCTTTCCAAATCAAGCTATCACAAAAGAGTCTGCAGGCATATCCTGGTCCCATCGCAGTACTTAAAATCAACAAACCAAGAGCAGACAAAACAACAACAACAAAAACCACCCTCTAGCCAATTCTAAACATATTCACTCACGTACTCAACATACAGAGAGATTTCTTAGAGGCTGCAATATAATTATACACTTTTCTTCTCTTGGCGATCCAAGAAAGCTTGAACACTGCTTGCAATTTTTAGAGCAAAAATGTTTTCTTTTTATAATAAGACCAGCTTTGGCAGTTGAGATTTTATTTTTATACTTCAGTATACATATACAGTTAAGTTCCAAGAGGCCAGCCATGTTAGTTAAGGGCATCAAAATCAACACAAAGTCTTGTGGCCATTTAAAGACTAATAAATTGATCTGGCATAACATTTCATGGATTGTAGTTTCATTTTTTTCAAATGATACAAGGTACAGTCCCATGAGAATGTATGCTAAATAAACCTTGCACTGCTTGGCAGGTCATCATAATAGCTTGTTCTTTCAACAAAGACTCTCAGAGCAGCCAATATGAGGCTATTCCATGTTACTCTTAAAGATTAAGGTAGCTGGCCCAAAGCCACCAAGCATTATGACTGAATGCAAATTTGAACTATATCTCTCTAAGTCCAAGGCCAATTCACTACAACAAACTGTTTTTCTTTAAAAAAAAGAAAGACAATATATTTTCTTGATTTGTCTACATCAAAGTTATAAGAGCTCTGCAAGGATTCCCCCCCCCTACATTCTATGACAATCAAAACTCTTCTAGCATCTGAACAAAGAAGGCCAACCTGCTGTCTGTTTACAGCCAAAGAGCCACCGTTGTCTGTGTCTGCAGACGTTGCCGTGGTCATGTCGCAGGGCATGACTAGACGCCAGAGTGCACAGAATCCTGTTACCTTCTAACTGAAGTGGTACCTATTTATCTACTTGCATTTTTTTACTTCCGAACTGCTAGATTGGCAGGAGCTGGGACAGAGAGAGTAGCTCACTTTGATGCAACACTTGGGTCTCCAACTGCTGACCTGCCGACCTTTTAGTCTAGGAGTTCTCAACCTTTTAAAGCTTGGGGCTGGGTCACGCTTCCTCAGACAGCTTAGGAGGTCCAATGGCCATTTTGCCCTTCCTCCACCACATGGCACTTTCTGGTGTGGTGGAGGTGGCGGGTGGGTGGGGGGCACATGAAATGGTGCTGTGGACCACATCCGACCCACGGAGGTTGAGAATTCTTGTTCTAGTCATTGAGTTATGTTTTCCCTATTGCATAACACTAGAACTAGGGGTACTCCAAGAAACTTTTGGGTACTAGTTCTTAAACAAATAAGAGAAAGTACTTTTTCACCCAGAGGATCACTGGTCTATGGAACTCCCTGCCAGAAGAAGTGGTGACAGCTGTCAGTCTTGACAGCTTTAAGAAAGGATTAGACAAGTTCATGGAGGACAAGGGTATCAATGGCTATAATTATAGATACCTAAATACAACCTCCGTGTCAGAGAGATAGGCAGGATATCTCTCAATGCCATTTCCAGGGAATCCTAAGCAGGTGAAGGCATCTGTTTGGGAATACCCTGAAGCAAATGGTGAGCCACTGTGTGAGACAGAATGCTGGACTGGATGGGCTGTGGCTTGTTCCAGCAAGGCTGTTCTTATGTTCTTAAGTTCAGCATCTTAGCAATGGATAAATTAAAGATAATGGCTACTGGAACTATGAGGTAAAGAAGCAGGATAAAAACAGTGCCTTGCAAGGTGGAAGAAAGACTCCATTGGGCTAAATGCCAGAATACATCCCGGTGAATTTTTCAGAAACGGCAAACATTCACAACATAACAGCTCCTCTCTAGGCTGCTTCCAGCTGTTAAATCACGGTGCTAATTATCATACAGGTCAAGTCTGAGATATCAGCAAACAAACTTACTCCAAAAGAATATAAATAAGTTTGTAATGGCTGTAATTAGTGCCCGGTAAAAGCGACACCCCAAGCTCATCCGTGGACGGGTAGATTCAAGACAAACCACCTGGTTCACAGTCGTAATTGGTTCTGAAGGATCATCACCTTGCAACCTGAAGGAAGAAAGAGGAAGCTCCTTTAATTTTTTTTGAGGCCCCTTATTATTTAGGATTATAAACATACTGTATTAAGGTTTCTCAGTCTTCCATCACAATGTTTAGAAAACAATCGAGGTTTTGTCATCAATCTTTGCAGAACACTCCAGATAAAACATACACACAGGGTTTGGGGAAAGCTGTGCAATGGAGAATTACCATTTGGCAAAGAGAAATCCCTTCCTAATTTTTTTAACAACACCTCCCAGTGTGCAGAAGATTAAACTTTTAAATTGGATTTCCTCCTCCAGTGACTGCACAGAGACTGCAAGCAATGGTGTGTGTTTATTCATGCTGGTCTCCCCCCCCCCCCCCCCGTGAAATAAACAGTAGCAGCCAACACAGCTGGAAGCATGGTTAAGCAAGTACGCCTGAATTAAAGCTTGGTGTGTATGTGTATATGTGTGTGTGTGTGTGTGAGAGAGAGAGAGGGGGGGGGGGGAGGGAACTTTTTGTTTTAAAACCATGATGATAACTATACCCCAAATTTAAGACAAACCTCATGCCACACAATGAGATGCCCCATAAAGCAGTTTAAAGTTAACCTTTATGATTCCATTCCCAAAAGTAATGTATTTGCCAGCGTATAAGATGCACTTTCCTCCCATTAATATACACGGGGAAAATGGAGTACATCTTGTATGCCAGCAAATATGGTTTATTTATTTAGTGCAGGGGTTCTCAATGTTTTCAGTTCACGGGCCTGACCACACACCCCAGATAGCAGATCAGGCCAGTCACGTGGTTCCTCCTATCGGAAATGGAAGTAAAACACACATGCACAGAACACATTTACGGCAACATTCTGTGCATGCAGGGGCGCATTTTATTTCTACTTCCGGGAGCAGCGCAGGCCAGATGAACTGGTGTCAGGGTCTGGGTCTGGCAACAAATACGGTATTCACTATATATAGTGGCCTCTAGTGGGCTATTTTGGTAATAACAGTGTGCATCTTATACTCTGATGCATATAAGCCAGCAAATATGGTAGTATGTGCTCTTCCTTCCTTATGATTACCAGTGCTAGTGTTTTGTGTGTCTGTAATCCTCACTCTTCTGAGGACTCAGAACAGAAGGAAGTCTAAGAAGGGAGTCCAACTGCATCCCCTGAGAAAGAGAAGCTCCAGGCAAGAAGAGGGAATGGTGAGTTGGAGACATGGGACTAAAATCCAAGGGTTTTCAGGTAAGCATGTGTCCAGAACAGTTCTAAGTACACACAATGTCCGATTCTGCTATTTAAGAAATCATGACAGAATGCAAATAAATTCTCGCACCCACATTTGCGGCACTGGACTTTTTGCCTATTCTCTTGGGCTAGTTATAGTCCAAGCTACCAAAGATCTTAAAATATTCAGCAAGGTTGCCAAGCACAGCTGTCTTAGTTGGTTCTGCTCTTAACAGAAAAGTGTTGAATAAGTTCATACCACATTTGTTGAAAAGCCCGCAGCAACTTTTTAGTATGTTGTACATTCCTATTGAGTTTCATATCAAGCTGCCAGAACAGGATCAATTTGCTCAAGTGTTGATGAAACTCTTAATTATACTGAGTACAAAACTGGGGTGTGTATTTTGTGCTTCTAGGCTACGACTTGCAACAGTGGAGAAAATCTTAATTAGAAAGCTCTGAATTCCTTCCTACTAACAACAACTCTAATCACGTCCCTAAGGGAACAGTGTTTAGCACTGTGGAGTCTTAGCATACAAAGAACCAGGAAAAGGAACACATTTCCAGACATTAGGTTACAGCAGAATTTTAGATAATCAGATTAGAGAAGGAAGGAGATTTCTGCTATTGTTTACAGCATCAAGCTTGCCAAATGATTCCACAGCAGCTACAGAGTTAACAACATGGTGATATTATTTCTGAAATGTGATAGGACTACTGAACTGAGACATTGGAATGCATGCATTTTTCTAAACCACAGCAAGAGTACCCTTAAGGATCATTTTCAAAATATTATCCACAGTTGTTTCCCATAGCAGAACAATTAGAATTTGCTAACTCGAAATTTTATACAAAGTTATTAGTGCATAAATCCTACTGACTTCAAAATAACCACATATTTGGGTAAACAGTTTGTGTTTGAGCATGAAAAACAATGAAAGATTGCAACAGAAGATTACAGAAGTGGGATTATTTATACTATGAATGTTCAATGGTTTTGATACCATTTCACTCACAAAAGGTTTCTTCCACTGAGCCCTGGGAATTATAGCTTTAAAAAAAGGCATAACATTTTCTGAAAGAGTTTAGGAATTAAAGCACTAACTCCTAAGATTCTTGGTTACAAATGTAGCTATCATAATGAAACAGATCATAATGAATCGTGATAATGAAGCTAAGTTTAAAATAGGTTGAGAAATACACTCTTGCATTTAAAAGCAACTCTGAATTAAGCAAGACTTTCAAGATTCATGAAAAACAGTTAACTCTTCTGACGCCTATGAGAAAATCAACACTGACCTTTGTAGTCAAGACTTCAAACATTTAATTCCAAATTTTAAAAAAAAATTAATCACACAAAACCAAAGATGGATAGATACAGGCTAATAACAAAGAAAATACATTTCAAATTACCACTTTGCAAGTGATGGAAAAAGCATTCACGATGGTCCAGGTGAAAGACACCATCTCTGATTCTCCTGATTGTCAAACCAAACAAACCAAACAAAGCACAGCGTAACTGAATTCATATTCCTGTCATTTGCATGAAGTGCCATGACATTAAGTATCATAATTGTATATAATTATGTAGTATCAATTATTTCAAGCAGTTAATGAATACCTCATAAGGATAACTTTAACCAGTTATATATTTTATCTGAAAGTTGTAAAATAGCACAGTGTTTTTCTTTATTTTTTGAATTATGGCTAGTCCTACTCAGACCGATATTTATCCAGTCCTTTGCCGCATACAAGTAGGAGAATGCCCGGCTCCAACCCTTATAATTTCTTTCTCCACAAGGCAAACAAACTGGCTGCAGAGGAGAGGTTCTTTACATATACATTATCTAGGGCTCTTGTTTTCAAGGATAGCCTTCATGAAAGCAGAAATCCTATTTCTGTAGAGTATATTGCTTTTCATTTGGGGACTGCAATTATGCAGAGTTGTGGGCTACATGTCCCCCTACCTTTGTATTGGAAAGCTGGGTAAGTAATCCTGACTAGGCTACTATTTCAAGGAATATCCTGGTATTAATAGGGAAGAACATGGGAGCAAGCCACATGCATTGAAGAAATGTGGTAGAGGGGCTACATGGTTTGGCCACTCCTCACCAACATGTGCAGCTAAAATATTGTTTGCTGGTGGAGGAATAGCAAGAGAGCAGAATTCAAATATGTACCCCTACTCCCGTTGTTTAATATTGGAGGGGGGGGGGAGTATATGCATCTTCCTGGAGTCTCAGGTTTTTCAGTTCTGACATATCAAGGGTGTGTTTATCTTGATTAATCTAACAGGATCTTAAACTAAGACATGACAGCCAGTTAAAATATACCAGACATTGTCCAAAATCATCTTGCAGTAAATTACACTAGAAAAGGCCACTGAGCCAACAAGGACTCAGCTCTTCTAGCCACAGTCAGAGTAGGTGCATTTGATTCAATGGCTGAGCAGCAAATTGCCATCGATTCAGTGAATTCACTCTAGTCCAATTTACTACACCAAACAACAGGATTTTGTTTAATCAAATTGTAAAAGATCAGCCAGTGGATCAGTGAATGACACATTTATGAATCAGTCATTTATCCCACTGGTTTTCAGACAACTCCAGCAGCATTCAAGATACCACTTAACAAGAAACATGTAATTAGGATTATGAAATTTAGTTAATGATTTTACTAGATTAATAACAAATGTTAAATATCTTTATCAACTAAAGCAGTATACCAGACTAGCTAGGTAGCAGAATTTCTTAAAAGAGTGATATTTTAGAAAAATGGGAAGCAATATGTACTATTTTAGAAGAGGTGTTGTTGCATATCTCCACTCAGGAAAGAATGCATCCTCTAAGACAGTGATGGCAAACCTTTCACAGCCTGAGTACCCAAATTGCAACCCAAAAACCACTTATTTATTGCAAAGTGCCAACACAGGAACAGGGGAGGAAGTAAACACACTCATTGGGCTGCTGGGCAGAGGGGTGGGACAGACTCTGTTCTGGGGTGACAGCACAGGTGCCCACAGAGAGGGCTCCGATTGCCACCTCTGGCATGCGTGCCATAGGTTCGCCATCACTGCTCTAAGATAACACCTACAGTAATATAGGTTCATCATCCAAAAATGTACTGTTTCAGCACTTCTGGGTCAGCAAAAAATTCCAAAAGCACTCCAAAAGCAGTGGAGGCTGCTAAAGCAGCCAAAAAAATGGCACAATTGCACCCGCTGTGCCAAAACATTGATTTGCGTGGAGGCGGCAATCATGCCATTTTTAAAAAGCTGCTTTGGCAGCCTCCGCCACTTCCCATGCCAGTGGGAGGGTACGCAGAGCATTTCTGCTTTGTTTCTGGATTTTTTTGTCACATTTTTGGCGCATTTTGTCAGCTAAAATGTGGCATTTTTGCACTTCCGATGGCCGGGGTGGGTGGGTGGTGTCCGGTGGTTCCTAGGTTCCAACTGTGGAACCTGGAAGTGCAAAAACGTCATGTTTTAGCTACGGAAATGCACCAAAAAATTTCAAAAATGGAGCAGAAATGCTCTGCATACCCTCATGCTGCTGTGCCCGCCGCTGAAAACGAAGCACTGGGAGCAACCACACAGCTGAGTGTCAGGGGCATGTCCGGCACATTACCAGAGCTAGCCACTAGAGGTTGCTGTCTGAAAACCCACAAAAATCTGTTCATTTTGCGAAAAAGCAACACATTACTTGAGGCATTATTTTAAGTGGATTTTCATTTGTAACTCGCATTTTTTGTAACACGAACCATTCATAACTCGAGGTTCCACTGTACAACAATCCACAATTCTTTGTTATCTCAGGGAGCAAGCATTTTACACTATCCATTATTTGGAGCACTACATTCAATACATTAGGTTTCAAGTTATACTGACAAGCACAAATGATAATCAAAACAAACATGCATTACATTGTCAAGACACTGAGACTTTCTACAAAACAACAACAATGCTACAAAAGAGAGTCTATATATGTATATCAAAACTTCTCTAAGTTTTCTTTTGGTTATATTTAAAAACTGCCTCAATCTACCATATATACTCGAGCATAAGTCGTTCCGAATATAAGTTGAGGTACCTAATTTGGACCTCTAAAACTAGGAAAATAGATTGACCCAAGTATAAGTTGGGGGTGGAAAATGCAGCAGCTGCTAGTGAGTTTTAATAATTAAAATACATGAAAATATGGTAAAATTAATTAATTTAGACATTTGTATGGGCATGTTTTTGAGTATTTATGGTAGTTACTGCTTCCCCCGCAAAAAACACCTGTATTTGCACATCCAACCAGTGGTGGCGCTGCAGGGGAAGTGGCCGGCCGGGCCTATTGCACTGAGGCAGGAAGTGATGCTCTAGCCTAGCCTCTTGCTCTCCCTACAAGAAGAAACATGGCTTTCCCCCTCCATCTTGGCCACATGGAACAGGGACAAAGACACGAAGATAAGCAAAATCCTTTTTATGCATAGTTTTGGTTTCCCTCAGAAATGCATTGAAAACAAACAAATAGAAAAGCTTCAGAATAAAATAAATTAATTTCCAATGCATTTAAATGGGAAATCGTGATTTGCGTCCTCTTGTGGCCACCTGTGGTAATGGCCTGCCGAACATATGTTTTCCTTCCACCCTCTCCAGAAGCTCACGAATCGCATCGAATCTAGTGCAGTTTTGGGACCCTCGTGGCCGTTGACCCATGTATAAGTCAATTCACCTTTTTGGACCTCATTTTGTGGGCTAAAACTCGACCTATACTCGAGTACATACGGTATTTGGCATATACTATCATGAACAAGCTTTTTTGCTGGACTACAAGAAACAGCAGGCACTTACCATATTCCTGAGTCTTTTGGATTGTCCAATAACCACTGCAATGCATCCTTAAATTTTTCTGCAGAATAGCCAGTCACATTCTGTAAGGAAGCAGCATGTCATCAAACATAAGGTTTACATTTAATTGCGAGCTTTTCCTCTAAAATCATTTCTTTCCCACTAATTATTAAATTTATTAGTAATTCTACCTGTACCCTCTCTATGGAATTCAAAGCAATTTACACTCCCTGTTGCTCCCATCTAGATCTATTTAAGGTCAGCCCATCCCTGTAACAACTGAACACCTAATTTAGAAACTCTTTATATGTATGTAACTGGTTAGAATACTAAAGAGACCTAAACTCCACCAGCACAGCAGGAATGATGGCAATGGCAGTGGAGATCGCTACTCATTTAAGAGATCCTTTTTCAATTTTAGGGCACTACATAAGTGGAATGTAAAAAAACGTATGCACACTCCAAAAAGAAACTTTTTAATTAGCAGTGTGCTATCATTCCCTCTCTATCCACAGACCAATGCAAAAGATACTGGTCATCATATATGATGCATGAAAATATATCAAAGAGGAATATGTAAATATGGCACAACCAAAATGTTATTTAATAACAAAGTAACAAGCAAGAAAGCAGAACTGTAACTGCCAGCAGCTGTAAAATGCAGGAAACAGCCAAAACAAAAAACAAAACATTAGGTAAAATCCTGTTGGTGGAAAGTTATGCTAAGGAAAGCCAGATGATATTATGTCATAGCAAAGCGGATGTTTTTGATTAAACTAATTGAAAATCTTCCAGTCTGGCTAGGTTATCCTGCTATGGTAACAGATTAGACCGTACTGCCAGCGACTCAACGCCGATTACCAGGCGGTGGTTTACTAACCTGATAAACCTGAGGACTAACTGGTTTCCAAGCAGATTAAATCCCACTTTAATCCATCTTGGTGAAGGGCAGCAACCTCATTAATCAGCCTGGGGCTGATAGGGCCTTGTTTGCCAAAAGGGCTCAGGTCCAGAAAGTGACTCGTGGAACTGGATCAGTGGTATGGGGTGTCATGCTGTGACGTGGAAGGCAAATGGAATGCCACTGCATTATATTCTCAGGACAATCTTCATGGCTGGTCACCATGATGATCGCCAATATTCAGAATCAGATACGGCACAATAATTGAAAATTTCCTATCCCTTCAGGTTCCAAGAATCCACTTTACCCTGAGGAAGCCATAGGAAGCCTCACAATGGAGGTGCCTTTAACTGCTGCTGGATTGGTGCCAGTGATCCTGAACACTGGCAGTGGTGATCTGACAGCAATTTCTGGCTATTAAAGGCTTCTCCTCTGTCCTGTGGCTCCCAAATGCTCCCAAAAAGGAGCCCTGGAATCTAAGCAGGATAGGAAGCTTGCAACTGCTTTAAATTTAAAATTTCTATTGCAAGATGATGATGATGGTGTCATCATCAGGCTAAGGTGACACAACTGTATGAAAGATGGTACAAATCAATTGTGCACCTTGAATTCAAATCTGACCTATGGCAACCATTTTTACGGTTTTCCAGATAGGGAATACTCAGAAGTGGCTTATTGTTGTTGTCTTTTGAGAGCATCCTAGGAAACTGCAGTTTGCCCATGTCTATACAGGCTGGTTGTTCTACCAGAAGGCACAGTTGGGAAATGTACTCCCAGTTTCAGGATCTGCAGCCTGATTTAACTTACTGTGTTTGCCCAGCCAGCTCAAGTGTATTACTGTATTTAGATTTCTCAAATTAGTAAAAATAGTAAGATAAAAACTAGGACACATATGGCCTTGGAAAATCCAAACAGAACTCATGAAGGACAAAATCAAATGGAAGGTTATTGAAGACAATAATTTGCAAATACTGAGGAAGACCACAAGGTATATTCCTATATTGCTTACCTCTGTATACTCCTCTGCCTCAGTAACTGGAATACACCTACTTCCTAGATTTTGTGGGTTTCCACATTCAAAATTGCCTGAGATGGGAAGAAGAAAATGGAGGAAGGAAAGAAAAAGATTTGCCTACATGGAAAGGACTCGGCATTAAATTACTTTTAGCACTGAGCCAAAACAGTTGTGCAAAAATATATACTGTACCTAGATTGATTTAATGACTTAATAAAACTTGCAGTTGCTGTATGTACACAGGCTAACATAAGCAATTAAATATCACATTATCAAAGATCAGAGGATTGGGAAAGAATGGCTATCTAACTCCAATACAAGGCATGGTTCTTAAACAGTTAGCCAATTTTGAAAATACTGAAATTCCTTATTTTCACTTTATTTCTCATTCTTTATTCCTGGAACGTAAGCCTGTTGTCTAGAACTGATCATGTTTTTATTGATCCATAAGCCACTCTGAGATACTTTCCAAATAAAGAGTACACATACTTGAAACAATATTTATTTGTTTTACATGATACTTCTCTATTATGCCTTAAAGCTAAAAAGATGGATGTGATGCTTGTAGGCCATATGCTGAACAGGCAAATCCAATTCTGAGTTTAAAATTCAAACTAAAAACCAACTTAAGTAGTGCAACCAGCTGAAGTGTAAAAATGAACATCCCTCTCAAAATATGGAATTTCCCCAGAATATCTGTATCAGTTCTCAAAGGGGCTGTCCTAATAATAATTTCGTGTCAGAAATTATTCTGGGTTGAAAGGATTTTTGCTGGAGAAACACCACTCAGGGAATGCCCGAATGAGGCTCTTTTCATGTCCCCAAGATCTTTCCCATCGAAGTGGTCCCTATTTATCTACTTGTAATTTCTTGTTTTTGATCTGTTAGGTTGGCAGGAGCTGGGACAGAGACGGGTCAACCTGTCATGCAGTACCAAGCTCTCGAACTGCCGACTTGTTGGCCCTCCAGCTAACAAGGTGAGCTTCTTAACCACTGAGGCACTGCAGCCACCCCCCATAAGTTTAGTTCTGCAAATTTAGACTAAAATATGTGATGATTAGCAGGAAAATTCAAATAGTCTAGAAAAAAGAGAGCATACACATTGCTGAAATCAAGAAAAACACTCCAAGGAAATTTTTTCATATGAAGGGATAGAAGAAGTAAAACACACCTACGTATGCGCAAAATGCTGTCGCAAGTGACCTGCGGGGTCACGTTTTACTTCCACTTCCAGTGGGAGGAACCACGTGACCAACCCGCTCAACCACATGACCGGCCCACAGCCCGAAAAGTTTGGGCAGCCCTGGACTAGAGTATTCAATGCCTAAAGATGGCCACCTAATGTAATGTAATACATTATTTTTGCTTATCCAATTTTTAAAATATAAAACAAATAAAAATAAAATACGGTACATTCGGCTATTATTAAGTAAAAAGATTTAATAAATGAATTAAGAGATTGTTTACTTATGTAAAATTGTTATTAGAGAAAAGAACCGATGTAATTGTGTATTGATGTTATATGTTTTACACTTATTTTTTCTATATTTTTTGCAGTTTAATTTGAAAAATTAATAAAATTTATTTTTTTAAAAACGGCCACATCTTAAATTAAAATGTAACAAAATTATTAACTTACCAATTTATATCAAAAGTAAAGATCAAGGAAGACATTTCTTCAAAGATCAATGAAGAAAACTTTATGTTACAAGTACCTGAGCTCTGTTGGCTAGCAAAGAATATGCATAGAGCATGGGTGCTCCCGGGCCATAGTGACCAGCTCCCTGAATCACATGACCGGCCTGCGGCCCGAAAAGTTTGGGCACCCTGGCATAGAGGATAAGACCAAGAGGGGCCTGACAGTAGGAACCAGGAAAACTAGAAGAAACAATGTTGCTACTGTATTTTTTTAAAAAGAAAGTGACAGGGAAACAAAAGCAGTAGAGGCAAGATGTTTGAGGAAAATGCCTTGAAGGTGATAGCAGTAAACAGGTGGACTGGATGGCTTCACAGAAAGTGATTGGGGTTTGCAGGTTAGGAACCTGTTATTATCTTGAACTAATAAAATCAACAGATTTTTCAAACTTATTTTTTCTAATGAAGTGGTAGCTGTGTTGGCTGATGCAAACTTATCAGAGAATAAACAAAACAAAATAGCAAAAAAAAAAGACAAAGACGTTGTGGCACCTTAAAGACTAACTCCTGTTTTTTTCTATTATCCCACAGGTGGTTTTTGAAGGGAAACAAGACATTGCCTCCACTCTTCAATTCAAATTGAGCTTGAAAACAGCCAGTTATAGAGATGCCCTTTCTACTGAACCCTAGTCCAGAGCAATCTTTACAAGGGAAAATCAGAACTCACCAGCTTGAACGGCAAGATAGTTGTATAACTCATATAGTATAGTCCTTACTACTTCTTCTCGTTTTGCCTGGCAATACTGTAAAGTCAGATATAACATTAGTCAACTGTTAATGCAATGAGCTACAAGAAATTAAAGTGACATATTAAAAAGCATACTGTGTTGTGTTCTGTTACAGCTGACAAAATTAAGCATGGAGTCATCTGATCTCTTTTCCTGCAAGGTTTTTCCTTTCTTTCTCCCTCCCTCTTTTCTTTTGTAGGCATCATTACTGATCTTGCAGCCCTTGGCCTGCTTTCATGAGATCTTCAGCCCAATTTCAACCATCACCAGTAATCAATTCAGGCCTGTACAACAGCAATCTGTTGTTTTTAGCTATATTAGGCAGTGTAGTGAGGCTCACCCACTTTGTCCATCACAGACCTCAGCCCAGTATTTGACCCCTGGCAGAGCCGCCTCAAGAGAATGTTACTATAAACATGCAAGGGATCCTCCAGAGGTTTCTATACCTCTTTAATGATACCCAGTTTGCCAAAACCTAAAAAAAGACCATCACTGCTTTGATATGAATGCACAAATAATGCATAATCATCAAAGCAGTAGTAGCTGCGAGATGGTGTCTCTAGTCTAGTTTCAGGGGAGCTGTGAAGCCATTCCATATTTTAAACTGTATCTTCAGGAGCCATTCAGAATACTGAATCCTGTCCCCAGAATAGGTTCACCAGCTTGTACACCTTCTGAAAAGCACTGACTAAAACTCAGAGTATAGTCATAATACCTCTGAAGTAGTCTCTAGCTGCTGCTATATCAAATTCATATACAGTGGTACCTCGGATAAAGTCCGATTCAGATGAAGTCGCGGTTTTCATGCACACGTGATGCATCACATAAAGTCCAAAACTGCTAAAAATGGACATTATGAGGTATTTGATATAGGAACCTCGGATAAAGTCCATTTTTGGATGTTACCCATGCATCGCCCATTTGATTCAGATAAAGTCCAAAATCAGATAAAGTCCAAACTTGTGGAACGGAGTTTGGACTTTATCAGAGGTTCTACTGTATACTTTATATACAGTCTCATTTCCTGATAACACAAAGCTTACATAGCTGTCTTATTAATGATGCATGCTACACCAACATGTATCTTATTCTGCTACAATTGATGGAAGAAGTCACTACTAAATGCATACCTTAGTAATAGAGCCAGATTACAGTCTCTGGCTCTATTTAAGCTTGCTAATGAAAAGCACAAACCAATATCACTTTTGTTATAAAAATCCACAAATAATTTACTTAAGAGCAAACTTTCAAATTTGCAGCAGCTTAGGTTTACATGGCTTCAATGACTGGTGTTTATATAAACTTCATAAAACCCTCTACAACAATCCTTTAATTCTATATTAACAAAACATTACATTTCTTTTGGAAAACAGGTTCATTTCTAAATCAACACTGACAATAAAACATTCAGTAGCACCAAGAAAATTCAGACTTACACTATCTGTACTTTTTTCACAATCCACAGGCAACAGGTTAACTATAAATGAAATAAAATAAGGATTAATCACTTGTTACATATTGCCAAAAAGACTCAAGATGAAAATTTAATTCTGAAAATAAGGAGCCTTGTAGTGTTTTAGCAAAACAAAACATCAAATTTACTATGATGTAAATTTTCATACATTTCAATTCACTTATTTTGCTCCAACATGTAATCATGCATACTGTACTGTTTTAAAATTACAAATCTCTTAAACTTGCAGTAAACCCCTAATCATGTTTTTCAGAATCTACTTTGTTCAAAAGGACTTTCAAAGGTAAAGAATCCAAAGGTTTGAGACCTTAAACGACACTAATCTGCGGAGACTATCAAGAGAAAATACTATTCAGTGTATGGCATTAAACAAAAAAATTGTTTGCAGCATTACTGATGTTTATATGTGTTACTTTTTATAGTAACCGATAAGGTGACGGGGTACATTCTAGTTGTTCATCTGACACAACCAAGCATGCAACCATGATGAACTCTGGCACCTTGTCAATTAGCCATGCTAAATTATGCAAACCTTGGATTCTGGATATAGGATTCTGCCCATTAAATAACTTACATTCCACATGCATGTCAGAAGACACCTGCTAACTTTTAAGACTATTTGGGGTTTATATCATAAATACAGAAAGTATGTAATTTAAGTTTATGGAGCTCTACGTGTTAAAATATAAAGGAAAAATTTAGACTGTGAAAGTATTTTGCAATTACACTATAAAGACAAAATGATATCACAATAAGAGGTGTAAGCTAATTTCTTGCATGAATAAGACCATATACACTACAGTACTAGTTTCTGAGGCAGCTCTTGTAAACTAAGAGTGAGAACTTTTTTTGCCATAGTGATTCTTTTTAAAATAGGGGCATCCTCCACAATTGCATGTTTTCAGTAATATTTTTTTCTAAATTCTTTGCAAAACAAGATGGCAAAAAGAGACGATCACGAATTCTTACATGGCTGAAAACAATTATCACTATGGCTTTGAGTGAGTTTACACACTGAGGCATATGCATGCCACAATTTTTTCCCCAACCTGTATTTCTGGAATTAGATAACAGATTTTCAGAGTAGATGAAAGAACTTTTAAAGCTACAGAAATGTTATGCTTTTGTTTTTGTTTTATTACTCAAATAATTGCTACAGATCCACATTTCAAGATATGTACTTGCTAAGTAGTTATTATTAAAGACATTATCGTGTTTTTAACATAATCGTCGACTGCAACTCGTATCCGAGAATGCAATTTTTCCCTGAAGCAGGAAAAATGTCACTGCCATGAATTTGTTTAAGGTGGATCCCATCTTGCCATGAAGTGACATTTTAACAAAATATACACTTAGCAAAAGCGGCAATCAAATAAAGAGAAGAGCCACTCCATAATAGCTGTCAAAGAAGATCCTTATACTCAAGACAAGCATTTTTATACATTGTTATTAATCTCCACAGGATATGAAGCCAATTTAAACTATTAAAAATCCACTGAATTTTATTTCCACAAACAAGTACAGTGGTACCTTATATAACAATTTTAATCTGTTCCGCGGGGGCTCGTTGTTGTACGAAACAATTGCTATACGATACATGCATCGTATAACGATTTTCCCTATGGGATGCATTGTACGATTTTTTTGTGCTTTTCCCCATTGAAAAATAGTTGTAGTTTTTTCCATAGGGAAAATTGTTATGCCACCCCCCCAAAAAACAACAACAACTAATTGTTATGAGATTTCGTTGCTATATGGGGCAATTGTTGTATGAGGTTCCATTGTACAGTGGACCCTCGATTAACAACGCGTTCGAATAGCATCATTTTCGATTAACGATGCTACAGACACTCCCAATGTGATTATTCGAATAATGACGTCATTATTCGAATGATGGTATTTTTTACTGTCGTTATTCGAATAATGAGTTTTTTTGTCGTTATTCAAATAGCGAACCAAGTAACGTCGTTATTCGAGGGTCCACTGTACTTTAAACAATAAAGGACTAAAACAACCAAACTATAAACAATCAAAGAACGAACAGAATAATAGGGTGCTGAAAAACGGCCACACAAGAGGATCTATACAAGAGGGTTTAATACTACACCTACATTTCTCAGGCCCTTCCAGCTGGGCAGGTCCCACCACCTTCACCCAAAGTATTCCCAAGAAAACGACCAACAGCCCTAAAGTGGCCAACCATAGAAACCAGGAGAGATAAAACTCTAACCCTCTGCCCTTTCTTCCTGCGCCCTGTGTTTTAGATTTCAAGCCCACATCGTGGTGTGTCCCGTCCCAGCGAGTGCTTCGGTTGGACTCTGCCCCCCACAGTGGAGGTCTAGAAGTCCTGGGTGCGAATCCTTCCTCTTTCTCTGCTCTCCATGGAGGAGTGTGGCTCAAGCCCTTTGCAGGTCTTTGTGTTACTGAACCCAGATAGGAGCTGGTGGGGTTGACTCTCCTTTCGGCCCCCAAATAGCTCCTGTCACTGAGCCCCCCCAGGCCCCCTCCTCCTGCTCTGGATTCCCACAGGGCGCTGCTGGGACTCGAGCTCTGCTCCCTCTCCCACCACTTGCCAGAGCTCAACCCCAAGGCCCTTTCCGTGGGGGTGGCGGTGGGGGCAGCCCAAGAGGGGCTGGAGGAGGAGGGAGAGTAGCAGCCATCGACGGCGGTTGCCTCAGTTTGATACGGGGAGGCAAACGCCGCGCCTAGTCCGGCCTCCAAGTGGGTCCTCCGGGAGGCGAACTCGCTGCTTCCTCCTCCTCCCCTCCAGCCGGGGCTGCTGAAAAACACCCTTCTCTCCCCGCCCGTCAACTGGGCTCTCCCGGAGGACAAGCCCGTCTCTGAGGAGGCCCAGGGGTTTCTCGCAGCCGGGCCTCGCTTCCCTGACGCGGCCTCCCTGTCAGGCGGCTCAGCGTCGCTCCCTTCCTCTTCCTCCTCTTCCTCCTCCTCGCTCTCCCTCCTCCTAACCGAAACGCCGGCCCGAGGAGAGGCTTTGGGGCCTCGTTGGGCGGCCGCGTTGGGCCTGGAAGGGCTGCTGGGGCCTTGCGGTGGTGGCGCCCGGCTCCTCCTCAGCCCCGCGGCCACCTCGGCCCGGAGTCGGGTGAGCTTCTTGGCGTAGAGTTTGCGGGTGGAGTCCGTGATCGGGCCCGGCTGGTAGCCGAGCGCCACCAACGCCGCCCGCAGTTGCTCATCTGACAGGCCAGCAGCGGCCATAGCTGGGGGAAAGCGGAAGGAGGCGAAGCGGAAGTGTTACCTTGCCTCCCGGCGGAGGAGGAGGAGGAGGAGCTGCGGCCATCTTGGTAGAGGCAAGCGGCGTCCCTCCCTGGCTGCCATTTTGTAACGGAGGGAGAGGCAGCCAGACCGCCATCTTGAAGAGGGAAGTTACGGCGTGAATAATGACTGCTTTCTCTGGCACCAGATTAGATAGATAGATAGATAGATGGATGGATGGATGGATGGATGGAGAGCTAGCGCTGTCTGTTTCTTAAGACGTTTTTGTGGTCATGTGGCAGGCATGACTACACACCGGAGCGCACGGAGTGCTGTTACCTTCCCACCGAAGTGGTCCCTATTTATTTACTTGCAATTTCTTGCTTTCAAACTGCTAGGTTGGCAGGAGCTGGGACAAAGACAGGAGCTCGTTCCGTCCAGCAGTACTCGGAAATTGAACTGCTGACCTTCCGCCTCCCAGTCAGCGTCTTAGCCACTTTTTTTGTAATGCAAAAATTTAAATCTGTTCATTCTTATTTTTAAATAGTCCTTAATCTTTTCACGTGCCAACAACATTCACATGTGCGCTCTCATAATAAAAGTATAGATCTCCCTTGCTTGAAAACCAGTCGTATCTGACTCTAGGGTGCATTTGGTGTATGCAAACCAAGACACAGGACACAGCCTCGGGCTGGGTTAACTCAGGTTTATTGCATCGTGGGCAGAGGGAACATGAGGTAATGGCGGATCGATAGCTCTTTATATACAGCAGTAACACATTTGAACGTGGTGCCATGGTAGCCCATTGGCTACTGTCTGCGTGACGTCATTGCAGGTCACGCCCTTCTTGTCCAGGTGTAGGTGGTGGCGGGAAAACTTCCCGCGCTGTTGCCTTTGATGAGTTTGGACCAAGAGAGCTTGGACGCTCGCTGCTGCCAGCTGGTGGTCATTAGCTCGCGTCCTATTACAGGGTTTATATGATACAGCTGAAGGTTACATTGTTGCTATAGGCAAGGTTACATTGGCTCAGATACATTGTAATCCGTGTGTACAATAAAACCAACAGAACACAACACCCCTCCCCCCTAGGACGAGACAAAGTCTCGAGCCCACACTTAAACACACTCCCCCCCCCCTTAGGAGACAAAGTCTCTCAGCCAAGATGGCTTATTTCGAACACGCTGGGGTCTCGATGCGGGCTGCCACTCCCCGGGTTTGCTACCTTCTCTTTGTCCCCTGGTTTCCTGTCCTGTAATATGAGAGGGAGACTCGTTAGTGACTTTCCGCGGCTCCGCGGCGTTGTTGGGAGGTGTGCTCTTTCTTAGGGAGGAACCGGGGGCACTGGGGGCTAACGAAAAACCCCTCTTCTCGCTTGGATGGGTGGGGGAACACTCCTGAAAACCCCCCCGGCTCGCAAAATCAAACTCAAAATTACTATCGGGGGCAGCGGTCGCGAACTCCTCTCCCCCTTCCCCGGCCCCTGATAAAACTGGCGTATCAAAAGGATATGAGTCGGGGTCGCTGCTTCTGCTTCCTTCCCCCCTTGTTTGGGACTGTGGTCCATTGCTGTCTCCCCCTTGGGTTAAGCGGGTGGGGGAGAACCCTAACGCTGAATCCTGTTGCTGAGCTCCACTGACCGGCCCACTCACTCGGTGCCTCAGTTGGTCTGCGTGCCTCCTCCAGAGGAGGCCGGTGTTAGTCTCGACCCGGTACGATACTGGCCCCGTCTGATCTACAACCTTCCCTGGTACCCAGGCCGGCCCTGCGCTGGAATAGTTCCTGCAGTGAACAGGGTCCCCGGCGGCGAAACCTTTCGAGACTGCCAACCCTATGTTTTTCCCTTTATCCTCGACCCTCGTCGGGTCTAGCCTGGACAGGATCGTGGTCAATTTCCGCCGCATCAAGAGCTCCGCCGGCGAGTAGCCTGACGCTAAAGGGGTCACCCTATACGCTAAAAGGAACTGGCATACCTGGTGATTCAGGTCCCCCGGGCCCATGCGCCGCAGCGCGTCCTTTGTTGTACGCACCAGGCGTTCCACTTGGCCATTCGTGGCCGGGTGAAACGGTGCGGATGTGACATGCCGAATGGCGTTTGCCTCCATGAATGCTCCGAACTCAGCGGAGGTGAAACAACTAGCGTTATCGCTGACTAAAGTGTCGGGTAAACCGAACGTGGAAAAGACTCTCCTTAGCCGGCTAATTGTCGTGGCGGAGGACGTGCTCTTTACTGGGATAACCTCCAGCCACTTGGAGAACGCATCTACCACCAGGAGAAACATGGTTCCTCGGAACGGGCCAGCGAAATCCACGTGCACCCTGGACCACGGCCCCCTTGCCGTGTCCCACTCTCTATGCGGCAGACGGGCCGCCTCAGGTCGGGATTCCTGGCAAGCCTCGCAAGTGCCGACCATGTGCTCAATGTCCGCGTCCAGCTGTGGCCACCAGAAGTAACTCCGGGCTAGCGCCTTTGAACGAACTATGCCCGGGTGGCTGACGTGCAGCAGTTCGAGCACCCTCGTCCGCAGGGGCGCAGGGACCACCACCCGTTGGCCCCACAGAAGGCACCCCCTCTCTAGGGACAACTCAAGCTTTTTCCTAAAAAATGGGTCGAACTCTGTACTCGGGGACGAAACCGGCCACCCCTTCTGCACCCATGAACTAACTTTCTCCAGCGTCCTGTCCTTGCCTGTCGCCCTAGCAATGTCGGCTGGTACTATTGGGGGTGCGTCTAAAACCTCAATTAGCAACACCTGGCGGTCTCTTTCTGCTCTCGCCTTTTGGTCCGCCGACAAGGGCAGAGGGGATCTCGAGAGCGCATCAGCATGGCTGATCTCCTTTCCGGGCCTGTACTCCAACTCATGTTGGTACGCGTTGAGAAAAATAGCCCAGCGCAGCATCCTCGGGGACAGGATCTGTGGCGTGGGCTTGCTTGCCGTGAAAATCCCTAACAGCGGCTTGTGATCGGTCACGATTTTGAACGGGCGGCCATACAAAAAATCGTGAAATTTTTTGGTCCCCGCTACTATTGCTAACGCTTCTCTGTCGGTTTGTGCGTAATTTCGCTCCGCTTGGGACAGGGACCTTGAGTAAAACGCTACCGGGGCCTCCCTTCCGTCCTCCAACACGTGGCAAAGCACCGCCCCCACCCCCACCGGGGATGCATCACAGACTAGGACCACTGGCCGTTTGGGGTCGAAGTGCGTCAGGATTGCCTCAGATGTTAGGAGTTGCTTAAGCTCCTTGAACGCCCTCTCGTGCTCGTCACCCCACATCCATGGCTCCTCCTTTTTAAGTAACCGATGGAGCGGCTCGGCCACGGACGCCTTCCGCGGGAGGAATGTATGGTAAAAATTGAGGATCCCCAGGAAAGACTGCAGCTCGGTTTTGGATGTGGGGCGAGGGGCCTTTTTAATGGCCGCTACTTTGGATTTAGACGGCTTAATCCCCTCGGGTGTGATCCGGAAGCCTAAAAACTCGACCTCGGTCTCGAAAAAAACACATTTGTCCTTCCTCAATCTCAGCCCCGCTTTCTCGAACACGGTCAGTACCTTGTCCAACCTTTTCGCCAGTTCAGCCTCACTCCCCCCTGTTATCAACACGTCATCAAAATAAGGCAACACCCCCTCCAGGCCCTTTAGGAGGCGTTCCACGAGCGATTGAAAAAGGCCGGGTGCCGAGTTCACGCCGAACTGTAACCGCGACACCTGGAACGCTCCCTTATGTGTAACTATCGTTTGTGCCGCGGCCGTGGCGGGGGTCACTGGAAGTTGCTGATAGGCTTGTGCCAAATCGAGTTTAGCGAAACACTTTCCCCCATTTAGTCTGGCCAAAAGGTGGCTGATCACCGGCACCGGGTATGCATTAGGGCGGATCGCCTTGTTAATTGTACACTTATAATCAGCGCAAATGCGCACCTCCCCGTTAGCCTTTAGAGCCGTTACAATTGGAGTTTCCCACTCCGCGGAGTCAACAGGAATAAGAATCCCCTGGCCCACCAGTTTGTCCAGTTCCGCCTCTATCTTGTCCTTGAGTGCAAACGGCACCCTGCGTGGTTTGAGTCTTATCGGGCGGACCTCCGGGTCTATGTCGAAAGCTACAGGGGGTCCCTTGAACCTTCCGAGTCCTTTCTTAAACACGGCGGGATGCGCATCGCAAACCGCTTGTATTGGGTCCCCCCCCACGGTATGCACCCCCCCTATGAACAAACCTAAGGGCTGAAACCACTGTGTCCCTAGGAGGCTACAGCTTCCCCCTTTGAGGACAACTAGGGGCAGTTCCGCGGAATGTCTCTTAAACTTGACCCGAAATTTCCCGACCCCCAACACCGGAATGCTGTTTCCCTGTACGTCCCGTAGTGTGGACCTCAACGCTTTAAGCTTGGGCCGCACGTGGGGGTCGATTTTCAGGAACTCTTTCTGGGGAATTATGGAATAGGAGGACCCCGAGTCAATTTCCATCCTAATAGGGGCCCCTTGTACTAATACCTCAACGAAGTAATGGGACTGTCCCGCAGACACGCTGAACACTGAGGCGTCGTCCTCGCTGCCGTCCGAGACGCGGCCCACGCCGTCCTGCTTCCTCGTGGTCTGGGCGCCATCTTTGGGCCTCGCTGGACGGTCCGGTCTGGCTGCGCGGTCTTGTGACTGCCTCCGGCCCTCTTTCCTCTTTCTGCACGCCTTGGCGATGTGCCCCCGACGGCCGCAGGTGTAACACTCGGCCTTCCTGAACGGGCATCTCGCGCGCTCGTGGGCCGCTCCGCAACCCTCGCAGCGTCGACCACCCTTCCGGACCTTCTGGACCTCCTCGCCGTCGCTGCCTTCCGTAGACGACTTTGAGGCCCGTCGAGTCGCGTGCACCGACTGTCCGGTCTTCCCGTGCACCGAATTTTCCGCCTTGCCGGCTCTGGGACGCCACTCACGCCACTGGTGCATCTCGTCCACTCCGGCATTCGTGGACTCTGCGGCTTCCGCGGCCTCTATGACCTCTGCCAGCGTGGGTGGCGGCTCCTTATTCATCAAGCTGCGCTGTACCTCCTTGTCTTTCAGGCCACACAACACGCCGTCCCTGAGGACCAACTCCAGGATATCGCCCCATTTACAGGGGGCGGCGGCTATCCTCATGGCGGCCACGAATGCCTCAACCGACTCATCCGGCGCTTGGACTCGCCTCCAAAACGCGCTCCGAGCGGGAAACATTGCCCTCGAGGGGCAGAACCGCTCTCGCAGCAGTTTCATGATATCACTCGCCTTAAAGTCGCTCACCTTCTTCGGAGCGATTATGCCCACCAGCGTCCGCTTGGTTTCCATCCCGAGCATTCTGGTGAGGATGGCCCTCTTTCTCTCCTCGTCTTCTCCTTTGACTCTGAGTTCCACCAGGGCTGCCTGGAAATCCATCTCAAGCAGCTCCCAGTCTTGCGGTTTGGTGATGTTGAAACCGCTCTGTGCCCTGGCTGTTCCGTGGGGATCCATGATCCCATCCTCGTCGCCAATTTGGTGTATGCAAACCAAGACACAGGACACAGCCTCGGGCTGGGTTAACTCAGGTTTATTGCATCGTGGGCAGAGGGAACATGAGGTAATGGCGGATCGATAGCTCTTTATATACAGCAGTAACACATTTGAACGTGGTGCCATGGTAGCCCATTGGCTACTGTCTGCGTGACGTCATTGCAGGTCACGCCCTTCTTGTCCAGGTGTAGGTGGTGGCGGGAAAACTTCCCGCGCTGTTGCCTTTGATGAGTTTGGACCAAGAGAGCTTGGACGCTCGCTGCTGCCAGCTGGTGGTCATTAGCTCGCGTCCTATTACAGGGTTTATATGATACAGCTGAAGGTTACATTGTTGCTATAGGCAAGGTTACATTGGCTCAGATACATTGTAATCCGTGTGTACAATAAAACCAACAGAACACAACAGTGCAGTGGCTCAAGTGGCTAAGACGCTGACTGGGAGGTGGAAGGTCAGCAGTTTTTTTATAAAATTGTTAATTGGAAGCCTCTCAAAGTCCATGTCGTGAAAGTCCATGTTGTGAAAGGTGGTAGCAGGTCAAATTAAAGGATTGCTAGGACTGGATTACTAGGATTACTGGGACTGCAGTGGCTCAAGTGGCTAAGACGCTGACTGGGAGGCGGGAGGTCAGCAGTTCAATTCCCGAGTACTGCAGGACGGAATGAGTTCCCGTCGTTGTCCCAGTTCCTGTCAACCTAGCAGTTTGAAAGCAAGAAATTGCAAGTAGATAAATAGGGACCACTTCAGTGGGAAGGTAACAGCGTTCTGCGCGCTCCAGTGTCTAGTCATGCCTCCACATGCACCTTCCCCACGCTCTGGTCTTTCCGGCAGCTGGTCTGGTCAGGGTCTCGGCGTTGTCTGCACACCTTGGTGATGTGGCCCAAACACCTGCAGTTGTGGCACTCGGCTTTCCTGAAGGGGCACTTCCTCCGGTCGTGTGTGCCCCCGCACCCCTCGCAGCGTCTGCTTGCTTCGGCGGTTTCTCTCCAGTTCCTCTCGGAAGGTCGTTTCCTCACCTTCTGGACTCAGGTTCACTTTCACACTCGCTGAGGTCGGATGTGGCGGTGGCGGCCGCGGCTCTCGCTCCCTGTGAGGTGAGCATCTGTGGGCCTGCACGGTGGACGACGGGTTCTCTGAGGCGCTGGTTATCACCTGACATGCCCGCACCTCGTCTTTTACCGCCTCTGCAGCCTGGGCAGCTCTGAGGACCTGCTCAAAGGTGATGTCCTCGTCCCGGGCCAACAGTCTCCGCTGGGCCTCCTCGTCCCACATGCTGAGGAGGAGGCGGTCTCTCAGCACCTCACTCAGGTGTGTGCCCCAGCGGCAAGGGACGGCCGCCAGTCTCAGCGCGGTGACGTAGTCTGTCACACTCTCTCCGGCCCGCTGGTCACGCTGGTGGAAGGCCAGCTGAGCCAGGAATACGGACACCTTCGGCCGGAAGTATGCCCGCAGCGCATTCAGGATCTCAGCGAGGGGGACCGACCTCAGGCCCCTCGGCATCAGGAGGTTCCTCGCCAGCTCCAGGGTCAGCAACCCGCACTGAGCCAGGAGGCAGGCTCGTCTCTGAGCCTTGTCTTCGATGCCCTCGGTGTCCATGGCGTACAGGAACTGCTCCTTGTACAGGTCCCATCTTCAAGGTGTCGAACGGTGCGAGGGTTACTCTGTGGGAAGCTATCATCCCACCTTCGTCACCAATTTGATGTAGGCAGATTGATTGCACACGGAGCCGGCAGGCGGGCCAAACACTTCTTTATTTCAGCACGGTCAATCTGTACATGGGCACATTTAGGAGACGCAGCTCCTTATATACTGTATTTGAAATCCCCGCCACGGAACTCCATTGGTTGCGCTAGTCATGACGTCAGCGGGGGTTGCTGAATAGCTGCTGAGTCTCACTGAAACCGGGCGGTTTCCCGCGATAGCTATTGATTGGTTAGTTGAAGACGCATGCGCTGAGCTTCCTCAGCTGCGCTACTTCGGCATGTATGAACAGTTCATTGGTCCACATGCTGCTGAGAACAGTAAAAGGAATGAAAACAGACAAAGGATACTCAAGTTATGCAACCAACACCAGCTCTTTATTACCAACACCTTTCCCCCAACCTTGAGATTCACAATGTTATACATGGTACAAATGGAATGACATAACCATCAAAAGCCAGATTGATTACATATTAACAAGAGTAAAAAGAAGATTCAGAATACTGGATGCAAAAGCAGTTCCCAAAGGACCATGCGACACTGATCATAAAATTATGGCGTTAACAGCAAGAAATGATAAACCCAATATTAAAAGAAGAGAACCAAACAAAACCCAATAATTAATTAAGATAGCAAAACTCAAAGAAATAGCAGAACAATTGCAACAAAAGGTGGGGACAGCATTTAACCAACTGCCCTCAGAGGTGAAGAAAGTATAGGATGAATGGAAGGGTTACAAAACTACCCTGCATAGCGCTGCAGAAGAACTACGTGGAAAAAGGAAAACTGGAAAAAAGTTGTCATGGGTCCAAACACACTATGGTGGTGCGAAGAGGTTAAAGAAGCAGTAAAACTGAAAAAAGAATTATATAAATATTGGGGGAAATTGAGAAGGGAAGAAGACTGTATAAACTATAGATTGCAATGTAGAGATACCAACAGGATAATCAAAAACACAAAACAAGAATCATGGGAATGCTTCGGAAAATCGTTAGCAGATAACAGGAGAACAGCCCCAAGAACATTTTTCAAGGTAGTTAAAAGCATGAGGAAAAGAGAGGAGAAATTATAACCCTTCTGAAATAGTTAATGGCAAGAATGGAAGACCACTAATAGGTCCCCCAGAAGTTATAGAAAGGTGGAGAGAACACTATAAAGAACTCCTCAACCCCATAGGGGAGTGCCACAGCGAAACAACACAAGACTACAAAATATCACCACTAGAACTGGACATATTAATTGAAGAAGTAGCAAGAGTCATTAAGCAATCACCTAAACACAAAGCACCAGGAATAGATAAATGGGCTACCAACAGAAATAATCCAAGCAGCAGGAGAAAGCAGCATCAGATGGCTACATAGAATCTTCAATGCAGCATGGACACAATTACCTGCACCCACTGATTAGCAAGAATCAATAATAATGCCACTGCGGAGAAACAAAGGGAACAAGCAAGAATGCACACAATACAGAGAGATCTCACTCTTAAGCCATGCAGGGAAAATGTATACCAAAATAATAGAAATGAGACTGAGACCAGTTACAGAACCACAACTAGCAGAAGAACACATGGGCTTCAGAAAAAAAACGGCTGTACATATCCATTTTTTGCACTTAAAAAACTAATAGAGAAAAATATAGAATACAACAAGAATCTCTGTGGCTTCTTGCCAATCAGTGGGTGTAGTTAATTGTGTACCATGCTGCATTGAAAATGCGTAGACCAAGAGAAGGCATTTGAGATAGAGTTGACAGGAAACTTATATGGCAAGCATTGGCCCAACATGGAACAAGGGAGCATCTTATCAGATTATGTAAAAGCTTATATAGTGACTGCAGAAGTGTAGTTAGAACAAGAAATATCAGAACCCTTTCAGTAACATCTGGAGTGAGGCAGGGATGCGTACTATCGTCACTATTATTCATCACATACATAGACAGCACGAGCAAAAATGCTAAGCCCATTTTTGTTGTTGTTGAGTCCGACCCTTTGCGACCCCATGGATCACTGCATGCCAGGCACCCCTATCCTTCACCGTCTTCTACAGCACACACAGATCTATGCCTACTTCGTTAACAATTCCATCTAGCCATCTCATCGTCTGTCACCCCCTTTTCCCTTTGCCTTCGATCTTTTCCAGCATCAAGGCCTTCTCAAGTGAGTCCTCTCTTCTCATTTGGTGTCCAAAGTATTTTAGCTTCATCTTCAATATTTGTCCTTCCAAGGAACATTCAGTGTTGATTTCCTTCAGGCTCGACTTATTTGTTCTCCTAGCTGTCCAAAGTACTCTCAAAATTCTCCTCAAGCACCACACCTCAAAGGCTATTCTTCTGTGCTAAGCCCATGAATGGAAACAATATCAAGAAATTACTTCATTGTAGGTTTGAGGCATCCTGTCACTATATGCATGGCTTCATTAACAATGATGTCAACTTGTTTTGCATATATGCATGCGCTTCATAGTGGCGCAGCATGCTCTGCTGCGGAGTTGCTCAGGGTCAGAGTTAATATACTCAGCATAGATGGTTGAGTTTCCCACCTATTCCTGATGATGTTGTTCCTTGTACTAACTTTGTCTTTGGTATTCAGGCAGTGCTGCTTAAAAGAGAGTGTCCTGTCAAGCTTCACAACTAGGTATTTTGGTGCTGAACAATGCTGTAATCTGTTCCCTTTGTAGCATCCAACTCAACCCTTGCCTCTTGGTTTTGAAGATGGAAAGCACACACTTGAGTCTTGTTTGTGTTGTCTGGGAGCCATTTGTCATAATCCGCTTACTCCCAGGGAGAACCCAGTAGTCCTCTGGCCTCCTGGTGATGGGATTGCACCTGATCCTGCTTCCCTGGCCCAGATTGGACCCAGCAGTTCAGAGCTTTTCCTATCAGTGTGTCCAGTCACTCCTGACCTAAATCTAGGTAGTGAACAAAGGGTGCATGTGCAATGTGTAGATTCAGGTAACATGTGCCAAGTAATCACTCCAGAGTCTCTTCAGGCATTTTATAAGTGTATTGAAAGCATAGCAAGACACAGGATACAGTCTATCAAAGGATCAGGAAGCACACAGATTAGGTTTCAGTTCTCCAAAGCCATGAGGCTCAAATTGTTTACATACTTTCTAACTCCCACTTATTTGAAACCGCCATTTTGCAGAGGCTAAAGAACAAGGCATGAAAAAGCACGGGGTATACTCCAGTCCGTCACACCATTGAGTTGGGGAAGTTTGAAGTCAAGATTTCTTGTGCCATAGTGTAAACTGAATGCACTCACTAAGATTAAAAGAAGCACCAATACACAGTTAATTGCTATGCACACATGTCGCCATAAAGTATTTACTTTAATTCAGTGGCTATACAAACTGTTTTCTTAAGTAACCCAAGCACCCTTAGGCATTTCTCTGTGGCAGGCTCTGGTCTGGGGAAAAGAAAAGGGCTCTGTTTGTTCCTAGGAAGGATCCATATCAAAAGTTACACAGACCATGATGTTTATCTATGAATGGTGTTAAGTAAGGAAGAATAACAATAGTAAAGGTAAAGGTTTCCCTTGCTCGAAAGCCAGTCGTATCCGACTCTAGGGTGCAGTGCTCATCTCTGTTTCCAAGCTGAAGAGCCAGTGCTGTCTGCTTCTGCAGATGTTTCCGTGGTCATGTGGCAGGCATGACTAGACACCGGAGCGCACAGAATGCTGTTACCTTCCCACCAAAGTGGTCCCTATTTATCTACTTGCAATTTCTTGCTTTCGAACTGCTAGGTTGGCAGGAGCTGGGATAAAGACGGGAGCTCATTCCGTCCTGCAGTACTCGGGAATCGAACTGCTGACCTTTCGCTTCCCAGTCAGCATCATGCCACTGCAGTCCCTCTTAATATAGAGGTTTCCAAATGGCTAGACTACACTCCCCATGACTAACCAGTGCTAATAGGATAACAGAAATGCAATATGCAGACGATACTGCATCACCTGCTCTCACATGAGGAGCTGCAACAGTCAGTCAACTGTTTCAAGAATATCAGAAAACAAAAACAAAACCTCTGCAGCACTTTAAAGACTACAGTATTTTTAATGTGAGCTTTCGTGGATCGAGTCCACTTCATTAGACATGATGAACTGGACTTGATCTAAGAAAGTTCACATTAAAAATATAGCAGGTTTTTTCCTTTCTGATATGCCTGAAACACAGACTAACATGGCTACTATTTCAAAAAAAAATGTTTTAAGAATGCATGTGATCGTTTTGGCCTCACCATAAATGCTCAGAAAACCAAGGTACTTGCTCAACCTGCCCCAAGGATAGCCCTTCCAGAGTTCAGTATCACCATCTCAGATTCAACACTGGAACAGGTAGACCAGTTTTCTTACCTTGGTAGCATCCTGTCTAAAAACTGCACCTGTGAACAGGATGGGGTGAAGAGAATTGGTGCTGCCCATTCTGCCTTTGGTTGTCTATCACACCTGGTCTTCTTGAACAAAGATTTAATAATCCAGACTAAGCTCATGGTATACCAAGCTTTTGTTATCTCAATGTTATGGTATGGTTGTGAAACATGGACCCTCTATTGCCAAGACATCAAAAAGCTTAAGTGCTTTCACCAAAAGAAGCTAAGGTCCATCTTGAACATCATGTGGGATGACTATGTCACCAACATCCCAGTCCTCGAGAAGGCAAATGTAAATACCATTGAAGCTTCCACCATAGCCCACTATCTTAGATGAATAGGGTATGTCCGCTGTATGGATGGTTCCAGGCTTCCTCATCAAATTCTTTATGGGGAACTTAGCTCCAGTACAAGACCTCCAGATCTCCTTTGAAGTGTTACAAGGACCAGCTGAAACAAACCATGAAGGTGTCAGGTATAAATCAGTGATGCACTGTAAAAAAAATTGCTACCCACTTGGTGGGTGTGGCTATCTGTGGGTGTGGCTATCTGTGGGTGTGGCCTCAAACCCCCCCCCCCCCAAAAAAAAAGAAGAAAAGAAAAGAAAGAAACCTACCTGGCTCTCTTGCTTTGTGGAGATGAGGAAGAGTCCCAGAGCAGTCAGGCGCTGCTGGTGGGTCAGCGTCAGCCCCTCACTGTCTGGGCACTTTCTTCAGCAACGTTGCTGGGAGGTGAGTGGGACAGGGTGGTGGGCTGTGCTGGCCTCCCCCTCCCAGTGCCACTGGAAACACGTCCCATTCACCTTGCCCAGGGCCTAAGGTGTGAGGGAAGTGCGGAGGTGAGTGCGCCTTTGGCTCTGGGCGAGGCACATGGGATGAAACTGCAAATCCCCTTTAACAGAATGTATCCGGTCAATGTATCCACTTGTATCTAATCAGAGACACATTGTAGCAAGCTGTATAAGGATGCGAGCTAAGCGGCCACAGGTGGCAGTAGCGAGCATCCGGCTCACATGGCACAGATTCCCCGAATACCTGAAGAGCGGGAAACCTTCCCACCATACCTTCACCTGGAGAGGATGGGCATGACGATCTATGACGTCACGCGGACAGTAGCCAATGAGCTACCACCCGGGATATTCAAATGTACAGTGTACTATAAATAGAGCTGTTTGTCCGCCATTACCTCATGTTCACCCTGACCATCATGCAATAAAGTTGTGTTTTAGCCCTTACTGCGGCTCCTTCTTTGTCTTCCGTGCAAGACACCAAAGGATGCATTTCCGGTGGCACTGGGAGAGGGAGGCCGAGAGGTGGCTGTGGCTGGCCAAGTGGGCGTGACCTGAATTTCTGCTACTGGTTTGCAAGAACCGTTCAGAACCAGCCTCAGTACATCACTGGTATAAACCATACCTGTCAACCTTCCCGGATTGTCCGGGATTTCCCGGTTTTCGGCGTCAATTTTTGCCCTTTCCCGCTCCGCGCTGCCGAAACCCTGGATTTCGGCAGCAGGGGAAAGGAGGCACTGCGCAGCCCATCTGCGCAGGTCGCGTTGCACGCATGCGTGGAAGGGCTCTACACTTCCGTAGCTCCCTTCCACGCATGTGCAGAAAGTTACGTCGCGTGCGTAGAAGGCTACGCAAGCGGCGTAGCCCTCCATGCGCATGCGTACAACGCGACCTGCGCAAACCCGGTCCGCGCAGGTCCCGAATTCGCCGGAGCCGCGGTTGACAGGTATGGTATAAACCCACAAACTTGGGAAGCAGTGGCTGTAGATTGCCCACTTTGGTGCCAAACCATCTCTGCTGCTACCAATCACTTTGAAGGAGAATGCTGCAGACATGAAGAGGCTAAGTGACAAACACGAAAGCTTCATTCAATTCAATTACACATTCCACTATCTATTCAGTGTAATGTGTGGTCACATGTTTCATACCAGGATCGGTTTATTGAGTCACCAGAGACACATCCATCAACTGAGAAAATGACTTACAGGAAAAATGGACGCTCGGATACGAGTAGCAGTCGACGAAGACGAATGTAGAGGTTGAGTTGCTTGAGAATTTGTTCTAACATTTTTGTCAGTTTTAGGGTGCTCTGAATTTCTGAATTCTTTTAATGATACCCTATATCTAATAGTGTGAACTTTTAGGTAATTAACCAATCTCATTTTAGGATGCCTTAGCTAAATCGCTTTTTGACAAATAAAGTTAAAGTTAATATTTTCCTTTGTGTTACTGTCTATAAATGAATGCTGCAATTGTATCTTGGGGTCTTTTCTTTCACTTTAGAAAGGAGACTTTTCTCTTTTTGTCTCTTAATAAAATTGGCTATGGTTCAGCAACTATTGCATCTCATTTCTGGTTTCTTTCCAGGAAAAATCTGGCTATTGGTATTATTATTTAATTAATTGGAAACTCTAATTTTAGGTAACAATAGTGTCATGACTTGTGCACAAGAAAAAACAAATAATGGATCTATATATCCTTTAAAAATAGCTATGGATTTGTTGTTGTTGTTGTTGTTGTTGTTCAGTTGCACAGTCGACTCCGATCCTTTGCGACCCTATGGACCATTGTTCTCCAGGCGCCTCTGTCCTCCACCATCCCCCTTAGCCCTCCCAGCCCTGTGCCCACCGTGTCTACAATACCATCTAGCCATCATATCTTTGGCCTCCCCCTTCTTCTTTTGCCCTCCACCTTTCCCAACATCAAGGCCGTCTCAAGTAAATCCTCCCTTCTCATTTGATGTTTAAAGTACTTTAGCTTCGTCTTTACTATTTGACCTTCCAATGAGCAGTCAGGGTTGATTACTTCTAAGATTGACCTATTTGTTCTCCTTGCTGTCCAGGGGACTCTCAAAACTCTCCTCCAACACCACATTTCAAAGGCATCTATTCTTCTGCGTTCAGCCTTCCTAATTGTCCAGCTCTCGCATCCATACATTACCACTGGGAATACCATTGCTTTGAATATTCTAATTTTTGTTTGCAATGTGATGTCTCTGCTTTTCCCTATGTTCCCCAGGTTTCTCATAGCTTGTCTCCCAAGGATCAGTCGCCTTTTTATTTCATGGCTACAATCCCCATCTGCAGTGGTCTTTGATCCTAAGAAAGTAAAATCTGTCACTGCTTCTACTTCTTCCCCATCTATTTTCCAGGAACTGATTGGGCCTGTTGCCATTATCTTGGTTTTCTTGATATTGAGCCTCAGGCCAGCTTTTGCACTCTCCTCCTTCAGCCCAATCAAGAGATTCTTTAGGTCTTCCTCACTTTCTGCCATTAGGGTGGTATCGTCTACATATCTCAGATTGTTGATGTTTCTCCCAGCAATTTTAATCCCATAAGTGTAGCTATGGATAGTCTACACTTATTTCAGGACAGTTTGGCTCCATCATTCTAACAACATTGTTTTATTATTATGTGGATCTCCCAGCTAAGGATAATCTAACATGGATCTAAAGAAACTGGTTCTGTTAACAAAAGCTTACACCCAAATAAACCTGTTGATTTTTAAGGTCCTACAGAACCTCAGTATTAATATGATGGAACTAGCAAGGGTTGCCCGGCGTTGCCGGGCTTTTTTTGGGGTTTTGTTTTTAAAAAAATATGAGAAATGGTTTTGGATGATTTTTGTTGTATGTGTGTTTAAATGAGTTATGTTATTTTTAAAAAATATTGTTTTTTATACATAGGTAGTTTTTTAAACTGTTATAAACAAATTTGGATTTTTAAAAGTGGAAAGGTTGATATATATTTTTTCCCAATAATTGCATTTTTAAAAATAATTTGTCATTTTTTTTATGGTGATAGGTGTACTTTGGATAAGATTTTTTTAAAAATGTGTAAGTGTAATTCGAATTCATTGAGTGTCATTTTTCCTGTGGCCACTTGGTGGTGCTGTTGCGTAATGTTTGTCCTGTCCTGTGTATTCTTCCTGTTCTTTTGCCATTTCAATTCTGTTTCTCGGCGTGGCTGGACCTGCGTTGGTAAGTTGTGATCTCCGATATTTAAGTGAAAAGGACGCTGGGATATGAATTTTGTTGGGGGGGGGCTGTTGTTTTTTGTTGTATGTTTTTCCTGTCTTTGTGTTTATTTTTTAAAGGTTAGATTTCTTTTTTGAATGGTTTTGATTTGATTTTTGGTGCGCCCTTTTTTTAGGGGGGGGGGTGTGCCTTTTGTTCTCACGGACCATGCTTGGTGGCCCGTGGGAAGGTAGGCTACTTGCAGCGGGGGTGCCTTTTCTTCCCATTGGCCATGCTTGTTTGCCCGTGGTTAGGAAGGGCACTTGCGGCGGGGGGTGCCTTTTGATCCCATGGGCCATGCTGGATGGCCCTTGGGAAGGGAGCGTTGTTGCGGGGAGGGTGCCTTTCATTTCCATGGGCCATGCTTGTTTTCCCGTTGGGAAGAAGAGCAGTTGCGGGGGAGGGGTGGTGGGTGGATTGTTTTTATTTTTGGCGCGGTGGCAGTCCCTTCGAACGGAAGAGCAGGGGCGGCGGGTTTGTTTCATTTTCTTCCCCCACGGGCCATGCTGGCTCGCCCGTGGGGATGAATGGCGGCGGAGCCGGCTTTCTTTAAGTTTTGTTTTCGCGCGCAGGCTGCCTCAGCGTTCTGCGCGCTCATGGCGCACAGGACGCTGGGGCTTGTAGTTATGGGTTCATGCTTTGTGTTTGTGCTGCGTTTTTTAACATGCTTTTCATTTGATTGGCTGCGGCGCGTGTCCGAACGCTGCGGCGTGCGTGAGCCTCTCAGCCTGATTGGCTCTGGCACACCGCGGCGCAATGACTGTTGGGACGTGAAGTTCTTTCCCTTTCTTGCCTCTTGCTGAGGCCCCCGTGCCAGATTTTTAAATCCTTCGTTGACCTGCGTAGGGAATTCGGCCGTGCGCACGAAGGGTGGGTGTGGGTCAGTAGGGCGACGCATAGCAGCCTATAGCCAGTTCCAACGGTTAATGCTTGATTTTATAGGTTAAGACTAGTGGAAATTTGTTGCTGATTGCAGTTGTTGCGTAGAAGTCACAATAGGGGTAGGAGAAGTTGGGTTGAAAGAGCCAGGGTAAAAATCACACTCACACTCACTATTAATCACACTCACTGGCAACTAAATGTTCACACAACAGGAGTGGGCTGGCTCTGCATATCCTAATCCTGTAATGAGCATTATCTCATTTGCCCTAATGGATGAGCTGCCAATGGAGGAAACTGAAATGGGCAAAGCACTTGTATATATTGGACTGGATGTGGAATAAGTGGCAATACTGGATTTGTTTTCCGGGGGTGGGGGGTGGGGGTGGGGGGGTTAATCCCACTTTGGCTTGATCTGGTGTGAGTTTACTACTGAAATTGTCAAAATCTCTGAAAGCGGTCTCAGAATATAAAGAAGGGCATCAGAGACTAAGCCAGGAGATACACTAGTGAGAAAAAAGATGTATAGTCACTATACCTCAAGTATATTGTAGAGTTGAAAGTGGTGTATCACTTCTGTATTGGAGGCATCACGATTCTATATACATGGTGCCAGGGAATATGTGCAGGATGTTCTATTGTGCTCAAACTCTGCTTGTGAACCTTCCTTTAGGCCAGTGGTTCTCAATGTTTTCCTGCCATGGGCTGGACCACACACCCCGACAGCTGAGCGGGCCAGACACGTGGTTCCCACCACCGTAAGCGCTGCCATAAAATACATCTGCAACTGTCATAAACATGTTTACAACAGCCGCAGGTGCATTTACAGAGTGTTTTTGGCTGTTTTCGCCATTTCCAGCATCAGCAGCATGTGCATTTACAGCATGTTTTTGGTTATTTTCACCACTTCTGCTGCATTTGGCGGTGGCGGGAGCGAGGGTGGCGGGCCTCATAAACGGCACTGCTGCTGCTATAAGGATTTTGTTGGCCAGTGTGCGAAAGATACTTCTTACTCTGATTTGGCACTGCTCTTCTTATGTCTTTGTCCACAGTCAGGAGAAAAAAACCTGTAGAGAGGTTGTAGCAGCCAGGCCACAATACAAGTGATGGCAATCACCACAATACTAAGGTTATCAAAGTGGTATCTGTTTTAGTCTGTGCAGTCATATCAGTCAAGAAACAAAGCAAACCAAAAAGAAACAAACAATAGTGAAAACAACAAAAAGGTTGTGGCATCTTAAAGACTAACTAATATCAGCTTTTGTGTGTCATCAAATCCACTTTCTCAGACCTCACTAGATCAGTGCCCAATAATTGGGCAGTGGGCAGTAGAAGCCAATAGGATTTACAGGCAAATGGCATGTTTATATACAACTAATACATGTTGTAGTGCTGTGTATGGATATAAATACAAACTAGGCTGTTTTTAGTGTTTAGGAATCAAGACAATGGAGACGGCTGTAAGCTAGCCTAGCACATCTTTATTGCATGGAGTACAGTACGAACATGTGGTAATGGCGGACAAACAGCTCCTTTTATGCGGTGGCTATACAATTGAATATGGCTGTTCGACAGGCATTGGCTACTGTCCAAGTGACGTCATCCTTGGTCACGCCTTTCTTGTCCAGGTGAGGTGAGCGCGGGAATCTTTCCCGCGCAGCTGAAGGCATTTGAGGAAAGTGTACCATGTCAGCTGGGCGCTCTCTACTGCCCCCGGTGGCCACTCACTCGCGTCCTCATACAGAAGGTTACAGTGTTACAATTAGAGATTGTTACATCTACTCATTCGTGTGGTTACAATTACATTCAATACACAACACTGTTGGAAACATGAGTTTAAATAAAGAAGCAAGGAGAAGCTAAACAACGCCAATCACATTCGTATAACAGACAAAGGGCTGGGAGGAATGAGATCATACTACAGGTTTGGACTGGCAGTAGAAAACTGGTGCATTGGCACAGCTGAATAAGATTCTTTTGTCATAGTGTCTTGAAATCTGATGCCACTAAGTTCATCCTAGACAATGTATTTTGATATTTTTTCATGTTTTTGTAGGATTTTCTGCTGTGATATACATCATTCATCACAGCAGTCTCATCTTGATTTTGCCTTTTTTGATGTTGCATATTTTAATGCCAGACTTTGTTCAGCTAATGAAATAGTCATGTGATGGTTCATCTTGCTTTTATCACCAATGGATGGTGTTTAACTTCCTCTTTCCTAGTGATTTTGTACATTTGAGACAGAAGAAAGGTATATTAATTGCCTTGGGCAGTCTTAAAGAAGAGTACTGCTATTGTATGGAAGCTGTCAGTAGCTAGTGATAGAGCAGGCAGACAGTTCTTTGTTTAATTTTCTCTCCTTTTCTCCTTGTCATTCTGATTATGTTCATTTCTTTTACAAATCCACAAAGTCCATGGCATTGTGTGAAATGCATTCTGTCAGATATAGTCTGGGGTTGGGTGAAATTGTTTCTCAAAAACTACAGGGCTTTCAGTCCAATTAAGAGAGAGGTAAGCTGCATCATAGTAAAGAACTCCATAAAATAATGATAAAAGGATTAATAAAGGGAGCTTTCTCATAGATCATGAAAGGCTAATTAAAATATTTCGGCATCATAAGGCCAGTTTTGATCTAAAAAGTGGATGTCATAATTAAACTACCAGCTGAGTGAATATCGTTATAAAATAATCAAGGCAATATGCCTAGTATAAAAACGGGAAGTAATGGAACAGCTATCTTACCTGACTATCATGTAATGGAATAATGAGAACTAAAATTAAATACCATTGGCTGTCAAGTATCAAATATTGGCAGATATCAAATATTAAATATCAAATATTGTGGGTCACATAATGATTGTCAGAAAAGGCTAATGAAACCCCCAAATATTACACTTTACAATCTGTGAACTCCTTTCCACATAATCCATTTTGGGCTAATGGCTTTCTATATATTTTCTTGTAGTTTTAAATGTTTTGGCACATTAATAGGCTCCCCTCTGTATATGTTGATGGCAATGTGTGCAAGAGTCTGGACCCTGAGAGACAGGCTCCCTTGGTGAAGGTTGGTGAAGTTTGGGTCCCTGACCCCTTAATTGCCCTGTCAGAGCCATTGTCTTCACTCTCAATCCCCTGTATGAAGGTTTACAGCAGGGGTGGCCAGCCTTTTCATACCCCCATGGACAGATGTGCGGGCCAGAGGCGTGACTCCTCCCACTGCTTCCTGTGGCAGTGGGAGAGGGCAGTGTGTTTTTGTCACATTTTTGGCTGGTTTTGCTGTGTCTGTGGGGCTTCCGGCATGTTTTCACTGCATCTGTGGCACTTCTAGTGCATTTTCACTGCATCTGCTACACTTCCAGCATGTTTTCGGCACTTCTGGTGGCGGCAGCGAGCTCCTCACTGTGGGCCGGATTAATTGGCACCATGGGATGGGTCTGGCCCACAGGCTATAGGTTGGGAACCCCAGGTTTACAGGAACCTTCTCTTGGCTTGCTGTTCAGCTACCTCTTTCAGGACACAGAAGTGAACTCACTTGCCAGTCCAGGGACCCAAGACCATCCAGGTGGGCTTTCATGTATTTCACATTTTCTGAATCCTTGCAGCCCTTCTTCTCACCCATGGAACACTCTTCTTTCTCCCCTTCTTCAGCCAGCTCCCCTCTCGCCCTCCCCTCCCTCCTCTTCTTCTATCTCCTCCATCACCACATGTGCAATCCTATTTTCTATTTTTCCTCCATGGTCATTACCCCCTTCCCTTCTTGAAACATCTCCTCCAATCCTGATTCTCCCCCTTGTTTTCTCCCAATTGGACTCATTTCAAATGCTTCTGCCAACTCAGGACCTTCCTTCCCCCAGATTACTGGGGAGCTTCTGGTCAGGAACTCCAGGCTGGGGCTGCTAGGGAATGAGAGGCCACCCATTTCTTATGGCCCCTGTCCACATGTACACTGTGTGGGGAAAACACACCCACACCTTTACTTTTCAGGTTTTGGATATAGGTAAAATATTAGCTCTGATACACAGTGTTGTATAGTAGACAATGTGATGGGCAAGGGCTCGGAAGGATTGGGTTCAAATCCCCACTCAGCTGTGAAAATGAATTGAGCATATGGAAAGGGTAAAGCCACTCCTTAATTATGTCCAACTTGACAGCACATAATAGCAACAACAAAATTAACTCCGGAGTCCAGTATGTTACATATACTAAGAGTAACTATTTTGTCAAGTCACTTCTGACATTTGGTGATTCTTTCTAGACAGATAATACACAGATGTAATTTACCATTCCTGTCTTCTGGGGGCGCCCTGGGACTGTGCAGCTTGCCCACAGATACACAGCCTTTTCCAGGGAGGCAAAGTGAGGAATCAAATTCTGAGCTACTAGCCTTGCAGCCAGCTGTCTAAACCACTGCTACCCAGCCAGGTCTATGTTACATAAGTAGATAACATTTTTCTTCAAGCGCCGTATCAGATTCCAAATATTGGCTATATAAATTTGAACTAATAAATAAATAAATAAAATATCCTCATGGCAATCAGCCATAAAGATTATCATGGGGACAATATAATGAAGTGGTCTTCAATTTGCCTTCTGCATCACAGTGTGACACTGCGAGTTCTGCAAGTCATTTTGAGCCATTTTGGCATGCAAAGTCCTTCTCAGCCCCAGGCCTTGACTGATGAAGCTGCTGCCCTCCATCAAAATGGATTCAAGTGGGATTTAATCCACTTGGAGACTATCACCCTTCCCTGGGGACTTTGGCACCCAAGGCATTTAGTCCTCAGGGTTGTAAAGTTAGTTAACTGCTGCTGCCTGAAGATTATAATAATAATAATAATAATAATAAACTTTAATTTATATACCGCTCTACTCGCCCAAAGGCGACTCCGAGCGGTTTACATTGGCGCATGCTGTCTGCACAGCAGACAGCAGCAAACATAAACAAGAAAATACAATATAAAATATACAAAAAGTGTCAAAACATAATTAAAGTTACAATCAAAAGAAAGCAGTGATGAAATAGAAACAAAGACAAGATACAAACAATAAAGCCCAGCCAGGATAAAAGGTAAAAGTTGAAGACAGCAGAAGAGAATTATATAGAGATGATGGCGGGGTGGAAAATTACACAAGACGGGAAACCACCCGAATGAACACAAGGTCCAAAGTCACTCACTGGGTAACAGATAACAAATTAGAAAAGTGATTTAATCGAAAACAGTCAGAACTAGTTGAATGTCGCAATACCCGACATGAATTCACAGCAGAGGTATTCGAGCGCATTTATATTCATTATTGATATGATGTTCTGACGAAGATTTTCTTCGAAATATCCTATTACCGGAGGGATATCAGATTACTGTTCCTTGGATGGTCCATAGGGTCGCAAAGGGTCGGAATTGACTGAACAACAACAACAAAGTTACTTGGATTGATCATTTGTAAAGATGTTCATTCAGATCCTTTTGGATTTTAGAAGATTTTGAATATTTTGCTCCTCGGATTATACTTTATTCTTAATGTACACGGTACTTTGCAACTATTTACCTGCGTGGATATTTCAAGATATTTTGTGACTTTTGGACACTGTTGTGCAGTCAGGAACTACTTGTTTCTATTCAGTTTTATTGCTGTTCGCATATATCTCAGTGCTTCGTCAATTGGACACTTTAAGCATATCACTATTGCGACATTCAACTAGTTCTGACTGTTTTCGATTAAATCACTTTTCTAATTTGTTATCTGTTGACCAGTGTGTGACTTTGGACCTTGTGTTCATTCAGGTGGTTTCCCGTCTGCTCCCTAAAGATTGGCATTGAGTTGCTGGCAGTATGGTCTCCTCTATTAGCATAGCAGGATAACCTGGCCAGACTGGCACATATATTATACTATTAATAACCATGTGCTCTCAAGTCAATGCTGCCTTATGGAAATTCTTTTAGATAGAAAATACACAGAAGTAGTTTACCATTCTCTTTCTCTGGGGGGTGCCCTGGGACTGTGCAGCTTGCCCACAGATACATAGCCTGGCTGTTCTCCAAGAAGGCAAAGTGAGGAATCAAATCCCCAGCCTCTAGCCTTGCAGACAGCTGTCTAAAACCCTGAGCTATCCACCCAGCTCCATGTTACATATGATATACTACTAATAATCATGTGTTGGCAAATCAGTGCTGTCTTATGAAAATCCTTTTAGATACAGAATACACAGAAGTAGTTTAACATTCTCTTCTTCTGGGGGTTCCCTGGGACTGTACTGCTTGCCCAGGGCTACACAAGCTGGCTTTTCTGGCATGTACAATAGGAAAAAGAACTCACAATTTCTGGCTCTGCAGCGATACATACATTATATATACACGAACAAAGCTCCTGTTTAGTTGCTGTGCAGCTATCAGAAATGTTTACGGTATTTGCAGTCTCCTTTCAGAAAATGTCTTCAAAGAACAGTCTATGAAAAATATAAAACATATTGGTTGCCAAATATTGGCATGATCTCTTAATATCGACTACTGTATTACAAAGATAATAGCATCTGTGGGGTGAGCCGCGGACAGCAGAGAGGTGCACAGTGGTTGAGACAAAAGGTTCGCACCTGGGGAGATGTCTCCCTTCATTGAGAGAGTGACACAGACAGGCCTTGGCTTTGGTGAAGAACTTAAGCAGGTTTACTCAAAAGCAGGTAGTGCAAAATATATACAGTGCAGTAACAGAAAGTCAGTACAGTCCTCTGTGTTTCTCAGATAGCTCCACTGAGAAACTATAATGGTGCAAATATATGTACATGTCTTTACACAGTCTCTACACAGCTTGAGAACAGTCCAAAGAGAAGCTGTGGCTGAAGGTAAAGTTAGACAGCTTTGCAGCTTACCCCCGAGTAGTTCTTCTTTGTGGCAAACAGGCAAGTCAGACAAGAGCCTTTCCTCGGGGCAGATCGAAGACTCTATTTTTGCAGTATGTTCTTGGGTTCGCAGAACTCCTACTCCAGGTTGTTGGCAGAAGAGTGAAGCAGAAGCTGGACATCAGATCTCTTGCATGGTGAGCTTAGTATCCAGGGTTGGGCATTGTAGCCAAGGTCAGCATTGAAGCCAAGGTGAGCATTAGAGCTGAGGTCTGTGGCTTTGCTCAGTCATAAATACATTGTCCACAGATCTCTCTAGAAACATCACAACACTGGTGTGCTTTTCACAGCCAAGCCACAAGGAGGGTCTTCTCTGTGTCCGCACCAGCCCTTTGGAACCTCCTGCCAATAGAGTTATGGCTCCAGGTGGAATTGCTGCCCTTCAGGAAAAAACTGAAAACCTGGCTGGCAGTGCAGGTGTGGGACACCGATGGAAGGGTGACCCCCGCCTGCTGGCTGGTATAGATAGCAGATTGTTGGATTGGGGCCGCGAGGTGGCCGTTGGGTCCCGGAGGAGACTGGTCAAGCAAGAGACACGAGGCAAAATGGAGCAAAGACCAGTGATTTATTGAGGGAAAATCATCAGCATATATAGAAAGCGAGGCTGCGTGTGATGGAATTGACATCTGACAAGAATCACATCTCATGTTTACACGGATTAATTGGGAATCTCTCCCGGGGAAGTTAATTAACTAAATTAAACACTGACAGGGGAACTCCATTGTTCCATGCTTATCTTGGGGGTAAACATGGCCACTGTTGGTTTTAGGGCTGTAGATAATCCGCGGGTGCGATATTACCTATTATCTGACTTATGAGTCAGCCATCCAATTTCCTCTTGCTCGAACTGTTTGCCAGGTCAGCTGTGGGTGAATTAAACTATGGCTATTAATCCGCTCCTCAATTTCTGTCCCCTCGGAACCAAGTCTCAAAGGAGCAATCTCCCAAGTAATGGTTCTATCAGGGACAGTATGCCAATTGCGTGCACGGAACCCGCAGCAGATGCCTCCCTCTTAGCTTTTGTTTTACAGAGGGGTGGGTGGGTTCAAATGTTTTAATGTTTAACAGTGTTTTAAATGTATTTATAACAGTTTTTGTAAGTGTTTTATGATTTCATTTCATTTGATATGTTGTGAGCCACCCTGAGTTGGCGTATGCTGAGTGGGCGGCATATAAATAAATAAATAAATAAATAAATAAATAAATAAATAAATAAATAAATAAATAAATAAATAAGCCTTAAAGCACCAGAGACATATGCCTTGCAACCCAGTTGGGGTACTAGTCAAAGAATTACATCCCCAACAAAAGACATTCACTCTCAAAACCTGCTGTGAAAGATCCTGAGGATTTCTTCTTCTTGTGCCTTATCAGATTCTGAATACTGTATTGGCTATCCTCATGACGATCAGCCATGAAGATTATCCTGAGAATATAATGCAGTGGCCTTCCATCTTTCTGTATTGCAGTGTGACACCCTTTCCACTGATCCAGTTCCGTGAGTCACTTTCTGGTCATGAGCCCCTTTGTCACATAAAGTACTCATCAGATGAGGAGTATTTGGAGAACAGAATTCACTGAGAACTGAAAAGTGTTTGTTGAGAGAAGTGTTGATATCTTGCTTAATGCTATTCTTAGTTTACAAATGTCTTAACTTCTCTGCCAATGGAATTCTGGGTCAATGTTACCTCAAACCCTTCTTTTCATTTATTTATTTATTAGTTCAAATTTATATTGCTGCCCACTCGCCGTAGCAACTTTACTGCTGAAAAACCTGATCACACAGTACCAATTGTGAGAGGAACAGGAATAGTCCTGAAATGAAGAGAAAATAAAGGTCTGGTGCTCATAACCAAGGAAGAAAGCTGTGATTTGAAAATTAAATGGAGACACCAGAGATGTAGAATAATTACTTTTCTTGGTGCTCTCTATAAAAGATAAATGAAAGCAGCAGAAATATTGCTGCTTAATATTTGAATTTAATTAAAGATAATGCACAAATAGTGACTAATGTTCCTCATAAAGACAACAATACAGGGATTTTAAAATGTACTTGGGCACTCACTGAACTCTTTGTGTACTGTCTAAGGGGTCTCTAATGTGAACTGTGAAGCAGATCTTAAGAAAGATTTGCTTGGGGAAAAATGAGGAATTCTTTGCTGTCTCACCCACCCAAGGTTTTCATCGTTTGATTTGATGGAACCAGAAGCCTCCGGTGCTGCCCTGGACGCCAGCCCCTTCAGCTCCCTCCCGTGGCTCTGCCGGTCACAGGAGGTGGGAGCGAAGCCCAGCTGAGTCCCATCATGGCTGGGGCCATGAAAAGCCTCTGGTGCTGCCCTGGACGCCAGCCCCTTCAGCTCCCTCCCATGGCTCTACTGGTCACGGGAGGTGGGAGCGAAGCCCAGCTGAGTCCCATCATGGCTAAGGGAGCCGAAGACGCCGACACCACGCGTGGATGTCCCTCGCCGCCCTCTGCCATCGAGCGGGGAGTTAAAAGGGCTCCCCGTGGCTAAAGGGACGCTGCACGAGGACGTCCCTTCCTTGGCCCCACTGTGGTCATGGACATTGAGGTATGGACTCTGTTGTGGACTTGGCTGCTGAGGACATTGTGGTATTGTTTTTCCTGATTATATCTTGTAAATTGTTATTACAATTTTTTGTATACTTTACTGTATTTAATTGTTATATTGTGCCTGTACTTGATATGATGTTATTGTACTGTATTGCATAATGAACTGTACTGCGTTTTATTTCCCCCTTCCCCTCCCCTTTCCCCCTCCCTTTCCCTTTTCCCTACTTATGTTTTGTTTTTGTAGTGTTGGATTGTTCTGTAAACCGCTTTGAGTTGTCAGTAGACAAGTAAAGCGGTATATAAGAACAATAAGTAAGTAAGTAAGTAAGTAAGTAAGTAAGTAAGTAAGTAAGTAAGTAAGTAAGTAAGTGAGTGAGTAAATAAATAAATAAATAAATAAAGTTGAATGCCCTCTTTAGTAGACTGTGCATGAGGTTGTGCTTCCTTGTGTTTTGTATTGAACCAATGATCCTAGGATCCAGTGAAGTAATGCCTTGGTGTAGTACAGTGGTGGCTAACCTTTTAGAGACCGAGTGCCCAAGGAGGTGGGGGAGAAATGCGACAGGCATCATGCATGTGCATTTATTATATTTATTTATTTATTCCCCACACCACCAAGCTTTGTCCACCCCCCCAGCAAGCCCCTGCCGATGCGCGAGGCTCTGCCCCCCCTGACAAGCCCTGCACAGCCATGTCGGTCACTGGAAAGGCCTCTTGGGCTATGGAAAAACCTCATATGTCCTTCCCACCCACCCCCTGTTTAGCCTTCCCACCTCTCAGGCCTTCCCACACCCCAATCTGGCCTTTTTACTCCTGTCAGGCCTTCCTACCCCTTCGTCGGGGCTCCCCCCCCATGGCTGCGCCCCACCTTATATCTCCCAGCCACAGCCTCCCGGCTCTCCTTTGGCAGAGAGAGAGAGTTGGGTGGGGGCGGCGAAGCAGTGCTGGCCGGGTTGCATAGGGCGGGGCTTCCCCAAGATGGGGTGCGAGCCAGGAGAAAGGCTTCTGCAAGCCACATTTGGCACACGTGTCACAGATTCATCACCACTGGTGTAGAGCCTCCAGCTTTTCCACATGACCTTCTAGGGATTTGAAACGATGGTACCACATAGCAACAACAGTGAAGAGGCAAGTCCTGTTGAAGTCTGAAAAATATTTGCCTTTAAGTGAAGATGTTTAAAATTTCATTCCAAAGACCATCCAGATAAGACTGGCTTTGGTTTTTTTTTAATACTAGCTTTGTTTGATTCTTATGGCCAAGGAATCACAGCTACTACCTGCTAGAGTCAGTGTGATACCAAAGAGATAAATGTTGATGCATTAACACTACACTATTGCAACCATTTCCATTCTTGGGTAGCTCTTCTGTTTCATACTATGCTATATGATAGCATTATCCCAGAGGAAGTGCCTTGTGGCCAATCCTGCTTTTCATAGGACTGAGCTATTCGGTCACATGCCCAATAGTTGTGAACAATGGCAGTCCTGTTACTGGCACTGAGTTTGGGATAGGTGCACAAATTCTAAAGCAAAGTCAAATGATAAGTGTTACAATAAAAATAATGCTTGCTTGGGATAATTTCATGCAATGAAATGAATCAATTTTTATTTGTAAGTATTTTGTTTCTATAGATTTACTTCTTCCGTGCACTGATAAATGATCAACTTTAAGCATCTCATTTATTTGCATTCATACGGAATGCTTAAACTCAGAAATTTTGGCTGGAAGGGTTCCCCACCCTCACATTATTATTACTTTTTTTAAGATTGAGAAACTTAGTTTCAACGATTAGGTTTTTATTTGTATTTATTTATGTGAATTTAGTTTTTTTAGTTCGTTATTCTACATCTATAAATTTTAATGTATACATTTTCTGAGAATTATGGACTCCTGATAATAATAATGAGATTATGCTGAGATTGATAAAGCCTTATTCTTCATAAAAACCATTAACCCTGAGTCATTGTTTGTGGTCTGAGCTGTAAAATACAAATTGTCACAGCGTGACAGATTATATAAATATATATAACCGTATACCATCAAACTGCATTTCCTTTTTAAACTTAACTTCATATTAGCAGAAATGTTAATACAGACTATTCATTACCTTGCCTGACTATAAATTGTGTTCCACAGAAGAACCCCTGGGGAAATATACACTGGTTTGTTTGTAAATGTGTTTGCAATAATAATTGTCCCCCAAATGAAAGTGTTTATTGTAAGTGAATGATTATACCAACACATTGGGGGTTAGTATATCTCTAATCTATGTGTACCCTGTGTAACAATCTGCTTACTCCCAGGTAGGACTCGGTAGTCCTCCGGCCTCCTGGTGATGGGCTTGTGCCTGATCCTGCTTCCTTGGACCAGATTGGACCCAGCAGTTCTGAGCTTTTCCTATCAGTATGCCCAGTCACTCCCGACCGAAATCCAGGTAGTGAGTAAAGGTGCATGTGAAACTAGTGTAGATTCAGGTAAGGTGTGCCAAGTAATCACTCCAAGTCTCTTCAGGTATTTTTAGAAATATATTGAAAGCATAGCAAGATTCATGATACAGTCCAGCAATAGCTTAGAAAGCATTTCAAAGCAGAAATAAAGCAAGCTGCATGTTCCAGGGATAGCCCCATAGGCCTCCCTTTCACCCAAGCACCTAAATTTTGGCAAGCTTAAAAGCACAGCATTCCAGAGAGTGTCTCTGTGTCAGCTTGTGTGCGCGTCTGAGTCTCTGGGTAATATCTCCTCCCACAGGGTCCACCTTTGGACCAATGATCTTAATGCAAGATATGTCAATCACACCTTAGGTTTCATTTCTTCTACATCATGAGGCTCACATTGTTTACATACCATTCTCTCTCTCCCTGATCTGAAATCGCCATATTGAATGAGAATAAAGAACAGAGTATACTTCGTTCTGTTACACCCTGATTATGCTATACATTCTTTAATATATTGGGCAGAATTTTACTGCATATTTATGTTGGCATTACTCCACCTCAAGGATGCATTGCTTTGGTGTATGCAAACCAAGACACAGGACACAGCCTCGGGCTGGGTTAACTCAGGTTTATTGCATCGTGGGCAGAGGGAACATGAGGTAATGGCGGATCGATAGCTCTTTATATACAGCAGTAACACATTTGAACGTGGTGCCATGGTAGCCCATTGGCTACTGTCTGCGTGACGTCATTGCAGGTCACGCCCTTCTTGTCCAGGTGTAGGTGGTGGCGGGAAAACTTCCCGCGCTGTTGCCTTTGATGAGTTTGGACCAAGAGAGCTTGGACGCTCGCTGCTGCCAGCTGGTGGTCATTAGCTCGCGTCCTATTACAGGGTTTATATGATACAGCTGAAGGTTACATTGTTGCTATAGGCAAGGTTACATTGGCTCAGATACATTGTAATCCGTGTGTACAATAAAACCAACAGAACACAACACCCCTCCCCCCTAGGACGAGACAAAGTCTCGAGCCCACACTTAAACACACTCCCCCCCCTTAGGAGACAAAGTCTCTCAGCCAAGATGGCTTATTTCGAACACGCTGGGGTCTCGATGCGGGCTGCCTCTCCCCGGGTTTGCTACCTTCTCTTTGTCCCCTGGTTTCCTGTCCTGTAATATGAGAGGGAGACTCGTTAGTGACTTTCCGCGGCTCCGCGGCGTTGTTGGGAGGTGTGCTCTTTCTTAGGGAGGAACCGGGGGCACTGGGGGCTAACGAAAAACCCCTCTTCTCGCTTGGATGGGTGGGGGAACACTCCTGAAAACCCCCCCGGCTTGCAAAATCAAACTCAAAATTACTATCGGGGGCAGCGGTCGCGAACTCCTCTCCCCCTTCCCCGGCCCCTGATAAAACTGGCGTATCAAAAGGATATGAGTCGGGGTCGCTGCTATCAAAGTGATATGAGTCGGGGCCGCTGCTTCTGCTTCCTTCCCCCCTTGTCTGGGACTGTGGTCCATTGCTGTCTCCCCCTTGGGTTACGCGGGTGGGGGAGAACCCTAACGCTGAATCCTGTTGCTGAGCTCCACTGACTGGCCCACTCACTCGGTGCCTCAGTTGGTCTGCGTGCCTCCTCCAGAGGAGGCCGGTGTTAGTCTCGACCCGGTACGATACTGGCCCCGTCTGTTCTACAACCTTCCCTGGTACCCAGGCCGGCCCTGCACTGGAATAGTTCCTGCAGTGAACAGGGTCCCCGGCGGCGAAACCTTTCGAGACTGTCAACCCTATGTTTTTCCCTTTATCCTCGACCCTCGTCGGGTCTAGCCTGGACAGGATCGTGGTCAATTTTCGCCGCATCAAGAGCTCCGCCGGCGAGTAGCCTGACGCTAAAGGGGTCACCCTATACGCTAAAAGGAACTGGCATACCTGGTGATTCAGGTCCCCCGGGCCCATGCGCCGCAGCGCGTCCTTTGTTGTACGCACTAGGCGTTCCACTTGGCCATTCGTGGCCGGGTGAAACGGTGCGGATGTGACATGCCGAATGGCGTTCGCCTCCATGAATGCTCCGAACTCAGCGGAGGTGAAACAACTAGCGTTATCGCTGACTAACGTGTCGGGTAAACCGAACGTGGAAAAGACTCTCCTTAGCCGGCTAATTGTCGTGGCGGAGGACGTGCTCTTTACTGGGATAACCTCCAGCCACTTGGAGAACGCATCTACCACCAGGAGAAACATGGTTCCTCGGAACGGGCCAGCGAAATCCACGTGCACCCTGGACCACGGCCCCCTTGCCGTGTCCCACTCCCTATGCGGCAGACGGGCCGCCTCAGGTCGGGATTCCTGGCAAGCCTCGCAAGTGCCGACCATGTGCTCAATGTCCGCGTCCAGCTGTGGCCACCAGAAGTAACTCCGGGCGAGCGCCTTTGAACGAACTATGCCCGGGTGGCTGACGTGCAGCAGCTCGAGCACCCTCGTCCGCAGGGGCGCAGGGACCACCACCCGTTGGCCCCACAGGAGGCACCCCCTCTCTAGGGACAACTCAAGCTTTTTCCTAAAGAATGGGTCGAACTCTGTACTCGGGGACGAAGCCGGCCACCCCTTCTGCACCCATGAACTAACTTTCTCCAGCGTCCTGTCCTTGCCTGTCGCCCTAGCAATGTCGGCTGGTACTATTGGGGGTGCGTCTAAAACCTCAATTAGCAACACCTGGCGGTCTCTTTCTGCTCTCGCCTTTTGGTCCGCCGACAAGGGCAGAGGGGATCTCGAGAGCGCATCAGCATGGCTGATCTCCTTTCCGGGCCTGTACTCCAACTCATGTTGGTACGCGTTGAGAAAAATAGCCCATCGCAGCATCCTCGGGGACAGGATCTGTGGCGTGGGCTTGCTTGCCGTGAAAATCCCTAACAGCGGCTTGTGATCGGTCACTATTTTGAACGGGCGGCCATACAAAAAATCGTGAAATTTTTTGGTCCCCGCTACTATTGCTAACGCTTCTCTGTCGGTTTGTGCGTAATTTCGCTCCGCTTGGGACAGGGACCTTGAGTAAAACGCTACCGGGGCCTCCCTTCCGTCCTCCAACACGTGGCAAAGCACCGCCCCCACCCCCACCGGGGATGCATCACAGACTAGGACCACTGGCCGTTTGGGGTCGAAGTGCGTCAGGATTGCCTCAGATGTTAGGAGTTGCTTTAGCTCCTTGAACGCCCTCTCGTGCTCGTCACCCCACATCCATGGTTCCTCCTTTTTAAGTAACCGATGGAGCGGTTCGGCCACGGACGCCTTCCGCGGGAGGAATGTATGGTAAAAATTGAGGAGCCCCAGGAAAGACTGCAGCTCGGTTTTGGATGTGGGGCGAGGGGCCTTTTTAATGGCTGCTACTTTGGATTTAGATGGCTTAATCCCCTCGGGTGTGATCCGGAACCCTAAAAACTCGACCTCGGTCTCGAAAAAAACACATTTGTCCTTCCTCAATCTCAGCCCCGCTTTCTCGAACACGGTCAGTACTTTGTCCAACCTTTTCGCCAGTTCAGCCTCACTCCCCCCTGTTATCAACACGTCATCAAAATAAGGCAACACCCCCTCCAGGCCCTTTAGGAGGCGTTCCACGAGCGATTGAAAAAGGCCGGGTGCCGAGTTCACGCCGAACTGTAACCGCGACACCTGGAACGCTCCCTTATGTGTAACTATCGTTTGTGCCGCGGCCGTGGCGGGGGTCACTGGAAGTTGCTGATAGGCTTGTGCCAAATCGAGTTTAGCGAAACACTTCCCCCCATTTAGTCTGGCCAAAAGGTGGCTGATCACTGGCACCGGGTATGCATTAGGGCGGATCGCCTTGTTAATTGTACACTTATAATCAGCGCAAATGCGCACCTCCCCGTTAGCCTTTAGAGCTGTTACAATTGGAGTTTCCCACTCCGCGGAATCAACAGGAATAAGAATCCCCTGGCCCACCAGTTTGTCCAGTTCCGCCTCTATCTTGTCCTTGAGTGCGAACGGCACCCTGCGTGGTTTGAGTCTTATCGGGCGGACCTCCGGGTCTATGTCGAAAGCTACAGGGGGTCCCTTGAACCTTCCGAGTCCTTTCTTAAAAACGTCGGGATGCGCATCGCAAACCGCTTGTATTGGGTCCCCCCCCACGGTATGCACTCCCCCTATGAACAAACCTAAGGGCTGAAACCACTGTGTCCCTAGGAGGCTACAGCTTCCCCCTTTGAGGACAACTAGGGGCAGTTCCGCAGAATGTCTCTTAAAATTGACCCGAAATTTCCCGACCCCCAACACCGGAATGCTGTTTCCCTGTACGTCCCGTAGTGTGGACCTCAACGCTTTAAGCTTGGGCCGCACGTGGGGGTCGATTTTCAGGAACTCTTTCTGGGGAATTATGGAATAGGAGGACCCCGAGTCAATTTCCATCTTAATAGGGGCCCCTTGTACTAATACCTCAACGAAGTAATGGGACTGTCCCGCGGACACGCTGAACACTGAGGCGTCGTCCTCGCTGCCGTCCGAGATGCGGCCCACGCCGTCCTGCTTCCTCGTGGTCTGGGCGCCATCTTTGGGCCTCGCTGGACGGTCCGGTCTGGCTGCGCGGTCTTGTGACTGCCTCCGGCCCTCTTTCCTCTTTCTGCACGCCTTGGCGATGTGCCCCCGACGGCCGCAGGTGTAACACTCGGCCTTCCTGAACGGGCATCTCGCGCGCTCGTGGGCCGCTCCGCAACCCTCGCAGCGTCGACCACCCTTCCGGACCTTCTGGACCTCCTCGCCGTCGCTGCCTTCCGTAGACGACTTTGAGGCCCGTCGAGTCGCGTGCACCGACTGCCCGGTCTTCCCGTGCACCGAATTTTCCGCCTTGCCGGCTCTAGGACGCCACTCACGCCACTGGTGCATCTCGTCCACTCCGGCATTCGTGGACTCTGCGGCTTCCGCGGCCTCTATGACCTCTGCCAGCGTGGGTGGCGGCTCCTTATTCATCAAGCTGCGCTGTACCTCCTTGTCTTTCAGGCCACACAACACGCCGTCCCTGAGGACCAACTCCAGGATATCGCCCCATTTACAGGGGGCGGCGGCTACCCTCATGGCGGCCACGAATGCCTCAACCGACTCATCCGGCGCTTGGACTCGCCTCCAAAACGCGCTCCGAGCGGGAAACATTGCCCTCGAGGGGCAGAACCGCTCTCGCAGCAGTTTCATGATGTCGCTCGCTTTAAAGTCGCTCACCTTCTTCGGAGCGATTATGCCCACCAGCGTCCGCTTGGTTTCCATCCCGAGCATTCTGGTGAGGATGGCCCTCTTCCTCTCCTCGTCTTCTCCTTTGACTCTGAGTTCCACCAGGGCCGCCTGGAAATCCATCTCAAGCAGCTCCCAGTCTTGCGGTTTGGTGATGTTGAAACCGCTCTGTGCCCTGGCTGTTCCGTGGGGATCCATTATCCCATCCTCGTCGCCAATTTGGTGTATGCAAACCAAGACACAGGACACAGCCTCGGGCTGGGTTAACTCAGGTTTATTGCATCGTGGGCAGAGGGAACATGAGGTAATGGCGGATCGATAGCTCTTTATATACAGCAGTAACACATTTGAACGTGGTGCCATGGTAGCCCATTGGCTACTGTCTGCGTGACGTCATTGCAGGTCACGCCCTTCTTGTCCAGGTGTAGGTGGTGGCGGGAAAACTTCCCGCGCTGTTGCCTTTGATGAGTTTGGACCAAGAGAGCTTGGACGCTCGCTGCTGCCAGCTGGTGGTCATTAGCTCGCGTCCTATTACAGGGTTTATATGATACAGCTGAAGGTTACATTGTTGCTATAGGCAAGGTTACATTGGCTCAGATACATTGTAATCCGTGTGTACAATAAAACCAACAGAACACAACAATTGCCATAAGTTAAGAAGTGACTAATAAGTATTTCTTATTACACACTAACTTACATGACTGGTAAGAGACAGCAAATGCTTATGCTGACTTCTTAATTTGTGCCAATTTGCTGTTGAAAATTATGCTAATGAAAGTGCATTGCCAGAAATAAGTAACAGGATTCTAGGCACTATTGTGGAAATGAGTTGCATAACTGCTAGCATGGATACATGGGGCTCCTGCTCTTTTCACTTTGGGGCCAAGGAATGTAGGTGGTTCTGTATCTCCTGAGAGGTTTTAAATGTGCACATTGGGTTGAAGACTATTAGACTACAGTTGAATGCTGTTGTAGTTGCTGCTCCCAACATCTTGCCCTTTAAAATGTAACAAAAGGCAACTGGAAAACATTTACAACAATACTAGATAGCACCTATGCATTGGGCTGCCACCCAAAACCAGAAAACCATAATCAATTTACAACTTCAATTTTGGAATGTTCTTATGCCTCCATTCCAAGAAGGTGCCAGACCAATTACATCCTAGGTCTCACTCCTGAAACATACACTCAGTGCTTAGATTATATTTTACACTTCAAAGAAATCCTTTTAGTGAATGTAACAAGAAAAGCTGAGATACATTGATCTTGACAGTTGGGAAAACAAAAAGAACTCACTGGATAGACAATATAGCACAGCTTGACAAGGCAAGAGGCAGCCAGAATGCTTGGAAACTACTGAAAAAACTTGAACAAAAATCCAAACAAAAGTACACTTTAAGCAAGTATAACCTCAAATCAAGTAGCACACCAACTGCTCTTGGCAGGGAAGACCAACCAATGCATTATAAAAATAAAACATCAAAAGAGTATTCACAGTGAATCCAATGAATTTTTTTACTGCCTTTATTTTGGTGGAACTAGAGGAAGCCATAAGAAGATGTAGGAGTGGCAAAGCGTGGGATTTGATGACATCTGGTTTGAACAAATTAAATATTTGGGGCAAAATATAAAGGAATGGCACCTTCAATTTTTTAATAACTGCTGGATGTGCAACAGATTCCAAGAATATGGCAGAAGACAAAAGTAATCACCGTGCTGAAACCAGACAAAGACTCATCAGATCCCAAAAACTATAGGCCAATGTTTGCCACTTCCATGAAATGTTTGAACAAAAGGTATTAAGCCATCTAGTTCCTACAATTTAACCTCTTCTAATTCCTGAATAGCCAGGCTTTAGGCTGGGCAAGAGCTGTACTGTGCAAATCTGAAATGTAATCCATGGTTTTGAACCAGATTAAAATAACTGATTCATCCAGCCCACGCTGCCCTTGTCGCTCCTGGAAGCAGAAGTAAAACGCGCCCGTATGGAGGAAGGGTTAACCAAGAAGAGTCTTAACCATATGGGCGTGTTTTACTTCCGCTTCCGGGAGCGACGAGGGCGGGCGGCACGGGCTGGATCAATCACAGCAAACCCATTAGTGTGGATTCGTGGGGGCTTGGGCTTCTGGGAATTGAAGTCCAAGAACATCTGGAGTGCCAAGGTTCACCATCACAGCCCTAACCCAACGTATTTGACCACCATTCTGGATTGACTTCTGACCTATAAAAAAACTTGTATAGCCAGAAACTTGCCACCAGAAATAACATACTAAGGAAGCTGGCTGGTTCAGATTGAGGTGTACATCCGGTGAATGTGAATGTGGAGAAATTATGTAAATGCAACATTTATGTGCATGCAGTTTATGTCCCACCACGTATACAAAAGAAGATCTAATACGCATACCTGTCAAGTTTTGGATTTGAAAATAAGGGAAATTTCAGCCACACCCCTCTGTGGGTGTGGCCAAATCTGTGGGCATGGCCAAATATAGCCATGTGACTTGCTGGGCTCTAGTCATGCCTGCCACATGGCCATGAAAATGTCTGCAAACACAGACAGCACTGGCTCTTTGGCTGTAAATGGAGATGAGCACTGCACCCTAGAGTTGGATACGACTGGCAGATTTTACTTTCTTAGGATCAAAGATCGCTGCAAATGGTGATTGCAACCATTTAATAAAAAGGCGACATGCTTGGGAAACAAGCTATGAGAAACCTGGAGAACATAGTTAAAAGTAGAGACATCACCTTGCAAACAAAAAATTGCATAGTCAAAGCAATTCAAGGTGCTGGTTTTGACCTTTAAAGCCCTATATGGTAGTGGGCCGGGTTACCTAAGAGACCGCATCGCCCTGAGGACGTCTGTCCGTCCAACCAGAGCGGACCGGAAGGGCTCTCTAATTGTTCCATCAGCCAGAGGGGCTCGCCTCTCTGGCACAAGGAAGAGAGCCTTCTCCGTGTCTGCGCCGGCCCTCTGGAACCTCCTGCCAACAGAGCTACGTCTCCAGACGGAATTGCTGCCTTTCAGAAAAGAACTTAAAACCTGGCTGGCGGGTCAAGTGTGGGGTGCAGGTGGAAGGGTAACCTCCATTGGGTGGTTGGTGTAGAAGAACTCTTCCCCATGGTGCCTTTGGATCCTGCAGCCCTTGTTTTTAGGGGGTGGGTAGTTTTAACTGTTTTTAACATGTGTTTTTTAATTTTTATTGTGAACCGCCCTGAGTTGGCTTTGGCCGAGTGAGCGGTATATAAATGTGACAATTAAATTAAAATTAAATTAAATTAAATTGTATTCCCGGTGGTAATGTATGGGTGTGAGAGCTGGACCATTAGGAAAGCTGAGTGCAGAAAAATAGATGCCTTTGAAATATAGTGTTAGAAATAGGTCAATCCTAGAAGAAATTAACCATGACTGCTCATTAAAGGTCAAATAGTAAAGATGACGCTAAAGTACTTTGGACATCAAATGAGAAGAGAGGATTCACTTGAGAAGGCCTTGATGCTGGGAAAAGTGGAGGACAAAAGAAGGGGGTGGCCAAAAATAAGATGGCTAGATGGTATTGTAGATGCAATGGGCACAAAGTTGTCTGGGCCAAATAACCCTTCTCCCATCTTCTTGGGGGACTTTTGTTTTGTTTTCTTTCTTGTTTACTCATTTTAATTATTTTTTTTCCTGGGAAGCAAAGTGCAGAATAGTAAACCAGCCCCCTAGGGTTGCCAACTGCTTGTAAGCAGTTTGGCTTTAATGAACTAGCCCTGCACATGGCTAGACACCCCCCCCCCCAAATTAGGGTGGAGGAGCAAGGGATTAATTCCCCCAAATTAACCAATCTATTTGTTCCTCACTGCAACCAATTGAAGCACCAACACCTGAGAATGTAGGATCCAGCTTAAGGAAGGGAATTAGTAAAGAAGTAAAAAGCTGTAGTTTCCAAGCCTCCCAGCAGCTGAGGAGTTAATCTCCCTCTAGATGGTTTGTTAGAAGGTGGGGTGCTCTCTCTCTCTCATATAGTGATAAAGCAACATCCCCCCTCCCAAGTTAACTCTAGAACAGAAAGGAAATCCTACAGGAGGCAGGGCAGAAACAGCTCAATAAACCATGAGAGTGAGAGAGAAGTCTCTACTCTACCCCAGACCAAGAGCTGATTTGCCCCTGCATATATGAAATATTGCTCATCTAGAGTAGATTCCCGTCCCATGGTGGCTCTAAGCAGCAGCAGCAAAAATGAAGCCTCCATGACCATGTGGCAGGGAGGGAAATGAAAGAGAAACTACAGAAGGCACCCACCACCTTCTCTCCCCTTCCACAAGCGAAAAGCCTGCCACACAGCGGCCTCTGGTGGCAGAAAAACATACTGCCGCTTCCCCTGTGAGGGCTTCGGTCAGGATTTTTTTTAAAAAATAAGGGATATTACGGGGAAATTAATAAAACGGGAAGGGGGTGGGAAGAGGGGTAAAATAAAGGATTTTCCCAGGAAAAACAGGATACTTGACAGGTATGCTAATACGTGGCTGACATAACACTAATGAAGTGGCCTGTTTCTAGTCAAAAACAGCCCAATTATTTCAACATTTGAATTTTTAACATTTTAATTGGTTTTCAATGCATTCCTATGGGAAACCGCATTGTGGTTAATGTATTTTGGTTTTCAATGCATTCCTATGGAAAATTTGGTTCAAGTAATTTTCACTGTAAGAAACGTCCCGGGAAACGCATTAATTATGTTAACCAAGGTTCCACTATACTTGTGAACTATATTGGTACCCAATGAAGGGTAGTAGATAGAGTAATGGACTAGGATTCAGGAGACCTGGGTCTGAATCCTCCCCCAGCCTTATAAACTCACTTGAAATGGCATGGGTAGAAACACTCTTTAAATGTCTCACCTTAAAAGCCCTGCGAGCGTTACCATAAGTCAGTTCCAGCTTGATGGCAAATAAAACAGTGGATTGTACTCCTCATTTCATGCATTAGTCTGCAGTTATGCATTTTTAACTCCCTTGATTCTTCTAACTTTCATTAAATTGTAAGAATTACAAGTGCTGCTTGAAGAAGAATGGAATTGTATGTGGTATATGTATTATTTAGCTTTGTGTAGCACCCTTTGAGTCATCAGAACAACTCGGTGTATTAACTGACAGGGCATTGCTATACTGCTCATACATATAAGTCTCACTTGGTTACTTCTAGCACAAGAAAAATTCCTCTCCCCTCATTTATGCAGTTTATATTCCCTTTTAAGATTCTTAGAGATCTTTGAAGAGTGAGAAATTTTCATCTGGATTCTACTGGGTGCAGTCATAAGGCAAGAGCATAGAGCCTTTATAGAGCAGTGTCAGCTGATTAGGAGATGTATTTCTGTGCTATTTCCATGAATGATTTTGCCTTTGATTTTAATGAATGTGTTAAATACAAACAAAAATTGACCATGTTGTTTTTTCTCCTCCTGACGACCTCCTTTCAAAAGAACTTTGCTCTCATCACTTACTCTTATTTAGATAATCAGATCAAGCCATGTTCAGCTTTCTTTATTAAAGGAGGTGGTGGTGGCGGCAAACAATACAGTAATTTCTTAATTCATTTAACAGCCACAGGTGTAAATTTAATGAAAGTCAGTGAGCATATTAAAGAAGCGACTGGTCGGAGAGGAAAGCCAGGAAGGGTTAGGCTAAATATATGAACTGTATTGTTTTACTGGATAGTTAGTAGAAGGGGGCACTAACTAATATGAAAGTAGAATTAAAGGGCTTTTCCATCCTTCTGCTGAGATTCCTCTTTCAGTATTTTGACCTAGGGCCTTCAGACTGGCGTAAGTAGGCAAACTTGATAAGTGTTTCCTTATTTTATTCAGGCATTGCCTTTAAGGGGATAGATGTAATTTACATAATGGGCAATGAGGTGATCTTCTTCATTCATATCAGAGTGTTGCACAATTACAGTAATACCTCATACAAAGTCCGCTTCATACAACATCAGATTCATACAACATCGCCTAATTCCTTGAAAAATGTTGCCTCATACAAAGTCGTGCGACTTTGTATGAGGCATTGGGTTTTCCCAGGTTGCATTGTGCCTGGGCAGTATAAAAGGCAGGACACATGTGTGCATTGCTCTTGTGGGTTTTGCATGAGGCAAAGAGTGTTTAGGAGTGGTTTTGAGCACGATTTTGGATTTTTTTGAATTTTTTCGTCAGAATGTTTAGAAGCATTCCTGGGATGTTTACAGCATTCTTCAGGTCCTTGGGCAATCAGGGTTGTTTGACAAGTTTTTCTAATGTTTTTAGCCTTTAGACAATGATTTATTAAAGTTCTGTCAGTTTCCTGTCTGTTTCCTTGACTTTGCTCTGAAGTCTGTGCTGTTACAGCACAATGTATCTCTATAGAAACGACGTTGTATGAGGCATCGCAGCAAGGATTTGGATGTTGTATGAGGCATCGTGGCTAGGATTTTGCATGCCTCATACAAAGTCCAAATCCGTATAAAGTCCAAACTTGTGGAACCAAGTTTGGACGTTGTATGAGGTATCACTGTAGAATAATATGACCAGAAGGGGGCTACTTCCATGATGCTATCTCACCCATTTATTAAATCTTCTTTTGTATACAGATTATCCCCCATACCTGCAGGTCCAGGTACACACAGTTTAAGTTATCTGCAGGTCTAAAAATATTTTTTTAAATAATCTGAACTACATACTATATATGGGGCATTACCAGAATTAGCCACAAGAGGCCACTGTCTACAATGCAGGGCTTGCTGTTATCAGCAGTTTCAAGTACAGTACAGTATCATGGTAGGTCTCAGAACATATCCTCTGGAGATATGAGGGGTGACCCATGGTGGGTCATAAATTGCATGCATATAAATGCTGTATTGAATGAATTTCACCACATTCACAGAAAATATATCCTGTACCCAATTGTCCCATTTTACTTGATTATTTTTGATCTTTTCATACTTGCAATGCTTTCTATTCTTCAATTAGGCTTCTTCTATGGTATGTTCCATGATACACAGAAGGGACGTAGAAGGAGAAGGGCATAGGACAGGGGTGCCCAAACTTTTCAGGCCAGGGTCCTGACCATGTACCTGGAGCATGGCATGTTTATGCATGTGTGGTGCAGACACTTATGTGCATGTGTGAAAGCAGCCATTTTGTGTTCTGGTTTGATGCAGGAAACAAAATGGCCACTTTCACACATGCACAGAAGTGTCCATATTTAGTTCTTGGTTTACGCAGATGCTTTTGTGCATGTGCAAAAGTGGACATTTTGTTCCCTGCACCAAACCAGGACACAAAATGGCTGCTTTCATGCATGAACAGAAGAGTATGTATTTACTTCCTGGTTTGTGTGGACACTTCTGCACATCTGCGAAAGTGGCCCTTTTGTTTTCTGCGCCAAATCAAAAAGTAAAATGGCCACTTTAGTGCATACGCAGAAGTACCCGTATTTACTTCTTGGTTTGGTGAGGGCATTGGGGGCTGGATGAAATGGCTTCGGGAACCGGGGCTCAGCCAGGCTCCGGGAGTGAAGACTTGTTTTTTTGTGGTATCCGCGCACACAATTGGTATACTGGCCCTGATAGAACCCCGGTGATGGGCGATCACCTTGTTGCCAGGGGTTCCTGAAGGGACAGAAATTGGGGGAGTGGAATATTAGATAGGGTTTAATTCACCTACAGCTGACCTGACAAACAGCTCGGACAATAGGAAGCTAATGACTAACTCGCTAGTCATGTAATAGGGAATCTCGCATCTGCGGATTACTCTAAGTCCTAAAACCAATACCAGCCACATGTTTACCCCAGATAGCTTGGAACAATGGAGTTCCCCTGTCATTGATTAAGTTAGTTAATTAACTCCCCTGAAGAGTTTCCCAATTAACTCGTGTAAACATGGCATGTGGATCCTGTCAGATCACAGTTCTTTTGCATGCAGCCTGTACATGATAAATACTGATGATTTTCCCTCATTAAATCACTGGTCTTTGCTCCATCTTGCCTCGTGTCTCATTGCGTGACCAGTCTCCTCCGGAACCCAACAGCAGCTTCGCAGCCCCGATCCAACAATTTTTAACAATTATTTTAAACTTTTATTCAGCATTTAAAGTGTTAACTTTTGACTTGAATCTCCCACACCGTCTCCCCCCATTGCTCTGAATTTTCTCTAATATTTTTTGTATGCAGTGCTGTTGAAGAATCTTTAGAAAGTACCTATTTATTTGAAGTTCTTTGATGCCTGATTGACTCAGTCAGGCTGGATACATTGTTACAACCATCCAGCCTTTGATGTCTTTTGAAGTGCCATATTTGGATCCCCATACCATATTTGGATTCCCATTCATGTAAGCTAGTAGGTTGTTTGAGGACTTCGGCACGATCGTCCGAGAGACTTTTCTGGTCTACCTTCCTTTACTTTTAAAAAATTATGTTCTTGAATGCGGGGTGGTCTACTCTGTTTGTCCCTTCTTATTTTAAAAAAATTCATTCTCAAAGTTGGAGCAGTCTACCTGCCTTTGAAATACCAGCCCTCGTTCTCGAAACAACCCCGGTCTACTTGGCTTTGATTTTAAAAAAATCTCGTCCGCTATCGAGGCCCAGACTACTGTGGTTTCTTTTACTGGTGGCTGTCTGCTTCCCTCAAGCCAGCATAGGTGCTTCCCTCAAGGTGCTTCCCTCAAGCCAGCATAGGTGCTCCATCCTTGGCCTCACTTCTCGAGCGGAGCCCCGGTTTACTCTCATTCAAGTGAATGGTATTTGCAGAGTTCAAAGGATCGCAATTGCAACCTTTTGACAAATTATTAAAAATGGATCTTTGCAGTTATTTACCTGCAAAGTTTTGTGAATGAGTGCGTGTTAGTGTGGTGCTTGGTGCGTCCGGAAGCCTAATCTTAAAGTGGAAGGAAAATAAAAATAAAGAGAGAAGTATCTTTGTTTGAAATAAAATAATAAAAGGGATAATTTTCAGAATTGGGGTGACACAGCCTCTAGACACCTGGATAGGACTCTGACTGCATCACTTGGATTACCACGGGCCGAGATGTATAGCTATCACCTGCATATTGATGATACCTCACCCCTTGGGAATGGATGATCTCCCTCAGAGGCTTTCAGCAGTACAATACATTCAGCAGTACAGAATATGAGGGAATAAAATACGCACAAACAAATGTACAGTTGAACTTATTGAGTAATTCTGGTGAACTAATATCTGCAATTCATTCTTAACAGTAAAATCATTGTTTAAAAGAAGGATTACAAGTGCAAATGGCATGAAATATGATTTAAAAAGATGAGGAGCAGTATGACCAAAACATGTAAAATCAAGGATTGTCAACTCCCATTGAATGGACGTGATTTGATGGCACCTGCTGGCAAGCAACTGGTTTGGTCAACCATGGTAAAGAGAGGAGCCAACATGTTGGCCCACCAGTCTGGAGATTGTTTGAGTAATTCTGGAGGAGCTGCATCAGGGCCAGGGGCTTTACAGGGCTTAAGTTGGGCAATTAGAGTTAGAATTTCTTCTGTGGTCACTGAGGGCCAAACTGGGAGATTTGCTACCATAGTTTCCTTGTGATGCGTATCCTCAATTCCATCCTCATAAAGGATGCTTAGATAGTAATGATACCAGGTGGAAGGGGAGATTGATGATATTAATGGTTGGTCTAATTGGGAGGTGCCAGATATTATGGACCAGAATTGTTTAGAGTTGTTGGAGATTGTAACCTGCACAAGATGTTCCCATTGCCTTTTTATAAAAGAAGCCTTTTTTATAACGTGGGGACATGGAAGCCTATTAAAACCTCCTTGGAGCCTACCACCTCCTCTGCCCCAACTCCTCCCTCCAGCTGTCCTGATGGGCAGGGGGCGGGACCACAGTGAAGACGCCAACCATCACAACTGCTGCGCCTCTGGCCCCGCTCCCACCTCCAGCCAGGACTTTAAAAGGCCATTGAGGTGACAGGCATTTTGCCCTCCCTCCAGCTGTCCTGACAGGGGGGGGCACAGCAAAGACGCCGACCACCACCGCTGCTGTGCCTCTGGCCCCGCCTCCCACCTCCGGCCAGGACTTTAAAAGGCCATTGAGGTGACAGGCATTTCGCCCTCCCACCAGCTGTCCTGATGGGCGGGGGGGGGACGTAGTGAAGACACCGACCATTGCCGCCGCTGCACCGCTGGCCCTGCCTTTCACCTCCTGCCTCCGGCCAGAACTGTGAAAGGCCGTTGAGGAAGTAGAACTTTTTGTTGTTTGTATTTTCATCTGCTGGAGGGTAGGAATGAATGCGTGTGAGAGCTGGTGTTGTCAGTTTGGTTGTATTGTAGTTTTGCTTTAGATTGCTTATATTGTGTTTTGCATTTGTTGTACCCTGTAATAGAGAATTTGCCATATTGTGGAGATTTTTATTGTAATTGTAATTTATTTGTACTTTTTTAAATTTACATTGTATTTTTGCCTTTTGTTACTTTAAATGCTGTAAACCGCCTTGAGTCTCCCATTGGGATGAGAAAAGCGGTATAGAAATAAAAACTCTATCTATCCTAGAATAAAAAATTGAGAAGAAATTGGAATATATGTATATTTACTTTCTTATCAAATTTAATATGCTGCCATAATATAAACAATACCGTTGAAATTTCGACATTTAGGGAACTGTACAGAGAAATCCTATGTATGTTTCCTGAGAAGTAGTACTTAATTAATTTAGTAGAGTTTATTCCCAAGGAAACAAAAAAGAAGCATGTTGTTGTTATGTGCTGTCAAGCTGTCTCCAGCTTATAGCGACCCTATGAATAAGAGATGTCTTGTCCTCAACAGCCCTCCTTAGCTCTTGCAAACTCATGTCTGTAGGTTTCTTTAGGGAATCATTACATCTCATATTCTGTCTTTCATTTTTCCTGTTGCTCTCAACCTTTCCCAGCAGTGTTGTCTTTTCCAAATAATCCTGTCTTCTCATGAAGCAGGATAGCCTCAGCTTTATCATGTTTGCCTCCAGAGGTTAATTTGCCCAGGGCCCACTTGTCCATCTTTTTGGCAGTTCAGGGTATCAGCAAACTCTCCTCCAGAACTATATTTCAAATGAGTCAATTATTTTCCTGTCATCTTTACTGTCCAGCTTTTACACCCATACAAGGTGATTGGGAATACAAGAGCATGAGCCATCTTGATCTTAGTCTCCAGTAATAATAACAATTTCATGTCAGAAATGATTCTGGGTTGAAAGGATTTTTGCTGGAGAAACTTCACTCAGGGGATGCCCAAATGAGACTCCTTTCATGTCCCCAAGATACATCGTTATATTTGATGACATTTTCTATTTTTTCATTGCTGCCCTTCTGTCGTCTTGTGACTTCTTGATTGCAGTCCCCATTTGGATTGATGATTGAGCTTATCTATACAAATTCTTTCATTATTTCAGTTCCTTCATTGCCCGTGCTAAAATTGCATAATTCTTCTGTAGTCATGATTTTTGTCTTCTTGATGTTCAAATACAGCCCAGCTTTGGCACTTTCTTAAATTATTGATGTTTCTTCTTCCAGATTTCACTTTCCATTGGAATCTAGTCTGGGTTTCCATATGAAATATTCTGCATGCAGATTGAACAGGTAAGGGGATAAAATGCACCCTTGTCTGACACCTCTGCCTATAGGAAACCATTCTCTCCATATTCTGTCATAAGTGTAGCTTCTTGTCAACAATACAACTTAAACATCATGACTATCAAGCATTTTTTGTAATATCACATTACAAAAAAATAATTTCAGAAACATTTCAAAAATTTCATAATTACAAAATATCAAATTGTCATAATACAAAACACTACAAAAATAATACACAGAAAAACATCATGCACTACATTACAAGCAATCTCCTATATTTAAACGTTGAAAGAAATTTCACTTATGTAAAGATTATACTTGATATAATAATCCTTCACACAAAATTTGAAGTGAGAATATCCCTTGTCTTATCTATTGCTTATGAGAGCAATATAAATACTGTATGTAACTTTTTTACATGCAAAGTATCTCTTTGCTGTGGCACTGGTTTCACTGGAAACCATACAGCAACTTAACAAAAGCAGAAAGGGAAAAATGACCTAGTTGGCATATACAGTATTGTATGTTACATGGCAGTGATGGCAAACCTTTTAAAGACCGAGTCCCCAAACTTTAACCCAAACCCCACTTATTTATTGCAAAGTGCCAACACAGCAACAGGGGAGGAAGGAAACGCTCCCATTGGGCTGCTGGACAGAGGGGCGGGGTGAACCCTGTGCTGGGGGAGGGAGGAAGCACACCCATTGAGCTGTTGGGCAGAGGGGCAGGTGAACGCTGTGCTGGGGGAGGGAGGAAGCGCATCCATTGGGCTGTTGGGCAGAGGGGCAGGTGAACTCTGTGCTGGGGGAGGGAGGAAGCACTCCCATTGAGCTGCTGGGCAGAGGGGTGGGACGTACTCTGTGCTGGGGTGACTGCATGGGTGCCCACAGAGAAGGCTCTGAGTGCCACCACTGGCACACATGTCATAGGTTCGCCATCACTGTTACTGTATATGGCATCAGATTTATTAATAATGATTATGTCTGTCATGTCAGTTCTGACTTATGGGTTTTCTAGGTAGAGAGAACTTAGAAGGAGATTACTATTCCCTTCTTCTGAGGATACTCTGAGCTGTGCAGTTTGCCCTGGCAATTCTTCCAGGAGGGCCAGTGGGGAATCGAACCGTCAACCTCTGACTCAGCAGTTAGACATCTAACTCACTGAGCCATCCAGTCAGTGTGGCATGAGTCTTAGTTCACTAGGAAATTATTGAGCAGTTAATATACTGCCATTATTCTGCTCTACATAACGTTAAAAAAGAGTACTGTTCAGATTCTTTTTGTTCAGGTGATGAAATATGAAACACGTCTGAGGTGCTGTGTGACTACCTTGGTGTTTTGTGGGAACTAGCCTTTCCCTTCTCTTTGTGTTTTAACTTCATCTGGTGGGTGGGGAAAGAAATTATGATACCTTTCTTCTGAGGCCTGTTTGCAACAATGGGTCTCCCCCCTCCCCTGTAATGGAGTTTTCTATCTCAGAAATGGGATGAACTGTTGTTGGTAAAGAAGAATGATTGAAGCTGATGGTGGACAATTGAATGCTGATGACTGGGGTGGGTGGGGAGAAAAGGCTTTGTCAACAGCAAGCTGGGCTGCTCTGCCTACAGATAGAAGTGGCAGTCTGCTTTGTGTTCTGCCTCATAATGGAAGAATGCGTTTTAGACAGGCACACACTGGGATTTAAAGGAAAGGGTAAGAAAAAGTAATTGTATATTTACTGACAGAAAATGTCTACAAGATGACAGATACTTAAGGTCACATCGGAAAGGAACTGATTACAGCCAAATGATTGCAGAAGCATTTGCAGACAAAAAAAATTACTAAGAAAATTCACTTTTTAAAAATACTGTACCTTCTTTTAGAGGTTGTAATTAGGTTAATTCCTAAAATGTTTCCTTCAAAGATGAAGACCTCCCACATCTTCTATTCTGTATAGTTTGTTCAGTACTTTACAAATGCTGTCCTTACCAAAAAGGTAGCTAATTACAACAATAAACAAATGAATGAATAAACAAATAAATGCTGCTGCTGCTGCTGCTGCACCATTGAGTCAATTCAGCCTCATCTTCCTGGGCAGATTTTCTGACAATTTCTGCCAGCATTGAGAAGATGGTGATCTTGCCTGTATCACCGAAGTATAGGTCAGGTAAAGGTAATGGTCTTATCCAACTCTAGGGTTCAGTGCTCATCTCTGTTTATAGCCAAAGAGTCAGTGCTGTCTGTATCTGCAGACAATTCTGTGGGCATGTGGTATGCATGCCTCAACACTGGAGTGAATGGAACACAGTTCACCTTCCCACTAAAGTGGTCCCTGTTTATCTACTTGCAATTTCTTGCTTTCAAATGGAAGTATAGAGTAAGAGGTTTAAGCCTCTTGTCCTAGTGGCCCAGATCAATATGATTATTTCCCTGCAGAAGAGTAATTAAATCCTTCTCAAGGTGATCCTGATTAAGATTGCTGGCACTGTATTACTAATTTATTGTTGTGTGTTGCCAAGTCACATCCAACTTGCAGCAACCTTTATGGGGTTTTCAAAGTATGTGAGATACATAAGGAATGTTTTTTTACCATTAACTCCCTTCCCCAATGGGTTTCTGTGGCTGAGCAGAGATTTGAAATGAGTTCTCTTCTGACACCCTGTTCACCACACCATGTTGGCTTTCATGATGCTAATAGCAGCTTTGAAACACCAATTTGTCCCCTCCACTTAACTAATAGCTCATTGATTGGACTGGGGTGGTGGCGGCGGCATCCAGACCTTTCTGGGACGGTGTGAGGGCATAGCTTTTGGGGTGCCCACCTGAGCAGTAAGTGAAATATTCAGTATCAAGGTAATGTTCACTTTTAATGTGGAAGCTCAAGAAGGAGGGGTGGGAACCATGCATATCCCCCCTCCCATTTTTAACACTAGGGACATTTTACTTCCTTGAAGCCTTCATAAAGTGTTCTTGACAGAGAATATGTGCATCTTTTGCAACAGCTAAGATGCAGAAATAAATTTGCTCATCTAAGAAAAGCAGTGATAGAAAAGGTTAAATGCCACATTGATGACAATAAACAATTATGGCTGTTTTATGCCTGCTGTAATTATTTTGAGTTGGTTCCAAACATGTACAGACAATTTTCTTCAATGCATAGTATTGGTTTCACTACGGACAGCAGAAAGTTATGGGAATGCCGTTAGATTCCCATTTATATGGAAACAAGCGCCCACCTCTGTGACTGCAGGTGTCAATTAGACACTAGGTATTACTGGATTGGCATTCTGCACCAAAGAACAAAGCAAGTAGAGGAACCAAGTGTGTACTGTTTTGGCAGCAATGTTCTAGCTTTTTCAATGATTCAGAGTGACAGAAGAATTCACATTAACTTGGAAGTACAAAATGGGATTGGAATTGAATATATTTCACAGATCATTTGTCACAGAACTTTGTTTCCTTCTCCCCCTCCAGACCTTGCTGCTGTGTTGTGCCACCTAGAGAATGACAGCTCTTCATCAAATGCCATGCATTTAAGTGGTTAGCAATTAATGACATATTCTCCCAAGCAGATTTGTTTAAAAGGCTGATTTCTGCATGAATTTTTAGTACTGTATATTGAATAGTTTCCTAAACCACACTGATGTAAGAAAAAAACAACTGAATTGACGTGAGGAAAATATCAAATTAGGAAGCCCTGATCCTGGCCTTTTGTACCATCACAGTGATTTTTGTGATGAACATCTCTGTTCTACAGTTGAATGTAGGTGTAACTGCATAGGAATGGAAGCAATTGTTAGCTTTTCTCCTATGCTATTCACAGAGCATGGGATCAAATAAGAAAGAAACACCCTTGAACTACAGCTCCATCAATGTCTTAAGCTGCCACTCTGGCTAGGAGATTCTGGGATTTGCGGTTGAAAAAAGTAACATTATTTTTCAAAATCTATACATAGCTCTGTAAAGCCAGGCAATAGTATTATGCCCATTTTACATATTTGATGAGGTATACTAGATGACAAGAGAATGGATTCTCTAAATGGGCGATAAGTCTGTTTGTGGCTAAATTAAGACCTGAACCTTCTGGATAATCTGCTTCATGTTCTTTTCCAAGCCACTTCTTAAACATCTTATCTGTATCTTTATTGAATCCAGAATATGGCCAAAGCATTTGAAGAAACTGGGAAGCTACATGTTTTACTTTAATTAATGTCTATGACATGTTAGGACAGTGGTGGTAAACCTTTTAGAGACTGTGTGCCCAAACAGAGGGGTAAGGTGAACCGCTGTGCTGAGGGGAGGGAGGAAGCTTCGTTCACATTGGGCTGCTGGGCAGAGAGGCAAAGCCAACTTCATGATGGGGTGACAGCGTGCATGCCCACTGAGAGGGTTCTGAGTGCTCCCTCTGTCATGCGTGCCATAGGTTTGCCACCATTGCCTTAGGATATGATCATTCAAACCCATCTGCTTCACTTTCCTAGGCGAGCAACTGTAAGCAATGGCAGCACATACACTGTATATGGCTGGAGGTAGGTTTTTCTGTCTCAGTAAAGTTGCTTTGTGTTTCATCATCATAAGCATAACTCTTCACTACACTCTGGCAATGAAAAAGCAGACAAGATCTAGTGGCGTTCTCAGAATCTACTCAGAATGAAGCCTCATTTTTTTCCAGCTGGCCTTAGTCATAGGTAAGTGTATGTAAGACTGCAGTTTTAATTACTTGTGCTTGAAATTGAAATTAGTGTATGGAATTTCAATCTCTCCTAGAAATGCAGAATGATTTCCAGTGACATATTTTCTGTTCTTGGATGCAATTTGAAATCCTTTCAAATGAATGAACTAATCATAGATTTAAGTTTAATGTTTTATTGGCTTGCATAAGCATATTTCTCCCCCTGCAGTATGGAGGCTTACAGGCAGCATTCTCATTTAATGGAGTCTTGCGGTTTTGTAGGACGTCTCCCACTCATCTTCTTCTTTTCCCTCCAGAACATCAATTAACTACAAAGAGATGAAACAACAGAAATGAGTCTATGAATCAATACCATGCAAGCTTAAATCTGGATTTTTCTAATCTGTCACATGAAAAAAGATGGTATCAATAACTAAAAGAGGCTCAAAATAAATCAGATTACCATAGCAATGCTGGTGTTAGATCTGTACTTGACATATTATGGGAGGAAGCACCCATCCTCAACGTAGCCTGATTGATCATTCTCCTTCATTAGACTAGGCCAGTTTCGGCTATGATATACTAAGTATAAGATTTTGTTAATTAAATTTTAGAAGAACTTGGCACATATTTTAAAATGTCTGTCTCCAGTTATGGATGCATAAGTAATTTGAATAATTTTCTATGCATAGCCAGAAGTCACTCATTATCTTAACCTATAAATCCAAGGGTTAACCGCTGGAACTGGCTATAGGTTGCTATGCCTCGCCCTACTTGCCTGCACTCACCCTTCGTGCACACGGCTGATCTGGGTACGCAGGTCAACGAAGGATTGAAAAAACCGGCAGTGGGGCAACAGCCCCACAAACGCAAAGAAAGGGAAACAACTTCACTTCCCAACATTCCTTGCGCCGAGCCGCGCCAGAGCCAATCAGGCTGAGAGGCTCTCGCACGGTGCAGCGTTCGGAAACGCGCCACAGCCAATCGAAAGAAAAGCATTTTCAAAAAACGCAGCACAAACACAAAGCAGCAACCCATAACTACAAGCCCCAGCGTCCTGCGTGCCATGAGCGCGCAGAGTGCTGAGGAAACCGGCGCCCGAAAAATGAAAAAGAAAAACAACTCATCGCCTCACAGCCAAGCACACACCAGCCGGATTTCTTTCCCTCACCCACGGCGCCTGAAGCTCTCGACTGGAGTTTCCCCTTTAATATCAGTGGATGGGGGTTGCGATCCCCCTCTCCGCTGGCTACCCTAGGGTTGGGAGGTTTGTGGGGACAAAAGGGATATATTGCCCCAACCCTTCTGGACCCACAGGAACAGGCAGAGTGGATCGATCCCCCACCCCCCTCCTTAAAACAACTCCGTCTTTTCTTCTCTTTAAAAACGGAGTTGTTTTAAGGAGGGGGGGTGGGGATTCGATCCAGTCTGCCTGATGTCCTGGGTCCAGAAGTGTTGGGGCAATATACCCCTTTTCTCCCCACAAACCTCCCAACCCTAGGGTAGCCAGCGGAGAGGGGGGTCACAACCCCCACCCACTGATATTAAAGGGGAAACCCGATCTACTTTCATGACTCCACACAAACAAAGCACCATAACACACTAAAGCCCCCCTCCCCACCACCTAGCCCACCCTTCCTAACCCATAATGACCATGCCCCCCCTCCCCACCACCGAGCCCACCCTTCCTAACCCCAACAACCACGCCCCCCCTCCCCACAACCTAGCCCACCTTTCCTAACCCCCAACGAAAAACAACTCACCGCCTCACAGCCAAGCAAACACCAGCTGGTTTTCTTTCCCTCACCAACAGCGCCTGAAGGTCCCGACTGGAGTTTCCCCTTTAACATCAGTGGGTGGGGGTTGCAATCCCCCTCTCCGCTGGCTACCCTAGGGTTGGGAGGTATGTGGGGAGAAAAGGGGTATATTGCCCCAACACTTCTGGAACCAAAAGATCAGGCAGAGTGGATCGATCCCACCCCTCCCCCTCCTTAAAACAACTCAGTCTTTTATTCTATTTAAAAACGGAGTGGTTTTAAGGAGGGGGGGATTTGATCCACTCTGCCTGATCTTTAGGTTCCAGAAGTGTTGGGGCAATATACCCCTTTTCTCCCCACAAACCTCCCAACCCTAGGGTAGCCAGCGGAGAGGGGGGTCACAACCCCCACCCACTGATATTAAAGGGGAAACCCGATCTACTTTCACGACTTCACACAATCAAAGCACCATAACACACTAAAGCCCCCCTCCCCACCACCGAGCCCACCCTTCCTAACCCCAACGACCATGCCCCCCCTAGCCCACCCTTCCTAACCCCCAATGACCATGCCCCCCTCCCCACTACCTAACCCACCCTTCCTAACCCCCAACGACCATGCCCCTCTCCCCACCACCTAGCCCACCCTTCCTAACCCCCAATGACCACGTCCCTTCCCCACCACCAAATAAATAAATATTTTTTTTAAAAAATTACTAAAAACAGTCAAACACATCCAAAAATACACAAAAACAAAAACACCAAAAACAATACGAAGTAAACAAAGACACAATAAAAAAAACAGACAAAAATACAAATTCCAACCCCCCCCCCGCACACACACACACACACAAAACAAAGAAAACAAGCAAACTTACCAAAAGATGTGCTACCTCCACCAGGACTGAAAAAGAAATGAATAAAGAAAGAGACTACTTACCAGAAGAAGCTCCACCCAGAGGCCAGGAGAGAAAAAAAGTCAAAATACAATAACTCCTACCAGCACCACCTGCTGGCCACAATAGTAAAAACAATTCAAAAACACACAACAGCTCCAAATAAAAGGCCACAAGAGTAAAAACAAATCAAAAACATAACACAAATTCACAATTTTACACAAAAGGTCACACCAATAAAAACAAGTAAAAAAAATTACACTAAAACATATGTCAATAAAATACAATAGAAACTTTTAAAAATCCTGTGCTGAGTTATAACTCAAATTTAAACTCTAAACATCTAAACACATTTTTAAAACATTGAATGTAAAAAACATTTACTTTTACATTATTAAAATTATGACCTACGGTACAACTAATTAAAAAAATTCAAAAAACTAAAACATTATTCACTTACATAAAACAATTTGAAAAAATTATATCATACTTTCTTCTTTTATTAATCCTCAAAAAAACCCCAAAAAAGCAGATCCCAGTTAATAACAGCCAAGCCAATTTTTTTTACATAAATAAACATTTAAAAAATTAAAATTACAGACTAAGCAATTTTTAAAAAACATTAACACAATTTAACCTTCCAACACAATTTAAAACTATTGCAAAAATAAAATTGGTTCATTTTTTATTAAAACACACGGAGAAAAAAGCCCGGCAACGCCGGGCAACCCTTGCTAGTTCATTATAATCTTGAGGTTAGTTTCATTTCCTCATACAGTACTTGATTTTACATGGGTTGAAGTCTCACTCTTTTCAGTGGGATGGTGTTCCATGATCATAGCCTTACTCACATACATTAACTACTGTGTATGTCGACAGTACATACATAGTTGAACAGTATCTATGTAGTACTACACACTGAACAGAAGAGACTTAATATTTGGTGGAAATGGACAGAACGTTATGGCTTCTCACCAAATTTCTTTGTGTTATATGCTATCAAGTTGCTTCTGACATATGGAGAGCATAATAGGACTTCCAAAGCATGTGAAATACTTAAAGAGCAGTTTTATCAGTGCTATCACTAGTGGATTTCCATGCCTGGATTTGAACACAGGGCTCCTGAGTCTCAGTCTACTGCCTTAATTACAATTGATGAGAAGCTGGGAAGAAGCAAAGCCATTGCATGATTAATGTAAACGCACATGCTATCTTGCTTTTATGGTGATACAGGTTTCAGTGCTTTCTGATTCCCCCCCCCCCCTGCATACATGTGATTAATCTCTGCAAAGGGTGTGAAAGTTACACACTTTCCCACCTCATCCTCTTCTCTTCCTCACATCGTAAGTCAGAAGTGACTTGATTGCATGCAATTATTATTGTGAGCTAGATAGCTCAGTAGTTATAGATATCGGGTTGTGGAGCCAGAGGTTGGGAATTTGAGTCTCTACTGTGTCTCCAGGGAGAAGAGCCAACTTGTGTAGCCATGGGCACTTTGCACAGTCCCAGGACACCCTCAGAAGAAGGGAATGGTAAGCAACTTCTGAAAAGGGTTGCTATAAACTGGAATTGACTTGATGGAATGGAATTATTTTATATATTCTGGAAACACCAAAGTATGGGAAAGTAACTTTTCAACAACCAGCACCTCACAGCTAGGGAGACCACTGGTTGATTATTCTGGGTACTGTAGTCCAAACAAACCACTTTTCCAAACTTTACTTATACATTAAGAATGTTGACAGCTGACCCTTCTGTTGTCTGTGAACAATGCTGGTAGGAATGAGGTTTATTATTTATGCTTTTTGGTAAGAAGCTTTATGAAGTTAGTGAGAATGACAGTGAGGCAATTCCTAGAAACAATGTACAGAGGGGATCCCCAAGGTGAAAGGGAGGTGGGTTTTGAGATTCCTATAGTACCGTTCTGAGTATCTGGTAATATATCTGTTAGGAATTCCTTCAGAGCATCTTGATATTTTTCCAGCTGTCTGGACTTCAGATGTATTCCGATTTCTACAGGCGCAATCAACTGTGAAAGAAAGCATGGTTAAAAAGCAAAGAAAACCAACATTATGACCAAATTGTGCATTGTACACATTGAAAGGAAAGGAATGCTGTTTGAGGCTACGGCACCACTGCAGGGCTGCTGTATTGGCATTTGTCAGGGTATTTAACATTGTATTTTTCTAATTTGTAACTTGTAATCTGTATATTTTGTATTGAAATTGTAACTGTATTTATTTTTGTTGCATTTGTAATATTGTATTTTCATACATTGTATATTGTATTTCTGTGTTGTAAGCTGCTCTGGGTGGTGCTCGCACCAGGAGAGTGGGGTATAAATAAAATTCCAATTCCAATTCCAAAGGAATAATTAGTTATTGCTAAAAGGGATGTCCTAATTCAGCATTTTAGCCTTTGATAATTTGACCTGTGGGATAGAGTTAAGCTGATTTTTGATAAGGCAATTGCAAAAGTCAATGGCAGTTGTTTCTGATCTTGACATCTTGACAATTTATTGACTTTTTGAAAGCTTAAGGCTGCAATCCAGTATACCATACGGTGGCAAAAATCAGTGGTGGATGGCAATTAATTTCATAGTCTTAAATTAAGACAAGGCAAGGATTTTTAGAGAAAAAAATAAAGGTCACCCTTGCTTGAAAGCCAGTCATATCCGACTCTAGAGTCCAGTGTTCATCTCTGTTTATATTTATTTATTTTTATATATTTATTTTGACTTATTTAACCGCCTCCTCGCCAAGGGGGCCGGGCAGTTTACAATGCAAGAAACCACATTGACATAAAAGCACTCCTAATACAATACACATAAATAAAATGTCATAAACCTCTAAAATCGAAATTTTAAAAAAAACTTAAAATCTCAATCTAAAAATCTAAAAGCTATATGGTAGAGTTGACTGATAATCATATGAGCTGGGGGCGGGGGGCGGGGGGAGGTCCAGTAGAAGCATCCCACATCTGCTGGGCCAACCATGTCTTTAAATCTATTCTAAAGGCCAACAATTCTGGTTGGAGGTGGAGGTCAGTCGGCAGGAGAATCCAAGGGGCTGGAGTGGCTACCAAAAAGACCCTCTGTCTAGTCTGGAGAGGCAAGCCTCTCCAGACATTGGTACATGTAGAGAGCCCCTGCGGTCCGCTCTAGTGGGATGGGCAGATATTCTTGGGTGACACGGTCTCTTAAGTAACCTGAAGCACTACCATGTAGTGCTTTAAAGGTCATAACCAGCACCTTGAATTGCACCCAGAGGCACACCAACAATCAATGCAGCTCCCACAACAAGGGTGCAGCATGGTCATAATGACCACACCCCATCACCATGCAGGCTGCTGCGTTTTGCACTAGTTGCAGCTTCCAAATGGTCATCAAGGGCAGCCCCATGTAGAGTGTGTTACAGTAATCTAACTGGGAGGTGGCTAGTTCATAGCCAAAGAGCCAGTGCTGTCTGTGTCTGCAGATGTTTCTGTGGACATGTGGTAGGAATGACTAGGCACTGGAGTGCACGGAACTCTGTTTACTTCCTACCAAAGTGGTACCTATTTATCTACTTGCAATTCCTTGCTTTTGAACTGCTAGGTTGGCAGGAGCTGGGGCAGAGACAGGCACTCACTCTGCCTGGCAGTACTTGTGTCTTGAGTACTTCTAGTTGTCAACTTCAGCGTCTTAACCACTAAGCCACCACAGCCTATTCAGAGAAGAACATTTATTTAATCCCATGATTGCAGAAAGCTCCAGTGAATGCCATGCCTGAGCAATCAAATGTCTTTCTGATGATCAATCACAAAACAAAGAAAGCTAAATAACAAAATAGTGAGATGAGAAAGCTCCTGTGGTGACTGTCTTTTGATCAAGTAAGGAGTTCTTGCTTTTAGCAATATGCTTCCTGGATCTTTTAGTCTGACCTTAAATTTTGTGGTTTTTGAGCATATGGATTATAGTTCCAGAATCCTCTACCTAGTCACTGACTGGCTGGTGGTTTCTGGGGCTTTAGCTCCTGTTGTGTCTTAAGCTTTAAAATGAAGAGTCCACGAGCGTTGATTCAAAACAACGATGCAACATTTTATTCACAACTCTTGGAACAATACTACATCTTAAATATGCATACGTTGGTTGCGCACATTCCGCTATTATGCTACCCGGAATTAGTTCTGCACCTGCGCCTACTGGAGGTAATCCACACGTGTGTGTGCCGTGCGAGCGTGCGAACCAAGTGCCAACGCCCTATTTGCAAGCAGCGCTTATATAGCATCCGAGCGACCGTTACCCAATGCTACAAGTTAGCAACCTTTTTGGACAACCTTAATTACCCAATCAGTAACGCTAGACTTAAGCAATGACGAATCCCTGCTAGGATCCAAAATAGTGACCAATCAGGTATTACCCATTTGCATAAGAGCATGCCTTGAAACGGGGAAGGTGCGCCAAAATTACTTTTAACTAGAATGGCGCGAATCACCATTTTAACAAGCAATAATAAGTAATGATAATAATACTAATAATTATCTCAATACACAACAACTACCCAAATTAATGTTTCTCTATTTGCTAAAAACAAGGAGCACAGCATCAGGATGGTATAGTGGGCATAAATTTGGCCATGAACCCAAGCCCTTTGTGCCAGATTTTGAGCTTTGTCTGATGCCTCCTTCTCTGTTGCTCTTAGTAAAGCAGTGACCACTTCCTATGATTCTGTGAAGGTAAAATAAAAAGGATGTTAGATCAGGAGGAAAGCTTGCAGGTAATAACTATGTCGGCGAGTGGGTGAGAACAGTTCCTATGACAGTTTCAATGCACACATATATCTGTATGGAACACCTGTCAAAATGTGTTTTAACTCCTTAAATTAACCAATTTAGTAAGCAGGCTTGGTTAAGAGGCATCACTTATCAACATTTCTGCTGTATACAATACAAAACGACAAGATGCATCATCATTTGTATGTAGAAATCTACAATGGGTTTGTGGTAAAGTCAATGCAATTGAAGGAGCTTTAGAAAACCTGTTGATCACACCAATATAAGCAGGGCATGTGTTTTCAGGCAGCCATGCTATTATCTCGGATATCCTATTGAACCCCTTCTCTTCCCCCTTGTAGTCAGTCATTTTGTGGTAACTCCGTCCTCATGAGCTGTTTTGAGGGGTTTCCTCCCTTGGTTTTTTACACTGGAATATGAGGACGAGATAGGTGTTGTTAACGATGGGGCGAGATTTCTAATAACTTTGACACCATCTCATGTTTCATTTAGAATGCTTAGTGTTGTTTTATGTGGAGAAGTAGGTTTTATTTCTGTGATTAGTTTAGCCTAATGAACTTTTTGTTGTTAAGACTCTGAATCAAATGGAAATTGAACTTCATACGAATGAAATAGGAAATGAATGCTCATATCTGATAGTGATTTTTTAAATAAGCTCTCATTGAGCTGTAGTACATTCTAGTATCGATAACACCATAATTCACTGTAACATTATTCTTTCCCCTGCAAAATCCTTTGGAGTTCTGACAGAGCTTGGAAGAGTTACTGCTTTGGACTGGAACTCCTGGAATCCTATAGCCAGCATGTTCCTGGCTTTGCTGGCTGGCTGAGAGATTGTAGACACTGTAGTTCAAATATTAATTTAATGAGCATGCAGGGCATTAGATGGCTGAGCTTCGCAAAGGAATAGTGTTGAGGAGGGGAAAAAACAACAAAGAGATCATCTACTGCAGGGGTAGGCAACCTATGGCCTGTGGGCCAAAATCAGCCCATGACACCAAGTCAACCAGCATGCACCCTTGCCCTCTCTTCAGCCACTGCTGCCAGAAATGGCCGTGGACTCATTTACAGCTGTTGTAAACACATTTATGACAGTTGTGGACTCATTTACGCCTGTTGTAATTGCATTTACAACAGCCATTAATGAGTCTGTGGCCAATTCGGCCAGCAGCGGTAGCTGGACCACGAGTCCGGCTCACAAACTGTTTGAGGGAGCATGACCCGGCCCCCAGCTTCAAAAGGTTGGCAACCCCTGATCTAGTGTCTGAGCCACTGCTCAGCACAAGCTGAGCAACACAGGGTACAGGTACAAAATACTTTATAGGTTGCCATCCATCCTCTTATTAAATATCCTCAGCAAAGATGAACCCACCACCTCTTTCACTATTAATTAGTCCTCATTGTATAGATATTTCTTCTGACGTTCAGCTGAATTCTGCTTCACTGCAGCATCTCTCCCCACACCTTAGAGAGATGTGAATTTCTTTCCTGTAGAAGCAAAACCCCAGGCCAAAGTGAATTAAAATGAGCTTGGCTTTTCATCAGTAGTTTGTATGCAGGTCACTCTCAGTCTTTGATTGTTGTATTAGGTGGATTGCTCTCCTGTATCCCCATCTACCATGTTCTACATAATCCAGAGCACCACTTACCTTAATAATCTGTCCTTCATCTTCTGAAAGTTCAGGGAACTCTCCGGTGTCTGATCTTTGCTGAACACTCAGGGATTTCTTCTGAGCTTGGTTTCTCTCTGTCTCCTAGAGTCATGCACAAGAAAATGGCACCTTTGGGCTAGTATGGCTAAGCTGCTTTTTCAAATGCGAAGATAAAAACATCTCATAGAATTTCCTTCAACAAAATCTGGTCAAAAATCCCCTTTGCAGCCATATCCCATGAATGTTTACTCGATAAACTCCACTGATTTTTTGCAATTTATTCTGCAGTGTGTAAGATTACAGCTTTAGCTGTATTTCATGTTTCAGCTAAGACCATATATTATCAGGGAAGTGTTAAGCTATGCTTAGACAGTTTTAAATGTTTAATTGACTTAGGTTCTATGGTCTTTTCTAATCTGTTGTTTAAAATATAAAGATAAAACAACAGATTTATGTTAATGTAATAGCAGAAATGAAGACCTAAAGTTTTGTATGTTTCAGGGGTGGTGAATCTTTGATTCTCTAAAGATTTCCCACCCCTGAATTTAAGAATTCCCAACCAGAGGTGTAGGATTATGGCAGATGTAGTTAAAAACATCTGGAAAGTCTAAAGATACCCCCCCCCCCACAGACTACAAAATTCCTTTGTTATACATACTGAGATAATTTCAGCATAATGGAAAGGAAAGACTGGACTAGTTGCAGTACAGAACTGTATGGTTGGAATAGTTGCAAAATGAAACATACAAACCAGCCCCAACAATTTCCAGGCTGTTAGATCACTCCAGTTTTAGGTGCTAGGTTTCTAACTGATATTTGGCCTTAGGTATGCCATCAGACAGCAATGAAATCAATTATTTTTATATGTCAAAGGCTAAAGTGCATATTGCAAGCAAGAAAACAAGTTCTTTCTCAGAATCTAGCATGCAGCCTGCCCACTTGTGTAACAATTTATGCCTAAAGGAATCATTATTCTCTCTTGTTTTGAGTTAATTTGGTGATACACATGGCTGCGTTTGTACAATGGCATTTTTGAAAGGAGACTGCAGGAACATAAAGACTTCTACTAGCCCTGTTGAAATAGGCAAGCATTTGTACTTCAGGACAGTTTTCAGGCCAGAATGCAAATATAGATTATTAACCAAAACTGAAATCAAAAATAATTTGAGCAATACAACCCCAGCTATTAACAACTTTTATTCGCAACAGCATTGTCCCTAACAGAGATAAAATGAAACTGAAAGACCAAGAAATAACATTGTTTGGTTGTGGGATTCTACGTTTCCAGCCGATGATGATGATGATAATATGGCATCACATCAGTTCTGATTTATGGCGACCCTGACCGGAGTTTTCAGCTTGCTCAGGATCATACTGGCTAGCCCTTCTTCTGCAAGGCACACTGTAGAACCAAATTCCCACACTCTGCCCTAATTCTCTGAGCTATCTAGCCAGCTCAGGTAAATTAAATTACAGTAGCAGAATTGTGAGCAAATAGAACCTCTCTGCATCTTCCCCATTCTGAGTGAGGAGGTTATCTCAGGGTGCATCTATAGAGTAGGGGAAATGCAAATGGATGTACTATGAAGTTGTACATAGGAATTCATATTCCCTAGGTGAATTTGCTTTAGCCAACCACACAGGAGTCAGCAGAGAGATGGGAACATATTGGCAATCAACACTGTTTTGCAGCTTGTTCATGAAGTTGTACTGTATCCAGAGTTACTTAACAAGCTGCAAACAAGGGCTTGCTGCCAATTTCCTCCTCTCCCTTTTTTGTTTTGGTTTCCTAGGTGTTCTAGCATACAAGTTCAGCCACCAAACCTTTAAAACACAAGATGGAAGAATGGGAGGTACAACCAGTCTGTGTAGACCAGGGGTGGCCAAATATGGCCCACCCTGCCCGCGCCACTCCTGGAAGTGGAAGCAAAACACATCCGCACAAGTGCAAAACACTGCCATAAATGCACTGATGGCTGTCATAAACACTTGTTGGTTAAGCAGATACGTTTACAACAGCCACGGGTGCATTTACAGCAGCATTTTGTGCATGCACAGGTGTGTTTTACTTCCACTTTTGGTGGGAGGAGCCACGTGACCGGCCTGCTGAACCACGTGACTGGCCCACGACCTGAAAAAATTTGCCACTCCTGGTGTAGACTTTGGGGCTGCACAAGGTACCAACTGGTCTGCTTAGAACATAGCAGATAAAAACAGGAATGTGCTGAAATATCTGTTTTGGCAAGCCATCCTTCAACTCAGACTGACTATATGCAACCTGCCTGCACTATCAGGGGCTGCACAGAAAATGAGGGTGGCTCTTGTGTCTCAAAGAACATGGCAGAACAAAATGGAGAGTGGGTACAGTGGGTTGGCTTTCTTGCATTGTGGTACCCTGTGAAATTCCACCTTTGAGAAGGGTGCCAGTTGTGTTATCATAATAAAACCTGTCATCCCAGATTGCCTGAAACCTTTCTGTGCCTCTTCCATTGGGAGAATGAGGTGACTTTGGGAAAAGCAAATTTAGAGATAGGGTGTGTGGAGATTTTTAAATTATTTATCTGATTGTCTTCTAGGAACTCTAACGCACCAGTACTGGCATCAAGCCCTAAACAACAACAACAAATAAACAGTTTGGAGTTGATGGGTGTTATGTTGGGAGGAACTAACACCCTCACAAGTGCACTTTTGCTTCCTCTCTCTCTCCACGTTGAACTAGGAAACTGGGGTGAGCTTGTTTGTGGTTACCATTTAGCCATGAAACCACGTGGGTCAAGCAATCATGTTCCTTGAATCTCTTTGATTGGAGGAAAATCTATGAATAGAGGAGAAGTATTCTGGGTTTATTTGCATTGACTTTTACATCGTGTAGTCAATGGAAAATAATATGAAGCTGACCATCTTAATCCCAGAGCATTTCCCATTTTATTTGTCAAATGTAGCCGGCCCTTCTCCAACCACTGCATTAGATGATAGATCCTTTTAGCTCAGTTTGATCTACCTTGGGCAGCACCAACCCTCTGGGTTTTCAGAGAGAAGGGTTTTCTGGGAGATGTTGGTGACTGGTCTTGGGACTTTTCGTAAGCAAAGTTTGTGCTTTTTATTTCATTTCCAGGAGGCTCACCTGCATTTTTCTGAAATCTTCCCAACTGTAGAGGGCAATGTACCCTTCACTCTGCTTAGGCAGCATAGCGACCATATACAGGAGCAGGAGAGTTGCCACCACTTTCCTTGGAACCATCCTAAAGCATGAGAAAAATGAATGAATGATAATAATAACAGTTATTATTAATAATAGCTGGATGGTAAAATTAACATGGAGGGCTTTGGTGTATGCAAACCAAGACACAGGACACAGCCTCGGGCTGGGTTAACTCAGGTTTATTGCATGGTGGTCAGAGGGAACATGAGGTAATGGCGGATCGATAGCTCTTTATATACAGCAGTAATACATTTGAACGTGGTGCCATGGTAGCCCATTGGCTACTGTCTGCGTGACGTCATTGCAGGTCACGCCCTTCTTGTCCAGGTGTAGGTGGTGGCGGGAAAACTTCCCGCGCTGTTGCCTTTGATGAGTTCGGACCAAGAGAGCTTGGACGCTCGCTGCTGCCAGCTGGTGGTCATTAGCTCGCGTCCTATTACAGGGTTTATATGATACAGCTGAAGGTTACATTGTTGCTATAGGCAAGGTTACATTGGCTCAGATACATTGTAATCCATGTGTACAATAAAACCATCAGAACACAACACCCCTCCCCCCTAGGACGAGACAAGGTCTCGAGCCCACACTTAAACACACTCCCCCCCCTTAGGAGACAAAGTCTCTCAGCCAAGATGGCTTATTTCGAACACGCTGGGGTCTCGATGCGGGCTGCCTCTCCCCGGGTTTGCTACCTTCTCTTTGTCCCCTGGTTTCCTGTCCTGTAATATGAGAGGGAGACTCGTTAGTGATTTGCCGCGGCTCCGCGGCGTTGTTGGGAGGTGTGCTCTTTCTTAGGGAGGAACCGGGGGCACTGGGGGCTAACGAAAAACCCCTCTTCTCGCTTGGATGGGTGGGGGAACACTCCTGAAAACCCCCCCGGCTCGCAAAATCAAAATCAAAATCACAATCGGGGGCAGCGGTCGCGAACTCCTCTCCCCCTTCCCCGGCCCCTGATAAGACTGGCGTATCAAAAGGATATGAGTCGGGGCCGCTGCTACTGCTTCCTTCCCCCTTGCTTGGGACTGTCGTCCACTGCTGTCTCCCCCTTGGGCTAAGCGGGTGGGGGAGAACCCTAACGCTGAATCCTGTTGCTGAGCTCCACTGACTGGCCCACTCACTCGGTGCCTCAGTTGGTCAGCGTGCCTCCTCCAGAGGAGGCCGGTGGTCGTCTCGACCCGGTACGACACTGGCCCCGTCTGTTCTACAACCGTCCCTGGCACCCAGGCTGGCCCCGCGCTGGAATAGTTCCTGCAGTGAACAGGGTCACCAGCGGCGAAACCTTTCGAGACTGCCAACCCTACGTTTTTCCCTTTATCCTCGACTCTCGTCGGGTCTAGTCTGGACAGGATCGTGGTCAGTTTTCGCCGCATCAAGAGCTCTGCCGGCGAGTAGCCTGACGCTAAGGGGGTTACCCTATACGCTAAGAGGAACTGGCATACTTGGTGATTCAGGTCCCCCGGGCCCATGCGCCGCAGCGCGTCCTTTGTTGTACGCACTAGTCGTTCCACTTGGCCATTCGTGGCCGGGTGAAACGGTGCGGATGTGACATGCCGAATGGCGTTTGCCTCCATGAAGGCTCCGAACTCAGCGGAGGTGAAACAACTAGCGTTATCGCTGACTAAAGTGTCGGGTAAACCGAACGTGGAAAAGACTCTCCTTAGCCGGCTAATAGTCGTGGCGGAGGACGTGCTCTTTACTGGGATAACCTCCAGCCACTTGGAGAACGCATCTACCACCAGGAGAAACATGGTTCCTCGGAACGGGCCAGCGAAATCCACGTGCACTCTGGACCACGGCCCCCTTGCTGTGTCCCACTCCCTATGCGGGAGACGGGCCGCCTCAGGTCGGGATCCCTGGCAAGCCTCGCAAGTGCCGACCATGTGCTCAATGTCCGCGTCCATCTGTGGCCACCAGAAGTAACTCCGGGCTAGCGCCTTTGAACGAACTATGCCCGGGTGGCTGACGTGCAGCAGTTCGAGCACCCTCGTCCGCAGGGGCGCAGGGACCACCACCCGTTGGCCCCACAGAAGGCACCCCCTCTCTAGGGACAACTCCAGCTTTTTCCTAAAGAATGGGTCGAACTCTGTACTCGGGGACGAAGCCGGCCACCCCTTCTGCACCCATGAACTAACTTTCTCCAGCGTCCTGTCCTTGCCTGTCGCCCTAGCAATGTCGGCTGGTACTAGTGGGGGTCCGTCTAAAACCTCAATTAGCAACACCTGGCGGTCTCTTTCTGCTCTCGCCTTTTGGTCCGCCGACAAGGGCAGAGGGGATCTCGAAAGCGCATCAGCATGGCTGATCTCCTTTCCGGGCCTGTACTCCAACTCATGTTGGTACGCGTTGAGGAAAATAGCCCATCGCAGCATTCTCGGGGACAGGATCTGTGGCGTGGGCTTGCTTGCCGTGAAAATCCCTAACAGCGGCTTGTGATCGGTCACGATTTTGAACGGGCGGCCATACAAAAAATCGTGAAATTTTTTGGTCCCCGCTACTATTGCTAACGCTTCCCTGTCGGTTTGTGCGTAATTTCGCTCCGCTTGGGACAGGGACCTTGAGTAAAACGCTACCGGGGCCTCCCTTCCGTCCTCCAACACGTGGCAAAGCACCGCCCCCACCCCCACCGGGGATGCATCACAGACTAGGACCACTGGCCGTTTGGGGTCGAAGTGCGTCAGGATTGCCTCAGATGTTAGGAGTTGCTTTAGCTCCTTGAACGCCCTCTCGTGCTCGTCACCCCACATCCATGGCTCCTCCTTTTTAAGTAACCGATGGAGCGGTTCGGCCACGGACGCCTTCCGCGGGAGGAATGTATGGTAAAAATTGAGGAGCCCCAGGAAAGACTGTAGCTCGGTTTTGGATGTGGGGCGAGGGGCCTTTTTAATGGCTGCTACTTTGGATTTAGACGGCTTAATCCCCTCGGGTGTGATCCGGAACCCCAAAAACTCGACCTCGGTTTCGAAAAAAACACATTTGTCCTTCCTCAATCTCAGCCCCGCTTTCTCGAACACGGTCAGTACTTTGTCCAACCTTTTCGCCAGTTCAGCCTCACTCCCCCCTGTTATCAACACGTCATCAAAATAAGGCAACACCCCCTCCAGGCCCTTTAGGAGGCGTTCCACGAGCGATTGAAAAAGGCCGGGTGCCGAGTTCACGCCGAACTGTAACCGCGACACCTGGAACGCTCCCTTATGTGTAACTATCGTTTGTGCCGCGGCCGTGGCGGGGGTCACTGGAAGTTGCTGATAGGCTTGTGCCAAATCGAGTTTAGCGAAACACTTTCCCCCATTTAGCCTGGCCAAAAGGTGGCTGATCACTGGCACCGGGTATGCATTAGGGCGGATCGCCTTGTTAATTGTACACTTATAATCAGCGCAAATGCGCACCTCCCCGTTAGCCTTTAGAGCCGTTACAATTGGAGTTTCCCACTCCGCGGAATCAACAGGAATAAGAATCCCCTGGCCCACCAGTTTGTCCAGTTCCGCCTCTATCTTGTCCTTGAGTGCGAACGGCACCCTGCGTGGTTTGAGTCTTATCGGGCGGACCTCCGGGTCTATGTCAAAAGCTACAGGGGGTCCCTTGAACTTTCCGAGTCCTTTCTTAAAAACGGCGGGATGCGCATCGCAAACCGCTTGTATTGGGTCCCCCCCACGGTATGCACCCCCCCTATGAACAAACCTAAGGGCTGAAACCACTGTGTCCCTAGGAGGCTACAGCTTCCCCCTTTGAGGACAACTAGGGGCAGTTCCGCAGAATGTCTCTTAAAATTGACCCGAAATTTCCCGACCCCCAACACCGGAATGCTGTTTCCCTGTACGTCCCGTAGTGTGGACCTCAACGCTTTAAGCTTGGGCCGCACGTGGGGGTCGATTTTCAGGAACTCTTTCTGGGGAATTATGGAATAGGAGGACCCCGAGTCAATTTCCATCTTAATAGGGGCCCCTTGTACTAATACCTCAACGAAGTAATGGGACTGTCCCGCGGACACGCTGAACACTGAGGCGTCGTCCTCGCTGCCGTCCGAGACGCGGCCCACGCCGTCCTGCTTCCTCGTGGTCTGGGCGCCATCTTTGGGCCTCGCTGGACGGTCCGGTCTGGCCGCGCGGTCTTGTGACTGCCTCCGGCCCTCTTTCCGCTTTCTGCACGCCTTGGCGATGTGCCCCCGACGGCCGCAGGTGTAACACTCGGCCTTCCTGAACGGGCATCTCGCGCGCTCGTGGGCCGCTCCGCAACCCTCGCAGCGTCGACCACCCTTCCGGACCTTCTGGACCTCCTCGCCGTCGCTGCCTTCCGTAGACGACTTTGAGGCCCGTCGAGTCGCGTGCACCGACTGTCCGGTCTTCCCGTGCACCGAATTTTCCGCCTTGCCGGCTCTAGGACGCCACTCACGCCACTGGTGCATCTCGTCCACTCCGGCATTCGTGGACTCTGCGGCTTCCGCGGCCTCTATGACCTCTGCCAGCGTGGGTGGCGGCTCCTTATTCATCAAGCTGCGCTGTACCTCCTTGTCTTTCAGGCCACACAACACGCCGTCCCTGAGGACCAACTCCAGGATATCGCCCCATTTACAGGGGGCGGCGGCTATCCTCATGGCGGCCACGAATGCCTCAACCGACTCATCCGGCGCTTGGACTCGCCTCCAAAACGCGCTCCGAGCGGGAAACATTGCCCTCGAGGGGCAGAACCGCTCTCGCAGCAGTTTCATGATGTCGCTCGCCTTAAAGTCGCTCACCTTCTTCGGAGCGATTATGCCCACCAGCGTCCGCTTGGTTTCCATCCCGAGCATTCTGGTGAGGATGGCCCTCTTTCTCTCCTCGTCTTCTCCTTTGACTCTGAGTTCCACCAGGGCCGCCTGGAAATCCATCTCAAGCAGCTCCCAGTCTTGCGGTTTGGTGATGTTGAAACCGCTCTGTGCCCTGGCTGTTCCGTGGGGATCCATAATCCCATCCTCGTCGCCAATTTGGTGTATGCAAACCAAGACACAGGACACAGCCTCGGGCTGGGTTAACTCAGGTTTATTGCATGGTGGTCAGAGGGAACATGAGGTAATGGCGGATCGATAGCTCTTTATATACAGCAGTAATACATTTGAACGTGGTGCCATGGTAGCCCATTGGCTACTGTCTGCGTGACGTCATTGCAGGTCACGCCCTTCTTGTCCAGGTGTAGGTGGTGGCGGGAAAACTTCCCGCGCTGTTGCCTTTGATGAGTTCGGACCAAGAGAGCTTGGACGCTCGCTGCTGCCAGCTGGTGGTCATTAGCTCGCGTCCTATTACAGGGTTTATATGATACAGCTGAAGGTTACATTGTTGCTATAGGCAAGGTTACATTGGCTCAGATACATTGTAATCCATGTGTACAATAAAACCATCAGAACACAACAAGGGCCATGGTGGCTTAGTGGTTAAAACACTGAGCTTGATGAACAGAAAGAAGGTCAGCAGGTCAGCAGTTTGAAATCCGAATGCTGCACAACTGAGTGAGCACCCATCATCTGCCCCAGCTCATGCCAACCTAGTAGTATGAAAACAAGAAATTGCTAGTAGATAAATAAGTACTGCTTTGGTGGTAACAGTAACAACATTCCATGCTATACCTGTCAAGTTTTGGATTTGAAGATAAGGGAAATTTCCTGGCCGAAATGGGAGACTTGACAGCTATGCTTATCCTGTGCAGCCCTCCAGTGCATTAGGGAATTGCTGTCTGACTGATACGGGAGGACAGCGGGAAAGAGGGTAAAATACGGGAGTTTCCTGGCCAATATGGGAGACTTGACAGCTATGCATTCCATGCACTCCATAGCAGTCATGCCTGCTATGTGACTACAGAAACATCAGTACCAGCTATTTGGCTGTAACACTGCTCTTCCGAGTTGGACATGACTGGCTTTTGAGCACGGGAGACCTTTACCTTTACTAAAAGTAACATAAAGTTTTTAATAGATTTGCCAGTGAGCACAGTTCATATGTGTATAATTATTTCCCCACTATAGTAATGTAAAGACTAGAAATGTTATAAGTCACTGTTAAGCAGTCTCTAACTAGTGCTATTTAAAAAAGCCCTATCAGGTGATGGTTGACTGCAAAAAGTTGGTCTTAGGCGTTGGAAATAACACCTGCCATTCATTTCAAGGTATACTTTTCAAAGAATTCAAGTTTCCATGCCCCTTTCCTGCCACTATTCTTGTTATATAGACTTGTTCTGAGTACTTAATGCCTGGAAGATAAGCAGCCACTGAGAAGAGAAAGGTCATGTTGTGTGGTTAGGTACATTAAAAAGGGGAAGATGTCTTTCCAGATGCACCTTCACTCTTTGAGTATCTCACTTCCAGTAAGCAAGATCATAAGTAATATTATATTCATTCCAAATGTGTGCAGTTCAGTCTATAAATTGCATATATATCAATGTTTTTAGCTGACTAGCTGAATAACTAAAACCTGCTTATCCATCATCAGCTGCCACATCATATTTTGATTTATTTAGAGGGTGCTTTTTATGCTTTAAATAAGCAGCCAGTTCCTTGGTTTAGTTTTTAGAACCAATAATACAAAATGTTTGCTTCCAAGTTGAGAGCCAGCAATGACCTCCCAAAGTGCAACTGGATTTCTTTCTGAGCACTGGGGAACAGGATTCTCTGAGTTGAGATTGCAGTTAGGGAATTCCACACACTGGTTTCTTTGAGCCACTGATTTACTAACAATCTCTGTCCTCCCTTATTTTTAGAGGACACTTTTCATGTTATGTACAGTAGAACCTCGGATAAAGTCCAATCTCTATTCCACAACTTTGGACTTTATCTGATTTTGGATTTTATCCGAATCAAATGGGCGATGCATTGGATAACGTCCAAAAATGGACTTTATCCAAGGTTTCTATACCAAATACCTTGGATAACATCCATTTTTAGCGGTTTTGGACTTTATGCAATGCATCACGTGTGCATGAAAACTGTGTCTTTATCCGAATCAGACTTTATCTGAGGTACCACTGTACTTTGTTGAGATACTCCTGCTTCTCCTTTCTGGAGCCGCATCACAATGCAGAGGAATTCTGGGTGCACATCTGACAGGGTCCTTCCTACAACTTGGAAAGTTACTTTTCAGAGTACCTGCTAGGTGTGAGAGGTAGACTTGAAAAAGTAACATTTCTAAGCTTTGCTAGTGAGATATTCATGTCAGCTCCAATGAGCTTTCTGTTACTTACTAAAATTGCATTGCCTGGTAGAACATGCAATAACTTTCTGCATATTCAGGGAATGATGGATAAGGATAGAGATATCAGCCTTCAAAGAAACTGATTTCTGCCATTACTTTCACAGATTTTTGCATCACGGGGCTCCTGAGAATTTCTAGGGAAGAACAAAGATTGGTTTGAAAACTGCAGTTCTGTGTTACAGAAAAACCTGTACATATTTAAGGTCAGAAACTGACATTAGATGTAACATAAAGAAAGAAGGTCTTAAATAATTAGAATACAGAATTCTCTCACTTCTGGGATTTTACAAATTACATTGCTTTGTTTCGTTATTAGTCTGCATGACTCAAACATGTGATCCCTTTTAAATCTAATTTAAATCTGATTTCACAAACACTGCATCTGGAAGAACTACCTTAGTCCTTTCTCCACAACTCCACTGTACCTTATCTCTGATTGTGAGCTATCTCATTTTTTTAAATATTTTTATTGATTTTCTTAAAATACATACATAAAACAAAACATACGTTTCAACAAACAATTAACATATAACCCACACCATCAAACCTCCCCCCAATTCACACTCCCACACCCTGTGCTAAACAAGGTGAAAATTGTCAATCCTGATTCCAAACCAATATTTACAAATTGGTCCAGAATTTACTTTCTTCCTGTACCGGCTTTATTCCATCATTGCCCGACAAACCATATTCAACCCAAGATTTCCAAATTTGCCAAAATATATTACTTTTAACTTCTCCTCTTTCCACTTTCATTTCTGACGTTAATTTATCATTTAAAGCCAGCCGCCATATCTTTTTATACCATCTACCTCTACTTATATTGAACTTATTCTTCCACTCCATGGCAATTATCTGCCTTGTGGCTGATAGTATAATTGCCAATAACTCTCTTTTATTGTCTTCCACCTTTATATCTTCACACAGCCCCAATAAGGCTATTTTTGGATTTAATACAATTCTTTTCCCAAATATGTTTCCTATCTCTTGTTCAACCATCTTCCAACATTACTGTGTGTATTCACAGCTCCACCACATGTGTATATAGGTGCCCACCTCTTTGTTACATCTTCAACACCTATTTGAACTTGTTTTATTTATATGATGCAGGATAATTGGGGTCATATACCACTATCTCTAATATCTATTTCTGGCAAGACATTTTTTACAGTTTGGCCTATCTTTGGGCTTGGGTGTGTTGTTTTTCCCCTCTACCCCCACTCCAATCCCACCCACCCTAATTACCTTCTGTGCTTGCTTTGCAAACCGGAATTGGGGAGCTATTTCAAACTTGACTTCCAGTTCTTCTTTGGTATATAAACACAGGATGTTGTCCCATAGTTTGGAGAGACAAACAATAGTTTGCCAAACCAGCTGGTTCTATCCAGAACCAGAAAACTGAATGGACCAAGATTAAGATGAAGGTGACAATGGATACTTATGTTACATTGTCTTGAGATAACAGTAGGGCTTAGAGGCCTTAGCTGTGCTTTCTTCTCTAGCTAGCAGACTACACTCCTTTCCTCCAGCTGATATAAAAAATGAAGGGGTCTTTTTCGATTCCATTTCTTATGGTTGAATAGCACTACAGACTTGTTACAAAGAATTTATTTACTTCATTTATAACCAAGTCTACAGGAATTTAAATGGCTTCTCAGTGTTGCTAGGAACAAAGTCTTCATAAACACAATACATAGCTGTGTTTCAAAAATTTAGGCATTTTAGGAGAATATGCATGGGGTTTTGTGTTTTTCTTCTTTGCAGGCGCACCCCCCAATAAAGGACTCAGACACTGATAAAAGTGGATAACGGCATTGTGCCACATTTATTGATTCATGCCCTAGTCCGAATTATAAATTTCTATTGGTAATTGACCAATCATAATTCTTAAGGCAAGCAGGCCGAAGTAACACTGGTAAGGTACCACCCAAAATTGCAACGGCAATTTCATGGCTGCAATGGGGATTGCAGCCATGAAATAAAAAGGCGACTGATTCTTGGAAGACAAGCGATGAGAAACATGGGGAACATAGTGAAAAGCAGAGACATTACATTGCAAACAAAAATTAGAATAGTCAAAGCAATGGTTTTCCCAGTAGTAATGTATGGATGTGAGAGCTGGACAATTAGGAAGGCTGAACGCAGAAGAATAGATGCCTTTGAAATGTGGTGTTGGAGGAGGGTTTTGAGAGTCCCCTGGACAGCGAGGAGAACAAATAGGTCAATCTTAGAAGAAATTAACCCTGACTGCTCATTGGAAGGTCAAATAGTAAAGATGAAGCTAAAATACTTTGGACATCAAATGAGAAGGGAGGATTCACTTGAGAAGGCATTGATGTTGGGAAAGGTGGAGGGCAAAAGAAGAAGGGGGAGGCCAAGGATGAGATGGCTAGATGGTATTATAGACACAATGGGCACAGAGCTGGGAGGGTTGAGGGGGATGGTAGAGGACAGAGGCGCCTGGAGGAAAATGGTCCATGGGGTCGCAAAGGGTCGGAATCGACTGTGCGACTGAACAACAACAATCCATTTGTATCAATTTGTTTGTTGACAACAAACAAATTGTTGACCGTAGTCAATATCTAACTAATGACCCCACCCTCTGACGCGTATCCGTAAAATCACGGGGTGATGCATGATGTCTAGCTATAGCCATCACCCAGTCGCCTAGTTCGTCGTTGACCGGACAACGTTTAACCAACTTATGCCTGTCTAGTGTTGTCCAGTCAATTGCGAACTTGCCGGATACCTGTGGGTCATAATGTTTACCTTACCAGTGCTACCCGCCCATGTGACCAAAGTCAACAGCAGCAACAGAAAAAACCCCTATGTCAAACCATAGCAACAGTGTGGGATGGGCGAAAAAACCAGGACCCGGAAGCCAATATGGGTCCCAGCCAAAAATTCCCACCTGGCCCCGAAGCGACCAAAACATCACACTGTTAACTAGGGAGGGGGTGGAGGGGAAAAACTTCTCCGCTCTGTCGCTTCGCAAAATGGCAGCTTGGCTGCCTCGTGGCCACCCCTTTTATAAGGGAGCTGGCCACGCCCCTAACTACCCGGATGTCTTCGTCCGGTGGGGGGCCCCCCGCAAAGAGCGTGGCGGCCATTTCTGCACGCGCTTGCATTGCAGGCGCACCCCCCAATAAAGGACTCAGACACTGATAAAAGTGGATAACGGCATTGTGCCACATTTATTGATTCATGCCCTAGTCCGAATTATAAATTTCTATTGGTAATTGACCAATCATAATTCTTAAGGCAAGCAGGCCGAAGTAACACTGGTAAGGTACCACCCAAAATCGCCAACGGCAATTGCTACAATGTATCCATTTGTATCAATTTGTTTGTTGACAACAAACAAATTGTTGACCGTAGTCAATATCTAACTAATGACCCCACCCTCTGACTCGTATCCGTAAAATCACGGGGTGATGCATGCTGTCTAGCTATAGCCATCACCCAGTCGCCTAGTTCGTCGTTGACCGGACAACGTTTAACCAACTTATGTCTGTCTAGTGTTGTCCAGTCAATTGCGAACTTGCCGGATACCTGTGGGTCATAATGTTTACCTTACCAGTGCTACCCGCCACACGGAGGGGCTTCAAAGAAGGCTCGACGCCCCCCCAGACCATCAGCTCGGTCAACAGGCCTGCTTGCCAATCACCCATACCTCCTCGTGACAGATGGACCCCATCCCCTGCATACAAGTCATAATTTTGTAGGCTAATAGCGGGGTGACGACTGACCCTCCCCCAAGCCCTGTCGACAAGGAACTGCGCCACTGCCCTATTCACCATGCGTCTAGCGCGGTCAAGGGCCAGGAGGTCAACACCCCCTCTGTAGGAATGGCGCGGGACCATGTCCGACCAAACAAGGGTTGTGGCGGGCCAGACGTAATGCAGGTAGGCGAGGTCCTCGCAAATCGCATGCTTCAGCGATAAGCCGGTGACCTGGCCCAAATCATTGCCCCCCAGGTGTATGATCAGAATGTCAGGCGGGTCAGCATTCTGGCCTGAAAAAAGGAAAGGCAGCAGCTCCCGCCATAACATCCCGGGCTTACCATGCCATGTGAGACTTGCGTATGCACCCAGTCCCAGTCGGGGTCCCCACTCTGTCGCCGCAGCGTAACGCGCTGCCCTGTGCACGTAGCTATGGCCCACCAGCCATACTGTCACCGGTGTAATACGACACCCAGGGTCTGTAAAGAAAAATGAGGAAAAAAAGGTAAGGTGACTGAATTGGTACTCACGGCGGAAGTGGGCGCACATAAAACTGAAAACATTGCGAACCCCACCTTCCCATGCTGCGTATGTCAGCCCCGGAGTACCCAAAAGCAGCTGCGGTTGAGGCCGCCCCTATACGGAATGAATGGGTGCCATAGCGGGCACCTGGGAGGCCCACACTGGCCAGCGCTTTGCCCGTCACCTTCCAAAATTGAAATTTAGTAAGGGGAGACCCATCTTGGTGACAGAAAAACGGGCCATGGTGCGTGCCACACAGTGCAAGGAACTCCTGTAGGGCACCAACCGGACAGATGTCTGCCAAAGAACACCGTAGCAGCCGCACACCACTGCCTACACCATGCTGATCCGTCTTAGAGGAGCGTATCCTCAACTGAGCCCAGTCTTTGGCAACACAGACATCCTCGAGTTCCAGTGCCCTACGACTTGCATCCGCCTTAGACAGCATCACAAGCTCGCTGATGCGGAGCGCTCCAAAAAATGCCACCGTTGTGGCTGCATGAAATAGGGCTGCCTCATAAGTATCAAAACAGAGGCAAGGCCAGCCCCGGGCCAACTGGGTAAGAACCCCTGGGGAAATCGGGTGGCGGTCGTCCGGGCAACGCCCGCGCTCGCGCACCCACCCCTCCAAAACATGTCTCACACGGAAGTCAGAGGTGCTGTCCACATGACCTCCCACTTTGGCCATAAAAGCCAACGCTGAAAGCTTAGATGCTATGGTGCGAGGTGCAAGGCCCTGAGCATGCAGGTAAACCATGAACCGCAGAACATGGGTTACCGGGATTGGCCAGGTTCCTGGCAGTCCAAATTGGGTACAGAATGCCCTGAAAGAATTAATTGCGTGGTGATACGCCTTACGCGTGCGTGGCGCTAGCGACAGGCCAATCGCCCGGTTCACCTCTCCTTGCCAATGGTCCATATCTCCTCCGGGAGTGGCGAGGGAAATTCCTCCGCATCCGGGGCCAAGGCACGGAACCGGGAGATCTGTAGGCGGGACAAAGCGTCAGCAATATCATTATTAACCCCTGGGACGTGCCTGGCCCTGAACAGGACGTTGAGGCGCAGGCAGCGCAACACAAACTGGCGCACTAGGTCCATAACCCTGGGCGATTTAGAAGTCTGTGCATTGACAATGTGGACCACAGCCGCGTTGTCACACCAGAAATGCACGACCGAGTTGGCCCACTCCTCGCCCCATAGCATCAAAGCACCCAGGATAGGGAAAACTCCAGATATGTGAGATCACGCAGGCGACCCGTGCCTGCCCAGGCCGGTGGCCACCCACCATAGGCCCACTTCCCATTGAAGTACATCCCATAACCCAGGGATCCCGAGGCATCAGACTGAATCTGAAATTGAGGGGAAGCCAGGAGGTCATACCTCCAAAATGAGACCCCATTGAACTCCCTCAGGAACTGTAACCAGACAAGCATGTCTGCCCTGATACCCCGGGTAAGCCGAACCCTATGGTGAGGCCTGGATAATCCTGCCATGGCGTTGCACAAGCGCCGGGCAAAAGCCCTGCCCGGTGCGACCACCCTGCAAGCGAAATTAAGGTGACCATGTAGCACCTGCAGTTCTCTCAGTGATGCCTTGCGCTTGGCCAGCAAGTCCGAGATAAGGGCCACAATCCTTGACACCTTATCCCCGGTAACCTAGAAGCCTGCGCTATCGTGTCAATCTCCACCCCCAGGAAGACTAGCTGGGTAGATGGGCCCTCGGTCTTTTCGGGCGCTAAAGGGACACCGAGTTCCTCCATTAGCGTCTGAAATGTGTTGAGGAGACGTGTACACGTGTCCCAGCCCCGTTCACCCCCGAATAAAAAGTCATCCAGGTAATGGGCTACAGACCGGGACCCTGACCTGCGGACGAAAGCCCACTCTAGGAAGGTACTGAAACGCTCGAAAGCCGAGCATGATATGGAACAGCCAAAAGGCATGGCCTTATCAAAGTAATATTCGCCCCGAAATTTGAAACCCAGCAATTCAAAGTCGCCCGGGTGCACCGGCAAGAGGCGAAAAGCCGACTTAATGTCGCACTTAGCCAGCAGCGCACCCGGGCCACATGAGCGCACCATGCGCAGCGCGTGGTCAAAAGATGTATACCTGACTGAGCAAAGGTCATCAGGGATAGCATCATTGACCGATCGGCCGGCTGGATAGGACAAGTGATGGATAAGGCGAAACTCGCCTGGAGACTTTTTGGGAACCAAGCCCAGGGGCGATACCTTAAGGTTGGGGAACGGGGGTGCAGGGAAAGGGCCAGCGACCCTGTCCGCATCGACCTCCTTATTAATGCTGGCAGCAGCCACCTCCTCCCTCCCCCTAAGGGACAAAAGGTTGGGGGCATCCTGAGGGGACCTATCACCCATGAAAGGGATACGGAACCCCTGCCTAAAGTCCTGAAGGAGATAATCCGCATCCTCCCCTTTCGGGTACAATGTGAGCCAACGCTCCAACATGTCCACATTAATTGGGGAGGGAGCCTTTCGGTGAACCAGCTCCATCTGCGGCAGTCTTGCCAGCCCCCTGTCCGCCCCTCCCTCTGCCCTGCGTCCCTCCAGGCCTGGGTCAGGCAGAGGCTGCGTGGGGGCCCGCACAGGTGGGACACTCATGTCTGTACTTGCAATTCTTCCTATTGCAGGAACCATAGGACGAGAAAGTCTAGCACAGCAGGCGGGCTGGAACCCCCTGCCCCGCCACCTGGCGGGGAACCTGTGCTGGAGCCGCTCGCTGGACCCCATGTCCACAATGGTACCTTTCCCCTGGCGCGGGGCGTGTGGGCATCATGTACAGAAGCCAAAGCCTCTGGCATGGCTCATCCCACCTCATCTCAGGGTGCAGGGGAATCCGCATCCGGAATTCCTCGTCATAAGCCAACCACGACGGGCCCGGAAAGTCAACCATTGCCCGATAGATGTTGTCCAAATACTGGACCATCGGAATTGCCAAATCCGGCCGGGCCCTCAGGTACACCGCCATGTAGATGAGGTAAGCCGGCAGCCAGTTGGCCCACGTACGTGGAGGCTTGCAACGACGTGCCTGCTCCTTATCCTTCTCATCCTGCCCCTCCCTCTCTTCCTTGGTGGGCTCCCTGTTTAGGAGTGAGAAGATATCTACATACTCCCCCCGCCATATTTTCTCTTTGGTGGCCTGTGCCAAGTGGTCACCCAGTGGTAAGGAATACCCCGCTGTAGGCAAGGCCGAGACAGGCACAGCAGAAACTGCGGGCATCTGGAAAGGGGCTTGGACTAGCCCAGCCACCCCCAAAACATTCCACACAGGGTAGGAAACACCCCCCACCCCGGGGCCCTGGGTGTTAGTTGTCGTCGCCGGGTGGGGCGTCAGCGGCTGTACCGCCGCACCACCCGCGCGAGGCCAAGGCCATTGGAAAGCCCCCCCCAACATGGCCACGTGTGTAGGTGCACTAGTTTGGACCGCATACTCACATGCCGCACCCCCGCGGGCCGCCCCCACCGGGGGTTCCGGCCCACTGGGGGCGTCGGAGCTCACGACCGCCGTAGAGCTCGTCGCTGGGGCCTGACCCGCACTGGCCTGCTGGTTGGGGAGCTGCGAGGCAGTGGCCAAAGTCGCGCCACGCGCCTCAAGCAGCTCGACCCGTCCCGTCGCCTGCCGCTGCCCAGCAGACGACACGTCAAAATGAACCCCAAAGGGAGCCCCAGCGTGGCTGGCCCGAGCCAGGGAAGCCTCAAGGGCCGCAACGCGGGCCAGTAAGGCCTCCACACTGACGAGGGGCCAAGGGCCAGCCGGCCCGCCTGCTACAGGCGTGGGTACAGGTCCTTGTACCCCGGGGCCCGAATAGGGCCATGACCCCACACCCAGGCCCGGTAGGGCCGATGTAGGCACCTGCCAGGGAAGGGGACCACACCACCCCCCAAGGCTGGAAGGCCCCGGGGTGAGCTGCGCCCCTATAGAGGAAGGCCCAGTAGAATGGGAAGCACCAGGAGCGGTGTCCACCGCTTGCGGGCCGCGGGCCGCAGCCCTTGCTGGACCCATGCTTAGGTCCCCCGCCTCCGGCCAAGGGGGAATAGACCCCATCCCACCGATCCCGGTGGGTGCAGGCAAAGGCGGCTGCTGGGGAGGCGCAGCCGCGGTCCTCCGACCCGGATTGCGCCTCCGCACCGCGCGAGCCGCGCTCGCGGCCGCCTTCTTCTTCGAAGGCATCTCAGTCCAACCTATGGGAAGCCGAAAGAAGAAAATCAGCAGCCAAAAGGCTTCCCAGTCAAGTCAAAAGCTACGGAGGTAAGAGGGAAAAACTTCTCCGCTCCGTCGCTTCACAAAATGGCAGCTCGGCTGCCTCGTGGCCACCCCTTTTATAAGGGAGCTGGCCACGCCCCTAACTACCCGGATGTCTTCGTCCGGTGGGGGGCCCCCCGCAAAGAGCGTGGCGGCCATTTTGGCGCCGCGCTTGCATTCTTTACCGTCTGATGAGGAAAATCTTTTGATTGGTAGGAAAACAACTTACTTTACAGTTATTATTTTTAACATTTTTCTTTCCTCTGTTTAAGCGTCCCAGGGGAGGTGGTTGGTGTAAAAATCAGATAGCTATGTCACAATCTCATATCTTATAAGAGACCTATTAAATTCATCTGATCAATTCTCAAGGGTGTGCTGAGGTCTTTAATGAACCTTGATCAGCTGTAAAGAGCTGAGAAAATGGCTTGTCACTCCCACTGTATGGGAACCCAATTTTAAGGGGCTGCTGTAAACCAAATTTCATCTCGAATGGACAGCAATATCACATCACAAGGGGGGGATTTACGTTAACATTCAAGATCCCTTTTAATTATTAATTGCTCTTTCTTGAACAAATTTAATGAAGCGTGGTCCAAGTACTTAGAAGCTTTGCTCATTTTTATCCTTAGAGTTAATTAATTTTTTTAAAAGGGGCTATCAGCATTATTTAAGTATTGCTCTTGGGTCAGATTTCATTCCAAACTGAACTTTTATGTACTAATAAAATTGAGTAGAATCTGAAACCAATACTACACAGCACCTAAACACTAATTCTACTGGCACATTTATAGCCCAGATGTATTGCAGCATGGAGATGAAAAAAATTGCACATGATATCTGTCATATGGTACTAATGCTGTGCGCTTGATGGTGTTTGTGTGGGGAATTCTCTGCATGGTGGCTACATTACTGTAATTCATCCCAAACAGATAAGCATCAGTCATACCTAGGTACCTTGATACCACATCCATGCCACAAAAAAGCTGAAGTCTCAGGATTTTCCAGACAGTAAATGCAGAAAATACCTCACTGTGTTCTATTTATTGTTTTGGGGTGTTACTCAAGATCACAAATGGGAGCTGTGAAGTTTCTAATATGGATATGTAATAGGGATTGCTGTTCCAACCAGAACTGTCATTCATCTAGAGCAGTGGTGGAGAACCTATGGCACATATGCCAGAGGGGGCACTCGGAGCCCTTTCTTTGGGCATGTGTGCCATCGCCCCAGTACAGAGTTCACCCCTCTGCCCAGCAGCCCAATGAGAGTGCTTCTTCCCTCCCCCAGTACAGAGTTCACCCACCCATCTGCCCAGCAGCCCAATGGGAGTGCTTCCTCCCTCCCCTCAGCACAGAGTTTGACTGCCCCTCAGCCATGTGGACATGTCCTGTTGAGTTTGGGCACTCGGTCTCTAAAAGGTTTACCATCACTGATCTAGAGATCATTTGTCCAGATCAGGTATCCCAATATAACCAATAAAGAAGCATGCACGGTGTGGACAAAGTGGATAAGGAAAAACTGTTTTCCCTATCGCACAACACTAGAACTAGGGGACACTCCATGAAACTTTTGGGTACTAGTTCTCAAACAAATAAGAGAAAGTACTTTTTCACCCAGAGGATTACTGGTCTATGGAACTCCCTGCCAGAAGAAGTGGTGACAGCTGTCAGTCTTGACAGCTTTAAGAAAGGATTAGACAAGTTCATGGAGGACAAGGCTATCAATGGCTATAATTATGGCTACCTAAGGACAACCTCCGGGTTGGAGAGATAGGCAGGATATCTCTCAATGCCATTTCCAGGGAATCCTAAGCAGGTGAAGGCATCTCCTTGGGAATACCCTGAAGGAAATGGTGAGCCACTGTGTGAGACAGAATGCTGGACTGGATGGGCTGTGGCCTGTTCCAGCAAGGATGTTCTTATGTTCTTATGTTTATGTTCTTATGCTATTGTGTAAGCGATCTAGCAACTGTCATTGTACCTAATTTGGTTCTTGTTCCTTTCTGAGACCCAGACATAAAAGGTATAACAGAAACCAAAATAGAAGTATTGCTGCATCTTAAAGATTTATAAACTTGTTTTGGAATGAAAATTGTTATAGGAGGGTAAAAGAAATGGAACAGTTCTTATCCTTATTATTTCTGTAATACAAAGATGCCTGTTTCATCCAAAATCTCACTAGATTCCTTCTGGAACTGCATTTTACCTAGCAATCACATCAGAGAGTGAGGAATCTTTTTCAGCCCTAGGGCTACATTCAATTACATAGTAGTTTGCAGGGGATATACAGTACTTGGTTATTCCAAAATAGAGCATGGGTCCAAAAGGCAAAATGATGAAAAGAAATATGCCACAATAATTGAACTTAAAATATATATTTTTATTTCTGGGAAAGAAGCCTTCAGAGAAAACCTTACCTTTTTATATCAAGAATTGCATTGTCAATTCCAAGTTTTCATAAGCATGCAGTACTCTGAAGCAGTTTGCCATTTCCTTCAAGGCAACATAAGTTGGATCTGAACTGAACTTCCAACCTGTGGCTGTGCTGCCAGTCAGCCAACTCACTAAGTTATCTGAGCTAAAACTAGACAAAAGCTAGGAAACCACAAAATGATGGTGTCGTGGAGAAGGAAACATAGCCCTTTGGGAAATGACAGAGGGCCCAATTCTCCATCTGCACAATCTACAGTGAGCCCAATATTCCGTTCCTCTGAGTCTGATCTTAACTGGATATCCTATTCAGGATACAAAGACTTTGATCAATCTTTGTCCCAGCTGACTGAATGGAACTTATAGGGCCAATCCTCCCACTCCCCTGTGCAGGCTGAAATTTCCCCAGTAATAGTTCTCTGTTATGATTTGAAGCTGCTGTTCCAAGTCCTGCAGGTCTGGAGTTCTTATCCTGGAAGCAGCTGCTAAGTCCCACGTTAGAACCCTGGGGAAGGTTCTGGGCCATTGTAAGCTCCACCCGAAAACCCTGGGTGGCTTAGCCCAGTATTTCCCAACTATTGGTTTTTGGACTTCAATTCCCAGAAGCCGAAGTCAATCCCTCAAAACACTGATCAGCAGTGGGAATTGGCTTCTGGGAATTGAAGTCCCCCTGTGCGGCATGGGACATACATTGGAAATGATTGCTCTAGATCAGTGACGGTGAACCTTGGCACTCCATGTATTCTTGGACTTCAAATCCCATGAGCCTAAGTCAGCACTCTTGCTGATCAGGACTTCTGGGAATTGAAGTCCAAGAACACCTGGAGTGCCAAGGTTAGCCATCACTGCTCTAGAACTACTGAACTAAAGATTCATATATATTCAAATTTTAAATTTTATTTCTTAAATTTCAGTACAGCCCATCTGATCCATAAGTTGCTTTCTCATGCCTACGGCTTCTCTGCTCCAGATTGCTTTCCTCCAATTCCTGTTCTTTTCTTTGGGAAGGGCCATGACTCAGTGGAAATGAATTTGTTAGACATGCAGAAGTTCCTTCCCTAGGGCTCCCAACCATATTTACAAGGTCAAATACGGTAGTACCTCATACAACGTCCGCTTCATACAACATCGGATTCATACAACATCGCCTAATTCCTTGAAAAAAGTTGCCTCATACAAAGTCGTGTGACGTTGTATGAGGCATTGGGGTTTTCCCAGGTTGCATTGTGCCTGGGCAGTATAAAAGGCAGGACACATGCGTGCATTGCTCTTGTGGGTTTTGCATGAAGCAAAGAGTGTTTAGAAGTGGTTTTGAGCGCAATTTTGGATTTTTTGAATTTTTTCGTCAGAATTTTTAGAAGCATTCCTGGGATTTTTGCAGCATTCTTCAGGTTCTTGGACAATCAGGGTTGTTTGACAAGTTTTTGTAATGTTTTTAGCCTTTAGACAAAGATTTCTTAAAGTTCTGTCAGTTTCCTGTCTGTTTCCTTGACTTTGCCCTGAAGTCTGTGCTGTTACAGTACAATGTATCTCTATGGAAACAACGTTGTATGAAGCATTGTGGCAAGGATTTGGATGTTGTATGAGGCATCGTGGCTAGGATTTTGCATGCCTCATACAAAGTCCAAATCCGTATAAAGTCCAAACTTGTGGAACCAAGTTTGGATGTTGTATGAGGTATCACTGTACCTATTTGAAACCTTGTGGTCAAAAAACACCTGGAAAAACCAATGTTAAGAAGTAGTGCATAGAAAGCTTTATGTTTTAGCTGCATGTAGTGCCACATTTGTGCTTTACATCATTCCAGGGCTGCTTGAAGTTTGTTACAAATATAGGCATGCACCCTGAAGTAGCCAAATGCAAAAGACAGGACATTTACACTTTAATACTACATTTATGGACACTCTTGTTGGCACGTATAAAACCATAAAACCCACAAGTTTCAGGAAAGAGTTTGCATTTCTAGAAACTGCTTCCACTTTCCACTTTTCTTATGGAAATGTTAAAAATCTTGGAGCATCTGTACTTATATCTATATAACCAGGGGGAAAAAGCAGCAATTTGCTCATTTAATTCACTATTTTTGTTAGCGTAATTAGTGCATCCCACATCACATTTTCTACTAGAAGCACTAGAAAAAAGGTAGTACATCACTACTGAGGTTTGCTTTGCATTTGTTCTTTTATTAGCAAATCACTTACCAGCCCCATTATCTTTTCCTTACACTTAGGGCTTCCATCCTAGGTGGAACATTTTGAACAACATTAATTTGTTTCAAATTGTGGCCTTTGATAAAAAAACCCATTTTAGGTTGTTTTTCAGCTCCCATATTTTAGTTTTTTCCATAGAACTTGACAATTTAGAACTGTTATTTTGGCTGTTTTTGAATAGAATGTTGATGCGCTTTCTTTCTATTACATTGCACATTTGCCTATGAATCATTTTCACAGGCAGAATAGGCTAAGAGCAGATCAGAAAGCAAAAAGCATGCATGTTTCTGAAAGACTAAAATAAAATTTTGTTCTGAACTCGCATACAGACAAAAGCTTGATATTTTTCATCAGGTAGGTAGGTAGGTAAATAAGTAAGTAAGTAAGTAAGTAAGTAAGTAAGTAAGTAAGTAAGTAAGTAAGTAAGTAAGTAAGTAAGTAAGTAAGTAAGTAAGTAAGTAAGTAAGTAAGTAAGTAAGTAAGTAAGTAAAATCCCATTTCCTGATCAGCTGCCATGCCTTCAAATTGGTGCTAGGGTCATGACTGAATTCATGGATGCTATTTTTCTGCCCATGGCACCATAAGGCAGGTGCAGTGATGGTGAATCCTGGCACTCCAGCTGTTCTTGAACTTCAGTTCCCAGAAGCCCTGATCAGCAGGAGTACGGACTTGGGCTTCTGGGAATTGAAGTCCAAGAACAGCTGGAGTGCCAAGTTTTGCCATCACTGGCTTAGGGTGTGTCACTCATTTGCTGCAGGTTGAAGGGGTGCTACACAGGTCTTTATAACACAGTCTAGCCCTCTTTTTTGTACATTACCTTTGCATGACTATGTTTTGTGTTATTTTATTTATAATGCCAGCATAACACTGCAGTGCCCCAAACCTGGTACATCTTCCCCTTATTTTTCATTTGTCTTGATTTTAGTGTTCTATACAGGAAAAATCCCAGTATCCTCCTACGTCGTTCCTTTGATTGGTAAAACCACAGGATTGTAACATAATTATTGCTACAGTTTAATACTTGCCTAGGCAAACAGAGTGTTTTGCTATCATGAATTGGCTTTACTAGAGATGCCTTTTTTTAACCAAAAAGTTAAGAGCCAAAATTGGACATTTCTGAATCTTGATCCTTTCCTGTTAATAATAATAATTTCATGTCAGAAATTATTCTGGATTGAAATGATTTTTGCGGAGAAAACTCCACTCAAGGAACGCCCAAATGAGGCTCCTTTCCTATTGATCTGTTGTCATTGAACATGTCGATACAGAATGGGTGGAAAATGAAGTGTAGTGAACATTTTTTCTTTTGTTCAAACATTTGCTTTAGTCTCATTCTACCACCACCATCATTATATTAAGAAGGCATTGTATTTGTTAAAATGTTTGCTTGGTTTTTTCTTAAATATAGTAAAACCCTGACTTACGAATGCCTCGAGTTACATTAAATTTGACTTATGTAAGGATTCTTCGCTAAATGGTGTTCCGATTTATGTAAATGTCCCGATTTACATAATGTGATTTCCTATGGGTTTGCTTCGATTTACGTAAAAACCCAATTTATGTAAAAGGCTACGGAATAGACTTTTTACGCAAGTTGGGGTTTTACTGTATTCATAGGCTGCATTTTGGACCCAGTTTGTTACTGCTATTAATTACTGGTGCAATGGAGGCATACCTGGATATGCCATGACATGAGGAGAGGTACTTCAGCCCTTTGCCCCCATCCTAATCAGAATCCGCTTGCTCAGAATGCACTTGTTCATTTGAGTTTCTATTGCTATAGTAATATAGGTATGAAGACAAAGGCAGATTATCTTTGAAATTAATAAGGTGAAACACTCTCATTCATTGAGGCCCCCTAGATGTTTCATGCAACTGCTTCTTTGAGATATAACTCATCAGTTCTCAAATGCAGGTCCCCAGATAATGTTGAACTTCAGTTGAAGCATCCCTGACCATTGACTACATTGGTTGATTTTTCTGGAAGCTGAAACTTATACAGCAACATCTGGATACCAAACTCTGAGAACTACTCCTCTAACCCAGATGACATTTGGTTCTTAATCATGCCTGTTAGGGTTGCTCAATAGGATTAAACTGTGGTCACAGAGCTTTGATGAACCAACTGTATCAAGTTTATTGGAGAATGTGACAGGTGAAGAACCTCAAAGTCTTTCCTACTCCCTTAGCACTGTGCTACAAAGAAAGTGTTCTGTGCAACAAGACATAATCCACCTAATGAGAGATATGGCATTTGATTTGAGATTCCAAACATCATTTTTCCACTGAAGATCTATACTACATAGACAGAGATAGGTAGAATGCTTACCTTGTAAATGTGCTGTCACCCCTTAGTAGATCGGTGCTGTGGCGATTCCTCTTGTCTATTGTGTTTTTTCCTGCCTCACGGTGTGGCTTTTATATAACCCCTTCAAACACCAAATGACATCAAGAGTGAAAAAAAAAAATACTTCAGGCCCTTAAAAAGCCTAAGGTGACTGGATACGTAGGAATACAAAATGGCTTTCTTGCACATACCTCTCCTTGTTTGCTTAGGGATCTCAGTTTCCTAGAAGGGACACTTGTCTTGTTTCTTTCCATAAGACTCTGTGAACTGTGCTTTCTTCTTCATTCCCCTCTTTCTCCTTCAGTCTTTGTGGTAAACAAAAGTCCTATTTCTCTGTATAATTATTATTTCTGTACATATAATTATAGCTCTCTATATAATTATAATCTGGTCAATTCATCCCTAGATTAATTAATTAATTAACCCTAATTAATATATTCAATTCTCTATAATACAATCACAACGTCTTTCTTTATATACAGTAATCATAAACATATGTAGTAACAAGGATGAACAAAAATGTCAAGGTCTTTCTATCATGTTTGCACAATCTATATTTGTTATTCTTATAAAAGTAATAATAAACCTAAAGAATTTAGAGTCTGTCTTAGTGCCACATCATGAGGAATCAGTATGTAGCCTTGCTTGTGCTAAGTGGCACACCAGAATTCTTACTGGGATAACCTTGACACATTTCATGTGCTAGAACAGGGGTGGCCAACCTTTTCAAGCAATGGGCCGGACCACACCCACTGACACAGGTGAGTGGTCTGGAGGCATGATTCCTCCCGCTATTTCTGCCGCTTCCCGTGGTGGCGGGAGTGAGGGCAGCGTGTTTTCGTCACCTTTTCAGCTGTTTTTGCTGCATCTTTGCCGCTTCCAGCATGTTTTCAGCGCTTCTGGTGGTGGCGGCAATGGTGGGGGTCCTCACCATGGGCTGGATTAATTAGCGCTGTTGGTTGGATACAGCCCACAGCTGTTGGTTGGCCACCCTGCTCTAGAATACATTGTGAAAACTGTATCATGTGAATGTGCCTAGTTTACGCATGCAGACACAAATATCTGACACCCACTGACATGTATCAGAGTGTCAAACTGGGTTGTAGCTTCCTCAAAAAACTAAAGATTTAACTTTCAGAATCTCACTGTTTAATCTCATGTTAGTCTGTGACAGCATCTCAGAGAGTAAGCAATTAAGTAGACAATTTATTCTTAACAGCATAGTGAAAACGGAGAGCAGAATAGATTATCAGTGTTCTCCTCAGAGGAGAATGACCTCCAGATGAGACAAATGTATCAGGTAGTTTTGGGTAGTTCCTGAGAATTTGTGTTTGGAAACAGAAGCTTATCCTGGTGGCGCAGTAGTTAAATTGCTGTACTGCAGCCAAAGCATTGTGAGTTCAATCCTGACAGGGATCAAGGTTGACTCAGCCTTCCATCCTTCCTAGTTCGGTAAAAATAAGCACCTAGCAGGTTGGGGGCAAAATGCTAATTACCTTGTGAACCGCCCAGAGAGTGCACTAAGTACTATGGGGTGGAATATAAGTATTATTGCTCTTATTATTATTACATACATATAATTTGACACCTTAGTTTTCATGCCAAAATTCTGGGTTTTCCTTTGTGATGTATGCTAGGCTTCCATGAATTATACTAGTCATGCTTTTCAATTTCAAACTATTGTCTTGTGGGTTGGATATTTAGCATCTATCTTCGCTTCCGGGTTCTTATACAGCACAAATGTCTAAATGTTTATATGCAATTAGTGCATGCCAAATTCCACACCAACAGATGGTATATCCAAGTTTGTTTTGAAGCAAGTATTTTAGTGTTTTTCAGCCTGCATGGATTGAAGAAAATTATAGCTTTTAAATGTCTTCTATCATTTATCCATATTTTTTCATCATTACAGTAAATTAAGATGTCACACATTAATTATGTAAACACTGAGATTCTGAAAGTGAAATCTCTACCATTGTCACAAAGGATATCTCAGATTACTGGTATCATAGGATAAATCAAATCAAATCACTTTATTACAGTCATAGGATAAAATGAAAACAAATATCTTTCATTCAACATATGATGGGCAACCTTTTTAAATGTATTACTTTGCCTAGATGTAAACGTGACTTATTTTAATGGTTTCCTCTTAGCCCCCTTTTTATTACACATCTTACAAATGTGTCATAGACATTACTTATAGAAGGATAGTTCTTTTAGGGTTTGCATTTCATACACTCATTTTGAAGCTCTAGTGCTTGAAAATGTAATCCTCTTTCCTTATGAGAGGAGGTAGTCATAATAGTTACTAGCCAGGGTTAGCATCTCTCTAAATTGAAGTAGGCAAACATTCGAGAGTCTGGATTGGGCCAGTTTCACACCCTAAGGACGCAATATATACCACAATGAATTATGAAGAACAATAATATTTAAAAGGAAAAAAAACCAAACCAAACAAAAACAAGGTAAAGGTCACCCATGTTACAAAGCCAGTCGTATCCAACTCTAGGGTATGGTGTTCATCTCTGTTTACAGCCAAAGAGGCAGTGCTGTCTGTATCTGCATACACTTCCATGGTCATATGACAAGGATGATGAGACACTGGGGCACTGTTATCTTTTCACCAAAGTGGTGCCTATTTATCTACTTGCAATTTATTGCTTTTGAATTGCTAGACTGTCCACTTTCCAGTCATCGAGTTCAACATCATAACCACTAAACCACCACAGTCCTTCAGAAAACCCCACAAACAAACAACAAACCCAAAAATCCATAAATCCATTCTTCTTTTTTGAGAAAAAGCAGGGTGGCGAAGGATGGGGTGGATGGATGGAATTGTTGATGCAATGGGTGTAGATCTAGCCGGGCTGCAGAAGATGGTAGAGAACAGAGGAGCCTGGCGTGGTGTGGTCCATGGGGTCGCAAAGGTTCGGACTCAACTATGTCACTGAAAAACAACAAGAGTGGGTTGTAGGGTTAAATGAAGTAGAGTACTAACTTGCTACCATTTTAAAAGATGAAATGCTGCTCCCAGAGGCTCCTTTGCCACCCATTTCTGGTCTGAATCCTATTATGCAAGTAGGATTGCATGTGTTAAGTGGCATACATCTCAGAAGCTAATGTGGTTTAGATTTCTGATTGTGGAGCTAGAGGTTAGGAATTTGATTCCTTTCTATGCCTCCTGGGAGAAGAGCCAGACGGTGTAGCCTTTATAGAGCATCCTCAGCAGAAGGGAGGGTCAACCACTTCAAAGTATTGTCTACCTAGAAAACCATGGAAAGGGTTGTCATAAGTCAGAATCAACTTGACACCATATAATTATCAACTTTTAATTGCTGCTAGTTCCAGAGTCCACACCCTCACCAACGACTTCTCAGCAAGTGGCAGTTTGCCGCTGAGGTTTTTTCGTGTTCAGGGAAAGACGAAGCAGATGAGTGAAGTAGTGAAATTCAGCTCTTTATGAGTGGGGTTTGAACACAGTTTGGATGGGGCAAAACTCAGACTTATATACACTATGAACAGTAACAGTAACAATAATACAACAAGCCCATTGGCTAACAGAGTGTGCACATTTTCAATCCACTTATTTGCATAAGAATAGATACATGAGAAAAGATACATTCCGCTCTTGTCAGAAAACACAGTCAACATACATAACATTCTGCGTCCCTAGGTAAAAACAAAATCCTTTAACCAGGATGGTGGTCTAATTTCCCTTCTGGGTTGGACGCTTCGCTGAGCCGACGCAGGGGCTCATAGGATGGGCGACCTGACTGGAGTGAGGGATTGACTAGAGGGGGAGGATTGTAAACCCAAATTTAAGCCCCGTTTGTCAGATGGAGGAGCAGGGGAACGCTCAAAACCAAAATCTAATTCTGTGGATGAATAAGACAACTCAGGGTCCCTCCTGTGTGTACTAAGAGTGGAGAGCGACTCCAAGCAAAATTGGTCATCATCAATAAAGGAATCCAGAGTGCAAGGCTGGGACAGTGTAGGGGTACACCTGGCCAGAATAGGGTAGCATTCCACAAATTCCCCTTGAAAACAGTTCCTAGAAGACACTTCTGGGTCAATGTTGGCTGGCTGCTGACTATTACCTCTGCCCCCTGGGTTTAAACGGGTGGGAGCCAACCCTAGCGTTGCGTGTCTGTATTTGTCTTGTGGGTCCAGTACTCTGGGTCTCAATTGATCCGCGTGCCTCCTCCAGATCAGACCAGTGGCTGTTTCGATTCTGTAAGAAACAGGACCAGTCTGATCGATCACAAACCTGGGCACCCACGTAGGACCACCAGCTGCATAATTGCAGCAATGTACAGGGTCTCTGGATGAGAAACACTTCTGGTGTTGGATTGCTATAGCTATATTTGTGCCTTTGTCCTCTACCCTAGAGGGATCCAATCTGTCCAGCAAGGATGACAGTTTCCTTCTCTGGAGCAATTCAGCAGGGGACAGCCCTGAGGCAAGTGGGGTGAGCCTATATGTGAAAAGAAGCTGGCATAACTGGAGCTCCAAATCCCCTTCACCCATACGCCGAAGTGCGTCTTTAGTTGTGCGCACCTGCCGCTCTACCTGGCCATTGGTGGCTGGGTGGAATGGGGCGGCAGTGATGTGCCTAATTGCATTCCTTTCCATGAAGGATTGGAATTCTGCAGATGTGAACGTGGATGTGTTGTTGGACACCAGCACATCTGGAAGTCCAAATGCTGCAAACAGCCTTCTTAGGTGCATTATCATGGTAGTTGAAATGGTATTAGGCACCCTAAGCACTTCCAGCCACTTAGAGAATGAATCCACAACCAACAAAAATAGGGCACCCCTAAATGGACCTGCAAAATCTATGTGCAACCTGGACCACAGGCCCCGAGCAGAATCCCATTCCTGAGAGGGAAGGTGGGATTGCTCTGGGCGAGAGGATTGACAACTAGCATAAGTGCCAACCATTTGTTCTGTCTTGGTCCAGTTGAGGCCACCAAAAGTAGCTATGGGCAAGGGCTTTGGATCTGACAATTCCCGGGTGACTTGTGTGAAGTAGTTGTAAAACCTTTTTCCAGAGAGTGACAGGAATGACCACCCACTGGCCCCATAGAAGGCAACCTCGTTCCACTGACAGTTCCAAATGCTTGCTTGTGGTGGAATGTTCTGAATTCCTCGGCTAGAGGAGAGACAGGCCAGCCTTTTTGTACCCAAGACATTACTTTAGTCAATGTTACATCCTTGGCTGTAGCCTTGTCTATATCCGAGGGGACGACTGGGGGCGAGTCGAAAGCCTCAATCATAAGGACCTGGTGGTTGGTTTCAATCTTTCAATCGGCTTCCCTGACCCCTGGCAGTGGAGAACGTGACAGGGCATCAGCGTGGCTGATGTTTTTGCCGGGCCTGTGCACCAAAGTAAAATCGTATGCATTTAGGAAAATTGCCCAACGCAACATCGTTGGGGACAGAATTTGAGGCGTGGTCTTCCCGTTCACAAAGATTCCAAGGAGGGGCTTGTGGTCAGTTACGATGGTAAAAGGTCTTCCGTAAAGGTAATTGTGGAATTTCTTAGTGCCAGCCACAATTGCCAATGTCTCCCTATCTGTCTCAGCGTATTTTTTCTCAGGCTTTGAGAGTGAACGGGAATAGAATGCTACGGGGGCTTCCCTCCCGTCATTTAGTACATGGCATAACACAGCTCCCACCCCCACAGGGGATGCATCGCGCACAAGTACAACTTCCTTGTTAGGATCAAAATAAGTTAATACTGCATCCGAAGATAGCAGCCTTTTAACGCTTTCTCCTGGCAATGGCCCCAGTGCCAAACAGTATCTTTCTTAAGAAGCCGATGTAATGGTTCAGCAACTGAGGCTTTGCGATGGAGAAAAGCGTGATAGAAGTTTAACAATCCTATAAATGATTGCAATTCGGCTTTACATTTTTGGCCTGGGTGCATTTCTCACGGCCGCCACCTTGGAGTCAGAGGGCATGATACCTTGGGGTGTAATTCGGTGTGCCAAAAACACACATTTGTCTCTTCTGAGAAGTAGACCGGCCATCTCAAAATGTGAGAGGACTCGATCGAGCCCGGCCACTAGTTCGACTGTGTCCTTAGCGGTGATCAGGACATTGTCAAAATATTGCAGGACACCGAGTAAACCTTTTAAAATATGTTCTACAAGAGATTAAAATATTCCGGAGGTCGCATTCACCCTGAATTTTAGTCTAGTTACCTTAAATGCCCCCCTATGCATTACTATGGTCTCGGCTATGGCAGGAGCAGAAGACACAGTCAATTGTTGGTAAGCCTGGGCAAAGTCAAGTTTTGCGAAGCAATTTCCTCCATGCAAGGAGGCAAGAAGGTGGCTTACCACGGGCACAGGATATGCGTTTGGGCAAATAGCTTTATTGATGGTACACTTGTACCATCCTGACCTCCCCGTTACTTTTCAAAGCAGTACTATTGGTGTCTCCCACTCTGCGGAGTCCACTGGCACTAGGATGCCCTGCCCCACCAGTTTGTCCAGCTCGGCTTCTATCTTCTCCTTTAAAGCAAAGGTATCTGGCATGGCTTCATCTGGATGGGCCAGATGGTTGGGTCAAGCTCAAAGTCCACAGGGGGTCCTTTGTATAACCCTAAACCCTTTTTGAACACCTCAGGATGTGCAGCACAAATGTCCCGGATTGGATCAGCGTCTATTGCGTGAATGCCAGAAAGCCGGATTCCCAGGGGCCTAAACCATTGGGTCCCAATAAGACAGTTAGTGCCCTGCTTTACTACAACCAATGGCAAGGAGGTGCCAATGTTTTTGAATTTGACCAAGAAATTTCCAACCTCCAGGACCGGAATCTGGCAAACTTGCACATCCCGGAGGGAAGTTTTAAAAGATTTGAGCTTGGGCCGAGAGGCAGCGGGAATTCTCAAAAACTCCCACTGTGGGATTATGGAAAAGGTAGTACCTGAATCCACCTCCATCTTGAAGGGGACGTCCTGCAGGCTCAGGTCTGTGAAGAAATGCTCGCTGACGATGCTCACTTGGCACGGCTCAGGCTCTGGTGACACTTTGGCGATGGACGTTTTGTAGTGATGACTCTTCTTGGACTCAGGTCCTGGAGTTCTTTGCTTTCGCTGTCGGCATACTTTAGCAATCTGCCCTCGTCGCCCGCAGTTGTGGCATTCTGCGGTGTGGAAAGGGCACTTCCTGTGGTCATGCCGGGCTCCGCAGCCATCACAGTTGCAAAGGAATTTCTTCTCCCAATCGTCACGGTGCTCTCGGTGCTTTTGTCGGACCGCTCAGACTTCTCCCTCTGTGTCGCCGGACTCTGATGAAATGGTGGAACCAGGCGATGCTGAGGAGGATGAAGATGAATTTTGCCGAGCTTGCATAGCTGAGTCGGTGGCACTGGTGGTGGAGTGGCGATGCCAGAAAAGCTTGATGCCGGACCGTGCGGCCTCAGACACTACTGCCTTTTCTAGGACAGCCTTGAAAGTTAGTGTCTTCCTGATCATGAGGCAATATTGAGCATCTTTGTCCCTCATGCCGGCCAGCAGATGGTCCCAGAGTGCTTCTTCGGTGTTGTCCCACTTGCATGGGGCGGCAGCAATGCTCAGCACAGTGTCGTGGTCTGCAATGGATTCACCGGGTCGCTGCTCTCTTCTGTGGAAGGCCACCCTGGCCGGGAAAATCGAGATCTCTGGCTGCAGGTGCCTCCTCAGTGCGGACATGTTTTCTGTGAGCGGCACCACATCCACGTCCCTTGGGAGAATGAGGTGGGTTGCCAGCTCAAGCATCTCAGAACCGCACTGAGTGAGGAAACAGAAGCACTTCTGGTTTCCATCAGTGATCTTCTGCGAGGCCATTGCGTGGCGGAATCGGCGTTCGTATGTTGCCCATTTCTCTGGATGCGCTGGGTCAAATGAGCCAATGTTGCTGCCATGTGGGGATGCCATCCCATCCTCGTCGCCAGTTTCATGTTCAGGAAATGAAAAAGCAGACGAGTGAAGTAGTGAAATTCGGCTCTATATGAGTGGGGTTTGAAAACAGTTTGGATGGTGCAAAATTCGGACTTATATACATTATAAACAGTAACAGTAACAAGCCCATTGGCTAACAGAGTGTGCACATTTTCAATCCATTTATTTGCATAAGAATAGATACATGAGAAAAGATACATTCTGCTCCTGTCAGAAAACACAGTTAACATACATAACAGATTTACACAAGCATATTTAAGTAACAGGATTTTGTCCATTCTTTTTTTTTTTTGCTAAGGGGATAGTTAGAGACCTGGATGGGGCCTATGATGGCAGGATTCCTGTCCCACACTCTAAACATATCTTAGCTTTTATTTACAACTAGCATATTTTGCCTGGCAGTGCTGGGCTCTTTAAAATGGGTTTGGAAGGTTTTTATTTTATGTTTATGCAAATAAGATTAGTTTTTAATTGTGTTATTTTTAAAAAATAATAATGCCTGGGCTGTTATAAACTGTGATTTTTTATTTTTTGTTTTTTAAAAAGAGGAAAGGATGATATAATTTTTTTATAATTATTGTATTTAACCAAATAATGTGTTACTATGTGAATTTTTTAAAATAGTTGTACCTTGGATAATAATTTTTAAAATGTGTAAAAATATGTTTTTTTAAATCAATGTTTCTATACTGTGTTTAGATAATTTGTTTTTTTTTTGAGTGAAAACTTATTTCTTTTTTTGAATTATTTTTGGTTAGTGTGAATATTTTTGAATGTTTTGATAACTTATTTCAGTAATTTGGGAATTATTTGTAATTATTTTGAATATTTTTGAATGTTTTTTCTCTTGTGGCCTCTGGGTGTATTTTGATACAAAATACAAGAAAGTACAAGAAAATCTTGAATTTTACTATTTTTCTCTACTGTCCTCTGGGCGTCACTTCTTCCGGTAAGTAGTCTCTTTCTTTCCTCAGTTTAGTTCCGGTCGTCATGGAGTGAGGACGTCTCCTGGTAAGGTCTCTGGTTTTATTTTTTGGGGGGTTTGTTTTGGATTTGGGGGTGTCTGTGTGTTTTTTCTTGTATGTTTTTGGATGTTTTTGTGTTTCCTTTTTCTGTTTTTTATTTTTGGTTTTGATTATGTTTGACTGTTTTTGGATTGTATTTTTGGATGTTTTTGTGTTTACTTTTTCTGTTTTTATTTTGGTTTTTATTATTTTTGACTGTTTTTGGTTAGTAATGTTTTGTGTTGGGGTGGGGGTATTTCCGTGGGCCGGTCTCGGGGGCTGGACCGCAGAAATACCATCACCGCTTGATGCGGCGTTGAGGTGGTGGTATTTCTGTGGTCTGGCCTGGGTGGCCGGACCACGGAAATTGCCTTGCCGCTTGATGCGGCGTTGGGATGGGGTTTTCCCATGAGCCGGCCTTGGTGGTCGGACCACGGGAATCCCATCGCCGCTTGATGCGGCATGGGGGGGGAGGTATTTCCGTGGGCTGGCCTGGGTGGTCAGACCATGGAAATTGTATCGCCGCTTACATGCGGCATTGGGGTGGGGTTATTTCTGTGGGCCGGCCTGGGTGGCCGGACCATGGGAATTCCCATCGCCGCTTGATGTGGTGTTGGGGTGGGGGTATTTCTGTGGGCCGGCCTGGGTGGCCAGACCATGGGAATTCCATTGCCACTGTATGCGGTGGTGGTGGTGGTGGGGGTTTCGCGGCCTGCCTTTTTTTTTCTGCGCGCCGGCTGCCTCAGCGTTCTGTGTGCTCATGGTGCGCAGGATGCTGGGGCTTGTAGTTTGGCGTGTGCATTTTTGGCTTGTGCAGCGTTTTTTTTCTGTGGGTTTTATTTTGATTGGCTGCAGCGCGTTTCCGAACATTCCTTTTGCTCGCACCACTCAGCCTGATTGGCTCTGGTGTGGCGCGGCGCAAGAACGTTGGGAATTGAAGTTCCCTTTTTTTGTTTACGGCCGGGGGCCACCTGCCCCACTGGCGCAACATTTAACCCGACAGTTACCTGCAAACCCCAGTCGGGCGAGTGCACGGAAGCTCAGACAGGGCTAGTGGGCCCTGGCTAAACATTCTTTGTCACATTCCAACGGTTAACGCACCATTTTATAGGTATAGATTGTAGGAGTACTAGCTCAATGTCATGTGTGTTTTATTGTCTTCACCAGGTTAAAGCCTTTTATCGTCTGTTCCTCCTAATGATGCAGGTATTTATCCTGGATATTAAGACAAGTATCCAGTACTGGTTATCATGTCCACAAAGGCAGTTTCCACAAGTGCAAAAAGGTGCAGTATCATTTCTCTCCCTCCTTCAGCTCCCTCTCACTTTAATACCTCTCAAAATTTGCTCTGGAAGATTAGGAAAACTCTTCAAAGCAGGTTTTCAGTGCTGGAAGAGATTGTAGGGGTGGGATGGAGGTTGAGTTAAAATCCTAACACTATACTGCTAGCATTAAGGTACATTTGGCCCAAAGACCTGTTAGATTCTGGCTGTGGCGATTTCTATTAACAATTTTCCCTCAGTTTTTATGACTTGATGGCTGAAATCCTGTCAATGCATATGGGAAGCAAATGGTGCGTTGCTGACAATTGATTAGTCACCCTGGGATACTCGGGGACTTGTGGTGGGTGGCTTGGCACAAGCTTCAAAATCTCTGCAGGGACTGGTCAACTGCCAGTTAGAAGCCACAAAAAGTTACACGGGTTGCCTCCAGTATACATAACAAAGCAACAAGATTTCAGCCAATATTTGTTCCCCCTGTACTTTATATAAACTGCTCTGGTAGCCTGGTCGATTGCACAAAAACGTTGAATTAGGAACAACATCAATAGCAACAACATATAAATAGGCAATAGGCACCATCATTTCAAAAGATATTACTATGTTTGTCCTGAGAAGAAAAATAAATATATTTTTGAGGAAAAAAAATCAAAACTATCTTTACTAATGTGGGTGGATAAATAACAGCTGCAATATTTGCTAGCTGCGAGGCAGGGGTGCCCAAACTTTCTGGGCTGTGGGCCAGTTGCGTGGTTCAGGGGGCCGGTCACTATGGCCTGGTGGCTCCTGACGCCAATTCATCCAGCCCACAATGCCCTTGTCACTCCCAGAAGCAGAAGTAAAACATGTCCGTACAGGCACATTTTACTTCCTCTTCCGGGAGTGATGAGAGTGTTGTGCATCCAGCCCCCAGGCCATAGTTTGGGCACCTGCTGTGAGGAGTTTGTTAAATCTGGAACTCATGACCTCTCACATCTATATGTGAGCAGAAAAATCAGGGGAATTATTTCACTGGAAATTGTTCTGGGTGATTCCAACAATTTCTTGAGAGTGGGTCTCATGAGTAGCAGTGGCAGTAGAGTATAAAGGTTGTTTATTGTTTTTGTTGAACTATTTAACGGCCTAAGCACCAATTTGCATTTTTTGTAAAGCCTTCACTCTATTATCATTCTGGCACATTATGAAGGGAAATTGATGACTACTAGAAAAATAAAATACATTAAAACCCTGACTTACATATGCCTCGCGTTACATAAAATTTGACTTACATAATGATTTTGTGCTAAAACCATGTCCCGATTTACATGACTTCCTATGGGTTTGCTTTGAGTTATGAAAAAATTCATTTCCCTATGGGTTTGTTTCAATTTACATTAAAAAATTCATTTTTCCTACGGGTTTGCTTTGAGTTACAAAAAATAATAATTTTTCCTATGGGTTTGCTTCGAGTTACATAAAAAAACGATTTAAGGAAAAATGTACGGTACGGACTTTTTTTCATAAGTAGGGGTTTTACTGTAACTCAAAAGAAATGCTGGGTTGTATTTTGAGACAAGTCTGTAACTTCTTGAGGAAAAGAAAATTAAAACTAAGGGATGTTTTCAGAGAAATATCTTCTTTTGAAAAATCAGCTCACCTATAGTTCAGGTAGGTTTTAGTTCCTGATTTACCTGACAGGCTGCTTAATGAAGACATGTCCAACTGTGGAATTTGACCAGTGTTTTATTACCCTTTCCCAGCTATCATCCCAGTCAATAATGTTGTGGTTCATCAAAACATCTCTTCAAAATGTGCTGGTAGTTAAGGCAATCCCCAGAGCCCTTTCTATTTATTACAGTTTATCGTAAATCCTGTGAAGTTGATCACAGCTGTAAACCTCCAGGAGGGGTCAAATAGTGCTGCTCCTGAGAACTCTGCACTGCCCCTGATGAATTTGTGACACCCGTTTTCATTTTAATTGAGTTTTAATTTTTTAATGGCTATGATGGATGTGTTTGTGAAACAGCAGATGGTGTTAGAAACAGGAAATTAATTATCAAGAAAGGTCATTCTTTGACAGCACAAAACTTTTTCTACTCCCCTTCTTTTGCCAGAGACATATGCCTGCCAGCAACACAAGAGAGGGAATTTTAAAAAAAGACAAAATAAATTAAACCAATCATATTTGTATCAGTTAGATGTCAGAGGACAAATAGGCTGGATATGTTATTTCTCCTGGATGGGTATAGCTAATGCTGGAGGTCTTGAATGCTGAGGACGCATTGATGAGAACAGGAAAGCCCTCATCTGAAGACGTTGGAGAATTAAGAGTTACTGCTAGACAAGACAGATGGTATTGGGCCTGATAGACAGACTCCCTGTATTGAGAAAGGGCACCTAATACAGTCTATTAATCCATTATTCTGTTCTCTGCCCAGACAAATTGGTTTGAGGATATTACTTCCATTGTTTATAGAAAAGATAGGGACCCATAAGGTAGCTGCACCTGCTGTGCTGAGGAAGGTTGGAGAAATCTGATACATAGTCACTTTAACTTCAGTGTATTGTAAATGCATTCAGTGGATGTATTTGAATTCTCACCAATAAATCATGGTTCATGTATTTTTGGATGAATGAATGATATGGCCCTATGCTTCTTTCTAGCTCCCTCCTCCTCCTCCTCATGGGGCTTTAATGTTAAGATCCTGTCTCACATTAGGTCAGAATATCCCATCTGAACTGTAGAAGTTTGGCTGAAAGCTGTTAACAAACAACAGAAATAATCCAGGATTTGATTGTGATTTATTTGTCTGGTGGGGTAAAGCTGGGCACTGTGGCTTAACAGAGACAGACTCCTAACATGCAAGTCAGAATCTTCACACCAAAGCCAATGTACAATCGGGGAAAGCCAAATGAAGGGTGGGGGTGGGGTGGACAAAATGCCTTGGTGTTGATTGATGGATAAAGTTTGGGTTTGCTGTCTTTTAGAGCAGGGTTTTTCAACCTTGAGCCCCCAGGTGTTTTTGGACTTCAATTACCAGAAGCCCAAGTCAGCACACCTTCTGATCAGGGTTTCTGCCAATTGAAATCCAAGAACATCTGGGTGCCCATGATTGAGAATCCCTGCCTTAGATTATTATTGAGCATTTAGAGCAGTGATGGTGAACCTTGGCACTATAGGTGTTCTTGGACTTCAATTACCAGAAGCCCAAGTCAGCACTCCTGCTGATCAGGGTTTCTGGGAATTGAGGTTTGTCATGGTTAGTATGGGGCCTGCATGTCTTGTGAATCTGTAATGGAGAATTCTGTGTCCTGCTCTCTGAAGGGGAGGCATGTCCTTCACTGAAGAGATGCCACATGGGCTATCCTTGGGAAGAACATGCTCAGTAGTCAAATATTCAAACCCTTGTGGTTTGGATGAAATGAAACTTAAATTGGACAGACATGTGATACTGTATAGTCATTGGTTGGATTTCTTTAGGGGAATGGCAAGATGGTGGAACTTGTTTGAGGAGATAAAAAACAGAGGTAATGGGCTGTGGGCAAGACATTCTCTTGGTCCAGTGCTCAACACTGTATAAGCCATGTAGGGACTTTTAAGCTAAGAGGGGGCCCCAGGCCTTCCCCCATTAGATAGGCTTTCATTGTTTTAATGTGCTTTCTGAACTTTTGAAACTAAGAAATCTTGGCCTCCTAAAACTTTGTTCTGTAACTTACTTTGACTACAATATACTTTTAAAAGACAAGATGATGACTGGAGTGGTTACTTGGCTATGCACTACCTTACTTACAGCCTAGATTTAGGTCAGGATATGTGAGAAGGCAAGCTTACAATCCTGGATTCAGGTGCAGTCCCACCTACATGTAGACTGAGCTTCTACTCATGAGTAATGGGATTGTTACAAAGTTCAAGAACACCAGGAGTGCCAAGGTTTGCCATCACTGTCTTAGAGCAATATTCTTCTAAAACATGGGGTAAAGTATTTATTTGTTTGACAGCTAGGCATGTTGCAAAGCATGACCAGACATTTCTAATACATGTACTTGGTGGGCAAGTAGAACAGTGTGGTGATTTGATTTGAGCTCCAGCCAAATATAAAAAATAAGAAAACTGGATAGTAAGAGAGGTTTTCTGGAAGCGAGACCTTTTCTATAAAGAAGCACTTTCCATTTCTGAATTTTAGAGAGGGAGTATCTAATAAAATCTTATTCTTAATTAATTACAAGATGCTCAGGCACAGCTCTTTCTTAAGGAACGATTACACGTTCAGGAGATTCCTATATCCTGGAAGAACTTGGTCTCTGCCTCCCTGAACAATTCTAACTGTTGACCTTACAAAGTCTATAACTGGTTAGCTGAGAGCCTCTCTAATACAGCAATAGCCTTGAAAATAGCACAGGAGATTGAAGTGAACATCAAAATATCTGATTCTCACTGGAATAAAATCTGGGTATCCTTGCTGTTTGTGTCTTTTCCAGTACAGCTGTGAGAGAATTTTAAAGTGCTGTATTGCTTAAATTTCCACCCAGCTGAAATTTCCACATATATCAAAATGATGTCTGCAGAATGTGGAGTGAGTATACGTGGTATGGCTCATTTCTTTGCATGCTAATAGGATGCCTACAATAATCTACAGTGTGTTACTAGAGAAAAGAATCAAGTACAAATAATTTGTTACTGTAAATTAAACCATTAGCAAAATGATGTGAGGTGCATTTGTGAGAAGGAGTAAGAATTTGAGACAGTTGATCGTAAGAGAAAGAGTACACCTGTGTACATACATGGATGTGTGACAAGAATTTTATCAGTGTTCATGTAATTTGTGTATCTTACTGCATCTAATTCTGGCTATTTGAAAAGGTTCCAGGCAAATCTCAGTTTGATAATTCTATGCATAACTAGGCAAATGACCAAGAAATGCCCCTCAATTGCTTATAATCAACCACATCAATTTATGCAAACCTTATAGAAGTAACAGTGGAGTCTGGCCTATATGTGTGCATGTACAGAACTTCTCTGGCTTTAGTCAGTTACTTACTTCAGGTAGCAGAGTGTTAAGGCAACAAATGTGACACTTCAATCCCAGGAGTGCCCCCTCCGCTTTGGAGAGTACCATCCTGATGGTATTTGTCACTACCCTTGCTGCCACATCACCAAGCCTCAGAGAAGGAGGCCTCTAGCTGTTTCTCCCACAGCATTTCACATAAGCTGATGCCAGAAAAGGAAGAGGCACATGGCACAATAGCAACTACTTCAAGTTAAATTTAGTTTTTTTTTTTAAAAAAACCACTTGGATCCAATGGAGTCTTTTCTTGCCAAGGCAGATGTGAGTGGTGTCCACAGAAATCATCTGAAATAATAGCAGAGCTGATTTCTCTAGACATGACTCCATCTGCCTTGGCTTTGAGTAGATAACTTTCAGAGAGGCATAAAATAAAGCAAACATTCCACATTGTGCCGGACAGTCTGCTTCTACTTTCTCATGTGGTGATGTGTGGGGAAGAGAGGGATATCTTCCTCTCCAGGTCTAAGCAATAGTCACAAGAATGGACAGCAACAACTTATTTTATGCCTGAAATGGTGTGAGATCTTGGGCTACTCTCTCTCTCTGTGTGTGTTTTAATGTGGGTATATTAATTACCTTACCTTTTGTGATATGCAAGTTATTACGACACAAGGAAATATAAGATCAAAAGTGCCACTCCCTTATTTCAACTTTTAACACTGTTTTCTAGGTTGTTGGGAGACAAAATGTTGTATGGTAATACAAATGTTGGGGGTGCTTAGATGAACGTACAAGTTTCCTCTTTCCTTCTTTCTGATATTGCTGAAGTGCTTTAGAAATCAAGCCACCTATGATCAACTCCCCCCCCCAGGAATGTTGCTTTGTCGTGACAAGGGGGCTTACTTGGTTTGATGGAGCTATGGCTATTCCATGTAGGGCCGCCCAAGACAGATAGGCCTTGGCAGAGAATTCAGGTTAAACACAATCCACTGGAGAAGAAAATGACAACCCAATCTAATATTATTACCAAGAAAACCTCATGGACAGTATCAAAAGGATAAAAGATATGATGCTGGACGTTGAGCCCCTCAGGTTAGAAAATGTCCAATATGCTATTGGGGAAAAGCAGAGGGCAAGTACAAGTAGCCCCAGAATGAGTGAAGTAGCTGGGCCAAAGCTGAAAGGACACTCAGCTGTGAATGTATCTGATGGTGAAAGGAAGATCTGGTGCTGTAAAGAACAATATTGCATGGGAACCTGGAATGTAAGATCTATGAATCAATGGACTTGGTCAAACATGAGATAATAAGAATGAACATCAACATCCTGGAAATCAATGAACTAAAGTGGATAAGAATGGGCAAATTTAACTCAGGAGACCATTACATCTACTACTGTGGGCAAGAATCCCTTAGAAAAATGGTTGGCCCTTTTAGTCAATAAAAGAGTGAGGAAAACAGTAATGACATACAATCTCAAAAATGATAGAATGATCTCAGTCTGAATCCTAGGAAAATCATTCAGGATTAAAGTAATCCAAGTCTATGCCCCAACCACTGATGCAGGAGAGGCTGAAGCCAACTGGTTCTATGAAGAACTACATTTTCTACAAATGACACCCAAAATGACGTCCTTATCATCATAGAAGATTGGAATGCTAAAGTAGGAAGTTAAATGGTAACTGGAATAATGGGTAAGTTTGGCCTTGGGGTACAAAATGAAGCAGGGCAAAGGCTAACAGAGTTTTGTCAAGAGAACACCCTCTTCCAACAAACTAAAAGGCAATTCTACACATGGACATCATAAGATGGCCAACACCAAAATCAGATGGATTATGTACTTTGCAGTCAAAGATGGAGAAACGCTATACATATACAAAACTCTCTGCATACAAAGAGTCCTTCCATCCTTCCAAGGTCGGTAAATGAGTACCCAGCATTTTGGGCCCCCAGAGAGTGAACTAAGCACTGTGGGGCAGTATATCAGTGTAATTGCTATACAGTCAATAAAAACGAGACCTGAAGCTGACTGTGGCTCAGATCATGAGCTGCTGATTGCAAAATTCAGGCTTAGAATGAAAAAAGTAGGGAAGTAGATTGGGCAGATGGGAGCGTTATAGAATTTAGAATCCAAATGGAAAAATGTTCAAACTTTTGTTTAGCCACCAGCAAATCCCCTGCCTTCTCCCTCCAAGATCTAATTTTTTCCATTCACTTTGAAAATAATTTAATTTGTGCTGCAAAGCAGAGCACATTGTAATCCAGACAGCATTTGCCAACCAGCGGCAGCTCATATGCAGATACATTGTGGGCAAGAGCAGTTTCCCCTGCTATCGGTGGGTGTTCAGTCTTGCTAATGAAGAAAAGTGCCTTTGGCAACTTTTAATACATTTTTCTTAATATTAGATTTCTGTCCCCCTGCAAACATAAATATTTGAAATTCAGAGGGCTTAAACACATGATCATTCGCAGCATAAATATTTTAAATGCATACTCTTTAACTTGTATTTCAGTTCTTCCCTGCAGACTGGGTACATTTCTGCCCCCTTCTCAGCAATGTAATTCATGTTAATTCACCAGCGCATAGTAGGGATGGGAGACAAAATCACTCCTAAGATTTAACTCCTGCTGAGTTCAGGCTATACCCACTCAGTCACTCTGGTTTTGGGGAGGGGAAAGCAAGGGCAGATTAATAAGGAAATTGCTTGGCCCGAATCGGAGCTAGTTGTTGTTTGCTATGTGTTGCACTGTCTGTTTTTCCCTCTTGGTCCCATGCTAAAAATTACAGCTGGGAATGACATTCTGAAGAGCATTCCTGGTCATTGTAAGCTACACACTACAATCTCATGGCTGGTAGACTTGATTTTACATGCCTGCCCAGCAACACCTTTATTTTCTACCAGAGAGCAAACAAAACAAGACAAAAAACATTGTGGCACCCCAAAGGCTAACTTCTGTATTTGTCAGTACTGTATGATGAAGTGGACTAAAATACAGAAGTTAGTCTTTAAGGTGCCACAACATTTTTTGTCTTTTTTTTTGTTTATTCTCTGATATGCTTGCACAGAGTCTACCACTTTGAAAACGTCATTTTTTAGTTTACAAATCTAAAAATTGGCAGAATAGGGCCTCTAGGGGGCATTGTTCTCTTCTGAAACAAGAAGAGGATTTTTATAAAGCCAGATTTTTTTTTTAAAGCAACCTACCTAAGATCCCCAGTCAGTGACCTTCTGGGCATTTCCTACTTTGTTTGGAGGGACTGGTCAATCCCCAGAGAAACCCAGTGCTGAAAAAAAGATCCCCTATATCTTGCATAGTACTTCTTCTGTTCTGCTTCCCTTCATGAAATAGAAGAATGAATTTGGACAAAGTAGATGTCTTTGCCTGTACCTTCACTTGGTGCAGAGTCTGTTCAGATGGCCTATTAGCGTCCCAGTTTTGTGATAGTTTAAGATACTATGATAAAGGTTTCATCCTCTTAATGAGTGCAATATACACATGACTCAGATCTAATAATCCATGAATGGAAAGGAAACCCATCTTTGCATTGAGCATGATGATTCCATGCCAAAATACCATAGGGGAAAAATAACAAGATAAGTAAGGGTGATTTTATAGGCCCAACCAAGCATGTGTTTAGCCATGGGTTAGATCAGTGGTTCCCAATGTGGGGCACACACCCCACAGGGGGACTTCAATTTCCAAAAGCCTAAGTCAGTACATTGGCTGATCATTGCTTTGGGGAATTGACTTAGGCTTCTGGGAATTGTAGTCCAAAAACCAAAGGCTGGGAAACAATGGGTTAAATCAAGCTACTGAAGCAAGTTTATCTGTTCCTACCCAACCATAGACAATGGGTAGAAAGAAAGAAAATCTCCATCTTAGTTCTAGAGAAAAGAAGCAAATTGGCTCCACATAAATTTCATAGGAATTTCCCTGTTGTGTATATGTATTTCAGTCTCATTCTGGGTAGGGGCACTGCCAATCTGCCTCTCAGGAGGGTGTATTGGCAAGCAAATTCAATTACTTAGTCAATCTTGCCACTGAATGACTTCATCCCACTGAAGGTCATGTCCTCTATACAAGTCCCTGCACCAAATACTGTAGCTAACTACCTGAAATTCAACACAGGAGGAAATGGTAGTATACATAATGCATGCTTATATGAGTTTCCCACAGATCAGAGAGTTTAGTTGTCCAAGGTCCAGATTATAGATTGTGGCAAGCTTCTTTGAACATTTTGTACCCCTCCCTACTTTCATCTTTCTAGCTGCTGTACTGCTTTCCTCATATATGATTTAGTACTGTATCATGCAGACAGTGATGGAGGAAGAGGGAGTCTGGATGTAGTTGGAACTATCCAGGGTGTTATATGTCTCTATATTCTTTAAGAGGAAAATTATGAAGTTATCTTTTTGCTGTTGGTGACTCAAGCTAAATTGTTGTAGGGAGCTGTGTTCCCCTCCCTGATGTTTTTGAACTCTAAGCTCTGTGACCCCTCACCATTGGTTATGGCAGGTAGGACTGATGGGACTTGCAATTCAATACCATCTTATCCATCAGGCTCTAGTATCTATGTTGTCCTTTCCTGGATAGTGCACCTTGATCCAAAGACACACAATGGCATGCCAGATTTATAGATCTGTATCGTATGGACAGGCTACTGAATCCCCCAGTTTCTTTCCTTCCTGTTCATTCTCAGCCACTTCATACCAGAAAGAAATAAGTCATACTGCGCATAACAGTATAAAATGCTCAGAATAATGAAGGGCATTCATGATGTCTTTATAAGTTCCTTATAAAGTCAAATCAGCAAGACAATGATGCATAGTTCTTAAATTTCACTGATATATGGTGAAAGAATAGCTTTCAAAAAAGAAAGTAATATTAAAAATGACCAGCCTATCCTCTGGCTGACATTTTGTTGCTCTCACAAACACTGGAAAGAAGCAATAGATATTTGGTCAGAGCAAGAAGTTAGGGAGCCTTAGATTCAACTTTAATTCTTTTTTGTCAGTCTTGTCGGAGGAGATTAGCTGTCAATGTGAGAAGTGTACCATGAAAAGAAATAGCTGTTTTTGAGGCTGTAAAATCCCTGGAGATTTTTTTGATAGTGTGAGTAGGATTAAAGCAGACTTGGATGCACTGGATTTATCAGCACTTTCAATGGACAGATGTCCTTTTTTGTTCCCAAAATTCTGTGGACACTTAATGTTATTGTTTATCAGCACTGGAGGATTAACATTTGTTTCTGAAGATTGGGAAGCAGGGCAGCCATCCATTCATACTTCACATATAGGTGAAGCTCATTCTAGCACAGGGGTGCCCAAACATTTCAAGCTGTGCGCCGGTCCGTGGTTCAGGGAGCCAGTCACTATGGCCTGTGGGCCAAATGTGGCCCCTGATGCCAATTCATCCACCCCATATGGGCGCATTTTACTTCCACTTCCAGGGCAACGAGGGCTTCATGGGCTGGATGAATTGGCATCGGAGGCCGCATCTGGCCCCCAGGCCATAGTTTGGGTACCCTTGTTCTAACAGATAGTGGTGCATTTCATCCTTACACCTTGACTAAACTAGCCATAATAATGGGACTTGAAGCCCAGCAGTCCAAGTGTGCTCTTCCATTTCACAAATAGGTGCTTAGCATTTTGCATGCTTTAGGTTAAGCCTGACTTCACCCCAAAGATGAGGGCTGTGGACAGATCCCCTGTCCAAGTTTGAAAGCCCATTTGACATGGATCCTCATCGGCCCCATCTGATTTTGTTTCTTCTCTCCTTAAAAGTCTGCACGAAGGATTATGCCCATTTTATGTGGATTTCTCTCAATACATTTCTTTGAATGCATTATTTGCAAATGATTTCCCCAATATAATGCAATTTGTCTGTTTTTTGCCCATTTTTGCATGTTTGTGTGCATTCTTCTCAATGTAATATATCTTGATTGGGAAGCTGTGTGGCAAAATTTAGCCAATTGAGATGAGTGGAGAATAACTATGTATTGATTTGGTAAATGCAAATTAGCTAGGTTTACCAAATGAATTTATCTCCTATCCACATGTTTGGATAGGAGAGAGACCTGAGAGACCGTGTCACCCCGAGGTTATCTGCCTGTCCATGAGAGCGGACTGGATGGGCTCTCTAAAGGTACCATCTGTCAGAGAGGCTCATCTCTTCAGTATGAGAAAGAGGACCTTTGCGAAATATGCTCCGGCCCTTTGGAACCTCCTGCCAACAGACCTTCGTCCTCAGCCAGAATTTTTTAGAAAAGGGCTGAAGACGTGGCTGGCCCAGCAGGTGTGGGGAGTTGAGAGAGGAACAGCACCCCCACCCCCCAGGTTGGCTGATATGAACATGCTAATCACCATCAGGGTTTTTAGTCTATTTGCTTAGTTTATTTGCTATGAAGATTTTAACAATGTATTTCATGTAAAGTTTTTAATTACATGTTGGTTTTTATACAGGGTTATGTGTAATTGGATTTTGAGCCACCTGGAGTTGCCATGGTGATTGGGCAGCTATACAAATATAAACGAACGAACGAACGAACGAACGAACGAACGAACGCACGCACGCACGCACGCACGCACGCACGCACGCACGCACGCACGCACGCACGCACGCACGCACGCACGCACGAACGAACGAACGAACGAACGAACGAACAAACAAACAAACAAACAAACAAACAAACAAACAAACAAACAAACAAACAAACAAACAAACAAACAAGCAAGCAAGCAAGCAAGCAAGCAAGCAAGCAAGCAAGCAAGCAAGCAAACAAACAAACAAACAAACAAACAAACAAACAAACAATGCAATAAGCCAGTCAGAACTCAAGGGGTTGAAACAAAAAATAGTAGAGAACAAGTTCTCAAGCTTCCAGTTTTTCAGAACAGACAAACTCTTCAAGAAGCTACATGTCATATGTTATCTTTCTGCTGAGATTAATGAAATCATACTTATAAACTTGTATTATGTTATATTCCTATGTTGTGATGGGGTGTGTGCGTGTGCATGTGTGCACATGAGCACATGAGCACATGGAGAAGGAATGCCTAGATAGGTCCAGATGCCATTCCATCTTTCCATGCACATGTACATAAAATGAAGCTAGTGTTTCTCAGTTCTTCACTAACAATTTGCCTACATCTGTTCCCGTAGTTAAAAGACAGCCTTTGGCTACATTTTTCCCACTGGGGACAAAAATATTAACTATCAGAGGCCAGCCCTGGTTTGCTGTTATTTTTCTGAAAACTACAGCTTGCTAACTATTCCATAAACTTGGATGCAATTCATTACCTGAACTCAGTAACATTTTATTTTCATAATCCAAAGTTGTGTTTTCTGTAGCCAATAGAGGGCTAGCAATTTGTAGCTGGAAAGGTAGCTACCTGAAGTAGAGTTCATCTTGGCTGGGGGAGAGGGGAGGAGGGAAAGAAGAGAAAACCACAATCCAATGAACCTAACTGTAAATATATCAGTGCCCTATTTCTTTCCTGTCACTCATTTAAATCTATTTGATCCACCCTAATGGATTGATCCACAAGTTTGTGCACATACATCCTGCTGGGGAGCAGGCGGGCTTACAGCAATTCACGGATCATGGCCTGTCACATCCACTCAGCCTCACCTTAGCCAGGAGCTGCTGGGAATGAATCCAATTACAGGATAAAGAGTTCTCTTTCCTTTCCATATGGTCTCTACCACTCTCCAGGTTTATCTCCATTTAACCCCTTTCCCAACGGGTGAGCTCACAAGCCACAGATAAGCAGCTCAGCAACTCAGCTATGCACAGCTTGGCATCTTTTGGAGATGGAACTGAGCAGGTGTGTGGGAGGGGAACTGGAAAGGGAAGCCTGGTCTAATATCGGATTTCCTTTTTCTTCCCTAGTCTGAAAGAAGGGACACTTTCTGAGAATCTGGAACCAGGTCAGGATATCATTTAGAGAACTAATCAAATGTTTAGCTTTGCAGATATGTTTGCTTGGCTTATCATTGGTTTCCATTGTGCCCTTAGGTAAGGGGTGTGGGCCAGATCCAGCCCCCAATGCCAATTTTTCCAGCCAACAAAGCACTCATCGCTCCTGGGCCATAGTGACTGGCCCCCTGAACCATGTGACCAGCCAGCAGCCCAAAAAGTTAGGGCACCTTTAGTATTCAAGGAATGAAGAAGCAGATGAATGAAGTAGTGAAATTCAGCTCTTTATTAGTGGGGTTTGAACACAGTTTGGATGGGGCAAAACTCGTACTTATATACACTATAAACAGTAACGGTAACAACAATAACAAAAGCCCATTGGCTAACAGAGTGTGCACATTTTTTGATCCATTTATTTGCATAAGAACAGATACATGAGAAAAGATACATTCCGCTCCTGTCAGATTCTAATTTGCGTGCCCATATCGAAATATCGCAAGACTACACTGTCTGGCGAGATTTCGTAGCTGTCAAACAGGGACGCTGTTTTGACAGCTAGGAAAGCGCAGGAACATGGCAGTTTGAATTGCCTTGACAGTTAAGCACAGTTAACATACATACCATTCTTCCCCCCTTTAACCAGGATGGTGGTCTAGTTTCCCTTCTGGGTCAGATGCTTGGCTGAGCTGGCTCAGAGGCTCGTAGGACAGGTGATCCGACTGGAGTGAGGGATTGACTAGAGGGAGAGGATTGTAAACCCAAATTAAAGCCCCGTTTGTCAGATGGAGGAGCAGGGGATCGCTCAAAACCAAAATCTAATTCTCTGGATGAATAAGACGACTCAGGGTCTCTCCTGTGTGTACTAAGAGTGGAGGGCGACTCTAAACAAAATTGGTCATAATCAAATAAGGAATCCAGAGTGCTAGGCTGGTACACATGGCCCGAGTAGGGGAGCATTCCACAATTTCCCCTTGAAATCAGTCCCTAGAACACACCTCTGGGTCTAAGTTAGCTGGCTGCTGACTATCACCTCTGCCCGGGTTTAAATGAGTGGGGGACAACCCTAATGTTGAATGTCTGTATTCGTCCTGTGGGTCCAGTATTCTGGGTCCCAATTGATCTGTGTGCCTCCTCCAGATCAGACCAGTGGCTGTTTCAATTCTGTAAGAAACAGGACCAGTCTGATCGATCACAAACCCAGGCACCCACATAGGAACACCAGCTGCATAATTGCGGCAATGTAAGGGCATCCTGGAGAAAAACCCTTCTGGTTTTCATCTGGTTTTCATCATATAGCCCTCTATATTTGTGCCTTTACCCTAGAGGGATCCAATCTGTCCAGCAAGGATCACAGTTTCCTTCGCTGGAGCAATTCAGCAGGGGACAGCCCTGAGGCAAGTGGGGTGAGCCTATATGTGAAAAGGAACTGGCATAACTGGAGCTCCAAATCCCCTTCACCCATACGCCGAAGCGCGTCTTTAGTTGTACGCACCTGCTGCTTCATCTGGCCATTGGTGGCTGGGTGGAATGGGTCAGCAGTGATGTGCCTCATTGCATTCCTTTCCATGAAGGATGGGAATTCTGCAGATGTGAACGTGGATGCGTTGTTGGACACCAGCACATCTGGAAGTCCAAATGCTGTGAACAGTCTTCTCAGGTGCATTATTGTGGTGGCTGAAGTGGTATTAGACACTCTAATCACTTCCAGCCACTTAGAGAAGGAGTCTACAACTAACAAAAATAGGGCACCCATAAATGGACCTGCAAAATCTATGTGCAACCTTGTCCACGGGCCCTGAGCAGAATCCTATTCCCGAGAGGGAAGGTGGGATTGCTCTGAGTGAGAGAATTGACAGCTGGCACAAGTGCCGACCATCTGCTCTATGTCCAGTTGAGGTCACAAAAAGTAGCTATGGGCAAGGGCTTTGGAACATACAATTCCTGGGTGACTTGTGTGAAGTAAATGTAAAACTTTTTTACTGAGAGTGACAGGAATGAACACCTGCTGGCCCCATAGAAGGCAACCTCATTCCACTGACAATTCCAAACGCTTGAGGGGGAATGTTCTGAATTCCTCGGCTAGAGGAGAGACAGGCCAGCCTTTTTGTACCCAAGACATTACTTTAGTCAATGTTCCATCCTTGGAAGTAGCTTTGGCTATATCTGAGGGGACGACTGGGGGCGAGTCGAAAGCCTCAATCATGAGGACCTGGTGGTCGCTTTCGATCTCTCAATCGGCTTCCCTCACCCCTGGCAGTGGAGAATGTGGCTGATGTCCTTGCCGGGCCTGTGTACCAAAGTAAAATCATATGCATTTAGGAAAATTGCCCAACGCAACATCCTTGGGGACAGAATTTGAGGCATGGGCTTCCCATTCACAAAGATTCCAAGGAGGGGCTTGTGGTCAGTTACGATGGTAAAAGGCCTTCCGTAAAGGTAATTGTGGAATTTCTTAGTGCCTGCCATGATTGCCAATGCCTCCCTGCTTTCTGAGCATAATTTTTCTCAGGCTTTGAGAGTGAATGGGAATAGAATGCTACGGGGGCTTCCCTCCCGTCATTTAGTACATGGCATAACACAGCTCCCACCACCACAGGGGATGTATCACACACAAGTACAACTTCCTTGTTAGGATCAGAATGAGTTAATACATCATCCGAAGATAGCAGCCTTTTGAGTTCTAGGAATGCTTTCTCCTGGCAATGGCCCCAGTGCCAAACAGTATCTTTCTTAAGAAGCTGACGTAATGGTTCGGCAACTGAGGCTTTGCAATGGAGAAAAGTGTGATAGAAGTTTAACAATCCTAGAAATGATTGCAATTCAGCTTTACATTTCGGCCTGGGTGCATTCCGCACGGTTGTCACCTTGGAGTCAGAGTACATGATACCTTGGGGTGTAATGCGGTACCCCAGGAACTCCACTTCACGTGCCAATAACACACATTTGTCTCTTCTGAGATGTAGACCGGCCCTCTTGAAATGTGACAGGACTCGATCAAGCCTGGCCGCTAGTTTGACGATGTCCTTAGTGGTGATCAGGACATCGTCAAAATATGGCAGGCCACCAGGCAACCCTTTCAAAATATGTTCTACAAGAGATTGAAATTTTCCAGGGGTCGCATTCATCCCGAATTGTAGTCTAGTTACCTTAAATGCCCCCCCCCATGTGTTACTATGGTCTGGGCTATGGCAGCTGCAGGAGACACAGTTAATTGTTGGTAAGCCTGGGCAAGGTCAAGTTTGGCGAAGCAATTTCCTCCATGCAAGCAGGCAAGAAGGTGGTTTACCATGGGCACAGGATATGCGTTCGAGTGAATAGCTTTATTGATGGTACACTTGTAGTCAGCGCATATCCTGACCTCCCCGTTACTTTCCAAAGCAGTCACTATTGGTGTCTCCCACTCTGCAGGATGCCTTGCACCACCAGTTTCTCCAGTTCAGCTTCTATCTTCTCCTTTAAAGCAAAGGGTACCCGGCGTGGCTTCATCCGGATGGGCAGGATGGTTGGGTCAAGCTCAAGATCAACAGGCGGTCTTTTGTATAAACCTAAACTCTTTTTGAATACCTCAGGATGTGCAGCACAAACATCCCGGATTGGGTCAGAGTCTATTGCGTGGATGCCAGTAAGCCGGATTCCCAGGGGCCTAAACCATTGGGTCCCAATAAGACAGTTAGTGCCCTGTTTAACTACAACCAATAGCAAGGAGGTGCGAATGTTTTTGAATTTAACCAAGAAATTACTCACCCCCAGGACTGGAATCTGGCAACCTTGCACATCCCGGAGGGAAGTTTTAAAGGATTTAAGCTTGGGCCGAGAGGCAGGGGGAATTCTCAAATACTCCCGCTGTGGGATTATGGAAAAGGTAGTACCTGAATCCACCTCCATCTTGAAAGGGACGTCCTGCAGGCTCAGGTCTCGAAGAAACACTAGCTGACGATGCCCACTTGGCACGGCTCAGGCGACACTTTGGTGATGGACATGTTGTGGTGATGAGTCTTCTTGGGCTCAGGCGCTGGAGCTCTTCGCTTTCGCTGTTGGCATACCTTAGCAATGTGCCCTCTTCACCCGCAGTTGTGGCATTCTGCGGTGCGGAAGGGGCACTTCTTGTGGTCATGCCAGGCTCCGCAGCCATCACACTTGCGAAGGAATTTCTTCTCCCAATCCCCCCACCACAAGTGTTCATACACCCCCAGTATATTCTTACAGGACCACTTTATTTCAAAAATTGGATGAGTGGGGCCAGCCAGAATTTGTGCTACTGATTCTGGTAAACTTGTGCGAAACTGCTAAATCCCACCACTGGATACTGCCCATCAGTCACCATCTACAGTGATTTTGGATCCTAAGAAGCAGTATCATTCAAATTCTGCTTGCTGACATGACTCCGTCACTGCTGGTGGAAGAGGAGGAGGACCGGCTCCGCACTCCTTTCCGTGGGAGCCCCTGGTGGGCGCCCCCTCACATCTTGGAAAACCACCACCACCACCGGCGAGACTCTGCACTTGAGACTTCCCCTCCATCCGGCCCTGGACAGCCGTGGGGAAACAGGAGCAGCTGTGGCCGGCTCCACGGCTACCTGGACCCCTGCTGCTTCTTCCCGCTGCCTATACCATCGGTGTGGGAATGGAAGTGGGCATAGCTGTGAACGCCGTCGCCTCCCTCCTGGCTCTGCCTGTCTGGAGGGTAGGGAAGGACACTGGGGGCCACCGGGATGCTCTGTTCTGTATTTGGGACTGGGGAAGGGATGGAGAGCCACTTTATTATATAGAGTTGTGGATAAGCTGGAGGTTCTGCAATGTATTTTATTGTGTTTTCTCCTGGTATCCTACTCTATTGGCTTTTTCTGTGTAATATTTTGTATATTGTGTTGACATGGAGATGGTATTGTGTTACTAAGATGTAATTGTGAGATGTTATTGTATTATTGATATTTTGTACCAATTGCTTCATTGTACTGTATTTTTGTTTGGTTATTTTGTATCTTTATTTGATATGTTGTAAGACACCCTGAGTCGGCCTGTGCTGAATAGGGCGGGATATAAATCAAATAAACATAAACATAACAAACATCATCACGGTGCTCTTGGTGCTTTTGTTGGACCACTCGGACTTCTCCCTCTGCGTCGCTGGACTCCGATGAAGAGGTGGAACTAGGCAATGCTGAGGAGGATGAAGGTGAACTTTGCTGAGCTTGCACAGCTGAGTCGGTGGCACTGGTGGTGGAGTGACAATGCCAGAAAAGTTTTATCCTGGACCATGCGGCCTTAGATGCTACTGCCTCTTCTAGGACATCCGTGAAGGTTAGTGTCTTTCTGATCATGAGGTGACATTTAGCATCTTCATCCTTCATGCTGGCCAGCAGATGGTCCCAGAGTGCTTCTTCAATGTTGTCCCACTTGCACGGGGCAGCAGCAATGTGCAGCGTGGTGGCGTAGTCTGCAATGGATTCACCAGGTCGCTGCTCTCTTCTGTGGAAGGCCACCCTGGCCGGGAAAATCGAGATCTCTGGCTGCAGGTGCCTCCTCAGTGCGGACATGTTTTCTGCGAGTGGCACCACATCCACGTCCCTTGGGAGAACGAGGCGGGTTGCCAGCTCAAGCGTCTCAGAACTGCACTGAGCGAGGAAACAGGAGCACTTCTGGTTTCCATCGGTGATCTTCTGCGAGGCCATTGCGTGGCGGAACTGGTGTTCGTATGTTGCCCATTTCTCTGGATGTGCTGGGTCAAATGGGCCGATGTTGCTGCCATGTGCGGACGCCATCCCACCTTTGTCGCCAGTTTAGTGTTCAAGGAATGAAGAAGCAGACGAATGAAGTAGTGAAATTCAGCTCTTTATTAGTGGGGTTTGAACACAGTTTGGATGGGGCAAAAACTCGTACTTATATACATTATAAACAGTAACAGTAACAACAATAACAAAAGCCCATTGGCTAACAGAGTGTGCACATTTTTCGATCCACTTATTTGCATAAGAACATATATATGAGAAAAGATACATTCCGCTCCTGTCAGAATCTAATTTGCACAACCATATCAAAATCTCGTGAGACTACGCTGTCTGGTGAGATTTCGTAGCTGTCAAACAGGGACGTTGTTTTGACAGCTAGGAAAGCGCAGGAACATGGCGGTTTGAATTGCCATGACAGTTAAGCACAGTTAACATACATAACAGCACCTCTGCCTTAGGTGAACTCCAAGGAATGGCTGTTTTGCCAATTATTCCATTCCCCAACTCTCTCTCTCCACCACATGCTCCATGTTAGAAAAGTATTGCCTTTATGCAGTACAGTTTTTGTTATCAGTGTTCCACAACCATCTGCCGGTAGTCTCCCCCTCCTCACTTCAAGGTACGGTTGGCCACAGCACTGGCAGGGGAACTGATTGGCTAGCAGGCCATAAGGGTGGCTTCCTCAGGGCTTGGCAGAGGAAGGCTTGGTCTGGAGAATTCAGGCTCATAGACTTGCAAAGGAATGGCAATCTGTGACTAATGTCACAGATGAAATTAAGTTGCAATGGCCCTTGCGACGGGATGCCAATTCCCATGCAAAAATATACCCTTATCTTGCTTCTGGAGAAATTTTAGCCTTGGCTGTGTGAAAAGTGTGTGGGAGTACTTTGTTACCTCTGCAGCCAACGCTGAATCCTGGGATTCGAGGTGAATCATCCTCTCCTCTGGGAACAGACTCCACAAAATTGATACACTTTAGAAACGGTTCTCCTTTCAGGAATAAGGCTGTATTGTTACACACACCCCTCCCCCCAATTTGCTCTGTTGGCAGAAGGAGCAAATGGGAGTAAGCTTCGGCAAACCAAGTTCTTTTGAGGTTTTTATTGTAAAAGTATCAAAAGTCCAATAAATGCAGAATATAGAAAAATAACTGACTGTTGAGTCTGAAGGTAATTAGCAATGCGACAACAAGTTCGGGGTTAACATCAGTGATTTATTGTCAGCTCATATACTGCTGCCGGGATAATTCGGATTGGGGAATAAGGGACTAGGTAGCAACTTATATACAATCAGAATGGCAGTTACAGTGATACATTTGTCTGGGCTTTTGATAACATGGGAAACCTGTGTTAGAACAATCAGAGTACATTGACAACATATGAAAGTGGTGGATTACAGAAAAGGGTGCGTGTTTACAGCAAAGACTTCATGGCTAATTGTAGATTTAAAGCAATATAACATTTAGACACAACACCGACTAAGCTAATAATAAAGGTGAAACATTTTAAAAATGAAATCAAAGAAATAAAAAGCTATTTGCTCCTTCCTCCAACACCACATCTCAAAGACATCTATTCTTCTGGGCTCAGCTTTCCTTATGGTCCAGCTCTCACAGCCATACATTACTACCGAGAATACATTGCTTTGACTATGCAAATTTATGTTTGCAAGGTGATGTCTCTACTTTTAACTATGATCCTCAGATTTCTCATAGCTTGTCTCCCAAGAATCAGTTGCCTTTTAATTTCATGGCTGCAATCTCCATCTGCAGTGATCTTGGATCCTAAGAAAGTAAAATATGTCACTGCTTCTACTTCCCCATCTATTTTTCAGGGACGGATAGAGCCTGTTGCCATTATCTTGGCTTTCTTGATGTTGAGTCTCAAGCCAGCCTTTGCACTCTCCTCTTTCGACTTAAGCAGCAGCTTCTTTAGGTATTTCTCACTTTCTCCCATTAGGGTAGTATCATCTGAGTATCTCAAGTTGTTGATGTTTCTCCCAGCAATTTTGATCCCAACTTGTGATTCATCCAACCCTGCATTTTGCATTATGTGCTCTGTGTATAAGTTGAATAAGTAGGGTGATAAAATGCAGCCTTGTCTTACTCCTTTTCCTATTCTAAACCACTCTGTCATTCTGTATTTTGTCCTAACTGTTGCTCATTGACTTATGTACAGATTTCTCATGAGGCATATAAGGTTTTCTGGTATTCCCATCTCTTTAATTACTTGCCACATTTTGTTGTGGTCCACATAGTCAAAGGTCTTGGTGTAGTCAATGAAACAGAAGTATACTTGTTTCTGATATTCCTTTGTTTTCTCCATGATCCAACATATGTTGGCAATGTGGTCTCTTGTTTCCCTGCCTCTTTGGAAACCAGCCTGCACTTCTGGTAATTCTCTCTCCATGTGCTGCTGAAGTCTATCCTGTATTATATTGAGCATAGCCTTGCTAGTGTGTGGGATGAGTGCAATTGTTTGTTAATTTGAACATTATTTGGCATTACCCTTTTTTTGGGATTGGAACATATACTGATCTTTTCAATCAAATCTATGGCTATTCAGCTGGACACATCCTCCGCTCCACCATGGGTCAACCTGAAAAACAAACAAAAACAGCAACCACAAGAACATACCTGCTCACTGAGGAAGAGGCTGAACATGAATTTGAAACTTCCTAAAGGCCCAGTGACCCATTCTCTTGATGTCCTGAGATGGGTAACCCACTGCAGCAGTTGTAGAGGCCACACCTCTGGTGGGAAGATCTCTGTCTAGGCACACACCCCTGGGTCCAAAACCCTGAACCAGCAGAAGAGAAAAAAGCCACTTTGGGAACAAAAGTTGCTAGATGGATTCAAGTCAGCCTTTGCATCTTGTGGAAAGTAAAATGGTACTCAAATCTCTCTGTTCTGTAAGCAGAGCAAATCCTACAGTTTTTGATGTTGTAATCGGCACTAAGTTGAGACTATAGTACTTTGGCAAAGGGAATCAGCACTAATCCCAGATCAGTAAAGTGAAAATTATTTAACTTAAATGAAAGGTAAAGGTTGACTCTAGGGTTCAGTGCTCATCTTTGCTTATAGCCAAAGAGACAATGCTGCCTGCATTTGCAGACGTTTCCATGGACATGTGGCAGGCATGACTAGACACCGGAGTACATGGAATGCTCTTTACCTTCCCAACAAAGTTAACCTATTTATCTACTTGCAAATTCTTGCTTTCCAAATTTTAAGTTGGCAGGAGTTGGGACAGAGACAAAAGCTCATTCTGTCATGCAGCACTAGGGTCTCAAACTGCTGGCCTGCTGACCTTCCAGTTGTCAAGTTTAGCATTTTAACCGCTAAGCCACCACAGTCCCTTAACTTAAATGGTAGTTCTATACAGATGCATTCTGGTATATGGGGCAATCAAGCTTTGTCCCACCCCACCCTCACTTGTGGTGCCCTGGGGCACCAATAGCAATATATAGGATTTCCCCCCACCCGCACCCCCAAATAGGCATTCCCACCACTCCCTTTTCAGCGTCTTCCCATGGTGCCATGCACACCCCTGCTTCTATACTATTTTTCTAGAAATTGCATTATAATTTATGCTAGCCAACAATGGTTTGGGAGTTACTAGTCCTGTCTCGTTGTTTCGACTCTTACTCCCAGAAGACCTCCCCATCTGCTCCAGCTGTCTTCAGATTGAAAAGTGAATTTGTATTGTGGGGAAAAACAGGTCTATTTACTCCTAGAAGTCCTAGAGAGGCTCCCTAGTTAACTCACCCCTCAGTCAAGCAGGTGGGATTGATGATATCTTAAAATTGACAAAAGGGATTTTACTTTCTTACTTTCATGGACTTACTAACACCCCTACAAGGTGAAAAAGACCATTTTTCATTTTGGGACATGTCTATTTTGTGTAGGAAGAAGGCTCTAAGGAATGACTGGGCATTATTAACAAAGCACATTTTTTGTTATTTAAACCACCATGCCTCTTCCTTAAGTGACTCATCAGAACCACAGGGGCAAGCCAAAAATAGCATTGTTTTATCACCTTCAGTTACCTGTGCCTGCCAAGGAGATTTCTCTTTTTCAAACTCTATTCTTCCATCAAAGTTGTCCATCTCTCCTTCCTGATTTCTTTCTAAGTCATTTTCTCTTTGTTGGCTTTCAGCTTTCAGCCCAAGGTTATGCAGTGGCAGAAGCTCTGCCCTGCTACTGAACTTTACAGGAGAATGCATTCACTTCCTGAACAGGTAACAGAATTTGTGACAAGGGCAGATGGATGGCTTGCAGCAAATCCATTACGGACTGAGAGAATCACCCTCATTTTAGGCAAGTAGAGGGTTTGCTGTAACTGACAAGAAACATCTGAAGCCCTCCTCTCACAATGGTCTTGACCTTTGGAGAAATATAATGACCCCAATCTTAACAGAGTTGTTGTGTGTGAAGCTCAGCTTTAGCAAACCTTTAAAGCTGTGCAGTATCATGCATTATTTGAGAAAACCACCCTGGGTTTCATTTAGTACTCAGCTTAGTAAAACAAGCAATTTCCCCCACAGTTAAGAAAGAAAAGCACAGTTCCAACTTAGAAAATCCTAGTGATCCAGCTAATGGCTTCCCCAGTAAACTGGCCTTCCCCTCCATTTAAGCCTAAATTATATCTCCTATTGTGCAAGTGTCAGGCTGCAATTAACTAACCTGACAATCCTGAGGACTAACATTTTGGGTGCTGAGCTTCACAGGGAAGGGTGATGGTCCCCAAGCAGATTAACTCTCACTTGAATCATCTTGATGGAGGGCAGTAGCTTCATCAGTGCTGGCCTGGGGCCAAAGAGGACTTCGTGTGCCAAAAGGGCTCAGGACCAGAAAGTGACTCGCAGAACTGGATCAGTGGTAAGGGTGTCAAGCTGTGATGTGGAAGGCAGAATAAAGACCACTTCATTATATTTTCAGGACAGTCTTCTTGGCTGTTCGCCATGATAATCGCCAATATTCAGATCTGGCAGAAGAAGAAAAAGAAGAATTATACATTACCAATATTGGTAATATTCCTAGCACCAGGGAAGTGGGAGAAATCTGCCCACTGTATCTCCCTCTTCAGGGCCACTGACTCTCCTTTTGAAAAAGGACTGGATACCAAACAGGTTTTTAATATCATTACATGGTGGGTAATTTCCCCATTGACTCAACCAATCACTGTCTCTTCATCCTGAGGTCATGTACAAATGATCACTGTGTAGTCCCACACTTATGTCTACGATCCATGAATGCTCACATTAAAAATATAGCAGTTAGTCTTTAAGGTGCCACATTTTTGCCATTATTTTTGTTTCATTTCATTTCTTCTCTGATTCTCCTTTTGTCACTGTCAAACCAGGTAAATGGGAATGTGGCAGCAGACTTGGGTGAGGGGTTCCTACTCAGCTCAGATTGTGAAGCTTGAAAAGATCTTGAGGAAGGAGACTCTTTATTCAAGATTGGTTTGAGTGTACAAGTTGCAAACTGGGCCCTCTACTCTGGTGTCATAAAGTATTTGAAGATATTGGGTAGGAATCAGGTTTCCTAGTTTGGAAACAAGGCAGGAATTAAAATAGGAAGCAAAAATCAACTGCAGAGACCAAAGCAGGAATCCTCAGATTTACAGAACCAGGAGGTACTCTATTGTTACCTTTTTCTCACCTGGCTTTACCTGGGGTGCTCTTCTTTTAGGTACATACAATCTCTAGTTTGGGTGCTGAAATATTGTGGTATAACTGATGACATTATTCGTGACACATTATTTTTGGAGAAGTGAATAAAAATGTTTAGTTTTGGTTGATTTAATATTAATATGATCACCAGTGTAAATGATTGAAACACAGCAGGGGTAACATTGTATCTTGAGTACCCAGTGTGGTGTAGTGGATAGAGTGATGGACAGATTCAGGAGATCTGGGTTTGATTCCCTCCTCAGGAATGGAAACTCATTAAGGGAATGGGGACTGATAAAACCACTCCTTAAATACCTCTCTTACATTGAAAGCCCTATTAGGGTAGCTATAAGTCAGTTCTAACTTGAGGGTACATAACAAAGCAAACAGTTGCCTTAGGCAGCACCAGGCTAATTCTTTCCCATTTTCTCTAGAAAGGCAATGCTTCAAGGAAGATTGGAAGCAAGTAAACTATGTATAACATGATAGAATTCCTTTCTTTACTAGTCAGCAATATAATTCTTGTTCATTCATTCTGGCCAAAGTTCCTAGTGCCTATATTCCTCTTAAAATACAGTTCAGATATGAGATTCTAAATGTGAAATAAGTTTTTTGAAACTCTAGCTGAGAATTAAAGGTCATAAATTGAATGTTTCCCAGTTGCTTTGATAAATGTATTTAAACCTGTATACTTTTCACAGTGAGCAATTGCTTATTTCATGGCATAAGAAATATTTTCCATGGTATGTTATTTCTCTCCTCAAACTGTTTCTGAAAAACTTCATGCAGGAGAATGCACCATGTGACACTGGGTAGGTTTTACACTATCTTCTGATGGTTATTATAATTTAAATGTAAAATACTCAGATATCATGGGTTAACCATGTGACTAATGTAGAAGAATTGTGACGGATGGGTAAAGAACAAGAACTGTTTAAGACAGTGATGGGCAGTCTTGACCCTCCAGCTGTTCTTGAACTTCAATTCCCAGAAGCCCAAATCAGCACTCCTGCTGATCAGGGCCTCTGGGAATTGAAGTTCAAGAACAGCTGGAGGGCCAAGACTGCCCATCAATGGTTTAAGACCAATAAACAAAGAAAGCTCCAATACCTTGGGCATAATGAGGAATAACATGAAATCTAGAATACTCCCACTTGCTATGCAAGGGAAGATTCCTGGGAAGAGAGACCTATGGAAGTTGATGGACTTCATGGCTAAACAATCTGAGACTGGTGTGGAATGTCCTTGGAAGAAATGTTCCGAGGAGTTAAGAACAGGAAGACTATTGCCATGATGATAGCCAATACATAGAATGGAGACAGCACTTGAAGAAGAAGAATTTCAAATGCTCATTTTAACAAATGCTGATGGTAAGCCTAGTTAAAATTTAATTAATTTTTTAATAAAAAACCAAAACCAAATTAAATTCCCTAAAAGTGAAGTACTGTAGCTATTAAGTCAGTAACAGGGAGCAGAAGAGGAGTGGGATTACAATAGAGATGAATTCTCTGGTCAACACGGTCTTTTAACCAGTAAGCAATGTTTGTACTGTATAAATATATCTTCCCTTCTCTTAAAAGTTATGTTGTGGAGCTTCCTAAAAAGAAATGCAGATTTGTTTCCACACATACTAATTTACTAGAGATTATAATAGCAATGTGTATAATAAAGCAGATAAGTTAATGTATGAAAAAAGAGAATAAAAATAAAAGCATTTCATTTCAAAGGCTTGAAAAATACTTTCCAACTTTCAGAAGGACACACAGAAATATCATTCAATCTTAATACTTTAATGTGTTTCTAATTTCAATGGCTTCAGCAACTCATAAGACTCAACAGGAGAGATTGCTATGTAAGAATTTAGATTAATGAATAAATAAGCATAGATTAAGCCTGGCCAAGAAATTAGCTTGAAAGTTCTTAACACTGTTGGTAGAAAACAGAGGACATTTGGTAATGGAACTGAATAATCAGTTGCCTTCACAATAAGGTGCATTTTTTTTTCCAGTGGAGAAATATCTTTCAGCCCTTTCCTGGAATTTCTAGCTAGAGAATATATGAAAGTGGTCTGGCCAGGTTATCCTGCTATGGTAATAGAGTAGACCATACTGCTAGCAACTCAATGCCAAATGCCAGACAGTGGTTAACTAACCTGACAATCCTTGGGACTAGCGGCCTTGGGTCAACAGGCAAGGGCAATGGTCCCCAAGTGGGTTAAATCACACTTGGATCCATTTTGATAGAGGGCAATAGCTTCATCAATACTGGGACCGATGAGGACTTTGTGTGCCAAAAGGGCTCAGGACCAGAAAGTGACTCTCGGAACTGGATCAGTGGTACGGGTGTCACATTGTGATGCAGAAGGCAGATGAAAGGCCACTGCATTATATTCTCACCATGATCACCATGATAATCACCAATATTTGGATTCAGATACGGATATGGCAGAATAAGAAGAATATTGCCAGGGATGGTTATCATGAAGTTATGTAGAGTAAAACCCTAACTTACATAAAAAGTCAGTTCTATAGGCTTTTACATAAATTGTTTTTTTTTAACGTAACTTTAAGCAAACCCATAGGAAAAATGAATTTTTACGTAAATAGGAAAGATGATTTTTTTAATGTAAATTGAAGCAAACCCATACCATAGGGAAAATAATTTTATGTAAATTGAAGCAAACCCATAGGAACAAAATGAATTTTTTATGTAACTCGAAGCAAACCCATAGGTAATTTCATTATGTAAATTGGGACATTTATGTAAATTGGGTCAGGGTTTTAGCACAAAATCATTACATAAGTCAAATTTTACGTAACTCGAGGTGTATGTAAGTCGAGGTTTTACTGTAATTCTTTTTCAAATGGAAGGCTACTGCATTATATTGTCCCCAGGACAATCTTCATGGCTGATTGCCATGAGGGTAGCCAATATTCGGAATCAGATATGGCACAACAACAAGAAGAAAGTTAACTATTTCCTTTTTCTAGGGACATCTTAGATCTGTGCAGCTAACCCATGGTTGCACTGATTTGCTGTTTTCACAGGAGGCACAGCAGGGAATCAAATGCCTAATATGTGGCTTTGCAGCCAGATATCTAAAGCACTTAGCTAAAAAATCCTGTTTCCAAAGGAAAATCTTTGTCTGACAATGGAAGGACAAGGAGAGGGGAGCCTGAGTCGTTATTTGTCACAACCCATTCCAAAGTCTGAAATAACGACTCAGAAGGCTCTTTCTTGTGTGCTGTAAATGCATTTACAACAGCTGCAAATGAGTCCACGGCTGGCATAAACAGGTTTACTACAACCATAATTGAGTCCAAGGCCATCATAAAAGTATTTACGTCAGCCGTGGATGTGTTTTATGGCACCAGTCCGGCCCACTCAGCTGTCTGAGGGTGTGTGGTCCAGCTCACAGATGAAAAATGTTGAGAAGCCCTGCTTTAAGGATTTGCCACAGTTTATTGCGATCCACACAATTACATCAATACAAAAACACGGGGAGGGGTGAGCTGCAGCTGAGAGTTGGCTTCATTCTTCCAAAGCTCACTGCCCTTCTGCTATGTATGTTAACTGTGCTTAACTGTCAAGGCGATTCAAACTGCCATGTTTCCCGCGTTTTCCTAGCTGTCGAAACAGCATCCCTGTTTGACAGCTACAAAATCTCGCCAGACAGCGTAGTCTCGCGAGATTTCAATATGGCGCGCAAATTAGAATCTGACAGGAGCGGAATGTATCTTTTCTCATGTATCTATTCTTATGCAAATAAGTGGATCGAAAAATGTGCACACTCTGTTAGCCAATGGGCTTGTTGTATTATTGTTACTGTTATTGTTACTGTTTATAGTGTATATAAGTCCAAGTTTTGCCCCATCCAAACTGTGTTAAAACCCCACTAATAAAGAGCTGAACTTCACTACTTCATTTGTCTGCTTCTTCATTCCTTGAACACTAAACCTTCCCATTCCTGTTAAAACTTTGTTTGTAAAAATAACACTTGACCTACAGTTTTATAAACTTGTTGCACACATATTTAGGGAGGAGCATACAGAGATTTTTCCCCTTCTGGTGGGGAGGGGGAACAGAGTTACACAGTTCCAGGGTTGTTTAAAATAGGTACCAGAGTATGTCTGGCATACTTCAGATTAAACCTATCAATTGCCAGCTCTATTACCAGTGGAGAGAAAGTTGGGGAAAACTCGGTTCATGTCCAGACATGCCCTAAAAAGCTGTTCTCCAGTCTAGTATCATTTTACTTCCATGAGTTTAGCTGAGGTCTTCCTCTGTTGACTACTCCACAGTAACTGGATAAGAACTCTAAATCCATGTCAGATGAGGACCATGATACCTAGTATGAACCAGTGAAGATTGGGCCAGTGCAAAGAAACTCTAGACAAAAAATATGATCATATGCAAGCACAGAGAAAAATAAAAAAACATTTGCAGACAACAAAATAATAATCATATGCAAGCACAGAGAAAAATAAAAAAAAGCAGTTGTCATAACATACAGTTTTACTTAAGAGATGCACTTGTTGTATTAACAAAGAAGTCAGTTGGTGTTATGCGTGTACCTGGGGTGAATAAACTCAACTGAAACTGAAGGCAATCATTGCAAACACTCTTAGGTTGAGATTTTACAGTGAAAAAGGTGAGCATCTGATTGAATTAGAAAGTGTCATTTAAACAGGAGTGGTCGCCCTAAAAGCAACCCTTCCATTCATTGGAGAATCACTCTAGCCCGCTCCCCCCCACCCCCAAAGTAGTAACCCTACTGCTGGAGTGAAAACATCCAGTTTGAGCATGAATTGGAGTTTGCATTCGAACACCGCTTCCCATTTGTTGTGTAATTGTGGGGGAAAGCTCGCATCAGACTGTACCACAAGCAGTCCAAAGTGCAAGCTATATGCCTATGTGACCACATTCTTATAAGGGAGTAGGTCCCAATAAAAATTATGGGACTTTAATGTATAGTAATATACAGGTGGGTTGGGGTTCTTTTATCTTTTAAATGTGGCTTTTAAGTTGTTTCCAAAGGATTTTATTTAGTACATTTTTGTCCTGTGTTTAATTGGTTTAATAGTTTACTTTTTGTATTTGTTACAATATTTCTGTTTTAAATGCTTGTAAGTCACCTGGATTCTCTTTACTGGAGAAAAAGGCAAAGTGGATATTGAATAAATATCTTTCTGTGACTCTCCCCATGGATATTTATATGCACAAGAAGAGGTTGTGTTTGAGTGGTGGAGGATGGATTCCACAGAGTTATATGGTCAACATATTCTTAAACATTCTGGGTAGTACATGGTTGACTGAACATAAAATATTTGTTACTCACTGGAAAGGTAGAATGAACATGACTGCCAAATGTAATTACTGAAGGGTACCATTTTAATTTTCTTGTTTAAATTTCCCCACTGAAATTTGAGATTATATATGAGATGTGGCATTTTGGAATTCCATGGAATGATTACAATCAAGCAAAGACATCTTGTGAAATGAAATGGATTGACAGCTGGGTGAGGAGAATTGGACAAAAGCAGCACATCTTAATGTAATGCACAGTGAGCATAAGGTATTCATTCCCAGAGAATAAGAGTCTCTTATTTAAGTGACTTAGGGTGCATCTCGATTAGCAGAAAGTCCTACGTTATGTCAGTTTTACCAGGTTTGGAATAAATTCAAATGCTGAGGAATACATGGCGCACAGTCGGGGCATGCATTATCATAACAAATCATGGTTTATTTTAAAACACCCAGCAGGGGCCATTTATTTTGTGCTGATTCCTAAACGGCTGCATTCTTCTATGTGTATGAATGTGTTGCTGCCTACTGTGTATTGTGCCTCTTGCCTCAGAAGGTTTGCAGGATTCTGAAAATCCACCCCATCCTTATTGTTATAGTACTATGAAAGTTCAGCAGTCAACTGTCATGGCTAAGGAGGGTGCTTTGTGGTCGTGGCTGCAGGGTTAAAGCAAACCTGTTCAGACAAGGTTTCTTAATCACCCTAGAACTGTGATGGTGAACCTTGGCACTCTAGATGTTCTTGGACTTCAATTCCCAGAAGCCAAAGCACCCTGTGAATCCACACAAATGGGTTTACTGTGATTCATCCGGCCCACGCTGCCCTCGTCGCTCCCAGAAGCGGAAGTAAAATGCACCCATGTAGGCGCATTTTACTTCCGCTTCCGGGAGCGACAACGGCAGCGTGGGCCGGATGAATCACAGTAAACCCATTTGTGTGGATTCACAGGGTGCTTGGGCTTCTGGGAATTGAAGTCCAAGAACATCTAGAATGCCAAGGTTAGACATTACGGACCTAGAAACTGGGGCAAGCACCATGTGACCTTCAACTGATTTTTAAAAATCCAATTGTAACCCTGATTCTTTCAACAGTCAAGGTAAAGGTAAAGATTGCTCTTGCTTAAAAGCCAGTCATATCTGACCTCCAGGATGCAGTGCTCATCTCCATTTACAGCCAAAGAGCCAGTGCCATCTGCAGACGTTTCCATGGTCACGTGGCTGGTATGACTAAACACCGGAGCGCACGGAACGCTGTTACCTTCCAACCGAAGTGGTCCCTATTTATCTACTTGCAATTTCTTGCTTTCGGACTGCTAGGTTGGCAGGAGCTGGGACAAAGACGGGAGCTCATTCCGTCCAGCAGTACTCGGGAATCAAACTGCTGACCTTCCGCCTCCCAGTCAGTGTCTTAGCCACTTGAGCCACTGCAGTCCCATTAGCATTAAATAGTTAATAGTTTATTGATAGTTACAAAAACTTTGCATCCAGAGGCACACAGATCATTCACACATTGTTACAAGTGAAATGTATTGTAGGTCCTTCCTATGTGACGTGCTTATATCACCCTGATGACTGAATGGTATGGCCTGATTTTTTTTTAAATACTTGATGAGAGGTGTCCTAGTTCTCTGTCCTTTCAGACGTCATTCCTACTCCTTGGCCTTCAGGTCCTTAAAACCTCTCCCCACCCTAGCACTTGTGTTTATATAATCTTTGGAGCAGCCTACTGCCTACATTAACATGAGGAGGGGAAAGGGGATAGAGCTTACAGAGTGATCAAATCAGGACAATGATGCTTGGCCACCGATTAGAGGGAGAGCTCTATTTAGAAGGTTTGAACCTTTCTGCCATTGCAGAAATGTCTACAGTGAATCATTACAAGCTGGAAAAAGGCAGGCAATGGACAACTTTGGAGATGGCACGAAAGCCTGTCTCATGCAAGGACTGGCACAAAGGCTGCTTGAAGTAGAGTCTTTTTTTAAAAAAAATACTGTGAAAGGGAACAAAGGAATTACCTGGCAAAGGACAGGAAAAGAGAAGCCAGAGAGGCAGCAAAGAGAGGAACTGGAGAGGGTGACTTTAGCCTTATGTGAGGAACTATGGTCATTTGTTACCAAAAATACAAGCTGTGATGGGTCAGTTGTGTGGTGCCATGGCTTTTTTTTAAAAAAAATATATTATATGGTGTTAAAAATTCTCTGCAGGGTGAGAGTCAGCTTCGAGGGCCAGATGACCATTTTGCCCTGACTGCATGATGGGGATGGCCATTTTGTCCCAATAACTTCAAATGCCCTTAGAGGGGTGGGGGGCACATGAAATGGTGCTGTGAGCCGGATCCGACCTGTGGGCCTTAGGTTGGGAACCTGTTATGTATGTACAATGTTGCTTTAAGAAATGTATGAATGTAACCTGACCACAATTACAATGTAGCTCAGCTGTTAAGGAACGCGAGTAAGCTGCCTATAGAGGGCAGCTGCGAGCGTTCAGCTCACATGGTTCACATTCCCCAAATCACCGGCAGCCGCGGGAACCTTTCCCACGCGAGGATCACCTGGAGAAGGTGGGCGTGACTCAGAATGATGTCACGCCGGTAGCAGCCAATAAGCTACCGTGCAACGAGATTCAAATGTATGCACTGCAGTATATAATGAGCTGTACCTCCGCCATTACCTCATGTTCATCCTGATCATCAACCAATAAACCTGTGTTAGTCCTCACTGCGACTCCTTCTTTGTCTTCCGTGCAAGACACTAAATTGGCGACGAGGATGGGATCAATGGCGAATCCCAAGGTCAAGCCTTACCACTTCGATATCAGCGACCCAGAGCAATGGGAGCTGTACGAGTGCCAGTTTCGGCACGCGATGGAAGCCGCGGGCGTCGACGACGACGCGAAGATGCGCTCACACTTTCTGGCCCAGGTGGGGCCGGCCACGCTGCGCATCCTGATGAACCTGGTGGCCCCACGGAAGGTGGACGTGGTGCCCCTCGACCGCATCCTGGACCTGCTGCGCGACCATTTCCAGCCCCCCGTGTCGATCTTCCCGGCCAGGGTCGCATTCCACAGGCGAGACCAACGCCCGGGAGAGTCAGTGTCCGCCTACGCGGCGGCCCTCAGGCTGGCAGCGGTGCACTGCCAGTGGGAAGACCTGGACACGGTAGTCCGAGACCGCATGCTGTGTGGCCTGAGGGACGAGGAGGTCCAGAGAAAATTGATGACCCGCGACTATCGCCTCACGTTCAACGAGGTACTGCGGGAGGCCCAGGCAGCCGAGGTGGCCAGGAGCGGGGTCAGAGTGTTCAAGTCCCGAGGGGCCACATCTGAAAGGGCTAAGTCACCAGTGCAGGCAGCCCGGCGGACATCGGCGAAGATGGCCTGGCGGGCCCCAAGTCGCCCGCCGGCACACCAGCGACGTCTGAGGAGTCGTCCACGACGGCAGACTCCTGCTCCAGCGAGGACAACGACATCCAGAGAATAAAGAGACATGGGGAGAAGCGACAGACCCGTGAGCGGCAGGACTGCCGCTGCAACGGTTGTGGGGCGGCCCACGACCGGACGAGGTGCCCGTTTCGGAAGGCCGAGTGTCACAACTGCGGCCGAAAAGGGCACATCGCCAGAGTATGCAGGCGCGGGCGTCCTGAGGTCAAGTGCGCCTCGAGCCACCCCCAGGCACACCAACGGAAAACGGCTGGCACCAGGAAGGTCTCAACCAGCTACAGCGAGGAAGGCGTGAACCGCGTGGGCCTGGAGCACCGGCATTTCTTCGTAGAGGTACTGTTACAGGGGGTCCCGGTGAGGATGGAGATAGACTCAGGGTTGTCATATTCCATCCTGTCCCAAAAAGAGTTTATGCGCGCCCCAAACTGCGGGCCATGAGGTCACACTTACGGGACGTGCAGGGAAAGGGGATCCCAGTGTTGGGGTTGGGGAACTTCAAGGTGAAGTTCAAGAGTTACTCCGAGAAACTGCCCCTAGTGGTGCTCAAGGGGGGGAGATGCTGCCTTTTGGGAACGCAGTGGTTTGCTCCCCTGGGAATTGAACTGTCCGGCATTAACGCCATCGAGACTGACCCAATGCGGGACGTGTGCAATGCACACCTGGACGTCTTCAAGAAAGGGCTCGGGATGTACAAGGGCCCCCCGGTATCTTTTGTCCTGGACCCAGAAATCCGACCCATCCGCCTCAAGCCAAGGAGAGTGCCCTTCGCCCTCAAGGACAAGATCGAGGCGGAACTGGACAAATTGGTGGGGCAGGGGATTTTGGTTCCAGTCGATTCAGCGGAGTGGGAAACGCCGATTGTTACGGCTCTTAAAGCAAATGGGGAGGTCAGGATTTGTGCGGACTATAAATGTACGATCAATAAGGCCATTCGGCCAAATGCATATCCGGTGCCCGTGGTCAGCCACTTACTGGCCACGTTACATGGGGGGAGGTGTTTTGCCAAGCTAGATCTGGCGCAGGCATATCAGCAGCTCTCCGTAACCCCAGCTGCTGCCGCTGCGCAAACCATCGTCACGCACAAGGGGGCATTTAAGGTAACGCGCCTACAGTTCGGCGTGAATTCTGCCCCCGGGATTTTCCAGTCCCTTGTGGAACGCCTTTTAAAGGGACTTCCAGGTGTCCTCCCATATTTTGACGATGTGTTGATAACAGCAGGGAGCGAAGTAGAGTTAGCAAAGAGGCTAGACGGGGTCCTTTCGGTATTCGAGAAAGCGGGACTTTGACTGAGAAGGGACAAATGTGTGTTCTTTGTGAGGGAGGTTGAGTTCATTGGGTTCAAGATAACCCCAGAGGGCATCAAGCCCTCCGAGTCCAAGGTTGCGGCTGTGCAAAACGCCCCTCGCCCCACCGCGAAACTGGAGCTGCAGTCATTTCTAGGGCTCTTAAATTTTTACCATTCCTTCCTGCCAAGGAAGGCATCCGTTGCGGAGCCACTGCACACGCTCTTAAAGAAAGAGGCAGTTTGGCGGTGGGGAGATAGGCAGGAGAAAGCTTTCAGGGAGCTGAAGGCGCTTTTATCCTCGGATGCTGTCCTGACCCATTTTGACCCGAGAAAACCAGTAGTTTTAGTCTGTGATGTGTCCCCAGTGGGGGTGGGGGGTCCCTTTCAAAGGCCGAGCACAACTACGCGCAAACAGATAGGGAGGCATTGGCCATAATCGCGGGAACCAAGAAGTTCCACGATTTCCTATACGGCCGCAAGTTTACGGTGGTGACTGATCACAAGCCCCTCCTGGGAATCTTCACCACAGGCAAGCCCACCCCCCAAATCCTGTCCCCCCGAATGCTACGTTGGGCAATTTTCCTTAACGCCTACCAGTATGAGCTGGTCTATCGCCCAGGGAAGGAGATCTCCCATGCGGACGCGCTGTCCCGATCTCCCCTCCCTAGTTTAGGAGACCCCGCATGCGAGGTAGAGCAGGACCACCAAGTCCTGCTGATCGAGTCCCTCGACTCACCCCCCATCGTCCAGGCAGACCTCGCCAAGGCCACGGCGACTGACAAGATACTGGCCCAAGTTAGTTCCTGGGTTAGGAAAGGGTGGCCATCCACTCCCCCCGAGGAGTTTTTCAAGCCATTTTTCAGGCGTAGAGTAGAGCTTTCCCTGGAAAGGGGCTGCCTACTTTGGGGCCAACAAGTAGTCATTCCAGAGAAGCTAAGGGCTAAGGTGCTGAAGCTACTGCATACCAGCCACCCGGGAATAGTGCGCTCCAAGGCTCTAGCCAGGAGCTTCTTTTGGTGGCCCCAGATAGACGCAGATATAGAACGTTTAGTGGGCACGTGTGAGAGCTGCCAGAGCTCTCGGCCCGAGGAGTCCCGGTTACCCCATAGGGAATGGGACACGGCCCGCGGGCCATGGTCCCGGATTCATGTCGACTTCGCTGGCCCTTTCCGCGGGTCCATGTTTCTACTGATAGTCGACTCGTATTCAAAGTGGCTAGAAGTAATCCCAATGAACAGCACCTCCTCTGCGGCAACCATTAAACAGTTGCGCAAAGTCTTTGCCTGTTTCGGCCTGCCAGACGTCCTCGTTAGCGATAACGCTAGTACCTTCACGTCTGCGGAGTTCAAAACGTTTATTGAAAGAAACGCCATCAGGCACATTACCGCTGCCCCTTTTCACCCCGCCACAAACGGTCAGGTAGAGTGCCAAGTGCGCACTACGAAAGACGCACTGCGGCGCATGGGTCCCGGCAAGTTGAATCTTCATCTGTGCCAGTTCCTCATCTGCTACAGGACAACCCCCCTAGCTTCTGGGTTTTCGCCAGCCGAACTCCTCATGAGGAGGCGTCCGGTAACACTTTTTGACCGGATGGATCCATCCAGGGTGGAGGATGAAGGGAGAAATGTAAATATAGGGGTAGATAGCTCCAAAAGTTTTTCGATAGGGGACCCGGTTCACTGCAGGAACTACGCGGCCTCGGGGCCAGCATGGGTACCAGGGATGATCATTGAGCAAACGGGGCCAGTATCCTACAGGGTCGAGACTAGCTCGGGTCTACTCTGGAGAAGGCACGCTGACCAACTCAGAAGGCAAGTCACCAGTGAAGGGGAATCAGCGTTAGGGTCCTCCCCCACCCGCGTTACCTAAGGGGGAGATACGGCGGCATCCGCCAATACAAATGCATACCCTGGACTCTCACCCACAGAGGAGGATACTTTGAAAGAGAGGGATGAGTTTGGTTATGATTTGCAGTACCAGGGGGGCGTAGCGGAGTGGTCCCCCACCCGTCCTAGCGAGAAGAGGGGTTTCAGTTAAGCCCCTGGTACCTCCAGTCCCCCCAGCCCTTTTGTTTTGGAATATACAATAGCTCCAGCCCCCCGGAGACAGACACCCCTGAATCAGGCAGCAGGGGGGAATCCACACGCCTCAGCCCCTAGAACTCCCGGACAGGCAACAGGGGATGGTCTCCTCGTCGGTCCCGAGATTCGTACTGGGGGGGACCCCAAGTTCCTCGGGCGGGGGGCAGGGGTTCACGTCCCAACTATTCGTTCCATTCCCATCCCCAAAACCAAGGTTGTCGCAGAGTCCCCACCGAACCACTAATGAGTCCCCCCTTTCCATTGCAGGAAGGGATTCCGCGGAACCAGGAGCCCCCGGCTCCCCTGTGTTAAGTCAAGCAGCCGCACGCCCCAGACGCACGTGCGGCAAACCACAATGGTTGAGGGACTTCGTCCCATCCTAGGGGGGAGGGGTGTTATGTATGTACAATGTTGCTTTAAGAAATGTATGAATGTAACCTGACCACAATTACAATGTAGCTCAGCTGTTAAGGAACGCGAGTAAGCTGCCTATAGAGGGCAGCTGCGAGCGTTCAGCTCACATGGTTCACATTCCCCAAATCACCGGCAGCCGCGGGAACCTTTCCCATGCGAGGATCACCTGGAGAAGGTGGGCGTGACTCAGAATGACGTCACGCTGGTAGCAGCCAATAAGCTATCGTGCAACGAGATTCAAATGTATGTACTGCAGTATATAATGAGCTGTACCCCCGCCATTACCTCATGTTCATCCTGATCATCAACCAATAAACCTGTGTTAGTCCTCACTGCGACTCCTTCTTTGTCTTCCGTGCAAGACACTAAAGAACCTGTGGTGTGGAAGATTCCACAAAGGATCTCCACTGAGATCTCTCCTTCCGGTTCTGCTTTGTGTGTTCTTTTAATAAGTTAAATTCTGTGTGCAGGTGATTGGCCCTCAGCACCCTAACACGGTGAAGGGGCTGCCTTCTCAACACCTCTGTGCAGGCACTGCCACTGCTTCAGGTGCATGGATCTTCATGTTCCTTACTCTCTGAGACAAAGACTGTTGCTTCCTCAGGATCCGCAGCTGTTAGGGTTATACCGCCCATGCTCAGTCCCCAGCAGAACTTAGCCACCATCATAATAATGGTTCTCCCCAGGACGAGGACCTGCCTGCAGAGATTTGCCTGGGTGTGAAGAGTTTCAGCCAAAGCCCCCAGTTCACCTCCAGTTCACCTGCTCTATTCTATGCATATATGTCCTTCCATTTTTTTGTCTCAAAACACACCAGACTGATGGGGTAAAATACCAAGTGGGGAAAATGCTCTTGACAGAAAAATATAAAGACCTGAATTTCTAGTGCAAATTCTGTCTCAGGAGGACAGGGCCAAGGTCTTCACTGTTAACTATCTTGCTCATAATGAGAAGTGTGTTGGCTTGTTTTGCAAAGCTGTTTTTCTCCCACTTGTTTCCAACTGAGTTTTTGTCCTTTCCCACTTGATTGGCAGGATGCATTTTGGAGTAAGCTAAAGGCATCTGGATCTAACGCTCGGGCATCAAGCCCATGGTGAATACCTGTCAAGTGCGGCTCCGCAAAATACGGGAAATTACTGCACATGCACGGACGCACATGCTCAGTAACCTGTTTGTACATGCGCACTGTGGACACGCATGCTCAGTAACCTGTTTGCACATGTGCACTGTGGACACGCATGCTCAGTAACCCGTTTGCGCATGCGTGCCATGGGCGCGCATGCACAGTAAGCTCTTTCCCCACCATTCAAATACGTGATGGCAGCAGGAAAGGGGAGGAACGAGCACTGAAAAATGGGAAATCCCGACCAATATTGGATACTTGACAGGTATGCCATGGTGCAAGACCTATACAGGGATGATGGGGTACATGTGTCTGAGGAGGGCCAGGAAGGCCGGCTGGTAGGTGTTAGGTCAGGATTATTGGAGTGGCTGCAACAGCAATAGATTGGTAGAAGTTGGTCAGGGTAGCAGGCCCCTGATTGCTTTAGTGGCAGGTTACACCTGAGAGCAGATATGCTTAAGGACATACTTAAGGGCCATAACCCACAAAATGGAATCCCCTCCTCACTTGGATCAGTGGGGAAGGTCATGTGGAAAACTAAGGTTTGGCATGCTCAGTTTGGGAGGGCTGCAACCAATTTCCCATAAGGGAAACAAAAGGGTCTCCCCCAAGTGGATTTGAACCTGTGAGGTTAGATGTCCCTTGATGGTGCGGTTTCATGGTGAACCCAGTTTCTTGCTGGGACAACAAGATTGCATGACAGGCAGGCGATCCAATCTATGGATCTGGCCCAGTGGTGGGCATCAGCAGGTTTGCACCAGTTCGCCAGAACCGGTAGCAGAAATTCTGGCTGGCCCCGCCCATCCAAATTTTGAAATAAAGTAGTCCTAATTCAGGTGCAATGCAGGGCTTTCCCACTGGCCATGACCACCATACTACACCCACAGTGTGGTAGTAATTTTTTTTTGAGCCCACCACTGGTTGCATCTGAGCAGACTTGTAAGGTCAGTTTGCTTGGAGCAATCACCTTCAAAGTGACTCTTCCGTCCACGGTGGAATCACTTCAACCCAGCCATCCAAAAGTGTAACTCTGTGGCTGGATTAAAAAGGTTCAGATTGTATTCAGATTAGGGTTGGACTATTTTATAATTTTCATATGTTACATAGTTGTTGGGAAATAGTTTGTACAAATCACAAGTGGTCCCAAATGCAAACTATTTCCCTTCTGATCTCACCATAAGGAAATGCCTGCCTTCTCCATCTCCCCATCCCACACACTCAAGCAAAGTTAAGAGGAAAAAGGAGTGGAAGGAAGAGCAGGAGGGATGACCACATGGAAAAAAATATCTCCTTTCTTGTCGGGAGATGGAGGAGTGAGTGGGGAGTTTGAAACCAGAGATATTAAGGTGGTAGGAGAGAGATAGGACAGGATGTAGGAACATGGAGGTGTGGTATGATTTCTTGCCTTGAAATTACCCAGTGCTTGCATGTGAACACAAAGATCAATCTAAATGGCACTTTGACATGACTCTATTCAGCCTAGTTCAGCCTGGGATAGATTTATTGTCTAGTCGCATTGTGAGAAGAACAACTAGTTGAACTGTGAGAATCAGAAGAACAACTATGATGGAACTCCAATTCATCTTCACATGAACAGGCATGTCATTGAAAACCAAGACAGAGATCAACCAAATACATTTATATTCCCTGTTACAATGTATGAATGTGAAAGTGTAGAAAAGTGAGAGGAAAAATATACATTCAGTTGAAATTTGATGCTGGAGGAGAGCTTTGTGGATATCATGGCTTATCTGAAAAACAAATATATGGCCACTAGATCACTCTCTCAAAGCAAAAATTGTAAAACTGAGGCTGTTGTATACTTTGAGTACATAATGAGAAGACAAAATTCTCTGGAAAAGGCAATAATGTTAGGAAAAGCAAATAACGCATTGGCTCCCTAAAGAAAGCTACAGGCATGAATTTGCAAGAGCTGAGCAGGGCTGCTAATGACAGGACACTGTGGATATCAATCACTCCTTGGGTCACTACAAGTTGGAGGCTACTTGACTGCACATTTTGTTGTTGTTCAGTCGCACAGTCGATTCCGACCCTTTGCGACCCTATGGACCATTGATCTCCAGGCGCCCCTGTCCTCCACCATCCTTCTCAGCCCGCTCAGCTCAGTGCCCGCTGCATCCACAATGCCATCTAGCCATCTCATCCTTGGCTGTCCCCTTTTTCTTTTGCCCTCCACCTTTCCTAGCATCAAGGCTTTCTTAATTGAATCCTCTCTTCTCATTTGGTGTCCAAAGTACTTCATCTTCATCTTAACTATTTGACCTTCTAAGGTGCAGTCAGGACTGACTTCTTTCAAGATTGACTTATTTGTTCTCCTTGCTGTCCAGGGTACTCTCAAAACTCTCCCCCAACACCACATCTCAAAGGCGTCTATTCTTCTGCGCTCAGCCTTCCTAATGATCCAGCTCTCGCATCCATACATTACCACCGGGAATACCATTGCTTTGACTATACGGATTTTTGTTTGCAAGGTGATGTCTCTGCTTTTCACTATGTTCCCCAGGTTTCTCATGGCTTGTCTCCCTAGAATCAGTCGCCTCTTTATTTCATGGCTGCAGTCACCATCTGCAGTGATCCTAGATCCCAAGAAAGTAAAATCCGTCATTGCTTCTACTTCTTCCCCATCTACTTTCTAGGTGCTGATAGGGCCTGTTGCCATTATCTTGGTTTTCTTGATGTTAAGTCTCAGGCCAGCTTTTGCACTCTCTTCTTTCAACCTAAGCAGGAGCTTCTTTAAATCTTCCTCACTTTCTGCCATTAGAGTGGTATTGTCTGCATATCTCAAATTGTTGATGTTTCTCCCAGCAATTTTTATCCCATATTGTGATTCCTCCATCCCTGCATTGCGCATTATGTGCTCTGTGTATAGGTTGAAAAGGTAGGGTGATAAAATGCAGCCTTGTCTTACTCCTTTTCCTATTCCAAACCATTCTGTCATTCCGTGTTCTGTCCTTGACTCTTGTACAGATTTTTCATGAGGCATATGAGGTGTTCTGGTATTCCCATTTCTTTAAATACTTGCCACATTTTATTGTGGTCCACACAGTCAAAGGCCTTGGTGTAATCAATAAAGCAGGGGTATACTTGTTTCTGATATTCCTTTGTCTTCTCCATGATCCACCGTATAGCAGCAATTTGGTCTCTAGTCCCCCTGCCTCTTCTGAAACCCGCCTGCACCTCTGGCAATTCTCTCTCCACGTGCTGCTGAAGTCTATCCTGTATTATCTTGAGCATCACCTTGCTAGCGTGTGGGATGAGTGCAATTGTTCGATAATTTGAACACTCTTTGGCACTACCCTTCTTTGGGATTGGAATGTATACTGATCTTTTCCAGTCCTTTAGCCACTGTTTTGATTTCCAGATCTGCTGGCATATCGAATACAGTAATTTGATTCCATCATCTTTTAGAGCTTTGAAAAATTCAACTGGGATACCGTCATCACCACTAGCTTTGTTGTTTGCAGTGCTTTTTAGGGCCTTTCTGACTTCACTCTCTAGGATGTCTGGCTCAAGTTCAATGTTCTCATCATTGTGATTATCAGTGGTGTTGAGGTCCTTTTTGTATAGTTCCTCTGATGCACATAAGGACAAAAAATTGCCTGATTCTCTCCACCACCAATAGATTTGAGAAGACCGAGAACTTTTGATAGGATAGGCTGGTTATATAGATCTTGACCTGAGAACAGAACCTCCATATTTTCAGTAAATTTCTGATGTATTTATCTGGGATATTAATAGGGTAAGGATATGATTTTCTGATAACCATACATAATGGGCAGGCTTCCCACCATCATTGGCTCTTCACTGCTCATTCTATAGGCCCTATGAGTTTAGTTATCATCAAAATTTCAAGATGCTAGAAACTTCAGGTAAAAAATTGTTAAAGAATTGCTAAGAGCAGTGTATAGTTGAAAAGCTTTGCTTTGGAACTACACAATGTGAAATTTGGGGGGGGGGGGCTGGCCATTCTGGTTGGGTATTATATCCACAAATGTCCTCCCATCTTTGCCAATGGAATGCCAATCCCATAATTTCTATTTTTATCTCTATGATTCCAGATGGAATAGAATTGGTTCCTCCAAATCTTTCTTCTTCTTGTGCCGTATTCAATTCTGAATATTGGCGATCATCATGGCAATCAGCCATAAAGATCATCCTGGGGACAATATTTATTTCTTTAGTATATTTTATACTGCTTTCCTCACCTATTGGTGACCCACAGCAATATAATGCATTGCCTTTCCATTTGCCTTCTGCATCTCAGCATGACACCCATACCACTGATCCAGTTGCGCGAGTCATGTTGTGGTCTTGTGCCCTTTTGGCATGCAAGGTTCTCATCAGCCCCAGGCCAGTATTGATGAAGCTGCTACCCTCCATCAAGCAGTTCAACCCATTCCTAATGTTTAAATGAAAGATGGGAGGATAATCCTGCATGCATCAGTGTGGTTGCATTTTCTAAAAAGGCAAGAAAATAGTAAGACATCATGGCAAAACAAAAGAAGACAAAACAAGCAAACAACATAATAAACCCACAAAGTACAGAGTAATGAGAAAGTAATGAGAAAAATGCTTAAAAGCAATGGGCAAAATTCCAAGCTCCGCTTGTGTTCACTTTCCTATTTTCTTGAAATGTGTAGCCACTACTTTTGGAACGACTGGTGGCAAAAGAATGACAAACAAACCTAGATTATTTTTATATGATCAGAAATGGATTGAAGACAGACATATAGCCAGATAGCCCATAGAAGCAGGGATGGTCCATGCAGTACCACTGAAAAGCTTTCCATCTTGCACACTTAATGGCAAGTTGTCAAGATGGTTTTAGAAACAGCAGCTAAAGAGCTTCTTTAACACACCCAATCCCTACAAAGCTGTGAGGCGGATTGTCATCTCACTTCCTGAAGGAGAGCTTCCACAGTGCAAGGCAGGTGACCAGCAGGAGAGGTCCTCCTCAAGAACCCAATGACCTCCTTTATTTTTCCAGAGGGCCGGATGAAATACTGTGTAGATCCATGCTTTATTTAGCCAAAACATATATCATGTTGTTGTTGATTTCTTTCTGAGGATAAGAGGAAGCTGTTGACATCAGTAATAATAGTTAAGGCAATTTTGGCAAAGGTAGCTCCATCATGAGAAAGGAAAAGTAGGTTAAGGGGAAAAAACATAAGAAAGTTGAGCAGGAACCTGGAGAATGCCCATCAAGGGTAGGCACCTGGACAGTGGGTTGAGATGGCACACACACTAGCCCATGTCCACTATGCTAAATATTTCTATTTCAAATCCAGCAGTTAAGTCTCCCTCAGTATTTCTGTATCTAAGTTAGCACATTTGAAGTTTATAGAAATCCATGTCAGTACCAGAAACTGGCGAGTCCAAATAATGAAATTTCATACCTTTGAAACAGAACTAGCCTGGCAATAATTCTAGTTAGTCTGCCCCTTGCTTTGGGGTAGAGATCCCTTCTCTAACATTGTCCATCTCTGACATACTTCAGATCATCTGTCAAAGATTCAACTTCTGCTAAATTAGGCTAACGTATTATACTAAGCAGCAAAGCGTAAGATTACAAAGTGTAAAGCAGATCCCCAATAGGAAACAGTTGACCCCTTGCCAGTAACACTTTGTGAAATGCTGATGTAGGTCATTAGGAAAGCTTAGTTGGGGAGGTGATTACCCTATTGGTCAATACAAAGAAATCCACTAGTTTTGGGACGAACAAGTTTTTTTAAAAAAATGATGTATGTGAAATAGAAGTGAATGTACCAGTTTATTTTAGTTTTTGATTTTGTATCTGTAGTGCAGTCTTCTGAAGGTGTAGAACAGGGGTGCCCAAACTATGGCCCAGGGGCCGGATCCGGCTCCCAACACCAATTCATCTGGCCCACCCACTCTTGTCGCTCACAGATGCAGAAGTATGGCGCGTTTTACTTCTGCTTCTGGGAGTGATGAGGGTGGAGCGGGCAGAACGAATTGATGTCGGGGCCTGGATCTGCCCCTGGGCCATAGTTTGGGCACCCCTGAACCATGTGACTGGCCCAAGGCCTGAAAAGTTTGGGCACCCAGGTGTAGAATATTTCTCCAGGTTTTTTAAAGCCCAGAAAAATAGTGAAGATTTGAAAAACAACTACTGTATATTTATTTCATACCATTTCCTCTATATTTTCAACATTTTTGTTTATAGGAAGCACACTGTAACCTCCTGGGATTAAGATACCCACAAAAGAATATCTTTTTCTATGAAGCTGTTGAAACAGTGAGGTCACCTTTTGATGCTCTGACCTGTTCTTTTCAATGGTCAGAAATGGGCATTTTCAAAAGGTTTCAGAGAAAATTCTTCAGCACATTTGTAAGGTAAATTTAAAGGTTGCTCTATTTGAAAGCAAGTCGTATCCAATTCTAGTGTTCAGTGCTCATCTCTGTTTATAGCCATAGAGCCAGCGCTGTCTGTCAGCGCATTTGCAGACATTTCCATGGACATGTGGCAGGCATGCCTCAACACCTGAGTGCACGGAATGCTGTTTACCTTCCCATCGAAGTGGTCCCTATTTATCTACTTGCAATTTCTTCCTTTCAAACTGCTAGGTTGGCAGAGAGCTGTGACAGAGATGGGAGCTCACTCTGTCATGTAGTACTTGAAATTCTAAAGGCTATCAGGACATTTTAAGGCATGGAGATATTAAAGAATTAGAAGTCTGTAATAGCAGAGGCTTCAGGTATTTTTTTTTGAAACAACGCTTCCCACTTACAAAAAAAAATTTTTTTCAGTAGTAATATAGATGTTGTCTGTTATAGGAAAGCAGTGGTATTGATACTCCTTTTCAGGGCTATCTTGTTTCAGAATGCCTATGAGGAAGGATACTACATCACAACACAAGATCATATTTTGACCATTGCAGAAGATGCTTGAAGGATATTAAGATGGTGAAAAAGGATCAAGTGTGATTGAACCAGAAAGGGTGCAATCTCTAACATGGCCCATCTGTGACATACTTCTGGGTGCAATCTCTGACATACCCCAGCAGCAGCCAGGCTTAAGGAGTTGCTTCCCAGCTGCAGTTCCATCTAGCTTCTTTGGAGGAGCAAAATACTGTTGGGTGCAATGATTGTGCCAAATTGTGTTTTTCTCATCCCCAACCTCAAGTGGCTTTTTAAAAGCAATGGTATACCACCCGGAAGTGCTGGTGCAGACAGCAAAGAAACCCATCTCTTTATAATATAAATTATAGTATTCATTAAATAAAAGAAAACGTTGAGTAGAAAAAGAAATATATCTCTGTTTTGTGGAGTGCTGAAAATTCAGTTTCCTGAACCCTGCAGCCTTAGAATTCCTGGACAATGTGCAGAAAGTGCCACCACAGCAATTCCAAATTATTGGCCAGGGCTACACAATTAAGAAAAGCCACAGGAGTGATTGGTGTGATTAAAGACGAAAAAGGAAATAGGAGTACAGTAGAACCCCGCATAATGAAAAAACTCTGTTCTGTGAGTTGCTTCGCCATGCGGTTTTTTTGTTATGCAAAGCTAATGGGAGACGCCCCGGATAACAAACAAAAAATGTTCATTATCTTGGGTTCCCATTGACTGGGTATACCCCGGTTACCAAAACCCCCACATAATGAACATTTTTTTCATTATGCGGGGTATCGCCATTGCATAACGAACACTTTGTTATGCGAATTTTTCACTATGCGATGCATTCGTTATGTGAGGTACCACTGTAATTTAATTAAGGTAAAAATTAAGGTAGCTGAGAAATGTTATATAAGTATTAATAGCCTAAATGATAGAATTAAAACATATATAGAGAAAAATGTTGGTAGCAAAATTAAAGAAAGGGATAGAGAAAAGATGTAATAAAAACACACAAATAAAAGTAGGTAAAACACAAGAGATGATTGAAGTGCAAAATTCTAAAAAGTGTTTAAAAAGTTGTTAATTCCTAAATTAAAGGGTTTATACAAAATTCTAGAAGAGGAGGATAGTCTATCTTCATGGAACCATTCTCTGATTGTGTTAATATTTTAAAAAGGGTAAAGAACTCTCTGAAATACAGGCCTATTTCATTAATAAATCAAGATGGTAAGATATTTACTACATTAATGGTAAATAGGAAGGATGAATTTATTGATAACTATATTCTGATCAGAGTGGCTTCATAGGTGAAAGAAAGGTAAGAAGAACAACCTAGGAGAGTGTTAAATATGATTAGCTATATAAACGAGAACAAAATTAAAGTATAGACTAAAAAGAGAATAAAAGATATAAATAACCCCTTGTTTTAAAATATGGAGTAAATTCTGGAGTAAATATAAGAAAACAAAATACAGTAGTCCAACAATTTCCCCCTTACTCCAGATAGTGGATTTTGAAAATTTTCCTAGGAATACAGAAAATAATGCAGTAAATAAATTGGAAAAGAGAAAAGTTATTAGATTGAAGGATTGGTTTTACAAAGCATTGATTAGAAATGAAATAAAAGACATTTGAGGAAGACAAGAAATCAAAATGCTACAATTTGTTTGAGTTGGATAGATGGGCTAGAAAATAGGAACAATGTAGATAGTTGACAATGTTTGAAGAATTAATAGTGCAAAGAGAGATAAAATGAATTGCTATAATTATAAACATTCAGGAACATGTTGGGGGGGGGTGTAATCAAGAGGTTGCTACCTATTTCAATCTGTTGTGAGGAAGCGAGAAGATCCAGGAAACATGAAAATGATGTTCAATGAAATGAATGAGATTTTATCAATGGTGCTTATCCCTGGGTAAGTGGGGTATAGGATTGCAACCTCTAGTGTTTTTTTATTTATTGATTACATTTATATTCTGGCTTTCCTCCAAAGCTCAAGATACACCATTCATGACCCTTTTCTCCCCACTTCATTCTTACAACAATCCTGTTTGGTAGGTCAAACTGAGAGAGTGTGACTGGTTGAAAGCCACTTGCTGAGATTCATGGCTCAGTGGGGATGTAAACGTGGCTCTCCCAAATCCCAGTTTTAATGGTTTTGCAACCTGCTATACTTCACTGCTTCTACAATCTTTACAATTGCAGGCTGCAAGATCAGGATGATTATTGACTCTGTATTTCAGATGGGCTGATGGTGGGAGGAGACTTGAGTGCCTTGCCTACATCCTCGGCTGCAGGAGAAATTTAAAGTGGGAATCTCCCAACATATTATATGGTGGCACTCTTTCCAAAATGTTCCATGTTGTTGCAACTTCAGAGTTATAAGCACACTTCCCCTGAAATGAACACTCCTACGATTCCTTCTCTAAAGCTATGCAAGACTTTTCCTCTTACTGCTGGATGTGCCTGTATGCTTGAGCTCTCATATAACACGATACCAAGAAATGGGTGGGGGTGCTACTATATAATAGCCACCACAGAAACCATTTCTTTCACATGGATGGGAATCTTTCCATTTCTCCTTTCCCCAATGGTGCTTCTGTACCAATTCTATCTTAACCAGCCTGCCTCATTTCTAAATAAACCAAACTCCTTAAGTGATATTAAACACGTAATAGAAACTAAGACGCCTTAGGGCAGGTTTTGGGGCCAACTAGATACTTAGAGGGTGCTTAAAACATCCGCCCCTCTCAATCCCATTGCCCTTGTCATATAAAGTTAGCCCAGACCCTAATCCTTCCCTCCTCCCTCTCCTCCAGAAGAACAGGACAGAGGGTATAAAACACCCCTTCGGTTCATGGCACTGCCAGCCCCAGATCATAGATGAGGGCAGATGCACCAGCTCTGCATTCCCTTAGGGGATTTGCTCTTTTTTTTACAATTGTTAGAAAAATAACTAAGCTTGTGCAGAGGGTTAGAAAAATTCAAAGCTAAATTAGCTTAGGAAGAACACCAAGAAAAACAGTAGTATAGCAATTGACTAAATAACCAAGCCATGAATGGAACAGAAGGCATCAATTTCTATGTGCCACTCTCCAACAAAACAGGACTGGTGCGGAGCCCTTTTGACTACCCCCAGTATTACCTAGCTGAACCCTGGCAGTTCAAAGTAATATGCTGCTACATCTTTTTCCTCATCTTCACTGGGCTGCCCATCAACTTCCTCACCCTACTTGTGACCTTCAAACACAAGAAGCTACGGCAGCCACTCAACTATATTTTGGTTAATCTCGCGGTAGCAGACCTCTTCATGGCCTGTTTTGGCTTCACCGTTACCTTCTGCACAGCCTGGAGTGGCTACTTCATATTTGGTCCTGTCGGCTGTGCCATTGAGGGCTTCTTTGCAACACTGGGAGGTAAGATCCAAGAAGGAAATAGTGAGCATTCTGCCAAGGAAATGGTGGTTCATTACTGGTTTAGCAGTAGAGAGAGCCATGGCATTTGCTGGTCTGGTATATCTGACCTTCATTACCTTAGATTCTCTTGCTGTTACACAATAATACAGCTGAAGCTCTTTCATGTTTGTGGCTATATGATAACATCTTGTAGCTTTTTAGAACAGCTGAATTTTATATATTAAACTTACCAAGTTTGCTAATAGTGCAACCCCCTTCCCCCCAGAAAAACATTCTATATCACAAGTAAACTTATTTATTTAATGGTATGGACAAACAGTGTCCCTTCAGAAGTTGTTGGCCAGCAATGTGCATCTTCCTTCACTAATGACTGTAGAGCTGATGCTATGTGTAGTCCGGGAAAGTTTCCCACCTCTGACTTATTGTGGCTCAATTCACTTTGCCCATCTTGCAACAAATCTGTAACACAGGGTTATTCTGAGAGACGGTGAGGTGTGGAAGATTCTCTAGTGAACTCAATTGCTGCCTCAAGTGTTCTAGTTGATAGTCTAACTAGAGTTAAAATAGCAAGATGTTAACATCTGTTGAAACTTAATTTTATCAGAAAGCCACAAATGTCTACCCATTTATTTATTATACTGGTGTCAAGTATTGGAGTTAATTGAATAACTCGATGAGATACAGCACCTGGCTGCAGAGCCAATGGCTAGGAGTTTGATTCCTCACTTTGTCTTTCAAGAGAAAAGAGAGCAAGCTGCATGGTCCCAGGGCACCCTTACATAGGGCACTTCTATACCTGGAAAACCCTGGAAAGGGTTGCCATAAGTTTTGATGACATGTGATTATTACTATTTACTTCAGCTGAAGCTCATATTTTTATTTCAACTAGATATACAGAGGAAAAGAGGAGTAATCTTACGCATCATACCTTAAAAGTTCACAGACTTGGGTTTATTTCACAAACATGACAACATTCTTGCATTGAAAACATGTTACACACAGCAACAACTCAACATAGAAGACACTGTACAGAAACATAAAATGAGGTGTTCACATGTGTTGGTGGTAGTCTCTAGTTCTAAGAGTATACAACTAAATTGTGGCTGTCAGATATGTCCTCTGGCAAGCATATTAAGTGAATGTTTAAGAAATGCTTTCCATGCACATTCTCACAAGCACAATTTCTGTACTGAGCCTGTTGTACACCATTGTCATCCTACTCTTGGGAAAGAAGAAAAACTAATCCATGATGAATCTGTGTTTCCTCTTCTACATGGTTCATACCTTTCTCTTTCAGGTACAAACAAAATCATGCTTGATTGTACTGAATGAAGTCCATCACTGATGCATTGATATCAGGCTTTATTCAAGCCCAGATCTTAATATTACTGGCAATGTGCATTATTGGAAGGATAGAGAACTATCAATGTTCATAATATGAACCTTCTGTGTGTATGCATCTCTCTCTCTCTGTGTGTATGAGTATGTACATGTGAACAAAATCATAATAAAGACGTATTCATTTACTATGCGGATGCCATAAAATAGTTGGAATTTCTTGGTACAGAACTATTCAGCTGAAGGCAAATGTATAACTGATAAATTTAAACCCTGTCCCAACTTGATTATGAACCAGGTCTACATTGTTCTCACCTCTGCATTCACAAGGATCTCATGTACTGTAAATTTCTTCAGATTTTACCTCATGCTGGAAGAGGTGAAAAGTCAGTTCTTATTTTGTTGGACACATCTTCAAAAGGAGTTCTAAAAGGACACCCCTGGAGCAATGTTTTCCATCTTCCACCATGCTTAAAGAAACTCCAGAGAAATCTGCATGGTGCTTCTTGTGGAAATAGGAAAGGTTTATGCAGAACCCTGTCCTCAAAATCCACATTCTCTTTAGGCTTCAGCTTCTATTATGCTCTTTTTCATCTATAAATGTTTCAAGGGCAAATGTAAAACCAAAATGATCTGAACTTTCATTGTAGTTTCTCACTGTGATCCTCAGAGGCCAACAGCTGCCTTTTCTACTGTTTTCAGTTGCACATTGACGCATGGGCTGTGAAGCAGAAAGCTGCTATGCAATGTGTCTCCTGATCATTGTAAATAATATCTTACCCTTTCAGAATATTGCTTTCAGTTGTTGTTCTTTCTAAACTGTGTTTGGTGCTGTCAAGTTGTGTAGAATGTATGGTGACCCTAATAGGACTGTCAAGGTATATGAGATATTCAGGATGTGGTTGTACCAGTGCCACATCCCAGAGCATTTTCATAGCTGAGAGAAGATTTGAGCCTAGATCTTTTGAGTCCTTATTTGTCACTGGGTCTTTCACTGACCTGTATAGCTGGAAAAACAAAGTGATTATATTCTTGTGCATACCAATAAACTCTAATCAGTAGTAGTAGTAGTTCCTTCTCATGCTGTACAGAACAACATGCCTCACAAAAACAAGAATATGAGCTTCTCAAATAATAACAGTATAGACTTGTTATTATTGTTAAAATGGTACAACGCAAAGCATAAAACAGGTTTGGAATGAATTAAGGAAATTGTCCTTTAAACAATGAACCAGGTCATGGCAGGGTGGATTGCATTTACATGTTGATGAAAGGTTTTGTTTCAGATGATAAACCTAGGAGAGGCAGGAATCAAATGGAGAGATTCAGGCAGGATGGCAAAAACAACAGAAGTATGATCACATAGATTTAGGGCACAACCTAAGGGCTTTCTGGATAGGAACCATGCAAGAAACTGCTAATGCTTCTACCTACTCCCCTTTACAGGAGCTGCTTGGAGAATGACCCTAGAGGGAGGCTACAGTGTTTACATATGAGCACACATTCTGTGCCATGGCATGGCTACGGTTAATTCTTAAAAACACAACTAAACAATATAGGGGAACATTATGATCAAGGTCTTTTATTGTTTTCTAAAAAATTAATGCCTATCTTGGGACAGGAAAACATTCAGAATGAGTCAGTAATACTAGAGAAGAGATTTTTAATCTTTTAAAAACAATAATTGTGTGCCATTAAGTGAATTCTGACTTTCTAGGGTTTTCTAGACAAAGAATGCACAAGAAGTGGTTTACTATTCCCTTCTTCTGGGGGTGCTCGGGGACTGTGCAGCTTGATCAAGACCACATGGGCTGGCTCTTCTCCACAATGGGGAATCAAATTCCTAACATATCTGGCTCCATAGTCAGATAATAATATTAATAATAATTTCATTTTCAGAAATTATTCTGGTTTGAAAGGGTTTTTGCTAGAGAAACTCCACTCAGGGGACACCCAAATGAGGCTTCTTTCATGTCCCCAAGGTCTTTTCCCAACAAAGTGGTCCCTATTTATTCACTTGCAATTTCTTGCTTTCAAACTGCTAAGTTGGCAGGAGTTGGGACAGAGATGGGCACTCATTCTGTTGTGCAGCACCTGGGTCTCGAACTGCCAAAATGTCAGCCTTCCAGCTAACAAGGCGAGCTTCTTAACAACTGAACCATATAGCCAGACAACTAAACCAATTAGTTATCCAGCAAACTTTACTCCCCTCTCCCACAAACATTTTTTCAATTAGATTTGCTGCCTTCTGCCATAAACTGCTGTTTGCTTTCTGGGAGAAAAGATGCGACTATGCATATACTATGTGTATGATTTCCTTCACAGGAAAAACAGCTATTTAAAAGGACTGTGATTTTATTAGGAAACCTGCACTGGGAATAATAATAATATAGGCAGGATATCTCTCAATGCCATTTCCAAGGAATCCTAAGCAGGTGAAGGCATCTCCTTGGGAATACCCTGAAGCAAATGGTGAGCCACTGTGTGAGACAGAATGCTGGACTGGATGGGCTCCTGTGACCGGTTCCAGCAAGGCTGTTCTTATGTTCTTATGTAACCTGAGGAAAGGTGGGGATGAGGAAGAGAAAATTCTTAGTGGTGGTGCCCTCACTTTTGAATGCTTCACAGGTGGAGCTGTGCCAGATCCATTCCTTAGACACTTTTAAGAAACAACTAAAAACTGCACTCTTTAAAGAGGCTTTTAATGACATTCTCCCTATGGCCAGTTAGCAATTGCTTAAATTTTGATTCGCTATCCTCTGTCTAGTTTTGACTGTTGTTGCTTTAGACAATTCTATATGTGAGGGTTTTAATTGTTGCCAGAGTGGGAACATATCCCAGATGAGCAGGAGACAGACAGACAGACAGACAAAGATGATGATGTGCCATCAAGTGAATTCTGACATATGGTGACCCTTTCCAGTGTTTTCTAAGTAGAGAATACTGTATTTTCTGGCATATAAGACTACTTTTTAACCCTGAAAAATCTGTGTCAAAGTCGGGGGTCGACTTATAGGACAGGTACTTAACTGCAGCTTGTTTCCCCTTGCTTCATATATCCGGTGCATATAGTGGGGGTGCCACGGCCGAGTCCCTGCTCTGTGCGGGGAGTATGAAGCAAGGGGAAGCAAGCTGCACACATCTTCCTGTACCTCGAGGAGGAGAACGTGAGCGTGGATTGGCTCTCCACCAGAACCTGCCCATTCAACTCGGAGGGCTGCGCATCTTCGGGTTGAGTGTGGGTTAATTTTTATTTGGTGTGCATTGGAAGAGAGGTAGTTTTATATGGCAAGTATATTCCAAACTCTATATTTTAACTGGAAAAGTTGGGGGTCGTCTTATACGCCCAGTCGTCTTATATGCCGGAAAATACGGTACATAATTTCCCCTTTTCTTCCTGGAGGCACTTCTTGTTCTTGTTGTTGTTCTGCTATTTCTGAATCCAAATCTTGGCAATCCTCTTGGCAAATAGCCATGAAGACACTGGAGGCACAGTGGGGGAATTTAACTCTTAGTCTCTGACGCAAACACATTAGAAATAGGAAGTTATTATGCCAGCTGTGGTTGCTATTAACTTAAAAACAAAAGAAAATAGCAGGACATTTCTTACATAAAGTCTGCCCTTTTAGAGATGATAGAACTCCCTCCAACTCATATTTATTTCCCTTGAAAATGAGCCAAGCTATTTCTTTTAAACTCAGCCACTAGGTTTGAATTTGCAAGTTCTCCTGAGGTTCAACAATTGAAAGCATCCTCTATTAAAACAGTTTTATTTGCTGCTTGGGTGGAGCAAATTCCTAACCCTTTAAAGGAAATATTGGATCACAACCTCTTCCCTCTCCCCTACAGAAAGTGCTTACCTTCACAGATCAGTTTTCTAGGATGCAGCCTTTAAAAGCTAAGATGAGAGTGGAACTTTTTCCCAGCCTGGATTTTGGTCCAAGGCATTCTAATGTTTATTTCTCCTTTTGGGGTGAGTGTCTCCTTGTCCCTCAAGCTCATTTCTCAATGTGAGCACAGCAGATTTGGGTGGTATCATTAGCGGTGTCTTGAGACTGAGGAATTTATTTCTGGTGAAAAAGAGAGCAAGAAGAAGAAGGATATTCTCTTTTTAAGACTACAGGGCCCATTCAAGGAGGGTTCTCAGAACATGATCCAAAGAGGATCAAAGTCACATATCCCTTGTCCTTTCTTGTTTAAAATATCCTATACATTTATTTGCCCAGTGAGCAGACCTAAGGCACCACAACCCCTGATAATTGCAATTTCCCAACTCACTTGGCTGGCAGAGATGAATACAAGTTTGGTGTAAGCTCTACAGATAGCATGGCTGGTTTGCTTTTCTAATAACACACAATTCCAAAGCAAAAGTAATGACCTGTCTTTACAAAGTCAACTCTTATGGGCTGGTAGAGCCAAATTAGAATCTGAAGCAGCTTCTGAGTATTTTAAGATCCACACATGTAATTAGAATGAAAGCATAGTCATCCCTCTGTCTTCCCCCCACCAAATGAAACCCAATTTCCAAAGTAGAATCAGTATCATTTTAATATTTCCCAATTGTATATGCAGCCCAAACGTTTAGCTACATGTAACTTTGGCCAGTCAAATATGAGTAGTAATAGCTATATATTCGGAAATCTGTGTCAGAGCTTTGGGATGCAGAGGGACTAAATGCCAAATAAGAAAAGACACACTAAGGTGAAAAAGAATGCAAATAGAGGATATGGAGAAGATACAGTTTTGGTAAGAAGTCCTACTGTATGTGAGCAGTGCAGGGTTATGAGAAGCTTTTTGTGTATGTCAAGCTGAAAAGCATCACAATTGCTGTGGAAGTGTGGTAATGATGCTTCATCATTTCCTGATACACATGAAGGCTCATATAATCTACCCTTGCTTTAAAATAAATGAGTTATTTATAAATGAAGATAAATGAGTATTCTAGTCATCAACAAGATCTTCCAAATAGTGATTGCAATATCCTAACAGAATTAGATGACAAATATAATGTGGACATGCATAGACCATAAATACAAAACAAGGAATGTTCATAACATAATATAAAACCACATTGCATGATTTAAAATGCTATAGAAAATGATACTGTTTAACCATATCAGAACAATATTGTCCCTGAAAGGTCATTTTACATATCAGATAAGGCACTGAATAGGCAGACTACATTTAAAAGCGACAGCTGCTTTTTCAACATGAAACTCTCTGTACTTACTTATCACTGGATAATCACATGCTGGGGGCATTAATAAGCTTATGGCACAGCCTAGGCTCATGTAATCCCTTTAGTTTTGATTACTTCTGTTAAAGAGATTAATAAACCCAGATGCCCATGTATGTAATCAAAGGAGAATAAGACTTGCAACACTGTTGGCATTGCATCAATATCAAGACTGGCTGCCAGCAGTTTTTATAATACCATATCATGCCATGCCCCACAGTTTTTTTCTTGCTGAGTGCAGATGCATACAAGACCTTGTGTTGGCATCAGCGTGCCATACATATAGTACCTTAAAATGTCACCTATTTGGCAAGTTCTCATTAAGCAGCTTTCTTCCAACTATATGTCTCCAGATGTTGGATGAGAAATCCCACCGTCCTTGTTGGATAAATATCATGGGTACTGTAATTCAATACAATCTAGAAATTCTTCCATGTCCAGGTATGTCCAGTATTTTACATCACTTTGTTTCTGTTTTCTCCACCTCCACCTTTACCCCTTGCAGGTCAAGTTGCCCTCTGGTCTCTGGTTGTCCTTGCCATAGAGCGGTATATAGTGGTCTGTAAACCTATGGGCAACTTCCGCTTTTCTGCCACCCATGCCTTGTTGGGCATTGGTTTCACATGGGTTATGTCTATGTCCTGTGCATGTCCACCTCTCTTGGGATGGTCCAGGTAAGAAAATGGCATTAAATGTATATGTATGGGGGGGGGGGAATAAGATGTTACATCATTTGGAAATCTAAATAGTCAGGGTCAGGCTACCTGAACAGTAATTATGGGGACACCTACAGAGATTGGCCTTCTTTATTCAACTAGGCTGGCACTTGGTATATAATAACAGATAGGAACACAGAATTGAACTTAATTCTGGGAAGTCTGTATTGACTGTATGTGAAATCGCCTTTTGTTTAAATAGCAATTAGTATGTGGAATATGTGTACATGTGGTATTTTGGAAATATCAATCACACGATGAGGACCTCCCTCACACACTATTAGTCTTGGATTCTGTTACACATGATTTCTCAGTTAGTTGATGATTCTGGGGTCTTAGTGTGATCTTGCTCCTGGAGTAGGACAGATGTATCTCAGATTTCAGTCTGAGACACTGTTTTTGGTGTATTAGCAGTAGCTCATTCTGAGGGCATGGCCAAGATGGTGCAGGAGTAACATCTCTTTCCTTATAGCGCTTACTACATTAACGGTGGATCAATGAGATAAGTTTTAAATGAGACAGTAGCGGTACAAAACTATTATTTTTTGTGGTATCAGAGGTCCAGTAAGGAGTTGGGAGGATTACACTGCAGGCAGGCAATAAGGTGTGGGTCTTGTGCAAAGCCAAGCCGGGCCGAAAGCTGCTGCCACCGAGAAAGAAGACACGAGAGTGACTGAACCACTGAGCCACCGAGACATCGAGTCACCAGGCCAGCAAAGAGGTGTGTTTAGGTGGTCCCGGACAGGGTGCTGGAGTCCTGGTTTTGGCAGGTGAAGTCCGGCAAGCAGTTTAGTGCCGGGCCGGGTTGAGCTGTGCCAAGCTGGATGGGGTGCTAAGGACGGGATGCCAAATTTCAAACGAACGAGGCAAATCTTTTCTACAAGTGTTTGACTTTAAATAGTGGATTTTGCTTTAAAATAACAACACTGTGAATTACGGTGGCGGCAAAGTGTGGAGTACAGAGTGGAGTCGTGGAGGAGGTCTGTGTATGAGAAAGAAGATGGGCGAGGTAGTGGGAAGGTACTGGATGGGATGTAATGGCAGTGGAGGGCAGAGCGAAGAGAAACAAAAGTTAAGTCGGGAGGAAGACGGAGAAGCAGCAAAGGAGTGAAGTGGTTTTTTTTAGTGCTTTTCTGGAGGGTTTTTTGTTTTTTTGTTTTTGAAGGTTTTGGAAGGTTCTTATTGGATTGGAGTAAAGTGGACAGTAAAAGAAAGTGGAGAAGGTTTAGAGAAAGGAGTAAAGGAAGTGTGTGGTTGCGTAAGAGCGTGGTGGTAGGAAGAAAGGGACCGCCACTGAAGAGACTGACTATTTTTTCTTTTTGGGATTTTTCTTTTTAAAATATTTTATTTTATTTTTTATTTTAACGCACTCTAATTTTTATTTTACATATTTTTAAAAGGAAAAAGTGGATAGTTTTTTCTAAATTAATTTGCATACAAAATAATTGGATGATTTGGCTGATCTGATCGATTGTTTGGCAGATTTGATAAGACCAGTTGTTTAAATTAATTGGAAAACAAGTTGTTGCATTTATTGCATTTATTTGGGATTATATGAATTAATTGTTTATTAATTGGGTATTATTATTTGGATAATGAATTCTGGAGGTGGATCAGAAGGAAATAGTTAAAGACTTAAAAGGGATGTTGACACTGTTATTTGAAAATATAATGGAAAGTACAGAGAAGAAAAAAAAAGAGGAGGAAGAGGTGGTGAAGTCCAAGAAAATGGAGGCAAAGAAGGAGAAGGAGAAGAAGGATCCAAAAGATAACCCAACACCTGCTATACATCCAGCACCATTAGACCCATATCAAATTATGACAGAATTGGGGAAGTTGATGAAAAGATTGAATAAAATGGAAGAAGTAAGATTGCAAGATAAGACAGATATTCTGAAGGGTCTGCAGGAGATAAAGGATGTGAGGGCAAAAGATAAAGAAGAGATTACAGGGAGTCAGAAGAAACTTGCTTCAATGTTTTCTGATTTTTCCAAGTAGGTTAACTCTAATTTTCAGAAAGTTGAACAAAATATGGTATCAGTGCAATCAGACATGACATTGATGCAATCGGACATGAAAATGTTATATGAGGAGGAAAAGGAAGTTAAGCTTGAGGTTGAGGTACAGGAGAAAAGGGTTGACATGATGAAAGAACAAATGAGAATGCAGGACACAGTTATCTGGAAACTTTTGGAAAAAACGCCAGACCAGTTAAAGGAAAGAATAGTTGATTGGTTTAACAATCTCAAAATGGGGAAAGATTTCACGATTGAAGATATTGCAATTGCTTACAGATTGGGGGCAAGGAAAGGGATGAATGTTCAAAGAAATGTTCTGTCTAAATTTGCAAATTTGGGAGACAAATTAACGAACTGGGTCTGCCGCTTTAAAAATTGATGGAAATGAGGTGGAGGTCTATAATGATATTGCTGTGAATGAACGATTGTGGAGATATAAGATGAAACGAGTGACAAAAATTCTAAGGGGGCAAGGGATTACATATAATTGGAGATTTCCTCAACAACTAAGATTTTTTTTCGCAAAGAAAATGCATACAATTTATGTAAAAATGGATCCATTAGAATATCTGTGTGAGATTGGCTTGGTAAAAGTGGGGTCTCAAGAATGGCTCAAATGGAGACATGAGATGATAGATTCAGGAGGTATAGAAAGAGAAGAGAGACAAGAAGAAGAGAGTGGTGCTGCAGGAGGGGGTGAAGCGGGGGTTTCCAGAAGTGACCTAGTGGTGGTAGAATCAGATGAGGAATGAGAATCAGGAATAGTAATATTAAGCAGAATATAGTAAGGATTAAGAAAAAGACGTGAAGGGAGAGGAGAGAAACAGTTTAAATAGAATAAGATTTTTTAGTAGTTTGAGCGCAAGAAGACTGTTCCCGCCCCTCCCCTCTTTGGTTGACAAAGGCAGCTTTTTGAGGGGAAAAAGTGGGGAGGGTAGAGAAGTATGTTTGTGATTTTTGTTGTTTTTACTTTTTATGTAGGGTAGTGGGAAAAATAGGTTTAGGTAAGAGCATACATGTAGGAGGTAGTGGTGGTTACAGCATGAGGGTGTTAGGGTTTAAATATGAAAAGTATTAAGTTATTGTCATGGAATGTGAAAGGTACTGGCTGCCAAGTGAAGAGAAGGTTAGAATCAGCCCTTAGAAAAGATAAAATTGATGTAGGTTTTTTTTACAGGAAAATCATCAAAAGTCAGAGGATATGAATAATTTATTTTTAGGATGGATTCAGATTTATGAAAAGTCATATGGTACTTCAAAAACAAGTGGAGTGGCGATCTTGATTTCGAGTAGGTTTGGGTTTACAATGACAAAGAGTATTTCTGACCCAGAAGGCAGGTATTTAATAGTGAAAGGGATGGTAGATGATGAGGAAATAACATTTGTGAATATTTATGCTCCAAATGAACATCAAGATAATTTTTTGGATAAGGTTTATCAAATATTAGAAAAAGAGAGAACAATAAAAATGATTGTGGCAGGTGATTTTAACCTAATACAGTATGGTCAAATATAGATTGTACGAACATAACTAGGAGCAGGTGGGCTCAAAATGCAAATAATTGATAAATGGATAAAATCTCCGGGTTTAAGAGATACATGGAGAGAGCTCAAAGAGTCAGAGAGGGATTATACATTCTTTTCACAGGTTTATAATTCATTCTGTAGAATAGATTATATATTTCTGACAGATAAAATGATCAAGAAGGCTATAGAAGTAGGAATTTTTAAAGAACCAGATCATGTGAAAGTGTTGTTAGAATTAAAAGTAGAGGGAGCAATGAAGATTAGAAATAACTGGAGATATAATGCAAAATTATTTAAAGATCCAAAGAATAGCGAACAAATAGTAAAAAAAATGAGAGGAGAGTTGGCAGTGGAATGGTACGGAAGAGGTAAATTATCACATGGTTTGGGATACCATGAAGTCAGTATTTAGAGGGGAGAGTATTAAATTAGCAAGTATAAAAAATAAACAACTTAGAAGTAAACAAGAGGAAATTGAAAAGGAAATTAAACAGATTCAAGAAGAACATGCAAGGACAAAAAATATTTGAAGGTTTTTGAGAAGATGCAAAGGTTAAGGACGGAATTAGTTGGAAAAGATATTGAGAAAATAAAAAGGATTTGGTTTATTTAAAGAGAGAATACTATGAATGCAGTAATAAAAATTCAAAGTTATTAGCAAGAGCAGCTAAAGAAAAGAGAAGTAAAAGAGAAATTGGAATTTTGATTAGCAAACAATGAACAAGATGTAATAAGATTAAGGATAAAGTTAGGATAGTGAAGGAAAGAAATTTAGAAAAATTAAAGGAATATGTAGAAAAGCAATTTGGAAATGAGATAAAGCAGGAACATAAAAATAGAATGGAAGAACAGATAACGGGGAAAGAAATTAAGGATGTGATAGCAAAATTGAAGATGGATAAATCACCAGGAGAGGATGGATTGCTTGCGGAGTTTTATAAAGAGTTTAATGAAGTTGTGGTTCCAATACTCTTGAAGTTGTTTAACATTGAGGGTGTAGAAGATAATAAAATAGTTTATATACAGATAACACGTTGGATATTTATGAAACATCCTAAAAAGGCATTAGAAAAGGCACAAGTATATTTGAATGAATTTGCGGAAATGACATGATTAAAAATAAACTGGAAAAAATCTGAAATTATATTTTCTAACGTAGATAAAGAAGAACAGAAAAAAATAAAAGATAAATATAATATTCAGCTTAGGCACAGTTTAAAATATTTGGGGATATTTTCTAATGTAGATAAAGAAGAACAGAAAAATAAAAGATAAATATAATATTCAGGTTAGGAATAGTTTAAAATATTTGGGGATAAATATCTCAAACAAATTTGATGGACTTAAGAAACTAAATTATGAAAAATAAAAAAAGAAATTAAAGATAAAATACAGCAATATAAAAAGTTGAATTTGTCTTGGTTTGGCAGGGTTGCACTGTGTAAAATGAAGTTACTACCAAGTCTTAAATTTTTGTTTGATGCCCTGCCTATCCAATTTAAGGAAATGGAAATTGAGGAAGTTCAAAATTTGTTAAATAGTTATTGCAGTGGTGGGCATCAGCAAGTTTGCACCAGTTCGCCAGAACCGGTAGCAGAAGTTCTGGCTGGCCCTGCCCATCCAAGTTTTGAAATAAAGTAGTCCTAAATCAGGTGCAACACAGGGCTTTCCCCACCATACCATCCCCACAGTGTGGTAGTAAAATTTTTTGGAGCCCACCACTGAGTTTTTGTAGTGGAGGGGAAAAGCCAAGAATATAAAAAAAGATATGGTATTTATCCCAGAAAGAAGGTGGATTGGGATTACCGAATGTTAAGAATTATTACAGACATTTTCAAGTAAAGATATTGTGAAGATTTTAATGAGGGAGGAAGTAATTTGGGAAGAAATTGAGATGAAAGAATTGTTTCAAATAGGTAAAGCAATTTTTTAAGATAAAGATATGGGTAAAATGGTTATTAAGAATAAAATGACAAAGATAATGTTAGAGGTATGGAAGAAATTGAAAAAGAAATTAGTTCCAGATATATCCACTGAGAACAATTTGGGAACAAGATTTGAATATTAAAATTACAGAAGCAATTTGGAAGAACAAATGGAAGAGAAGAATTATGAGAACTATGTCTGTTAGAGTTAAAGAACATAATTATGAAATGTTATGTAGGTGGTACCTGACCCCAGTTAGGTTACATCAAATGGATAATAATAAAACTAAAATGCGTTGGAGATGTAAGAACACACTGGGTACTTATGAACATATGTGGTGGAGTTGCAATGCGCTTAGAGATTTCTGGGTAAAAATTGAGGAAGAAACTTCAGGAATAATGGGTGTGAAACTTAAACTGGGGTCAAGTGCCGCCTTGTTGACAGATATAGATAACATGAATCTATATACATAAGAGTAAAAAAGAGTTATTATCTATAATATTAACAACTGGTAGACAATGTATTGCAAGAAATTGGAAAAACAATGTGTTATTAATAATAGAAGATTGGTATAAAGAAATGTGGGAAATTGCCCTGAATGATAAGTTAACATGGGAGTTGTATATAAAAAAGGATATAATTAACAAAAACAAAATTTGGAGTTTATGGCAACCTTTTGTGGAATATACATTGACTAAAGGTAAAGGTGGCAGCTGGCACCAGATAAACTGAGTTTTTGGAAGTAATAAAAGAAGGCTGTGATAAATCACAACCCCCAGGGCAATGTATATATCACTGGTGTTTATGTATATGCATATTTTTTTATTTTATTTTATTTTTCTTTTGTCGTATTGTAATAGAGAAATAATGAGTTTGCTTTATATTAAAAATGATAGACATAAAGAGAATAAGTTTGACGAGAAATATTCATTATATTGAATACAGGAGAGTTTTTTATTTTATTGAAATGTTTTCATGTAGTAGTGTAATTATGTTTTTGTATTGAATTGTTATGTATGTATTTTGTTTGTATTTTCTTTTTTCTGTATTTTTTATTTTTCTTTGAAAATTAATAAAAAATTATTTTTTAAAAAGGAGTAGCTCATTCCTATGCATATATACTGCAAGGTCTTACAAAGTGTGATGGGAATTATACTCAGATAAGGAGAAGCCTGAATCTCTACATCAAGGGTTCCCAAACCTTTCGGGCTGTGAGCTGATCATGTGGTTCAGGGGGTCGGTCATTATGTCCCATGGGCCGAATCCGGCCCTCGACACCAATTCAACCAGCTTGCGAAGCCCTTGTTGCTCCTGGAAGCGGAAGTAAAATGCACCCATACGGGCACGTTTTACTTCTGCTCTGGCAGTGACGAGGGCCTCACGGAGCAGATGAATTGGCCCGATGGGCCAGATCCACCCCATGGGCCATAGTTTGGGCACCCCTGCTCCACATTCAGACAAGTGTATTCATGCATTGAGAACATGGTTTGACTGGGTGCTTGCAAAGTTTGCATGCCATAAGGTTGTCATGATTTCTTCCATATTTATCCTGAGCTTCCTGGGCTAGAATCCTGTTCTGTTATGCAGTTGTATAAGGCCAACCATGTCAGTGATTCTCATTCCTGGCAGGCGGTCTGTCATGCACGTGGGTAAACACTGACTAAGAAACTGATTATGCAACAAAGTAACACAGCTAACCATGTGGAAAGGGATCATGTTGGGGAGTAAAGCATAGTATGAATTCCTTTATGTGTCTGTGTAAAAGTCATTAAGCAAAGTGTCTGAGAGGAGAGATTCCTGGACCTAAGCTGCGAGTATACTGGAAATACTGCTTGCTGTATGTGCTGCAGTTTTCTAATGCCATGTTCCACCTTCTCTGTTCCATTTAACAGATGCTTTCTTCTCTGGAGAGCCCAAGGCACACTTGTGTGTACGTGCATGGATGCATGGATGCATGAATGCTCACAGGGCATCTCTTTGAAAACACAAACATACATTCTTCTTCTTGTGCCATATCCAATTCTGAATATTGGCGATCATCATGGCGATCAGCCATGAAGACTGTCTTGCGAATATAATACAGTGGCCTTTCACCTGCCTTCCACATCACAGTGTGACACCCGTACTATTGATCCAGTTCCATGAGTCACTTTCTGGTCCTGAGCCCTCCTCAGCCCCAGGCCAGTATTGATGAAGCTGCTGCCCTTCATCAAGATGGATTCAAGTGGGATTTCACCAAGGCCGATAGTCCTCAGGCTTGTCAGGTTAGTTAACCACTGCCTGACAATCGGCATTGAGTTGCTGGCAGCATGGTCTACTCTATTACCATAGCAGGATAACCTGGCCAGTCTCTTACACAACATACATAGAATAGCTGAAAGGAATAAACTTTCAGCCTTAGCAAGTTTGTGATCTCTCCCTTTGTTATCTTAGAACCATTCAGCAAATGCTTGTATATTAGAGTAAAACTCAGTCAATGGATTTTCACACATGGATAAATGAAACAGAGATCATCCCCTCTGAATATCAATGCTGTAAAGGAGTTGGGAAATAATTAGTATTATTGGAATGCAATCCTGGAAAGCTTGCATTGGCTTGGGTTTTACTTGCAGTTTAACAGCAAGCCATATCTTGGGATTTTTCTACTGTACATCACTGACTAGTTGGCACTTCCATTTCTAGACTTTCAAACCCAAAATAATCCCTGCCAGGCCACTGCTTCTAAATACATCCTGCCCAACTCAAGACCTGAGCCATCAAAGAGTACTCTCTCACAGCATAAAGACTGGTTCTTATTCATTTCCCCCTTCTACACACAAAAACCAAGGCCTAAAGATGAATTTCATTTTTTCTCCCTTTGTGCCATATCACAAATTCCTTTGGAATGCTATCATAGGACTAAATTTAATGTTATAGATCCATGATGGCGAACCTTGGCACTCCAGATGTTCTTGGACTTCAATTCCCAGAAGCCCAAGCACCCTGTAAATCTACATGAATCGGTTTACTGCGATTCATCCAGCCCCCGCTGCCCTCATCGCTCCTGGAAATGGAAGTAAAACACACCCATATGGGCGTGTTTTACTTCCGCTTCCAGGAGCGATGAGGGCAGTGCGGGCCGGCTGAATTGCAGTAAACCTGTTAGTGTGGATTCACAGGGTGCTTGGGCTTTTGAGAATTGAAGTCCAAGAACATATGGAGTGCCAAGGTCTGCCATCATGGTTATAAATAATCTTTAGAAGAAGGAATTCTTTAATTTCTGCTAGTCATATGCAAATATCATGGTAGAAACATTTCTCCCCTGCCATAGTATGAAAGAGAGGGCATGATCACATGGGTGTTCCAGCCAAAAAGGTTCAGCTATGGGGGTTATACTTTGTGGGTTGGGCTGGAGTGATTTCTTGGCAGACAGAAGGATTTTTTTAAGGGAGCAAACTCCCATTCAAGTAACCTTTTCCAGTGTGACCAATGGGACACATTTCTCAGACACCCAAGTCTGCCTGACTCATGTTCTTTGCAAACTAATGTAGTTTCAGCTGCAGAGATGGCTACCTGTAATGTGAAGATATCACTATTATTGATTTCAGCAGCTGTTTCCTGCGTGTCTTAAGGGGGTTGTTATTCAAGAAATGCAATCCTTAATCTTCCTTGACTATGTAGGAGCAGTTGTATAGCTCTTTCAGCTCCAGCTGAGCAAGTTCTTCCACCCTACAGGAGACTGTTCCTGGTTAATGCTAATATTTAAAATTGGTAACAATTTCTGGAAAAACTCTCTTTGTAGCAAACCTCAGTCCTCCTGGGTCATGAGCATCTTTAAATGTCTTAGAGTTAGTCACATTAACATAGACATTGTGCAGAATAACTAGCTATGCCTATGTGTACAGGTAGAAAGCAAGGCGATATATTATCTACATGATTTATCAAGCATTTATAGTGTGCAGAGTGATTAATATAGATTGTGCTCTCAACAGCACAAGTGAGTGCTTGACCCCAGGTTTCTGCAACTCTGATTCCTAAGCATTGTTTCTAATTCATCTTACAACTACTTTCACATTAAGGCCTTTATACTCTTTGGTTAGAAGCCCCAGGAAATGTTTAAGGTTGCTTAAGATAACTTGTGATATCGGGGGAGAGAAATGGGTTTCAGTGTCCCATCCCCCCAGATCTCACAACCACTGGCTGCCAGGAGCCAAGGAGGGTGGAATGGGGAAAAAGAGGGGTCCTTTGAAGCCCCCCTCCCACTCCTGATCCCACAGCCACTGGCAGCCAGGAGCCAGGGAGAGTGGGATGGGGGGGGGGAAAGTGGCATATAAGATGCACCACATTTTTCAAGGGGAGTGTGTCTTATATGCCAGCAAATAAGGTAAATGTAACAAAGCCCCCAGAGCGTTAGTAATTTTTTAACAAGCAAAAAGTAGTTAATTACTCACTGAGAACTTTTTTTTAAAAAAAGTATTTGGCTAGCATGTTTGCAAAGCCAAAACAAGAAGATTAAGATCCCCTGATTCCCTGCCACATCTCTGTTCTTTCTAAATTAAAAAATGTATTGGGGAAGGAGAAATAAGGTAATAGATGATTAGGCTATATAGATATTGAATACCTGCCAACCCATTTCTGTTCAGATATAGGAAAGTCATGGGACATCCATAGGATATTTCTGTTCTTCTTGCTGCTCCAGGTAGAAATGTCCTCCTATTGCCGTGATGTTGAACCTTGGCACTCCAGATGTTCTTGGATTTCAATTCCCAGAAGCCCAAGCCCTTGTGAATCCACACGAATGGGTTTGCTGTGATTCATCCAGCCCGTGCCACGCCGCCCTCATCACTCCTGGAAGCGGAAGTAAAACGTGCCCATATGGGTGCGTTTTATTTCTGCTTCCAGGAGCAATGAGGGCGGCATGGGGCGGATAAATCAAAGCAAACCCATTCGTGTGGATTCATGGGGGATTTGGCTTCTGGGAATTGAAGTCCAAGAACATCTGGAGTGCCAAGGTTCACCATCATGGTCCTATTGTCTGCATGTTCAATGTGCTTGACAATGGACCCTACAGGCATCAAAACTGAGCCTGTTTTTTGTAAACTGCTTTATATCCTGGAAAGCAACACCAGTTACTCTAGATTTTGAGTTATATTTCCCAGCAGTTACAATCAGCATTTATTTATTTATTTATTTATTTATTTTTCATTTTTCTATCCCGCTTTCCTGACACAAGTGCCACTCAAAGCGGCTTACAACATATATAAAAATACAATAAACAGAGCAAAAAACAAAAACATTAACCTCAACCACCCAGCAGCCACAAAGGTGCCCAATGGTTCAAAGACCATAAGGGCAGCTGCGTCGACAGCAGTGGTTCCCACCTGTCACTCCCCTCGTAGAGAACGAGTCCCAGACAGGGCAAAAGGCAAAAGTCCCACAGACAGCGGCGTCGGCGGCGGGCGCAGGTGGGCTCCATCCCCGAGCGATGGAGTGGCTTCGGGGAGAGCGCGGGCCTCTCTGCGGCGGCGGCGGCGGCGGCTTTTCACCCCTCCAGCCCGGCGTGGCTCGGAGGGGGCGGCGTCGGCGGCGGGCGCAGGTGGGCTCCATCCCTGAGCGATGGAGTGGCTTTGGGGAGAGCGCGGGCCTCTCTGCGGTGGCGGCGGCGGCGGCTTTTCACCCCTCCAGCCCGGCGTGGCTCGGAGGGGGCGGCGTCGGTGGCGGGCGCAGGTGGGCTCCATCCCCGAGCGATGGAGTGGCTTCGGGGAGAGCGCGGGCCTCTCTGCGGCGGTGGCGGCGGCGGCGGCGGCTTTTCACCCCTCCAGCCCGGCGTGGCTCGGAGGGGGCGGCGTCGGCGGCGGGCGCAGGTGGGCTCCATCCCCGAGCGATGGAGTGGCTTCGGGGAGAGCGCGGGCCTCTCTGCGGCGGCGGCGGCGGCGGCGGCTTTTCACCCCACCAGCCCGGCGTGGCTCGGAGGGGGCGGCGTCGGCGGCGGGCGCAGGTGGGCTCCATCCCTGAGCGATGGAGTGGCTTCGGGGAGAGCGCGGGCCTAATGGTGAAGCATGACTAATGGTGAAGGATAAGGCATGTTGTTGTCCAAACAAGTAGAGACCACTAGCCTACCCATTCCTATCTTGTAGTTTAGAGATGCCTTGAGGGACCCATATAATCCCAGTTACCTTCTTCATCCTGCTTGGCACAATATAAGCAGGTATCTGACAAGTTCAGCCACACAAACATAGTCGTGTGTGGAAAGAGAGTACAAGAAATGGTTCATACCCTCTGGGAGATAGTAAGTGTCAGAGCAAACTGATGTTACACATCCAAATGCATACCCAGCTCAGAGCAAGCAACAAACCCATTCAACTCCAAATGAGATGTTCAGATATCTTCAAATTGGCTCTGTCACATTGGCATTTGAACATATCAGATCCTTGGGGGTGGGGGTGGGGAGCCAGAGTTCCATGCTAAAATAGGACTGTATTCACTCACAATATATGGTCTCTGCTGGGCTATGGGATCCTTTGGAGAATTTAATTTCCTGTACAATTTGTACTTAATTCAGATTTGTATATGGGCAAAGCCCAGATTCTCTCTCGCTCTCTAATAAAACACTGTAACTGAATAAATGATGTAGCCCTAAGCCCTACAGTTGCCCCATGGTTTGATTATTCTGTGCTGTCTGTAGCTTTAGAGTTTGCAAGAGGTATTAAGAATTTGTGAAAATGAGCATTTCTGAAACTTCATCCAATCTGTACTTCTTGGACTGTCTGTGGATGGACTGTATGGCTGCAGAGAAGTCAAAAAATGTGCATGTTTGAAAAGTGTGAATTAAAAATGCACACATTTCAAGTGCATGCAACACATTGCTTCAATGCAATCTAGTTAATGTCGGGAAATATGTCCAGGCAGTATGAACAATTTAAAACATGTGCTCAAGTGTATACCATATTGGAGGGTGGAGGTAGCAAAGAGAAAAAAAGGCATGGAGGTCTATGAAGATATCTTGAGAAATCTTGATAATCTGGCATTGATAATCAATGGTTTTGCTTATTTTCAATGTTTCCCAAATGTTTTATCTGTGAAATAATGCCAAAATGTGAATGAAAAATTTGTTTTAGGTGAAATTTAGAGGTTTCATTGGGTGATTTATTTTGATACATGTTCGGTGCTGGGCCGGGGAGTCTTACCTTGATCCAAAAGTTATATATGAAATAAAAATCTAATCAACTTGCTCTTTTGTTTGTCAGGTATATACCTGAAGGGATGCAGTGTTCCTGTGGCCCAGACTATTACACCCTCAACCCTGAATACCACAATGAGTCCTATGTTGTCTACATGTTTGTTGTCCACTTTACTGTCCCTGTGGTGGTCATCTTCTTCTCCTACGGGCGACTCATATGCAAAGTTCGAGAGGTAGTATATCTTCATCTATATTCAGGGTCTGAGAAAGTTGCAGAAGCCAAGATCAATGAAATGTCAGTTGAATGAAGTTCATTTAATGGGATGCTTGTGTCCCAAGAGGAGCCAGGCATGAAATCAGTGTTCTGTAAAGGAGAGGGAGGGACTATGAAGATTCAAGAGCAGAAGTCTTTTGTGATAGATCTCATAGGAAACAGCATATCTGCAAAGATCACTGAAACGATTTATTCTTTATAGGTGCCTCAGTACTTTAGTGCAGCTTGGTCCCAATTGTTCATGACATCTAGTTCCCTAATCAATACTAAGTTAGTTGTTGCCTAATGCTTTAAAACAAATGTCTTCAGTGCTGTTGCCATCATTTGCTAGGGCCATTGAAAAAAGGTAGGAGGCAGCCAAGACTACTGATAGCATGGAGAGCAAGTAGATGGTGAATACAATTCCCAAATAAGTGCTTACTTTCCTAGAGGCTGGGACACACAGAAAATGTCATGTATGTGTGTGGGAGCTGAAATCAGCCCCAACACAAGTTCTCATGCAGTAAGTATCAGATACCTACAAACCTATAGCTGTCAATTCATTTTGGCTTCTGGAAGAGAACATCTGTATTCCTTCTTATGGTAAAGGCAAACTGTAATGGAAGCAACTAAACTCCCTCTTCCTCACTGAGAGGGTATTGATCATTCCAAAGCTCTTTGGTTTGAGAGCATGTTTCTGACCCCACTATTTTCTCCTTTGTCTCCAGGCAGCTGCTCAGCAGCAAGAATCTGCCAGTACTCAGAAGGCAGAGAAAGAAGTTACCCGCATGGTAATCTTGATGGTACTGGGATTTCTCTTTGCCTGGACCCCCTATGCTTTTGTGGCATTCTGGATCTTCACCAACAAAGGAGCCGATTTTTCTGCTATATTCATGTCAGTGCCAGCTTTCTTCTCAAAGAGCTCATCTCTCTATAATCCCATTATCTATGTCCTCATGAACAAGCAGGTGAGTGTCCCTCTCAGCTAGGCAAAGAAAAAGCCTACTGGTGTCTAAGTGGGCCAATTGGCAATCCCTTTTTTTGAATGTCAACAGAAGTCTACTAATAAATCTCACTGACTAGCTAAGGCCATATTTGCCAACCAAGTTCAATGCCCACCTTATCTGGTGTTTAGAATTACTGATAACCAGACTGTACTCACCAGAAGATATGTGCACTGTCTTTGGACAGAGGCGCAAATACAAACAAGCAAGGGATATTTGTGTATTTCCAGTTTAATTATAGGGTAGAGCAAAGAACTCAGAGGCACTAATGGCATCCTCTGTAGATCTTCTATGTTAAACTGGGCAATCAAACATTGCAGTTATAAGGTAATAATTAAATAAATAAATTCTGAGTTGGTATCAATGGAGATTGAAAGTATCTCTTTATCTTAAAAATTAATATTTCTGCCTTTCCTGCTGCTAAATAATCAACATCTCTGGCCGTAGTACCATAATTTCCTGTTCCAGGGAAGAAGAAAGATGAGAGGAGAAAGAAAGGATGAAAGCAGAGTAGAGAAGAGCAGGCTTCTTGTGTTGCTCTTTTAAGAAAAATCAAATGAAAGTCCATGCCCATTGACCTTTTAAAGACCATCCCTGCCCCCCTTTCCCAACACCCTTTGACTACCTTAGGAAGCCAACTGGGTTTTTAATCATGCTGGCTTTAAAAAAGAGTAAAAACAAAACAAAATGTCCAACTCTGAAGACCACTGCTGGCAAGAAGGTCGTCTTGTCTTGCCTCTACAATTCAATTAGTGTCCTATCCTAGCCATTTGCATTTCCTCATCTGCAATATTGAGATTTTTCACAGATAACTGGAAACACACAAATACTGTTATTAATCCAGGTGAGAATTTAGGTTGGAGTATCCCCCAAAAGGTATGGGGTAATTTGGGCATCAATCTGGGTATCCTATTAACGATTAAGTCACTGTTAAATTTTTGTGGTAGAGTTTAATGCACTTATTGGTGACAATCCAGTGAGGCTTGGAGACCTACAATTTCATGCCAGAGCTAAGAACTGAGCTTCAATGGTAGAATTCACAGCTGTTGTTCTAGGTAATTTTGTTCTCCCCCCCCCTCTTTCTTTCCAGTTCCGTAATTGCATGGTCACTACAATCTGCTGTGGCAAGAACCCATTTGGGGATGAAGATGCCTCATCAACTGTATCTCAAAGCAAGACAGAGGTATCCTCTGTCTCTTCCAGCCAAGTGTCACCTGCATAGGCCATGGACAGTTTGACTCGCCACATGTTGGGATCAGGAAATAGAAATGTGCTCATCCACGTGGCTTCTGGTCCACAAGCTTCTCTCATGCGATTGTTCCCTTATGCACAAATGCTGCGCACCACAGACAGACAGGAGTGCACAGTAGTATTCTCCTTTGCTGATATCTATTATAGATATATAATTTATTTCTCCCTCCCTCCCTCTCCCTCCATTTATAGCCTGCCCTATATTACATGATCTCAGCGCAGATTACACAGATGTATAAAAACAATTTTAAAGCGTAAGAAATTTAAAACAATTTTAAGCTCAAGGAGCAAACACTTCAAGCATTCAAACATTTTTAAAACATTCAAAACACTGCAGTAAAATCTATGCAGGCCCCAATCCTCAACCCATAAAATACATCGTGAGTTGGCACCAAAATGATGCTAAAGTTGGCATCAATAGAGGCTCTAAGAGGAGGGCATTTGATAACTGGGGTGCAGGAAAGGTTCCCCATTGTGTCTCCACATAATGGACTATTCTCAATGGTGAGACACAGAAAAGGGCAGGTCTTAGTGATTGGGCAGGCTTATGCCAGGAGAAGCACACCTTCAAATATCCAGGCCCCAAGCCATAATTTCCTTCTACAATAGTTGTGCACATTCTGTAAGCATTTGTGTATTTATCCCTGGGGCAAGTAACTACCCAACATGTGTTCAACTTACATTTGTGTACACGCTTCTCACCACATATATATGAAATTTCTGCTTCTCATGAGTACTCCAGTACTTCTACAAGGACCCAGTGGATTCATCCCAATCTTGGGCACTCAGCTTTGTCTGGACACCCATGCCTGCCCACCTCTAAAAAATAAAGGAAAGAGAGTTTTCTTTAGGTCACTGAATCCTAGTGATTGTTGGTGGAAAGAAAACTTGTCAGGCCAAGAGGTTGGGATCAAACTCTGTGCAACAACGTGTATGGCAGTGCAAGGGCTTTAATGGTGCTATTGGGCTCAGATGGAAGCTTGGCAGGCAACTCAGGTCTGCCTTCTTAGCACTCCTCCATAGTGTTTGCTGGTTGTATGTGCAGCTGTCTGCCTTTGAATCAGAGACATAAAGAAGAGATCAAATGAGAGAAGATGTCTGTACTCAAGTTAGGAACTCCTGGCCTGCAGTCTTACACACAGTTACTAGGTCCTGCAATGGACCACACAAGGTCAGTTCTAGGTGCTGAAAATCCAGTAATGGGTTGTCCAGGAGTGCAAAGAGTGATCTACAAACAATTTCTCAGCATAAAGAAGAAAATTGTAGACTATGCTTATGGGTACAACTGAGATTAAAGCTCAGTAAGGACCCCACGATTCTGTTTCTGCATGAGAAGAAGAGGGTCTGTAAAGAAATATGAATATACTAGTGTCTAGTAAGTGACAGTATTATCTTCTATGTGACTAACTACCAGCCTGAGCACAATACTGTACATCTTTCACAATAATATTTCAGTAATATCTATCATCTGATCTGCTTTCTAGTTCTTATTCTGTATATCCTGGGACTTTTCTCTCAAAATAGTCTGGAAAGTTCATGCTTAAATGACACAAAAGGAATTCTGAAGGACATCTCCCCCCCCCTTTACTGTGGAACCAGAATAGCACAATGTAAGGCAAAAGTGATCTGTGCAGGAACCTGTCCCTGCTTTTCACCAGGTGTAAAAGATAAAGAACTGTTTGATTTTCTTTCTCTGTGCTTTGAGCACAGCAGTCAGAACAACCATCTTGGCTGCAGTTCTTAAGTCCCACACGTGTTCAAGAAAAGCTTACAATCTCTTTAGTGCCCATAAATAAAAGGTAGGTCAATTTGTGACCCTATAAAATTACATGGGTGAGGGTGGTGGTGATTTCCCTAGGTGGAATCATCTTTCTTCTCAAACTATAAACAAAAGCTTAATGAGACTGCAAAGGGCAGGGCTCAGATAGCACCTTGAGTAATACTTATTCCTGAACTTTGCCCTTTCTTTCCATCCTTGCTTAACTAATCATTACCAGGTGCTTAGAGACACTGTCTTTATTCAAAGCATTGTGACTCAAATCCTATTAGAAGGTGATTCTTCTCCACTGGCTGAAATCCTGTCATTTAGCATGGTAAATTGCACTAGAGTAGGCCCACTGGATCAGAAGCAACTCCTCCATAAGTTCCTTTGATTCAAATGGTCTTACTCTAGTTGTGATTTTCTTTAATGTAGTAAGACATTTAAAACAAAGGAACTTACAGAAGAGTTGACTCACTAAAAAGCCCTGCTTTAGTGCACCCTACCATGCTAAGTAGCCAGATTTCAGCCACTGTGTTGTTTCTAGAGGTTTGACAACATTAATTCATTTCATATTCATTAGCAGTGGCAGGAGGGTTGTTAGCAGGGTCACTTTGAAGGGTTCATTCTAGCTGGATGTAAAACATACACACATGCACACACATCTATATAAGGGGGAAATGGATGTATAAATAACTAAAAATAATTATTTATACATATGCATTATGCATAGATAGATAGGTAGATAGATAGATAGATAGATAGATAGATAGATTTCAATCCCTCTTGGACGAGCAGATTGCATATGAATTATGAGAGCCTTGAAGAATAATTGGACTGGATGTTTTTATCCTTCTGGAGTGTAGTCTCTGTATTTCTGAAGTTCCACAAGATTTAGGGGCTATTTTGAAGGCATCCTTTTGTGTCGATAAAACATAGAACAATGAATCTATGCCCCAAACTATCCTTCTTTCTCTGCCTAAGCACCGGTGAATGAATGCAGAGTCATCTGAGTTGTACATTCTTGCTAACTGGATGGATCACAGAAATCAATGTACATACCCGTTATAAATCACTATAATAAATGGAACGGTGAGGGATTCTGAGTCTTGTACAAGTCTCTATATTTTGAAAATGGCACTGGAGATAACATTTTGTCTCAGAACTTGTAAATATTTTTGGACTATGAAATCTTTATGTTTTTAACAGCAAGCTCCTTATCCTGCCTACCCTCCCCAATGGCAGAGGAAGCATCTTTTGCCATGGCTTTGGTTTATGAGTCTAACAGACAATAAAGGGTGGGATGACTGCCATGGCAACCTTCTGTACAGATTTTATAAATAACATATCAGTATGATGACTTTGTAAAGTTGAAGAGTAAAGTTTGGAAAAAGAATAAACTGTCAGCAGAAAGGAGGAAAGCTGTATTGCCTCTTTCATACAGGGACAAAGAAAGAAAGAATATTTTTTTTAGATTAGATTTAGGAGGATGTGCAGAATCTTTAATAAGAATATACTTGAATGTATTTTTTTAATTTTCTGTAATGGATGTGAATGAATATACACTATCTACATTTAACTTCTGATTGTGATCAGCCTATATTAAAGATGTATGTCTGACCAGCTAGGACTTCAGTCACCTAATACAGAGAGCATTTAGTTTCATTCTCTTTCTCATGCTCACACACAAATACATGCACAGTCTTTCACACTGTTCCTTGTAAATGCACAAGAGATGGAAAAATTACTAGAAAATGGTCAACAGTTTAGTTATGTGTTCATGAGCTCAAAAGTCAAATTCAAGTTTAGATTAACTGGGGGGGGATTTGAACAGTTAAAGCAATGTTAAATTCTCTTTTCAGCTGGATTGCTTCAACCTCACTGAAAGAAAGAAAAAACATTCTATCTCAGATAAATGGGTCTTTGGCTTGTGCGGAGAAGCTACACAGATATTGCAGTCTGACAACAAAGAGAGCAGAGCTAATGCACTCCTCTAAGGCTTCTGAAGGGACTGGAGTGTCTTAGTGATTAAGACGCTGAACTTGATGACTGGAAGGTTGGCAGGTCAGCAGTTCAAGACCCGAGTGCTGCACAATGGAGTGAGCTCTCAACTCTGTCCCAGCTCCTGCCAACCTAGAGTTGCCATAATTCCCTCCCACAAAACCGTGACAGAAGTAAAGTTTTCCCTTTCTCAAAAGCCAGTTGTATCTGACTCTAGGGTTCAGTGCTCAGTGCTGTCTGCTTCTGCAGATGTTTCTGTGGTAAGATGGCAGGCATGACTAGACACTGGAGTGCACAGAATGCTGTTTACCTTCCCACTGAAGTGGTCCCTATTGATCTACTTGCAATGTCTTGCTTTCGAACTGTTAGGTTGGCAGGAGCTGGGACAAAGACGGGAGATCATTCCATCCTGCAGTACTCAGGTATTGAACTGCTGAACTGCCACCTTCCAGTCAGTGTCATAGCCACTTGAGCAGGCATAACTAAGGTGCAAAGACCATTTTTCAGCAATTGGTTAAATCTTTGGGATTAATCACATCTTTTCCTCCATGTTATAAATTCCAGCTCCCTCCAGTTTTAAAAACATTAAAGAATATGAAGCAAGATCCACCTACCCATATTAATTTCAGAAACTTGAGTAATTCAGTTGGCTGCTGGTGCTTCAATAGAGGCGCTGCTCTAAGGTGGCAAGAAAAAAGTTCGATTTCCCACCCTTCAAACCAAGCATGCCCCTTGGTTTGAAAACCGGTAATTTTCAATGTTTTTTTTTTAAAACTGGGCCGGGACAGTTACAACCCGGGAAATTCCCAGTTTTCTGTGATGTATGGCAACCCTATGTCAACCTATCAGTTCAAAAGCAAGAAATCGAAAGTAGATAAATAGATACCACTTTGGTGGGAAGGTAAACAGAGTTACGTACACTTTGGTGTCTAGTCATGCCTGCCTCATGTCCACAGAAACATCTGCAGACACAGCTCTTTGGCTGTAAACAGAGATGAGCACTGAACCCTAGAGTCGGACACGACTGGCTTTTGAGCAAGGATGACCTTTCCCTTTACTTAAGGCTTCCAAATGATTAAATAAGGCAATCCTTTCAATGCAATGGGACTTAATTATGAGTGGACATTGCATATGCCTGCAGAAGCTGTAACAGAACAAAATATAGTCCACATTTCTTAAAGCTTTCATTTCACCGACACACAATTTATATGAGTTGCACATGTCTGTCTCACATATGAACACATTGCTGCTAGTTTATGAAAGAAAAAAAAACCTTTAAGAAACTCAAACCTTTTTGAAGTCGTCAACTTCTGACCTTAATAATTAAACATCCCAGAAACCTCAAGGGTTGTTTCAACTGATTCAAACAACTGCATAGTAAGTTAAAATCCACCCTCACTGGTAAACATCATTTTGAGGTGAAACTCTCAAGCAAACCCATTTACCCTAAAATTGGTGACAATTAAATGCTTAATGGAAATGAACAATAATTCTGCCCTAGTTTGTGGATTTTGTAAAGGCTACCATTAACACCATTAAATCTAACACATTAGTGCTGTACTCTGATAGAGATTTTAGCAGTAATGAGCGGACTAGCAGAATCCATTATTCTGAATGTAAGGCTTCGTTACAATCCTGGATTGTAACAGGCACTCCAGAGAGCTATAGAGAGATCTCAATCTAGTCTGTGGAGATAAAAGCACATCACAAGAAAGGATTATACATCGCTGACTTCCAAGTAAATAGTGAATAAAAACTTATTTGGATGTGATGTTTTCATAGAGATATTTTACAAGTCCAGTTTGTCTTAGAGTAGCTGCATGTCCTATTTTAAGGAGGACAGTTGTCAGTTTGAAGGGTTATTGAGAGCCAAAGCCTAGTCATCAATAGCCTTAACCTGACCAACATCCACAGGTTTTCTCCTTGTGGTAAAATGCATATCTTTACTATTTAAATTTTTAGTATTTGTAAAATTTCATCTAGCCATACACAATATATGCAAATTGTAGGTAAACATACACTAATTTGTATGCAAATTTGTATTCCTTTTGTGCTTTTTTTAAAAGTGACACTTTTTTCTCTGTTTTTTAAGTATACAAATACAATATTGTTCTTGGATTAATGGTCAGTTGTCCTTCATAAAGGAAGCAGAGAGTCAAGTTTGGTCTCCAGTCTTTTGTTCAACACAAGTAGATAGTTGATATTGACCATATAGCATTAATACCATGTGTACATTATTAGACCATAACCAGCACATAACTCTGTGGTTAGACTTGGCACCTAACTCACTGCCCAATCTTCTACTCAGCACTAAATACCTCAAGGATATTGAGCAACAATATTATCTGAACCCCACAACTGTTGTAGGCATGGCATTTTCATTTTGAAATTGATCCATTTTTCTTTTTTTAAATTCATCATCTTGCAGCACTTTTATATTTCAAGGAAAGATGGCTTTGTACATTTCAACAGTAATAATATACACCTTCCATTTCTGCTTTATTTCCATTTTGTTTCACTTGTAATCCTTCTGCCCCAAGCTTAAATAACTATTATGTTATGTATACTACAGGACAAGGTCCTAACTGAACACAGAATTATGTTGTGTTGCAATTATTGAAGCAGCTGCCTCTTAGTTATTTGTTCCTAACCTTTATATGACCCAAAGATCAAAGGCCTTCAATTTGAAACAAAAAAAATGATTTGAAGTTTACTTCTAAAATCAAAGAAATGCAGATTATACACATGTCCCTGCTCCTCATTCAAAGCATGAGCACATTGATGCACACTTTCCATTCCTTAAGATCCATCTTAGATAAACAGAAGAAGTGAATGACTCTTTGGTTCCCTAGACCAGTGTAGGTGAACCTATGGCATGCGTGCCAGAGGTGGCATGCAGAGCCCTCTCTGTGGGCATGCACAAGTTGCAGGCAAGCCCTGCGCCACTGGTGCCAATGGCAGCACCGCTTCCCCACCCATCCCTCACCCTCAAACCAATGGGGAGGTGAGAAGGGAGGCCCGGGAGGTGGGGGTGGCAGGGACGAGGTGAGGAGACCAGCCCCCCCTCCCATAGGAGACACAGGAGGCAGTGGTGGCGGCAGTGGAAGCGTGTGAGCAGGGGTTTCACCCACGGGGCTCTGCACATGCTGGGCGGGTGCACATGCCCACGTGACATCGTCGGCTTGCCTCAAGCAGTGCACATGCACACGCACCCACATGATGTCACCTGAGGCATGCCAGCAACATCACGTGTGCATGGGCATGCACGGTGCCTGCTCGCGTGCCTCCTCCTCCTCCTTGGGCACTCGTTCTCTAAAAGGTTTGCCATCAGTGCTCTAGACAGTAAAATCAGATGTCACTCCCTAAAGAAAGAGGGAGGGAACAACCCCCCCCTCCACAGTGCTTACCCAGAACTAAGCACATTACGCACAACAAGACTTCCTTTCCAAAATACAGATTGATCGGATTGGATTAGTAAAGATTATGTAGCAGAGGATAGGATTGTGCAGCAAAGCTGCTCTTTGTCAATCCCTGTTTTATTTTAGTTCTTTCACAGAGGTGAAGTGACATGGGGATCATGCAATATTTAGCTGGATACACATTTAGGTACCAGAAAGGTGAATCAGTGTTTCTATGGTTTGAGTGGAGGGAGTGGTTCTTTTTTTAAAAATTATATAGTATAATTTTATTTTGCCTCCTTGGGGAATTTTGCTATTTTTTGAAATAGTGAGAATTGCTTAGCTTAATTAATTTCACTAGAATAGGCCAGGTTATCTGGTACAGTAATAGAGTAGACCATACTGCCAGTGACTCGATGCCAAGTTTCTGGAGGTGATTAATTAACCTGACCATCCTGAGGACTAACTGCTTGGGTGGCAAAGTCCCCAAGGAAGGGTGATTGTCCCCAAATGGATTAAATCTCACTTGAATCCATCTTGATGGAGGGCAGCAGCTTCATCAATACTGGCCTGGGGCCAAGGAGGACTTTGTGTGCTAAAAGGGCTTAGGACCAGAAAGTGACTCACAGAACTAGATTGGTGGCGCGGGGGTCATGCTGTGATGTGGAAACCAGATGAAAGGCCACTGCATCATATTCTCAGGATGGTCTTCATGGCTGATTGCCATGATGATCACCAATATTTGGATTTGGTAGTAGTAGAATAATAATCATAGGTCCATTGAATCAACAGGGATTTGGTGAGTCTATAAATTCCATTGGTTCGAATGGACCTATTCTAACTTGAACTTACTTTACTGCAGTAAGTTTCATGTTCAGGAATGAAGAAGCAGACGAGTGAAGTAGTGAAATTCAGCTTTTTAATAGTGGGGTTTGAACACAGTTTGGATGGGGCAAAACTCTGACTTATATACACTATAAACAGTAACAGTAACAATAATACAAAAAGCCCATTGGCTAACAGAGTGTGCACATTTTCGATCCACTTATTTGCATAAGAATAGATACATGAGAAAAGATACATTCTGCTCCTACCAGAAAACACAATTAACATACATAACAGTAAGTCACTGTTAGGACTTCCTTTGCTTGTATCTGCACAATTAGACTGTTTTTGAGCAGAGATAGGCTACTTCAATGGCATTATTTGTATGGGGGATGGGTTTTAGACAATGTTGTGAGCTGCCATGGGTCGCCAAGGTGAAAAAGGCGGCCATACAAATCAGAAAATAAATAAATAAATGAATGAATAATCTTGGCTATTTGTTAGATCTTTTACACATGTGGTGGGGCATATGTTGTATGCACCTAAATGCTGTATGGATTAAATATCTCTGGATTCATGAAGAATTTGTCCTGTTCCCAAGCTGCTCCAAGTTCTCCCTTCTGCAGGAAATCCATTCTAATACTAGATAGGTAAAACCAGTTTCTGACAGAGCATAAGTGGTAAAGGTTATAAAACCACAATTTTCACCACATAATTGCCACTCTACATGTTCTGCTGAATAAAAGGCAGAAGTAAAGACTTCAAACTTTAAGTGGGAGGACTAAGAGGTAAAACTGTGGTCTAAGTGAATAATTGTGAATGTGCACGCACGCCATGCAGTCAAAGTGAATAATAGCTGTAATTAAAAGCTTGTAAAATAATAATAATAAAAAGCACAGTCTCCATCAGTCACTGTATCAGAAGAATATAGCCTGGAAATCTCTCAACAGCTATAGCTACATAGTGGCTAGCATAGTTGCCATATGATCTTGCCTCAGTTGACCAGATAAAAAAGAAGATTGGGTTCATGTTTCTTTAACCCTTGCTCAGAAAATGGAAATTTCAGCAGATGTGACTTTTTAAATACAGGATACATCTGCTGAAATTTCATTTTCCATAAAACTATTAAAGGAACAGGAACCCCATACTTCTCCACCTGTTGCTCAGGGAACTGTACATGCTACTTCTGTTCTCTTTTGGTCTTTACAAAGATGAGCAATCATCTACTTGCTTGGGCTCCAAATTAATTGCTGGAATATTTAGGTTTTACTCAAGAAAAGTATCAATTTTCTGGAAAGCAGAGGACACAGCTTTACCACATCTCAAGTCGTTTTGCTTCCCACAGTGGCTGTGCCCCTCACATCGTTCATCTTCTCACATGGCCTCTGCCTTATATGTCTTTCATTCTCCACAAAACATCAGTTTCAAAGCTTATCCTCACTGGTATCACCAGGGCAGCCATTCAGAGCTGGGCGGTCTAAAATATGTTTTTGCTCCAGGGAAAAGGACCCTAAGGAAAAGGTTATTTTGACTCTGACACAGGACAGCTTGCAAATACATCTCCCCCTTCCTGGGCATAAAAAGATAATTCTAAAGGTCAGGATTATGTTGCAGAAGCTGGGCACACAAAGGAAGTTATACAGCAGTTTGCCCCATCTGGTAGGTTGTTCTTCACATGGTTAATTATGAGTAGTGTTGTACTGTGGCCGGTTCTCACCAGTTCTGACAAACTGGTAGTAAAAATTCCAGCCTGCGCCAGCCCACCGACTCACCCCACTCACCTCCCAGCAGTGCCACTGCTCTGGGACTCCTCCTCCTCATCTCTGTGAAGCAAGAGAGTGAGGTAGGTTTCTTTCGTTCTCCCCTTTTTTCTTGGGGGTGGGGGTGGGGGGTTGAGGCCACACCCACAGATAACCACACCCACAGATAGTCATGCCTACCAAGTGGGTAGTAAAAGTTTTCACAGTGCATCACTGATTATGAGTACATGAAGGACTGCTTGTTGAAGCAGAAGACATGTCTGCAGAGTTGCCTTTCCACTCTGTATTTTCCCAATTTGCTCCACCCCCACCCCCATCAGTGATACACTTATACTGCTCTTTCAAGACATGGCTAAAATCTTCTGTCAGAGGCAATTGCTGCAATCTACCTAATGGTAAAGGTAAAGGTCACCCTTGCTTGAAAGCCAGTCATATCCGACTCTAGGCTTCAGTGCTCATCTCTGTTTATAGCCAAAGAGCCAGCGCTGTCTGCATGTGCAAGCATTTCTGTAGACATGTGGCAGGCAGTGCACGGAATGTTGTTTACCTTCCCACTGAAGTGGTCCCTGTTTACCTACTTGCAATTTCTTGCTTTCAAACTGCTAGGTGGGCAGGAGCTGGGACAGAGACGGGAGCTCACTTTGTCCTGCAGTACTCAGGTCTTAGACTTCTGACCTGCCAACCTTCCAGTCATCAACTTCAGTGTCCTAAACACATGAGCCACTGCAGTCCCCCAAGCAAAAGTGTGTGTCTGGAGAATATGGTTGCTTGTGTCTCTGCATGGTCTTTCAAGACATGCGCAGCTTTGTCGTTTGTGGCTACCTTGGATTTTGAGTGATGTTCAAGTGCCTGATGGAAGGGAGGGAAGACTCACTGCCTGGCCTGGTTGACCCGACACCCATTTCTGTTACTGCTGGTTGGGTTGACAATCTGCCAGAATCTACAATTGTTTCTGTTTGCTGAAAAGGCTTGGGTTTGGAAAAAACGAATCTGCTGCCCTCAAAGTCAGCAGTGGGAGAAAAGATGAGGAGTATGTTGTGGTACTGCCAAGAACATGCTTGATCTCCTTCACCCAATGAGCTGCAGTTTTTCCTCAGAAACATGTATGGTGGATGGAAGTGGTTTATAGCAATACTTTGACCAAATAAACATCACACTTTCCCAAATAGACCCGAAAATCTATGGGGTATGATCAAAATTGGGGAAGGTTAAGGGATTCTGGGAATGGCAAAACTATAAGTTTTCACAAATAGGTAAAGGTGTGATAATCTCTCAGGGTGCAACCACACTGGAAAGCTGATTTGATTTGCACAATGCCTTACATTTGACATTTTAATCAGTGCTCATTTGGGGGCTTGTGGATTGATTCAGGAGTTCACAGCTCATATGTGATGAGAGTCTGTTGTGTCCTAAAGCCTGTGCCTTTAAACAATGTACCTATCCATGTGTATCCAATGTAACCTCTTCTATGTGTAACAATGTAACCTCCAGCTGAATCACTGTAACCTTAATAGGACGCGAGCTAGTGACCACTAGATGGCAATAGCGAGCGTCCAAGCTCATTGGTCCAAGACTCACCTAGAACAACAGCGCGGGAAGATTCCCGCCACTACCTTCACCTGGACAAGAAGGGCGTGACCTGCAATGACGTCACGCAGCCTGTAGCCAATAGGCTATCAAGGAGCCACATTCAAATGTATAGCCACTGTATATATTGAGCTGTTCGTCCGCCATTACCTCATGTTCCCTCTGACCAGCATGTAATAAAGTTGTGTTAAGCCAGCTCTTCGGCTGTCCTGGTGTCTTTGGTCCCATACACTAAATTGGCGACGAGGATGGGATCATGGCTGCCCACGGGACCAAGACATACGCCGGTTTCGACATCAAGAAACCGCAAGATTGGGAACTCTTCAAAATGGACTTCCAAGGTGCGCTGGTGGAGTTCGAGGTGACGGACGAGGCAAAGAAGAGAGCCATCCTCACCAGAATGCTCGGGCACGACGGAAAGAGAGTACTGATTGACCTCATCGCACCCAGAAAGGCGGCTGAATTCAAGGCAAAAGAGCTCCTGACGGTGCTGAGAGACCATTTCCGGCCCTCGGTAGCGATGTTTCCCGCTCGGAGCGCGTTTTGGAGGCGAGTCCAAGCACCTGATGAGTCGGTCGCCGCTTTCGTAGCGGCCCTGCGCCTGGCTGCCGGCCCGTGCAAATGGGAGAATTTGGAAGTCACCCTCAGGGATTGCGTGCTATGCGGCCTGAAGGACGCCGAGATTCAGCGCACGCTAATGAATCAGGAGCTGCCCCCCACTTTGCAGGAGGTCCTGAAAGCGGCACAGGCCGCGGAAGCCACGAAGGCAGGGGTGCAAGAGCTCCAGGACTGGCGGCCGAAGGCCGACAAAGCAGAGAGTTCGGTGCACGCGGCCCGGCGAACTTTGAAATCGTCCGCCGAAAGCAGCGACAACGAGGACGTCCGGAAGGTCCGAAAGGAGGGCCGGCGCTGCGACGGCTGCAGGGCGCCTCACGACCGTGCCAGGTGCCCCTTCAGAAAGGCCGAGTGCCACAACTGCGGGCGACGTGGGCACATAGCCAAAGTCTGCAGACAACGACGCAAGGACCGGAGGAGCTCGCCCGACCGCCCAGCGAGGGACCGGAGGAGCTCGCCCGACCGCCCGACGAGGCCAGACCGCTCGACGAGACCAAAGGATGGCGCCCGGCTCACGAGGAAGCAGGACGGAGTGGGCCGCATCTCCGACGACAGCGACGACGACGCTCCGGTTTTCAGCGTGTCCTTGGGACACCCCCGTTACTTTGTTGAGGTACTGGTGCAAGGGGCCCCTGTTAGGATGGAGATTGACTCTGGCTCCTCTTACTCCATTATTTCCCAGAGGGAGTTTTTGAGAATTGCCCCCGCGTATGGCCCAAGCTCAAAGCGTTGAGGTCCACGCTTCGGGACGTGCAAGGGAACAGTATCCCGGTGTTGGGGGTTGGGAATTTCCAGGTTCAGTACAAGCGGCACGCCGCGGAACTCCCCCTAGTCGTGCTTAAGGGAGGTACTTGTAGCCTCCTCGGGACTCAATGGTTTCAGCCCCTGGGTCTATTCATTGGGGGGGGGGCACGCCGTTGGGTCTGACCCGATACAGGAGGTGTGCGACGCGCACCCCGAAGTCTTCAAGAAGGGACTTGGGAAATTCAATGGACCCCCAGTAACGTTCGACCTGGACCCGGAGGTCCGCCCAATCAGACTTAAACCGCGCAGGGTGCCTTTTGCACTCAAGGACAAAATAGAGGCGGAACTGGACAAATTAGTGGGCCAGGGGATTCTTGTTCCTGTTGATTCCGCGGAGTGGGAAACTCCAATTGTCACAGCATTGAAGGCCAATGGGGAGGTGCGCATTTGCGCTGATTATAAGTGCACCATTAATAAGGCAATCCGCCCTAATGCATACCCGGTGCCGGTGGTCAGCCATTTGCTAGCCAGGTTACATGGGGGAAAGTGTTTCGCCAAGCTCGACCTGGCTCAGGCCTATCAGCAACTCATGGTAACCCCTGCCGCAGCTGCTGCACAGACCATAATCACGCATAAGGGGGCATTCCAGGTGACGCGCCTCCAATTCGGCGTGAACTCGGCGCCTGGAATTTTCCAGTTGCTCGTGGAACGCCTCCTCAAAGGGCTGGACGGTGTTTTACCATATTTTGATGACATATTGATAACGGGGGGGAGTGAGGTTGAGTTGGCTAAAAGACTAAACAAGGTCCTGGCGGCGTTCGAACGGGCGGGGTTGAGGTTGCGAAAAGACAAATGCGTCTTCTTCGTGAAGGAGGTTGAGTTCTTAGGGTTCCGAGTAACTCCCGAGGGGATCAAACCGTCCAAATCCAAGGTTGCCGCCATCAAGAAAGCCCCTCGCCCCACATCCAAGCCCGAGCTGCAGTCGTTCCTAGGGCTCTTAAATTTCTACCACTCCTTCCTTCCACGGAAGGCTGCGGTGGCCGAGCCGCTTCACAAGTTGCTCAAGAAAGATGCGGCATGGATGTGGGGCAATGACCAGGAGAGGGCATTCACGGAACTGAAACAACTCCTGGCGTCCGACGCCATTCTGAACCATTTCGACCCCAAACGGCCGGTGGTACTGATCTGTGATGCATCCCCGGTGGGGGTGGGGGCAGTGTTATGCCACGTGTTGGAAAATGGGAGGGTGGCCCCAATAGCGTTCTACTCCAGGTCCCTGTCCCAAGCAGAGAGAAACTACGCCCAAACAGACAGGGAGGCGCTGGCGATAGTTGCAGGGACCAAAAAATTTCACGATTTTCTGTACGGCCGCCCCTTCACCATCGTGACCGACCACAAGCCCCTACTGGGCATTTTTACTGCAGATAAGCCCACGCCACAGATCCTGTCCCCGAGAATGCTTAGGTGGGCCATTTTTCTCAACGCCTACCAGCACGCATTGGTGTACCGGCCCGGGAGAGAAATCAGCCATGCGGACGCTCTATCGAGGTCCCCCCTCCCCCTGACGCCCAGCCAGGTGAGCAAGGGGGAGCGGGACCATCAGGTTCTCATGATAGAGGTACTGGATTCGCCCCCCGTAGTGCCCGCTGACATTGCCACAGTGACAAGAAAGGACAAAACGTTGGCGGCGGTTTGCTCCTGGGTACAGAAAGGGTGGCCGGCGTCCTCCCCGGCGGAGGAATTCGCCCCATTTTTTAGGAAGAAGCTGGAACTGTCCCTAGAGAGGGGGTGCCTCTTGTGGGGGCAGCGGGTGGTGGTCCCTACATCCCTTCGACCACGGGTGCTTAAACTGCTGCACGTCAGCCACCCCGGAATCGTGCGCTCCAAAGCGCTGGCCCGAAGCTACTTTTGGTGGCCCCAGTTAGACGCTGACATCGAGCACATGGTCGGCACTTGTGAGAGTTGCCAATGCTCCAGACCAGAGGAGGCCCGTCTTCCCCACAGGGAGTGGGACGCGGCTAAGGGGCCGTGGTCCCGGATACACATAGACTTCGCGGGCCCGTTCTGAGGAACCCTGTTTCTCCTTGTTGTGGACACCTCCTCCAAGTGGTTGGAGGTCATCCCAGTCACGAGCACCTCCTCGGCCGCGACAATTAAGCATTTGCGGAGAATTTTTTCCATGTTCGGCATACCCGACACCCTAATTAGCGATAACGCTAGTTGTTTTACGTCCGCTGAGTTCAGGGCATTCACAGAGATTAACGCCATCCGGCACATCACCTCCGCCCCTTTCCACCCGGCCACCAATGGCCAAGTGGAGCGCATCGTACGCACCACGAAGGACGCGCTGCGGCGCATGGGCCCCGGGGACCTCAACCTGCAAGTGTGTCAGTTTCTGCTAGGGTACAGGGTGACCCCGCTAGCGTCAGGCTACTCCCCTGCGGAGCTTCTAATGCGCAGGAAGTTGACCACCATACTCACGAGACTAGATCCCACGAGAGTTGAGGACAAGGGGAGGAACATAGGGTTAGAAGCCACCAAGAGTTTCGGCGTGGGTGCCCCGGTACATTGCAGGAACTACGCCAGCGCGGGGCCAGCCTGGGTGCCGGGGGTGGTCGTGGAACAAACCGGTCCCGTTTCGTACCGCGTGGACACCAACACAGGTCTACTTTGGTGGCGGCACGCGGACCAGCTCCGGAGCCGGGTCCCAGGAAATCAGGCCGCCGAAAAAACAAATTCAGCGTTAGGGTTCTCCCCCACCCGTTTAGCCCAAGGGGGAGGAGAGGGGGGTCCAGAGTCCCCACCAAGGGGGGAGGAGAAGGAATTTGTCCTCGTAGATATCCCACGGGATCCCCCAACAGAGTTTGATTTTGATTTTCAGAACCGGGGGGGTTTTTCGGAGTGGTCCCCCACCCATCCAAGCGAGAAGAGGGGTTTTACGTTAGCCCCTGGTGCCCCCGGTTCAACCACAACGGAATCTACTCTTTCCCCTAAAACTGCAAAACCACAGCAAGCCACTAACAAGTCTCCCTCTCCCATTACAGGACAAGGGTCCAGGGAACAAGGAAGCGGGAGCGGCCCCCGGGTGGGCCAACCCACATCGCGGCCCAAACGCGAGTGCAATAAACCATCTTGGCTAAGAGACTTCGTCTCATCCTAGGGGGGAGGGGTGTTGTGTCCTAAAGCCTGTGCCTTTAAACAATGTACCTATCCATGTGTATCCAATGTAACCTCTTCTATGTGTAACAATGTAACCTCCAGCTGAATCACTGTAACCTTAATAGGACGCGAGCTAGTGACCACTAGATGGCAATAGCGAGCGTCCAAGCTCATTGGTCCAAGACTCACCTAGAACAACAGCGCGGGAAGATTCCCGCCACTACCTTCACCTGGACAAGAAGGGCGTGACCTGCAATGACGTCACACAGCCTGTAGCCAATAGGCTATCAAGGAGCCACATTCAAATGTATAGCCACTGTATATATTGAGCTGTTCGTCCACCATTACCTCATGTTCCCTCTGACCAGCATGTAATAAAGTTGTGTTAAGCCAGCTCTTCGGCTGTCCTGGTGTCTTTGGTCCCATACACTAAAGAGTCACAGTCCAGCCCTCAGCTTCTCCTTCTTTCCTTCCTTCCTCTGGTTCCATCTCTCCTGATCCTTTTATGCTTCTCTATAAAACCACTTTCTTATTTAAAGAGCCTCCCTGAAGCAAGGGGGCAGCAAGGAAAAAGGAGTGATCAGCCTAATCAAATGGCTCTGTTGAATGCAAAACCTTTTGCGTATCTGAGAATCTTAAGTGTCTCTTATGACAAAGCAGTTCATACCTAATGTGCAGATACTTCTTCTTCTTCCATATCTGATTCAAAATATTAGCATCATGGCAATTAGCCATGAAGACTGTCCTGCAAATATAATGTCATGGCCTTTCATCTGCCTTCCGCATCGCAGGTGACACCCATACCACTGATCCAGCTCCATGAATTCCTAGTCCTGAGCCCATTTGGCACACAGAGTCCTCCTCAGCCCCAGGCAAGTATCAATGAAGCTGCTGCCCTCCATCAAGATGGATTCAAGAGGGATTGAATCCACTTGAGGACCATTACCCTTCCCTGTAGACTTTGCTAAGGCCACTAGTCCTCAGGGTTGTCAGGTTAGTTAACTGCCACCTGAAGATTGGCATTGAGTCACTGGCAGTATGGTCTACTCTATTACCATAGGAGGATAACCTGGCCGGAGAAAATAATGCGCAGATGCTGCACTGAATTTTTAAAATAATGCAAGAAGGTGAACATTTCATTTATTGACAACTGGCTCATTTCTGAATGGTGGCCACTCAAAGTGCTTGCACAAAATGGATGTGCCTCAGTAAAGAGAGGTCAGAAGACGATGGAAATTTGCATTAAATTACATATGCTAATTTAAACTGAAAGGTGATAATTTTGAAAACACTCCCACAATTGAATGGCAAGACTGATAGCAAGAAATTTAGATATAGAAAAGAGATATGAGAGCTCACCTCTGAACAAAAGTGCTTGTGACAAACGGTGCTGAACATCTCACAATCAAAAATCATGTTTCATTGTGAAATTGGGCAAACTTGCCTCTCACTGCCACTTTTCATTGCTAGCACTGAAAATAGAGCAGCACTGATGTGGAAATATGATTTTTGTCAAGCCATTTTAGTGTTGGGATTGAATTTAACTTGTCAGAAACCCTTATTCAAAAGGGTCTTCTAGTGAATATGACTGGCAACCAGGGTTCTATGGTGTTTTACATGCAGGAGGTATTGGGGGAGAGAAATTAATTTATTTTGCGCACATGCACACACACAAAATATCTTAAGACCTCTGTCTTTGAATCCTGGTCCCCTTCCATCATATGCACACACATATATCCATCAATTGCGGGATGAGGTAGCAGACACATACCATTATAGTAAAGGTAAAGGTTTCCCTTGCTCGAAAGCCAGTCGTATCTGACTCTAGGGTGCAGTGCTCATCTCTGTTTCAAAACCGAAGAGCCAGCGCTGTCTGCTGCTGCAGACATTTCCGTGGTCATGTGACAGGCATGACTAGACACCGGAGCACACGGAGTGCTGTTACCTTCCCACCGAAGTGGTCCCTATTTATCTACTTGCAATTTCATGCTTTTGAACTGCTAGGTTGGCAGGAGCTGGGACAAAGACGGGAGCTCATTCCATCCTGCAGTACCGTTATAGAAGGAGATGTTTGGAGAGCTATAATGAAGGTGCTACACCATGAAGGTGATACAAATTTTGGTATGAGTTGGTGCCCAGGTTATTATGAAAGGAAAGCTCACAAATTCAAGAAAGCTGCTCTACCAGCAATAATTCAGCTTTAGCAGAAGACTTATACGAGAGGTTTTTCCCATTTCTTGCTCTCACCTAGGCATTTGCCTACATGAACTATCTCTAAAAAGTAGATTCACATGCAGCTGGCTAGAAGTTTTGCTAGTGGCCAGTAGGATCATGGAGGGGGTCTTAGACCAAGACACTTGCTCTACAACTGGAATGTGCCAGCCTGAAGGTTCCTCATCATTGCTGAAGTGCAACTGGTTATTGGGAGGTCCGCCACCCCCACCCTTCTCCCAGGGAGACCAGATTTCAGCACTGATCAAACCTGCTACAGTGTTTCTGATTTTTGAAATATAAATGCTGTCTGCCAAATTTTGTTTCCTGGCTTACTACGTTTCTTATTGTTACCATGTAGACCAATTTGTTTCGTTGAGATTGCTGCATCTATAACAGGCTATCTGCTAATGATTTCAGGAATAATTGGCTGTTTAGTGTATTTTTGTTATGCTGTGCCAAAATGATGCTCTTCTGAAGGAAATAACATATCTGGGAAAATAAGTATTTTCCATCATATCTCCCAATGCAAATGGACAGGAGAGTAAATCACAGAGTCCCCTAACCTCTGGGGAAAACTTCTTAAATGCTCCTTGGGCACTTAAATACACTTACATACAAACATGCTGTTCCTTTGCCATCAGCCTTGGTGAATGTGGATTCTGCGAGGTAGCTTCTCATCTTCTATCAAAACTAAACTCACATCATCCATTATTTCTCAGCCTTTAATATTTAAACATGTGCAATGCAGTCTTAAACAAAGCAATTCCGTTGCAAGAAAAGGGTTTCTTGTGTGTGTGCATGGAGTCAAAGTTCTTGTTCCTCTGGGGCTCTTACAGTCAGCATCATTAAGGAATTGGCAGTGTCAGTGTTGTGTTTGGAATATTGTGCCTTTAAGTAATGTAACACTCGAATGAGTGGATATAATAATCACCAGCTGTAACACTGTAACCTTCTGTATCAGGACGCGAGCTAGTGACCACTAGGGGCAATAGCGAGCGCCCAGCTTACATGGTTCCAATTCCCCAAATACCTACAGCGCGGGAAGATTCCCGCCACCACCTCACCTGGACAAGAAGGGCGTGACGGGGAATGACGTCACGCGGACAGTAGCCAATGGGCTATCGAGGAGCCACATTCAAATGTATAGCCACAGTATATATTGAGCTGTTCATCCGCCATTACCACATGTTCCCCCAGACCATCATGCAATAAAGATGTGTTAAGCCAACCTTTCGGCTGTTTCTAGTGTCTTGGTTCTCATACACTAAAGTCAGGGAAACAGGCAGTTCCCTGTGTCAGTAAATTTGTTATCAAACCAGTTAGTCACTGACTGCACAGACACCCACCAGCCCATTTTGTGCTTTGTGCTTTCTTGCCTCAAGCCCTACCACTTCCTCTCCTCCATCTTCCAGCTTGAAATAGCTGATGGAATAAGGTATCACCTACAGCAAGGAGCTACTGTGTTGTTTGATAAGAAGCAATAAATGATTCTGTTTTCATTTTCAAAATTCCATCTCTCAGAAATCAGAGCCGTAATGTCAGAGTCTGGGATGTAGAAAGTCACCTAGCAGCACAGGCCCCAAGACTCAGAGCAACCAAGCTAAACATCAAAGGCAAACCTTTATTCATATCTGTAACAGAATGAAGTGTACCCTGTGCTTTAGCCTCTTTCAAAATGGCTATTTCAAATCAGGGGGAGAGAGAAAATATGTAAACATCCTAGCCTCATGAGTTGCCTCATGGCTTTAGTGAAATGAAACCTAATGTGTGATTGACATGTCTTGCTGTAAGATCATTGGTTGGAATCCCTAAAGGAGAGGGCCAAAGGTGGACCCTATGGGAGGAGATATAACCCAGAGACTCATGCACACACACAGGCCGATACAGAGACACTTTCTGGAATGCTGTGCTTTTAAGCTGCCAAAATGTAGATGCTTGAGAGAAAGGGAGGCCCATGGGCTATCCCTTGAACATGCAGCTTGCTTTATTTCTGCTTTGAAATGTTTTCTGAGCTTTTGCTGGACTGTATCCTGAATCTTGCTATGCTTTCAATATATTTCTAAAATACTTGAAGAGACTTGGAGTAATTACTTGGCACACATTACCTGAATCTACACTAGTTTCACGTGCACCCTTTGCTCACTTCCTAGATTTCGGTCCGGGGTGACTGGGCACACTGATAGGAAAAGCTCTGAACTGCTGGGTCCGATCTGGGCCAGGGAAGCAGGATCAGGCGCAATCCCATCACCAGGAGGCCGGAGGACTACCGATCCCTACCTGGGAGTAAGCGGATCTTGGCTTACCAAAGCCAAGATCAAAGTTAGGAGCAGACAAAGGAACAAGGCTAGTCCAGTAGACATAGTCCAAGCAGGCCAGGAGACAAAGAACGAAGAAAGCAGTGGAAGCAGGGGACCTTTAAGGCTGGAATAAAAGTGCAGTGGAGATAGATAATAGTGTTATATTCTAGGCTTTCAGCCTTTTCTAACTTGTTGCATCCTAGGTTTTTCAATGTTGCTCTCCTCCTTTCTTTTCAGATATGATATTTTTTATTTATTTATTTTTTCACGCTTATATACCGCCCACTTAGGTACAACCCAACTCAGGGCGGTTTACATAGCGGACAGTAAATACATAAAAAGACACATGATAAAACAAAGTTAAAAGTTAAAAAACCCACCCCTAAAAGGTGCGCAAGTACTGAAGGGACCTTGGGGGAAGGCACACTTCTCTATACCAACCATCCAACGGTACCCCCATCCCCACCCGCACCCCAAACTTGGCCTGCCAGCCAGGTTTTTAGTTCCTTCCTAAAGGACAACAACTCCATCTGGAGACACAATTCCACAGGCAGGAGGTTCCAAAGGGCCGGTGCGGACATGGAGAAGGCCCTCCTCCTTGTGCCAGAGAGGCGAGCCCCCCTGGCTGATGGCACAATTAGAGAGCCCCTCCGGTCCGCTCTGGTTAGACGGACAGACGTCCTTAGGGCGATGCGGTCTCTGAGATACCCTGGCCCACTTTAAAGGTCAAAACCAGCACCTTCAATTGCACCCGGAGACAAACTGGTAACCAGTGCAGCCCCTGAAGCAGTGGTGAGGCATGGGCATAATGTCCACACCCCATCACCACTCGGGCCGCCGCATTCTGGACCACCTGCAGCCTCCGAATGGTCATCAAGGGCAGCCCCATGTAGAGCGCATCACAGTAGTCTAGTCTGGAGGTCACCAGAGCGTGAGTGACCATGAGCAAAGAGTCCTGGTCCAGGAGCGGGCGCAACTGGCGAATCACCCGAAGTTGGGTGAAGGCCCTCCTGGCCACAGCCGCCACCTGTTTTTCTAGCAGCAGCTGCGAATCCAGGAGGACCCCCAAGTTGCACACTGGGTTGGTCTGGGGCAAAACACCCCCATCCAAAACCAAAGATGGTAGCTCCTGGGATAACCCAGGACACCCTATCCATAGCCACTCAGTCTTGCTAGGATTCAGCTGTAGCCCATTTGCCCCCATCCAGACCCCAATAGCCTCCAGACAGCTGGAAAGGACTTTGACTGCATCACTGGGGTCCCCACGGGCCGAGATGTACAACTGTGTGTCATCCGCGTACTGGTGGTACCGCACCCCATGGGAACGGATGATCTCACCCAGCGGCTTCATGTAGGAGAGGAGAGAGTACCGAACCCTGAAGCACCCCATATTTTAGGGGCATAGGACTCGACCTCTCACTCTCCAACCACACCGACTGGGTCCGGCCCCTCAGAAATGAGGAAAACCAGGACCACACCATGCCCTGGATCCCCAATCCTTGGAGCCGTTCCAGAAGGATACCGTGGTCAATGGTATCGAAGGCCGCTGAGAGGTCAAGAAGAGCAAGATCGGACGGATGACCGCTATCCTGCTCTCGCCAGAGATCATCCAATTGCAGTCTCAGTACAATATCCAGGTCTGAATCCTGACTGGAATGGGTCCAGATATTCTGCTTCATCCAGTACCCCCTGCAGCTGACGTGCCACTGCCTTCCACTTCCATGAATGGAATACCAGCCAGTTCAAGGTTAGAGTGCTTTTACTTATAATAATAATTTTGTGTCAGAAATTATTTTGGGATGAAAGGATTTTTGCTGGAGAAACTCTGCTCAGGGGACACCTGAATGAGGCTCCTTTCATGTTCCCAAGAGTTGGGACAGAGACAGGCACTCAATCTGTCATGCAGTACCCGGGTCTCAAACTGAAACTGCCTTTCAGCTAACAAGGTGAGCTTCTTAACCACTGAGCCACTGCAGTCCCCTTTACTTAGAAACATCCTTTCTATGGTTTCATTGTTTCATAGCAATTCAGTGCAGCTGGGTCATTACTGACAAGTCACTCCCTAATTAGTTATTGTTGTTGTCCCTGTGGCAGAGCTTTAACAATTGATTTTTTTCTCTTTGCTTTTTTCTTTGAAAAATATTTTACAACAAGAAAAAGGTCAAAATAATGTAACAATAAATAATCCTCCCCATCAATGGAATTATGGGCATTAAATCACTATTGCTTTTACAATACCCAACAATAAACAATTTGAGGTACAAGCCATAGTTCAGAATAAGTTGTATCAGTATGGGGCATATGCCAGGGGAAGCTTAAGGTCAATTGTCCTATCTTCGATTCTTTCCTTCAGATTTTGTTTTCCCTCACTGCTTGTAAGATTTTCTGTGGAGATCAAGTTGCCAAAACATAGCTTGAACATAGATGTTTGCAGCCTCAACCCAAGTAACAGAATATAACCCCTCAGAGCAGTAAAAACCAACAAACTGAAAAAGGTGCCTTGTAGCATATATATTTTTAAAATTGACTGCAGTGGCTCAAGTGGTTAAAACTCTGAGCTTGAAGACTGGAAGGTTGGGGTTTAACACCTGTGTACTGCTGGATGGAATGAGCTCCCATCTTGGTCCCAGCTCCTGACAACCTAGCAGTTTGAAAGCAAGAAATTGAAAGTAGATAAATAGGTACCACTTCAGTGGGAAGGTAACAGTGTTCCGTGTGCTCAGGTGTCTAGTTATGCCTGCCACATGTCCACGGAAATGTCTGCAAATGTCTGTGGGCTATAAAGAGAGATGAACACTGAACCCTAGAGTTGGATATGACTGGCTTTTGAGCAAGAATGGCCTTTACCTTTACTAGTATAGTGAACCCCCGATTAACGATGCGTTCGGACAACAACGTTTTCAGTTAATGACGCATCTTTTTTTTGAAAAGGACACTCACGGTTAATGATGTCGTTATCCGGGAGTGACTATCACCTCTCGGTTAACGACATCGTTAACCGGGAGGTCTCCATAGGGAGCCTTTTGTTGTTGTTAACTGAGAGTTCTCGGTTAACAATGTTTCCTGGTTAGCAATGCGACTTTGGGAACCAAGAAACATCATTAACTGGGGGTTCACTGTATATTAAAATGCCAGTAAGCCTGTTTTAAGGCTTCTGCTAACTCCCTAGCTAACTCCCTAGAGTGTCCATAGATAAAACCCTGGTTTTGTTTCTGATATAAACTCTGGGAGCAGAGAGTGAAAATATAACCTTAAGGCCACCACAGTTTCAAAGAGGCTGTACCTCACAATGTCCATACTGGCTGGAGCATTCAGGACATGGAGTTCAAGAAAGTTACTTTTCAAAGCTACGAGACAAAGTCATGTGAAAATCAGTGCATCAGATATTGGCAGGGCAAAAACTAGATTAAAAACACGATTCTTGTACCCATAGGTGGCACTAGTTAATATCTGAAACTATTCCAAGAGGCGGTCCTTTATGTTATTTCTTCTGACAAAATCAAACCTGCAAGAAAGGTGTCTGTTGTAATCTCTGAGGGGTTCATATATTAGTTGAGCTACAAATCCATTATCAAGGTGAATGAGTTGTTGGGTCCAGTGGGTCTTTTTTGTAGCAATCCAGCTTTAATTAACCAGTTTTATTCTCCATGTCATTAAACAAAAGTGTGTGTGTATTTGTGGAGGTCACAGGAGCCCTGAAAGACACCACTGCTGAACTCATTAGTGTGTAATTAACCTTTGAACATATTTTTAAATCATACTTGTGGCTAAGCAAGAAACTGGTTCTTGGCATTAGGAATGTAAGTCCATGCAGATGCAAATACTGGGGATAACAATATTCTCCTCCTTAGCCATGAGGACTGCATTAATTTGTCTGCTGCTCTTGATTTCACTCCACATCTGCAAGACCTTAGTTACTCAAAATACAGCCAACATTTGTGCCGTACTGGGAAGACTGCTCCTTAGCATCTGAGGCAACTGATGTATGATTTGGCTGTTTCTTAATGACTAGTCAGACTTTCTTGTTGAATATGTCCACACTTTGCTTATCAAAGTGAGGTAAATAGCATGGATACAATTTTTCTCTGGTTCTCTTTCTGAAGCTGTTGTGGTTGGGATAATGACAATCTTGTATCCTTACTAACACTGAGCATAACTAAGACAGACTTTCTGTAGGATAAGGTCATAACCTTTTGGCCACTAACCAAATAACAGTGTTCTTCCTCTTTCTTGCATCTGGCTTTTGAGGCAAACCTACTAACTTCTACCTTTCCTCTTCCTGTTTGCTGTTTGCATCCTACATTGCTGTGTTTTTGTAAGTTGCTTGTGCATAGAAAGAACCTCCTCAAAGAATGTGGTATTTTTGAACCACTATCGGGGGTACCCTGGTAACATCAACCTTGTGTAGTCGGCTAATCTTTCTCACACTGGGTCAGGCAAAAGGAACTGCAGAATGAAGTCACCCAAAAGGTGCCTTCATTTTGGTAGTTTCATGCCTAGCCTCAACATGGAATAATAATAATAATAATAATAATAATAATAATAATAATAATAATAATAATAATAATAATAATAATAATAATAATAATAATAATAATAATAATAATAATAATAATAATAATAATAATAATAATAATAATAATAATAATAATAATAATAATAATAAAAATATGACTCTCCCTCTGCTCCTGATTTTGACCAGTCAATAATGGTAGCATGTCTGCTTTACATAGAGATGTTATTTCCCCCCTTTGTATCCTTGTATTGTAATTGTAACTGAACAATGGAACTGTAAGTAAAATGTATTATTTTCCTATTTAAACTAATTTTTAGTGTTTTAAGTGCTAGTTAGTGAAGTGGATGATTACTACTCTTTTATGATTTGAAACAGATATTACTGCTCTTCTATGATTTGTGTTTTTCTGCTCTGTGCTCTGCTAACTAAGAAAGGAATAACCAGATTCCAAAATTATACATTCAGCAGTTGTTTGAATACAATTCAATTCCTCTCCTGTATTCTACTCTTGGCTAAAAGGAAACTTCTTTTTTCTTCTTCTGCTCTTTGACGTCAGGGATAAGCAAAAAGAAATGAAAGAACCGCTGGGTTATTTTATGACTGAAAACACAGCATTCAAAGGACTTTATTTGGGATTGTTCCTCTTGCCCTATAGACTTCCTAGGATAACATATCTGAATTCACTCCCACCAATCTGCAAAATGCTCCATTACTGAATGGGTGTATGATTTCTTGCTATTTCTTCTCTTTAAATACTGCTGTTGCAAGTAAAAGTTGCTGTCCAGCTTCCTGCCAAACAGTGGATTCTGAAGAAATTCATATTGGAGAAAGCAAATGCCACAGGAAAATAATAATTGAGACTGAGAAGTGACAGGGTAAATAAGAGCCCACGTTCCACATATATATGTAGCTAGAAGCCGGAGGGTTCCTCTCAAAGGGGTCAAATCAACTCAAAGGCTAGGAAAGATACCCTTTTGATCTGTGATTTCCAGATTCTCCTAGCCAGTTACAAACCAATGCAGTTGAGGGCAGCAGGTGAGTTCATAAAGAATAGGCCACATAACTGTTGTGGCCCACCCCACATGGGAGAGCAGACTGGCTGGCAGCCACTGCACAAGGAGTAAGGACAAGAGGCAGAGTCTTACTACAGTCCAAAGGATAAGGCAGAGTAGGGATGCCATACGCCCCTTTTTCTCTGATTTTCACGGATTCAAGCTGTCCCATCAGGTTCAAAGAAAAACATGTAAAAATCCCGGCTCCAGGGAAAATTTATAAAAAGCTTCGGAGGATTCCTTCAGTGCAAAGGCTTAAATGCATAGAGTCAGCATTCCCAGAGAGGAAGGGAACTCTATGGATAGGAAGTGAGAAAGACAACTCTTCACTTCCCTTCCTTTCTAGGAATGCGGACTCTATGCATTTAACCCTTTGCAGTCTGAAGGAATACTCCATAGCTTTTTACATATTTTTCCATTCCAGACTTTTTAGAGCTTTCTTCCAAGGGATCCTCATGTGGGGTTTGAAGGTGAGTCCAACTCAATTGGGGGGGGGGTGGGGTAGGGTAGGGTAGGGGTGACCTCAGGGAGAGGAAGGGCCTTAGAGTTTGCAGTGTCTACTCATGACCATGGAAACATCTGCAGAAGCAGACAGTGCTTGCTCTTCGGTTTTGAAACAGAGATGAGCACTGAACCCTAGAGTCAGATATGACTGGCTTTCGAGCAAGGGAGTCCCAGCTTGGGGGGGATAGAATTATGGCAGCCCTAAGGCAGAGTCATTAGTCAGGAAGTGTCAAGTTCAGAAGTCGGTTGTTGAAGAACTGAGACAGAAGGTTGATCCAGAAGAGTAGTTGAATTTCCAGGCGGTGGGTCCAAGGTCCAGGGTCAGCAATCTGGCAAAAGGTACAGATCAGAGTGGCATGTAGTCAGCACAAATGCCGATTGTTTTAATAAGCTTGTGCCGGTAGGCGTGTCTGCTTAAGAAGGCTCAGGCTCAGGACTCACAGCTGGGAGTGGTCATTGAAAATGAGCCCTTGCTTTTCTCCTTTGCACCTGTAGCTCATTTCTCAGCTGCATCCTGCATATTTCTGATGTGCTCGGCTCTGCCTCCTCTCTACTGACAGTTGGTGCCTCAGCATGTGCTCCTGTCAAGTCTTGATCAACTTGATCAATAGTAGGCAGCTCCATGCTGGGCTGAGATACTGGCAGAAAGTCTTCTTCATTGGACCCGGGCTCAATGGCCACAACAATAACACACCCAGCTATTTCCTCAACCCAAAGGGAGTATCTGAGAATACCTCTGTGCACACGTGGACAGACACATAGCACAATCTTTTGAGCTCTCGGGAGTCAATCTAAGCTTTGTGAGTCCTGATTGCATGGAAGCTAGAGAGCTGCAATCTCCTCTCATGTGCTTCTTTCTGTACCCTACTTTTTCTTTACTGTGCTCAAAAATACACCACTCCAAGGACCTCTGGATGCTTTTTCTTCTTCTGTACCTAGGCCAGACATGAAATTTCCAAAATGAAGCCATCTTTGGGTGAGTTCATTCTGCAGTTCCTTTCGCCTGACCTAGTGTGAGAAAGATTAGTTGGCACAACAAGGTTGCCATTGTCTGGGGTACACTCAATTGTGATTTAAAAATACCACAATCTTTGAGGAGGCTCTTTCTGTGTACCCTGTGTACTTTGAGGAGACTCTTTCTGGATACTGGGAATGATGCATCAAAGAAGGCTTCCAGCTTCTTCTTCTTCCATGTCTAGACCAGACGTGAAACTGTCAAAATGAAGGCACCATTTGATGAGTTTATTCTGCAGTTTGTTTTGCCTGACCTAGCGTGAGAAAGATTAGCTGACAACACAAGGTTGCCATTACCAGGGTATGCCTGATGGTGATTAAAAAAACAACACAATTTTCAAGGAGGCTCTTTCTGTGTACCCCGGCTTCCAGCTGAAAGGCTGCTTTAGCTGTCAACATCTGGTATGCTGACAGGGCTAATGAGCCCTGTCATGTTTGCAATTAAACAGTTCCCTTGCTCCTCTATGGAAAAGCAGGGGGACCACTTAATTATTTTCCTCTCCCTTCTAGTAAATAATTGTTGTGTTGGATTGGCTAGGAGGTTAAAAAAAAAAGAAGGCTGCATTGGAATTGTGCTAAATCAGAGGCCTCCCAGCAACTGGTCAGCTAATGAGGCCCTCAACTGCCGCCACACTATGTACAGTTTGCAGCTACAAAACAATAATTAAACAGTTCCCCTGCAGAGGATCAAGGGAACTGTTTCATTTGCCCATGTGGTGAAGTGACTCTTTAGTCATTTCACCATACAGGTAAAGGTCACTTGGGGGTGTTTGAACAGGGGAAAGGGGCTCAATGTAATTCCAATTGTTTGAGGATAGGGAAGGGGCTAAAGCAACTGAAAATGGTACAATCTGGACATGCTTTAGCTGTTGATTCCTTGCACCACACCATTGGCCACATGAAGCAGTGGCCCCACTCTGCCTAATGATAGAGCTCACCAGTTAACCTGGGGTCTACTCCAGATAGTTTCTTTTAGCAAGTTGTCCTGAGCTGTATATTGTGGTTATTCATCCTAAGTTGTAGCTTTACCTCAGTGACAAAGCAGTGTCTCAGATAGTATATGCACTGCCTCGATTCTTTCCTTGCCTTATCCTAGGACAGCTCAATGAAGGTGTCAACCCAGTGTGGCTCAGCAGTGAAAAAAGCAAACTCAATGCTAGGGATCATTAGGAAGGGTATAGAAAATAAGTCAGCAAGTGTCATTTTGCCTCTTATAAATCTATGGTGAGGCCCCATCTGGAATACTGTGTACAGTTCTGGTCGCCATACCTCCAGAAGGATATTATGGAGCTGGAAAATTGCAGAGGAGGGCAACCAGAATGATTAGGGGACTGGAACACCTTCCTTACCATCTGAGGCTGCAACGGTTGGGCCTCTTCACTCTTGAACGACGACGTCTAGGAGGTGACCTGATTGAAGTTTATAAAATCATGCACGGTGTGGACAAAGTAGATAAGGAAAAACTGTTTTCCCTATTGCATAACACTAGAACTAGGGGGCACTCCATGAAACTTTTGGGTACTAGTTCTCAAACAAATAAGAGAAAATACTTTTTCACCCAGAGGATCACTGGTCTGTGGAACTCCCTGCCAGAAGAAGTGGTGACAGCTGTCAGTCTTGACAGCTTTAACAAAGAATTAGACAAGTTCATGGAGGACAAGGGTATCAATGGCTATAATTATGGATACCTAAGGACAGCCTCTGGGTTGGAGAGATAGGCAGGATATCTCTCAATGCCATTTCCAGGGAATCCTAAGCAGGTGAAGACATCTGCTTGGGAATACCCTGAAGCAAATGGTGAGCCACTGTGTGAGACAGAATGCTGGACTGGATGGGCTGTGGCCTGTTCCAGCAAGGCTGTTCTTATGTTCCCTCTCTTCTTTGCCATTCTGTAGTGTTTAGCCAGCCCACTTCAGAAGTTGCCCTGTCCTCAGGTTACACCTTCCGCCACCTGCCATGTGCCCATCAGCACTGCCCTGATGCTGACAAATGGACAGCTGCTTGCACAATTTGTCTCAATAAAGCATAGAGTGCAGAGTGGATGCTGGTGGAAAGCCTGGAATAAATCAATTATGCATGTGCCAAGCAGGCTGAGGCCACAATTTTCCTGTCTGTTACTGCCAGGGCTCTACACACTTTCCTGAGGGAAGTCTCTGGAGGAATCATATTTATTCTCTGTATGATCTGATAGGCCAACAGTAACTTCTCCCACCTTCCTCTTCTGCATTTAGCACTGATGAACAGCTCACCAGGGGACCATATTCTTTTCCCCACCAATAAACACCCTGAATAGGAATGACTCTGCTGGGAGTTATAGAAATGCTGCCCTTCTGTTCATGTATTTTATAGGTGTGAAAAGATTCAAACTTAAAAAGTCCTAACCAGGTAGCAATGATCCTATCGTGCTAAGAGTTTGTTTCAGTAGATTTCTGGCGAGGATTTAAGGTAAAGATGAAGGTCTCCCTTGCTTGAAAGCCAGTCGTGTCTGACTCATCAATGTTTATAGCCAAAGAGCCAGCACTGTCTGCATTTGCAGACATTTCTGTGGTCATGTAGTAGGCATGACTAAATGCCAGAGCACACAGTATGCTGTTACCTTTCCCAGTGAAGCAGTACCTATTTATCTACTTGCAATTTCTTGCTTTCAAACTGCTAGGTTTTCAGGAGACAAAGATCTCAGTCTGTCATGCAGCACTCAGGTCTCGAGCTGCCGGCCTTTCGATTGTCAAGTTCAGTGTCTTATCAACTAAGCCACCGTGACCCATAGGGTAAGAGTTTACCAATGTGCAAATGTTTTTACAGCCAGGATGGGGCACCGGGGGTGCGGGCGGGATGAGTTTTGGAAAATGTAAGCATGGGAGAAATGGAGAATAGCAGATCCATCCATCCAGGTCCTGAGCTTTGAAAGCTTAACTTTGAAAAGTTTGAATTTTTATCCCAGTGTATTCAACCTACTTAATGTTGACAAAATAGGATTTGTGACAAAATTCTCCTAAGAGAATGATTGTTCATATCAGCTATGTGGCCGGGAGGCCCAGCACAGACCACTTCATGCTTAGAACTGCTGTGCCTGATAAATTTGGCTAGTACAAATGAAGGAGAAATTTGTTTTTGTTTGTTTTGGGGGAGTTTACCATCATGGACAAGCTTCATGTTTTTGGTGTATGCAAACCAAGACACAGGACACAGCCTCGGGCTGGGTTAACTCAGGTTTATTGCATCGTGGACAGAGGGAACATGAGGTAATGGCGGATCGATAGCTCTTTATATACAGCAGTAATACATTTGAACGTGGTGCCATGGTAGCCCATTGGCTACTGTCTGCGTGACGTCATTGCAGGTCCCGCCCTTCTTGTCCAGGTGTAGGTGGTGGCGGGAAAACTTCCCGCACTGTTGCCTTTGATGAGTTCGGACCAAGAGAGCTTGGACGCTCGCTGCTGCCAGCTGGTGGTCATTAGCTCGCGTCCTATTACAGGGTTTATATGATACAGCTGAAGGTTACATTGTTGCTATAGGCAAGGTTACATTGGCTCAGATACATTGTAATCCATGTGTACAATAAAACCATCAGAACACAACACCCCTCCCCCCTAGGACGAGACAAAGTCTCGAGCCCACACTTAAACACACTCCCCCCCCCTTAGGAGACAAAGTCTCTCAGCCAAGATGGCTTATTTCGAACACGCTGGGGTCTCGATGCGGGCTGCCTCTCCCCGGGTTTGCTACCTTCTCTTTGTCCCCTGGTTTCCTGTCCTGTAATTGGAGAGGGAGACTCGTTAGTGACTTGCCGCGGCTCCGCGGCGTTGTTGGGAGGTGTGCTCTTTCTTAGGGAGGAACCGGGGGCACTGGGGGCTAACGAAAAACCCCTCTTCTCGCTTGGATGGGTGGGGGAACACTCCTGAAAACCCCCCCGGCTCGCAAAATCAAAATCACAATTACAATCGGGGGCAGCGGTCGCGCACTCCTCTCCCCCTTCCCCGGCCCCTGATAGGACTGGCGTATCAAAAGGGTATGAGTCGGGGCCGCTGCTTCTGCCTTCCCCCCTTGCTTGGGACTGTTGTCCACTGCTGTCTCCCCCTTGGGTTAAGCGGGTGGGGGAGAACCCTAACGCTGAATCCTGTCGCTGAGCCCCACTGACTGGCCCACTCACTCGGTGCCTCAGTTGATCAGCGTGCCTCCTCCAGAGGAGGCCGGTGGTAGTCTCGACCCGGTACGACACTGGCCCCGTCTGTTCTACAACCGTCCCTGGCACCCAGGCTGGCCCTGCGCTGGAATAGTTCCTGCAGTGAACAGGGTCACCGGCGGCGAAACCTTTCGAGACTGCCAACCCTATGTTTTTTCCTTTATCCTCGACTCTCGTCGGGTCTAGCCTGGACAGGATCGTGGTCAGTTTTCGCCGCATCAAGAGCTCTGCCGGCGAGTAGCCTGACGCTAAGGGGGTTACCCTATACGCTAAGAGGAACTGGCATACTTGGTGATTTAGGTCCCCCTGGCCCATGCGCCGCAGCGCCTCCTTTGTTGTACGCACCAGCCGTTCCACTTGGCCATTCGTGGCCGGGTGAAACGGTGCGGATGTGACATGCCGAATGGCGTTTGCCTCCATGAATGCTCCGAACTCAGCGGAGGTGAAACAACTAGCGTTATCGCTGACTAAAGTGTCGGGTAAACCGAACGTGGAAAAAACTCTCCTTAGCCGGCTAATTGTCGTGGCGGAGGACGTGCTCTTTACTGGGATAACCTCCAGCCACTTGGAGAACGCATCCACCACCAGGAGAAACATGGTTCCTCGGAATGGGCCAGCGAAATCTACGTGCACTCTGGACCATGGCCCCCGTGCTGTGTCCCATTCCCTATGCGGAAGACGGGCCGCCTCAGGTCGGGATCCCTGGCATGCCTCGCAAGTGCCGACCATGTGCTCAATGTCCGCGTCCAGCTGTGGCCACCAGAAGTAACTCCGGGCCAGCGCCTTCGAACGCACTATGCCCGGGTGGCTGACGTGCAGCAGTTCGAGCACCCTCGTCCGCAGGGGCGTAGGGACCACCACCCGTTGGCCCCACAAAAGGCACCCCCTTTCTAGGGACAACTCTAGCTTTTTCCGAAAGAATGGGTCGAACTCTGTACTCGGGGACGATGCCGGCCACCCCTTCTGTACCCATGAACTAACTTTCTCCAGCGTTCTGTCCTTGCCTGTCGCCCTAGCAATGTCGGCTGGTACTATTGGGGGTGCGTCTAAAACCTCAATTAGCAACACCTGGCGGTCTCTTTCAACTCTCGCCTTCTGGTCATCCGACAAGGGCAAAGGGGATCTCGAAAGTGCATCAGCATGGCTGATCTCCTTTCCGGGCCGGTACTCCAACTCATGTTGGTATGCGTTGAGGAAAATAGCCCATCGCAGCATTCTCGGGGACAGGATCTGCGGCGTGGGCTTGCTCGCCGTGAAAATCCCTAACAGTGGCTTGTGATCGGTCACGATTTTGAACGGGCGGCCATACAAAAAATCGTGAAATTTTTTGGTTCCCGCTACTATCGCTAACGCCTCCCTGTCGGTTTGTGCGTAATTTCGCTCCGCTTGGGACAGGGACCTTGAGTAAAACGCTACCGGGGCCTCCCTTCCGTCCTCCAACACGTGGCAAAGCACCGCCCCCACCCCCACCGGGGATGCATCACAGACTAGGACCACTGGCCGTTTGGGGTCGAAGTGCGTCAGGATTGCCTCAGATGTTAGGAGTTGCTTTAGCTCTTTGAACGCCCTCTCGTGCTCGTCACCCCACATCCATGGCTCCTCCTTTTTAAGTAACCTATGGAGCGGTTCGGCCACGGACGCCTTCCGCGGGAGGAATGTATGGTAAAAATTGAGGAGCCCCAGGAAGGACTGTAGCTCGGTTTTGGATGTGGGGCGAGGGGCCTTTTTAATGGCTGCTACTTTGGATTTAGACGGCTTAATCCCCTCGGGTGTGATCCGGAACCCTAAAAACTCGACCTCGGTTTCGAAAAAAACACATTTGTCCTTCCTCAATCTCAGCCCCGCTTTCTCGAACACGGTCAGTACTTTGTCCAACCTTTTTGCCAGTTCAGCCTCACTCCCCCCTGTTAACACGTCATCAAAATAAGGCAACACCCCCTCCAGGCCCTTTAGGAGGCGTTCCACAAGCGACTGAAAAAGGCCGGGTGCCGAGTTCACGCCGAACTGTAACCGCGACACCTGGAACGCTCCCTTATGTGTAACTATCGTTTGTGCCGCGGCCGTGGCGGGGGTCACAGGAAGTTGCTGATAGGCTTGTGCCAAATCGAGTTTAGCGAAACACTTTCCCCCATTCAGCCTGGCCAAAAGGTGGCTGATCACTGGCACCGGGTATGCATTAGGGCGGATCGCCTTGTTAATTGTACACTTATAATCAGCGCAAATGCGCACCTCCCCGTTAGCCTTTAGAGCCGTTACAATTGGAGTTTCCCACTCCGCGGAATCAACAGGAATAAGAATCCCCTGGCCCACCAGTTTGTCCAGTTCCGCCTCTATCTTGTCCTTGAGTGCGAACGGCACCCTGCGCGGTTTGAGTCTTATCGGGCGGACCTCCGGGTCTATGTCGAAAGCTACAGGGGGTCCCTTGAACTTTCCGAGTCCTTTCTTAAAAACGGCGGGATGCGCATCGCAAACCGCTTGTATTGGGTCCCCCCCCACGGTATGCACCCCCCCTATGAACAAACCTAAGGGCTGAAACCACTGTGTCCCTAGGAGGCTACAGCTTCCCCCTTTGAGGACAACTAGGGGCAGTTCCGCAGAATGTCTCTTAAAATTGACCCGAAATTTCCCGACCCCCAACACCGGAATGCTGTTTCCCTGTACGTCTCGTAGCGTGGACCTCAACGCTTTAAGTTTGGGCCGCACGTGGGGGTCGATTTTCAGGAACTCTTTCTGGGGAATTATGGAATAGGAGGACCCCGAGTCAATTTCCATCTTAATAGGGGCCCCTTGTACTAATACCTCAACGAAGTAATGGGACTGTCCCGCGGACACGCTGAACACTGGGGCGTCGTCCTCGCTGTCGTCCGAGACGCGGCCCACGCCGTCCTGCCTCCTCGTGGTCTGGGCGCCATCTTTGGGCCTCGCTGGACGGTCCGGTCTGGCCGCACGGTCTTGTGACTGCCTCCGGCCCTCTTTCCGTTTTCTGCATGCCTTGGCGATGTGCCCCCGACGGCCGCAGGTGTAACACTCGGCCTTCCTGAACGGGCATCTCGCGCGCTCATGGGCCGCTCCGCAACCCTCGCAGCGTCGACCACCCTTTCGGACCTTCTGGACCTCCTCGCCGTCGCTACCTTCCGTAGACGACTTTGAGGCTCGTCGAGTTGCGTGCACCGACTGTCCGGACTTCCCGTGCACCGAATTTTCCGCCTTGCCGGCTCTGGGACGCCACTCACGCCACTGGTGCATCTCGTCCACTCCAGCATTCGTGGACTCTGCGGCTTCCGCGGCCTCTACGACCTCTGCCAGCGTGGGTGGCGGCTCCTTGTTCATCAAGCTGCGCTGTACCTCCTTGTCTTTCAGGCCACACAACACGCCGTCCCTGAGGGCCATCTCTAGGATGTCGCCCCATTTACAGGGGGCGGCGGCTATCCTCATGGCGGCCACGAATGCCTCAACCGACTCGTCCGGCGCTTGGACTCGCCTCCAAAACGCGCTCCGAGCGGGAAACATTGCCCTCGAGGGGCAGAACCGCTCTCGCAGCAGCTTCATGATGTCGCCCGCCTTAAATTCGCTCACCTTCTTCGGAGCGATGATGCCCACCAGCGTCCGCTTGGTTTCCATCCCGAGCATTCTGGTGAGGATGGCCCTCTTCCTCTCCTCGTCGTCTTCTTTGACTCTGAGTTCCACCAGTGCCGCCTGGAAGTCCATCTCAAGCAGCTCCCAGTCTTGTGGTTTGGTGATGTTGAACCCGCTCTGTGCCCTGGCTGTTCCGTGGGGATCCATGATCCCACCTTCGTCGCCAATTTGGTGTATGCAAACCAAGACACAGGACACAGCCTCGGGCTGGGTTAACTCAGGTTTATTGCATCGTGGACAGAGGGAACATGAGGTAATGGCGGATCGATAGCTCTTTATATACAGCAGTAATACATTTGAACGTGGTGCCATGGTAGCCCATTGGCTACTGTCTGCGTGACGTCATTGCAGGTCCCGCCCTTCTTGTCCAGGTGTAGGTGGTGGCGGGAAAACTTCCCGCGCTGTTGCCTTTGATGAGTTCGGACCAAGAGAGCTTGGACGCTCGCTGCTGCCAGCTGGTGGTCATTAGCTCGCGTCCTATTACAGGGTTTATATGATACAGCTGAAGGTTACATTGTTGCTATAGGCAAGGTTACATTGGCTCAGATACATTGTAATCCATGTGTACAATAAAACCATCAGAACACAACAATGTTTGAGATGGAGCAAATGTGAGACCTGATGAAAAATGAATGAGGGAGGAGATAAAGGTGTGCTGCATCCCTTCTCAAGATTGGCCCTGCCATTGGGCAAATGGAACATCTCACAAAAGATAGATTTGAGGATTGCAAACTGCCAGTGTTAAAAGGATGGTCACTGATTTTTGTCACCTTGAGCAGGATGATGATGATGAGGACACTTCCACTATGATGCTTTCATCTAGCCTTTCCCAACCTTCTGCTCTTCAGATATGCTAGACATCTCCTCCCCCATATCTGGCTAGTTATGATCATGTTAGTTGGAGTAGTAGTAGGAGATGTTGTATTACATACCTGGGGCATGTGTGTGAATGGGCAGGAGGAGCAATCTGTTTTGTAAAGTGGGGGGCAGGTGGAATTTGCTTGCATTAGTTTTCTATGTCCTGCTGTGGTCATTCAAACAAAAAAGGTGTGTGGGCTAGGATGTATTTACAGTTTGAGAAAGTTTTGTTTTGTGCTGACTGCTACAATATCATCTGAGTTCTAGTCACTCAGCTGAGGCTTTGCAGTGCTGTTGAAAACACTGTCGGTATGAACTATCATTACCTCACCATCTTACCAGAAACACAGCACCTGTTGAGTTCCTGCCTGCTGCAGTCCTATTAATTAACCAGAGTAAAATCTGTACATTTCAGATCTCTGTTGTCATTCTGAGCCAAGTATACAAAAATTATTTGTACTGATGTGATTCTTTTGGTGCCAATGGAATGTTTAATATAAGATTTCTTTTGTTTTAAAATATTGTACCAAGGACTTGGAGCCATCATTTTCTTGCACCCATCAGCAGGCTTGGCACACCTCATTTCTCACTGCCAAGTGTTTTCAAAGACAATCTTTATCGACCAGAAACTTATTTATATGCAAACAATGAGAGAAGATGGGTAGTAGTTCAGTTATTAAACTGAGAAAGCTGACAAAAGCAATCAGAAGATATATAATTTAATAGGTGATTAAAAACAGGCTGTAAATGCCCAGGTATCTGAACCAGTATATAAAAAAATGTGTTTGTGTATGTGCTCGCTGAATAATTTTTAAATTCCTTAATTGATTTTGCCACAAACTTCCTAGCTGGTCATTCTCCTGGCATAATTAATTTCAGAGTTTCTCAACTTGGCAGATTGCTGAAGAGAATAGAAATGTTGGCACTTTCAGTTGGAGATTTTGAAATGTGTTTCTGAAATATGAGCATAATCCAGGCAAAGCTGGAAAGGCCAGGTAGTGTGAGCTAATTGATGCCACTTTTCATGCAAGAGTAGACACTGTAGTGCTTAAGCTTCTTTCACCTTCATTTACTATAATGAGAGATGGCCTTGGTCTCAGTCAACTTTCCTCAGCCTGGCAAATTCCAAATGTTGCCCTACACATCTGGACAGCTCCTAGGTTGTAGAAGGATGGTCTAAGTGATGTGTGAGAGGTGCCTTCTAGCAGAGATGGGAAAAATATGGCCCTTGAGATGTTGATGTACTGAGAGTTCCATCATCCTTCATCCTTGGCTGTGGTGGGTAGGGTTATGGGGAGAGTCAGTCCAATAAAGTTTGAACTGACTTCCTACCCTTTCTTGACTTGGTGTTTGGTCAGAAGAGGCCCTGTAGGACTGTTCAGGACTATCTTTAGGACAGTATGGAGTTGGAAAGCACCTTTGTTCTCATATCACCTCTCAAAGGATAGTCAGTTATGGGAGGCTTACCTTTCCCCTTCCTAGGGAACGTGAAAATCTGGCCTAATTAGGAGATGATGGATAAAGGTAACAGCTTGGGCTAGTGGCAGTTTTGAAGAAGATTCTGCAGCACAGCACAGTTAACAAATATATCAATTTTGCAACTGTGTCTCCTGCTTTGTTTCCCCCTTGCAGTTCATTGCAAGCAGATTGTTCCTTGGGGTTGGTTACTGAGGAAAACAGAAGGGAGTGTGAGAACTGGGAGAGTTAGAGGGTAGCCAAGGGGAGGGAGGGGTTGGGTGTTAGATCAGGTGATCTGACATATGTTAGGAGATGCCTTCCTTCCACACTTCTGTAATCCCAAGAGAGGAATGTTTAGAGGGTGGTGGTGTCAGTAGCTTCTTGCTAACATGATGAATGACTGCTCCACAGGGAGCCAGGGTTTTCCAATTTGCGGTCAGTGTGGAGTGCAGTTTACTCACAATTCAAACTGTCAGAGTCACAAATCACTCTGGAGAGTTTGCAGAGCAGCTAATCTACAGAAGGCCAAGAGACATCATTGATACCGACACAATGTGAGACAGGCCCAGGAGAACCCACAGTAACATAACGGGAACAACCAGCCATTTTAGAACATGTACAAATAAGCAACTGGGGAGAAAGGAACATTAGTAGCTTGTTCGCACTGCTGCTTTCTGGAATTAACTATGACATTCTTACTAGTCCAATTTGAAGGCATCTGGGATAAAATAGTAATAGCATGGAAAAGGTAGCAGTAATTATTTACTGTTATAGATCCAATGCCCCAAAAGGAATTTAGTTACAATTTTAAAGTACATTTTTCACATTACTCAAAAATAACTACTTCTGTTACATGAAACAAAGTCTGAAACCTACAAGCTGTTGGACCTCAATACAGAACACCTTCCTCTTGTCCAGAGCTTGAAACATTATTTTAAAAAGGAAGTCACTGCTTTACCCATGGCTTTGCGGTACCCAGTCTATTACTATCATTATTGTCGCTCCCTCTGCAAAAGTAATTTGGGTCCCTTGCACAATATTAATGAATTATGATATTTTTAAGAGCAGGGAAGAAAAATAAAAGAAGTATTTTCCACTTACCTTTCATGTTCAGTTTCAGCACTGCACCGTGAAAATGTTTATCAAAAATATAAATGGTCATGCAAAATGATACTCCCCTTGCCATTTAGAGAATGCCATAAAGCTGACAAAATGTCTCTAAAATTAGTCAGAATGTCCATTCTACATCAACAAGTAACTCTATAGATATTAATTATGTTACTTTTAAAATATCCAGTAATACCTCATACAAAGTCCGCTTCATACAACATCAGATTCATACAACATCGTCTAATTCCTTGAAAAAAGTTGCCTCATACAAAGTCGTGCGACTTTGTATGAGGCATTGGGGTTTTCCCAGATTGCAATGTGCCTGGGCAGTATAAAAGGCAGGACACATGCATGCATTGCTCTTGTGGGTTTTGCATGAGGCGAAGAGTTGTTTAGGAGTGGTTTTGAGCACAATTTTTGATTTTTTGAATTTTTTTCATCAGAATTTTTAGAAGCATTGCTGGGATTTTTGCAGCATTCTTCAGGTTCTTGGACAATCAGGGTTGTTTGACATATTTTTGTGATGTATCTAGCCTTTAGACAATGATTTCTTAAAGTTCTGTCAGTTTCCTGTTTCTTTGCTGTTACAGTACAATGTATCTCTATGGAAACGACGTTGTATGAGGCATCGTGGCAAGGATTTGGACATTTTATGAGGCATCGCAGCTAGGACTTTGCATGCCTCATACAAAGTCCAAATCCGTATAAAGTCCAAACTTGTGGAATCAAGTTTGGATGTTGTATGAGGTATCACTGTAACTGGAATATGCCTTCCTTACTCCAAAACTAGGGACTGCAATGGTTCAAGTGGCTAAGACACTGACTAGAAGGTGGCAGGTCAGCAGTTCGATACCCGAATACTGCAGGACAGAATGTGGCCTCTGGGTGGGGGTGGTGAGCTTTTCTTCCTCTCTACAATTTTTCTCTTCTGTCCTCTGGGTGTCGCTTCGGTTGAGTATTCTCTTCATTTTCTCAGTTGAGTTCTGGTCGTCATGGAATGAAGACATCTCTTGGTAAGCTCCCTGGTTGTTGGTTTTTTTTTTGGGGGGGTCTTTGTGATGTTTTTGTGGTAATTTTTTGGATGTTTTTGTGTTTCGTTTTGACTGTTTTTGTGACTGTTTTTGACTGTTTTGGTGTGTACTTTTTTTTTTGGGGGGTGTCTTTTTTCCCCCTGGCCCGTGGAAAGAAAAGGGCGGGGTGGTGGTGGTGTTCTTTTTTTTCCGTGGGCCAGGCTCGAAGCCTGGCCCATGCAAAGGAAAAGGTGTGTGTGTGGGGGTCTCTTTTTCTTCACGGGCCAGGCTCGATCCCTGGCCTGTTGAAAGTAAGGGCAGTGGCGGCGGTTTTTTAAAAATTTTATTTTTCGCGCGCTGGCTGCCTCAGCGTTCTGTGCGCTAATGGCGCGCAGGATGCTGGGGCTTGTAGTTTTGCCTGCGCGTGTTTGGTTACTGCAGCGGTTTTTTTCCTGTGGCTTTTTTTTTGATTGGCCGCGGCGCGTTTCTGAACGTTCCTTTTGCTGCACCGCTCTGCCTGATTGGCTCTGGTGCGGTGTGGCGCAAGGAACATTGGGAATTGAAGTCCCCTTTTTTTGCGTCTGGGGGGCTCCTGCCCCCTGGCCAAAAATTTCAACCCGACAGTTACCTGCAAACCGTGTTCAGGCGAGTGAACGGAGGCCCATTACGGTCTAGTGGGGCCTGGTGCAACATCCTTTGTTACATTCCAACGGTTAACGCACCATTTTATAGGTATAGATTGTTATTTTATTACTCTTTTGTTTTGTATTTGTCTTATTGATGGATGTTTTATCTCCTATTTTTGTATTTAAACTGCCCAGAGTGACCAATACAGTCAAATGGATGGAATACGTATAGAGATACAGTAGAACCTCAGATAAAGTCCAAACTCCATTCCACAAGTTTGGACTTTATCCAATTTTGGAGTTTATCCGAATCAAATGGGTGATGCATGGGATAACGTCCAAAAATTGACTTTATCCGAGGTTCCTATACCAAATACCTCGGATAACGTCCATTTTTTAAGCAGTTTTGGACTTTATGCAATGCATCACATGTGCATGAAAACCGCGACTTTATCCGAATCAGACTTTATCTGAGTCGGACTTTATCTGAGGTACCACTGTAATGAATAAACAATAAAACAACATTACAATAAGTTTAAAACTCACATATCAGATGGGCACTACATTAGCTTTAAATTCCCTCACTTGGAGACTTGCAAGTGAATATAAAGGTGCCTCTTGACAATTGTAAGAATAATTTAAAAAGGTCAATGGAGCCCTGATTTGACTTGACACTGCAGTTGATAGGACTTGACACTTGGCCTTTGGTTCTTTTGCTAGCAAGTGTACATGGGTTTGAGGACAAGGAATAGATGGAATGGATCTCTATGCTCCATTCACTACAGCTCTCTTGCCCCCTAAAGACTCTTAAGCAGTGGTGGGCATCAGCAGGTTCGCAACAGTTCGCCAGAACTGGTAGCAGAAATTCTGGCTGGCTGTGCCCATCCAAGTTTTGAAATAAAATAGTCCTAATTTGGGTGCAACACAGGGCTTTCCCCCTGGCCATGCCCACCATACCATGCCCACAGCGTGGTAGTAAATTTTTTTGGAGCCCACCACTGCTCTCCTCTGAGATATAGCCTTCTGAAATGGTTCATCCTCTTCTAGAGCATCAAGTGGAAGCCAGAAATGCCAAGAATTTTGGGTAGCAGGAAAAATTTTGTCAGTCTGGGAGAGATTTATTAGGGGTAGGGCAAATGACTAAATTTTGGTTTCCAAACTGTAAATTCATTTAGACCTGCTCTTGCCTCAATTTGCATTTTTATTTTGTAATGAATGACCTCACAGAAATGTGTATCTATTTTTGTTTACAGTCCTCTAAATATATGCATTTCTGTACATACATTTCCTTGTGTGTTCACTTTATAGAAATGATCCTTTTGTATGGTGAAATTTTGTAAATTAGGAAAAGTAATGGTATGAATCACAGTAAATCCATTCGTGTGGATTCATGGGGACGTCTGGGAATTTAAGTCCAAAAACATCTGGAGTGCCAAGGTTCACCACCATGGAGCTAGAGGATTAAGGGCATAAGCAAAAATTGAAGAGCGCTCTTGATTCAGATGAAAGGACTATAAACTTCACTTTGCTCTTCCCATAGTAGCCAACGAAGTGCCTACATGAAGCCACTCCAGGTCATGAATGCAGCAATACATTCCTGCTTGTGTTGTCCAGCAACATAGTTTGAGAGAGAAATATTACCTCTGATACTAGATGATATGTAGGCTTTATGACTAGCAGACATTTGCGGCCTTATGGGATTTCTGGGATGCATTTTAGTGCACATGTTCAATTCACACAGCCCATTAGACTTCATGAACAGCAATCTGTTATGAACACAAAGCACACTGTAGAATAAATGCTGTGGTTGTGCTTTGAAGAGAGAAAGGCCACTGGGCCAGGGTAAGCTGTCTTTTTGAAGAAGATTGTCTGACATAACGATTTTCTCATTGATATGTCTCAGTGTTCCCTAGAACCAGTCTGAAATTGCTGCCCTAGATGCACCCTCATTGGCTAGTTTTGATCTGTAATCATACCTTCCCATTTATGTCGTAATGAATCTAAACTGGATTCCAGTGGACTGGGTATGACATTGAAGATTATTCTGTTACTCACTCTCCCTACTTTACTCTAGAAATTTGCTTGACAGCTAAGTTTAGCTTTTCTTATAATATGAACCCAGGCCTGGGAAATAGTTCAAAGCTACTTGTTTTGAATTACAGCTCTCATATTCCCCTAGCCAGGAAGGTGGTCATCCTAGCTGGGGGATTCTTGGAGTTATTTCAAAAAGAAACTTTCCCAAACACTTTTGACACCAGCTCTCATTTCCTACACAACTGCTGCTTTTCATCCTGCTTTCTATTAGCAATTGTTGCTAATATTAGTATCAGTAACTCATACCCCTCTCTGTCCCTGGCCAGATGATGGATAATTTTGGATTGGGATGTTATTTTCTCAAATTGCTTACCACCCCCAGTATTTATCTTGTTTGAAGGCAGCAGAGGCATCATCTCTGTGAAGCTGGAAGGTTAGCAATGTGTCTGGCACTGTCCTATTTATCTTTCCTGCTGCTTGCTATCCACTCCTCAGAAGGCCAATCTGGCTATACCTTCAAGGCAGTATGAAGACAATGATGAAATCCTCGTGGGATGGCAGTTTGTATATCAACAGTTGACAGATTCAGGGAATCAAATGTACTCACTGAATCTCAGACAGCCTCGGACATATCACACAGGAAGATTAAGAGGAGCCGTTGTGTTTCCCCATTATGCACTTTGCTTGATAATACCTGGAAGGTTCTGATGCTGGTTTTACCATCTTAGTAGCCGGAATACCTCATTTGATCCCTTTGTAGCAAGAAACTAATATTTGATTTGGAAGTTCTGAAAATAGTGGTGTTTATTGCCACAAAAGCCCTTAAAGTATATTATTTTACACCATCCAGAAGTATTTTTCGCTGAGACCTGTAGTGATTAAAGATAGAGAACAAATGGAATTGGAAGGTAGGGGTACAAGAAATCTCTCCAACTGCAGATGGAAACTGGTTTCAAAGCAGTTAGAGTAGCATGAAGAGGAAACCTTGAAATGGTTGTTTTAAAAGCAAGAGCTCTCAGTACTACAATTCCCAGAAGAGGGACCATGAAATTTAAGTGGCCTGTCAATTGGTTTAACATTTACAGTTCCCACAGAATAATAATAATGGAAGGAAATCAATAAACAATGTACCTCTCGGCATTATCTTCTGAAAATGCCTGGTGTAACTGCCTGAACATTTTACCTGCGGAAATCTCAAATTGCATTTTGTTAGCTCAGGCACAGGTTTTATTTGTCCTTCCAGTGAGGAGGGGCTTGTGCAGGTGGTGGACTTCCTGAAGAATAGTAAATAGGAACTTCCTGAAGAATAGTAAATAGGAAGATATGAAATGTGATACCTTCTCGAACATTCCTGACAGCAAGAAGGAGAACATTTTCCCTTCCAAATGATGGGCGTGTTTTACTTCTGCTTCCAGGAGCGACGAGGCGGCGTGGGCCGGATAAATCGCAGCAAACCCATTCATGTGGATTCATGCGGGCTTGGGCTTCTGGGAATTGAAGTCCAAGAACATCTGGAGTGCCAAGGTTCACCATCACGGACCTAAATCATTTCCATATAACTTTCCCTAGGGGTAGGGCACATATTTTAATAGAGCTAAATGGAGAGAGGCAGGAAATGAACTTAATCTGTGTCAGATTTTGAACCTTAGAATTTGACTTTAGAAGTGCATTTTGGGAGTTCATTACAGATTACATTAATCTTCAGACAATTTTGTTGATGCAAAGCCTTATTCCTTCATTATTATTTTTAAAAAACCCCTAAAATATGCAATTGTAAACAGTAGAAATCATTTTTATGAGGTTTGGCAGAAGTTAGTAACGTCATGGGATGGCATTCACAGTGTATATGTGTTGTGTATTGAATGTACTTGTAACCACACGAATGGGTTCATGTAACACTGTAACCTTCTGTATGAGGACGCGAGCTAGTGGCCACCGGGGGCAGTAGTGAGCGCCCAGCTCAAATGGTACACATTCCTCAAATACCCTCAGCTGCGCGGGAAAGATTCCCGCGCTCACCTCACCTGGACAAGAAAGGCGTGACCAAGGATGACGTCACTTGGACAGTAGCCAATGCCTGTCGAAGAGCCATATTCAATTGTATAGCCACCGTATAAAAAGAGCTGTTTGTCCGCCATTACCACATGTTCGTACTGTACTCCATGCAATAAAGATGTGCTAGGCTAGCTTACAGCCGTGTCCATTGTCTTGATTCCCAAACACCAAATTGGCGACGAAGGTGGGATAATGGATTCCCACGGGGACAAGACAACTTCACAGCAACCAGTCTTCGACGTGACCCATCCCGAGCGATGGGACTGGTTTGAAATGCATTTCAAGAGTATGGTAGCCTATGCCGGCATCACCGACGCAGGAAAGAAGCGAGGTCTTCTCATCACGATGCTCGGTTTCCACGCGGTGCAAGCGCTGATGGATCTGGTGGCACCACGAGAGGTGGATCAGGTCTCAGTAACCGAAATACTGGCAACTCTGAGAAACCACTTCAAGCCCAAGGTATCCTTCTTCTCTGCCAGGGCCGCCTTCACGAGGAGGGACCAAAAGCCGGGTGAGTCTGTATCCGAGTATGCAGCGGCCCTCCGTTTGTTGGCAACCCCATGCGAATGGCGGGAGATTCTAGACGTGGCCCTAAGGGACAGGATGCTCTGTGGGATGAGAGATAGGGAAACCCAAAGGAAGCTCATGACCCGAGGCCACGACCTCACCTTTAAAGAGGTACTACAAGAGGACCTAGCTGCTGAGTCCACGAGGACCGGGTACAAGCTTCTCAAGGCAAAGCCTCCACCAGTAGAGGCAGCTGCATCCGCAGTCCAGGCGTCTTGGAGGGCGGCCCCTGCCCCACGCTCGCCCACATCCTCAGAGGCTTCTGCCACCCCAGGCTCCAGTGAAGATGAGGGGGTCCAGAAGGTCAGAAAGGGGCTGAGCGAGAAGAAAGGGAAAGGGGGTCGACGCTGCGATGGTTGCGGGGCGTCCCATGAGAGGAGCAAGTGCCCATTCAGGAAGGCTGAGTGCCACAACTGCGGACGGAAGGGCCACATCGCCAGGGTCTGCAAGCAACGCCGGGACGAGAGTAAGCGCTCCACGAGGAGACGGGATGGCGTCGGCAGAGTCTACGATGGCGGCGACGACCCAGAGGGGGACCACGTGTACCGAGGAGTACATGCGGAAGACGACTTGGCCGTCCACAGCATGCCTCTAGGGCAACCCCATTTTTATGCTGAGGTACTGTTGCAAGGGGTTCCTGTTAAGATGGAGATAGACTCGGTGTCTGTATACTCTCTCATTTCCCATAAGGAGTTTTTGCGCATTTCCCCCAAGGAGCGACCCAAACTCAAAGGGATGAGAGCGAACTTGAGAGACGTGCAGGGAAATGCGATTCCAGTACTGGGAATTGGGGACTTCGAGATACAGTACAAGGGACTCCGAAGGAAACTTCCCCTAGTAGTTCTAAGGGAGGGGGGGTGTAATCTCCTGGGAACACAATGGTTCAAACCCCTGGACATCTTCATAGGCGGCGTCCATGCCATCGGGGGAAATGAGATCCAGGCAGTGTGCGACGCACACGCTGAGGTATTCAAGAAGGGGCTCGGGAAGTACAAGGGGCCCCCAGTCGCTTTCGACCTAGACCCGGGGGTCCGCCCAATTAGACTCAAGCCACGTCGGGTTCCATTCGCCCTAAAGGACAAAATTGAGGCGGAACTGGACAAACTAGTGGAGCAGGGGATTTTAGTACCTGTGGACTCTGCAGAGTGGGAGACTCCTATTGTTACAGTGTTGAAAGCAAATGGGGAGGTGCGAATTTGCGCTGACTACAAGTGTACAATTAACAAGGCGATCCGCCCTAATGCCTATCCGGTGCCGGTAGTTAGCCATTTGCTAGGTACTCTACATGGGGGAAAGTTTTTCGCCAAACTAGACCTGGCGCAGGCGTACCAGCAGCTTCCAGTAACCCCAGCCACAGCTGCTGCACAAACCATTGTAACTCACAAGGGGGCATTCAAGGTAACGCGCCTACAGTTTGGCGTGAACTCGGCACCGGGGATATTTCAGTCGCTTGTGGAACGTTTGTTAAAGAAGTTACCAGGGGTCTTGCCATTTTTTGATGACATATTGATATCTGGGGAGAGCGAATCAGAACTGGCCCAGAGACTAGATAAGGTCCTTACAGCCTTCTAATCCGCCGGGTTGAGGCTGTGGAGGGACAAATGTGTGTTTCTGGCCAGGGAGGTTGAGCTTCTGGGGTTCCGCATAACCTCTGAGGGGGTGAAACCCGCTGAGTCCAAAGTCTCAGCCATTCAAAACGCCCCTCGCCCCACCGCGAAACCGGAGCTGCAGTCCTTCCTGGGGCTGCTGAATTTTTACCATTCCTTCCTGCCCAGGAAAGCGTCGATTGCAGAGCCCCTGCATAGGCTGCTGAAGAAGGATGTGGTTTGGCGGTGGGGGGAGAATCAGGAGCGGGCTTTCAGGGAACTCAAGCAGCTCCTCTCCTCAGAGGCTATTCTAACCCATTTCGACCCAAAGAAGCCGGTAGTCTTGGTCTGCGACGCCTCACCAGTGGGGGTGGGGGCGGTCCTGTGCCACGTGTTAGAGGGCGGGCGAGAAGCCCCTGTTGCATTCTATTCGAGATCATTGTCCAAGGCAGAACGAAATTACGCCCAAACAGATAGGGAGGCCCTTGCCATTGTGGCGGGCACAAAGAAGTTCCATGATTTTTTGTATGGTCGCCCATTCACTATTGTAACAGACCACAAGCCACTATTGGGGATCTTCACCTCAGACAAGCCCACTCCACAGATCCTCTCCCCCAGGATGCTTCGGTGGGCGATTTTCCTCAATGCATACAAGGGTTCATTAGAGTACCGCCCCGGGAAAGACATAAGCCACGCGGACGCACTCTTGAGGTCCCCTCTTCCCCACCTGGGAGACCCAAAGTGTGAGGTAGAGCAAGACAGCCAAGTCCTCCTCATAAAAGCCCTAGATGTACCCCCCATACTTCCCATGGAAATTGCTGCAGCCACGGCCAAGGATAAAACGTTAGCCCTTGTGAGATCCTGGGTACAGAAGGGGTGGCCCACGGCTCCCCCCGCAGATGAGTTTGCTGCGTTTTTCAGGAAGAGGGTTGAGTTGTCCACAGAAAGGGGGTGTCTTTTGTGGGGGGAGAGGGTGGTGGTCCCACAAGCATTGAGAGTGAGGGTGCTACGGCTTTTACATGTCAGCCACCCAGGGATTGTGCGCTCTAAGGCGCTGGCCCGAAGCTATTTCTGGTGGCCACAGCTAGACGCAGACATTGAACACATGGTGAACACCTGCGAAAGCTGCCAGAGCTCTCGACCTGAGGAGTCCCGCCTTCCACACAGAGAATGGGACACAGCTAGGGGGCCATGGTCCCGCCTCCACATAGACTTCGCAGGGCCATTCAGGGGTTCATTTTTTCTGCTGGTGGTGGATGCATACTCCAAGTGGTTAGGGGTAATTCCAATGCGCAACACCTCATCAGCTGCAACCATAAAACAACTGCGCCGGCTGATAAGCACCTTCGGGATGCCTGACGTCATTATTAGTGACAATGCGAGTTCCTTCACGTCAGCCGAGTTCCAGGCGTTCTTAGAGTCCAACGCCATTCGGCACATTACCTCAGCCCCCTTTCACCCTGCAACAAATGGCCAGGCGGAACGTCTGGTGCGCACAATGAAAGAGGGACTGCGGCGCATGGGTCCAGGGGATCTGGACCGGCAGCTCTGCCAGTTTCTGTTGGCATACCGGGTGACGCCATTGGCGTCGGGATTCTCCCCCGCTGAACTCCTCATGAAAAGGAAATTGCATTCATTGTTAACTAGATTGGATCCCACCAGGGTGGAGGATAGGGGGAGAAACATTGAGCTCAGCTCCACAAAAAACTTCCAGGTAGGAGAACCTGTACATTGCAGAAACTACACTACTACAGGGCCACCCTGGGTGCCGGGTGTAGTCATTAATCAAACGGGACCAGTGTCATACTGTGTCGAGACCAACACGGGTCTCCTCTGGAGAAGGCACGCTGACCAACTAAGGCATCGAGTGATTGGGGGGCCGGACAGAGGGGTCCCGCAACAAAACTCAGACAGAGGGGTCCAGCAGCAAAACTCAACGTTAGGGTTCTCCTCCACCCGCTTATTCCAAGGGGGAGAAAACGAAGGGCAACAGTCCCAAACAAGGGGGGGGAGCATAGGCTCAAACCCGTATCCTTTTGATACGCCAGTCCTACCCAGTCCTTTGAAAGAGAGGAACGAGTTTGCCCCCGTAGTTCCACCCAGTCCTTTGAAAGAAAGGAATGAGTTTGCCCCTGTTGCCCTCGAATTAGATCTTGAGTTTCCAAACCGGGGGGGGGGGGGTTTCGGAGTTTTCCCCCACCCGTCCAAGCGAAGAGCGGGGTTTTTCTTTAGCCCCTAGTGCCCCCGGTTTTCCCACATCTGCATCAGAAACCCTTCCTCCCCCTTCTCCTGCCCATTCCAAAGCTGCAAGTCCGCGGCGAGTCACTAACGAGTCATCCTCTCCAATTGCAGGACAAGAGCCAGGAGGACACAGACGAGGGGGCACGGCCGAGTCAAGCATAATGGCCGCACGCCCAAAACGCACATGCGGGAAACCAGTTTGGTTGAGGGACTTTGTCCCATCTTAGGGGGGAGGGATGTTGTGTATTGAATGTATTTGTAACCACACGAATGGGTTCATGTAACACTGTAACCTTCTGTATGAGGACGCGAGCTAGTGGCCACTGGGGGCAGTAGCGAGCGCCCAGCTCAAATGGTACACATTCCTCAAATACCCTCAGCTGCGCGGGAAAGATTCCCGCGCTCACCTCACCTGGACAAGAAAGGCGTGACCAAGGATGACGTCACTTGGACAGTAGCCAATGCCTGTCGAAGAGCCATATTCAATTGTATAGCCACCGTATAAAAAGAGCTGTTTGTCCGCCATTACCACATGTTCGTACTGTACTCCATGCAATAAAGATATGCTAGGCTAGCTTACAGCCGTGTCCATTGTCTTGATTCCCAAACACCAAAATATGTTAAAAAAAAGGAGAAAGTGTTTATGTGAATATCAGATTGTGTTTTAGGCAGAAGTTAGCAAGATAAAGGCATTCAAATCTCTGCTCAGGGTAGAATCAAACTTCCTAACCCACAGACTAGTCACTGTCCTTCAGCCTAACCCAGTGTTTACCAACCTTTGGTTATGGACTTCAATTCCCAGAAGCCTAAGTCAATTCCCCAAAGCACTGATCAGTCAATGTACTGACTCAGGTTTCTGGGAATTGAAGTCTCCCTGTGGGGTGTGTGTCCCACATTGGGAATGAAAGGCCTAGCCTCTCTCACAATACATCTGTCACAAGTTAAAGAAAACTCAAATACACTGCCCCAGGACTTTGGATAATATGGTTATTACAAATGCTCAATACATATTGGTTAATGTTGTCAAGTTCTAGTGTGAGAAGTCATTCTATTAACGGTCACCTTTCAAAGTTTCCAGTTGTTCCATTGTAAGTTGCCATCTCTGTAAGCCTTATTCCTTTCTCAGGGTTGTCATGTTCTGCTACTGTCCGAATCAGGAGAACAACTAGTATAGTGAATTGTGATTCTGAAATATTGTAACAAATGTTTTTATTGCTTGCTGACTATCACCTAAAAAATTTCCAGAAGCAGTGGAAGCCTGTCCATTAGGGCAAGTGAGACATTGTACAATGTGATGGTTGTCTCACTCTTGCCTTCCTCCTTACCAGAGGCAGAGAGAGAGACAGAGAGAGAGACAGAGACAGAGACAGAGACAGAGACAGATGGACAGACAGACAGACAGACAGACAGACACTACCTGCCACTGTGTGTGTGTTTTCCCACTGTATCTGTGTGTGGATGAAGTTACTCGATGTTCTTTTGAAAGATCAAATATGAGATGGAATGGGTCCATAAAGGAAGCCAATGACAGGACATTTTGGAGATCACATATTAATAGGCTTGCCTATTAATGGAAATTCGAAGGCACATTACAACAAATATACAGTACTTAGAAATGGGACCATCCTCTGCTTAGCTCTTTTTCTAAGCCTGTGGAGTTGTTGTACCCCCTTCCCCAAGATACTTTCATTTTGATTGGGCTAATGGAGCTCAGCTAATCATTCAAGGCATCTGATAGCAAAGGTTCCTTGGGTTAGCCTAGCACCACATTAATCTTCTAAGTGAATATGACACACAGCTATTCCCAGCTACCCTTAGAGATGGCCATCTTTATTCTTTATGTTACATCTATGTCCCGGCAAGATTAAAGAATCAGTTCTGCACGTTTACTAGCTAAATGCCCCCAAAAGATGCTCTGAGCAAAATCTGATTCTGGGCTGAGAAAGAAAACCACTCTATTTCATCTATTTGGAGGAGAGCAAATAAAAGTAAAGGAAGATTAGTACTCTTGTCCTATAACACTGCAGGGGGGCTTTTAGATGCATTAAGGAAGCAGAGGACCAGAGTGCGTGGAAAATTAAGACATCTCAGCTTTCATCCTAGAAGACTGGAGGAAGGATTGTGCTCCAGGCAATTAACACATTCCTTGTTGACTCAAAACTTTAAGTTATATCATCTGGAATGTTATTAGTATAAGGCCAACAGTACAACATTTATTAGTAAATGTAACTTTCAATAATGATTTGCTGCACTTAAAAAATTGGGGTAGGCATTTCCTATCATGCATGTACACTGATAAGAGATACCCATTCTAACTTCTTAACTTGTGGCAATACACTACTAAAAGTTACACCAGTGGAGTGTATGCCAGTGGAAATATACAATAGGATTCTGGCCAGTAAGCATTACAATACTGCAATAGCAGAGGTAGCAAGAGGAGAAACAAGGCAGCTGTTTCTTCTCATTTCTTCTCTGTATCCTCTGACTTCTATGGCTGTCAGGAGAATGCCACTGAATTAATTGTAATTTAATTAAATTTTCGGTGTCCACTCAGGCAAACCCGACTCAGGGTGGCTTACATAATCTAAAACCCTGCACAATAAAAATGGTTTAACCCCCCCCCCCATTAAGATCCCACCCACTCCAAGAAGCAGAGAGAGGAGCATCTTATGGTAAAAACCAGCGAGCAGGGGCCACATTGCCCTCAGGGCTCCACACCTGCCCTGCCAGCCAGGTCTCAAGTCCTTTCCTGAAGCGCAGCAACTCCATCTGCAACCATAGCTCTACTGGCAGGAGGTTCCAGAGGGCCGGTGCGGACACGGAGAAGGCCCTTTTTCTTGTGTCAGAGAGGCGGGCCCCCCTGGCTGATGGAACAACTAGGGAGCCCCTCCAGTCTGCTCTGGTTGGATGGACAGAAGTTCTTAGGGTGATGCGGTCTCTTAGGTATCCTGGCCCATTACCATGTAGGGCTTTAAAGGTCATAACCAACACTTGAATTGCACTCAGAGGCAAATTTGTAACCAGTGCAGCTCCTGGAGCAGAGGCAAGGCATGGGCATAATGTCCACACCCCATCACTACCTGGGCCACTGCATTCTGGACCAGCTGCAGCCTCTGAATGGTCGGCAAGGGCAGCCCCATGTAGAGCACATTGCAATAATCTAGTCTGGAGGTGACCAGAGCATGTGTGACCATAAGCAATGAGTCCCTATCCAGGAGCGGGCGCAACTGGTGTATCACACAGAGTTGTGCAAAGTCCCTCCTGGCCATGACCACCACCTGCTCTTCTAGCAGCAGTTGAGAGTCTAGGAGGACCCCCAAGTTGCGCACTGGGTCTGTCTGGGGCAAGATAGCCCCATCCAAGACCAAGGATGGCAGCTCCCAGAATAGCGCAGAACCCGGACCCATACCCACTCAGTCTTGCTGGGATTCAATTGTAATCCATTGACCCCCACAGCCTCCAGAGACACAGATAGGATTTTGACAGCATCGCTGGAGTCCCCATGGGCTGAGATGTACAACTGAGTGTCATCCGTATATTGATGGTACCGCACCCCGTGGGAATGGATGATCTCATCCAACGGCTTCATGTAGATGTTAAATAGGAGAGGAGAGAGCCCTGAGCCCTGAGGCACTCCATATTTGAGGGACCTTGGACTGGACCTCTCACTCTCCAACCACACTGACTGGTTCCGGCCCTTCAGGAATGAGGAGAACCAGGACAACACAATGCCCTAATACCACCAACAACAAATATAACCCTTGGCCAATCTTTCCTTGAAGTTCAAGAACATGTGGAGTGCCAAGGTTCACCTTCACTGATCTAAGGTCCAGCTCTGTCATAACCATGCTATTTGCCCTCCAGTTCACTCTTGAACTTATCCAATGAGTACTAAGACTGGGAATTTTGCCCTAGGTGGCACAGGGCTGGGTAATTATAAGCAAATTCTCAGATGAGCATTCAAAGAAATTCAGAATCTGGAGTGGCATTCTTGTCCTTCAGATTCCATGCATGTTTCTTAGTACCATATCCCTTCCTCATATTTTTTTCTCCTACCTAAACATGCTCTTTTTTTGTTATTCTCTTGTTTTCCTGCTGCCCTGCTAGTGCTTCCTCCTCTTAAATCCTCTCTCTTTGTATTCCCAATTCCCTGCAGACCCATTGGTTGTATTGATTCCTGCATATCAAATGTTGCTGTTTGTGTGTGCTTTTAAGAACAACCAGTTTGTTATGCTCATAAAGATAATCAAGCTTAACAGATCCATGCCATACTTCCTAATATCCAATGCAACATCAGAGCTCTGTTTTATTCTGAATTACCAACCCTCAGTCCCTTTTCTTAAACATTGTCACATAGCTAGGGAAATTTGTTTCCAATACTCATTAAATACTAAGAAACTGAGTAAATGTGGGGATGGTGAGATAATTCTTGTAGCCTGCGAAGAATGTGTTGCACATTGAAGACAGATGAGCATAGAAATCACTTGTCAATTCTGCGAAATAAGTTAGAGAGCCATTACATAGCAAACAGATCATTTGTGCTAAAAATTAAAAGTTGCAGTTAACCAGATTGAGAAAATTAAATACTTTGAGCAAAACACAAAGGAATGGCTCTTTCAACTACTATATTTAATAATTGCTGGACAAGCAAACAAATCCCAAAAATATTTCTACAATGAAATCAAATCCCAAAAAGCTACAGGCCAATCTTACTACTATACAAAGTGTTTGTCTAGCACCTACAATTGAATGCCTGCTATCTCCAGGACATGTAGGCTTTAGATTTGGTAAGAGCTGTATGGCTTAAATCTTAAATTATCCTAGCATATAAAAGAGGGCTTGAAACATATAGAATAATTAGAGCTGTATTGGTCAACTTTACAGTGGCATGTGACACCGTCCATCATCAATAGCTGCTCAAAAAAGTTCTACTTTCTTACTAAAGATCATGGACTAAAATCCAAAAATAAATATAAATATAAATAAGACTAACAGAAATGGCTACTGTTTTACTTCAAAATTGAAGATTATTAATTTTTTTATACCAAGGGAGGCACAGTCACTGGAGAAACCAAAGGAATGGTCTCCTATAGGATAGGGTCCTGGCACTATTACTTTTTAACATTTATATAAATAATCAACAGTAGGTTAATTTCTAATAGATTAAAATAGTCTTATATTTTAAAGATTTTAGTTGTTTAAATTTTATTTTTATTTTATATAATCCATAATTTTGAACTGTGTAATACTGTGAAATGGATCAAGTTACTTTTTTTGGCTATAACTCCCAAAATCATCCATAATATGACCATTAACCTTGGTGGTTAGAGGATTTAGAGAGTTCTAGTCCAAAATCAGGACTTTGCCTATCTGTGAAACAGGTTATAATTATGGTTTTGGACCAAAACTTCATGCTCTCAGTATTTATCTTTGTCTCCTTCTGCAAGTCCAAAGTCTACAGTTTTTTTTGTGGGCTGCTATTTTGATATGGGTTTGACTCATGGCACATGGGAATATAAATATACAGTAAAATGTTCTTGTTACATGTCCTGTTAATTGACTTCTTCTTTTCCCATGTCTAGGCTACATGTGAAACTACCAAAATGAAGCCACCTTTTGATGAGTTCATTCTGCAGTTCTTTTTGCCTGACTTAGTGTAAGAAAGATTAGTCAGCAACACAAGGTTGCCGTTACCAGGATTCGCCCGATTGTGGTTCAAAAATACCACAATCTTCAAGGAGGCTCTTTCTGTGTTAATGGACATAATCTTTCTGGTTAATGGACATAATCCAGCAGAGGATAAGTCTTGTTTATATAAGTAGGAATGTTAAACCTGTCCTTAACTCAGTCCCACTGATATCAAGGAAGCTGAAATGTGCTTGATTTTGGGTGGATTGTGCTCTGATTGTTCTTAAAAAAAAACATCAAGAGTATCTTCATCCATACACAGATACAGTGGCAAAACAAACATACAGTGGCTGGTACACACTTTCTGTCTCTCTCTTTGTCTTGTGATAAGGTTTCACAGGACATATTAACTAGAAATCGAGTGTGATAGAAGAGGAGGAAAATATAGGCACTTTTAGGATATCATGTCACTAAGTGTCATAGCTGTTAGTTTATAAATTTGGCTAGACCTAGATTTTTTGGGGTGGTAAGGCTGCAATTTTCTATGAGTTTTGGAATGGGTTTAACATAGTTTCCACCCCCTCATGTACCATGTCTCCTCACCTTTCCTGCAATCTAAAAGAAGTCAGCAGCACGAGGAATACTGCTATTTCCTGACTTATAAATATACAGTTTTCCCATGTACTTCCTCCGCAACCATAGTCACTTCTTAATATCTGCTTTCATCTGAATGCATCATTTTGTACTGGCTTTAAGTATTTATAGTAGTAGTTAGCAGGCAGTACTAAACAAGGCTGAGAACTGCTCATTTGGGGGAACTCCTCTCTCTTTAAAGCAGGGATTCTCAACCTGCAGCCCATGGGCCGGATGCGGCCCACAGGACCATTTCATGTGGCCCCATCTGCCTCCACCATACCAGGAAGTGCCATGTGGTGGAGGAAGGGCAAAATGGTCATCTGGCCTTCGAAGCTGTGAGGGAACGTGATCTGGGCCCCTGTTTAAAAAGATTGAGAACTCCTGTTTTAAAGTTTAATGTCTCCTTGTATCCCATTGGAATAATTTTTGTTTATCAAAAACTGGCTCAAGTAAGCAGTCTCCTCAGTGGAGTCTCCTCACCTCATACTGTAAAGCTGTTTTTGTGTGAAATTATTTGGTCCTTGATAAACATGTAAAGCCGTTAGCAATAGGTTGTGGGCAGTGAGTATGTTTTTGTTTGTTTTAGTAATTTGTCCTAAGGCGATGTAATTTTTGATGTTGTTATGTGCTGTTGAGTTGTCTGTGACCTATGGTACCCTGTAAATGAGAGATTTCCTTGGTGCTCTATCCTCAACAGTTCTGCTGGCATATTCTTGTTAAGATTTTAACAGATTCTGTCTCGGTGGCTTGTATAATTATTTTGATATCCTATCCATCATTGGTTATTTATTTCTTCCTACTACTTTTAGAGCTCTTTCACTTCACTTTCTAGAACTGCAGGTTCTTCAACATAGAGGTCTATTATCCTTTTATCTCCGCTATATAATTCTTTAGTATTCTGTTGTCAATTCCTCTTTATTTATGAATTGATCATGTGCTTTCCTGTTGGTCATTCAGGATTTGTAATCTAGGTTTAAATTTTCTTTTGATTTCTAGTATCTTCTAGAAAATGGCTTTTAGTTTTTACCCCCTTTTGTTGTTCTCTTCAATTTCTTTCCTATCTTAATAGTTCTTTTTGTTTTTGCAACCAGTTGCTGAAAAATTGTATTGGGGGTTCTGACCCTGTTTCTGTCACCTTCTACTTTTGCTTTTCACCTTTCTTTTACAATTTTAATTGTTTCTTCCATCATCCATCTAGATTTTTCTTTAGGCAATGCAATAGATGTTTCACGTTTATCAAGAAATGACTGCCTAAAGCAGCCATGAACATCTGAGTTTAGCAAGAAGATAGCTAACCTGAAGTGATGATATGTCATCTGAAATTACCTCTGAGTGACATTACCATTTTAAGAATTATGACTCCTTCAGGACCTTTGGTTGAAGTCCTCACCACTGAAAACCTCCTTAACTCTGTCATGATAGTGTACCACCTACATGCAAGCTTGGTGGGTTTAACCCTTCTGACATTTTGCTAACCTCAATGAAATTGCTTTCTCTGTGATCATCTCAAGAAGTGACTCATCTACCTTTTATAGTAAGTGCTTCTAAGCATGACAGGATATCAGTTTCTAATTGTGATTTCCATAAGCATCAGTAGGAGTGATCAAGACATGCATACGTTTCTGTTTTGTTTATTGCAGCCCAAAAATAATTCTAGCTCTCTCAACCAGACACTGATGAAAGAAGTGGCATCTCTCAGATGCACACCTTACTCCTCAGAGAAAGGAAAAATCATAGGCCTTTCTGTTGAGATCCAGCACTTGGAAAAGTTAGTTTTTAAAATTGTGACCATAATTGATGGAAATAAATTGAGTTTCAGAAACATTAGAATGTATGAGAACTGCAATGTGGTCATCTACTCTGAAGGCTTTGAATGCTTAGTTCTTAGAAATTTATTTTTTAATATCTGGGTATTTAACTCTAATTTTCATCCTGGAATAAGGTTGTCACCTGTTCCCCCCCCCCACCAGGCTTTTATTCTTTAACAGCTGTATTTAAGTAATATTATCAATTGTAATGTTGAACTGGAAAGGATCATCATCTGGATTTGACCAGTGTAGTTGGTTAAATACCCCACTCCTTTGGTTAACTTTTTATTATAAATGTTTACAGTTTGCCTGCTTCTTCATGAATCAAAGAGAAAGAACTTTTATCTTGGCCTTGTCACCCAGAAGATCTGCATAATGATGCCAACGCAAGAAGCTGCCTCTATCTGATCAGGGCGTCAGAAAATTTCCCTCCCCCCCTCTTTTTAAATTTTTAAAAATATTTTATTAAATGATGTAAAACAAGCAACATATGTCTTCAACAACAAAACTATAGAACAATACAACATTACGATGATAATAACAATGTGAAACAAACAAGTACAGGACATATTACGAAACATAACTCAATCTGTTTATTAAGTAGCTAATGTCATCTATCAGAGAATTTCCCTCCTAACCCTAGTATTCTCTGCTCCATCAAGGAATGGCTATCTGGATGCAATTTTTTTTCACTTGAGCTTTTTAACTGGGAAGACCAAGGGTTGATTATGGGAGCTTGGGTATCATGGAGCTGTGGTTCTCACTGGCTATTCAGTGATAAGAAACTGAGTCTTATAATGAACTGCTGTCTTTTGGAATAGCATGATAATCAACTTTATGGATATGAACATTCATAAAGATTACTAATAAAACAAACTTGGCTTTAGCTCTCCCACTATTAGTACTAATAACATGTTATTAAGTACATTCCAATTTATAATATCCAAGGCATAGAGTACTCAGGTATAAGCTATTCAGAAGTGATTTACCATTCCCTCCTACTTACAGTGCTCTGGGACTGTACAGCTTGATCAAGGCTGCACAGGTTGGCTCCTCTCAAGGAATCATTGTCATCGTCATTGAGTGGACAATTTCCTACATCTCAAGGGTTGCAAGAGTTCCCTCTCAACCACCTCACACCATTCTTGACCTCTGATTTTTAAAAAAGTCTTTGATTCTCAAATCTGGACATAATTTTTAACTTGAAAATGATCCCTATGTGCTAAACTAAGACAGCTCCCTTCAAGAGGATTTTTTTTTTGGTAAAGAAAAGTTTTCAAAAAGTTTAAAGGTTCAAAAGTTTAAAGGTTTGTCCATGGTGTGTGCTTATGATTTGGGAGTGCTGGGGGCCACCATTTTGTGTCCTCCAATAGTGCCTCAGATTTAGTGAGCTATCAGGGCCATGTAGAAGGAGGAACAGCACTGTCATCCCCAAAAATAATTAACATAATTGAGAATATTTAGAGAAAATTATTCAAAGTGCCTTTCTTTTTCTGACAGTTTTTGAGAAAAAGAAGAATCTCTGACATTTCTCAGAAAACTGTCTTCTGAGCAATTTGGGTATGGCTCTAGGCTAGACAGATTAAACAGTTGACTCAGTTTAAGATGCTGCCATATATCCTTAGGGCCCAAGAGTTGATTTTTTGAAGGTGTGGGCCTGATCCTGGCATTCCTGTGGCTACAGTGACATGAGCACATAGATCTTCCAAATGCTGAAGTATTTCCTCACAATAATCTATTCCCCCCCCCACCCCTTTGCACATTATCTATGACCAGCAAATTATCAGTAGACAAACTGCTTACTCTGATCTGTATGAGCCACTCCCTTGTTCTGCAGTGGTTGAAGCAGCAGCAAGAGCATATAAATTTGCCCTCTCCCTTAATAAATATATCTATTACCACTGCAGTCTTCCTTAACGTTTTTTTTTTCTGGTTGGCTGGTACTGTTTCTTGTGCTTGCTTGGCAGCATTCTGCCTGAAAGGCATTCTTGATAAAAGTGCAGTCTTTATTTCTAGAAGGAAATAAACAGCCAGTTTTAAGGTACCATGTAGTGGCTCAAGTGGCTAAGATGCTGACTGAGAGGTGGAAGGTCAGCAGTTCGATTCCCGAGTACTGCAGGACGGAATGAGCTCCTGTTTTTGTCACAGCTCCTGCCAACCTAGCAGTTCGAAAGCAAGAAATTGCAAGTAGATAAATAGGGACCACTTTGGTGGGAAGGTAACAGTGTTCCGTGCGCTCCGGTGTCTAGTCATGCCTACCACATGATCATGGAAACATCTGCAGAAGCAGACAGCACTGGCTCTTCGGCTTTGAAACAGAGATGATCACTGAACCCTAGAGTCGGATACGACTGGCTTTCGAGCAAGGGAAACCTTTACCTTTATACTACTCTTGATTTACAGTAATTTGCTTGGTTGAAGACAGGTTGCTGGCTCAGGGTGCAGTCCTGACTAGCCAAGATGGCTGATAGCTGGCTAAACTGACACACTGGATTAGCAGATGCTGTGCTGAATCAAAATTTTATCCAGACTACAGATGTCAGAAATTACTTTGATCTTGGCCTAGCTTTGTGCCAACACAGTAGCTGTTAATCTGGGCTGATAAGGGTTTGGATCTAGTGTAAGTTACCTTCCCCACTCTTTTCTGGCTGTTTTGCCAGCTGATCTCAGCAAGCAGAAGAAAGTTGTGTTGGCACAAGGGCTGTTCTGCTGCAAAAGGTTTCTGTCCATTTCTAACACTACAGTTGGCATATATTTGAATTCAGGTTGCACTGTCTTTTCCATTGAAATATCAGAAATTGAAGAGGCACTTGTGCAAGGGAACCACTCCAGCTGAGCAACATAATGCTTGTGCGACTCTGAAGGTTTAAGGACCTAAAACGAGCAGAGGTGAGACTGTGGTAGTAGATAAGTGGAATGTACCTTGAATCTTATGATCATTCACCTCTGAGCCTTACTGAAGTGACAGCGTAACCCACAGAAGTCAGTGGAGTCTGCCAAATGTCAGCTCCTCCCATTCCACATCCACCTGTCCAGTATAGCTAAGCTTGCAGTGGCTCACAACAGCCTTTCAGCAGTCTTTGTAAACTAGGGATGGGCCATAAAGAGAACACCATTTTTCATTTTAATTATAAGATCATTTCATCTCAGTTACATGCGTTTTCCCCCTCTTGGTGGAAAAACATAGCTGCATGCATTGTTTGGACAAATCTTTCAAATGATGCAATTTGAGATGGACTAAAAGCTGTTTGTATGCATTTAAGAGTTGTGCACATTCTTGTGTGTGTTTATGAAAAACATAGCAAGCTTAGACATGTACAAGTTGCATCCCGGTCTGTATTTTGTTCTGAAAGGGGCTCATTGATTAAATTTATTAAAAGTATTTTGAGGTCTTGTTCTCCTACTCCAGTAATTGGAGCTTAGCCAATGGAACAAAGCATGAGGTACTGCTTTCCATCAATTGGTATTATTGGCCAACATATCCCAGAACATGACTGAAGACTACTGGCACATAGGCTAGCACAGCGGCACCCAAACTACGGCCTGTGGGCCCAATTAGGCCCATGCATATCATTAATCTGGCCTGGGCTGAGTATCCAGGCTCTCTGAGGACCGCCCCCACCACCTGACATCACTTATGATGTCAGCCATGGTGGCGGCGATCACGCTTTGTCCCCGCTGCTCTGAGCAGCCTCTGACTCGGTCCCCTCACTTCAGCAACCTTTGAGAATGTGGATCGCTGCATTGGGGAAATTTTCAGAGCCTTCCCCATTTCAAAATCCATGGTGCTAGGAGAGCTGCATGGCACGCCTGGGATAATGCCACGGCTGACGTCGGAACCATCAGCAAAAGGAACAGCCCACCTCCGGCCCCCGCACCTGCGTGTTGAGGGTGGGACAGGCCCGAGAAAAAAGTTTGGGCACCACTGGGCTAGCATTTCTATGCAGAACTCCACGGGACCCTTACATGGGATGAGGTAAGCCCCATTTCAGTGGCTAGACTGCCATGTCAACTGATCTATGAGATGTGAGCCCCATGCAGGCGTTGTGGCTAAAACTCTGTAGGACTTGAGGCATAGTTGTGACATGGGGATGTAAGTAAGTCTGCCTTCTCATGTCCCAATCTGGAAAACAAACAGACTTTCATGTGTTCAAAGCAAGATCTATAGCAGTACTTGTACCTGCATTGTGCTGAATATACTTGCAGTATTTTCTTGGCTGGAAGAACTGATAAGGCAGGGTTCCCAATTATGGAAGTGTTATCAGCACATTCAACTGAATTCATAACTATTATTAGATACCTTCACTATAAATGCATGAAGGTTCATCTAAGTTTCATGGGTTAACAGGGGAGGAACTTAAGGGCATACACTGTCCCCCTCACACTTCAGTTACTTCCTTTTTCAGCTGTAATGTCTGAATAAGGCCACATAGACTGACATATCTGATGAGTGGAAGATTCCACACTTATGCTGAAGTGCAGGGGTGCCCAAACTTTTTGGGCCGTGGGCCAGTCATGTAGTTGGGGGGGGTGATCACTTTGGCCTGGGGACCGGATGCACCCCCAACACCAATTCATCTGGCTCCCGAAGCCGTCATCACTCCCAGAAGCAGGAGTAAAATGCGCCCATACAGGTGTATTTTGCTTCCACTTCTGGGAGTGACAAAGGCTTCGAGGGCTGGATGAATTGGCATCAGGGCCCACATCCAGCCCCTGGGCCGTAGTTTGGGCACCCCTGCTGTAGCATATAACTGCACACAGACTGATGCTTCTTGCATTTTAAATTGGGACTGTGAGAAGCACCAAGTAGGATTGTAGAACAGCACTTCTGCACTGTACAGGGAAAGTATACCACAGCAGGTGTATGTTCTCACTTCACCTGCCTTAATGGGAGTAGTTCTCATTAGTAATAATGAGTTTTACGCTCTCCCGCTGAAGGGGATTTAACGTGCTGCTTCCCAGCATGGAGCACAAAACTGGCTGTCAAACTGCAGCAAAATCAGACAGAGGCTGCTCACTGGGACAGGACCATATACAGCACATAGGAAGAGAAAAATGACTCTACTTCCTGCAATAATCTGTGTCCACTTGATGCTGAATTATTAATTCCATTTTCCTGGGGCAGCAGTGTGGAGCGGGGAGGTGTTTGACGGTGTCAACCAAGCCTCATGATTCTGTTCCATAATGGAACAGGATGATGACCTAAAGAGAAAGTCTTATTTATGGCTAAGGAGAATATTCACAGTGACCAGCAGATTCTATGAATGTCATGAATACGCAACGGGTGCACCTTAATATGGCGTGTTCTTTGAATGAAGAAACTATTAACAGGAACATTTGCTGCTGAGCCATTGCATGGCTGCAGGTCGCTCTTCAGTATTTGTGTTTTCAGGCTTACATAACTCATGATTGGCTAGATAACCTGTCACATGTGTCAATGCTAAAGTGGAAAGGGAACAACGCCCAGCATCCATTTTGAGCAAGCATTGGAAAAAATGAATTAAGTGACAACACTGCTGAGGCAATTTATTCAAGGGCGAGAATGCAAGAGAGGCTTAAGTATTTGTCGAAGGAAATTGCTACCCAAATTTGATTCACAAAATTGGAAAGCATTTATTGCAGGTCCATTCTCATTGCACACAATTTTCTTTCCACATCTCAGATTTATTTTGCCCTGATTGTATTTCAAACTGCTGTGCTCGAAGCTAGAAAGAAGAAATAATACCATTCCAGGAAGGTGGAGGCCCAGGTCATTGACTGGAGAAACAGTCTTATAAAGCAAATACATCCAGTAACAATGGCTGATCTCAAATTATTGTCCTCATAATATTGGGAAAGAGAGGGGATAATGCCTGGATCCCATGCATTCCATCCCTTTTTTAATACACCAAAATGGTCAGGGCTGGCCCTAACAATAGACAAAACGAGTCAGCTGCCTCAGATGACAAATGCTAAGGAATATGGAATAGAGACAGCTGAGTGTGCCACATGACCTGTCTTGTGCACTGCCCTCTAAACTGCCCCGCTTCTTTTGATGTAGTAGACTGGTAGGAGCCACTATCTTGTTACCAGTGTTGAGATATGATCCAGCTGCATACCTGTCAAGTATCCCGCTTTGGCCGGGATTTCCTGTAATTCACTGCTCCGTCACACTCCTTCCTGCCGTCATTCCATATTTGAATGGCCAGGAAAGGGTTTACTGCACATGCACAGCGCTGCCTCTGATGGGCATGCATGCACAGTAACCCCTTTCCTGGCCAAAGGGGTTTCTGTGCATGCACACAGGGGTGAATGCGCATGCGCGTTGCTGCCTCTGACATCACAGGCAGCAGAGTGCATGCATCAACACCGGCACCTAGAAACCTTCCCGTATTTGGACACCGGCAACTTGACAGGTATGTCCATCTGTCTTACTTACCTTTTGAATCTGGAACTAAGGCCATGGAGGGAGACGCTGAATTATCCTCTGATTCAACCAGCAACTTGCTTTGTGCGGTCCCTGCATATTAGGTCAACTCGATGGTTCTGTACCTGCATTAGCCTCTTCCTGCTATATACTGTACATCCTGTTCAACTTTCCAACCCATGCACAAGTGACAGAGGGAGAGCTTTCACTATCCATAGGGTCTCTTCACATAATTTTAGAACTCTAAAATCAGGCCTGTGACTCAAACAAAGGATCCCCAGAGATTACAAAGGCTCTCCTTTTTTTTGGGCTACTGCCATCAGTGACCAAAACTGTAGACAAAGGAGGCAGGGCTAAAATTCTCCACTAGGTTGTGCATTTGTGCTAGGTCTTTTCATATGCACTACCTTATAGTTCTTCTATTTTATCTTTTATGGTGTGTTACGTTTATTATTAGTATTAAATTATCATTGATTTTTTGACTTCTTATTCCTCATTGTATTCTACCCTAAGAACTGAATTATAGGGTAGTGTATAAGATATAGAGGGAAAAGACACATATATCAACAAATTCCCATCTAGTATGCAAGGCAATTTAATTGTTTATAACAAGAGTGCCTCCAGTGAAAGATGTAGGTGTGCCTGGCAAATAATTGTATTTATTTATATATCTATTCAATATGTAGCTTATTTGCTTTATATTCTGCCATCTGATTTTTTAAAAAAAGCCATTCAATTTGGAAAGAGATACACTGAAACAAGGCATCTTGAAACAAGAACATCTGCACTACAATGTTACTCTGCACTCATACCTCTTCTATACAATAGAACCCCTTGTTCTTAAAAGGGAAACCCACCCAAGCAAACTATGGGCATGCTTTTTCCAACCAAGAAGGAGTAAGGATTCATAGAAAAACAGGAATAAGTATAGAACAGCACTATGGAGAACTCCCAAGTGATGCTAAGCCTAAAAGTCAGATAAGCTTGCTTTTGTGTTGCTTCAACCAGGAATAGTCCGTGACTGAGCTGTAGCTATTATTTTGGTGCTCTTTGAATGGGTTAAGCCTGCCTCTGTACCCAAAATGAAAAAAAAAACACCCTTGAATCTTAGAAAAGCAATGTTCCCCATCTGTGCTCCATATCTATTGCATACCTGTCAACCGCGGCTCCGGCCAATCCGGGACCTGCGCAGAACAGTTCTGCCCAGGTTGCCTTCTATGCATGCGTAGAAGGGTTTTAGCCCCCTTCTAACCATGCATAGCCTTCTATGCAAGCAGCGTAGCCTTTTACGCATGCGTAGAAGGGTTCTATGCAAGCGGCGTAGCCTTCTACACATGCGTAGAAGGTGACCTGCGCAGAAGGGCTGCACAGTACCTCCTTTCCTCCACTGCCAAATTCCAGGGTTTCGGCAGCGCGGGGCAGGAAATGGCGCAAACAGGCGCCAAAAACTGTGAAATCCCGGCCAATCCGGGAAGGTTGACAGGTATGGTCTATTGAGATCTTCTTTCTAGGGCTCTGTTTTACTGGCCTCAGCTCAGCCTCTAACAACATGATAGCAGTGACCTGGTTTCTTGGCCATAGTCTTCAGAACTAAGGACAACCGTGTGACTGCCTCTGGATACTGATCGTTAATTCCTATGACTTTTTAAGGAAATCCTAAAGAGCTGGAAACATAAAGATTCTCCTCTGTGTTCAAACCCTTTCACCCATTCATTCAGGAACCTCTTCTACTGGGGGTGAACCATGACACGCTGACTGGGAGCCCATGAAGCTTATACAGTAAGGAAAGAGGTGGAAGACATGAAAAACAACAACAACACTGGTCTAATTCAAAGCCCCACTGGCTGAACTGCTCATCAGCTGATGTTTCCAAATACTTTGCCTAAATAGTCTCACGGACCCCCCTGCTGCTCTTTCTTAATGGCAGCTCTGAATATGATGCCCTGCTTTTCCTCTGCCTGTTTGGATGTCCTAATAATTAGACTAAATAATTAAAAGCCAGTATGAATAATATCTTTCTGATTGAACATATTAGGTTTTTAAAATAGCTTCACAGCTGAATGAAGATAATATAGAGATGACAGTATGATTAATATGTTTTATTAGGATTGGCATGAACATCCGGTAGCCTCAAGGTACCCTATCAAGGTCCACAGATACTGATGCCTTCCTTGACATCTGCTTTGGCTATTCTGCCCATTCCACTGGCAGTGGATTTATGTGTTGGCAGTAACAGAGTTTGGGAATCTGTCTAATATTTGAAAGTACAGTACTTATGGTTGAAATTCCCTTAAGTGGCATTCATATATAGCACTATGAACACTTTAAAAGGCAGGTGTCTTTTCTAGTTCAACCATTGCTTCCAGGCAGTGATGAGTGGTGAGGGCTAACTCACCATTAGGTAGCACCCTTGCTAGGTGATGCTTAAGAGTCTGGAACTGTCCTTTTTTCTCCCCTGCCATCTTCTTTCCATCTATCTATTCCTCTCAGGTGGCTGCAGTGTCTCAGTGGTTAAAAAACTCACCTTGTTAGCTGGAAGGCTGGTTAGTCGGTAGTTTGAGACCCAGGTACTGCATGATGGATTGAGTGCCCATCTCTGTCCCAGCTCTTGGGGACATGAAAGGAGCCTCATTCAGGCATCCTCTGAGCAGAGTTGCTCTCGCATCATTATTATTATCTCCTAAAGAGGATAAGAGAGGATACAATTTTGCACATAACTGCATATGTTAAAACATGTGTACTGCAGTACATATATTTTGTTTGCTTCAGAAAATGGTCCTTAATTATTTAATCAAATTATTATGACAGCCAAATAAGCAGAGAAAAGGACTTCACAGTGAATCATTGCCAGAATTACAATGCATGTTACTTAAGACTGTAACCAAGTGACCTGTGTGACTGCTAAGTCTGATGTCCACGTGGATGTGCCACTTCAAGATCTGTGACCTCGTTCCTAATGGTTCTTAACTTTTGCATTAGGTTTGGAACTGGCACTTTGGAAAAGAGGACTCTCCTCTGCAAAAGAGGATGTGTGGCCTTCCAAAGAGTAGGGAGCAGACCTCTGGGTGAACTGGGTTGAGAAAGAGTCTGAAAGCCCATTCTATGAGATACCACAAGAGCTGTGACTGCATTCTTAAGGGCATTTAAAGAAAGGAATGCCAATCATTATCATGTAATTGAGGAGAAAAATGTGCCCTTCATTTTGTTAAGAAAAACAAGGCGCCCCTTGATTTTGACTCCTGAGATCAAAACACCCCTCAGACTTCTTGAAATAGAAGGGAGGACAATGAGGGCTTCTTCTATTTCTTATCATACCTGTCAAGTTCTGGGAAATTCCAGCAAGGATTTTGATGTGAATAGAGGACAGAACAAGCTTACTCACAGAAGCACTGTGTGTCTTATTGGCCTTTGTGTAAGGTCTGTGTGATCTGCTGCAGACAATTGTAGCTAACCGGTGAGGTGCCCTGGTCTGTATTGGTTGTATGTCTGGTCACATTTCCAACTATTCAATCGACATGTGCACCAGCCCCTTGTCAATTTGTTACAAACAGTTGTGCTTGAACAGAGGAATTAATTTCTATACACCAAGATGAAGGCAGAAGAAATGGACCATCTGGAGAAAAGAAAGTGGACATTTAAATGATACCCAGCCATTGGCCACGCACAAAGCAGGCAGTCCCTTTGCTCAAGCGAGAATAAAGCCCTGGCTAGCAAAGTAATAATAGCAGCACCCTCCATTGGGGGAATACGTCATTCTGGTTCTATAAAAATGATTCAAGTGCTCACTGTGGGAAATTAAGTGCCACTACAAACCAGATTGTGGTGGTGGTGACAGTCTGTTCCCTCTTTCCTTTAGGCTTTTTGTTTCTTCACAGTAGGTGAGCTGCAGCTGTGAGTTGATGGGGAAGAACATTCTTTTGCCTGCTGAAACAATAATATTTATCAAAATGGTAATAATAGCTAGCTCAGTGGTTTAAATATCTGAGCCAGACGTTGAGAGTTTGATTTTCTACAGCAGGGGTGCCCAAACTATGGCCTGTGGGCCTAATTGCCACCAATGCCAGAAGTGCTCTGACGTCACCAGAAGTACCTAAATGAACACATTTTCATGGCAAAATGCTGCAAAAATGCACCATATATATATATATTTGAGAGCACAAAAATGATCCCTCAATGCTCCCTCCTCCAATGGAAGTATTGGAGGAGGGAAAAACGACTAGAAACATGGCATGATATCATCCACTGGTGCCACTGGTGCCACTGGGAGGAACCAGTTGAGACTCCGGGTGCAATTCAAGGTGCTGGTTTTGACCTTTAAAGCCCTTCATTTTAGTGGGATACTTAAAAGACTGCGTCGCCCCAAGGTTTTCGAACCATCCTATGAGAGCAGTCCGTAGGGGCTCCCTAGTGGTCCCATCAGCTAGGGAGGCATATCTCACTGGGACCAGAAGGGGAGCCTTCTCGGTATCTTCTCCAGCCCTATGGAACCTCCTGCCACTTGAATTATGCCTCCAGGCAGAGTTGCTTCCCTTCAGGAAGGCCTTAAAAATGTGGCTATGCCAGCAGGTGTGGGGTATAACTGGCATCACAACCCAGCCCTGCTGGCTTATTTAGCCCTGCACTGGGTCCTTATTTACTCCTGCCCAGGTGTTCTTCTTTTTAATGGGATTGGGGAGGTTTTATGGACGTTTTTAGATAGTTTTATAGCATTTAGTTTTAATTAGTACTAGCATATTTTGCGCGGCGGTGCCGGGCTCTTTAAAATGGTTTTGGAAGGTTTTTGTTTCATGTTTATGCAAATGAGGTTAGTTTTTTAATTTTAAGTTTTACGCATGGGCTGTTATAAACTGTGATTTTTTTGTTTTGTTTTTTTGTTTTTAAAAAGAGGAAAGGATGATATAATTTTTTATAATTATTGTATTTTACCAAATAATGTTTTACTATGTGAATTTTTTTAAATAGTTGTACCTTGGATAATAATTTTTAGAATGTGTAAGAATATGGTTTTTTTAAATCAATGTTTCTATACTGTGTTTAGATGTGTTTTTTTTTGTTTTTTGAGTGAAAACTTATTTCTTTTTTTGGAATTATTTATGATTTTTGTGAATATTTTTGAATGTTTTGATAAATTATTTCATTAATTTGGGAATTATTTTTAATTATTTTGAATATTTTTGAATGTTTTTTCTGTTGTGGCCTCTGGGTGGGGCTGGTGAGCTTTTCTTGTATTTTACTATTTATCTCTACTGTCCTCTGGGTGTCGCTTCTTCTTCTGGTAAGTTGTCTCTTTCTTTCCTCAGTTTAGTTCTGGTTGTCATGGAGTCAAGACGTCTCCTGGTAAGCTCTCTGTTTTAATTTTGGGGGGGGGGGAGTTGGGGGGTTCTGTGTGTTTTGTCTTCTTTGTTTTTGGATGTTTTTGTGTTTCCTTTTTGTGTTTTTTATTTTTTGTTTTGAATATTTTTGACTGTTTTTGGATTGTGTTTTTGGATGTTTTTGTGTTTACTTTTTCTGTTTTTATTTTGGTTTTGATTATTTTTGACTGTTTTTGGTTGGTGTTGTTTTGTGTTGGGGTGGGGGTATTTCCATGGTCCGGTCTCGGGGCCTGGACCATGGAAATACCCTCGCTGCTTGATGCGGCATGGGGGGGAGGTATTTCCATGGGCCGGCCTGGGTGGCCTGCCCATGGAAATTGCATCGCCGCTTACATGCGGCGACCACGGGAATTCCCATTGCCGCTTGATGCAGCCTTGGGGGGGGTATTACCGTGGGCCGGCCTCGGTGGCCGGACCACAGGAATTCCCATTGCCGCTTGATGTGGCATAGGGGTGGGGTGGGGGTATTTCCATGGGCTGGCCTGGGTGGCCGGACCACGGGAATCCCATCGCCGCTGTATGCAGCAGTGGGGTTGTGTGGGTTTCGCGGCCTGCCTTTTTTATTTTTATTTTTCACATGCTCATGGCATGCAGGACGCTGGGGCTTGTAGTTTGGCATGTGCGATTTTAGTTAGTGCAGCATTTTTTCCCTGCAGCTTATTTTTGATTGGCCGCGGCGCGTTTCCGAACGTTCCTTTTGCTCGTGCCGCTCAGCCTGTTTGTCTCTGGTGCGGCACGGCGCAAGGAACGTTGGGAATTGAAATTCCCTTTTTTGTTTGCGTTCGGGGGGCTCCTGCCCCACTGGCGCAAATTTCAACCTGACAGTTACCTGCAAACCGGGTTCGGGCGAGTGAACGGAGGCCCATTACGGCCTAGTAGGGCCTGGCTAAACATCCTTTGTCACATTCCAACTGTTAATGCACCATTTTATAGGTATAGATTGGGTATGGGTTTTAACTGATGTTGTGAGCCACCTTGGGTTGCTTAGGCAAAAAAGGCGGTTATATAAATCCAACAAATAATAAAATAATAATAATAAAAAATAAACTATGTGACCAAACCATGCAGCTGACTGAGGAGGTGTGGTCAGGAAAAGTTTGGGCACCCCTGCCCTACAGTGTCTCCTGGAAAGCTGCACAATTCCAGGCTGTCCCGAGAAGAAGGGAATGGTAAACCTCTTCTAACTAGAAAAGGGTCAGGCCAGGCTGAAGACTGCCTCCCCCACTGCCCAAGGACTGCTTCCACAGCTGCGGGGCCCCCTGCCCTTCCCATCCCATGTGGGGAGGGATATAAAGGGCCTTGGGCTGCCGGGCCAGGCCGAAGATCGCCACCCCCACCACCCGAGGACTGCTTCTGCAGCTGCGGGCCCCCCACCCTTCCTGTCCCATGCGGTGAGGGATAAAAGGGCCTTGGGCTGCAGGGCCAGGCCGAAGACTGCCACCCCTGCCGCCTGAGGACTGCTTCTGCTTCTGCAGCTGCAGGGCCCCCTGCCCTTCCCGTCCTATGCAGGGAGGGATAAAAAGGGCCTTGGGCTGCCAGGCCAGGCCAAAGACCACTGCCCCCACCGCCCGAGGACTGCTTCTGCAGCTGCGGCCCCCCCACCCTTCCTGTCCCATGCGGGGAGGGATAAAAAGGGCCTTGGGCTGCCGGGCCAGGCAGAAGACTGCCACCCCTCCGCCCAAGGACTGCTTCCGCAGCTGTGGGGCCCCCAGCCCTGCCGATAACCAGGAGCGTTAGGACTTGTGCACCTGTTTGGTTCCCCCCACCCTCTGTTGTGAGGTCGGTAATTAATTCTGTTATGCTGTTATTTAAATTGTTTTTATTGCTTAATTGTATTGTAAATTGTGTATGGTGATAATTGTGCATTTTTGTGGTATATATATAATTGTACTGTATCATTATGAATTGTTTATGTATTATTGTATGACTTATTATGTTGTTTGCCGCCTTGAGTCAGCTTCGGCTTGAGAAAGGCAGGATATAAATTAAATTGGAAATTGGAAATTGAACTCTGCTTTTTGCGATATTGTATTTAGCTTTGTTATTTGTTACATTGTTGTTTCATGGAATGTTAGCTGCTCTGAGTTGCATTGTTGAGTAGGGTGGCACACAAGTATAATAAACAAACAAACAAACAAACAAACAAACAAACACATTCAACCAGCCCTCAGAACTACTAGCTAGGGAAGACCATTTTGGTTTACAATTTATTAGATTTCTAAAGCTGTCATATCTCTGGGTACAAAAGGGTAAATAACAGTATGGAGAAGTCATTAATACCAATGGGACCTACAATAAAATGTTGCAGTATGGAGAAGACATCTCCAGGATACTCCATATCATTCTCCAGTATTTTTCAAACAGTTATTCTGTTTCATGTGGCTCTTGAATACACACAGGCTTCTCTGGATTATTTGCATGGTAGCCTCATGCCTCTTTCCAGTTGATTGTATCTCTGCAAACCTTGAGAAATGTCAAACCTGATTATATTTTACTCTTGTGTATGTATGTTTGGATGTTACTGTTTTGGCTATGTAAGGACTGATCTTTTGAGATTTCTGTTGATGAAAATTGTGATACTTTCAAAAGAGTCTCTTGCCATCCCCCACCCCGGAGGAAGGATACTCTGAGATATTTATACAAGTCCTTTCCACATATAATTGGCTTCTAAATACATGAATTAGAGAAGAAGTTATCTATGTTTCTAGCATGGGCATGTTGTGCAGAATGTCACTGATGGTCTACACAGTCATACATTTTCTGTGTAAATAGGTTCTCCAAGCCAGTAGAAACCTTGTATAAATCAGATTTTTTGTTGTTGCATGAAACTTAGTCTTACAAAAAATGTATGCCTATACACCTCCCAATGACAGGTTGCCCCATGTGTACTGTATGTTGAGTATAGAAGAGGAATACGCCAAGGACTGTGTATTTTCCATTCAAATAATAGGACTCAGATGATGAATAGAACAGAGTCGGACAGCAAATAACAAACAAAAAAGAAACACTGAGAAACAACAAACAACACCCATTGCTCATGTTATTTCACTGCTTATCCATAGCCTTCTCCTCCTAGTTTTGGTTTTTATTATTATTATTATTATTATTATTATTATTATTATTATTATTATTATTATTATTATTATTATTATTATTATTATTATTATTATTATTATTATTATTATTATTATTTAAACTTATATACCGCTTTCCTTTGCCACTAACATTTCTTCATTTCCACTACCTTTGTGGATGCTGCCATCACAGCCATATATCAAATAAGGAGTTGGTAGCCAAGATTGGATGGGCTTAGCAGAATTTTCAGGAACAAAGAGCAGGCTTTCAGAATCAGAATTCAACTGAGTTTCTAACATGATGAAATTCCATGTTCTGATTTCCTTTTAGCAAGACTGGGATACTAGTGTCCCAAGTCAGCCAGCCAGCAATCGACTGACCAACCCACTACAAACTTCTTGCCTAAATGATTATCAGTGGGTTTTTAACATTCAGATTTTCTGCAACCTGGAAAAAGATCTCTGTCCAATAGTTTTTTTCTGTTTGTAAAGCAAAACCCATACACTTACACACACAGAGGAAGCATAGGAGTACATAAAAGACTCAAGAAACACAAGTAACATGTCTGATGCTTCTGACATGGTTCATGCACATAAGTTTGTATGGCTTTGCACAATTTATGGAATTTGTGCAAAATTGTTTTGCAAATCCAATAACATTAGTTGAGAATTGGTCTCCTCGCCAGTAACATTGCCATCATTTTAGTACCATGATATTGTTATTTGTTAGAGCATTTGAGGGTTCAGGATAAAACACAGCTGACAATAGGGCAGGTTTTACTGCTACATTTTATAAGTTTTTAAAGAGACTCAACATCAAAAACCCCAAGATAATGGTAACCAGCCCTAACACTCCCTGGCAAATAGAAGGGGAAGCAATAGAAGCAGTGACAGACTTCACCTTCCTAGGATCCAAGATCACTGCAGATGGTGACTGCAGCCATGAAATAAAAAGATGATTAATTTTTGGGAGGCAAGCTATGAGAAATTTAGGGAACATAATAGAATGTAGAGACATCACCCTGCCAACAAAAGTCTGCATAGTCAAAGCAGTGGTATTCCCAGTAGTAATGCATATTTGTGAGAGCTGGACCATAAGGAAGGCTCAGCGTAGAAGAATAGACGCCTTTGAAATGTGATGCTGGAGGAGAATTTTGAGAGTACCCTGGACAGCAAAGAGATCAAATATCGATCCTGAAGAAAATCAATCCTGACTGCACCTTGGAAGGACAAATATTAAAGATGAAGCTAAAGTATTTTGGACACCAAATGAGAAGAGAGAACTCACTCGAGAAGGCCTTAATGCCAGGAAAGATTGAGGGCAAATGGAGAAGGGGGCTGCAGAGGATGGGATGGTTAGATGGCATTGTTGACACAACAGGCGTAGAGCTGAATGGGCTGTGGAGGATGATGGAGGATAAGGGGGTCTGGCATGTGGTGGTCCATGGGGTCACAAAGGGTCAGACTCGACTGTGCGACTGAACAACAATAACAAAAAAGTGTTTAAGTGTTTTGATTTTATCTTGTTTGGTTTTAAATTGTTTAAAAATTGTTTCATAGAGTTTTCTAACCTGCCCTGAGATCCTATGATCTCATGTGTCAGATCCCTAAAAGAGACACTCTGAATGTAACTCTTAAAGAGTCCTACAAAGAAGCACAGATCAAAAGAAACCTCAGAAGCCTAGATTCTTTCCAAGCTGACAAAGTTATTTTAACAATTTCGCTCCCTGAAGGGGCTTGTACCCTTTTGGATGAAACATTGATCCCCTTTTAGGATACCATTGTTCATTTTGCATTAAAGGAATTTATCCATGATGCAATGCAGTGAATTTTCAAAGACTGTACTTCTCCAATTTTCTATTTATTTTCTAGCAAGCAGTTGCAAAACTAAGCAGGTTTAATATAGTACTAAAATAAAAATGCAAAGAGCTTAATTAACATATTTTGGATTACAACATTTTATTTATTTATATGTTTGTTTATATTTCTATACTGAAGGACAGTGTCAGGAACTACTCACAGAGGTTAATATAATGCTTACATAACATAACAATAATCCACATGACATGCAAAAAAGGAAAAAATACGCATTAATTAATACGCATACTTAAACTTGAAGGGGCAACAAAATTACATTGTGCAAGTGGCAATCTAAATTGGGACCCTAAACATGTACCCTATATATAAGGGGAAAATAAATATTAAGTGAACAGATTGAATAAAATATTGAATAATGTATGTTGAAACTGAATAACATATTCTCAATACTATTTCAATAATCCAACCATTTAAAGTTGTAAAACATAAGAAATCTTAAATGGGCATTTTTGTGATTCAAGTTATTAGTTACAAAATATAAAGCATGGATTCTCAACCTGCGGCCTGTGGGCCGGATACGACCCACGGGATCATTTCATGTGGCCCCCACTGTCTCCACCACACCAGAAAGTGCCATGAGGTGGAGGAAGGGCAAAATGGCCGTCAGGCCTCCAAAGCTGTCTGAGGAAGCTTGACCCCGGCTTAAAATTTTTGAGAAATCCTGGTAGAAAGCTTTGAACTCTCAGTCATTTAAAACCGAATAAACAACATGCAAGTACAATGCATAAACAATAAGATATAAGCAGATTTTAAAAACCAAAACTTTCTCACACTATTATTAGAGCGTCAAAGAATGTTACAGCTTCATGATACTCTTAGCTTGTTAGAGGCAAAATGCTAATTAACTTGTGATGGTATGGCACACTAAGTGGTATGGGGTGGTATATAAGTGTAACAATAAAACACAGCTGACAATAGGGGCAGGCAATACATGTTTAAATAAATAAAATAAGATGTCAGGATATTTTCTCACAACCCTAACCTGGCAACCCATTTCTTCACTTCCACATGATTTCTCAACTGCCAAGGCCCCTTCATGTCTTTCGTTGGCTTATGGAGGCCTCCTTTTACATAGACATAACACTCGTTTTAGTTTTTGAACACCAGTGGTCTTTCTATTCATTTGAATTCCTCTTTTAAAACTCAAGGCAAAAGCTTCAACACAGCCATTCTCTCTCTCTCTCTCTCTCTCTCTTTCTTTCTCGCTTGCCCTTTCCGCTGTCAGTAATTTAAATTCCACATTGCCCAACTGCTTTTTGTGTTTTTAATTTTCTTCCCACTGTGATCATTTCTCCAGATGTAATCCTTTGCATAGCCTGTTTCTTTGGTACTGAGGGTGTCGGCATTTCTCCTTCATTCATCTTCCTCTATTTCTTCCCCAGTCATCTTATAATGTTTTCTTGTTCTGTGACCAAATAATCCTCGGAGTTTTCAAAGATGTAGTAATTTCCTAATGCTGTCTGTTTTTACATCTTGTTTTTCTCATCTTTAAGACAATGCATGCATATATTCTTTCCTATCAATCCACCTGTCAAACAACCCTCTCAACCATGACATCTCTCTTGTTTCTTAGCTTTCTTCTCCCCACTCCCATTATATCCTGGCTCTCCCTTTTCTGAACCTTGACATCTAAAAATGGCTTTGCTCAACTAATCATTACAGTCCCATCCATTATAATTTGTGCACCTTTCATGCGCTCCGGTGTCTAGTCATGCCTGCCACATGACCATGGAAACGTCTGCAGAAGCAGACAATGTTGGCTCTTCGGCTTTGAAACAGAGATGAGCACTGCACCCTAGAGTCAGATACGACTGGCTTTCGAGCAAGGGAAACCTTTACCTTTACCTTTTAGATTATGGCTGCAACAGAGCTCCCTTCTAGTTCCTTATCTTTACTCTTAGGACTTTGGAGTATGTTAGGAAATGTCTCTCAGCTACAATTTGGAATGGTGAAACTTGGTCAGTGGAGAGGCAACAGGTTAGGATTCATCATACTACCAGATTTTAGCTTAAATCTGATATAGCCAGTAATTTAGGTTTAGGAGAGGGATTCCAACCTCCAAGAATGTGTGTGGAAGAACATCTGAACACATGCATTGGGAAAATGAGGCTGCTGAAATTCAGAGGAGGCGGAGGCATTTGGTTAGAAGGGCCTGAAATTGTCTACCTCTTCTTGCCTTACTGCAATGAATGCAACAATCTTGCTAAAGGCTTTTAGGTGGCTGCAGAATGTTGCACTGATTTTATTACTGTTGTTTTAAAAACTGTTTTAAAGTTGTGTTAATTTCAGGCTTGTGCTGGCTACCAATGGAGGGCGGGGGACAGAAGTCATGAGGGCACCTATGGGGGTGGAATGGGGGGGGGAGTCCAGTACCTGGGTGTTGTGTATGTACAATGTTGCTTGATATGTATGTACATTGTCGCTTTAAGAAATGTATGAATGTAACCTGGCCACAATCACAATGTAACCCAGCTGTTAAAGGAACGCGAGCAAGCTGCCTATAGAGGGCAGCTGCGAGTGTTCAACTCACATGGTTATCATTCCTCAAATCACCTGCAGCCGCGGGAACTCCCCGCAACAACAAACTACTACCGATCCACCACCGAAGATGGGCGTGACCCGGATGACGTCACGCCTGTAGCAGCCAATGAGCTACCATGCAGCCAGATTCAAATGTATTGTACTACTGTATATAATGTGAGGTATCTCCGCCATTACCACATGTTCGTTCTGATCATCAACCAATAAACCTGTGTTAGTCCTTACTGCAACGCCTTCTATGTCTCCTGGAAAAGACACTAAATTGGCGACGAGGATGGGATCGATGGCGAATCCCAAGGTCAAGGCGTACCAGTTCGATGTGAGCGAGCCCGAACAATGGGAGCTCTACGAGTGCCAGTTTCGGCACGCGATGGAAGCCGCGGGCGTCGACGACGACGCGAAGATGCGCTCCCACTTCCTGGCCCAAGTGGGGCCGGCCACGCTGCGGATCCTGATGACCCTGGTGGCCCCCCGGAAGGTAGACGAGGTCCCCATCGACTGTATCCTGTAGAGACTGGGTGAGCATTTCCAGCCGCCCATCTCGATCTTCCCAGCACGGGTCGCGTTTCACAGGCGAGACCAGCGACCGGGCGAATCCGTGTCCGCCTACGCGGCGGCCCTCAGGCTTGCGGCGGTCCACTGCCAGTGGGATGACCTGGACCAGGCCCTCCGTGACCGCATGTTGTGTGGCTTGAGGGACGAGGAACTGCAGAGAAGGCTGATGACCCGCGACCAACGCCTCACGTTCAACGAGGTACTGTGGGAGGCCCAAGCAGCCGAGGAGGCAAGGAGCGGGGTGAGACTGTTCAAGTCCCGAGGGGCCGCGTCCGAGAGGGCCAAGTCACCAGTACAGGCGGCCCGGCGGACACCAGCGAAGGCAGCCTGGCGGGCCCCCAAGCCGCCCGCTGGCACACCAACGTCGTCCGAGGAGTCGTCCACGACAGCGGATCCCTATTCCAGCGAGGACGACGACGTCCAGAGGATCAAGAAGCGTGGTGAGAAGCGGCAGACCCGAGAACGGCAGGACCGCCATTGCGACGGTTGTGGGGTGTCCCATGACCGCACGAGGTGCCCGTTTTGAAAGGCCGAGTGTCACAACTGCGGCCGAAAGGGGCACATCGCCCGAGTATGCAGTCGAGGACGAGTCGAGGACAAGGGGAGTTCCAGCCATCCCCAAACACACCAACGGAAGGCGGCCGGCACCAGGAAGGTCGCAGCCAGCTACAGTGAGGAAGGCGTGAACCGCGTGGGCCTGGAGCACCGGCGGTTTTTCGTAGAGGTACTGTTGCAAGGGGTCCCAGTGAGGATGGAGATAGACTCGGGGTCATCTTATTCCATCCTGTCCCAAAAAGAGTTCATGCGTATTCCCCCAGACAAGCGGCCCAAACTGCGGGCCATGAGGTCACACCTACGGGACGTGCAGGGAAATGGGATCCCAGTGTTGGGGGTGGGGAACTTCAAGGTGAAGTTCAAGAGCTACTCCAAGAAACTGCCCCTAGTGGTCCTCAAGGGGGGAGGTGCTGCCTTTTGGGAACGCAGTGGTTTGCCCCCCTGGGAATCGAACTGTCCGGCATTAACACCATCGAGACTGACCCAATGCGGGACGTGTGCAACGTGCACCCGGATGTTTTCAAGAAGGGGCTCGGGAAGTACAAGGGGCCCCCGGTTTCCTTCGAGCTGGACCCAGAAATCCGGCCCATCCGCCTCAAACCAAGGAGGGTGCCCTTCGCCCTAAAGGACAAGATCGAGGCGGAACTGGACAAATTGGTGGGGCAGGGGATTTTGGTTCCAGTTGACTCGGTGGAGTGGGAAACGCCGATTGTTACCGCCCTTAAGTCGAACGGGGAAGTCAGGATTTGTGCAGACTATAAATGTACCATTAACAAGGCCATTCGGCCAAATGCATATCCAGTGCCCGTTGTCAGCCACTTGCTGGCCACGTTACATGGGGGGAAGTGTTTTGCCAAGTTAGACCTGGCTCAGGCATACCAGCAGCTCTCTGTAACCCCGGCTGCTGCCGCCGCGCAAACGATAGTGACGCACAAGGGGGTGTTTAAGGTAATGCGCCTTCAGTTTGGCGTGAATTCGGCCCCCAGAATTTTCCAGTCCCTCGTGGAGCGCCTTTTAAAGGGGCTTCCAGGCGTCCTCCCATACTTCGACGACGTGTTGATAACGGTGGGGAGCGAATTAGAGTTGGCAAAGAGGCTAGATGGGGTCCTTTCAGTGTTCGAGAGGGCAGGTCTTCGACTGAGGAGGGACAAATGCGTATTCTTTGTGAGGGAGGTCGAGTTTCTAGGCTTTAAGGTAACCCCGGACGGGATCAAACCCTCTGAGTCAAAAGTTGCAGCCGTGAAGAACGCCCCTCGCCCCACCGCAAAACCGGAGCTGCAGTCATTTCTAGGGCTCCTAAATTTTTATCATACCTTCCTGCCTCGGAAGGCATCGGTCGCGGAGCCACTGCACGCGCTGCTCAAAAAGGACGCGGCTTGGCAGTGGGGGGGACAGGCAGGAGAGAGCATTCAAGGAGCTTAAGTCACTCCTGTCTTCGGACGCTGTCCTGACCCATTTCGACCCGAAAAAACCAGTGGTATTAGTCTGTGATGCGTCCCCAGTGGGGGTGGGGGCGGTCCTGTGCCACGTGTTGGAGAGCGGGAGGGAATCCCTGGTAGCGTACTACTCTAGGTCCCTCTCAAAGGCCGAGCGCAATTACGCGCAAACTGATAGGGAGCCCCTAGCCATCATCGCCGGAACGAAAAAGTTCCATGACTTTTTATACGGCCGCGAGTTTACGGTAGTGACCGATCACAAACCACTTTTGGGGATCTTCACTACTGGCAAACCCACACCGCAAATTCTATCCCCCAGAATGCTGCATTGGGCCATTTTCCTCAACGCCTACCAGTATGAGCTAGTCTATCGCCCAGGGAAGGAGATCTCCCATGCGGACGCACTGTCCCGATCTCCCCTCCCAAGTATAGGGGACCCCACATGCGAGGTAGAGCAGGATCACCAAGTCCTACTGATCGAGTCTCTCGACTCACCCCCCATTGTCCCGGCCAACCTCGCCAAGGCCACGGTGGCCGACAAGATGCTGGCCCAAGTTAGTTCCTGGGTTAGGAAGGGCTGGCCCACGACTCCCCCCGATGAAGAGTTCAGGCCGTTTTTTAGGCGCAGAGTAGAGCTGTCGCTGGAAAGGGGCTGCTTACTCTGGGGCCAGCGGGTAGTTATCCCAGAGAAGCTGAGGGCCAAGGTACTGAGACTACTGCACACCAGTCACCCCGGGATCGTGCGCTCCAAGGCTCTGGCCAGGAGTTTCTTTTGGTGGCCCCAGATAGACGGGGACATAGAGCGTTTAGTGGGCACGTGTGAGAGCTGCCAGAGCTCTCGGCCCGAGGAGTCCCGGTTACCCCATAGGGAATGGGATACGGCCCGCGGGCCATGGTCCCGGATCCATGTCGACTTCGCTGGCCCTTTCCGCGGGTCCATGTTTCTACTGGTAGTCGACTCCTACTCCAAGTGGTTGTAGGTAATCCCCATGAACAGCACCTCCTCCGCCGCAACCATCAAGCAGTTGCGCAAGCTTTTTGCCTGTTTCGGCCTGCCAGACGTCCTTGTTAGCGATAATGCTAGTACCTTCACGTCTGCAGAGTTCAAGACATTTATTGAGCGGAACGCCATCAGGCACATCACCGCTGCCCCGTTTCACCCCGCCACAAACGGTCAGGTAGAGCGCCAAGTGCGCACTACGAAAGACGCACTGCGGCGCATGGGTCCCGGTGAGTTGAACCTTCATTTGTGCCAGTTCCTCATCTGCTACAGGACAACCCCCTTAGCTTCAGGATTTTCCCCAGCCGAACTCCTCATGAGGAGGCGTCCGGTAACACTTTTTGACCGGATGGATCCGTCCAGGGTGGAGGATGAAGGGAGAAACATAAACATAGGGGGAGGGAGCTCCAAAAGTTTTTCGGCAGGGGACCCGGTTCACTGCAGGAACTACGCGGTGTCAGGGCCAGCGTGGGTTCCAGGGACAGTCATCGAGCAGACGGGGCCAGTGTCCTACAGGGTCAAGACTAGCTCAGGTCTACTCTGGAGAAGGCACGCCGACCAACTCAGAAGGCGGGTCACTAGTGAAGGGGATTCAGCGTTAGGGTCCTCCCCCACCCGCATTACCCAAGGGGGAGACACGGCGGAACCCGGGGATACAAATGCATATCCTCGGTTCCCAACCACAGAGGAGGATACTTTGGAAGAGAGGGATCAGTTTGATGATGATTATGAGTTGCGGTACCAGGGGGATGTAGCGGAGTGGTCCCCCACCCGTCCTAGCGAAAAGAGGGGTTTCAGTTCAGCCCCTGGTACCTCCAGTCCCCCCAGTCCTTTTGTGTTAGAATATACCATAGCTCCAGCTCCCCGGAGACCAACACCCCCAAGGCAGGCATCGGGGGGGGGGGAGCCCACCCACCACAGTCCCCAGAACTCCCAGGCAGGGAACGGGGGGTGGCGAGACCACGAGGGTCTCTTCGTCGGTCCCGAGATTCGTGCTGGGGGGGACCCCCAGCTCCTCAAATGGAAGGCAGGAGTTCACTTCCCAACTGTTTATTCCATTCCCGTCCCCCAATACAAGGTTACCACAGAGCCCACACTGAGCCACTAACGAGTCCCCCCTTTCCGTTGCAGGACAGGACTCCGCAGAGCCAGGCTCCCCTGTGTTAGGCCAAGCGGCCGCTCGCCCCAGGCGCACGTGCGGCAAGCCACAATGGTTGAGGGACTTCGTTCCATCCTAGGGGGGAGGGATGTTGTGTATGTACAATGTTGCTTGATATGTATGTACATTGTCGCTTTAAGAAATGTATGAATGTAACCTGGCCACAATCACAATGTAACCCAGCTGTTAAAGGAACGCGAGCAAGCTGCCTATAGAGGGCAGCTGCGAGTGTTCAACTCACATGGTTATCATTCCTCAAATCACCTGCAGCCGCGGGAACTCCCCGAAACAACAAACTACTAACGATCCACCACCGAAGATGGGCGTGACCTGGATAACGTCACGCTGGTAGCAGCCAATGAGCTACCATGCAGCCAGATTCAAATGTATTGTACTACTGTATATAATGTGAGGTATCTCCGCCATTACCACATGTTCGTTCTGATCATCAACCAATAAACCTGTGTTAGTCCTTACTGCGACTCCTTCTATGTCTCCTGGAAAAGACACTAAACTGGGGCCAACAGCCTTCTCTTCCTTGGGCCAGGAGTGATGGGGTGGGGCCATTTGAGATCTCTCTTCACCCCACCCTCACCCCCAATTTCCCAACCCGGAGCCTTCCTTGGAGCTCCTTGCAGGCCTTGTCGAGGAAGGCTGGCTTGGCTGGAGAAGGGGAGGCAAGATGCCCCACCAGCCTCCCCTCCCGCAACACCCCCCCAACCACAACAGCCCCAAATTAGGTGGACATATACAGGAGAGTCTCACAACAGCAAAGGCACACAAGTGACTGACCAACTTCCCCTGCACCCGCAAAAACCCCTGTCCAGGGAAGCTGCCACTCTGCACCTGTCTGGACAAAAGGGGGAACTGGTGCTCCTCCTCTTGTAGCTGGGTGGCTGCAAGAGGCTTCCCCTTCTCGAGCCAAGCTGGCCTTCCTCGATGAGGCCTGCGAGGTGTGCACACACACTTGTGCCCTCAGCTCAGTTCTCTCCTCAGTCCCTGAGTGGTTCACACTGGGCAGATGAAGCAAGGAGCAGCAGCCAAGGCAGCAGTTCCGGGGGTCTGTTGGGACTTGCATCATAGGGGATGGGGGAGAAGGTAGCACCCATGCCACCCTGATTGCCCACCCCACCATGGAACAAAGCCAGAGTCATGGCAGCTTGTCCACTTGGGAGGGAGAGCCCAGGAGCCCAAAAAGCTGGGACTTCCAGTGTGGTCCCCCGCCCTGGCTCCAGCTTTGTTCCACAGTGAGGTGGGTGATCAGGGTGGCACGAGTGCTGCCTTCTCCCCTGTCCCTGACAATGTGACCCCCGACTACCCCTGGGAACTGCTGCCTTGGCCACTGCCCCTCGCTTTGTCTGCCCAATGTGTGGCACTCAGGAGAGAGCCAAGCTGAGGGCACTGGCATGCAGGCACACCCGGTAGGAGCAGCCGGAGAAGCCATCTCACCATTGCCGTTGGCTGCAAGAGGAAGAGCACCAGGCTGTTTTTTCCTTCTTCAAACCAAGGGACACCTTGGTTTTGGAGGGAAAACCACCCTGGTGCCCCTCCTCTTGCAGTCAATGGCAATGGCGAGACGGCTTCTCCGTCTGCTCCTGCCGGGTGTGAGCATGTGTCCATGGTAAATACCAGGCACTATGGGTGCTGTGGGGCTAGGGTGCCCCAGGATGAGTCCCAGTAGCCCAATGGGCCAACATGGGCCTGGTTAATTTTAACCTGACAATTTATTTTAGCTACATTTTATTGTTATAATACACTTCACTTTCAAAAAACTATACCATGTTTCTTTTCTTTCTTTCAACACACCCCCCCCTCAATTTGAGTCACCTTGGGTCCTGTAAAAGAGGTTTCCATTTGGATATTGAGTATGGGAGGCTGTCATCTTTGCTGAAGGAAAGATGGGGTAGAGATGCAATATATAACCTACAAACGTGCTTTCAGTCACATCCATCCCATTTCAATCAGTCTTTTTAAAATGTTGCCATCTTCAGTTTATTTATTTATTTTTAAATTTTGTATTGCCGCCCCCTCACCAAAGCAACTCCAGGAGGCTCACAACATAACATAAAAAACATCCTCAATAAAAAACATCTAAAACCAAACCATTGATCATCTAAAACCAATCCAGTTAGTATGAATATTGTTCCATCTCTTCAAATCAAGGACTGTCCCCTAGAAAACATCATGTATGGCCATTCTACTCAGTTGTCAGTTATGTGGTAATAGCATGCTAAAATCCAAGAGCTTTGGTTTGGCTCTTCAAAGTTGGTTTGATTTCTTGTGATGGTTTCTGCATGGCAGGCTCATTGCAGGCGCACCCCCCAAAGAAAGACTCAGACACCGGTATATGGATAAAGGCATCGGGCCACTTTTATTGAATAATGCCCTAGTCCGAATTATAACTTTCAATTGGTGTATTCATCCAATTGTAATTCTTTAAGGCAAGCAGGTCGCAGTAACACTGGTAAGGTTCCTCCCAAAATGCCAATGGCAATTGGCTACATGTAACTATTTGTATCAATTTGTTTGTTGACACAAACAAATTGTTGACCGGAGTCAATAAACTATCTACTGACCCCACCCTATGACGTGTATCCATTAAATCTCAAGGTGATGCAGGCTGTTAAGCTCCTGCCATCACCCCTTGCCTGGTTCGTCGTTGACCGGCCAAAGCTATTACCCCTGTACCTGTCTAAGTGTTGGCCAGTCAATTGCAAACCTGCCGGATACCTATGGGTCATAAATCTTTACCTTACCAGTGCTACCCGCCACACGGAGAGGCGTCTATGATGACTCACCGCCCCCCCCCAGACCGTCAGCTCGGTCACCAGGTCTGCTTGCAAATCTTCCAGAAAGAGGTTCATCCCTCTAGCCGACAGGTGGACCCCATCCCCTGCATAGAGATCATAATTTTGCAAACCTATTCTGGGATGCCGGATGGCCGTCCCCAAACCCTTGTCTGTCAAGAACCGGGCAACAGCCCTGTTCACCGAGGCATGGTCAAGGACACGGAGGTCAATGCCTCCCCTGTAATTATGTCGCGGCACGATGTCCGGCCATAGCAGCCGTGTGGATGGCCAAACATAATGCAAATAGGCTAGGTCACTGCAGATCGTGAATTTTAAGGAAAGGCCAGTGACCTGGACAAGGTCATTGCCACCGAGGTGCAGTACAAGGACATCAGGCGGTTCAGCATCCCTGATGGGAAACAGGAATGGCAACAGTTCCCGCCATCTCATTCCGTGCTTACCGTACCAATGCATACGTGTGGTTGCACATAGTCCAAGCTGGGGTCCCCACTCTGTCGCCGCAGCATACTGTGCTGCCCAGTGCACGAAACTGTGGCCCACCAGGCATACTGCCACCGGTGTGCGGGTACACACAGGGTCTGTAAAAGAAGAAAAGAGAAGAATGACTTAACTGGTACTCATACCTGAAGTGGGCGGACGTACAATGCAAAACGCATGGATCCCCATCTTTCCATCCGGCATATATCGGCCTCAGAGTGCCCAAACACAGCCGCAGTTGATGCAGCACCTATCCTAAATGAATGGGTGCCATAATGAGCCCCAGGGAGGCCAACACTGGTTAGTGCCATACCGGTCACCTTCCAAAATTGGAATTTAGTCAGGGGAGACCCATCCTGGTGGCAGAAGAACGGGCCATGGTGCACGCCACGCACTGCCAAGAACTCATGTAGGGCACCAACCGGACAGATGTCTTCAATAGAACATCATAGCAGTCTAACTGCACTGCCTACGCCATGCTGATCAACCTTTGAGGACCGTCTCCTCAACTGAGCCCACTCCTTAATGACATAGACATCGTCGAGTTCCAGTGCCCTACGAGTCGCATTCGCCTTAGACAGTGGTACCAACTCACTGATGCAGAGCGCTCCAAAGAAGGCCACTGTGGTAGCCGCATGAAAAAGAGCCACCTCATACCTATCATAACACAAGTTATGCCAGCCTCGTGCAAGGTGGGTCAAGACCTCTGGTGAAATTGGGTGATGAGTGTCTGGGCGGCGGCCACGTTCCCGTGTCCACCCCTCCAAAACATGATGTATGCGGAAATCATTCACGCAGTCAGCGAAGCCCCTCACTTTAGCCATAAATGCCAGTGCCGACAGCCTGGATGCTATAGTACGAGGAGCATACATGATTAATGCGGAAATCATTCACGCAGTCAGCGAAGCCCCTCACTTTAGCCATAAATGCCAGTGCCGACAGCCTGGATGCTATAGTACGAGGAGCCAGACCCTGACTATGAAGATAGACCATAAATTGTAAAACCTGTTCGACTGGTATGGGCCACACTTCAGGCAACTGTAGTTGCTGACAAAAGGTTCTAAATTGTACAAAAGCATGTTGATACGCCTTACGCGTGCGAGGTGCCAATGACATGCCGATCGCCCGGTTCACCTCTCCTCGCCAAACGTCCAAATCTTGGCCGGGAGTGGCGAGGGAAATTCCTCTGCTTCCGGAGCCAAGGCATGGAACCAGGAGATCTGCAGGCATGATAAAGCATCAGCAATATCATTATTAATGCCTGGAACATGTCTGGCCTTAAATAGCATATTGAGGCGTAGGCTCCTTAACACGAATTGACGAACCAATGCCATAACCCTAGGTGATTTGGACGTCTGAGCATTGACAATGTGCACCACTGCCGCATTGTCACACCAAAAATGGACCACTGAGTTGGCCCACTCCTCGCCCCATAGCATCAAAGCTCCCAGGATGGGAAGGAACTCGAGAAAGGTAAGATCACGGAGGCGATCCGTGCCCAGCCATGCTTGAGGCCACCGTCCATAAGTCCACCTCCCCTCAAAATAAATCCCATATCCCAGGGAGCCGGAGGCATCCGACTGTACTTGAAATCTAGGGCAGACCATAAGGTCTGATCTCCAGAAAGATACCCCATTAAAATTCCGTAGAAATGTAAGCCAAACCGAAAGGTCCGCCCTTATGCCCCTGGTCAGTCAGATCCTGTGGTGTCGCTTTAACAGGCCAGCCATGGCGTCACACAGGCACCGGGCAAATGCTCTGCCGGGTGTCACCACCCTGCAGGCAAAGTTAAGATGGCCATGAAGTCCCTTTAGCTCACGAACGGACACTTTACGTTTGGCCATTAATGCCAAAATCGTCACGGAGATCCGGGTGACCTTATCCATGGGCAACCTGGATGCCTGTGCGACCGTGTCAATTTCAATTCCTAGAAAAGTGAGCTTAGTAGCTGGGCCCTCGGTCTTTTCGGGCGCTAAGGGGACACCCAGTTCCCGCATTAGCGTCTGAAATGTAGTGAGGAGACGCATGCACGTGTCCGAGCCCCGTTCACCCCCAAACAAAAAGTCATCGAGGTAATGGGCTACAGACCGAGACCCTGACCTGCAAACAAAGGCCCACTGAAGAAAACTGCTAAAACGTTCAAATGCTGAACCTGAAATAGAGCAGCCAAAAGGCATGGCCTTATCTACATAAAACTTCCCTTGGAATCTAAAATCCAACAGCTCAAAGTCCCCTGGGTGTATTGGCAGTAATCGGAATGCCGATTTAATGTCACATTTTGCCAGGAGGGCACCGGGACCACATGAGTGCACCATCCGTAGGGCCTGGTCAAACGACGTGTATCTGACTGAACAAACGTCGTCAGGAATTGCATCATTGACCGAAGAACCCGCAGGGTATGACAGGTGGTGGATTAAACGAAATTCACCTGGGGTCTTCTTAGGTACTAACCCCAGAGGGGAGACCTTCAAGTTAGAGAAAGGCGGTTCAGAGAAGGGGCCCGCTACCCTCATAGCCTCCACTTCTTTAGCAATGCTCAGTGCAGCCACCCTCTCATTGCCTTTCAAAGAAATTAAATTAGGGGCATCTTGGGGTCCTCGAACCCCCCTGAATGGAATACGAAAGCCCCGCTGGAAACCCTCCAGTAGGTAGCACGCATCCTCCCTTCTTGGATAAGCTGAGAGCCATTGCTCCAGCATATAAACATTAGTTGGGGAGGGGGCCTTTTGATTGGCTAGCTCCATCAGAAGAAGCCCTGACCGCCCCTTGTCCACCTCTACCTCTGCCCCGTGTCCCTCCAGCCCGCGGGCACGCGGAGGCGGCGTGGGGGCCAGCACAAGAGGGACACTCATGTCGGAAATGACACTGTCGCTTATTGCACACGCCATTAGCTGAGAAGCTCCAACACAGCAAGCGGGCTGGAACCCCCTGCCCCGCCGGCTGGCAGGGAGCCTGTGTTGGAGCAGCTCGCTGCACAGCATGGCCACAATGGTACCTATCCCCAGGTGCCGGGTGCGTGGGAGTCATGTACAAGAGCCACAATTTCTGGCAAGGCTCATACCACCTCATCTCGGGGTGTAAGGCCACCCTCATTCTAAATTCCTCATCGTAAGCCAACCACGGCGGGCCAGGGAAATCGACCATTGCCCTATAAATATTGTCCAAGTATTGGATCATCGGAATGGCCAAGTCAGGCCGGGCCCTCAGGTATACCGCCGTATATATAAGATATGCCGGCAACCAGTTGGCCCAGGTGCGTGGTGGCTTACGACGACGGGACAGCTCTTTGTCTCTGTCGTCCTTTCCCTCCCTCTCTTCCTTAGTGGGCTCACGATTCAATAGGGAGAATATATCTACGTACTCCCCTCGCCAAATCTTATCCCTCGTGACCTGAGATAAATGATCACCCAGGGGCAAAGAATAACCAGCCGTCGGTAAAGCCATCGATGGCACATTCTGTATAGCAGGTATACGCAGCGGGACCTGGACAGCCCCTTCGAAGCTCGGCACGGCCCCAGGGGCGGACACCCCTGCCCTCAACGAGGGACCATTTTGGAACCAGGGGTTACTGGGATAATATGATAACTGCTGCCCACCTGCATCCAGTTGACGCGGCCATGGCCACTGAACCCCCCAGTGTAAGTGGACAGTGGTGGTGGTGCACTAAATTGAACCTGATACTCACTAGTCGCACCCCCGTGAGCCGCCCCCACCGGGGGTTCCGGCCCACGGTGAGCGTCGGAGCTCGCGACCGGAATCGAGCTCTGAGACCACCCCTGGCTGCTCCCAGCCTGTATATCAGGACGAACGGGGAGCTGCGAGGCACCAGCCGGTGCTGGCCGGACAGCCTCAAGCAGCTTGGTTGACCGCCCGCTGAAGCATCCCGGCCGGCAAGTTGGCCAGGGTCGACGAAGGGGCCCCTGTTGCAGAAGCGGTAGCACCCCCCTCAGAAGGTGGCTGGGCAATGCCCAAGGATGCTTCCAGCACTGCTATACGTGCAATCAAAGCATCCACTGCCTTAGATCCCCCAGTGTAATGTGGGCCGGGTGGGCTGGATGGCCCACCAGGCAATTGGGACAAAGGCAACCCAAAAGGGGAGCCAGGGCCAGAATAGGGCCATGCCCAGAACTCAGGCCCATGGGAGGCCGGAGGAGCTGTGGGGCGGACACTCGCACCAGGCCCCCCTGGGCCAATCTGTCCTGGGCCCTGCAAAGGCGCACTCAGGGCCAAAGCCCCCGAGGGGCCAGCCTGTACCTGCCCAGCCATGAAGCTGGCACCCGGCTGCCAAGTGGTAGCCTGACCGGCCCCACTGGTACCAGTGGGCAAGGGTCCATCACTGCCCTGCCGCGGGGGCGCAGCCCTGGTCCTCCGACCCGAAGGCTGGCCCCCATCCAATGAAGGGCCGGTAAAAGCCCTTCCCCTTTGCCGCGGCTTCAATGCCGGAGCCTTTCGCTTGGGAGCCACGTCTCCCTAAAATTAATATGTGCCAAAGGATCCCTATCCAGGGATCGAACTACCGCGTTAAAGTACCGCGTTAGCAAAGAGGCAAATCTAAAATGGAGATATTTTCTTTTCCCAGCCGGGAATCGAGCTAAAATAAAAAGCGACGGAGAAAACTTCTCCTCTCCGTCGAAATTCTAAAATGGCATCTCGGCTGCCTTGTGGCCACCCCTTTTATAGAGGGGTGGCCACGCCCCCTAACTCACCCGGATGTCTGAGTCCAGGTGGGGGCCCCCCGCAAAGAGCGCGGTGGCCATTTTGGCGCCACGCTTTCAATATATTTGCAAGGAAGAAGGTTCTGCTCCTGTGAGCTGTCCACAAGGTGTTGCCAGATTCCTCTCCTGAAATAACCTACATGTTGCTTCTCAGCCTTTGGACTGTGTACTAGGCAGGTTCAAGAAAGTCACCTTTACTTGAAGATCCCTTTCACGGTTGTCTGGGCTGTTCAAGAGTCATCTTCATCCCTAGCCAATCCCAAAGACCCAAAGCAGATCTAATAGATTAGACTTTTTAATCTAATCAATAAGATCTCTACGTCTTTATTTTCCCCTGTTAGTTAATTTTTTGTCCTTGGAAATATCGTTTAAGCTGTGCAACTTGTCTTGCTTTCTCTAATTAGAGTGAAATGACATTGAGATACGTCTTGTCCTTTACTCTTAAGAGCTCGGAAAGTTAATTTTAATTTAATTTAATTTAATTATCACATTTATATACCGCTCACTCGGCCAAAGCCAACTCAGGGCGGTTCACAATAAAAATTAAAAACACAAGTTAAAACAGTTAAAACAGTTAAAACTACCCACCCCCTAAAAACAAGGGCTGCAGGATCCAAAGGCACCATGGGGAAGAGTTCTTCTACACCAACCACCCAATGGCGGTTACCCTTCCACCTGCACCCCACACTTGACCCGCCAGCCAGGTTTTAAGATCTTTTCTGAAAGGCAGCAATTCCGTCCGGAGACGTAGCTCTGTTGGCAGGAGGTTCCAGAGGGCCGGTGCAGACACGGAGAAGGCTCTCCTCCTTGTGCCAGAGAGGCGAGCCCCTCTGGCTGATGGAACGATTAGAGAGCCCCTCCGGTCCGCTCTGGTTGGACGGACAGACGTCCTCAGGGCGATGCGGTTAATTTTATGAATTGCAATTCCAAGACAGCACGGTCACTGAGAGATTGGGGAGCTGTCATCTGAAAAGGTAACTTTTCTAAGCTCTAACAAGTCTGTATCACCAAATACATCATACTGTGGGTTTGCCAACAATAGGGTTTCAACCACTACCAGTGGGATCGCATGCAGAAGTGTAAAATTAGCAATACTATGCCATTCCAGTTTTTCCTTTGCTCGAGGATACTGGGACAAACGACCTCACAGCCACATCGGATCTCATCAAGCCAAGGCAGGTGGAAATATTCAAGTGCAGTGCAAAATCTGTCACATAAATACCATTTGCATTAGTTGGCAGGGTAAGCAATCTCATGAGGCATCCAGGAACGAAGGCATGATACAGATGGCTTTGCTGAAAAACTGCTGACGGCAGGGAAATTTTTGCATAAGGACAAGTTTAGGGAGCTCTGGTGAGGAGTAGAGTATTGGTAGATAGTAAGATTACCTTGTGTTAAATTGGGAGTGTCCCACCCACTTAATTGGGTTGGGTTTTAATTAGGAAGAGCTTTTCTTTGACTATGGGCAAAAGTGAGATGCTAGCTAAGGCAGCAAGGAAGGCAAATAGAGACTGTAGGAACTGGAGTGTACCGTTAGGAGGAAAAAACCCCAAATACTAGCAACAGAAACAGAAAAGATCAATTGGTGACACTCCAGCCAAAATGAAGTAAGGGTGAAGGTAGAGGTTGTCTTTGTTCAAAAGCCAGTCAAATCTAACTCTAGGGTTCAGTACTCATCTCTGTTTACAGCCAAAGAGCCAGCGCCATCTGCGTCTGCAGACATTTCCGTGGACATGTGGCAGGCATGTCTCAACACCTGAGTGCACGGAAGGCTGATTACCTTCCCATTCCGTCGTGCAGTACTCGGGTTTCCAACTGCTGACCTGCCAACCTCCCAGTCATCAGGTTCAGCATCTTAACCACTTGAGCCACCACAGTCACCCAAAATCCAGTAGAAAGCCACAATTAGAGCAGGCCCATTGAATCAGTAGAGTTTTGGTGAGCCAGTTTCTCCATAAATTCTATGAGCCTACTCTAGTTGTGACTTACTATTGGATTTTGGACTCAAAGTGTCACAGAAACTATAACTATTGGTACAAGGAGGGGAGAAGTGGCAATTGGGCCACACTTCAAGCAGAATTAAATACTTGATAAGTGAGGTTTTTAGGTAAAGGTAAAGGTCACCCTTGATCGAAAGCTAGTCGTATCCGACTCTGGGGTTCAGTGCTCATCTCTGTTTATACCCGAAGAACCAGTACATTTGCAGACATTTCCATGGGCAAGTGGCAGGCTTGCCTAGACACCAAAGTGCACAGAATGCTGTTTACCTTCCCACCAAAGTGGTCCCTATTTATCTACTTGCGATTTCTTGCTTTTGAACTGCTAGGTTGGCAAGATCTGGGACAGAGATGACCATTCTGTCATGCAGTACTCAGGTTTTGAACTGCTGACCTCCCACCTCCCAGTCAGCATCTTAACCACTTGAGCCACTGCAGTCCCCAGTGAGGCTTTTAACTACTGGCTAATTCCTGATATTTAAGGATGTTGTCTATTGAGGTTAGTATATTACAGCAGCATCCCTGCTTTCTGTTTGTATGCCTATCTTGAGATTAACATGTGCATTGTTGATGTACACTATTTAAATGTGGTCTAAGAAATGTGATCCAATGAAATTATTACTCAATCCGGAACAGAAGACACTATCTCCTGGTAGACGGTACATTCCCCCAGCCTGATACCTTCCAAATTTGTTAGATAACAATTCTTGTCATTTCCAGGCCATGTTGGCTAAGGATGATAGATCTGTAGTACAAGACACATAGAGGATCGCAAGTTGAACAAAGCTTATAAAAGAATATAACCATATACAGGTAGACAGAACTCTGGCTTTCAAACTGTTCAGTCATGGTTGCCATCATTTAGATATTGAGTTGTACACTTCCTGCTTCAACTTGACTGTGCTTTTCAGGGTAAGGTCATCCCTAAAACTAGCCACCATGCTGAAATCCTCTGGAAAGATCCATTGGTAGTAGGTGCACTTTTACCACTTAAAATGTTATGTGATTTGAGGACCTGAAGCTGGACATTAACAAGTACTGAGAGAAGGAGCCTGCGTGCATATGGTACAGAAGCTGCCAGCAACTTCAAGATCCTCAGGTGAAAAAGACTTTCTGCAACTGAGCCAAATGCTCTCTTATATTCTCCTGAATATATAAGGCAAACTGGGGAACTGGCAAAAGAGAGGGAGAAGGCATCTGTGGAAGGTCACCCTGTATTTGTAAGGAGAAAGTATTTTCCATAGGGATAAATGGTTTAGGAAACAAGGCATGAGTAGCCTGTGGGTTGACTTAATATTATTTTGTGGCAGGTTTCGCTTAGCACTTACACTCTAATGCAGCAGCGTAGTATTCTAGTAAACACCATGACTCAGGGTTTCTGCCCACATGGCAGAATTAGATGTGCAGCTTTCAAAAACAGAATGTGTGTAATAAAAAGATTTTGGACCACACCTTTTACAGGGATTTTCTTTGATGCTATATGCGAAGTCACCTTCAGTGCCCTGATAAAGAGCATGGGTGAAGCAAACTCATTATGACATCAGCTGAATTACTGCTATTGTTGTAACAAGCTTGCTTCATGCATGCTTTTTATCAGAGCAATCGAAGGTGACTTTAGCATGAAGGCCCCCGAAAACATCAGCCTGGAGCAGCTACAAGAGTCTGAGACTCTTAACACAATCCACAAGAGCAGCTGCTCACCAGTGTTGATCTGAGCCTGACTTTGACATTGGCGATAAATGGCTGTGAACCTACCACTTAAAGTTGCCTGCAATGACTCTGGGTGATGCTCTGTTGAAGGCACTAATGATAACCACAATGATAGGTGGCCTACAGTATCCTCATATGCCTTATTGCATTCCTGCCCTTGCATGTTACCACTAAAGGTAAAGGTCACCCTAGCTCGAAAGCCAGTCGAATCAGACTCTAGGGGTCAGTGCTCATTTATGTTTCATAGCTGAAGAGCCAGCGCTGTCTGCTTCTGCAGACGTTTCCATTGTCACGTGGCAGGCATGTCTAGACATGGAATGCTGTTTACCTTCCCACCAAAGTGGTCCCTATTTATCTCAAACTGCTAGGTTGGCAGGAGCTGGGACAAAGACGGGAGCACATTCTGTCATGAAGTATTTGGGTATCGAACTGCTGACCTGCTGCCTTCCAGTCAGCGTCTTAGCCACTGCAATCCACTAGATGGCATTAAAGTGGGAAGACTCCCACCTGACGCCCATTCTTTCAGAGTTGATGTATGAATGTCAGCTTTGCTCCATCAGTGAAAGTATAGCTGCAAATTCTCCCTTGTCACATCCTGAGTAAAATGACAATTAGCACAAAATGATTGTAGTATTTTATAAGATTGTTAACATGAGAATAGAGCAAAAACATTTTTTTTTTGCTAAGATAAAAATTTGTGCCTGTAACTCTTTGAATGCAAATAATGCTTTAATACAAGTAACAAAATGCTGCAGTATTACAACAGATGCTGCTTTGTTTCATGGAGAAGGTTGTTATTAGTCTATTTCCTTGGGTTTCCATGTACACAACTGAAAGAACATGAGACCCTCTCCCAAAAGATTATCCACATCCATATGGCTAACCCGTAACCGTGCTATGAAAGAGTATTACTCTATTCCAACTCCCAAATATTTAAACATGATTCACTATTTTCTAAATCTAATGTTTCCTGATTAGAGCTTAGGGCTTCCCCATTCTGTCTCCATAACAACTTGGTGTGGAAAATTAAATCAAGTAATTGGATCATGACTCTCCTGTGAAATTAATGGCTAAAGAGGGAAACGGCAATGTCTGAAGTTTGTGAGGGACACTGGTTCCCACACACTTGGATCTCTAGAAGTTCTTGGACTATAGCTCCCAGAAATCCTTGTCAGCTCAGCCAATGGGAAGGGTTCTGAGAGTTTTAGTCCAAGAACATATGGGGATCCAAGGTTAGGAACCACTGTTCTAGAGTCTACCAAGTGCTACGCATTTCCCGCTCAATCTTCAGTATAAAATAAAGCATTGCTTAGTTTGAGTTCAAATTTGCTTTTGGAACTCTTACAGAAACATGATCTTGCATCAAAACAAGATACCTGCTCAAGGAAGTATAATCCAGAAAGTATCTGTTGACTGTAGTAGCAAATATTGTAGTTCTTCTTCTCCTATGTCTAGGCCAGACGTAAAACTGGCAAAATGATGGCACCTTTTGGTGAGTTCATTCTACTGTTCCTTTTGCCTGACCCAGTGTGAGAAAGGTTAGCTGGCAAAACAAGGTTGCCATTACCAGGGTAAGCCCGATTGTGGTTCAAAAATACCACAATCATCAAGATGGCTCTTTCTGTGTACCCCAATATAATGTAGGAGTGCTATAATAAAATTTTTGTGCAGTAAAACCCTGGATTGGGGAATTAATCCATTCCAGAAAGTTTTCCGTAAAGCAGTTTTTCCATAACCTGAAGCACAATTTCCCATAGGAATGCACTGAATTTTTTAAAAAGTTCCTGACCTTTCAAAAAAATGGGAAAAAAATCAAAAATTTTTTTTTAAAAAGCCAAAAAATGCCAGGCACGATTCTCTCTCGCACCTTGATCGATCTCCCCAGCTGGAGAACAGCTGGGGTGGAGAAGAGGGGGTGTTCTTAGAGATCAATCAAGGTGCAGAAGAGAGAGGGGACTCCTCTAAGAACACCCCCTCATCTCCTCCCCAGCCGCTCACCAGCTGGGGAGATTGATCAACCTTTTGAAAAAGGCAAAAAATATAGAGCACACAATGCAAAAGACAAAGCTAAGCTCCCTACCTTTTCTGATGCTTTGACCTGAGGGGGGTGATGAATAGGAGCAGTTTGTCTGGCCATTGCGGGAGCCCACATCCTGGACTCTCTTGCTAAAGAAGTCGCTCCCCTTGCCCGCCAGTGGCTTCCTCACAACCCCCCCCCCGCTCAAACTCCTCCCAAAGAGGGGAGTCTTCGCGTCATCCAGAGACTCTAAAATGGCATGAGGTCACCATTTTAAAACCCTCCCACACAATGTATTCTGGGAAACCCGTTCTGTAACACAAGTTTTTCTGTAAATCGGGATGTGATTTCCCCATAATTTCCTTATATATGTTGAGTTTTTCATTCCCCGAGGCATCCGTAACCTGGGATTTTACTGTATTGTCAAGTCAATTCAGACTTAATGCAGCCCTTTGCATGGGTTTTAGATATAGAATACACAGAAGTGGTTTACCATTCCTTTCTTCCAGGGGTGCCCTGGGATTGTGAAGCTTACTCAAGGTCACACAGGCTGGGTCATCTGGAATTCACAGTAGAGAACTAAATTCCCAACCTCTTGGTCCACAGCCAGATAAGAAAACCACAGCCAGTTTTATGGAGACCCATTCCAGTTTTCCCCCTAGGTAGAAACCAGACAGAAGTAGTTTACCATTCCCTTCTTCTGGAGGTACCCTGGGACTAGGGTTGCCAGATGGTATCCTAAAGGAGGACATGTCCTCCTTTTCTATAATTTGTCCTCACGTCCTCCCTTACCTACTGTATGTACATATGGAAGTGTTCGGGAAGTGATCAAGAGCAAGAAAAGCTCATTTAGAAGATGGAAGGCTTGTCCGAATGAGGACAGCAGGCAGAAACATAAATTCTGGCAGAACAAATGCAAGGCAACAATTAGGAAAGCAAAGCAAGACTTTGAGGAGCGTATAGCTAAAAATACTCAGAGAAATAACAAAGACTTCTTTAAGTACATTAGAAGTAAGAACCCAACTAGGAAGGCCATTGGACCATTAGATGACAATGGAAGGCAAGGGGTTATTAAAGAGGAAACAGAGATTGCAGAGAGACTCAATGAATTCTTTGCTTCAGTATTCACTGAAGAAGACAGAGGCCACATGCCCAAAACAGAGGCTATCTTCGTAGGGAGGGAAAGCGAAGAATTAAGCCAGATAGAAATAACCAGGGAGGAGGTCCTTGCATGTCTTGTTAAACTAAACACTAACAAATCACCAGGACCAGATGGCATCCATCCACGAGTTCTCAGGGAACTTAAAGATGAAATTGCTGATCTCCTAGCCAAAATATATAATCTTTCCCTCAAATCAGGCTTTGTGCCTGATGACTGGAAGGTAGCGAATGTAACACCAATTTTCAAAAAAGGATCCAGGGGTGATCCAGGAAATTACCGACCTGTCAGTTTGACATGTGTCCCAGGTAAAGTGATGGAAACCATCCTAAAAGATAGAATTAATAGGCACCTAGAAGAGAAGGCGCTGCTAAAGGAGAGCCAACATGGCTTTTGCAAGGGCAAATCATGCCTCACTAATCTGTTGGAATTTTTTGAGAGTGTCAACAAGCATGTGGATAAGGGGGATCCAGTTGACATTGTTTATCTGGACTTTCAGAAGGCTTTTGACAAGGTCCCACACCAAAGGCTCTTGAATAAACTTACCAGTCATGGAATAAAGGGACAGGTCTTGTCCTGGATCAGCAACTGGCTAAGGGACAGGAAACAGAGGGTAGCACTAAATGGACACTTCTCCAAGTGGAAGGAAGTAAAGAGTGGGGTTCCCCAAGGTTCAGTACTGGGACCCCTGCTTTTCAACCTCTTCATAAATGATCTAGAGGTAGGAGTAAAAAGCAAGGTAGCCAAATTTGCTGACGACACTAAATTATACAGGGTAGTGAAAACTGTGAGAGATTGTGAGGAGCTCCAGAGGGATCTCTCGACACTGGGGGAGTGGGCAAAACAGTGGCAAATGAGTTTCAACATTAGTAAGTGCAGAGTGATGCATGTTGGGGCAAAGAACCCCAATTACATTTATAAACTGATGGGGTCTGAACTCTCTGAGACAAACCAGGAAAGGGACCTTGGTGTCCTGGTGGACAACTCAATGAAGGTGTCAACCCAGTGTGCCTCAGCAGTGAAAAAAGCAAACTCAATGCTAGGGATCATTAGGAAGGGTATAGAAAATAAGTCAGCAAGTGTCATTTTGCCTCTTTATAAATCTATGGTGAGGCCCCATCTGGAATACTGTGTACAGTTCTGGTCGCCATACCTCCAGAAGGATATTATGGAGCTGGAAAAAGTGCAGAGGAGGGCAACCAGAATGATTAGGGGACTGGAACACCTTCCTTACCATCTGAGGCTGCAACGGTTGGGCCTCTTCACTCTTGAACGACGACGTGTAAGAGGTGACCTGATTGAAGTTTATAAAATCATGCACGGTGTGGACAAAGTAGATAAGGAAAAACTGTTTTCCCTATCGCATAATACTAGAACTAGGGGACACTCCATGAAACTTTTGGGTACTAGTTCTCAAACAAATAAGAGAAAGTACTTTTTCACCCAGAGGATTACTGGTCTATGGAACTCCCTGCCAGAAGAAGTGGTGACAGCTGTCATTCTTGACAGCTTTAAGAAAGGATTAGACAAGTTCATGGAGGAGAAGAGTATCAATGGCTATAATTATGGATACTTAAGGACAACCTCCGGGTTGGAGAGATAGGCAGGATATCTCTCAATATCATTTCCAGGGAATCCTAAGCAGGTGAAGGCATCTGCTTGGGAATACCCTGAAGGAAATGGTGAGCCACTGTGTGAGACAGAATGCTGGACTGGATGGGCTGTGGCCTGTTCCAGCAAGGCTGTTCTTATGTTCTTATGTTCTAAGGGAGGACGGGAGGACAAATTATAGAAAAGGAGGACATGCCCTCCTTTAGGATACCATCTGGCAACCCTACCTGGGACTGTACAGATTGCTCATGGCTACACAGTGGGGAATTAATAATAATAATAATAATAATAATAATAATAATAATAATAATAATAATAATAATAATAATAATAATAATAATAATAATAATAATAATAATAATAATAATAATAATAATAATAATAATAATAATAATAATAATAATAATAATAATAATAATAATAATAATAATAATAATTTTTTCCCCTCTAAATTTATATCGCGCACTTTCTCAGCCAAAGTTGACTCTAGGCGGCAATTACAACATGTCCACACCATACAATATAATAATACAATAATAAAGGAGCACAAAAATATATACTCATAAAATTAATCACAATATAAAGTAATAAATTAAAGCATAATTACAGATTACAAAAATTACACAATCACAATCAATACAAGATAAATACAAAATAGCACAGCATACAAAACAAGTCAAAGCTCTGCAAACTCAGCATCAGCAACAGCCTCAGGCCCTCAGCAAAAATAGTCCCCCATGGCCATTGGAAACTGGTACAGGTGCTTCCACTCTGCCAGCAGCTGCTGTCACTCTCCCCACAGTCAATGCCGGGCCAGGGAAAGGAGCCAGGGTGGCGTCATTGTCTGCGGGAGAGTTTTATGCCCATGACACCCCGCACAGCTGTCCCTCTCCCGACAAATCTGCTGAAGGAAAATAGCGGCCACGAAAGTCCTGGTCGTGACAGCACCTGTGATGCCTGGAATGCCAACTGGTGTTGGGCTGGCTCAGCATCCATCTTCATGGGGGCCTTCCCACCCCACCGGGAGAGCCGAAGGTGGTGGCAAAGGCTCAGCCACCTCGACAGCCTTTTAAATGTCCCAGGTTAAATTCTAAACTATCTAGTCAGCAGGCAGGAGTACTATAGTAGCAATGAAAAGAGATGGGAGCTTTATATGTCCCATTGGACACAAGTTGCACTTTCTTGTTCTTGGTGTTCTTGGACTACAGCCCACATCAGCACCTGACAGTCTGGCCAATGGTCAGGGATAATGGGAGCTGGAACACAGCAACACTGGGAAGATACGGATTGAGCTGCTTACTCTTTGTTCTCTCTACATTTGTAGTCTGGATATGTGCCAAGCAGTAGTGATCAAGCTTTAAGTAAATTGTGTGGTGGTGGAGGTGTAGTAAATGAAGCACAACCTTATCATCCAATACCGGATACAGCAGCAGTGAAGGTGTGTCTTGCCCCTTTTCTAGTCTAGCAGATTGTGGTTTATGGCATACCTCTTCTTTGCTTTCTTCCCTCCATTAAGCGTTTTAGATGTCAGGTGCCCCATTTTGTACTGTGTGGAAGAAAGCCTGTTGGAGGTTTAGCAATTTAAATAACATTTTTTAAAAAGCATAATAAAAATCATCAGTCACATTAAGGAACCATCTACAGAATACAGGATGCCAAGCAATCAGCATGAATTTAAGCAAGACACAAATGTTTTTTGGCTGGCAGAAGCTCTGGGGCTGATTTATCATTTAATGCAGAGTGCACTGCAGTGAATCTTGTCTGAAGGCCCCTACCTAATGAATTGACTCCCACACACTTTCCGCTAATTCACCAATTTTTGTTCCACTTCATAACGCCTGGGATTCATGTCCTCAAGTGAAGGTTCATTGTCAAGGAAACTTGCGATCTTAACCTCTTCCTTTCTGTTTCCTGAAGCGCTTTATTCCTGCCCTTCTCATGCTGGTGAATTTCTGCTGGTATTGTCTGTTGGCTCCAACGGACTGTGATGCATAGTCAGGTTTCAATTTGAGATGATTGCTTATTTTGAGTCTCCTTCATTCTTGTGACAACTCTGTGAATTTCATTCCCATTTCACAGACAGAGAACTAAAGCAAAGGGAGACATAATGATAATTTTATTTTGAACCTCATTCTTTTGATACAATGGAGAGATCCTTTTGTAATAATTTATACTAGCAAGGGTTGCCCGGCATTGCCGGGCCTTTCCCCCCGTGTGTTTTAATAAAAAATGAACCAATTTTATTTTTGCAATATTTTTAAATTGTGTTGGAAGGTTAAATTGTGTTAATGTTTTTTAAAAATTGCTTAGTCTGTAATTTTAATTTTTTAAATGTTTATTTATGTAAATTTTTTTTGGCTTGGCTGTTATTAACTGGGATCTGCTTTTTTGGGTTTTTTTGAGGATTAATAAAAGAAGAAAGTATGATATAATTTTTTCAAATTGTTTTATGTAAGTGAATAATGTTTTAGTTTTTTGAATTTTTTTAATTAGTTGTACCGTAGGTAATAATTTTAATAATGTAAAAGTAAATGTTTTTTACATTCAATGTTTTTAAAATGTGTTTAGATGTTTTGGGTTTTAATTTGAGTTAAAACTCAGCACAGGATTTTTAAAAGTTTCTATTGTATTTTATTGACATATGTTTGTGATTTGTGTTAAAGTGTGTTTTAGTGCAAATTTTTTTACTTGTTTTTATTGGTGTGACCTTTTGTGTAAAATTGTGAATTTGTGTTATATTTTTGATTTGTTTTTACTCTTGTGGCCTTTTATTTGGAGCTGTTGTGTGTTTTTGAATTGTTTTTACTATTGTGGCCAGCAGTGGTGCTGGTAGGGGTTATTGTATTTTGACTTTTTTTCTCTCCTGGCCTCTGGGTGGAGCTTCTTCTGGTAAGTAGTCTCTTTCTTTATTCATTTATTTTCCAGTCCTGGTGGAGGTAGCACATCTTTTGGTAAGTTTGCTTGTTTTCTTTCTTGTGTGTGTGTGTGTGTGTGTGTGTGTGGGCGGGGGGGGGGTTGGAATTTGTATTTTTTGTCTGTTTGTTTTGTTTTTGATTGTGTCTTTGTTTACTTCGCATTGTTTTTGGTGTTTTTGTTTTTGTGTATTTTTGGATGTGTTTGACTGTTTTTAATAATTTTTTAAAAAATTATTTATTTATTTGGTGGTGGGGAAGGGACGTGGTCATTGGGGGTTAGGAAGGGTGGGCTAGGTGGTGGGGAGAGGGGCATGGTCGTTGGGGGTTAGGAAGGGTGGGTTAGGTAGTGGGGAGGGGGCATGGTCATTGGGGGTTAGGAAGGGTGGGCTAGGTGGTGGGGAGAGGGGCATGGTCGTTGGGGGTTAGGAAGGGTGGGCTAGGTGGTGGGGAGGGGGACGTGGTCATTGGGGGTTAGGAAGAGTGGGTTAGGTGGTGGGGAGGGGGGCATGGTCATTGGGGGTTAGGAAGGGTGGGCTAGGGGGGGCCTGGTTGTTGGGGGTTAGGAAGGGTGGGCTAGGTGGTAGGGAGGGGGGCTTTATTGTGTTATAGTGCTTTGTTTGTGTGGAGTCGTGAAAGTAGATCGGGGTTTCCCCTTTAATATCAGTGGGTGGGGGGTTGCGACCCCCCTCTCCGCTGGCACCCCTGGGGTTGGGAGGTTTGTGGGGACAAAAGGGGTATATTGCCCCAACCCTTCTGGACCCAGAGGAACAGGCAGAGTGGATCGATCCCCCCCTCCTTAAAACAACTCTGTCTTTTCTTCTCTTTAAAAATGGAGTTGTTTTAAGGAGGGGTGGGGGTGGGATTCGATCCACTCTGCCTGGTCTCTTGGTTCCAGAAGTGTTGGGGCAATATACCCCTTTTCTCCCCACAAACCTCCCAACCCTAGGGTAGCCAGCGGAGAGGGGGATTGCAACCCCCCACCCACTGATGTTAAAGGGGAAACTCCAGTCGGGACCTTCAGGCGCTGTTGGTGAGGGAAAGAAAGCCAGCTGGTGTTTGCTTGGCTGTGAGGCGGTGAGTTGTTTTTCGTTGGGGGTTAGGAAGGGTGGGCTAGGTGGTGGGGAGGGGGGCCATGGTTGTTGGGGGTTAGGAAGGGTGGGCTAGGTGGTGGGGAGGGGGCATGGTCATTGGGGGTTAGGAAGGGTGGGCTAGGTGGTGGGGAGGGGGGCTTTAGTGTGTTATGGTGCCTTGATTGTGTGAAGTCGTGAAAGTAGATCGGGTTTCCCCTTAATATCGGGTAAGCTTTTATGTAAATAGAAAGTTAGTAAATAGGGACCACTTTGATGGGAAGGTAAACAGCGCTCCGGTGTCTAGTCATGCTTGCCACATGACCACAGAAATGTCTGCAGAAGCAGACAGCACTGGTTCTTCGGCTTTGAAACAGAGATGAGCACTAAACCCTAGAGTTGGATATGACTGGCTTTCAAGCAAGGGTGACCTTTACTTCTGTCCTGGTTTTGTGGGAGGGAATTATGGCATCCCTTTGCATGGATCTTATATTTTCCAAAGAAAACCTTGCTAAGAGGTTTTGCTGGGAAAGAAGAGACTTACCAAATACTGTAGAATGTTTTCATAGCTTTTCAGAAGGCAAGAAAAGAAGTCAGAAAAGCGTGTTGCATTCAGAGCCCACTCAAGTATGATGGCATCACTATGAATCAACACTACTCCAAGAAGAGTCCAGTTGTTTGTATTTCTGTTTATTAAAATTTATTTGTCGAAGACATGGCAGCACAGTCGCTCGACAGCTTGTTTGCACAGCAGCTCTTGCCTAGAGGCAAAGACATTACAATCCATGCCACAATGCAAAGAAGCATGCAAGGTACTGACTGAGGCTCCTGATGTTCTGTATTCAAACGCTTGCGATAAACCATGGCTGGCTGGGATTCAAGCCTGGTTTGAACTCATAGGTCCACCCTTGGGAAGTATTTGGTGCAGGAGCAACTCTTTCCTTCACATTCCAGAGCTTTGAAAATTTTATTTTTGAAGCTACACCTCTCAGAAGTGACACAAGGATAAAACTATACTGATGGAAAAGCATGCCTTCATTCTTTATAATGTGGGCCATGTAGCATAGGTTGGAGGGCTTCATAGTAGCCGACCTCTAGTCAGGGGTTCCCAAACTTTTTGCGCCTTGGGCCAGACCATGTCCCTTGAACAGCTGAGTGGCCTGGTCACGTGGTTCCTGCTGCCATAAACGCTGCCATAAAATGCATCCGTGGCTATCATAAATGCATTTACAACAACTGCAGGTGCATTTACAGCAGCATTTACAGCATGTGTTGCCATGTTTATGCATACACGGGTGTGTTTTATGGCTGTTGTAAATGCATCCACTTCTGGGAGCAGTGATGGTGGTGGCAGGCCACATAAAATGGTGCCGTGGGTTGGGTCCGGCCCACGGGCCGTAGTTTGGCCACCACTGCTCTAGATTTTAGCACTATAATTCTCTGCAGGGAAATCATGGAAAAGGTGAGGAAAAACAGTATTTCAGTATAGTTGAGCTTTTCTCTTCCTAATGAAGCTGTTCCTCCAGAGTTTTATCCTATCTGGCAGCTCTTGTGGGAAACCATGTGAAAACACACCAAGGATCCTGGGAGTAACAAACGGTCAATAAGAGTTCTTTTCTCTTATATCTAAAGTATGGCTTGGCTTTTCTTTTCTGACCTTGTCCTCTGGCTTGACCACCACCACCACCACCACCACCGCCACCACCACCACCACCACCATTATTATTATTATTATTACAGGTTACCTTAGAGACCGCATCGCCCTAAGGACGTCTGTCCGTCCAACCAGAGCGGACTGGAGGGGCTCTGTAATAGTGCCATCGGCTAGGGGGCTCGCCTCTCTGGCACAAGGAGGAGAGCCTTCTCTGTGTCCGCACCTGCCCTTTGGAACCTCCTGCCTGTGGAACTGCGTCTCCAGACGGAGTTATTGCCCTTTAGAAAAGAACTAAAAACCTGGCTGGCGGGCCAAGTTTGGGGTGCAGGTGGAGGGGTGGCTTCCGTTGGGTGGTTAATATAGGGGAGGATGCCTGACCCACGGTTTCTTCAGTTCCTGCACCCCTCTCTTTTTGGGGTGGGTTCTTATTGCTGGTTTTTATCTGTTTTATTTGTTTTTATCTGTTTTTACCCACTGTTGTGACCCGCCCGGAGTCGGCTTTGGCTGAGTGGGGGGTATAAAAATTTAACAATAAATAAATAAATAAATAAATAAATGAATGAATGAATGAATGAATGAATGAATGAATAATAATAATAATAATAATAATAATAATAATAATAATAATAATAATAATAATAATAATAATAATAATAATAATAATAATAATAATAATTATTATTATTATTATTATTATTATTATTATTATTATTATTATTATTATTATTTAGCTAGATTCAAGCTAATTAAAGGAAGATCATTTTTGTATGTAACACCCAACAAACTTTTGAACCTTGACACTGCTTTTTGCCACTTTCAGTCTCCGCAAGGCTGCACCTTCAGAAACATAGCCATTGGTTTGACAGCTTCCTCACCTCTACTTGATGTCCCTTTCAACTGAGGTTGGAAACTCCCACAGCTGATGTTGGTTCCCCTCTCTACTTGGCACTAGGTGTGACTATTTGGCTTACCCACCTTTAAGGCCACTGCTGGCTGTTGCCTGGGCCAATACAAATCAATTTTTTTCCATGTCATTTAAATGTCATTTTGGCCTGATGGTGAGACCAGAAGAACTTTTGGGGTTGAGGAGAGGAGAGACAAGACCCTGCTGGCCTTGTCTGGCAATATCCTGTGTAACCCCTGCTCCAAAAGAGATGCACATGCTTGTCCCCTCATTGTTGTACCCAATTTGCAATTTCATGTTCACCCCCAAATCTGTGCTGCTGGTGGTGTTCCTTAGACCTTAAAGAATATTTAACCACCTGTTAAATTATTTATCCCACTAAGGATTCATGTGCAAAGGGCAACTTGCAGACCTCCTGGAGAATTAACTAAAGCTATAAATCAAACAGACATTTGAGAAATTTCTCTGCCGCTCACAGTGGCAATGGCTGAGCCGGAAATGTGTGTAGTCAATGTGTGTGCAGGAATGAGTGAGCAGCCATAAGTATAAGTGTGCTAGAAGAATAAATCACATGGAGTCAGAAAGCAGGGGGAGGTGACCCCACCCTCCCTAAATCTTGCCCTCTTAATGAAAGAAATTGCAGATGGGGGAATGGAATCAGATATGGCACTTGAAGAAGAAGAAGAAGAAGAAGAAGAAGAAGAAGAAGAAGAAGAAGAAGAAGAAGAAGAAGAAGAAGAAGAAGAAGAAGAAGAAGAAGAAGAAGAAGAAGAAGAAGAAGAAGAAGAAGAAGAAGAAGAAGAAGAAGAAGAAGAAGAAGAAGAAGAAGAAGAAGAAGAAGAAGAAGAAGAAGAAGAAGAAGAAGAAGAAGAAGAAGAAGAAGAAGAAGAAGAAGAAGAAGAAGAAGAAGAAGAAGAAGAAGAAGAAGAAGAAGAAGAAGAAGAAGAAGAAGAAGAAGAAGAAGAAGAAGAAGAAGAAGAAGAAGAAGAAGAAGAAGGGAGGACAAAGATGTAATTTAATAAAGCAGGTAAGTATTGTCTCATGTTTAAAAGATAACCAGCAGCACATTTATATCTTTTATCCCCCCCCCTTTTTCTTTTTGGAAGGGCATATGTAATTTGAATAGCTGTCCTACTAGCAGAGGTTCAACAGTTTAAGCGGTTGCTGGCACAGAGATGAAAAACGCTTGACCTGTAGAATATCTACTCTATGCAGCATTTAAAAGCACAAGCTTGCTTTCAGAGAAAAAGTGGCAAACTGATGCAACTTCTACAACAACCCCTTGGAGTCTCTACAACAAGCCCTTGGAGTTGGAATTTGATAGGCTTTTAAAACGTTTGAATAGTACACACTCATTTGACATTATTATCTTTTAAGATTTAAATGCATGCCTACATCTGCTATTTCATTACTTTGTTATTCCAAAAAGTTTATAAATTATAGCTAGTGATTTACAAAGGAATCTGTCTTCCTTCTTTCAACACTCCCATAATCAGACAATTCAGTAATAGCACAAATGCTTTTTGGAACAATTTGAAACAATGCAATTTCTGCAATGTTTTTGGTCAACATTCTTACTCCAGTAAGCCTATGCAAAACCTTTTCCCTTGAATCTATTATAATATTTGTCGGCCTTGTGTTGAGTGGGCGGGATATAAATTGAATAAATAAATAAATAAATAAATAAATAAATAAATAAATATCAGAATTGAGGAATAACCCTGCTGGTTTAGTTCTAAGGTCTCTCTTAGGTCAGCATTCTGTTTCCACAGCAATTAACTAATTGCTTTTGGAAAGCCCCATGTAGGATATGAGAGTAACACGACCCTTTCCCTTTTGTTCTTCACCAACAGCTGTTAAGATGCATACTGCCTCTGATAATACAGTACCTCTAACAGCTATAAGAAATGGCAATTAATCAATACTTTAAGGTAATTCGATTACTGTATTATATTCAAAATCTTTCCTCAAAATCACTAAAAACTACTTTAATTATGAAACCATTATATACGAAAACATACCATCATCACATTTTTCAACAGGATATTTTTGAAGAAAGGGCAGAGTAGGTAGCTAACAGAGATCAGAGAGATAGCAAAATGACAGGATCGTAAAGGCATAGGGAAAGAATCATTGTGAAATGAAGAACTTGGATAACTTGGAGTCATTATTCAGCGAGGAGTCCACACATTGGCAGACATCTACATGATAACATTCTGCACATGCCAATGGACTTGAGAAATCAAATCCATTTGCATGCAGTTTTATAGCCATTTGGATATCATGTCACCTGCTGGCTAGGCCAACCGTGATGTGTGCCTTCTGTTTTTACCCTGCCCAAGGGATCCAATGGAGAACACTTTGATGAGTTTTATTACTGGCCTAACACCATTGACAAGAGATGGGCAACACTGCCTAGTTAGACCGCTCAAGCCCCCGCTCCCTGGCAAGGCTCTGTGGGATCTCTACAATTCTGTCATTCATGTCTCTGGTGTATGTGCCCCCCCATCCCGAAGGTATAGTTTAGTTTTATTTGTGTTGTAAGTAGGGAAACTTTGATTAGCACTAAAATACCACTCCAAAATGGGGGTCCCTGGGTCAGCATAGAGGTGTTTGTATTTCTGTGTTTGCACCAAAACAAAAAGAGTGAGGAGATGGAAGAGGAGACCCATGAGAGAAACAGTTAAGTGTATATACATGGGTCTTTCCTGCCATTTGATACAAAGCAGTGAGTGGAGTGGCAGCATTGAATCTCAAGAGCCTTCTTGTTGGACAAGTACTGGGGAGACTTTTGTAGGGGTTGGGATGAAAAAATAATCTACAAGTGTGCTCTCAGTGAGTCTTCCAGAAGCCCCAGTATCAATTCGAAGCTAGAAACATTTCTCTCAAGTCATACATTATACAAATAAATCTACTCATGGTTTATTGTCAGAGTCTGGAACATAGGTGGTCAGTTAGAAGCAGAGGTGCTAGGACAAAGGGCAACCAAGGTAAAAGTCAAAGGCAAGCCTTGTCCAAGTCCAAGGACAAAACCAGGAGCAAACAGCAGAACAAGGGTAGGCCAGTATAAGAGATATAGACCAGGTATGCCAGGAATCAAACAACCAAGGAAGTAACCAAAGCAGAGTACACTTCTGCTTATGCGCGAAAGCGGCCATTTCGTGTCCTGGTATGGCGCAGGAAACAAAATGGTCACTTTCACACATGCACAGAAGAGTCCGTGCAAACCAGGGAATAATATGGTCACTTTCGCGCATGGGCAGAAGCGGCCATTTTTCCCCTGATTAGGCACGGATGCTTCTGTGCATACGTGAAAGTGGCCATTTTGTTTTCTGCACCAAACCAGAACACAATATGGTCACTTATACGCATGCACAGAAGCATCCACATCATGCAACTCTCTGTGACAAACCAGGAAAGGGACCTTGGTGTCCTGGTGGACAGTACAATGAAGTTGTCAACTCAGTGTGCCTCAGCAGTGAAAAAAGCAAACTCAATGCTAGGGATCATTAGGAAGGGTATAGAAAATAAGGCAGCAAGTGTCATTTTGCCTATTTATAAATCTATGGTGAGGCCCCATCTGGAATACTGTGTACAGTTCTGTTCGCCATACCTCCAGAAGGATATTATGGAGCTGGAAAAATTGCAGAGGAGGGCAAGCAGAATGATTAGGGGACTGGAACACCTTCCTTACCATCGGAGGCTGCAACGGTTGGGCCTCTTGACTCTTGAATGATGGCGTCTAAGAGGTGACCTGAATGAAGTTTGTTTATGTTTATTTGTTTATTTGATTTATACCCCACCCTACTCGGCAACAGGCCAACTCAGGGTGGCTTACAACACATCAGTACAAGTACAAAAGGCAATACAGTAGTTCAAAAAATAAGTATTTAGTACAATATAAACAGTACATATCAAAATGTATCAGCAATATATCTGCAAAACAATGTTACCTCAGAACATAATATCAAAAGACATCAGCAAAAAAGTCAGCAAAATAGTATATCGACAAACAGTAAATACAAATATAATATACAATAATACATGAAAACACAATAAAGCAAAATTACAATAAGATATAGTCCCCAAAACAATCTTCTAGCCCCTCGAGCTGGTGGGGCTCCAGGGGGGGGGAGGCGCCAGTCACCCTGCCTCCCATCTCTGAGCCGATGACATGGGCTCAGGGAGAGGCAACGGGTCCCGGGCAGCAGCAGTGACGGTGTCGGTGTCTCTTCCTCTTCTAGCCCCTTGAGCAGGTGGGGCTCCAGAGGGGCAGGGGAGGTGCCAGTCACACCTGCCTCCCATCCCTGAGTCAATGACATGATTTATAAAATCATGTACGGTGTGGACAAAGTAGATAAGGACAAACTTTTCCCTGTTGCACAACACTATAACCAGGGGGCACTCCATGAAACTTTTGGGTACTAGTTCTCAAACAAATAAGAGAAAGTACTTTTTCACCCAGAGGATCACTGGTCTATGGAACTCCCTGCCAGAAGAAATGGTGACAGCTGTCAGTCTTGACAGCTTCAAGAAAGGATTAGGCAAGTTCATGGAGGACAAGAGTATCAATGGCTATAATTATGGATACCTAAGAACAACCTCCAGGTTGGAGAGATAGGCAGGATATCTCTCAATGCCATTTGCAGGGAATCCTAAGCAGGTGAAGGCATCTGCTTGGGAATAATAACCTGAAGCAAATGGTGAGCCACTATGTGAGACAGAATGCTGGACTGGATGGGCTGTGGACTGTTCCAGCAAGGCTGTTCTTTTGTTCTTATGCATGCGCAAACATGCTATGTTCCGGGGGCATCATCTGGCCCGCTTAGCTGTTCCAGGGGTGTGGTCAGGCCCCCAGCCCAAAAAGTTTGGGCACCCCTGTTCTAGGGGGAGAGGCTGGTTCTTATATCACTCTTCTTGCAGAGCTCTCAAGTGGAGCTCATCAGGGTCTCAGCAGCTGCAGAAGGCTTTGATTCTAATCAGAGCTGCATTCCTAGCAGCTGGAGTCCTGAAGCTGCATCAGAACCTGACATTTATCTAGATTTTAGACCCATTTTAAATTTCAGATGGTTTTATATGTCTCCTGGGCCTATGTGCATTTTCTACCTGGTTTGGAGCTATGAAGAAAAATTTGGGAAATAAGATTAAGAAAGGAATCTTTTTCTTCTTCTCCCATATCCAAATCTGAATATTGGCAATCATCATGGCAATCAGCCATCAAGTCTGTCCTGAGAATATAATGCAGTGGCCTTTCATCTGCCTTCTGTATCGTAGCATGACCCCTGTACCATTGATCCAGTTCCGCAAGTCACTTTCCGGTCCTGAGTCCTTTTGGCATGCAAAGTCCTCCTCAGCCCCAGGCCAGGATTGATGAAGCTGCTGCCCTCCCTCAAGATGGATTCAAGTGGGATTTAATCAGTGGTGGGCTCCAATTTTTTTTACTACCACACTGTATGGTGGGCATGGCCAGGGGAAAGCCCTGCGTTGCACCTGAATTAGGACTATTTTATTTCAAAACTTGGATGGATGGGGACAGACCATACCCATCAAGCGCGGCTCCAGAAAATACGGGAACTGTGCAGAACCCTTCTGTGCAGAACCTTCTGCACCTGTGCAGAAGGGTTCTGCGCATATGCGCATGCGCAGTAACTACTTTCCCTGCTGGTCAAATTACGGGATGGTGGTGGGAAAGTGGAGGAGGCAGCGCAGAAATACGGGAAATCCCGGCCAATCTGGGATACTTGACAGGTATGGGTCAGCCAGAATTTCTGCTACCAATTCTGGCAAACTGGTGCGAACCTGTTGATGCCCACCACTGGATTTAATCCACTTGGGGACCATCACCTTTCCCTGTGGACTCCAGCACCCAAATCTGTTAGTCCTCAGGGTGGTCAGGTTAGTTAACCACTGCCTGACACTCGGCGTTGACTCACTGGCAGTATGGTCTACTCTATTACCGTAGAAGGATAACCTGGCTTGTTCTTTATACTAGTTTATTTTATTATTTATTCTATGATTGCATTTTTCTATGTGTTTTAGTTTTATATGTTAAGTGTCCAGAGTGGCTTTGGCCAGAGCGGCATAACTGTACTAGATAGATAAGTAAGTATGTATTGAATGAAGATTTAGTCACATGGTAGAGTCTACAGTCCTTAATTACTTACTACCAATTTAAGTTCTATTGATTTTTGACAAGTATGACTAAAAGTGCATCCAACCTTATGTTCTGATCTCATCATTAGCAGGTAAAAAATAAAATCCATCTGAATTCCCAAAAACACTTTTGTTCCTGACTGAAAATCCCTGTAAGGAAATTATCAAACAAATAATCACATATTTACAGATGAAATCTTAAATCCAATTGATAATTACAACTATTGACTCAACTTCTGAATGTGTCGACATTTTGGTAAATCAAAAATGTTTTCAATAGCTAGTTTTCATTTAAGCTTCACGGGAAAGAATTAAACATTCAAAGTAAGAAATCCTAAGTCTGAAGGCAGAGGAGATGCTGTGGAGCAACACATTCCAGTTGCCATGTGATAAAGTTCTTACATTGTACTTTTCTTTGAGCTGTCTTGGCCATGCCGGTGCGATCAAAATCGCTCGAGCTTGATGATGGAGAATCTGGATTAGAACCTTTTGAATGAGGGGAAATGAGGGGAATGTGTAAAGATAGTCCAAGTCCCACCATTTCATGAAGGCATCCCCTTCGGAGGCTAGCCTGATCCCTGCTCTGGAACAATATCTTGGACACTTGAGGTTCATTTCCAAAGCAAAGGTATTGAGATCTGGAACACCCCACTGATTACAAATGGATTGGAACACTTGGTTGTCCATTCCCCACTTGTGGGTCATAGAGTTCAACCTGCTCAATCCATCCACCAAGACATTCAACTTGCCCTGAAAGTGGACCCCGATGGGGAAGATGTGCCTCTCCAGGCACCATTCCCACAGTTGTACTGTCATGTAGAGGAGAGTTATCAGTTTCGTGCATCCCTGCTTGTTGATGTAGGCTATCGCAGTGGTATTATCTGATGTGATTTGTAAAGCTTTGCCTGATAGCACCGTTTCAAAGGACTTCAGAGCCTTCCAAATGGTGAAGAGTTCCAGGTAGTTTATATGAGATCTGCTTCCTCCTGTGTCCACAGATTGTTCACAGTGAGAGACCAGCAAGCAGCTCCCCATCCGAGATTGCTTGCGTCAGTCAAAATCTGTACTGTTGGTTGAGGGGTGTAGAAGTGCTTTCCCGTTGCCATGTTCAGAGGTGACGTCCACCACACTAGCTGGTCCACCAGTTCTGGAGTTGGAATCAGCCGTTTGGAAGGGCTCTCCATCAGCGGATTGAAGCCATGAAGGAACCAAGACTGTAGCAACCACATTTCCAGTTTGGTATGAGGAACCACAACCATGGTCGACACCATAAATCCTAGTTGTTTCTGAGACATCTTTGCCCACATACATGTTTTGCGCCGGAAAAGCTCGATCACCTTGGTGATGTCCTGTAGGCACTTTGGAGGGGCATAGGCTTTCATGTTGAACGAGTCGAGTATTGTTTCAATGTACTCGACACATTGAGACGGATCCAATTTCGACTTGTTGAAGTTGATCCATAGACCGAGACTCCCCATGAATCGTACCATGTAAGCAATGTCCTGAATGACCTTTGCTCTTGTAGGAGAAGTGATCAGCCAGTTGTCGATGTAAGGGTAGAAACCATCAGTCCATTTTGACGGAAGTACGGTTTCTATGGCTCCTTTTAACAGTAGCGTTGCCACTTCCTCCTGCAGATGAAAGGATGGAAGTGTGCGACAGAACTTGCCAACTTGAGGAACCTGGTCAAATTCGATAGTGTAACCAGCGGATAAGATTTTCAAGACCCACCAGTCATTTGTGATGCCTATCCATGCTTGAAGAAAATTCCGGAGGTGGATGTACGGAAGATGGAGGGAAATAGTCTCAGTGGGAGATAAGTCAAACACATTGCTTTGACTTCCTCTCGGAACGCTTACCATGTTGTTGGTATGGCTGGTACTGCTGACGGCCGTGTGGATGGCATGGATGGTAAAAGGATGGTTGGCTCCTCCAGCTTGATGGAGCATAGCCAAGCATGATGACACAGCAGGATGGAAGTAGATGTCCTTAGCTGCTGCATCATTCATGTAATGGGACGTCCACATCTGTTGCTCCAAAAGGTAGTCCCCTTCATCATAGAGGGAGTTAAACTCTGCATGTAAGTCTGCAGGTAACTTGACTGTGAAGGACTTTGCTCACTCCCAGAGATGGGAGTTGTAAAGGCCCATCACCGTCGCGTAGTTTGCCATCTGGAGAAACAATGACATGGTGGCATACAACTTGCGCCCCAAAGTGTCCCGGGCAGCAGCAGTGTCGAGTTCCTTGCCTTCGGGTGAAGATGGCAGTGGAAAACCGCTGGTGGCCGTTTTGCTTTGTGAGGCCCTTACGACCATGGAGTTCAGCAGGGGATGGGCCTGCAGAAACTCCACGTCATCCCCCAGGAATCTGTAGAGGCCGTCTCCGTGTGTCGGAGTCCTGTGATGGAGGAAGAGTGACAGTACTCATGGGACCAAGTTGCTAAGCCTGAGAAGCGGTGGCTAAAAGTTGGTCACCTATCTTCTTGACTACTGTCTCAAGGAGCGGTTGCAAAAAGTCCAGCTGAACTGCCTTAGACGGAGCCGGCAGAGGCGAAACAGCAGACGGAGCTCATCCACCGGAGCTCATCCAGTGGTGAAACGGACACTGAAACAGTAGCCAGGACACATCTAGCTGGTGGCGAGACAGACACCCAATGAAGCAAATACCTCCCTCAAGGCAGTGGCGGAGGTGGTGAAGGAGAATGATGTAGCGGACGAGATGGAGGCAGAGAAGAAGTCTAGCTAGTCGTACATTGTGTTTTGGATGGTGGCTCTGACGAAGAATTTCCTTCGTAGTTCGAAGACCCTGGTGAGATTCGTTGTGAAAAAAACACTGATGAAGGAAAGAAAGACAATGACAGACGTGGAGAACAAGCTGGTCTCAGAGTAGAAGGCAGAGAATGGTGGTTCGCCTTCTTAGACTTCTTTCTCTCTCCCATCTTTTCCTTTTTCTTATTCCTCACCTCTGCCATCTTTGAGCTTTCTTCCTCCATGGTGGCCATCTTGGGTGCTGGAGTTTTGGCAGGAAGCTAGAAGCGCTAATCCCGGTGATGTAATGCTTCACAGGAAAAGCTTTGTTCCTCAGAAATGGAACCTGCTGTGATTAATTACACCATGGCACTATCTTCTTGGTTTTTTTTTTGCTTAATTAAACTTTCAAATTCATTACAGTTTTTTCTCCAACCTTGGTGGCAAATAAAGAAGACTTAATTGGCTGTGATCTTAATACACCAAAATTGCTAGAGTTCCATGAATAGAAATGATCATTGGGTTGACTTTTAGATCACTATGATTTAATGCTCAGAAGGCTGTTTTAGTCTTTTTCCTTTGGTGAGAAAACATGAGACTCCCAAAAATGTTATCCAGAGTCCTATGGCTAACCCATAACCATACTATGAAAGGGTATTATTCTACCCCAACTCCCAAATATTTAAACATGATTCACTATTTTCTAAATCTTATATTTCCTGCTTAGAGCTTATGGCTTCCCCATTCTGTCTCCATAACAACTTGGTGTGGGAAGTTACCTGCAAAATAATTCTTAGCTCATGATTCTCCTGTGAAATTAATGGCTGAAGAGAGATTTGAATAACTCTTCTGTCTTCAACACTTTTTCTAGTTGTTATTCTCTGAGTGCTGGAAAGAAGCACTTATAAAGCAATAATGTTCTGTAGAACAAGACAATTTTGCATTATTTCAGAAATACACGATTTCCTTAATGCATATTTCATGGACATCCTTAAGGCTTGTGGGAACTGCTACTGCTTATTATTATTATTATTTTTTTCTAGAACAATAAGATGTATCAGCCAAAGCCTGACACAAAGCCCTATTAAGGTGTCACTCTCAATGGCAGGAGGTCACATGCGGAAAGGATAGGGTTACCATAGGATGCTTCTTCTTCTTCCATGTCTAGGCCAGACGCGAAACTGCCAAAATGAAGGCACCTTTTGGTGAATTCATTCTGCAGTTCCCTTCACCTGACCTAGTGTCAGAAAGATTAGCTGGCAACACAAGGCTGCCATTATGAGGGTATGCCCAATTGTGGTTCAAGAATACCAAAATCTTCAAAGAGGCTATTTCTGTGTACCCCACCTTAGGATGCTGAAAAATTCAGGATATCACCACCCTGCATGAGGAAGAAACTATACCCTCAACACTGCTGTTTTTTTTAACAAAAAAAATGTATTACTATTACCTCTATAAACGAAAAATGAATAATTTACTGTTGCCTCTTAGGTTATGAAGTATTCATCAAGTTCAGGCTTCCTGGGGTAATTAACTACAGCATCAGCCGCCTGTAATCTGACCAAGAAGCAATTCATCTTCAGCACTTCATTAGCAGGGGTCTATGTCACTTTGATAAATTAAGGGCAAACACAGGAACCCAAACACAACTCCCCATCGCAACCTTGACAACTCAGCCCCAACAGGGAGAGAATACATGTACGTGAAACTCTTCGACCCTCTCAGAAGCTGAAATCCCCCATCTGTGCAAGTATTATCATGGGTGAGAGGAAGAATAATTTGATTGGGAGCACTGCTGTTATAATGGCTTAGTGATTTCCTCTCTTTTAATTGAGATTCTGAAATCACCAATGCTTAAAACTGGAGGGGGGGGGCAAGGAGGACATTTTGACAAAACTGTGGTATTAGTATGTCAGATGTGCATATCATTTGTTCAATCTGTTCCTTGAGATGGAGGATGGATGGATTTGTCAGCTTCACTTTCTTTTCCCCATTCATTATTTCTTTTCCACTTACATTTTATCCCCCACACCCTCCCCATTCTGTTTATGATGAGAATTGTGAATATTGTTAAGTACTGTACTTATAAAAAGGAAATTAAAGGAAGGGGGGATGAGAGAAAACTATAGTTTTGAAAATGTGCAGAATGGCTAGCTGGCCAGATGTTGTTGTTGTTGTTCAGCCGCACAGTCAATTCCGATCCTTTGCGACCCCATGGACCATTTCCCTCGAGGCACCTCTGTCCTCCACCATCCTCCTCAGCCCGTCCAGCTCTGTGCCCATTGTGTCCACAATACCATCTAGCCATCTCATCTTTGGATGCCCACTTCTTCTCTTGCCCTCCACCTTTCCCAGCATCAAGGCCTTCTCAAGTGAGTCCTCCCTTCCCATTTGATGTCCAAAGTACTTTAGCTTCATCTTAACTATTTGTCACTCAAATGAACAGTCAGGATTGATTTCTTCTAATGTTAACCTATTTGTTCTCTTTGCTGTCCAGGGGACTCTCAGGACTCTCCTCCAACACCACATTTCAAAAGCATCTATTCTTCTGCGCTCAGCTTTCCTAATGGTTCAGTTCTCACACCCATACATTACCACCGGGAATACCATTGCTTTGACTATGCGAATTTTTGTTTTCAAGGTGATGTCTCTGCTTTTCACTATATTCTCCAGGTTTCTCATAGCTTGTCTTCCCATAATCAGTCATCTTTTTATTTCATGGCCACAGTCACCATCTGCAGTGATCTTAGATCCTAGGAAAGTAAAATCTGTCACTGCTTCTACTTCTTCCCTATCTATTTTCCAGGGACTGATCAGACCTGTTGCCATTGTCATGGTTTCCACATGCGACCTTGTCTTGATTTTAAGGTGACATTTTATTCATGTAATGTTAATACACATATTGTAAGTTTTCTTAGGTTTAGAAAGCCAGCTCTCATATTAGAGCACATTGGAATGCCAGGCTGTTAGTCTGACATAACAATGATTTATAGTTAGAATAGTTGCCTTCCCAAAGGGAGGAGGGAAAAGTGAGTGTCCAGGACTGGACACATTCCAAGAAACACACCTGCAGTACCCATCTCTATGAAAAGAGGCCAATTTGGGCACTCAATAGGCACTTCTGGGACAAGGGTGAAACCCTTGTCTCTCAACACCTTGAACTTGATTGCAGCGGGAGCTCTTGTCCGAGGGCTGCCCAAAATGACTTTTTGGGGCTAAAGCTAAGCCATGAGGGGCAGCACCGCCCCAAACTCAAGCAGCTGAACCTGCTAGGGAGCTAGCAAGATTTTATTTCATTTATTTGTTTTATTAGCTTGTGTTATGTAGTGTAGATTATTTTAAGATCTGTATCCAGTATTGTGTTTCCTTCAATAAATCTTCAAAAGCCAGTCTTGTGTTGCCTGCCTTTGTAAAGTAGGAGAAGGAAACCCAGCAGAGCAGAAGTGATTCCAATTGTCCTCATCGCTTCAACAGACGGAAGGAGGTGAGAGGGATTGCTCTGTCTGTAACGGGAGGGGAGGAGTAGCAGCACTAAGAAGCCTAGCTTCTGCCAAGTGATCAATATTACCTGCCTATGCAGAAGGCTACTCTGTCCCTGACCCCAGCGAATCGGGCTAGGGAGAGGAGTGCTCATTAAGGCAGCAGGTCATTGGACCGAAGGTCCGCCCTGCCAGGTGTTCCCAAAAAGAAAAATTCTGGGTGCCCAACGTAGCCTTTGTGAGGCATGTTCCTCCCCCTACGTCCCTGATAGCCATTATCTTGGTTTTCTTGATATTAAGTCTCAAGCCAGCTTTTGCACTCTCCTCCTTCAATCCAATCAAGAGGTTCTTTAGGTCTTCCTCACTTTCTGCCATTAGGGTGGTATCGTCTGCATATCTCATATTGTTGATGTTTCTCCCAGCAATTTTGATCCCATATTGTGATTCCTCCATCCCTGTGTTGCGCATTATGTGTTCTGTGTATAGATTGAATAAGCAGGGTGATAAAATGCAGCCTTGTCTTACCCCTTTTCCTATTCCAAACCACTCGGTCATTCCGTGTTCTGTCCTAACTGTTGCTTCTTGGTTCGTGTACAGATTTCTCATGAGGCATATGAGGTGTTCTGCTATTCCCATCTCTTTAATTACTTGCCACATTTTGCTGTGGTCCACACAGTCAAAAGCCTTGGTGTAGTCAATAAAACAAAAGTGTACTTGTTTCTGGTATTCCTTTGTTTTTTTCCATGAGCCAACATATGTTGGCAATGTGGTCTCTAATCCTCCTGCCTCTTTTGAAATAGGCCTGCACCTCTGGTTCTCTCTCCACAGGAAGATGAAAGCACCAAGGACTGCCTTGTTTACCAACATACTCATGGAGGTTTTTTAGCCGCAGAGCAAAGGAAAAAACTTTACAATGGACGGACAGCTCCATTTTCTCAGGACCTTATATGAGATCACATCCCCCTCCATACCTCAAGAGTGGCCTATAAAGAGGTCAGAAATGACTTCACAGTATAGCCACTGTCCTTAGTTTGCATCCATTGACCCTCCCCCACTTTCCCACAGCTCTTTTTGGGAGATATAGGCCTGTCCTTTCAGGACTGAATTGTTGAAAGAAACCAAAGCACCTTCTGAATTCTAGTCTAATTTGTAGCTGTTGCCATTTGTACTATTGCTTCTTGTCCCTGCAGTTCTATTTCTACTTATCACCTGTATAGCTTTTTTATTTGCAATATGTCGTGTAACCGTTATTATATTTGGCCTGATAACAGCAGCCCCGTGAGCCAAATTACTATTTTTCCAATTTTACAGAGGATTTGCTGAGCATAAAGAAAGCAAAGAGATACAAAAGAAGGACAAAGGAGAAGTAAAAAAGAAAGTGTTGTACTTTAAGAACAGATTCATCTCCCAGTAAGTTCTATTTCAGGAGTTCTCAACCTTTTAAAGCTGGGGGCTGGGTCATGCTCGCTCAGACACCTTTTGGAGGCCAGATGGCCATTTTGCCTTTCCTCCACCATGTGGCACTTCCTGGAGGTGGTGGTGGGCCACATGAAATGGTGCCATGGGCCACATCTGGCCCACAGTCCACAGGTTGAGAATCCCTGCTCTAGTTGTTATGTACTGAGAATAACGTAGTCAGGCCCTGCAGTGGTACTGTTGTTAATCTCTTGTCGTGATCAAAGGTATCTTCTTGATTTATTTATGTATTGTATCAGCAAAGCTTTACCTTATACAGCTTCTCCCTATCGGGCTCGCTGACCCAGCCCCAGCTGGTCCCAACACCGATAACTCGGGACCAGGCCTTGAGATGCCGTTCACTCTCCCTGCTCTCCCTGATCAGCTTGGGCAGGTCACCTCATTCCCGGAGTAACGGACCGGTTTGCCGACCCAAAGAGAGAAAGCAAAGCGGGGTTTTGGTCGTGTGCAAAAAAGTGCCTTTACTATGTTAACCACGGCAGGGAAAACCAGTAAGGAAAATGGGGATATAAAGGGAAGTGGTGGTGCCTTAAAAAGTGTTGCAGATAGAAAAACTCTGCAAAGCCCTCTGGGACTGGTAGTGGCTTCTTCCATTAGATCCAATACACCCTTATCACGGCTTTCTTATGGGAATTTAGCCTTCAATGTAGCGGCTAGGTGAGGGGGAGGAAAGCTCTGTCCTGGGAAGCTGAGACTCCAGAAAATCTCTCTCCTCTTCCGCTCTCTTTGATTATCGGCTTCAGCTGCACTAGCCGGAAAAACAAAGGGTCCATGTTTTAAAGTAACAAAGCCTTATCTGAAAAATTCCCCTTCTGCTCCTTCTTGGTTTGAAGAAGGCAGAATAATTGCTCTTGACAAAGAAATCTTTAAAAAGGTTTATTGGAATAAAAAGAGAGAATATTCCAACATATAAAAATCCTCACTAATCTACACTAAGCAAAATACATATTTCTAAGAAAATAAGAAAGCAATTTTGAAAGCAATGCTTATCGAAAAAGAGTGTGGCTAGCGAGCCTTCCATACGGGATTAAGGGTCGGATCTGGTCTGTAAAATGAACAGCAGCATTTTGAGATGATCTGAGATAACTGCTCAGTTCTCCACTTAATCTGGCTTGATCGCTACAATATTTATACTATTTTTTGGTGGTAAAGCGTGTGCAGGTGTTTTGAGTGACAGACACCCTCTTTTGAAGTCCAGTCTGGGACAGGACATTTAATCAGCGTTCCCATCTGAAAGACGTGCATCTCACGTCTACCAACAGGTGGCTGGTCTGAGAACCATGCTTCTCCCAGGTGCTTATTCTGAGACCAGATACTTTCTCAGCTTCGCTGTCTGTGAATAGAGGTCAGCTCGACCTGCCGATTTTAATTGGACAGAAGTTGGCTTCTGCGTACAGCAGCCTTCCAAAATAGATCCGTTTAAGCTAAGCAAAGTTAAACAATTTAACCGAATAAAAACAGAATAATAATATAGGCACACTAGGCTTTGAGTAAACAATTTAAAGAATTAAAATTTATTCTTCCCTGGCTATGAAATCACAACACTCACCTCCTTACGATACAGGTAGTTTCCCCGGCCACTTAATCAAAATTAGTGTCTTGATGTTTCTTTTAGGGAAGCATGGAGAAGAAAGGACAACTTTCTTTCTTCCACTGTTTTCTTGCAAGCATTAACTGTGAAGTCAGCATTTCCTAAGATTCTGAGTGTATTTAAATTAATTAATTAATTTTAATTAATTTAATAGATTTATATACCACCCTATCCAAAGGACTCTGGGCGGTGTACACAAGTTAAGACCAATATACAGGTAAAACAATTTAAAAAATCTTAAAAAACATAATATTACCCCCCCCCCCCGTGCCATCTATTATCTAAAAATAAATATAAAATCTACAAAAACCTTAAAAAAAATTAATTACAGGAGGGGGAAGCCTCAGACGAGCCAAAAGGGGGTGCTTGTTGACAATCCTGGCCCCCAGACCCATTTTGCCAACCACATCTTCAATTATATCCTAAATGGTAGCAACTGGGCCTGGAGGCGTAGTTCTACTAGATCTATTTGCCCAACATGTAAACTGTATGTCAGTAGCATGGGTTAACACAGCCTGAAACCTGCTGCTTGATTCAAAGAGAATCATAGTGTCAGCTGCTGTGATATTTCAGGTCTCTGTCCAGAATAATGGTGTGATGTGAGCCTGACATAGGTGGAGAAATGATAGAGGAATGGGAAGGAACGCCTGGGCTGAGCACATGGTTACCATATTTGTTCTATGCTGAGCTGGCCTTTTTGTGTTTTACTTTCCACAGGGAATCAACCAGTGGTGGGCATCAGCAGGTTCGCACCAATTCACCAGAACCAGTAGCAGAAATTCTGGCTGGCCCTGCCCATCCATGTTTTGAAATAAAGTAATCCTAATTTGGGTGCAATGCAGGGTTTACCCCCTGGCCACGCCCACCATACCACTCCCACAGAGTAGGTAGTAATTTTTTTTGAATCCCACCACTAGGCAGGCATGACTAGAATGCCCACCCAGTTACATGGCCACACCCACAGAGTAGCCCACACTCACAGAGTAGGCCATGCCCATAGAGTAGGCCACACCCACAGTGTGGTAGTAATCTTTTTTTTACCCCACCACTGGAATCAACAGCTGGTGTGCACCTCTCCAGACAGCATGTGAAAGCTTGCTTGTGTTGAGTATCTCTTATTTTAAAAATAAAATCCTTGCATATGAATGCTACGGAGAATTAATAGTATGCATGGTTGCTTCTTAACATTATATCATTTCAATATCAGTGGGGCAATAATGTTATGAGCTTGGAAGTAACTTCTCACAAATGGTGACGTCCCCTGTTACCTAGTTTTGGAGGTAATATGGGTATAACATTGTTGCTTTTAACAAAGTAATGATGGGAGCATAGCAATTTAAAAAATGGGGAAATCCTATTATGTTTTGCATGTTCACAAGAGGAATCATTGATATTTTTGTGGCTCACTGTGATTGACAAAATGGCTAGTACATTCCAAATGCATACTGGAATACAATCAGACACAGGACCAGGCACATAACATTCACAAGATTGGCCTCCTCATTAAATTAGCAGCTGTAACTTCTGTAACTTAACTTACAGATGCATTTTATACTGAGTTAGACCATTAGTCCTACTAGCCTAGTATTAGTGACTGTTGCCAGCAGCAATTCTCCAGGGTTTCAGGCAGGACTTTTCCCTAATCCTACCTTTAGCTCCCTAGTGTTCCTTGGTGGTCTTCCTTCCAACTACTAAACAGACTCAGCCCTGTTTAGCTTCCAATATCAGAAGAAGTCAGTTATGTTCAGAGTGGTATGGTCCTTTAAATATTAAACATAAGTGGCTCATGATTGGATTGGGGCATACTACCCTGAAATGATAAGGTTAAGCTCCTCTGCTTGTCCATGAGCCACTATTTTCTATTTAACACAATGCACTAAATCCATACAGGCCTGAATTCAGAAAATTTGGGTAGTGCATGTGGTAGAAGTAAGGATCACATATAATGAAGTCTATGAGTGGTGATGTTACATCCCAGGCACATAAGCACATAGCTGTCAAGTATCCCGTATTGGCTCGGGAAACCCCTTATTTTACCCTCTTTCCCGCCGTCATCCCATATTAATTAGACTGCAATGCCCTATTACTGCCATTGGAGGGCAGCACAGGATAAGCATAGCTGTCAAGTATCCCGTATTTGCCGGGAAATTTCCCTTATTTCCAAATCCAAAACTTGACAGGTATGCATAAGCAGGCTTGGTTTAGGGGCAGATGGAGATGATCCTAACCTGAAAAACATACAGGTGAAACTCGAAAAATTAGAATATTGTGCAAATGTTCATTCATTTCACTTAAAAGGTGAAACAAATATATGAGACAGACTCACTACATGCAAAGCAAAAGATGTCATGCCTTAATTCATTATAATTGTGAGGATCATGGTGTACAGCGTACATGAGATATGTAATGATTATGTGGTACATGAGATTGGGGGGGTTGGGGTTTTCATAAGATGTAAGCCATAAGCATCAATATTATAACAAAGTAAGGCTTGAACTATCTCGCTTTGCATGTAATGAGTCTATCTCATATATTTGTTTCACCTTTTAAGTTGCATTACTGAACTGAATGAACATTTGCACAATTTTCTAATTTTCCAAGTTTCACCTGTAGAAAGTTGTGTAATTCATGTCTAGGAAAGTGATATGTCAATGCTACTCCGTTGCACACAGAAGAGTCAGTGTGATGTTAGATGCTAAAACTTAGGAGATCTAGGTCCAAGCCCCCTCTGAGCCATGTACTATACTGGTTGTCTTCAGGCAACTTAACCAACCTCATATAGTTGTTGGAATAATGAAATGATGAGGATAACCCAGTATGACACCTTGAACTTACTAAAGCAAAGGTAGGATATAATATGTGCACTTATTTCACTTAGCTACTAACTTGGCTTAATCAGTAGTCTTGAATTCCAAAGAACCTACCGTAGTTTCTAAGACTAAACTAGAGACTGGTTGAGAAAGAAGGACCTCTGACCTTTCCTAAGAGTTGAATAATCATGAGTCTCAAAGTGTTCTCTCTGGCAACATGTTGGAACAGAAGAGTATTGCTAGCCTGATTGTAGTCTTCTATGTACTGATGCCATCATCATCACCAAACAATAGCCAGATATAGTAAATTAAACATTTTGGGTAAACCACAAAGGAATGGTTCCTTCAACTATTTAATAACTGTTGGATGAGCAAACAAATCCCAGAAATATGGCAGAAGATGAAAGTAACCTCTATATTGAAACCAGGCAAAGAGCCCTCAGATCTCTAAAGCCATAGGCTAATCTCCTTATAACATTTATACAAAGTGTCAGAATGAATGATGTTAAATTGTTTACCACCCCTAAAACTGTACCTCTTCTAATTCAAGAACAAGCAGTCTTTAGGCCTGGCAAGAACTATATGACTTAAATCTAACCCAACACCCACAACCAAATGACCAGTACCCATACTGGTTGAAAAAATAAAATTATTTTCCAAGTTCTAGTGCCATGATGGTGAACTTTGGCATTCCAGGTTCTTAGACTTCAATAATCAGAAGCCCAAGTCAGTACTCCTGCTGATCAGGACTTCTGGGAATTGAAGTTCAAGAACACCTGGAGTGCCAAGGTTCACCGTCACTGCTCTAGTGTAATGAATTGAATTTACATTTTGGATGATATCTTGGTCCAAACAATTAAAAATGTTTTAATTGCCTGTTCAGGAACTGTAGGAGATGTCATTACAATTAGCATTTTGCATTTATGAGACCTGTTTTAGTTTAGAGAGAGAAAGGCCAAAGGGCATGGGCAAAAGTGAAAAGGATGCATAGTTAGAAGAGGTGCAAACATAGTCCTGTGATTCTTGGGGCAGCTGGGTCAGATTTTGAATGTGGTTAGTATGTAGTCAAACAGGACATTGGTACCTACTGACAAGTTTCTTCTGCCTTGTCTCAGCATTGCTACTTTTGCTTTAGGAAAATCTTTTTTTCATCAACAAAGGCTGGCAGGCAGAATGTAGACTAAGGATGAAATCATACTCTGCAAAATGCCGAAAAAGAGGTGACACAGCAAAGTCAAGACAGAAATGTGGGAATTCATTGGTCTGATAGATATAAAATTTCCCCTATTCTCCATCTGTTGTGTCAGCATCTCTGACATTAATAATTTACAGTAATAAACAGTGAAATAGCAGCAAGTCACTGTGTGGAACACACTGCAAATGTGGGTATGAAATGAATGATCGTTCTAGCTGAGATGCTGGCTTATTGCTAATAGCTTTGTGGAAGTCAAATAATTATAGTTCACTATTCCCACCAAGCTCTGTCTTCAAGGGAATATTTAACCCCATCAGATCCTACCTGGCAGATAACAACTGGGTTGCTTGGCTTTATATTCTTCACTTATTGGTAGTCATTGAAAAGCCTGAAAGAAGGTCCATTTAAGGATGATTTCAGCCTATCCATTGCCCATTGCCAACATAGTTGCTATCGAGGTGAAGTATAACTTGAGCTGTCTTTGCCCACTACATTTGAAGTAACTCATTTAACTGCTCCTCATTTTTATAATATAATATATTCTTCTCCATCTATTCTTTATGTGAGACCTTTTGGGCCGCATTGCTGGGTCAACTCTGTTTGGTTTCTGAAGGGAAGAACTGAGGTGGTAGGAGTAATTCTGAATCAAATTTTCAGACCTCTTGGTCTTCTCACTCTATTGCTACAGAGACGAGTTCGTTTGTTGACAACTGCCATGAGGTAGATCACTTGTGTTCGGGGTTGGAGGCTGTAGGGTCGCTTTGTCTGGTTTTCTTGCTAGACCATAATGCAAAAGGTACGAGTGTTGGTCCCTGCTTTGTTGTGCTAACGGTTTCACTTTTTTCATCATTCCTTCACAGTACTTTTTATATTGCGTCGATTGGGCGGAGTTCGATCGCATCTACTAGCTAGGCAAATGTTTTGGGTGGTCGGTTAGGTACTGTTTGGGTGAGTATTTGGGCTTTTGATGAGCTCAAAAAGGTTGGTCTCGTTTCAACGTTTTTCAATTGTAGGGTGAATGCTTTGGATTAAGCTACTTTTTGTCTTCCAAGCACACCTTCCTGTGCGCTTACCTTGTTACGACTTTCCTACTCTTGTTTTTGGTAAAATAATATGTTTGTAGTGTTTTAGTAAAGTAGGGTGACGGGTGGTGTGCGCACGTTCCAGAGCAGTTTTTAAATGCCAATACCAAACCCAACCCTCACCCTCAACCTAGGCCTTCCTCTACTTATAGCTATCTCAAGCATAATAGTATACTCCACCCTGTGATCGGTTGAAGGATTCCCTGAGGGCCTACAATGTTAGGTCCTTTTCGTAATTGTATATAACTTAAGGTTTTTCGTTCAAGTAGGGTGAGGAAGGCTATGGCGCTCTACTTATATTAACAATCCTTGAAATAGCCATAGCCTTAATCCAAGCCTATGTGTTTACCCTTCTTTTAAGCCTACACAACTTTTTGAGGGTAGCAGGGGAAGTCTGAGCAAAATTGCTCACAGCAGAATCTTCCTCTGAGGGTGACTGCATGTATGAAGCACAAGAAAAGTTCATACTAACCCTGCAATTTCTGCTAACTACAGATCCTTGGAGAAAAGATGAAGATCTGGTTTAAGGTAAAGGTCTAACAGATGACTGTTCCTTGACTAGCAAGCAGGTTCTCCTGAGTTGCTGAGCCATTCTGAGTTAAACCATGCATTCAAGGTATGATATATAGAGTCTTGTTGTATGTTAGTTGATGTGGCTAATCCAGTGCTTTATATTCAAATGGGAGTTGGTTCCTAAGAAAGTAGAGCAAAGCAGAGCAGACTAAAATCCTTCTTACCTCCCAGAGAGCTCCCTATTGTTGGTCTGATATGAGACGACAAAGTGGACCAGGCAAAAGAAAGAAATCTTCAATGACTTTGTTTATTCGGCTTCTGGACACTGTATTATTCATTCGCTTCATTACTTTGATACCTTATTTCTTCCTGTCAATTTTTTATCTATTTGTTACTATGATATGCTTTTTATACAGTGAGCTATACAGTACCCTCACTTATCCTTCAAACAGTTCCATGATTAGGGTTGCCATAATTCTTTCCCAACAAACTGGGACAGCCACGTGACATCATTGCATTCTTCAAACTGTGCATGCATCAGATGGGGCTGTCGAGGAGATCTACTGGAGCGCCTTCGTCCTCCTCTGCCACCATGCTCCCCTCCTTTTTCTCATTCTCCTTTCAGAGACCTTCAATGTATCCCATTGCCAAGCTGCCTGTTAGCTGGGGGATAGGTTCAGCGAAGGGCCACCCCCTGCTGCCACTGGGGACCTCCACTTACCGATGATCAGGCCACATTGATCAACCCAATCTCCTTCTTCTTCAGCCACCAAGCTGCTGTGGCTGCTGCTACAGATGCTGGCTGGTGCTTAAGTAGAGGTGCCACTCTACAGCAGCAAGAAAAAGGTGAGATTTTTTTCAAACTAAGAGCATTCCCCTTGGTTTGAAACCTTGCAAATCCAGGCCTTTTCAATGATTTTTATGGAACCGGTCGGGACAATCAAAATCCGGGAAATTCCTGGTTTTCCGGGACATATGGCAACCCTATCCGTGATGTAGAACAGTCTTTCAGAGAATGTGTTGGTCTAGGATCACCTAGTTGGTTTTACATAGTGGGGACTTGATCTGGAATCTCCCAAATCTGAGCAGCTCTCCCAAATGCCAGTTCAGTCCTTTTACCACTACATCACATGCCTTACATTTACCATATAACTTCTTCTATTAGCACCTTTGTGTGCTTCTGACACAATGAAAAAATCTATTAGCATGCGATATATTGATATGATTACCAGTAAAACACACATATATACACACACACACACCTCTTAGGGGATGGCCAGCAGTGTTGTGCATCTCTTTAGGACCATTAATGCAGCAACACTGACCACTCAGCTTAATGTTGGCAGCTTTACTAGTAGTGGTAAATTGTTTGTGTTGTTTATTTGGAAAGCTCATGACAGGCATATCATCTGCTTGGCTCAAGATCAGCAGTTGTTGACCTGTACAAAATCATGACTACAGAAGATCCACACAATTTTAATATCGACAATGAGAAAATTGAGATAGTGGAAGATTTAGTATGCTTTGAGTTCAGTCAACAATCCAGATGGGGAGTAAAACAATAATGTCTTTTCTATTATTTTTTGTTTTCTTTTGTTTTGCTGATTGTATTATATTTTGGTTGTGAATAGGAAAATAGGTGATTAATTACTGCAGGACTCTAAATTTACTAATGTTAGCTAGGTAGTATTTTATTAATGTTTATCATTTACTGTATTTTGTTTGGATTGTTCTGTTTATATATTGCTGTTTTGTGGGCTGTTCTTTTATCATTGTAAGTCACCCAGAGTGGTGCTTGCACCAATTGGGGTGGAGTATAAAATAAACAAACAAACAAACAAACAAATAAATAAATAAATAATGCTGGAAAAAGTGGAAGTTGGTGGAAAAGAAGAAGATAAAATATAAGATGGATTGACTCCCTAAATGAACCACAGCCTTGATGTTACAAGAGCTGAATAGGGCTGTTGAGGAAAGGACGTTTTGGAGATCTCTCATTCATAGGCTTACCATTCATCAGAGTTGTCTTGATGGAACACACTAACACGCCTATTAAAGTTATGAACAAGCATTGGCCATTCACCAAGCATAACAGCTTCTGGATTCCAAAATATTTTCTCCTACGATGAAGTGATCTTTGTGATCTTTCCATTTAACTTTCTGTTCTATAATGTAGCTCTCATGTTAATAATCATATAATCATGTGGAACTATAATAAAACAATTAAACTGTAGAGGAGGGATTATTCTGTCACTGGAGATTTATAACAGAGCAAATTAGGTTTCTACTATTTGCTTAAAACAAGAATATTTCTGTAGATTAAAAAAGATAGTGGAAGGAGATACTAGAAGTCAAATGAACTTGGAAATGCCACTTAAAATGAGAATAAGGACTGATGAGTCAAGTCTCGTTGTAAATAATGGGAACAAAATGAATAAAAACTGCTATCTTCACTGCTGGACTTTATAAGATCTGAGCAGATAAAATGTGCAGCCAAAGAAATTATTTCAAGTCAGTCCTGCTTTTTGCCAGTAAGCAGTGTTATCTGTATACCTTAAGTTACTGTAGTTTCTTCCATCAATATTCACCCCCCTTCCTCTGAATCTAGTTGAGCTTTAAAATGATATATTCTGTGTACAGATAGGAGAGACAAGGAGATAAAATATACACTTGTCTGACACGATCACCTACAGCAGGAGAGCCCAAACTACAGATGCGGCCCCTGATGCCAATTCATCCAGCCCACACAGCCCTTGTCGCTCCTGGAAGCGGAAGTAAAACATGCTTCCAGGAGCAATGAGGGCTTCATGGGATGGATAAACTGCCATCAGGGGTCACATCTGGCCTCCGGGCCATAGTGGCCAACTCCTTGAACATACCTGTCAAGTTTCGGGAAATTTCTGTCAAACCCCCATATTTTACACTTTTCCCCGCCATCATCCCGTATTAGTTAGACTGCAATTAGACTGGAGTTAGACTGGAGGCCAGTACAGGATAAGCATAGCTGTCCAGTTTCCTGTTTTGGCTGGGAAATTTCCCTTATTTGACAGAAATTTCCCAAAACTTGACAGGTATGTCCCTGAACCACGTGATCAGCCCACGACCTGAACAGTTTGGGCATCCCTGACCTACAGGAAACTATTTTGTGTGTCCATATTCTGCCCTAACAGTACTATCCTGACCTCAATAGAGGTTGACCAGGCCAATAAATTATTGAAGCACACCCATTTTCCCCCCAGAATTGATCCATAGCTTTACAGGTTTTGCTGTAAGCTATTAGGCATAGAATGATCTTTCTTTTTTTGTTATCAACAAAAAAACATATAGACAGAAATACTATACTAATAATAATAAAAATAACACGACATCAATAACTATGTGCACCCACCATCAATGGGGCACTCCCTTCTCATTGGAAAAAGGCTTTGCATGCTCCTTTATAGTTTTATTCCAGATAGCAGTGCTTGGTCCAATAAATCCACTTGGACTGTAATATCCAAAAATCTTCATTAATATAGAGAAGAATCTGTAATATTTGTGGTGGTTTCTGGGGGCTACACTCATCTAAGCCCCTGAGCATAAAATAGTTGGGTAATGTATTGATCAATACTTTTAAAGAAAAAAACTATTGGCCTGAAAGAAGCAGGCTCAAATTGTAGCAGCTTAGCTGTCTGCATTTGCCAATTCAACATTACAGCCTCAGCAATAAAAAAGAATGTTGTGGCACCTTATAGATTAACTGCTGTATTTAAATGTGAGATTTTATGAATGAAGTGAACTTGGCCCATTAAAGCTCACATTTAAATACAGGAGTTAGTCTTTAAGGTGCCACGACATTTTTTTCTTTCTTTCTCTTTCTTTCTTTTCTTTTCTTGCTGTTCTGGTTTGCTTACTCTCAGATATGCCTGCACAGGCTAACATGGCTACCACTTTAAATATTTCAGCAATAAAAGAGACTGTTATTTTCTTCTTCATGCTCATTCTTCACTTGCATCATTTTCTGTTTCATTCGAATAGGCAAATTTGCAAGCACTAGTACAATGGCCACTTCAACTAAGCCTTCAGAAATAGCTAATTCTCCTTTTCTGTTGTCAGAGTCTAGGACAGTGATGGCTAACTTTGGCACTCCAGGAGTTCTTGGACCAATTCCCAGAAGCCCAAGTCAACACTCCTGCTGATCAGGGCTTCTGGGAATTGAAGTTCAAGAACAGCTGGAGTGCCAAGGTTTGCCATCACTGGTGTAGGATGAAGGTGGCTGACTAGCAGTACAGGTACCAAGACCAAGGGCAACCAAGCTAATGGTCAAATACAAACTTTAAGTCACATCAAAATCCAACTCCAAGTTCAAAGCCAAGAGTAGATGGGAGACAAGTCTAGTCCAGTAGAAGAGATGCTGTCCAAGCAAGCCAGGAGTCAAACAACCAAGGAAGCAACTGAAGCAGGGTAACTTTAGAAACAGAGTAGGAGCTTCACCCCAACTCCATGGGCATTTGTTGCTGAGGGAGCTTCTAGGAAGATGGACCAGTTCTTATGTAGCAGGGGTGACCAAACTACAGCCCATGAGCCAGATCCAGGCCATGGGCCAGAGTTTGGGCACCTCTGCTATATAGCTCTTCATTCAGGCTCCCAGGTGGAGTTCATGAGGGCCGTAGCAGCTGTAGCAAGCTGTGGATCTCATCCTGTAATTACCAGAGCTTCTTTCCTAGCCAAAGGAACCCTGAAGTGGCCTCAGATCCTGACAGCTGTGTACAGAGATTTTCAGATGGTCCATGCAATCAACACAGTATCATTTTGGATCGGTGTCCTTTTGATCCCTCCGAGCAGGTGAGGCTCGGAGGGCAGAGAAAGCGGCGGCAGCAGTGGCAGCGGCAGCTCCCACCTGTCCCCTGGAGCTGTTGGCATGGGCTCCGGGGTGAGGCAAGGAGCGCTCAAGGGCGTCGGCATCTGTTTGAGCCATCCCAGTGGGCAAGGCTCTGAGGGCGGAGACAGTGGCAGTGCCCCCCCTGCCTCCCCTCCCCAGAGCCGATAGCTACACAGGGCGTCGGCATCCATTTGAGCCATCCCAGCGGGCGAGGCTCGGAGGGCGGAGACAGCGGCAGTGGCTCCCCCCTGCCTCCCCTCCCCGGAGCCGATGGCTACACAGAGCCCCACTCTGGGTTTCAGTGATCTCTAGGGAGCTGTGGAATGGGAGAATGATTAAAAGCAGGAAAATTGCAATCACCATTCCCAGCAGCAGAAAGGGGACAGACAACAGAATTTTTCCATCTTCTTCTTCCCATTCCATGGGTCTTAAAGGCTGCCCCATAATAAAGGGGATTTCAATCATTAGCTCAGGGATTCTCAATCTGCAGCCCGTGGCACCATTTCATGTGCCCCCCCCACTGCGTCCACCTCACCAGGAAGTGCCATGTGGTCGAGGAAGGGCAAAATAAAAGCTGTCTGAGGGAGCATGACCCGGCCCCCAGCTTTAAAAGGTTGAGAACATCTGCATTAGCTTATCTCTAGCTCTATTTGTGAATACTGTATCATATATGGCTAGCGACCATAGAGGGCCAACATTACCCCTTTTCACACCAACATGAAGTTTTCTCACTGGCCTGGAATGTTATGAATAAAATGTTCTTGTCCTTGATGGAAAAAAAATTGACACATAACCATTGACAGACAACCACAGTGAGATTTTTCACTTGCATACAAAGTGAAGCAATCAGTACTTTTTTCTTCATTGACAGCAATCACAAAGAAATTGCTTTTGCGAAGAAAAAAAACTGGCATTTTTCAATTTAAAAACCTTGTATTTTGCAGAAATGCAAGGTATTCTATGAAGATACAAGGGTTTATGCACAAAAGACAGGTTTCTGTGTGCAAATTACAGTTTTTTTGGGGGGGGGGGGGTTGCACACCTATGAGTTATTAATTTAAATGTGCCAAAATCTAAAAGCTATACAAAATCTTGCTTAGTGGTGTAAAAACTCATTAATTTTTTTGGTTTTGCTTTCCCCTATGAGAATTATTAAATATGTGTGTCCCCAGTCTAGATGAGTGTTCAGTCCCCATCTACTGCATATGGATTGGACATCTTTCTGAGTCAGAATAGCTAGATAAATAAGACACTAAAGAGGAATTGTAGGTGATGAAATTAGAAACCAGTGGGAGAGATTGGATCCTGAGTGATTGAAACATAAGCTCTTATGAAATAATATTAAGTCCTTGTCCATTTGTGAAGTATAAGGCTTGTCACCTTTCATTTTACAATGCTCTGTCATTCCACAGACACCCTCCAGCTATTACATTCTTGACAAATCAGAAAGGCCCTTCCTATGTTTGTTATAAATGGCATGATGATCAGTTGCAATGCCTAATTAATAGGCTGTGCAGGCCACACTATGCAGATGCTGGTATTTGTTTTAGTGCTTTGCTACAGCACAGAAAATCCAAAGCATGTAATTTTCATTATATGATATCAACATTTAATTCCAGCATTGGATGTGTCAACTCCAATTATATTCAAGAAGTCTTGACAGCTCCAGGGATAAATCAATATAAATAATGTGTTCATAAACTATGAATCATGTTCTTAATAGTGTTATGCCTATAATTTTAATAGATAAATGAGAGATTCTTTATTTGCTTGTGATTGGTATATTCTTGGTGCAGTAAATAACATGTCTCTGGAGTTCAATGTGCCCTACAGTGGATTGTTGGACTGAGAGGAGGTAAGATATGGAATAATTGCCGCAAATAAAGGGATCTGACTTTTGATATATTCCTTGCAATATTATGGAAGAATAAACCAATTTGGGCACTGCTGTAATCATAGAAGGATTGAGATGGATGAAGCCTGAGAGACCATTGAGTCCAGCCCCTGGGCAATGCAGGAATCCAGATCAAAGCAGATCTGATAGATGATTGCCTGATTTTCTCTTGAATACCTCCAGTAAAGGAACGCTCCCAAAGTAATTGGTTCCATTGATTTACTGCTCTAACAATTAAGATGTTTTTTTTAAATATTCAGCCTATTTCTGGTTTTCTGTAACTTGAGCCAGTTATTACATGTTCTGCACTCTGGGATAACTGAGAACAAATCCTGCCCTTTCCCTTTATAACTGTCAAGTATTTGAAAAGTGCTATAATATCCTCCTTAGTCTCCTTTTCTCAAAGCTGAACATGCCCAGTTCTTTCAGTCTTTCCTTATAGGGGTTGGTTTCCAGTCACCTGATTGTCCTTGTTGCCCACCTCTGAACTTGTTTCATTTGTTAAATCCTTCTTAAAGTGTTTTGTCCAAAATTGGAACAGGGCTCTAGATGAGGCCTTACTAGTACCAAATAGTAGAGGACTAGTACCTCACATGTTTGGGAGACTATACTTCTGTTAACATAACCTAAAATAGCATTGGCCTCTTTTGCAGCCACAGTGAGCTGCTGACTCATATTCATCTTGTGATCTACGATAATTCCAGTATCTTTCTCTCTCATAGTATTACTGAACCAAGTCTCTCTCATCTTGTAACTGTGCATTTGGTTCCCCCCCCACCGGTCAGTGGTGGCAAACCTATGGCACGGGTGCCAGAGGTGGCACTCGGAGCCCTCTCTGTGGGCACCTGTGCAGTCACCCCAGCACAGAGTTTGCCCTGCCCCCTGACCAGGAGCCCAATGGGAACATTTCCTCCCTCTCCCCAGCACAGAATCCACCCAACCCTCTTCCCAGCAGCCCAATGGGAGTGCTTCCTCCCTCCCCCCCAGCACAGAATTCACCCTGCCCCTCTGCCTAGCAGCCCAATGGGACCATTTCCTTCCTCCCCTGTTGCTGTGTTGGCACTTTGTGATAAATAAGTGGGTGTTGGGTTGCACTTTGGACACTCAGTCTCTAAAAGGTTCGCCATCACTGCCCCTGTTAAATTTCATTCTGCTGTTTTCAGCCCAATGCTCAAGCCTATCAATATCTTTTTGAATTTTGATAATGAGGAAGGAATTTGCAAAGGGGTGGGGGAGAGTAGATAGGTAAGAGGAGAAGAAGAATGATGGAAAGGAAATTGGTAAAATGCTCCAAGAAGACAATGAAGAACTGATAGGATGGATGAGAGACTAGAACAAAAGGACTTGGGGTAACAAAAAGAAGGTAGAAGGAGACAATGGCAATGAGATGTGGGCTGAGACAAAAAGATGAATGTTGCTCTGTTGTTCACTAATGCTAGCAAAGCAGGTCAGAGACAAAGGGGAGAGAAGTGAAACTAATGCTAATTATTGTTAATTAATATGCAAGTGATTGAATGCCTTCTACTGCTAGCCTCAGGAGGCTGGAGAAGCTGACTACAGTATCAAGAGCAAGACTATGAAAAGAAGAGAGCTGTGGATTGTTTTATTAATGCTTTTGCCTATTCCAAAAGTATGACTGTGCTGGGAACAGGATGTACAAAAATGGAAATTCATTAGCGAGTCCTGGAAACCTCAGAGTGCGAGAAAGCATCCACATCTTTAACAGTAATGTAGTATAATGGTTGGTTGTCCCCAAATTGCAGATTCCAGGATTCCCCGCAGAATGGCAGTGAGTGTTAAATGATGTACATCTTATGACATTGTAGCCTTGTAAATGATCATGATCCCATAGGTTCAATGTTTGTAGTACTAGCAGAGGGCTACTCTCTGTTTGAAGCTATTGTCTTACTTAATGGAAGGCCTGTCATATCCTTGGGAATGGTAGAGACTTGTAAAAAAGTAAAGCAGACTGTCTGGCAATAATGAGAAAATAGACAACATACTGAAAATGCCCCTATGTTATCTGATTACAATATTGCCCAGTGTCATGAGGACCAAGTCCTTTGTAAATCAAGATCAGGTGTTTTTATCCCTGCAGGACACAAGGTCTTCTTTCTCTTCTCTAGCATCTATATTTAAGTTTGGGAAAGTTACAGTTACAGTCAGTGGAAGGACTACAGCAGGAATTTTCAACCTGTGGCCCGGATGCGTCCCACAGCACAATTTCATGTGGCCCACCACCACCTCCACCACACCAGGAAGTGCTATGGGGTGAAGGACAAAATGGCATCCAACACCCCAAGCTGTCTGAGGGAGCATGACCCAGCCCCTAGCTTAAAAAGGTTGAGAATTCCTAGATTACAGTCAGCATGGTAATATCATGCCATGGTAGAGGGGAGCTGGTCATGCTGAGTGGAAGAATCTTGGAACTGCAGTCTTAAACTGTAAATTTTCTAAGCTCTACACAGAATAAAGGTGGTGGTGTGGCTGCAAGATAGAGACAGAAATATAGCATAAAGCATCTTGCAAAATTTAGAAGTGCTAAAGAAATTATTGCTATCTGACCAGGTTATCCTGCTATGGTGATAGAGTACACCATACTAACACTGATCGTCAGGAGGTGGTTAACTAACCTGTCTACCCTGAGGGCTAATGGCTTTGGGTAACAAAGTCCACAGGGAAGGGTAATGGTCCCCATGTGGATTAAATCCTACTTGAATCCATCTTGATGGAGGTCAGCAGCTTCACCAATAGTGGCTTGGGGCTGATGAGGAATTTGTGTGCCAAAAGGACTCAGGACCAGAAAGTGAGTCGTGGAAATGGACCAGGGGTAAGGGTGTCACACTATGATTCAGAAGGCAAATGATTGCCATGATGATAGCCAACATTTAGAATTGATATGATACTTGAGGAAGAAGAAGAAAAATAAATAAATAAATTGTTAAACAATATAATCTTTAGCCATCTAATGCAGGAAGCAAAGTGTGGAGAGAGAATGTAGTTTTGGCAACTGGCCTTCTTCCACAGCTATGCATGTTCTCCCTTATCTCAAATCTTAACCAGAATATCATCAGACCCATGATCAGTACTTGTTTACGAAGAACCTCAGATTGTTTTCAGAGGATTTTCTTTTATTCTGTTTTTTTCCTGAAGAAGGAACAGTTTTTCCCCAAACAGAAAATGTGACTTGATTAAACTGAATTTGTTGTCTATCAAAGCTTGATATCCCCTTTATTTTATCTGTCATTTTCATGTCTGTTTGACAGAACTTGCTTCTATTAAAGTGACAAGCAGATTTCCCTAACTTGGTGCCCTCCAGATATTTAGAATTAAACTAATTACAAATCCTAACTACTGGCTATTTGCTGATGGCAAATGTCACCCACAAAATTTGGAGGGCACCAGGTTGGGGAAGGCTGCCCTGTCATATAGGTTACAGAGACCAATATATTTGTTAGGATTTTTTAAAATCACCGTTTAAATCTTCCTCTACAGCACCTATTGTCATATTTCAAAGTCATGTCTATTATCTGTTACACTTGAATTGAATAAAAAGATTAATTAGTAGAGATGTGTTTAAAATTTCAAGATCTTTCTCACCCAAATATAAACACATTTGCAATTTGATAAATTCTCCAGAAATGAATTTAGGATTCTCTCCCAATTCCACCGGAGATGTTTTATACATGGATCACACAGCTGACTTTGTTTATGGAACTAAGAGGATACCAAGAAACAGCCACCTCAACTGCATGGACTTTTTAACATCTGGACAGCAGCACTCCAAATTGAACTACACTAGGTAATATTTTAATTGACTTTGAATTGGCTAAAATTGGAACACCTAGTATGTACGCCACACACACCCCAGCCAGGTTCACTGATGGAGGTCACTGGAATTTGCATTGTTTTTACCTGGCCAAAGAAGGGGTCTATGGCCTTAATGAATCCATTTGGGAAAGCAAAAAGCAGAGGCCTGGTTTCCTATGTTTGAAAAATGGGGACAGAGCATCAAATCAGCTGCTGCTTTTAAAAACAGAGCCTGGTAGACCACCATGCCATGAACATTTGAATACATGCCTGAAGAAGCGAACATGAATCACGAAAGCTTGCAATGATTTTTTTATTTAGTGATCCAGAAAAGGTATCACCTCCTACTTCTACATATGTTTTATACATGGATCGAACCGCTGACTTTGTTTAAATAATAAAAGCTATTGTAGTTAAAAATCTCAAGCTGGAACCCATAAAGTTACTGTCTGATGACTTCCCAGTCACTAGGCACCCAGGTGGTGTAGCCAGCAGTTCCCAAAAACACACATAAGGAGTAAAGCACAGACATATAAGAGACAAGTACTCAAATACCAGGCCAGGACTGATAAATCTGTCCCTTTCAGTCCCTCACACATTTTAAATTGTTTTGAATCTCAAATACTTTCCACCCTAAATATGAAGAAATGTAAATTTGGGTGAGTTTTTATAACAAGCAATCTGAAATCAAATCTTCAGTGATCTTATAAAGGCCAGGTTCTATTCAAGGACAGGCAAGATTAGGAAGATGGATCTGATGCCCATTTTTAAATCCATTAACAATTGAGGAGGTATAGTTATGCAGCATTTGTGCCCCTACTGAGCATCAGTCAAGAAGATGGAGGCCCATGGTCTTTAGTGGCAAGAGAAGAGAGGTGTGAACTCCTCTGAGGTTCATTGATGTTATTTGGCCAGCTATACTTCTTCAGACATGGGGCACTGAAATCAGCAGGCAATACAGGGCAGTTTATTGGACAGTATACAGTTCTTCTTTTGTGTCTAGGCCAGATGTGAAACTGCCAAAATGAAGCCACCTTTTGGTGAGTTCATTCTGCAGTTCCTTTTGCCTGACCAAGTGTGAGAAAGATTATCCAGCACAAGGTGGTTGTTTCTCAGGGTATGCCTGATTGACCAAAATCTTTCAGCAGGCTCTTTCTGTGTACCCCAGCAGTATACAGTTATGGGATATAGACTTGGATTGGGCTGGATCACAAATGCACCAAAAAAACACTGTAAATAATTTAGGCAAATTTCTTTCTTTTTCTTTATAAGAGGAGGATATCATTAATCACAGTGTGGTGGTGAGGGTATATGAGAAAATTAGCATAATGCATCTTGCAAAATTTAGAAGTGCTAAAGAAATTATTATTAATATACAATAAAAATTTCACTCATTTAATGCCTGAGGCAATGTGTGGAGAGAGAATGCATTTTTCTCAACTGGCCTTCTTCCACAGCTATCCATGTTCTCCCTTAATTCAAATCTTAACCAGAACATCATCAGAAATAAATAGGAGCAAAGGGAACAAAGGACAGCACACATTCGCTGACCTGTGAGGGGAAAAGGAGGAATAGAACTCAAACACAACATTTCTATGATGTCTTTGAAGTTTTGCTCTTCTTTTGAGCATTGGTTGCCTAAGAAATATCTTGTGTCCTTGATCTGACTAAAATGGCATCACTCAGTAAGATTTATGGAAGATGTCCTCACCTTGTCCAACCTATTGTCACTAAAGTCAAATTCCCTCATAGCTCTGGTGACACAATAACTGACGTAATCAGCATCTGAGACTGAGGTATTAGCAGCCATTCCAAGACATCAAGAAAGACGCAAGGACATCTTGAATTCTGGCACAAAGTATTTTACATTATTTTACAAATTGTAATTCCAAACCCATCATTGCCATTTTTACCCACCGGGGATAAAAGGGGACAAATAGCCCATAGAATATAAGAGAGGCCTTTTCCCCCTGCTGCATATCAGAAAGGAAACAAAACAAAAAGACAAAAAACATAGTGGCACTTTAAAGACTAAATGCTGTATTTTAATGTTAGCTTTCGGGGATCAAGTCCACTTTGTCAGATTTAAGAGTGAGACTTCGTGGCATCAATTTATACACATCAGGTACAGAGATACAAGAAAAGGGTACAGCCTTTTTTTCTGTTTCTGTTGAAGCTGGTTTTACTTTTAAAAAATATCTGGAGCAAGCCACTGGTTTGAGCATCCTATACAAAAAATAATCCCATCAAAACAACAACAACAACTTTAGCACATGTCTTATTCAATAAGGCATATGAATTTCTACATCGTGTTTCTTTCTCATCCTGTGCTTTTGGAGCCAAGGAAAGCTCTGTGTACCGGAAATGATGATGACTTTTTGGAGATTAGAGTGGAACTGTCATTTGGAGCCAGAAAGAAGGACAGAGACATGTCTGATCAAGTCAATAAGCATAAGGCAAATAAGCCTGATAAGCCAAGAGCACAAAATTGTCAGCAGCAAAGAGCAAACGCAATTACATTAGATTTTTTTTTATCAGCTGCTGTGTTGTGATTGTAAGGCAGGAGTTCTCAACCTTTTAAAGTTGGGGGCCAGGTCATGCTCCCTCAGACAGCTTCAGGGGGTCGGATGGTCATTTTGCACCTCCCCAACCACATGGCACTTCCTAGTGCAGTGGAGACAGTGGGGGGCCACATGAAATGGTGCTGTGGGCCAAATCCAGCCCATGGGCCGCAGGTTGAGAATCCCTGTTGTAAGGCATCAGCATAGGAATGAGAATGGCTGTGGATTCCTCTGTTGCCTACAAAGAGAGGTGTGATACTTTTTGCCATATGCTCCCAGTTTACCAGACAAAAACAGAACAAAAGCCCATCTCAGGACAGAGAACTGGCCACCTGCTTTCTGGCACCCCATGGTGTGCATCCCTTCCTCTGCTTATAAGAAGGTAAGGGTGAAATATACAGAGGTGATCCCACTTCATCTTCACAAAGCCTGTGTGAAATAGAGAGGAATGAGACAGCATGAACGGCAAGGCCATGACAGCAAGGCCATGACATTTTACTTCCTGAAGTAAAATAGAAAATAGCACCCCCACCTACTCAATTACAAGTATGCAGTACACATGGCCATCATTTCTATATAGGAGGCAGAAAATCCTTTAAGTACATCTCCTTATTTCTAGTAGTTAAAAAACAACAATAGTGTCCACACATTAAAATAACAATTTGTTGCCCTTCTAAAATACCCAGAATTTGCTGTCCTGGACAAAAAGCTTCCTTGTGGCTAGCCCTGGCGGGCCCCATGTCATCTCAGGAACATCATCATTGAGCAGTACTTTCCAGCATGTCATCCCCTCATACTGCTCCCATTCTGACTCTCATTAATGTCTCATTATTTTTGTACTATGCACCATGAACAATGTTTTCTCCCTGCAGGGAACTACCAGCAGGAACAAACTAGAAAGGCAAACAGAGCCATGGCTAAAATGATGTCTTATGAAAATATTAGATCCAGCACCCCATAAGAACATAGATTTGATACAGATTCTGCTGATGTGTAGATTGAGCATCTGACACAAAGGGCGAGCCATAAGTTTGCGGGCTGTAACCTCTGCGGTCTCTCACCTTCAGCAATACCTGTCAACCATCCTGTTTTACCCGGGAAACCCCTTATTTTTACCCCTCTTCCCACCCCCTCCCGTTTAATTGATTTCCCTGTATTTTCCCTTATTTTTTAAAAAGAAATAAGGTGCAGTATTTTTTTCAGCCACCAGAGGTCGCTGTGTGGCTTTTGCATGTGGAAGGGGAGAGAGAGAGGGGGGGGCATTCTGTAGTTAGTTTCTCTTTCATTTTCCTGGCCAAGATGGCGCTTCGTTTCATGCTGGGACTAGGGACGGGCATCTACTCTAGAGGTGAGCAATATTCCATATATGCAGGGGCAAATCAGCTCTTGGTCTGGGGGCAGAGACTTCTCTCTCACTCTCATGCTTTATTGAGCTGTTTCTACCCCCTGCCTTCCATTTCTGTTCTAGAGTTAACTTGGGGGGGGGGAGTGCTTGCTCACTATGCTAAAGGTAAAGGTTTCCCTTGCTCAAAAGACAGTCGTTTCTGGAGTGCCAAGGTTAGCCATCACAGCTTTGTGCCCATTGCATCTACAATATCATCTAGCCATCTTATTTTTGGCCACCCCCTTCTTTTGTCCTCCACCTTTCCCGGCATCAAGGCTTTCTCAAGTGAATCATCTCTTCTCATTTAATGTCCAAAGTACTTTAGCGTCATTTTTGCTATTTGACCTTTAATGAGCAGTCAGGGTTGATTTCTTCTAGGATCAACCTATTTCTAACACTACATTTCAAAGGCATCTATTTTTCTGCGCTCAGCTTTCCTAATGGTCCAGCTCTCACACCCATACATTATCACCGGGAATACCATTGCTTTGACTATGCAATTTTTTGTTTGCAAGGTGATGCCTCTACTTTTCACTATGTTCCCCAGGTTTCTCATAGCTTGTTTCCCAAGCATCAGATCTTTGATCCTAAGAAAGTAAAATCTGCCAGTCGTATCCAACTCTAGGGTGCAGTGCTCATCTCCATTTACAGTCAAAGAGCCAGTGCTGTCTGTGTTTGCAGACATTTCCATGGCCATTAGGCAGGCATGACTAGAGCCCAGCAAGTCACATGGCTATATTTGGCCACGCCCATGGATTTGGCCACACCCACAGATGGGTGTGACCAAAATTTCTCTTATTTTCAAATCCAAAAGTTGACAGGTATGCCTTCAGCTATAATAGCCAAGGCTTTCCTGAAAGTCATGATCCAACAATGTTTAGCAGACCGCAGTTGCCTGTCATTGGACTAAGATGTAGATATTTCACTGCTGAGCTAGCAGATTAAGAACATTCTGGGTAAAAAAAAAGATAAGTATAAGGGTAGCTAAAAAGCTCAATGATTTAGCTTTCTGACTACAAAGCTAGAGGTAAGGAGTTCGATTCCTTACGGTGACACCTCTGGGGAGAAAAGCTACCCCGTGTAGCCTTGGCAAGCTGCATAGTTTTAGATTGCTCCCAGAAGAAGGGATTAGTCAACTACCTCTGTGTATTCTTTGTCTAAGAAAGCTTGAAAAGGATCAGCATTGACATGATTGCATGCAATTATATAAGGGCACAATCATATACATAGGTGGAGGGAATAGGAAAGAGAAAAAGGCCCTCCTATAGGGGAAGAGATGGAGATTAGGGGAGTTACTACGACACCGGGACTTCTCTACCTTAACTCAAAATCCTCAGATTTTCTCTTTTACATCAATTCATGTGAATAATCAGTCCCAATGCATGGATCATTCTGGATGGATTTCTACCTCATGTGGAAACTCTTACAACTTTGCCTGCTTAATGAAAGGAATTGTTCCTAGAAAGATGTTCCCTTTATTGCTATTAAAATGCATAATCAGTCATCTGTAACATGCCCAAGAAGGCTTTTTGCTTCCAGTTAAGCAACGTGATGATCTATCAAGCTAATAACACAAGTCCCCTTTGCATTCATGATAAATTTTGCAAGAAATTTGCATCCTCATTTTCTGGGTGACAAATTTGAGATGGAATGTTTTCATCCATATGGCCTTCCCCCCCCAGTTGCCTCACAAAGAGGAATCAGCTCAATTACTTGACTTTGTCCTTTTATAAATATAATATTTCCCTGAACATGCAAAAATAAATGGAATTAAGAAATCACTTGTCTGTTTTGTGTGTGTATGTGTCTCAGTGCATCACATTCAAGAGTTTTTGAAGATAAAAGTTTATATTCACATCGCTCTGGAAGTTTCTCCCTGCAGGATTTTCATAGTTTATTTTATTCCCCTTGTTCATCTCCTTTTTGTACCCTTTCCAAGTCTTCATAGTCTTCAATTGGTGCACTGAACATAGAGGAAAGGTCACATTCTATAGTTTAAAATGAGGTTTTATAACTCTTTTGAGCATTTCTTGGTCATAAATAGCAATGCTACCCTCTTTTCTCACTCATATTCAGGGCATGTATCACCTTAAAATTGAAGCACTATTTATCTCAGAAAAATCTTTAGTCTGAGAGAATATGTACTGTGCCTACCATACTGAGGAATATGGAATATAAGAAAACTTAACTCTATAGATAAAGACATTGTCCTAAACAAGAAGATACAGACTACTGCTACAGTTTTGCAATTGGAATATAATTTATCACTTGACCTATAGCATGCATCCTATCCTGCCTAGTGATTCAATGTCCTGGACTCTAACTTCTTCAAAACTTGAAAATGGCATTTTCTAGTTCTGCATATTCCAGAATCCCTCAGGCAACATAGTCAGCAGCCATAATGGCTAATGGAGTCAGGGACTGGTCTTTCAAACCAGTACATTCTCCAAGTTCTTCATTTCTTCACACAGGAATCCATTCATTAAAGAATATAACAGACATGAGACGAAGAATAGAAAAAAAGTTATCTGTACTGATATGCAACCATGCAACCAATTATCTGTGTGCACATTTGTCTAATTCAGGGGTGGCCAACCTTTTTATGTTGTGGGCCTGACCATGCCCCTGACAGCTAAATGGGCCGGACTACGCCCCCGGAAGCGGATATATTTATGGCTGTTGTAAATGCGTCCACTTCCGCATTTATGACAACCATAGGCGCATTTGCGCAGGTGCATTTTACGGCTGACAAAAACATGCCCGCTTCCACTTCTGGGTGCAGCGGAGGCAGTTATGGGCCTAGATGGGATTGCATCACAGGCCGAGTCTGGCCCACGGGCTGTAGGTTGGCAACCCATGGTCTAATTTGTGAAACCTTTCTTTCCCCTGATTTTTTAAAAAATGTATTTATCAAACAGTTGAATTAATAGCTGCACCTTTTCCCCTTCAGTAATGAGTTTCACAGTCTAATGACAAACTACTGTAGGGAAGCCAAATGACTATGAGCAGCTATGCACCACTTCTCTGTCCCTTTTCCTGTTGGATAAAGACATTATTAGAGGTGCAATTACAAGCTGTGTAGTGTTGGTGGGCAATCTTTGATGCCAAACAATAATTTCAACAGAGATAAGTCTAAGTGGAATGAGCATAAAATACATCTTTTTTACATCCCTTTAGCTGGCTCATGTTGCATCAAATCATTTTCCTTCAGTGGATGGAGACAAATCACCATGCCACCATATTTACACAAGTTATGCTTTTGTGAACTGGAAAGGTGTGTGTGTGTTTCCTTGGCATCCAGAGAAAGCATATTCACTCTGCAGATGGCTAGCCATATGCCAAAGTCCCCACCATCTTCTGCTATCCACTTTGTAAGCAGATTCTGTCAGGTTTAAAGAGGAAAGGCTTAATTAAGGAGTTGTGTGTTTACAATTATGTACTTAATCATATTTTTAAAAACTTCTTCCTCCCCCCTTGTTTTCTAAATTCCTGTTACAATTAGAAGCAGCTCTCCCCGAAGCAATATTCTTGCTTTGCTATTGTGAATTGCCGCATCTGGACTCAAGGTCTTGCAAAGTTCTCTGAGAATTTTCTAATTGCTCCTGGGGCTGGCTTTTAAACACAGAAGCCTTTCAATAGCCAAATAATTTAGGAACATGTGAAAGCTGTTGGGAGAAAACCTGGACAGGTAGATAGAATATGACTTCTAATGGAAACCTTGAACCCCAAGGCATTTTTTCCCCCAGAGTATAGGAGGAAAATAATTTCATTAAATTCAGTTGAATCATTGAGAGAAGTATTTCAAACTTCTTGACAGAGCCATAATTATCAATGTTTGTGCCTGGATCTTTGTTGCCTTATTGATTAATTATGGGTGATATCAAACAAGGCAAACATCGGGAGAGGACAGAGGAATGGAGAGGAATTCATATATTCTCCTCTAGACATTCCTGTGTCCTCTCCTGGTGTTTGCCAGTTTTATATCACCCAAGAGTAACCAATTAGGCAGCAAAGATCCAGACACCAACATATGGCTCCATTTTAAGACCACTATTTTGCATTTCCTTCTCGCCAGTGAGGAGTGACCTAAATCTAGGCACACGCTTGGGAAATGTAGGTTCACATCCTTCCAACAGCAAATACTAAAAGGTGGGTCCATGCCTTTTCAATATCAACCCCCCCCCCCCAATTTCATCACCTTAGGACAAAGCCCCAGTCACTCTATTTAAATTGAAGTACTGCCTCTTGAGACTTGTTGTGAAAAGATATATACATTGCCTTCAGCAATGGGTGAAATCATTTGGGTGAAATCAAGTGCACACAAAACAAACTGCACATTTTGAAATAGGAATAGATAAAATCTATACAGCTGAAAAAAAATGCAAAACCGTGCTTTAGCGAGGGGGATGCACTAATTTGGTATTAAGTGTGAATAAATGTACATCTTAGACAAAATGTATTAATATATGGACACATTCCAATGCAGAGAGGTCCTAAAGTCTTGCAACCCAGAGCAAAACTAAACTGGAAAGAACATGTGTGTGGGTTGGGGAGAAATCTGACTAAAGATAGATTTTTGCATGTTTAGTCCAGTTTTTGTTAAAAAAATATTTTCTTAAATGAAGATCACTTTAAGATATCTTTCATACAATCATCTGTGGTCTCACCTTTTTTATCTTCACAATTATGGAATTTGGAGCTTTGCAATTATGGGAATAGAGCCAGGTAAACCTTTTCAGTTCAGTTGCCTAGGAACAGAAAGGCAAATTTTGGAGCGAGATGGGGTAGGATTTAGGTTCATGCTAAACTAGACAGTGCTGAGCCTTAATTTTAGAGCTTCAATTCATGCTAGGTACTGTATGTGAATAATATATTAGAATACATATTTTTGTGTGAAGCTAAGCACACATAAACACAGCAAACACAACAGGTCTCAGCTGAGTATTTTTTTTTTAAATGAACCTATCTCATACTTCTAAGTTTGTGGAACAAGTTCCCTGCTATTATAGTTTGCCACTATTTGTGCGTTCTGTACAATATATCATTCCCCAAATGTGAAAACTTGATTTGAGATAGAATATATCCTGATGTCTTGCAAAGTGATGAGAAAAAATTATGCTGCTTCTCATTCTCATGTGTGAGGATGAGACATCAACAATTTAGATTCATGGTTCATACATTTCTTACCCAAAGTTCACAGATAGTTGGCACAGAAAGAAAAGCTAAAGTACAGTGGATCATGACTCCAACCCAAGCTAAAGACTTGAAGGCAGAGCCTGGCAGAATAATTTCAAGATCTCTTCATCTGGAACTACACTGCAGATTCTTCACTGAAATTATTTTGTGAGTTTAGGGGGTAGGAAAGGCCAAGAACTTAAAATCTTTTTGAAAAGTTGCCGAGTTAGTCTGTATTTCAAGCATATCAGAAAATAAACAAAACAAAAACATTGTAGCACATTAAAGACTAGTTGTTATAATTCAATGTTAGCTTTCGTGGGTCAAGTCCACTTCATCAGACATGGGAGTGAGGCTTCATGGCATCATTTATACACATCAGGTACAGAGGTACATAGTGATTGGTTAGCATAACATATAAGCATGGAAATAAATGTAGCTTCATACAATTGGTAATGGCAGATGATCTCTGGTTGTTATTCAGATTCGCTGTAAACCCCCCTGTTTTTCAATTGCAAATAGTGTGAACAGTGTTGCAATAGTACCTTCCCACTCGTCACACATTTGCAATTGAAATAGTATTTTCCCACTCTTCCCACTACAGGAAAAACCTGGGTTACAACCACCTCGGTTTAGGTTTGCTGTGGTTTACAACAGCAAATCCTATGGAAATACCATCTTGGTTTGCGAATTTTTAATGTATTTTTTTGGTTTACAAAGATTCAATTCAGGACCATTTTTTATTTTTCAATGCATCCCTATGGATGCTTCAGTTTACATTTTTTTCAGTTTACAACGAAAGCTGTCGAAATGGACCTTGATCATAAACTGGGGCTTTACTGTATTTGCAATTGAAATAGTATCTTCCCACTCTTCCCACTATTTGCATTTGAAAATGGGGGGATTTACAGAGATCATCTGCCATTACCAATTGTATGAAGCCACATTGATTTGTATGCTTATCAATCATTCTGTACCTCTGTGCCTGATGTGTATAAATTGATGTAATGAAGCCTCACTCCATTTCTGATGAAGTAGACTTGATCCACGAAAGCTCACATTGAAATATAACAGTCTTTAAAGTGATACAACATTAGTGTTTTGTTTATTCTCTGATAAAGAATATGTGAACTATGAAGCCAAATGCAGCTGTTGGGTCTTGTACTGTGTCCTGATCAGAACCTGAGCCATTTTTAAAATTATTTCTGTATTTTTTCAGCCACACAGCTGTATTGAAGGAAAAACCCTTTCATTTTTTCCTTGTAATTCTTCATCCTCTTCTAATGAAACCAACCTGTTAAGATTTCTGAGCATACAGTGGCTAAATATCCTCTTCTATTTTACCTTAAATGTTTGGTCTGAGTAATTATTTTAGGCTGGGAAATATCAAAATCAAAATCTTAATTATTACCCCACTTTCATTGTGTAACTATATGCCCCAACATCTGGTAGGAATAGATGAAAATTTTGTCCAATGTCTAATCATGCCTTCCACATGTCTACAGAAACATCTGCAAATGCAGACAGCATAAATGGAAATGAGCACTCAACCCTATAGTTGGATACAACTGGCTTTTGATCTAGGGCGACCCTTCTGTTTATGGTGGGAATTTACAAAATCCACAATTCTTCACATTTGGGATAGAAATAATTTGACATTAGAAATATGGAATGGATGCATCATCTCTCATGAAATATAGTACTTGTGCATATTCAGCCAAGTTACTGCTGAGTTAGGGTTACTGTATGAGTTAGGGTTACTGTCTCCTATTACTGAATGGCTTCTCATCATTCACATTTATATGGCAGGCAGATAGCTGCTAATCCTCTCCATGTTATGAACATCTGATCCTATTGAAATGGGATGGAAGGAAGTTTTAGAAAGTTGAGTTTTAGAAAGTTTGACTGCAGGTAATGGCAGAATTTGAAGCTCACATATTTCCCTTCATTCTTCATGGTTTTCTTGACTTTGACTTGAGCCAACTAAATAAAAGGGGTGGGGGAGAAATGGCAGCAGATGGCTTTGAGAAGTGTTTAGTGGCTGAAATCCTGTTGTTTAACAAAGTGAGATGCAACTAGATAAGCCCTTTTTGAATTAATGGAATTTCATATTTATTGGAATGTGACGACAGGATTTCAATAGATAGATAGATTTTTATTCATATCCTGCCCTACTCAGCTTGTGCCGACTCAGGGCGGCTCACAAAAAATCAATACTATAAAACAATAAAAATACAGCAATACAAAAATTCAAAAATAAACATCACAATGCAATACAATCGGTACAATCACAATATGTCAACATTATACACCAGCTATACACTATATATCAGCACAATAATATATCACTGTACACTATACATCACACAATAATATATCATCAACACTAAAACAACAGAAATATCAAACAACAAGTAATGGACCATCCTCTGCCACTCACGTCCCCACAATCATTACAGAGCCCGGGGCTCAACACACTTGCGTAGCCTGGGCTCAATGCTCTTGCGTAACTCAGTCTCAATGTCTGTATGGAGCTCAGGGCTCAACGTCCTTGCAGAGCCCGGGCTCAAATGTCCTTGTGGAGCCTGGAGCTCACAGGGGCTGGGCACATGTGCTCCCACTCCCCCAACTAGCCGGGCTGAGGGGAGGAGTTCGGAGTGGGACAACGGGGCATTTTAGTCTTGGACAGTGGTGATCTTATGGCCACAGGGAGATGCAGGTGCTCCCACTCCCCCTAACTTGCCGGGCTGAGGAGAGGAGTTCAGCGCGGGGCAGCCAGCGGGTCGGGGCCAGCAGTTCTTATCTCCTCCTGGGCCAGGAGGGCTGGCCCCAAAACTGCTGCGTTGGCGGCAGTGGTCCTCTTCTTCCTCCGCATCCAGAGGCGAGTGGGTGGGAGCACTCTGGCCACCTTTAACCTCTCCTGGGTGGGTGGAGCCCTGGAGGGCAGGTGGGAGCAGCCTCACCACCTGAATGAGCTGCAGCTGGGGTGCCGGTCCTCTTCTTCTTCCTCCAGTGGTGACAGGCCCAGATGCGAGCGGGCGGGAGTGCTCTGACTGCCTTTAACCCTCCCTGGGTGGGTGGAGCCCAGGAGGGCAGGTGGGAGCAGCCTCACTGCCTGAATGAGCCGCAGCTGGGCTGCTGGTTCTCTTCTTCCTCTGGCGGTGAAAGCAGGGAAAATCTTCCTCTTTTCTTTAGCTTCTGATAGATCAGCCATTAACAGAGAAAATAAGTATTACCTATGGTTTTCTATTGGATCATCAATAACTGGATAGAATTTCATGATAGTTCCTTTAACCTGAATAATGGTCACATTGCTGCTACCATCTCCTGCCATCTATTCACTCTGCTCTTGTCTGATTTTCTGCCAATGTCTTGGCATGTGAGACCAGAGGTAAGAAAAATAACTAGCTTAAATTGCAGTGGTACTTTTATTTTATATGCTTAGAAAGCTTGACTGCTGTAAGAATCTGGGATTGGATATTAAAGTCAGGGACATTTTCAGTAATCTTAAAATCTCTGCCTATGAAGCTCAAATACTTCCTTATATCACAACCAGTGCATTTCATCTGTTTTTTAAAAAATGTAGATGTATTCATTACATTTATTTAGGCTTTATTTACCTTATAAAAAGAACTGCCTCCATTCCAGGGGTCAGCTCTTCCTGTAAAATCAGACATAAAGCTGAAAAATAGCCATGCATTTGCCATGCTATTAAATACCTGATTTTGTGGTACTAGCCTTCATGGGCGATGACTGCCGCCAGCCCTAATGAAGCCAAACCATAAAAGTCAATCAGAGGCACTTTTCACGGGTAGTTGTTCTTGTCTGTAATTTGAAAGATGAGATTTCTTTTTGCAGTGTCACAGAGCACTTTGGGGCAAATTCCTGGTTTGTACAAAAAAGAGCTATGAAAACTAATAGTCTCTCTCAACTTTTAAAGTAAGGTATGTATTTATTGTTCCCCATCCCAAAATAATTATTCCTAGAGCATAGACCACTGGCCAGCATGACCCTTATCCATCTGGATGAAAAGACTTCTGCAAAGTAAGTTCTGTAGTATTTTTTTACCTCATGGAAATTTCAATTTTTAAGTATTAGCGATAGGATTAAAGTTAGCAGAAGAGTTAAATTGACAGATTTTTTCCTCCTAAACTCAATGAAAATTCTATTGTCTTTTCGCTACTCAAGCCCATCTCCCAAACAAAGCCAACTTTGGTGGCGGCGGCTGCTACTTGTATCCGAGTGTACATTTTCCATGGAAATCAGGAAAAGTGCCTCTGGTATGAATTTGTTTAAGGTGGATCGCAGTTTGCCATGAAGTGACCCACACAATGTGATCATGGAACCATCTCCTGTGGCATGTAAAAAATGAGACTTTTTGGTGTATGCAAACCAAGACACGGAACTCAGCCTCGGGCTGGGTTAACTCAGGTTTATTGCATCGTGGACAGAGGGAACATGAGGTAATGGCGGATCAATAGCTCTTTATATACAGCAGTAATACATTTGAACGTGGTGCCATGGTAGCCCATTGGCTACTGTCTGCGTGACGTCATTGCAGGTCACGCCCTTCTTGTCCAGGTGTAGGTAGTGGCGGGAAAACTTCCCGCGCTGTTGCCTTTGATGAGTTCGGACCAAGAGAGCTTGGACGCTCGCTGCTGCCAGCTGGTGGTCATTAGCTCGCGTCCTATTACAGGGCTTATATGATACAGCTGAAGGTTACATTGTTGCTATAGGCAAGGTTACATTGACTCAGATACATTTCAATCCATGTGTACAGTAAAACCATCAGAACACAACATCCCTCCCCCCTAGGACGAGACAAAGTCTCGAGCCCACCTTAACACACTCCCCCCCCCCTTATGAGACAAAGTCTCTCAGCCAAGATGGCTTATTTCGAACACGCTGGGGTCTCGGTGCGGGCTGCCTCTCCCTGGGATTGCTACCTTCTCTTTGTCCCCTGGTCTCCTGTCCTGCAATATGAGAGGGAGACTCATTAGTGACTTTCCGCGGCTCCGCGGCGCTGTTGGGAGGTGTGCTCTTTCTTAGGGAGGAACCGGGGGCACTGGGGGCTAACGAAAAACCCCTCTTCTCGCTTGGATGGGTGGGGGAACACTCCTGAAAACCCCCCCGGCTCGCCAAATCAAAATCAAAATCACTATCGGGGGCAGCGGTCGCGAACTCCTCTCCCCCTTCCCCGGCCCCTGCTAGAGCTGGCGTATCAAAAGGATATGAGTCGGGGCCGCTGCTTCTGCTTCCTTCCCCCCATGCTTGGGACTGTTGTCCACTGCTGTCTCCCCCTTGGGTTAAGCGGGTGGGGGAGAACCCTAACGCTGAATCCTGTTGCTGAGCTCCACTGACCGGCCCAATCACTCTGTGCCTCAGTTGATCTGCGTGCCTCCTCCAGAGGAGGCCGGTGTTCGTCTCGACCCGGTACGACACTGGCCCCGTCTGTTCTACAACCGTCCCTGGCACCCAGGCTGGCCCTGCGCTGGAATAGTTCCTGCAGTGAACAGGGTCACCGGCAGCGAAACCTTTCGAGACTGCCAACCCCACGTTTTTTCCTTTATCCTCGACTCTCGTTGGGTCTAGCCTGGACAGGAGCGTGGTCAGTTTTCGCCGCATCAAGAGCTCCGCCGGCGAGTAGCCGGATGCCAAAGGGGTCACCCTATACGCTAAGAGGAATTGGCACACTTGGTGATTCAGGTCCCCCGGGCCCATGCGCCGCAGCGCCTCCTTTGTTGTACGCACCAACCGTTCCACTTGGCCATTCGTGGCCGGGTGAAACGGTGCGGACGTGATATGCCGAATGGCGTTTGTCTCCATGAATGCCCCGAACTCAGCGGAGGTGAAACAACTAGCGTTATCGCTGACTAAAGTGTCGGGTAAACCGAACGTGGAAAAGACTCTCCGTAGCCGGCTAATTGTCGTGGCGGAGGACGTGCTTTTTACCGGGATAACCTCCAGCCACTTGGAGAACGCATCCACGACTAGGAGAAACATGGTTCCTCGGAACGGGCCAGCGAAATCTACGTGCACCCTGGACCATGGTCCCCGTGCTGTGTCCCATTCCCTATGTGGAAGACGGGCCGCCTCAGGGCGGGACCCCTGGCAAGCCTCGCAAGTGCCAACCATGTGCTCAATATCCGTGTCCAGCTGCGGCCACCAGAAGTAACTCCGGGCCAGCGCCTTTGAACGAACTATGCCCGGGTGGCTGACGTGCAGCAGTTCGAGCACCCTCGTCCGCAGGGGCGCAGGGACCACCACCCGTTGGCCCCACAGAAGGCACCCCCTCTCTAGGGACAACTCTAGCTTTTTCCTAAAGAACGGGTCGAACTCCGTACTCGGGGACGAACCCGGCCACCCCTTTTGTACCCATGAGCAAACCTTCGCCAGTGTCCTGTCCTTGCCTGTCGCCCTAGCAATGTCGGCTGGCACTATTGGGGAAGCGTCTAAAACCTCAATTAGCAACACCTGGCGGTCCTTTTCCGCTCTCGCCTTTTGGGCGTCCGACAATGGCAAAGGGGATCTCGAAAGCGCATCAGCATGGCTGATCTCCTTTCCGGGCCTGTACTCCAACTCATGTTGGTACGCGTTGAGGAAAATAGCCCATCGCAGCATTCTCGGGGACAGGATCTGCGGCGTTGGCTTGTGTGCCGTGAAAATCCCTAACAGCGGTTTGTGATCGGTCACGATTTTGAACGGGCGGCCATACAAAAAATCGTGAAATTTTTTGGTCCCCGATACGATTGCTAATGCTTCCCTGTCGGTTTGTGCGTAATTTCGCTCCGCTTGGGACAGGGACCTTGAGTAAAACGCTACCGGGGCCTCCCTTCCGTCCTCCAACACGTGGCAAAGCACCGCCCCCACCCCCACCGGGGATGCATCACAAACTAGGACCACAGGCCGTTTGGGGTCGAAATGCGTCAGGATTGCCTCAGATGTTAGGAGTTGCTTTAGCTCCTTGAACGCCCTCTCGTGCTCGTCACCCCACATCCACGGCTCCTCCTTTTTCAGCAACCGATGGAGCGGTTCGGCCACGGACGCCTTCCGCGGGAGGAATGTATGGTAAAAATTTAGGAGCCCCAGGAAAGATTGTAGCTCGGTCTTGGATGTGGGGCGAGGGGCCTTTTTAATGGCTGCTACCTTGGATTTAGACGGCTTAATCCCCTCGGGTGTGATTCGGAACCCTAAAAACTCGACCTCTGTTTCGAAAAAAACACATTTATCCTTCCTCAATCTCAGCCCCGCTTTCTCGAACACGGTCAGTACCTTGTCCAACCTTTTCGCTAGTTCAGCCTCACTCCCCCCTGTTATCAACACGTCATCAAAATAAGGCAACACCCCCTCCAGGCCCTTTAGGAGGCGTTCCACGAGCGATTGAAAAAGACCGGGTGCCGAGTTCACGCCGAACTGTAACCGCGACACCTGGAACGCTCCCTTATGTGTAACTATCGTTTGTGCCGCGGCCGTGGCGGGGGTCACAGGAAGTTGCTGATAGGCTTGTGCCAAATCGAGCTTAGCGAAACACTTTCCCCCATTTAGCCTGGCCAAAAGGTGGCTTATCACTGGCACCGGGTATGCATTAGGGCGGATCGCCTTGTTAATTGTACACTTATAATCTGCGCAAATGCGCACCTCCCCGTTAGCCTTTAGAGCCGTTACAATTGGAGTTTCCCACTCCGCGGAATCAACAGGAATAAGAATCCCCTGGCCCACCAGTTTGTCCAATTCCGCCTCTATCTTGTCCTTGAGTGCAAACGGCACCCTGCGTGGTTTGAGTCTTATCGGGCGGACCTCCGGGTCTATGTCGAAAGCTACAGGGGGTCCCTTGAACTTTCCGAGTCCTTTCTCAAAAACGGCGGGATGCGCATCGCAAACCGCTTGTATTGGGTCTCCCCCCACGGTATGCACCCCCCCTATGAACAACCCTAAGGGCTGAAACCACTGTGTTCCCAGGAGGCTACAGCTTCCCCCTTTCAGGACAACTAGGGGCAGTTCCGCCGAATGTCTCTTAAAATTGACCCGAAACTTCCCAACCCCCAATACCGGAATGTTGTTTCCCTGTACGTCCCGTAGTGTGGACCTCAACGCTTTAAGCTTTGGCCGCACGTGGGGGTCGATTTTCAGGAACTCTTTCTGGGGAATTATGGAAAAGGAGGACCCCGAGTCAATTTCCATCTTAATAGGGGCCCCTTGTACTAATACCTCAACGAAGTAATGGGACTGTCCCGCGGACACGCTGAACACTGAGGCGTCGTCCTCGCTGCTGTCCGAGACGCGGCCCACGCCGTCCTGCTTCCTCGTGGTCTGGGCGCCATCTTTGGGCCTTGCTGGACGGTCCGGCCTGGCCGCGCGGTCTTGTGATTGCCTCCGGCCCTCTTTCCGCTTTCTGCACGCCTTGGCGATGTGCCCCCGACGGCCGCAGGTGTAACACTCGGCCTTCCTGAACGGGCATCTCGCGCGCTCGTGGGCCGCTCCGCAACCCTCGCAGCGTCGACCGCCCTTCCGGACCTTCTGGACCTCCTCGCCGTCGCTGCCTTCCGTAGACGACTTTGAGGCCCGCCGAGTCGCGTGCACCGACTGTCCGGCCTTCCCGTGCACCGAATTTTCCGCCTTGCCGGCTTTAGGACGCCACTCACGCCATTGATGCATCTCGTCCACTCCGGCATTCGTGGACTCTGCGGCTTCCGCGGCCTCTATGACTTCGGCCAGCGTGGGTGGCGGCTCCTTATTCATCAAGCTGCGCTGCACCTCCTTGTCTTTCAGGCCACATAACACGCCGTCCCTGAGGATCATCTCCAGGATGTCGCCCCATTTACAGGGGGCGGCGGCTATCCTCATGGCGGCCACGAATGCCTCAACCGACTCGTCTGGCGCTTGGACTCGCCTCCAAAACGCGCTCCGAGCGGGAAACATTGCCCTCGAGGGGCAGAACCGCTCTCGCAGCAGCTTCATGATGTCGCTCGCCTTAAAGTCGCTCACCTTCTTCGGAGCGATTATGCCCACCAGCGTCCGCTTGGTTTCCATCCCGAGCATTCTGGTGAGGATGGCCCTCTTCCTCTCCTCGTCGTCTTGTTTGACTCTGAGTTCCACCAGTGCCGCCTGGAAGTCCATCTCAAGCAGCTCCCAGTCCTGCGGTTTGGTGATGTTGAACCCGCTCTGTGCCCTGGCTGTTCCGTGGGGATCCATTATCCCACCTTCGTCGCCAATTTGGTGTATGCAAACCAAGACACGGAACTCAGCCTCGGGCTGGGTTAACTCAGGTTTATTGCATCGTGGACAGAGGGAACATGAGGTAATGGCGGATCAATAGCTCTTTATATACAGCAGTAATACATTTGAACGTGGTGCCATGGTAGCCCATTGGCTACTGTCTGCGTGACGTCATTGCAGGTCACGCCCTTCTTGTCCAGGTGTAGGTAGTGGCGGGAAAACTTCCCGCGCTGTTGCCTTTGATGAGTTCGGACCAAGAGAGCTTGGACGCTCGCTGCTGCCAGCTGGTGGTCATTAGCTCGCGTCCTATTACAGGGCTTATATGATACAGCTGAAGGTTACATTGTTGCTATAGGCAAGGTTACATTGACTCAGATACATTTCAATCCATGTGTACAGTAAAACCATCAGAACACAACAGACTTGCAGGATTTAACACTGGAACTGCAATGGACTGACGCAGCCTTGAGGATATTAACAAGGTGTGCCTTCACAGCCAGTCCATGTGACATGGCCTCTTCCACTTCCACAAATGTTGGGAATCAGAATAGTGGTTCCTCCTCCACTCATTTTGCAGTTGGGCTCAATATGATGGTTTCCAGTGACATATCCTCCACTGAGAGGCCCATAACCCCCACCTAAAGCCAACTTACTAGCCACCAGAATATATTATTTCTGTTTCATGGCATCATCATTTGCTCCAAAGTGGCAATGAAAGATGCGAGGGTTATGTTGGTTGAGTGGAACACAAAAGGAAACATAGGATTTTGAAACACAACAAAATATTGAAATAATAGGGAAGAGGATGTGTGCATTTTCATTTTTGCAAAGCTTTTAAACAGCATCTTAGATAGATAGATAGATAAATCTTTATTGTCATTGTCCTGCACAGAACAACAAGATTGGGGGGAAAAACATGTGATAACATTATTGGTAGCAATGTCTGTGGGTAATGAGGGGGAACATGATTGCTTAGGAAGATAAATGTAACAACTGTTAACCTCATTAGGATTTTAGGGCAATGAGAAATGTTTACTTATTGCTTCAGAACATTATCAGGGGCCTCTTAGGGGGAATTTTTAAGTGATTAAACCAATTAAAAGCAACATGTTAGTTAGCTGCTCACCCGGTGGCTTAGTGGTTAAGATGCTGAGCTTGGAGACTGGAAGGTCAGGTTTTGATACCTGAGGGCTGCACTGGGACATGAAAGGAGCCTCATTTGGGTGACCCGAGTGGAGTTTCTCCAGCAAAAATCCTTTCAACCCAGAGTAATCTCTGACACTAAATTATTATACGCATTATTTATTTATTTATTTATTTATCATTCACATTTGTAAATGCCGCCCACTCAGGCAGAACCCGACTCAGAGATCAACATTAAAAAAATAAAAATTTATTTCTTAGCTTTCCCAGTAACATTTTCAAGCTATTCGTTCTTTCCTTTCTTGGTTGAGTGGCTCCCCCCAAGTTATCCTTCACAGCTCCATGAGAATTCTGTAACGGAAGACTAGCAACATGCTTTGTTGTCTTAAATGCAGGTATTGCTCCCTCCATTATTACCTTCAGGGCAAGTGTGACTTCTTTAGATAGCATTGACAGATTGTCACACTTTGGCAAAAGCTTGGACTGATAGATATGAATACCAAGAAATATTTCTCCAAGGAAAAACATCTTGCATTTATTCCATGTATTTGTAAAGACAGGTTTGGGAGAGAGAGCAGAGTTTGGGAAATAATACATATTTGGACAAAAGTTCACAAAATGTTTCAACTAGACTGACTGGCAGAGGTATTCTGGGGCATCTGAAAAGATAACATTTCAAAGCTCTGCAGAGAGCTTGCACTACATTTCTTATAAACTAGGGAGAAGGAAATCCTTAAGCTCCCTGGAAAAAGACGGAATATAAATGCAACAAATAATAATAGTACAGTCAAACCTCTACATGTGAATTTAATTCGGTCCTCGAGGTTGCTTGTATCTCAAAAAATTCTTATCTTGAATTTCCCATAGGAATGCATTGAATGCAACTTCCCATAGGAATGCAGTGAATTTTGTATCTCCTATTAAAAATTTGTATCTCGAACCTGATTTTTTCCTGAGATTTCCGGATGTATCTCGAGTTTTTCTTAAGTCGAACAGTTCTTAGCTTGAGGTTTGACTGTAAATGTTTGAGTAAGATGCATGCATATTATTTGATGCATGTGGAAACAACTGTATCAGACAGTGATCGAATCAGTTTAGCTTGTGTAGCAGAAATTATTTGAAAATGTATCTTTGATGGATATCCCAAGTTTGATACAACTATGCAAATGTACTCATCAGTGATCCTATTCATCCCAGTGAGTCTTACCACTTCCATCTGAGGTGTGTGCAAGTGTAGTTCCCAGCTGACTGGCTAAATTCCGTATGCGTGCCCATGACATCTGCAATGTGCAGCTGGTTGGTGAATGTGCAAAACATCTCCCTGTTTAATATTAAGTTGCTTAATAATGAAATGTTGTATCAGAGTGAATAGAGGTCCCTTCTGACCACTTTCATACTGGAGATGTTGTGCTGCGTCCTGTAGATTTCCAGCCCATTTCACCTAACAAATATTCAGAATGGAAATAACGGGTAGAGAGACATACGATTAGAGTACAAAGGTGAGGAGGTTGGGGTTAGGAGGGTTACAATGGTGCTGCACAGACAACACTTGACTTTAGGTGATGAGAAGTCCCTTGCACTGCATGGTAGTTGAGACACTAAGAGGCATCTATTACATGGAGGAAGAGTTTTGTGCACTTATAGTTTGGAACCTGCTTAGGGTTGCCACAATTATTTCCCACCAAACTGAGACAGCCATGCAACATCATTGCATTCTTCAAACTGTGCATGTGTTTCGGAGACCGCAGCTCCAAGACCCCAGGGCAGGTAGCCATCAGTTTTTTAAAAAAACCTGTAGTTAAGAGGTTGTTTCCCATATGATTCTTCTTGCAAAAGATGATTCTTGATGGTTCTATTTTTATTTTTCCCCATCTCTGCCCCAGCTCCTGCCAACCTAGCAGTTTGAAAGCAAGAAATTGCAAGTACTGTAGATAAATAGGAACCACTTTGGTGGGAAGGTAAACAGCATTCCATGCACTCCGGTGTCTAGTCATGCCTGCCACATGACTATGGAAACATCTGCAAATGCAGACAACACTGGTTCTTCAGCTATGAAGCAGAGATGAGCACTAAACCCTAGATTTAGATATGACTGGCTTTCGAGCAAGGATGACCTTTACCTTTTAAAAATGTATTGGGATACTCTTTAAACCACCCTTCCTCCCCCTGAGGTAGAGTTGCCATAATTCTCTCCCACAAAACCGGGACAGATGTATACTTGACAAAAAAGAAATTATTATTTTCCATGCAGAAGAACAAGCTACTTTAAGGGACCAGTCAGCTTTAATCCTTCCAAGCCTGCCTCTTGCCCTTTCAACACCCGTCTCTTTGCTCTTGAATCTGCTCATCAGCTTTGCTAGTTGATGCAACCCAAAACAAGCAGCCCTACCTGAGAGCTGGCACTTTCAGCTTGATACGCAAAGCACACACAAATTCCTTTTTTGGCATGCCCATCGACATTTTGGGAGCCTGTGTAGTGTTAGGGTGCTCCATGCTAGCTGCCTTTCCCTCCTCCCACATCGCCAGGAGGATGCTTCATTGACCCCACACAAAGCCCTGCAAAAAACCTATGGGGCCGCTTCAAGTCAGTGGGAGTGCCGCCCCCTACATCTCTAGGTCCTGAGCGTGCTTGTTGCCGGGGAGGTGGTAAGAGGAGCAGACACCGAAGCTGCTGCCGCCACCATGTTGCCTGCTCCAGGACCCACTCCATTGGCCCCGGAGATGCGGGAGAGCTGTGTTGCCCTCGCCCTCCTGTGCTTGTTGCCGGGGGGGGGGGGGGGGGAGAGGAGCAGACGCCGAAGCTGCCGCCGCCACGTTGCCTGCTCCGGGACCTACTCCATCGGCCCTGGAGACTCGAGGCTGGTGCATCGCAGAGGGCTCCCCCAAAAGAGGACAATGTTGTTTTCTTTCGAGTACTTTTTGGACATGGAGCCCTGGCTGTGTTTGGGGTTGTGGGTTTAACTTTGTTTTTGGTATGAATTTTGCTTAATTGTATGTTACATTTTCTGAATTGTATTCTGTAATTTGTAATTTTGAAAATGTGTAATTTTTGTGATATGTTGTGAGGCCGCCGTGAGTCGGCCTTGTGTTGAGTAGGGCGGGGTACAAATTAAATTGATTGATTGATTGATTGATTGAAGTCACCTTCTTGCTTTTTTCTCTCCGGCTCCGAAGCTACACTTTATATCATGAGAGCCACATCGGTGGGAGGGGAAGGCTTGGAAAGAGAGGAGAGGCAAGCCAGATGCATCCCAAGCCATCCTTGTTTGATGGCAAGAGTTTGAAAATCCAGGACTTTAACAAGATTTTTATTGAACTGGTGGGACAATTTTTCCGACCTTGAATCCGGGACAATACCGGTTTTCGGACCCAGAATGGCAATGCAGCCCATGGAGCCATCGTTTCCCTCCGGAAGGAGAAAAGCAGGAGACAGGAAGGAACTTATTTTGCAATGGACAACTCTTCACTTTCTGTCCTACCTCTCTAGGAATAGCGACACTATGAAATTAACCCTTTGTTTCTGGGATTTTTACATGTTTTTTCTTGAACCGGCCGGGACTGCTTCAACCCAGGAAAATCCCGGGAAACCGGGACATATGGCAACTCTAAACCTGCTCCATATTTTTTTCTTGTCTGTAAGATAAAGTAGAATGTGTCTGAAATTCTTGTCATTTGGGAAGTATGGAGCAAAAATCCACAAGATAATAATTCTGACAGGTAATACAGACACAACTTAAAGGCATTGGCTGTAGTAATTTGGAGCTGCCAGAATCCAAGGGTACAGGTATATTTGTCAACACTTACCTATCTAGGCCAGCACAACATGAGCTCCCATTATATGCTTGTGGTTTCCTTGGGGAGTGGTAGGTACTTTATGTTTGCATCCTTTGCCACATATCTGTGGGAATACCTGAGGTCATTTCAAGCCCTTCAAAAGTAGGACTAAAAATGAGAGAATGATCATTGCTATTATATCTGAGATGAAATTCTTTTTGTGTGTTTCCACTTTGAGTATAATATGGTGTACCAATCCAGAAGGTTATGGTGTCACAAGAACAATTTCTTTCTTCTCTGTGTCATCCAGTCAGCAATGCTGTTTGGCCCGACACCATCTATATGACACTGCAGGTCACTTGTGTGAAATTGCTGGGAGACTGAAAGCCTTGTGTGTAGCAAAGAAGATTAGTCTGGAGCAGATTTTGGGTTTCCTCATTTACAACACTTTCAAACTCTACAAAAGAGCAGATGTACAAAATGATTCATTATTACCCTACCAAGCTTGCATGTTTCAACACTACTATGCTGCCAACTGAACTAGAAGGGGTCGGGTGTTCAAGGGATTCCCTCATATCTATCTCATTAAAGTGTTCTTTTAGAGGTAAGCCCCTGAGGTATTATGCAAAAATCAATCAGGGCATGGAGCCTAATTGTGAGTGCCTTCTGCTGTCCATGGTCATAGGTGGAAATGGTGATTTAATCTCCATGTTGCTAGCGGTCATCAGAACGATTCGTTGCTCAGATCTTGGCTGGACTGCATCTGGGAATTTGGGACCATCTGTGAAGTTAATTTGTAAACCTAATATATTGAGAAGATCAGAAAGAAAACCCACAAACATTTGGACATCATTTATTTGGTTTATAATTGATTCCAAGAAGCAATTAGTGCCCCTCTTGGAGAATTAAAATCCTGGAGAGAACTGTAGCAAGGTAGCAGAGTTTAGAACAGCCCTGTATTTCAGTACTAAATCTCTTCTCCCTAGCCAATGTCCCCTTGATCTTTCCTCTTTTTTATTCACCTACAGTAGATAGTTTTTATCCTTATATGGTTTGCTGGTGGCTTTGTCAGGGGTGATATCATACTGCCAAGAACTACATGTACTGTAATGCAATGCTCGTGTAACCCTATCCTCTCTGACCTCCTCCGACCTCACCTAACCCTATTAAAGGACCCTCACCTACCCAACGACCCTCTCTTCTATCCTGACCACTGACCCTCACTGACCGCCTCTAACAAATGGTAGCAGAGGTTTGGTTTTGCCCATAACTAAACCCCAGAAAGCAAAAATGACCAAACGGAAGACCCAGATGAGCAAGGGGGGGTGGCAAGATGCAGGCCAAACCCAAGGGGCTCAAAGATGGATCCAAAACCGGAGATGACCCGCACACGATCCAGGTAACCGAGGTCCAGAAAATAATCACCGGGAAAGAGACAATCTCCATGGCAGAGCTACTGGCCCTGATAAACAACGGAGGTGAACATTCCAATGACAGCGCGGTAAGCTCTACCCCGGGGACCTCCGTGGCAGGAACACCAGACACAACGCCGATCCCAAATCTGACCGAGATGGCCGACCAATCACAGACGGTGGCCTCAGATTCAAACCATCTGGTGGGAAACCCTATCCGGCCAATGATACCCAGGAACTACCGAAGCAGGCCGGCAATGCAAAAAAAGGAAGGGACCCTGGGACCCGGGAGGATGGATGCATGGACCCCAGAAACGTGAGCTATGCCAATCCTCAGCCCCCAGACAATAGAAGGGGAGTGGGAAACCCCAAGAGGAAGACAAGCACCAGGTCTCAGTGATGCATGCCAGGTCGGCCCGCTCCCCCAAAATAGAGTCTTGTATTAGGGGAGCCTTGTTACAGACCGACCTGGCATTCATCAGCAGCAGCAGTCACCCTGGATCAGCTGCTCAGGACCTAGAGGTGAAACCGGGGGGGGGGGCAGAACGTGGAACAGATACTAAGCATCGGTCCCGCGTTCCCCAAGTGCGGCCCGCCCCACGTTTCCCGCTATAACGCCCCATGCCCGTCACAACCTCTATAGTTCAACTAAGAGAAAAGAAAGGGGAATTGAGGAGGGCTTCCATTTCAAACTATTTAGCCTTAATGTTTTCGTACACACTAGCTGCACTACCCTGTAAATATTAGGCAAAAACACAAACACTTTGATGGGAAGGTAACAGCATTCCATGCGTGCGGTGTCTAGTCATGCCTGCCACATGACCATGGAAACGTCTGCAGAAGCAGACAATGCTGGCTCTTCGGCTTTGAAACAGAGATGAGCACTGAACCCTAGAGTTGGATACGACTGGCTTTTGAGCAAGGGAAACCCTTACTTTTACCTTTACAAACAGGCTGCCAGGCACAGGGTGGCCCTGGGAAGTGAGGCGGGGCGCAATGAGAATTCACAGACTTGGTTCCCTGCAGCTGGCCATGATGTCAGAGAAATCTGTCAAAGGTAATGCAAAAGGTTCAGCCCTCACCGCTCCTAATTTTCCTAGTGTTAAATCACCCTGGTTATCACTAATCTCATTAATGTAAGAAATGACTTTTAAAAAGGAGGATGACCAGGGGAGAGGAAAGAATGTGCATGGAGGGTTGTTCTCAGGGTCCTGAACTTCATGCCCTAACTATTCACCAAACAACCACTTACAAAACACCACTTCCATTTTTACATCAAGAAAACAGAACTGACCACCCATGAAAAGCCTGACGGAATCCCTCTGACATGAAAAAGTAGAAGGCCTCCGGCAGCCGAGGAAAAAAATCAGTGTCAGGAGCTAAAAGTGCATCATGCAATCAGTAAAAAATAAATCAAATTCACCAGTTTGTATCAGCAATGTAATCGGATGCAGGATTAGTTTTAGGATGGATACTGTGAGTTAAAATTTTCACATAAATAGCTGCCCATAGCTGCCATACCATTTTCTATCTGTAGCCCTCTTGAGCTACAGACTGAAAAGGGGGTCTTCAGAGAAATATGAGTTTTGCAGCAATAGTCTAGTAGTACTCTCTGGCTCATCAACAGAAACACTCAGGGACTTGCTTAATTAATATGACATAAAGAATATATGAATAAAGAGACTCTGCCTTAAAATACTGAGTAACATCAGACTCTCTTTCACTACCAGATTTTCCTTTAAGCGAGCTCTTTATTCCTCTGTTTTCTTTGCATAACTTCCTTGTCCTGGCGGTGAAAAAATTAAAACTATATATCAAAGTACTTTCCTATTTAAAAACCACTGATGTTTCATTATGCTCTATTAGTGGGTGTTCAGTGATTCTCCAAAAACTGTAACATGTTTGCTTTGCTTGTGCAATAAATAAATAAATAAATGAAAAAGAAATCTATAAATAGTCTCCTCAATAGAGGCTCATTTGCATTATTGTATAAACTGTAATGTTAAGAATCAGCAGTATTGGTATTTGGTGTTACAGCCCCTGTCTCCTCTGTGAAGGCGACCTAAAAACAAATGCAGTACAACAGAACCAAACAAAAACCAAATAAACTCACCTGGTTTGAATCCCAGAAAGTGTGCTGCTCTGGTTAGAGCTTTAACACACTATAGTGCGATGTAGGTAGGGTCTCAGTGGCTTAGTGGTTAAGATGCTGAACTTGATGACCAGAAGGTCAGCAGGTCAGCAGTTCAAGACCAGAGTGCTGTGCAACAGAGTGAGCTCCCGTTGTCTGTCCCATCTCCTGCCAACTTAGCAGTTTGAAAGCAAGAAATTGCAAGTAGATTAATAGGTACCACTTCAGCAGGAAAGGTAACAGCATTCTGTGTACTCCAGTGTTGAGCCATGCCTGCCTCATGACCACAGAAACATCTGCAGATACAGATAGTGCAGGTTCTTTGGCTGTAAATGAAAATGAGCACCATCCCCTAGAGTTGGACACAATTGGCTTTTGAGCAAGGAAAACCTTTACTCTAGTGGGAAGTATGGTGTAGTTGTGTGTGCACATATGATTTCTTGTGATCCAGATGGTTCACTATTCTTATTGGAAGTGATGGTTCTGGGTTTACCACCAGAACTATTTTTGTATAGTTCATTATCTCCATCACCTTTGTATTGTGTAGCAAATATAGTGTATAGTAAATATACCACTCTTCTTCTGCATCAGATAAATATTTTCCCACAAGGTTGCATGTACCCAAAACAGGACTGGCTCTGGTTTGGGGAAGTCATACACATACAGTACATTCCAGTATAGTTCTTCTCATGCTGTGCTAGTTGTCTGTGAGCATATATCATATTGAGAACAAGCTCAAAATTCATTCCCCCATGTGTATAAAGGTGAAAAGCACACATTTGAGTCTTGCTTGGATTCAGCTTCAAATGGTTGATAGTGTAATACTGTCCTAATTCTTCAGGTGCTCCAATAAGTTTTCTAGCTACCTCATCAAAGCTTGATCCTTGTAGGACCATTGCTGCTTGGAAGGTAATAATAATAATATGTGCCATCAACTGTAGCAGTTGCCTCCATTTCCAGTGGGGCTTCCATCCTACAGGACCTGTGTGAAGTCTCTCCAGGGCGCAAACTACTGCTGGGAAGTATGCAAGGTCGTTGCCATCCAGTAGGGTTTCCCCAATCTGCGGCTACCAGAGCTTACAGAACAAAGTTCATGAGTGTTAACATTGGCACACTGCTCTCAACCTTGCACTAGCTAACAAAGTGGGCACAATTGCATAAACCCACCTGGCTTTCTAACCAGGCCACTTTCCTCATTCCTAGGATTTTTATTGGGTCAATCCAGGGCCGTAGCCAGGATTGTAGATTTGGGGGCAGGGGGCAAATTTTTTTAGGAGGGGCAAAACATTTTCAGGAGGGGCAACAATGTCAAACTCACATATATGACATTGGCACGGGGTGGGTTGGGGCCGGCTGTTAGCTCAGGAGGGGTCCCCCCCAGCTATGGCCCTGGGCCAATCTGAGGCTTGGAATCTTCTGGGAATGGATGGAGAGATGAGTGCCCAGACCTCATCTTGTGAAACTGAGATATTGTACTCCTCTGTCGTTACTATCTTTGAGATTTGACTCCCCACCTGGAAGTCTGGGAAGGAATAATAGTTCTCTGACATTTTTAGCTAGTGCTCTGAGATCTGGCAACTCTGATCCAGAAATGAAAGCTACATGTTGGTTCCCAGGCCCCAGCTAATGAATGGCTCATGTGGGGGTTGTCAGGAAATAGAGTCAAACCAAAAGAGCTGCAGCAGGTGAAGGGCGGGTTTAGTGTAAGGGACCAAAGACAATGAAACAGCCGAAGGGCTGGCTTAACACAGGTTTATTGCATGATGATCCGGAGGAACATGTGGTAATGGCAGATGAGTAGCTCAATATATACAGCTGGCTATACATTTGAATGTGGCTCGTTGACAGACTATTGGTTGCTGCCTGCGTGACGTCGTAGGAGGTCACGCCCTTCTTGACCAGGTGAGGAGGTCGCGGGGAATCTTCCCGCGCTGCTGAACCAGGTGACTATGATCCATGAGAGCTGGACGCTCGCTACTGCCCTCTGGTGGTCACTAGCTCGCGTCCCCTTATTAGGTTACATTGATACAGCTGATGGTTATAATGTTGCACACAGAAAGGTTACATTGGTAACACATGGCAAAGGTACAATGTTAAAGGCACAGCTTTATAGAACACAACATCCCTCCCCCCTAGGATGAGACGAAGTCTCTCAGCCAAGATGGCTTGTTGCATGTGCGTTTGGGCCGTGAAGAGGGCTGCCCCCCCCGGGGGCGTTATTGCTTCTTTGTTCCCTGGTCCCTTGTCCTGAAATAGGAGAGGGAGACTTGTTAGTGGCTTGCCGCTGTCTGGCGGCCTTAGGGGAAGGGAAAAACTCCATTGTGGGCAGACCGGGGGCCGTCGGGGCTAACGAAAAACCCCTCTTCTCGCTTGGACGGGTGGGGGACCACTCCGAAAACCCCCCCCCGGTTCTGAAAATCAAAATCTAAGTTGGTAGGGGTACCCGCATTTGTGGGGACTTTCCGCGAGATATGTATGGGGTCGGGTTCCTCCTCCTCGGAAAGATCCCCTAGGATATCTACGAGAACATCCTCCTCCCCCCTCTTTGTAGCCTCTAGCCCGATGTTCCTTCCTTTGTCCTCTACCCTCGTGGGGTCTAGCCTAGTAAGGATGGTGGTGAGCTTCCTGCGCATTAAGACGCGTATCCTGACGCCAATGGGGTCACCCTGTACCCTAGCAGAAACTGACACACTTGCAGGTTCAGATCCCCTGGGCCCATGCGCCGCAACGCATCCTTCGTGGTGCGGACGAGGCGCTCTACTTGGCCGTTGGTGGCCGGGTGAAACGGGGCGGAGGTGATATGCCGAACGGCGTTAATCTCCATGAATGCCCTAAACTCGGAGGACGTGAAACAACTAGCGTTGTCGCTAATTAACGTGTCGGGTATGCCGAACGTGGAAAAGAGCCTCCGCAATTGCCTAATGGTCTGGGCCGAGGAGGTGCTCGTGACTGGGATAACCTCCAACCATTTGGAGAAAGCGTCCACTACAAGGAGGAACAGGGTGCCTCTGAATGGGCCCGCGAAATCTACGTGCACCCGGGACCACGGCCCCTTAGCCGCGTCCCATTCCCTGTGGGGAAGGCGGGCCTCCTCTGGTCTGGAGCATTGGCAACTATCACAAGTGCCGACCATGTGCTCGATGTCGGCGTCTAGCTGGGGCCACCAGAAGTAACTCCGGGCCAGCGCCTTGGATCGCACGATGCCGGGGTGGCTGACATGAAGCAGTTTGAGCACCCGCGGCTGAAGGGAAGTGGGAATCACCACCCGCTGCTCCCACAAGAGACACCCCCTCTCTAGGGACAGTTCTAGCTTTTTTCTGAAAAATGGAGCGAACTCCTCCGCTGGGGAGGACACGGGCCACCCTTTCTGCAGCCAGGAGCTGACTGTCGCTAACGTTTTGTCCTTCTCAGTCGCTTTGGCAATGTCGGCAGGCACTACGGGGGGCGAATCCAGCACCTCTATCATGAGAACCTGATGGTCCCGCTCCCCCATGCTCACCTGGCTGGGCGTTAGGGGAAGGGGAGACCTAGATAGAGCGTCCGCATGGCTGATCTCCTTTCCGGGCCGGTAGACCAACGCGTGCTGATACGCGTTGAGAAAAATGGCCCACCTGAGCATCCTCGGGGACAGGATCTGTGGGATGGGCTTATCTGCGGTAAAAATGCCTAGCAGGGGCTTGTGGTCCGTTACGATTGTGAAGGGGCGGCCGTACAGAAAATTGTGAAATTTTTTCGTCCCCGCGACTATTGCTAGTGCCTCCCTGTCCGTCTGTGCGTAGTTTCTCTCTGCTTGGGACAGGGACCTGGAGTAAAACGCTATCGGGGCCTCCCTTCCGTTTTCCAACACGTGGCACAGTACTGCCCCCACCCCCACTGGAGATGCATCACAGATCAGAACTACTGGGCGTTTGGGGTCGAAGTGGGTTAGAATGGCGTCGGACGCCAGGAGGCTTTTCAGCTCGCTAAATGCCCTTTCTTGGTCATCGCCCCACTTCCATGCCTGGTCTTTCTTTAGCAATTTGTGTAGCGGTTCAGCCACCACTGCCTTTCGGGGGAGGAAGGAGTGGTAAAAGTTGAGCAGCCCTAGGAACGACTGCAACTCAGGCTTGGAGGTGGGGCGGGGGCTTTCTTAATGGCTGCCACCTTGGACTTGGATGGTTTTATTCCCTCAGGAGTCACACAAAACCCTAGGAACTCAACCTCTGTTGCGAAGAAGACGCATTTGTCCTTTCGCAACCTCAGCCCCGCCTTTTCGAATATCGTCAGGACCTTCCCCAACCTCCTGGCCAATTCAGCCCGACTCCCCCCCGTTATTAACACGTCATCAAAATAAGGCAACACCCCCTCCAGTCCCTTCAGGAGGCGTTCCACGAGTGACTGGAAAATTCCTGGCGCCGAATTCACGCCGAATTGGAGGCGCGTCACCTGGAACGCCCCCTTATGGGTGACTATGGTCTGCGCAGCGGCTGCGGCAGGGGACACCGTAAGCTGCTGGTAGGCTTGTGCTAAGTCGAGCTTAGCGAAACACTTTCCCCCATGTAACCTGGCCAGCAGAAGGCTGACTACCGGCACCGGATATGCATTCGGGCGGATCGCCTTGTTGATGGTGCACTTGTAGTCGGCGCATATGCGGACCTCCCCATTGGCCTTTAGAGCGGTTACAATTGGAGTTTCCCACTCCGCAGAATCTACAGGCACAAGGATCCCCTGACCCACCAATTTGTCCAGTTCCGCCTCTATCTTGTCCTTGAGTGCGAACGGCACCCGGTGTGGTTTTAGGCGAATTGGGCGGACCTCCGGGTCCAGGTCGAAAGTCACTGGGGGCCCCTTGAATTTCCCCAGTCTTTTTTTGAAGACTTCGGGGTGCGCCTCGCACACCTCCTGAATTGGATCAGTCCCAACGGCGTGCATCCCAACGGCGTGCACCCCCCCAATTAACAACCCCAGGGGCTGGAACCATTGAGTTCCGAGGAGGCTGCAATCTCCTCCTTTGAGCACGACTAGGGGAAGGGACGCGGCGTGCTCCTTGAATTTGACCTGAAATTCTCCAACCCCCAACACTGGAATACTGTTCCCTTGCACGTCCCGTAGTGTGGACCTCAATGCTTTGAGCTTGGGTCGCTTGTGGGGGGCAATTCCCAAAAACTCCCTCTGGGAAATGATTGAATATGAGGACCCCGAGTCAATTTCCATCCTAATGGGAACCCCTTGGACTAGTACCTCAACAAAGTAGCGGGGGTGTCTAGTAGACACGCTGAACACTGGGGCGTCGTCCTCGCTGCCGTCGGTGATGCGGCCCACGCCGTCCTGCTTCCGCGTGGCCTGGGCACCGTCCTTGGGTCTCGTTGGGCGGTCTTGTCCGGCGGAACGGTCTGCGGAGCTCCTCCGGGTTTCGCGCTTCTTCCTGCACACCTTGGCGATGTGCCCGCGGCGGCTGCAGTTGTGGCACTCGGCCTTCCGGAAGGGGCATTTCACGCGGTCGTGGGCCACTCCACAGCCGTCACATCGCCGGCTCTCCTTCCGGACCCTCTGGACGTCCTCGTCGTCGCTGCTCTCTGTGGACGACCTCGAAGTTCGCCGGGCCGCCTGTACCGGAGCCTCTGCTTTGCTCGCCTTTGGCCGCCAGTCCTGAAGTTCTTGGACCCCGGCCTTCGTAGCTTCTGCGGCCTGGGCCGCTCTGACGACCTCCTGCAACGTGGGAGGCGGCTCTTGGTTCATTAATGTGCGCTGGGTTTCGGCGTCGTTCAGGCCGCACAGCACACAGTCTCGGAGGGTGATTTCGGCATTCTCCCATTTGCACGGGCCGGCCGCCAGCCGCAGGGCCGCCACGAATGCGGCGACCGTCTCCCCGGGCGCTTGGACTCGCCTCCAAAACGCACTCCGAGCGGGAAACATCGCCGTGGCGGGCCGGACGTGCTCACGCAGCATCTGTAAGAGTTCCTTGGCCTTGAATTCGCTCACCCTCCTCGAAGCAATCAGGTCCACCAAGGTCCTTTTTGTTTCTTGTCCGAGCATTCTGGTGAAGATGGCTCTCTTCTTCGCCTCTTCCGTGACTTCGGACTCGATCAGTGCGGCCTGGAAGTCCATCTCGAAGATCTCCCAGTCGCCCGGTTTCCTGATTTCGAAACCGGCGCATGTCTTGGTCCCGTGGGCTGCCATATCCCACCTTCGTCGCCAATTTAGTGTAAGGGACCAAAGACAATGAAACAGCCGAAGAGCTGGCTTAACACAGGTTTATTGCATGATGATCCGGAGGAACATGTGGTAATGGCAATGATGAACAGATTGCAAGAGAGAGGCTCCTTGTACTAGGCGATTCAATAATTAGAAATACAGAGAAATGGATTTGTGATGCACATGATAACCGTATGGTGACTTGCCTGCCAGGTGCAAAAGTTGCAGACATCACAAGAAATCTAGATAGATTGTTAGAGAGAACTGGGAACGAGCCAGTTGTCATGGTACACGTTGGTACTAATGATGTTGGGAAGGCCAAGCGGTCTGTCCTGGAAGCCAAATTTAGGTTGTTAGGAAGAAGATTGAAGTCCCGGACTTCCAAGGTAGCATTTTCAGAAGTGCTGCCTGTCCCTCGCGCAGGACCTACCAGGCAGGCAGAGCTCAGAAGCCTCAATGCGTGGATGAGGCGGTGGTGTCGAGAGGAGGCTTCAGATTTGTCAGGAACTGGAGAACATTTTGGGACAAGCCAAATCTGTTCAGGAGGGATGGGTTGCATTTAAACCATGATGGGACCAGATTGCTGGCACTCAACATCAAAAAGGCTGCAGAGCAGCTTTTAAACTGATAACTGGGGGAAAGCCGACAGGAGCTGGGCAGCATCCGGTTCGGGAAAGTGTGTACTTGAGTAGTGAGGAGGATGCAAAAATTACTGAGCAGAGCAAGGAGCTAGTCACTAGCATTCTAGCAGAAGGATGCAAGAGGCAGTCTAACAATGCAACTGGACACAAAAGACTGTGTCAGAAATGCATATATAAATGCTTGTATACAAATGCCAGAAGCCTCCAGAACAAAATAGGGGAGCTGGAATACTTAGCAATAGATAAAAGTATTGATATTATTGGTATCACTGAAACCTGGTGGACGGATGATAACCAATGGGATACAGTTATCCCAGGCTACAAATTGTACAGGAAGGATAGGAAGGGGCAAACAGGAGGTGGTGTAGCCTTGTATGTCAAAGAAGTGATAAAATCTTATGAATTGGAACATCTAGGTGATTTAGAGTCACCATTAGAAGCTCTGTGGGTAAGAGTACCAGGCCACAAGGATGGTCTAACAGTAGGCATATACTATCGACCTCCGACCCAAACTCTTGAGGGAGACTGGCAGTTGGAGAATGTTGTAAAGGAGGCATCCAGGAAGGGAAGCCTGGTTATAATGGGGGACTTCAATTACCCTCACATAGACTGGGTGAACTGTTGTTCAGCACATGATAAAGAGATAAAGTTCCTAGATATGCTCAATTATTGTTCCCTGGGACAGATGGTTGAAGACCCAACTAGAGGTACAAGAATCCTTGACTTGAGTTTTACTCAGGATCTGGTGCAAGATGTTAATGTGACTGATCCAATAGGGAACAGTGACCACAACTCAATTATGTTTAACTTGATCATAGACCGCAAGTCACTGATAAAATCTAACACAGAGACCTTAAATTTTCAAAAAGGAAATTTCCCAAAGATGAGGAAACTAGTAAAAAAGAAACTGAAAGGGAAAATTGAGAGAGTCCAAACACTCCAAGTGGCATGGAGGCTGTTTACAAAAACAATAACAGAGGCCCAATTGGAATGCATACCCAAAAGGAAAAAGGGCACTGCCAGGTCCAAGAGGACTCCAATGTGGCTTACAGGAGCTGTTCGGGAAGTGATCAAGAGCAAGAAAAGCTCATTTAGAAGATGGAAGGCTTGTCCAAATGAGGACAGCAGGCAGAAACATAAATTCTGGCAGAACAAATGCAAGGCAACAATCAGGAAAGCAAAGCAAGACTTTGAGGAGCGTATAGCTAAAAATACTCAGAGGAATAATAAAGACTTCTTTAAGTACATTAGAAGTAAGAACCCAACTAGGAAGGCCATTGGACCATTAGATGACAATGGAAGGCAAGGGGTTATTAAAGAGGAAACAGAGATTGCAGAGAGACTCAATGAATTCTTTGCTTCAGTATTCACTGAAGAAGATAGAGACCACATGCCCAAAACAGAACCTATCTTCGTAGGGAGGGAAACCGAAGAATTAAGCAAGATAGAAATAACCAGGGAGGAGGTCCTTGCATGTCTTGTTAAGCTAAACGCTAACAAATCCCCAGGACCAGATGGCATCCATCCACGAGTTCTCAGGGAACTTAAAGATGAAATTGCTGATATCCTAGCCAAAATATATAATCTTTCCCTCAAATCAGGCTTTGTGCCTGATGACTGGAAGGTAGCGAATGTAACACCAATTTTCAAAAAAGGATCCAGGGGTGATCCAGGAAATTACCGGCCTGTCAGTTTGACATGTGTCCCAGGTAAAGTGATGGAAACCATCCTAAAAGATAGAATTAATAGGTACATAGAAGAGGAGGCACTGCTAAAGGAGAGCCAACATGGCTTTTGCAAGGGCAAATCATGCCTCACTAATCTGTTGGAATTTTTTGAGAGTGTCAACAAGCATGTGGATAAGGGGGATCCAGTTGACATTGTTTATCTGGACTTTCAGAAGGCTTTTGACAAGGTCCCACACCAAAGGCTCTTGAATAAACTTACCAGTCATGGAATAAAGGGACAGGTCTTGTCCTGGATCAGCAACTGGCTAAGGGACAGGAAACAGAGGGTAGCACTAAATGGACACTTCTCCAAGTGGAGGGAAGTAAAGAGTGGGGTCCCCCAAGGTTCAGTACTGGGACCCCTGCTTTTCAACCTCTTCATAAATGATCTAGAGGTAGGAGTAAAAAGCAAGGTAGCCAAATTTGCTGATGACACTAAATTATACAGGGTAGTGAAAACTGTGAGAGATTGTGAAGAGCTCCAGAGGGATCTCTTGACACTGGGGGAGTGGGCAAAACAGTGGCAAATGAGCTTCAACATCAGTAAGTGCAGAGTGATGCATGTTGGGGCAAAAAACCCCAATTACATTTATAAACTGATGGGGTCTGAACTCTCTGCGACAAACCAGGAAAGGGACCTTGGTGTCCTGGTGGACAGCTCAATGAAGGTGTCAACCCAGTGTGCCTCAGCAGTGAAAAAAGCAAACTCAATTTTTAGGGATCATTAGGAAGGGTATAGAAAATAAGTCAGCAAGTGTCATTTTGCCTCTTTATAAATCTATGGTGAGGCCCCATCTGGAATACTGTGTACAGTTCTGGTCGCCATACCTCCAGAAGGATATTATGGAGTTGGAGAAAGTACAGAGGAGGGCAACCAGAATGATTAGGGGACTGGAACACCTTCCTTACCATCTGAGGCTGCAACGGTTGGGCCTTTTCACTCTTGAACGACGGCGTCTAAGAGGTGACCTGATTGAAGTTTATAAAATCATGCACGGTGTGGACAAAGTGGATAAGGAAAAACTGTTTTCCCTATCGCACAACACTAGAACTAGGGGACACTCCATGAAACTTTTGGGTACTAGTTCTCAAACAAATAAGAGAAAGTACTTTTTCACCCAGAGGATTACTGGTCTATGGAACTCCCTGCCAGAAGAAGTGGTGACAGCTGTCAGTCTTGACAGCTTTAAGAAAGGATTAGACAAGTTCATGGAGGACAAGGCTATCAATGGCTATAATTATGGCTACCTAAGGACAACCTCCGGGTTGGAGAGATAGGCAGGATATCTCTCAATGCCATTTCCAGGGAATCCTAAGCAGGTGAAGGCATCTCCTTGGGAATACCCTGAAGGAAATGGTGAGCCACTGTGTGAGACAGAATGCTGGACTGGATGGGCTGTGGCCTGTTCCAGCAAGGCTGTTCTTATGTTCTTATGTTCTTATGTTTAATGGCGGATGAGTAGCTCAATATATACAGCTGGCTATACATTTGAATGTGGCTCGTTGACAGACTATTGGTTGCTGCCTGCGTGACGTCGTAGGAGGTCACGCCCTTCTTGACCAGGTGAGGAGGTCGCGGGGAATCTTCCCGCGCTGCTGAACCAGGTGACTATGATCCATGAGAGCTGGACGCTCGCTACTGCCCTCTGGTGGTCACTAGCTCGCGTCCCCTTATTAGGTTACATTGATACAGCTGATGGTTATAATGTTGCACACAGAAAGGTTACATTGGTAACACATGGCAAAGGTACAATGTTAAAGGCACAGCTTTATAGAACACAACAGCGGGGGAGCTTAATAACATTTGATGGAAATTTAGAAATAAAATGTTTTTCACCATCTTCTGCTTCCGTGATTAAGGCGCACCTTTAAAAGCCACAAGACGAGCAATTTCTGCAAGGATAGCTTGTCTAGCCATAGCCATGTTTGAGAAATATATATTGACCAGAGCGGCCAATCCTCAGGGCACCAGCTCAAATTTCAGAAAATTGATATTCTTGTCTAATTCTCCAGGTGAGGAGAGCAGGCAACTGATATTGAATGAGAAGAAACTTTAATGTATGTATGTGTGTGTGAGAGAGATGATTTTAAAGCCTAGATGCTCAGTGCAAAAGTGTTTGTATATGTGTTGCACCTGTGCAATGTTGGTGCAGTAAAAATAGTGAAGAGAGGGGGTCATGGAGAGATCTGCTGGTTGGATGGATGCAACTGAGCATATCATGACATCTGAAACAAGGCAGGGAGTGGAATGCCAGAAACATGATTCCTGAAGGTTCCTGTTGCCCAGGCTCTGGCAGCAGTCGGTCAAAGCCTGGGGAAAATGTCCTGTGGGCTGCCATTGGGCTTTACTTACATCACAGCCAGAGAAAAGGGCCTGGAAAAACTTTCTGTGCATTATATATGCTATGTGTAAGGCTGTATGAGGGACTGCAATGGTTCAAGTGGCTAAGACACTGATTTGAAGGTGGGAGGTCAGCAGTTCGATTCCCGAGTACTGCAGGATGGAATGAGCTCCCATCTTTGTCCCAGCTCCTGCCAACCTAGCAGTTTGAAAGCAAGAAATTGCAAGTAGATAAATAGGGACCACTTTGGTGGGAAGGTAAACAGTGTTCAGTGTGCTTCGGTGTCTAGTCGTGCTTGCCACATGACCAAGGAAAAGTCTGCAGAAGCAGACAACATTGGCTCTTCGGCTTTGAAACAGAGATGAGCACTGAACCCTAGAATCAGATTTGACTAGCTTTTGAGCAAGGGAAACCTTTACCTTTAAGGCTGTGTGGGATGTAAGCATTCAGGGGAATGGCACCCATCCCTGCAACTGCTATAAACATTTTGTTCCTGGCTGTCTCTTGGTTATCATATTGTGTGGTTAGCCAGGCTTTATTCAGATTCTGGGCCCATTTCAATGGCAGACTTTTGAATCTCTGGTAAAATTCCCTATAATTGTGCTAGAAGTGCAGAGTCTCAAAGAGGAAAATAGCTGCACACCTCCCTTTCTCATTAGGTGGCACTCACCATCTCAGTAACTCACTATAAGACACTTATAAGACAAATTTAAAAAGTTTCCTTACTCTGTTATTTGAAATTACAAATGTGTAAATGCTCCTTTCATGACTGCACACATGCTAACACCCAACTGAACAGACCAACAGCAGCTAAACTACTGACATCAACCAGCAAAGAGAGGGAAATGAACACAGAGCAGAGAGGGTTGGGGCTCTCTTTGAATTCAGAGGCTGGAAGGAACAATTGATTTTCTTCTTCAGGTGTCATATCCCTTCCAAACATTGGCTCTCATCATGGCGATAGTCTTCCTATTCTTAACTCCCCAGAACAGTTCTTCCAAGGACATACCACACCAGTCTTTCAGGTTCTTCAGACACAAAGTCCGTCTATGTCCAGGGCCTCTCTTGCTTATGATCTTCTTTTGCATAACAAGTTGGCGTATTCTAGACTTCATGTCATTCCTCATGATATGCCCAAGATATTGGAGCTTTCTTTGTTTAATGCCCTTAAATGGTTCTTGTTCTTTATCCGTCCAATGCAACACTTCTACATTAGTCACATGGCCAACCCATAATATCCCCAACAAAAACCAATCACCCCAGCCCAGAACAACCTCTCCCAGTCCACAGGCAGCATGTGAGTTTGTAAGTAAAACTCCCACAATTTCCTGATTTACTCTTGTAGCACTTTCCACAATCAACAAGACCAAAGGCAGATCTGTCCCTCCCAGTCCTTACCTGTCCTACATGTATGGCACCAGGAGTGCTTATTCCTTGATCTTTGGTTTTGACACTGAAAGGTCAGAAAGAGAGGTGCTGCTGCTCCCAGTCCTATATTTTTACTTGGTCCTTGGGTCATGAAAGAAAGGATGCAGCCAGAGTACTCATCCCTTGAAAATGTCAGCCAGCTACTGTGTTTCTTGAGCCATATCCCAACCTTTTCCCATCAGCTGGTGTAGTGGGTTCCTGCTCCAATAAACCTGTGTTTCTGCAATAGTTCCAAATCTTTAAATATCATACGACAGACTTTGGTGAGTTGAAGCATTATACCTAAAAGCCATTTGTGGTACAGTATTAGAAAGAGACTGAAAGAATTATGAGATTGTCAGTTGACAAACAGATGGCTGAGGTCTGCAAAGACAAATGGGCTCTGGCAACTCCTTAATAACATTTATGCAAATGGAGGCACATCTCTATTAAATCATTCATGCCAAAAGCTATAGAAAGCCTGTTGCTGGTATAACATATTCTTATAAACATGAGGCAGGGATAGGGTTACCATAATTCCCTCCCACAAAAATGGAACAGAAGTAAAGGTTTCCCTTGCTCAAAAGCCAGTCGTATCAGACTCTAGGCTTCAGTGCTCATCTCTGTTTCAATGCCGAAGAGCCAGCGCTGTCTGCTTCTGCAAATGTTTCTGTGGTTGTGTTTCAGGCATGACTATACACCGGAGCGCATGGAACACTGTTTACCTTAACCTCGAAGTGGTCCCTATTTATCTACTTGCCATTTCTTGTTCTTGAACTGCTAGGTTTGCAGGAGCTGGGACAGAGGCGGGAGCTCATTCTACCCTGCAGTATTCGTGTAACGGCTGCTGCTACAGACGCCACAAGAAAAAGGCACATTCCTCCCTTTCTTCCTTGTTCACCAAGCTGCTGCTGCTGCCACTTGCTGGTGGTTCCAATAGAAGTGCAAGAAAAATGCGTGATTTCTCTCCCCCCCCCCCAAAAAAAAAATCAAGTGGTTTGAAAACCGTGAATTTTCAATGTTTTTTATGGAACCAGGCGGGACAGTTACAAAATGTGAAATTCATGGTTTTCACATATGTCAACTCTAAGCAGGGAAGAAGAGGAAGGCTTAGATTGAGCCAGATTAAAGGCAGAGTCTATGGCAAGCTAAATTTTGAGATGGGGTGTTAACATTGTATTCTGAAACATCATATTTTGCTTTTGTGTGTGAGAGAGCTATGTGAGAAGCAGGAATCCATTCAACTTGGGTATAATGACAGAAAAGGTTCACCTGGTGGGGCGTGTCATGATGGAGGGCTGAGAGGGACGAGCTTTTCTCCGCTCGGAAAGGAGAGAAAAGAAAGTGACTTTTTAAAAGTGAAAATAGACCCTGAAACCGGCTGAAAAATGGACCAGGAAAAAGAGAAGGAAAATTAGTAGTGGAAAATATATTTGATGCTCCAAAGCAGCGCCGAGAAAAAGAGGTAGGACAGAGTTTCGATCTTGAGAGTGGGGGGATGGGCGACCTGTAATGGCGACGAGTCCCCAGAGCTCCACATCGAAGAACGGAAACTCTGGAAACGGGAGGAAAGCGGCGCTCTAGCAAAAGAGCTCAAAAGTATGGACAAAGCGTGAGTGGACGTCGGAATTAAAAGTGGGCTTGTTTGGGGGCTGAAAGAAGATTCTGCAGCGGGCTCGCTTGGTCTCGCCGCCCCCCCCGATCGGAGACGTGCGGAGTTTCGAGGCGCTGGAAAGGAGCAAAGGGGAAAGCGAAGAAGTCTGAGGGTGAGCAAAGTTGTAAAGACTTATAAAGTGAAAGGGGGAAATAGAAAGCAGAAGTAAAGAGACTGATTTTCTCTTATTTTCTTTTTCTTATTTTTTTATTTCCCTTTTGAAATGTTTTATGCTGGGGGGAGTGGACAAATTAACGGCTAAGCAAAAGGGGCAAGATGGTATTCCCTGTTTTCCTTTTTTGTTGATCTCTTTCTTCCCCTTTCCTTGCCTCCTCCTCTCGCTATTACGCTGTGGCCTAAGAGTATTGGTTTTTAAAGAAGAAGAGAGACGATAAGTCTGTCCCTGCATGCATTTATTTGGAGATACAAAGAGAAGCAAGAAGCTGTTGTGGCGCAGTTCTCTGAGAAATAAATTGCCTGTAGATTGGAACTTTGGAGAACAGGAAAGTGAACTCATCAGTGTTTCCTTCATCTCTGCTGACTCCTCCTTTTTCTCTCCTTAAAAGAGAGTTGGAAAACGTTTGCAATTTACAATAGAAAGTTGGCTCCCCCTACAGTTAAATTTTTGAGATAAAGGGAAAAAGTTTTTTTTTAATGCTGTTATTTTTGTTTGGTTTTTTTTTTCTTGTCTGGTTTGAAGCCTTTTAATTTTTAAATCTTTTTTTAAAATAAGACTTTTTTAACTGTTTCTTTCAAAAAAAAAGAAAAAGAATTTTTTTTCTCACCTTTTTCCTCTTTTTTCTCACACTTTTTTTGTTTTTATTTTTATTCTATTTTGACTTTTGTGGGGGGGGAATATTAAAGTAGATAAAAATATAAGAGGGAAATTAATTAAATTTAAATTGGGACAACGGAAGTTTGAATGACCCTCTGGGTATACATGTGTGTGTATATGTGTTTGTAAATACACGCGCATATATAGGGCAGAGAGAGGGAGGGGGAGGAGGGGATAAGGGTTAAGTACTGTACTTGGAAAGTTTAATAAAATTGGTTAGAGATAAAATATATGGTGAATTTTGAATGATTAAACTTTGTATGTAAATTGACAATAAGCAGTTAGAAATATATTTGAATGAAACGGCAGGAGAGAGGGAAAGAGAAGGAGAAGAAATTGGCTTGGACAAGAGTGCAAAGACCAACGTCCTCTGATAGAAGTTTCAGGAGGCTTACAAGATTGGATGAGGAGGAAGAAGAAATGAAAAAAGCAATGCAACAAGAGATAAAGGACATGGAGGAACAAGAGACAGTGAAAAAGAGGGCACAACAATTACAGCAGCAGCAGCAACAGAAGACAATAATATCACCAACAGCGCCTACTCCATCTGTGGTAAAATCAATCGTGATAACAACAGCAAAAGTAACAACGACAACAACAGTTATGTCAACAGTGTCAACGACAGCGGTGATAGCAGGAACAACACCAACAACGATCGTAACTACGTCCACGGCCACAACACCAACGACATCGGCGACAGGGGGAGGAGAAGGAACTAAATCTGAATTTGAAATCCTTAACGAGAGATTTGATATCCTGGGGAATAATATTGGAAATATGTTGGGTCATATTAGAACAGATTGGCAGAAGGATTTGCAAGATGCAATAGCAAACATTACGAAGGGAATTGAAGGCATGAAAGAGGAAACAAAGACCATTAAAAAAGAGCAAGAAGAGATAAAAAAAGAACAAGCAATGATAAAAGTAGAGGTCATGGATTTAAGAAAGAAAGAAAAGGAAAGAGAAAATAAGGTTGGGGATCATGAAAAGAGATTGGAAAACGTAGAAGAACAATTAAGAAAAGCAAATGTTATAATTCGAAAATTCCCAGAGAACTCACCAGACAAATTAAAAGAAAGAATAGTGAAATGGCTTGACGAAATTATGGAAGATGGCTTCACGCCGTATGAGGTGGTAAATGTATTTAGGCTTGGTTCAAGAAGGGGCAAAACTGGGTCAAGGAATGTCATGTTAAAATTTGCTAATGTATCAGATAAATTGAGGTTAATGGCGCTTATACGTGAAAAAGGACCAGAGGTTTTAAAAGTAGAAGGCCATGATATTGAAGTGTACAACGACATTCCAATGGAGGATCGTTTCTGGAGACAGTCGATGAAGCCAATCACAAAAAGATTCCAGGAAAAGGGAATAAGATACAACTGGAAATTCCCAAGACAATTAAGTTTTTTTCATTTGGGAAGAAGATATTTAATTAATGAAGATATTAATGTCTTGGACGTAATGACAGATGCCAAATTATTGGAAGCAGGAACTAAAGAGTGGTTTGACTTGAAGGAAGAATTGATTATATCCGGAGGTTATAGAAGAAGGGATAGCAATGGAAACGAGAATGTGCCAAAAGGGGCAGAAGGAGGAATAGCTCCGGACGGGGAGTAAATTCAAGCCCAATTCAGACTCCTATGTATGACTGCACCCCCCCTCCCCCCTCTGAATTTTGGAGGCCATTTGTAAAAAAAGAAATGGGGAGGGAGACTAGTAGATTGTTTAGTGTATTTTTTCTTTTAGATGGTCTTTCTTTTTTTACTATTATTATTATTATTTTTTTGTATAAGGTGAAGGAAATGTTATATGTTGATCACATGTCCGTAGGAGGAAGTGGGAATTGCAAAAAAAGGGAGGGAGATACATAATAGATGAAGGATATAAAAGTATTAACATGGAACGTGAAAGGTACTGGTTGTCAAGTGAAGAGAAGGAGGTTGGAAGCGGCACTTAGAAAAGATAGACCGGATATAATTTTTCTTCAGGAGACCCATCAGAATTCGGAAAAAACTAATAAATTATTCTTAGGATGGACCCAAGTTTACGAAAAAGCATATGGTTCCTCAAAGGCTAGGGGGGTCGCAACTTTGATATCAAATAGAGCGGGATTCGAGATGATAAAAAGTATATCAGACCCAGAAGGTAGATACTTGATAATAAAGGGGAAGATAGAAGAAGAGGAAATAACGCTGGTGAATTTGTATGTGCCAAATGAACATCAAAATAGGTTTTTAAATAAGATATACCGAATATTAGAGAAAGAAAAAACAATGAAAATGATTGTAGGGGGAGATTTCAATTTAGTAGGATCAAATATAGATAGCACGAATATGAAGAGAAGTGTAGGTGGAAACAAGACGTTTGTGTTAAATAACTGGTTGAAAGCCTTGGGGTTGAAAGATACATGGAGAGTACTTAAAGGACAGGAAAGGGCCTATACGTATTTTTCACAAGTGTACAATACATATTCCAGAATAGATTATATATTTGTCACGGATAATTTGATAAGTAATTTAGACGGTATAGAAATTGGAATATTTAAAGAATCGGATCATGCAAAAGTATTGGTGGAATTGAAAATAGATGCTATAAAGAGCCTGAAAAATTGGAGATATAACGCCAGACTGTTTAGAGATAAAAAAAGTAAAGATCAAATGGTAGAAAAATGGGAAGAAAATTGGAAGTGGAATGATACAGGGGAAGTACGAATTGGTACCGTATGGGATACTATGAAAGCAATATTCAGGGGTGAAAGTATCAGGTTGGCAAGTATTAGAAATAAACAGTTAAAAAGTAAGCAAGCAGAAACAGAAAAAGAGATTAAAAGGTTACAGGAGATACATGCAATAACCAAGGATAGAAAAGTATATGAAAAGATGCAGGGACTAAGGAAGGAATTAATCGGAAACGACATGGAAAAGGTGAAAAGAGACCTAATATATTTAAAAAGAGAATATTTTGAATATAGTAATAAAAATTCAAAAATGTTGGCAAGAGCGGCTAAAGAAAAGAGAGGCAGAAGAGAAATAGGGATATTAGTGGATAAGGAGGGTATAAGGCATAATAAGATCAAAGATAAATGCAAGGTGGTCAGAGAATTCTACCAAGCCCTATACTCTAAAAAGAAGATAAACTTAGACAAATTAAAAGATAGATTGGAAATGCAAATCAAAAATAAAATAAGTCAAGAGCATAAACAAAGAATGGAAGAATTAATAACTGAAAAAGAGATAAAAAAAGTAATAAATAAATTGAAAGTAGATAAAGCACCTGGGGAGGATGGATTACCCGCGGAGTTTTATAAAGAATTTAAGGATATAGTAATCCCGAAACTGTTAAAAATTTATAATGGTATTCTTAAAGGGGAACAGGTACCTGCATCGTGGTATAGAACAATAATTGTCCTATTACCAAAACCGGGAAAAGATTTAGAAAAAGTAGAATCATACAGACCTATCTCCCTGATTAACCAGGACGCTAAGATTTTTACGGCTATACTGGCAAATAGATTGAATAGTTTTATGGATAAATATATAAATAAAGACCAGGCCGGCTTTGTGAAAGGGAGACATATGGCAGATTTAGTAAGGCGAGTACTAAATTTAATAGATGTGGCAAGACAAAATAAAGAGAAAGTAGGTATACTATCATTAGACATTTTTAAAGCATTTGATTCGGTACAATGGATAACAATTATCGAGATAATTAAGAGCTATGGATTCGGTAATAGGTTTATAAAGACAATAGAACAATTGTACCAACAAGGATACGCTAAAATCAGGGTTAACGATGGTTTAACAGAAGAATTAAGATTTGAGGCAGGAACAAGGCAAGGATGTCCCCTATCTCCAATACTATTCATTATGGCGATGGAAATACTAGCTAATATAATAAGAGAAGATAAAAACATAGAAGGAATACTGGAAAATAAAATCAGTTTATATGCAGACGATACTTTGTTAATTATGAAACACCCCAGAAGAACTATGGAAAGGATTCAAAAGCATCTAGAGGATTTTGAACAAATTACAGGTCTGAAAGTAAACTGGGAAAATCAGAATTAATTTTAAATAATATAGAAAAAGAAGAGCAAAGGAAAATTAGGGATGAATTTAAATTACAGATTAAAGGGAGCTTGAAATACCTGGGGATAAATATATCTAATAATTTAGAGGATCTGAAAAGACTAAATTATGATAAACAAAAGAAGGAACTTAAGACTAAAATTTCACAATATCAAAAATTGAAGTTGTCTTGGTTTGGCAGAATAGCACTGACTAAAATGATGTTACTACCAAAATTAAATTTTCTATTTGATGCCTTACCAATTCAACTGACAGATAAGGATATTGAGGAATTTCAAAAACTATTGGATAGTTATAGTAATGGGGGACGTAGACCTAGAATTCTAAAGAAAATGTGGTATTTACCTCAAAAAGAAGGTGGTTTAGGAATGCCTAATTTAAAGAATTATTATAAAGCCTTCCAGATAAAGAACGTAGTTAAGATACTGATGAAGGAACCGGTTATCTGGGAGGAAATCGAGATGAACGAAGTAAAGGAAGTTGGTAAGAGTCTTTTCTTAGACGAGGAAACAGGAAAAACATTGGTTAAAAACAGAATGATGAGATCTATGATGGGAGTATGGAAGAAGGTTAAAATGAAATTGGCCCCAAACATCTCACCGATAATTGAAATAGAAGACTTGAATAACTTCCCAATAAGATTGGATAACGAGATTAAGGAAATTTTGTTGACAAATAGGGTTCTCCTATTGAAAGATTGGATACGAGTCTGCAAAGATGATGTGAGGAAAAGAGAGCTATATACCCAGATGAAGTTGAATTGGTTTCAGATAATTATGGTGAATAAGTGGAATAATAAATACTGGAGGGAACGAAGCTTAGAAAGAGACAGGACGGAATTTGAGGAATTAGTTTGGAAAATTAGGAGGGAAGAAATTGGTATTAAAGGGTTGGTTAGTAAAATTTATAAAATAATAAACACAGAAGGTAATCCACAAGAAACATTAAGAAATACATGGGAACAGGATTTGAACTTGAAAATAACGGAAAAGGAATGGCAAAATAAATGGAAAAAAAGAATTATGAGATCCCTATCGGTCAGAATAAAGGAACACAATTTTAAAATGTTATGGAGGTGGTATCTGACACCCGTGAGACTGCACCAGATGGATAAGAAGAACAATAAAATGTGTTGGAGATGTAAAAACAGTCTGGGCACATATGTTCATATGTGGTATGAATGTAAAGAGGTAGAAAACTTTTGGACAAAAATTGAGATCGAGATAGGGAAAATTATGGGAGTACGTCTCAGATTGGGGCCAGACACCATCTTACTGACAGATGTTGAGAATATTAAAATAGATAACGATAAGAAAGAGCTGTTGTCTATGATGTTAGTAATGGCAAGAATGTGTATTGCAAAAAATTGGAAAAGTGATATAATATTAAAAGTGCAGGATTGGTACGGGCAGATGTGGGATCTCGCATTGAATGAAAAACTAACATGGGAATTAAATCTTAGGAAAGGTATAATAAAAGAAAGTAGATTTTGGAAAATATGGCGAAATTTTGTGGAATACTCATTGACAAGAGATGAAATAAAAAAATTGACACCAGACCAAATGAAATTTTGGGAACAATAGAAATGAATGGGAGATCCCACAACCTCCTAGGACAATGTATATAGCACCAGGGTGATGAAGTCTGTAAGTTTATGTAACATACAGTCTGTCTTATCTTTTACCTTATGATTTTATGTTTATTAATTTTTTGTTATTTTTTCTGTTATGTATAAAATGTTTGTTTTATGTCTTATGCTTTAAAAAATTAATAAAAATTTATAAAAGAAAAAGAAAAAGAAAAAAAAAGAAAAGGTTCACCTGTAGAAACTTTGTTCATTATTCCTTGTCCAGAAGAAAAAAGGAACCTTTTTAAAATCTCTATTAGCATTAGCTGTTTGAGAGTCTAACAGTACCCTGTTAAAATTGTCTTGATATGAATGGGACCCAGGCGTGTTCGACCTATGTACCATATGCATTGCTTATGGAAAGTCCAAGTTCAATCCCTAGCAAATCCAGGGATAGCAAGAAAAAAGTGGTTGTAGACAGAAAGAGATGAAATAGCAGCTTCATACTTAGAAGCAGAGCTCCCTTACAAAGTAAAATATATTTGTTTTTCCTGCAGCTTAACAAGTTGGAGATCGGCTTCTGCTTGTTTTGGATTAATCATTGGGAGATAAATGTGAGATCCTTTGAAAGCTGACTGCAAAGATACGGAAGTGTTGATGGAGTGATTAATTGTTAGAGGGATAATGCTTTATCAGCCTTCTAACTGTGAAGCTGGTATTTTGTTCATTTGCGCATTCAACTCTAGGCTAGAGCAATGGTCTAAACCAGGGGTGCCCAAACCATGCTCGGGGGCCAGATCTGCCCCCAATGCCAATTCACCTGGACCATGAAGCCCTAGTCACTCCTGGAAGCGGAAGTAAAATGTGCCCATATGGGCGCATTTTACTTTTACTTCCGGGAGGGACGAGGGCTTTGTGGGCCCGATGAATTGGCATTGGGGGCCAGATCCAGCCACCAGGCCATAGTGACCGGCACGCTGAACCACATGACTGGCTCACGGTCTGAAAAGTTTGGGCACCCCTTGTCTAAACTCAGGATAAGGCAGTATCCCATGTGCTTTCTTGGATGATAGAACCATGTATGCTTATGAAATATACACAACATTAATGGGAAAGGTTATTTGCTGAGTTTTCTTGCTATTTCAAATTATCTTTTCTGCAACTAGCTGCTGGATCAGAACAGAATTTCGGTGCTCTTCAATGAAGAGCAGCATGATATTGAGCAAGCTTCTTTTAGGGGGGGGGCAAAGTCATGGTAGGCTGGATTTGTTCTGCTCTTTGTAGTCAAAAGCAAACAGACCAAGAAGAAACAAGAATGAAGTGCAGCTGGTGGTGGTCAATAAATCAATAGATACATCAACACACAAATAAACAAAGGCACACAGAAGAAAGAGAAGGAGAGGGAGAGCTGAGACAAATGGAGAAAGAGAAATAGAGAGGCAGGAAACACATCCAAACAGTTTACTTGTATAATGTTAGCAGGGCCTTGGTCACAGGGATCAGAGGTCCCATCCTTGCGGAGATTCTGGAGAATGCTTGATTACTTGACACACATGAGAAATACAGCAGTACCTCGCATAACAAACACATTGTATAGCGAAAAATTCACAAAACGAAGCGTTCGTTGTGCAATGGTGATACCCGCATAACGAATTTGTTTTCATTATGCTGGGTTTTTGGTAACCAGGGTATACTTACTTAATGGGAACCCCGGTTAACTAACATTTTTTTTTGTTATCTGGGGCATCTCCCATAAGGAACTACATTAAATAAAACCGCATGGAATGGTGTTTTTTTCGTTATGCGGGGTTCTACTGTACTGTGCTCAGCAGAATTGCCAATAAAGTACATGGCCAAGAAAGATTTGAATAGTTGTGTTTCCATTGTCTGAAACTGTCTAGGCCAGTGATGGCAAACCTTGGCACTCCATATGTTCTTGAACTTCAATTCCCAGAAGCCCTGATCAGCAGGAGTGCTGACTTGGGCTTCTAGTAATTGAATTCCAAGAACACCTGGGGTGCCAAGGTTCACCATCACTGGTCTAGGCTGAAGAACTGCTCTGTTTCCAAGTATTTCTTGATGTATCTGTACTTGGCACCTTCTCAGATTCATATGTGTCCATTTTGAACTATATATTGGCCAAAATCTTGTTGCTTAGCATAGTAAATTGCCATAGAACAGGCCATTTGACCCAACAGAGATCTGGCAAGTCAACTCCTCTATACATCTTGTTGATTCAAATAGGCATACTTTAACTAAAACTTCCTAAGTTGCAGCTAGAGTAGGTCCACTTGAATCAATGGCACTTATGGACAAGTTGACTTATTAAATGCCATTGATTCAATGGACTTACTCTAGTGCATTTTAAGCAACAAGACTTTGGCCATTGTGTGTATGTGTTGAAACAGAGAGAATAGAGAGAGCACATGAGACTAAGAGAGCAAGATCAAGAGAAACTGGAAGCCTTATCAGACTCCTTAATAGTCTCTAAGGTGGATACTAGACATCTATAGTGCACACATTCTTGGATCATTTCCATTCTGTAATTCATCTCTTGGAGACTGAGACAGAAGTTCTTCCCAGCCACATTTAGAGAAGCCAGTGCCAGCAACCCTTTGCCTGCAAATCTTGTACTCAACCACTGGGCTTGGCACTCTTACAGTATGATGATGTGAACATAATGGCAGAAAAGCATCATTTGATTTTCAACTAACATGCCCAAACAAAACAAACATAATGTAATGAATTAGTGCTGGGCTCAGGTGAAGATGACACTTTAAATCAAAATGTTAGGGTACTGATACTGGGCAGCAGTGGAGTGGGACCCTTGACTATCCAACTGATTGATGGTCCTTTTCCCTTGTGCATGTACCTGTGTAATACATACATTTGCAGATGGGCCTTTTCATTGTGCACAGTAACATTTTGGTGGATATCCATTGTGACATAGTAGAAAGATTTATGGACTAGGAGGCAGAAATCCTGGGTTCAAGTCACCATTCAATCATGGAAGCTCATTGGGAGTATAGAAATAGTAAAACCACTCCTTAAATATCTCAGTTACTTGGAGTCCTATTAGGATTGCTACAAATCAGTTCTGACTTGACAGCAACACAAACATTTCATTGTTCAAAAAACACACAATACTGCACATGCAAAAACTAATATGCAGTAAGGCTCTGTGTTTTAATATTTTCTGGCCTTTGATAATGATCAATTATTTCTAGACATGTTCATCCAAGTGGAATTTTTGCTTTTACTTGCACTTTACATCCCAGAATTCTGCATTCTGGGACTTCTACCTATTAGACAGAGACCTGAATTGTGCTCACCTGGAGGAAGACTAGGCTAAAAGGCTTCATGGCCAGGATAAGCTAAACTTGGACCTGGTTTCCAATTGGGAATGGAGGCAGATTATTATAACAAGAACAAGACTGTGGCCTCCCATAAATAGCTGGATTACAATTTGCACCCAGTCCCTTGGCTAAATTGGTAGAAGCTATTGGGGGACTAGAGTTTAACACCCTCTGGAGAGCTCCAGCTCTCCCCACAATCTTTTTATACAATCAGCTTGGGGGGGGGGGTGTTGGGATATTTTTAAACTGCTATTTTATTGCCTTGTCTATTGCACTGTATTTACAGGATTAAATTATATATCTATATTTCTAAAACAGAGCCGTACATTTGTGGGTCTGGGATGCACGCCCCCCCGGGACCCACCCCCTTCAAATTTTCATCGGACCTACTTTCCCATCCTAGAGGTCAAAGAAGGGGGTCCAGAGGACGTGGGTGGGGCATGGGACCCATAGAATACAAATTAAAATAATACTACATGCCCCATCATCCCCTGCGCTACACCACAGCCAATCAGAGGGGCCAGAGTGAACCCAGGGGAGGTGGGGCAAGGGCCATGCAACTACAGGATGGAGAGAGGCTGTGCACACATGAGAAGCTGCCAGCAGGACCATTTTGCCGCCTCTGGTGACGGACCAGGGCCAGCTGCACGCCCGGACCCGGGAGGCCTTGACGGACGCCCAGGGACCAGCCACTTCAGACCTGTCCAGCCCTGGTAATGTGCCCCCCTTCCCCTTAACATGTAAGGCACAGGGAGCCGGCATCGGAGGCACCCAAAACCAGGCGCTTGCCTAGCTGCAGGCGGCAATCCTTCCCTCATAACACCCCCTCCCCATCACAGGCTGCCCCCACCTCATCTACATCACGAGCACTCAGGTTGTTTAGCTTTTAACTTACTTCATGTGTGCGGGGGGTGGGGGAATGTTTTACCTGGCGTGGCGTAGTATTCCCCCTACTTGCCTGGGAAGGAAAGGGGGGAACTTTGTGCCCTCCTCCCTCTCATGCTTGGAGGCAGCAATATCCTTTTGCCTGCCTCCTGGGAAAGGTAGGCAGGCGAGAGAAAATGCCAGCAAGACGGAGATCCACTGCCGGCAGGCTGCACATGCCTCTCTGTCTTGCTGTTGCGATTGCGCACGAACAGCAGCCTTCCCGCATCGGACCCCTGCCTTGCCATTTCGAGGCTGACCTTGCAACAGCAAGGCATAGAGGCACACTGACAGGCAGGCTGCTCTCCATCCCGGAACGCACGCACCCAGATGGAGAGTGGCCTGACCGCATCAGACCCCTGCCTTGCTGTTTCGAGGCTGGCCTCCCAACAGGAAGGCAGGAAGACACGCTGACAGGCAGGTCTCCATCCGGGAACAAACTTACCCAACGAAGAGCAGCCTGCCTGCAGCATGTCCCTCCACCTTGCTGTTGCGGAGCTGCCCTTTCTACAGCAAGGCAGAGAGGCTAACGCAGCCTGCTGGTGATGGATCTTACTGGCATCTCCACTTGCCTGCTAGCATTTCCTCCCTTTCCCAGGAGCCGGGCAAAAGGAGATCGCTGCCTCCAAACATAGAAGGGAAGGGTGTGTGCAACTTTCCACCCTTTCCTTCGAAGGCAACCAGGGGGCACACTATGCTGCACCAGGCAAAACACCCCCCCCCCACACACACACACACACGACGTGGGAGAGGGGAGGCCACAACTTACTCCCCAGTCACACCCAGACAAAGGATGGGCACCTCTGCTAGTAGGTATATGTATATACCTAGTAGGTATATATATACCTACTAGGTATATATATATACATTCAGCACTTTAGTAACTGAATGGCAGAACAATATAAGATCTATTCTATTGTTATCACAAGTAGCAAGCAATTTATTTGACTCTCATATCAGAACTGCCTGCTGTCTTGGTTAGTGAAGAAGAGTGCTGGGATGCCAACAGTATATCAAAAAACATTATGTAGGCATTTGTTATGGAAGAGCCAGACGTTCAGCCCTAATCACACAGAAGAATGCACCCTTCTCAAAGATCTCTGGCAAGGGAATAATGTTATTCTTAGGAATGAGAAAGAATATAGTAGAACAGCTGCAGGAGTAACTGAATTGCCATTTGAGGGAGGAAAACATAGAAATGTATCTATGTATTACTCTTAATTTGCAAATCTTCACCACCTTCATTGTTTGCATTTCACAGCAGCAGCACACTAAGATAAATGATGTTTAAGGTCATTTGATAGATTGGGAGCTAAGACTGAAAGTTTTTGACTTGTACGAGACTACATAACAGCTTCAGCCAAGGGTTCCGTCATTATTTCTTATTCTAAGAATAAAGAAGGTAGAGACTTTGGCCTGGCTTGCTCCATTTCCCTTCCATTTACACTGGAGAGAGTAGAATCTCCTTCTCAGGACATGGTATATAATTTTGGTTGAAACGTGCTAGACTATGGCTTGCACAAACTATTTCTTGCCCTTTAACTAAAATCATGCCAAGCAGTTTATTTTAAATAGCCTGGCAAATATTGTTTCTTTTGAATTTAATCCAGTCAATGTATATTTTGAATCATTTTTGAACGTGCAGTCACCTATGTTGAGGTAAACTGTATCTCTGGCAAGTTTCTGTTGCTAAAGCAATAGGTTATGTTGCTGATGATGCAACCTTATGCCACAATGAGTGGAACCTTAAGCCTATTAGGTGAAAGTGCTTAAGGGGTTCCCTTTTGTCCTTCTTTAAACAGGCTATTTGTTATATTTTATTGTTTATCATCTTTTTTCTTAATTATCCAAAGGAAAATGAGAATGCAAGCGCGGCGCCAAAATGGCCGCCACGCTCTTTGCGGGCCCCCCACCGGACGAAGACATCCGGGTAGTTAGGGGGCGTGGCCAGCACCCTTATATAAGGGGCGGCCACGAGGCAGCCGAGCTGCCATTTTGCGAAGCGACGGAGCGGAGAAGTTCTTCCCTCTTACCTCCGTCGCTCTTGCCTTTCTTAGGGAAGCCTCTGGCTGCTGATTTTCTTGACTTTTCCGGCTTCCCATCGTTTAGCTGCTATGCCCTCTAAGAAGAAGGCGACTGCGAACGCGGCTCGTTCTGCACGGAGGCGCCAGCCGGGTCGGAGGACCGCGGCTGCACCTTCCCAGCAGCCTCCTTTGCCTGAGCCCACCGGGACCGGTGGGATTGGGTTAGTTGCCCCTTGGCCCGAGGCGGGGGGTCCGCGTACCGGCCCAGCTGGGGCCGCGGCCCCCGGCCCGCAAGCAGTGGCCACTGCCTCTGGCATGGCCCATTCTGCGGGGCCTTCTTCCAAGGGTGCGCAGCTTCCTGCGGGGGGTTTCAGCCATGGGGGGTGGCTGGGTTCCCTCCCCTGGCAGGGTACCCCCCCGGCCCTGCAGGGGCCGGGCCTGGGGTCGTGGCTGTATATGGGCCCCGGGGTCCAGGGACCTGGACCGGCGCCTGCAGCCAGTGGGCCGGCTGGCCCTTTGCCCCCACTTGGCTTAGGGGGCTACGTTAGTGTTGAGGCCCTTCTGGCCCGTGTTGCGGCCCTCGAGGCATCCCTCGCGAGGGTTAACCACCTGGGAGTGCCTTTTGGGGTGCAGGTTGATCCATTGTCTGCCGGTCAGCGGCAGGCGGCAGGACGGGTCGAGCTGCCCGAGGCGCGTGGGCCGGCTTCGGCCACTGCCTCGCAGCTCCCCACTCAACAGGCTGATGCTGGTCAGGCCCCGTCGACGAGCTCAATTGCGGTCGTGAGCTCCGACGCCCCCAGCGGGCCGGAACCCCCGGTGGGGGCGGCCCGCGGGGGTACTGCATGTGAGTATGCGGTTCAATCTAGTGCACCCACACACCTACCCACGTTGGGGGGGGGCATTCCAGTGGCCGTGGCCTCGCATGGGTGGCGCAACGGTTCAGTCGCCGACGTCCCACCCGGTGACTTCACCGCTCACCCAGGGCCCCGTTTTGGGTGGTACCTCTTATTCAGTTGGGAATGTGTTAGGGGTGGCCGGGTTGGTCCAGGCTCCTTTCCAGATCCCCGTGGTTCCCACTGTGCCGGTGTCGGCATTGCCGACAGCGGGGTATTCCTTGCCCCTGGGGGACCATTTGGCTCAGGCCACCAAAGAGAAGATCTGGCGTGGGGAGTATGTGGACATCTTCTCCCTTCTTAACAGAGAGCCCACCAAAGAGGAGAGGGAGGGGCAGGATGAGAAGGATAAGGAACAGGCACGTCGTCGTAAGCCGCCACGTACGTGGGCCAATTGGTTGCCGGCGTACCTCATATACATGGCGGTCTACCTCAGGGCCCGGCCGGATTTGGCAATTCCGATGGTCCAGTATTTGGACAACATTTACCGGGCGATGGTCGACTTCCAGGGCCCGTCGTGGTTGGCTTATGATGAGGAATTCCGTATGCGGATTCCCCTGCACCCTGAGATGAGGTGGGACGAGCCCTGCCAGAAGCTGTGGCTTCTGTACATGACTCCCATGCGCCCTGCGCCTGGGGAAAGATACCATTGTGGACATGCGGTCCAGCGAGCGGCCCCAGGACAAACACCCCGCCAGGTGGCGGGGCAGGGGGTTCCAGCCCGCCTGCTGTGCTGGACTTTCTCGTCCAATGGTTCCTGCAGTAGGAAGAATTGCCGGTACAGGCATGAGTGTCCCTCTTGCGCTGGCCCCCATGCGGCCTCCGCCTGCCCCAGGCCTGGAGGCGTGCGGGGCAAAGGTAGGGGTGGACAAGGGGCTGGCAAGACTGCCGCAGAGGGAGCTGGTCCACCGAAAGGCCCCCTCCCCAATTAATGTGGACATGTTGGAGCGTTGGCTCGCATCGTACCCGAGGGGGGCAGATGCGGTTTACCTGCTTCAGGGTTTTCGACTGGGGTTCCGTATTCCTTTCCAGGGTGATAGGTCCCCCCAAGATGCCCCCAACCTTTTGTCCCTTAAGGGGAGGGAGGAGGTGGCTGCCGCCAGCATTTCTAAGGAGGTTGATGCGGGCAGGGTCGCTGGCCCTTTCCCTGCACCCCCGTTCCCCAACCTTAAAGTGTCACCCTTGGGCTTGGTGCCCAAGAAGTCACCGGGCGAGTTCCGCCTGATCCATCACTTGTCCTACCCAGCCGGCCGATCGGTCAATGATGCTATCCCTGATGACCTTTGCTTGGTCAGGTATACATCTTTTGACCAAGCGCTGCGCATGGTGCCGCTCATGTGGCCCGGGTGCACTGTTGGCTAAGTGCGACATTAAGTCTGCCTTTCGCCTCCTGCCGGTTCACCCGGGTGACTTTGAGTTGCTGGGTTTTAAGTTCAGGGGTGAATATTATTTCGATAAGGCCATGCCTTTTGGCTGTTCCATATCGTGCTCGGCCTTCGAGCGTTTTAGCACCTTCCTACAGTGGGCTTTTGTCCGCAGGTCTGGGTCCCGATCTGTAGCCCATTACCTGGATGATTTTTTATTCGGGGGTGAACGGGGCTGGGACACGTGCACACGTCTCCTCAATACATTTCAGACGCTAATGGAGGAACTGGGTGTCCCTTTAGCGCCTGAAAAGACCGAGGGCCCATCTACACAGCTAGTCTTCCTGGGGGTGGAGATTGACACGGTAGCGCAGGCTTCTAGGTTACCAGGGGATAAGGTGTCAAGGATAGTGGCCCTTATCTCGGACTTGCTTGCTAAACGCAAGGCATCACTGCGGGAGCTGCAGGTGTTGCATGGTCATCTCAATTTCGCTTGCAGGGTGGTCGCACCGGGCAGGGCATTTGCTCGGCGCTTGTGCGACGCCATGACAGGCTTATCCAGGCCCCACCATAGGGTCAGACTAACCCAGGGCATTAAGGCAGATATGCTTATCTGGCTCCAGTTCCTGAGGGAGTTCAATGGGGTGTCATTTTGGAGGTCTGACCTTCTGGCTTCCCCTCGTTTCCAGATACAGTCCAATGCCTCTGGGTCCCTGGGTTATGGGATGTACTTCAATGGGAAGTGGGCCTATGGTAGGTGGCCACCAGCCTGGTCAGGTACGGGGCGCCTGCGGGATCTTACGTACCTGGATTTTTTCCCATCCTGGGGGCCTTGATGCTATGGGGTGAGGAGTGGGCCAACTCGGTCGTTCATTTCTGGTGTGACAATGCGGCCGTTGTCCACATTGTCAACTCACAGACTTCCAAATCACCCAGGGTAATGGACCTGGTGCGCCAGTTTGTATTGCGCAGCCTGCGCCTTAATGTGCTGTTCCGGGCCAGGCATGTCCTGGGGGTCAATAATGATATCGCTGACGCTTTGTCCCGCCTGCAGATCTCCCGGTTCCGCGCCTTGGCCCCGGATGCGGAGGAATTCCCTCGCCACTCCCGGACGAGATATGGACCTTTGGCGAGGAGAGGTGAACCGGGCGATCGGCATGTCGCTAGCGCCACGCACGCGTAAGGCGTATCAACACGCATTCAATTCTTTCAGGGCATTCTGTGCCCAATTCCGACTGCCAGATACCTGGCCGATCCCGGTGGCCCATATACTTCAGTTCATGGTTGACCTGCATTCCCAGGGCCTTGCACCTCGAACCATAGCATCCAGGCTGTCAGCGCTGGCTTTTATGGCCAAAGTAGGCGGACATGTGGACAGTACCGCGGACATGTGGACAGGGGTGGGTGCGGGAGCGTGGGCGTAGCCAGGACGACCGCCACCCAATTTCCCCAGGGGTTCTTACCCAACTGGCACGGGGCTGGCAGGACCTATGTTTTGATAGGTATGAGGCAGCCTTGTTTCATGCGGCTACAACGGTGGCCTTTTTTGGAGCGCTCCGCATCAGCGAACTTGTGATGCTGTCTAAGGCGGATGCTAGTTGTAGGGCACTGGAACTCGAAGATGTCTATGTGGCCAAAGACTGGGCTCAGTTGAGGATACGCTCCTTTAAGACGGATCAGCATGGCGTAGGCAGTGGAGTAAGACTGCTACGGTGTTCTTTGGCAGACATCTGTCCAGTTGGTGCCCTACAGGAGTTCCTTGCACTGCGTGGCACGCACCATGGCCCGTTTTTCTGTCACCAAGATGGGTCTCCCCTTACTAAATTTCAATTTTGGAAGGTGACCAGCAAAGCGCTGGCTGGTGTTGGCCTCCCAGGGGCCCGTTACGGCACCCATTCATTCAGAATAGGGGCGGCTTCCACGGTGGCTGCTTTTGGGTACTCCGGGGCTGAGATACGCCATATGGGGAGGTGGGGATCGCAATGTTTTCAATTTTATGTCCGCCCTCTTTCACCGTGAGTACCAGTCGAGTCACCGCACCTTTTCTCTTACTCGTTTTTTCCTTGACAGACCCTGGGTGTCGTATTACGCCGGTGACAGTATGGCTGGTGGGCCATAGCTACGTGCACAGGGCAGCGCGTTACGCTGCGGCGACAGAGTGGGGACCCCGACTGGGACTGGGTGCATACGCAAGTCTCACATGGTATGGTAAGCCCGGGATGTTGTGGAGGGAGCTGTTGCCGTTCCTTTTCTCGGGCCGGGGTGCTGACCCGCCTGACATCCTGATCATACACCTTGGGGGCAATGATTTAGGTCAGGTCACCGGCCTATCGCTGAAGCATGCGATTTGCGGTGACCTCGCCTACCTGCATTACGTGTGGCCCGCCACAACCCTCGTTTGGTCAGACATGGTGCCGCGGCACGCGTATAGGGGAGGGTTCGACCTCCAGGCCCTGGACCGGGCTAGACGCATGGTAAACAGGGCTGTTGCCCGGTTCATTGTCAGCAGGGGTTGGGGGTGGGTCAGTCGTCACCCCGCCATTAGTCTGCAAAATTATGGCCTGTACGCAGGGGATGGGGTCCATCTGTCGCGAGGAGGTATGGACCTCCTGTTGGGTGATTGGCGAGCAGGCCTGTTGACCGAGCTGACGGTCTGGGGGGGGGTGTCGAGCCTTCTTTGAAGCCCCTCCGTGTGGCGGGTAGCACTGGTAAGGTAAACATTTATGACCCACAGGTATCCGGCAGGTTCGCAATTGACTGGACAACACTAGACAGGTATAAGTTGGTTAAACGTTGTCCGGTCAACGACGAACCAGGCGACGGGGTGATGGCTACAGCTAGACAGCATGCATCACCCCGTGATTTTACGGATACGCGTCAGAGGGTGGGGTCATTAGTTAGATATTGACTACAGTCAACAATTTGTTTGTTGTCAACAAACAAATTGATACAAATAGATACATTGTAACAATTGCCATTGGCAATTTTGGGTGGTACCTTACCAGTGTTACTTCGGCCTGCTTGCCTTAAGAATTATAATTGGTCAATTACCAATAGAAATTTATAATTCGGACTAGGGCATGAATCAATAAATGTGGCCCAATGCCGTTATCCACTTTCATTGGTGTCTGAGTCCTTTATTGGGGGGTGCGCCTGCAATTACATTATGCCTAAGGTGTACGTGAGTGACCGCGTATGCCAAGACGTGTGTACCTTGTCCAGGCTTCCTCTCCATTGCTTTGCCCACCAGGCTTCACTTGGAGAGTGCCATTTGGGACCTTGAAGAAACGTGTCAGGCACTGCTTGTGTGAGTGAGCCAGCATGTGAGTGAGCAAGTAAGTGTGTAAGCAGCAAGCACAAGTGCCCATGATTTCGGTGACTTTGTTCTGGCTCCCCCCTTGCTTTCCTCATTCTCCTCTCTTGTTAATTGGATAGCAGGGATTAGTAGGGCGGGGAATGACAGCTGGGATGGAAGGAACTTGGGTAACTCCTGTAGCTGCCTTGCATTGCACTACCATGGTGGTGCAGTAGTTAAACTGCTGTACTGCAGCCAGAACATTGTAAATTCAATCCTGACAGAGCCCAAGGTTGACTCAGCCTTCCATTCTTCCAAGGTTGGTAAAATAAGTACCCGGCATGTTGGAGGCAACAATGCTAATTAACCTATGAACTGTCCAGAGAGTGCACTTAGTGCTATGGGGTGGTATATACAGTGGTAACTCATACAATGATTTTAATCTGTTCCACTGGGCTTGTTGTTGTATGAAACAATTGGTATACAATGCATGCATCGTATAGTCATTTCCCCTATGGGATGCATTGTACAACGACTTTTTTTCTGAGTGGTTTTTTCCATTGAAAAATTGTTGTATGATTTTTTCCATAGGGAAAATTGTTATGCAGGATGCCATCCCCCCCCAAAAAAAACCTAATTGTTATGCGCTTTTGTTGCTATACAGGGCGATTGTTGTATGAGGTTCCACTGTAAATGTAATTGCTATTGCTGTCAGCCCAAATTGGGAAGCCCCACCCACTCTTGCCTCACCAGCTCTGGAGTGACATCTAAGAATCCCCTTCCTTCCAAACAGGTTTGCACAACCCCTTTACACACACACAAGTGTGCTGCCACCATGCCAGTGATGAATGGCTTATTGTCACTGCAAAACATCTTCCTGGATAACATGGACCACAGGTTCAGTGGGACATGTAAGTCACCTTGGGGATCATGGTTCCAGGCTGCAGATACCCTGCAGTCCAAACTAATACCTTTTTATATATCTCTGTCTCTCTTAAGGGTAGTGTTGTTGCATTGTGGCAATATGAAAAAATAATTACGGAAAGTAACCACACAGGGAGAACCCATGGTGTTTGACACAGACACAATCTAAAAACTAGAGTGACCATTTTAGGCATCAGAGCCACAGAGCTGTATCTCTGCTGCCAACGCCAAAAACTGCAATCAGGAGTTTTACTCATTTTTTTTGCCTATCAAATGCTGTTGCGCTATGCCAGTTACCAAAAATGGTGGTGGTGGTGGATATTAAAATGTTGCAAAGGGAATTGAGACTACATGCTTTTGGACATGAAGAGAAACACAAAAGGATCATCAGTGACCATTTCAAACAGCAGAGCAACAGAGCTGTGGCTATGCTTTCAACACTGAAAATCGCAAGTGAGAATCTCAACCGCACAAGTGAGTACCTCACTCATTGTTTATTTCTTCAAACCCACCCCCCTCCAATCCTGGAGGTCCAAACTCCCAAATCGTTTGCAAATACAGCTGCCTAAAATCCCATGTTGTCCCCTGCCACGATTTGCTTCACAGTTTTCAATTGAATTTGGTCAATTGGACAACTTGTAATTCTGACACAAAGACTACAGGGCATGAAATTGACATTAAAACAACTTCAACAACAAAAGCGAACCAATTCCCGATTTATTTCAACAGTGTAGATGAGCCCTTAGAAGCAGAAGCGCTACATACAAGAGAAGAAAAAGAATGGCTCTGTTCAAGCCTGAAACTTATTGCCATTACCCTGTTCCCCTCAAGCTATGTTCAAAGCATGGGGTGAATGCAGTTAATGAGGCATGGCAAGAATGAGACAAACCTTTCTTTCTTGTCCAGCCTCGGGTCTCTTTTGTTCTTCACTGCATTCATGGCTCTGATTGGACAAGCAATGCCTTTATAGTAGTTTTCATGAACTCTTAATATTAGGAGTCCATTTCACTGGTTTTTGTAATTTTTTCAAAAATGGAAAGGTAACAGCAGCCATGCACGATCAGAAATCTTTCTAGAACATCAGGTGGTGTCTTGGGATTATGGATGATCTACAGACATCAGTTGAAGAAGATCCACAATCTACATAGTACTGCAGTGAGTAGAAAATAATTTGAAATGGCAGCTGAAGTCCAAATTTTGTTTGCAGCAAATAATATAAGCCAGTTAAAATAAACTGATTAGTAAAATAATATCATGGAATGTGAAAGGTACAGGTTCTGTTCTTAAGAGACGGAGGCTGGAATCGGTGTTGAAAAAAGATAGACCAGATATTTTATTTTTACAGGAAACACATCAGAAATCAAAAGATACGAATAAACTTTATCTGGGTTGGATGCAACATTATGAGATGGCGTTTGGAACATCCAAAGCAAGAGGGGTGGCAACTATGATTTCTAGAAAATTAGGATTTGAAATCACAAAAAAGATTGTTGATCAAGAGGGTAGGTATTTGTTGTTAAGAGGAAAATTGGAGGATGAGGAAATATTGTTGGTAAATATTTATGCTCCGAATGACCACCAAGTAGTGTTTCTTGAAAAAATTCGGAAAATAGTGGAGTTGGAAAATGTTGCAAAAACTATTGTGGCTGGTGATTTTAATTTGATTAGGTCAGGATTAGATTGCACAAACATAGCTAGAAGTGGAATGGGTGTGAAAGGGAAGGCGATGGACAAATGGATGAAAGTTATGGGTTTGAAGGATTCGTGGAGAGAGTTTAAAGGCTTGGAAAGGGCATATTCCTTTTTTTCGCATGTACATGGGACCTACTCGAGAATAGATTATGTTTTTCTGTCGGAAAACTTAATTGGGGATATAGAAGGCACGGAAATTGGGATTATTAAGGAATCGGATCATGCTAAAGTATATTTGGAATTGAAAGCACAAAAAATATTCAAAGAGTTAGAAATTGGAGGTACGATCCTAATTTGTTCAAAGATCAGAAAAGCAAAGAGGCAATTATGGAAAGCTGGAAAGAAAGTTGGCAATGGAATGATAATAATGAGGTTAATTTTAACATTGTATGGGATACCATGAAGTCAGTTTTTAGGGGGGAAAGCATAAAATTGGCAGGCCTCAAATATAAAAAGTATAAAGCAGAACACATAGAAAAAGAAAGGGAAATAAAACAATTACAGGAAGAACACGCAAAAAGTAAAGATAAAAAAATTCTCTTGAAATTACAAGGACTTAAGGCAGAAGTAATGGGTAAAGATATTGATAAAGTTAAACGAGATTTGATTTATTTAAACAGAGAATATTTTGAATTTAGTAATAAGAACTCAAAACTATTAGCAAGAGCAGCTAAGGTTAAAAGGGAAAAAAAGAGAAATTGGGGTGTTAGTCGACAGGCAAGGTTCAAGGTGTAATAAGAATAGCGATAAATGTAAACTAGTTAGGGAATTTTACCAGGTGTTATATGCAAAAAAAGAAATAGATATGGAAAAGCTTAAAAGGATATTGGAGAGGCAGTTAGGGAATGGGATAAAACAAGAGCATAGGGAGAAAATGGAGGAAAAGATAACTGATAAAGAGATTAAGGGGGTAATAAGTGGATTGAAGATAGGGAAAGCCCCGGGGGATGATGGATTATCAACAGAGTTTTACAAAGAATTTAAAGAGGTGGTGGTCCCGAAATTGGTGAAGCTATATAATTATATATTAGATGGAGGATCAATCCCGACTTCATGGTATAACACTACAATTGTTCTTTTGCCAAAACTTGGTAAGAATTTGGAAAGAGTGGATTCGTACAGTCCAATTTCGCTTATAAATCAAGATGCGAAGATCTTTACGGCAATATTGGCTAACCATTTAAATAGTTTTATGGGGGAATATATAAATGTTGATCAAGTTGGGTTTCTAAAAGGAAGACACATGGCGGATTTGACTAGAAGGGTATTAGATTTAATAGACAATGTTAATCAAACAAAGGAAAAAGTGGGATTACTATCATTGGATATTTTTAAGGCATTTGATTCATTGCAGTGGTCCTCAATTAAGGAAATAGTTAGAAAATATGGGTTTGGAGAGAAATTTAACAGGGTTATAGATTTACTATATCAAAAAGGAAATGCCAGGGTTAGAGTAAACAAGGAGTTTACGGATGTGGTAAAGCTAGAGGCTGGTACTAGGCAGGGTTGCCCATTATCTCTTATCTTGTTTATAATGGCAATGGAGATTTTAGCTAAAAGTATAAGGGAGGACTCAAATATAGAAGGGATTATGGGTAATAAAGTGAGTATGTACGCAGACGATACATTGCTTATGGTGAAGCACCCGGAGCAGGTGATGGATAGGATTAAAGATCATCTACAAGTATTTCAAGCTATAACTGGATTAAAGATAAATTGGGACAAATCTGAATTGATGTTGTGTAATTTGAAACTGAGCGAGATGGGTAGCACGGTGTCGACACTTAATATACAAATCAAAGATAAGCTGAAGTATTTGGGAATAATCATTTCAAATAAATTAGAAGAAATTAAACGATTGAATTATGACAGCTTGAGAATTGAATTTAAGAATAAAATACAAGAACTTCAGAAGTTAAAGCTGTCTTGGTTCGGAAGGATTGCCATGTGTAAAATGATATTGTTACCAAAGATTAACTTTTTATTCGATACACTAGCGATCCATTTAAAAGAGAAAGAAATTAATGAGTTTCAAAAAATGTTTAATGGTTTTTGTAATGGAGGTAAAAAATCTAGGCTTCCAAAAAAATTATGGTATTGGTCTCAGAAAAAGGGGTTTGGGTATGCCAAATTTGCTATTATATTATCGAGCATTTCAAGTCAAGAATGTTGTGAAGATCTTGGCAAGAGAAAAGATAATTTGGGAACAATTGGAAATGAAAGAGTATAGAAATATTGGAAACTTGATTTTTTTGGGAATGAAGGATAAGGTGAAAAGGTCAAATAATTTTATGATGAAAGGTCTCATGGAGGTGTGGAAGAAGGTAAAAAAAGATATGGTTCCGAATCTCTCTCCAATTTTGGAATTGACTGATATGATGTGTTTCCCAATAAAATTAGATAAAGAAAAAAGGGAAATATTGGATAAAAATGGGACGCTGTTATTGAAGGATTGGTTAAAAGTGTGTGATGTTGATGCCGAGCGGAAAAAAATGTTTGAGATATTAAATTTGAATTGGTTTCAGAAGTTAAAGGTGGACAATTGGAATAAAAAATATCAAAGAGAAATAGGGATAGATAGAATACATACGGAGTTTGAGGAATTGGTAAGGAAGATTAGAAAAGGGGAAAGCAGTATTAAAGGCCTTGTAAGCAAGCTTTATAATATACTGAATAGAGGTGCAGATCCACAGGAGGACTTGAAACGGAAGTGGGAACAAAATTTGAATATAAAAATTGGGGAGATTGAATGGAAAAATAAATGGAAAAAGAGGATTATGAGAACAATGTCTGTAAGAATTAAAGAACATAATTTTAAAATGTTGTGGCAATGGTACCTGACACCATTAAGACTTTACCAGATGGATAATAAAAGAGATAAGTTATGTTGGGGATGTAAAGAAATTGATGGAACATACGAACATATGTGGTGGAGCTGTAAAAAAATGAGGGATTTTTGGGGAAGAATAGAAAATGAGTTTGGTGAAATATTGGGTAAAAGTGTTAAGTTGGTGTCGGGTACTATTCTTTTAACGAATGTGGAAGGTTTGGGCTTAAACAAGGAGGAAAAAGAATTATTGGAAATTGTACTGACAACGGGTAGACAATGTATAGCTAGAAATTGGAAAAAAGATGTAGATATACAGATTGGAGAATGGTATAAAGAAATGTGGAGTTTAGCACTGAACGATAAATTGACATGGGAGATTAAAGTCAAAAGAGATAATTTAAAAGAGAACAGATTTTGGAACATATGGAAACCGTTCGTGGATCACTCTATTATGGCAAGTGATAGTTCAGGACCAGTACCATTTCAAAGGAGTTTTTGGAGTTGAGTAGAAAATAAACTCTCCGGGCATTGTACATATTCACAGGGTGATTATTATTTGTTAAAAAGATTTGTGGTAGTACAGGAAAAAATTTTTTTTTCTTTCTATCATTTTGGACTTTGAAATAATGGCTTTTAATATTTGGTGGTTAAATAGTAATTAATGAGTATAGATATTGTTATGTACTAGCATACAGTAATGTTTGTTAGTATGATACTATGGATTTGTTAGTGTATTGTATTGTTAATGTATTGTTAATGTTTTCTTTTCTTTTTTGTATGTTTATTAAAAACTCAATAAAAAAATAAAAATAAAAAAAAGAAATCTTTCTAGAACATCAGGTGGTGTCTTGGGATTATGGATGATCTACAGACATCAGTTGAAGAAGATCCACAATCTACATAGTACTGCAGTGAGTAGAAAATAATTTGAAATGGCAGCTGAAGTCCAAATTTTGTTTGCAGCAAATAATATAAGCCAGTTAAAATAAACTGATTAGTAAAGGATATCCTCTTAGCACTCTTTAAGCAGAAACATCTGTTCTCAATCAGTAAAGCACGCAGCAGATATTAATTAGAATGCATGGAAAACTGTAGGTGGGAAGGCTGCTGAAAAATTCCAGTGAGGGGCCTCTGTTTGCCAGGAAATAAAAGTAGGCGGTCCATGAAGAAAATAAACATACAGGTATGCTTTTTCTGTCTCTCCACACACATGTGCACAGATGCCTACTGGTGATAGTCAATCAGAACCACACTTGTAGAAACAGCCGCTCATGATTGAAATCTCATATATTTTATTTGATATTTTTGATATTTTGTTTGATTTTTATTGCAGCCCCAGTTATCTTTTCCAGATACAGCATCTGTGAGATGTGGCTGCTATCTTTCCACATGCCTAAACGCAAATAGTGCTGATCCATTGCCACGTTATTTATATGTACACACCCCAAGACTGTGTGTGTTGCACCAATTTATGTTTGCACATATAATTAATAAAATATTCATTGAATTAAATCCTGTTGCTTAGCATAGTAACTGGACTGCAGTGGCTCAAGTGGCTAAGATGCTGACTGGAAGGCGTGAGGTCAGCAGTTCGATTCCGGAGTACTGCAGGAGAGAATGTGCTCCTGTCTTTGTCCCAGCTCCTGCCAACCTAGCAGTTTGAAAGCAAGAAATTGCAAGTAGATAAGTAGGGACCACTTTGGTGGGAAGGTAAACAGCATTCAGTGTACTCCGATGTCTAGTCATGTTTGCCACATGACCACGGAAACGTCTGCAGAAGCAGACAGTGCTGGCTCTTCAGCTTTGAAACAGAGATGAACCCTAGAGTCAGATACGACTGGCTTTGGAGCAAGGGAAACCTTTATCTTTAGCATAGTAACTTACACTAGAGTAGGTACATTGGATCAGTGAGAATTTGGCACGTTAACTTCCTATTGTAGTAAGTTGCAAATGGAGGAGGGTCATTTTAATCAACAAAACTTATGGAGGAGTTGACTCATCAAATCCTACCTGATATTGATACAGTAGTGTGATTTCTAAGCTAAGCAACAGGATTTCAGCCACTGAGTCTTATATTCACCTCCTGTCCTATTTTATTAAGCAATCTGTGTCACAGTTGAATCATACCTGTCAACCCGCGGCTCCGGAAAAACAGGACCTGCGCACATCGCTTGTGCACAGGTCGCGTTCAACGCATGCGTGGAAAGGTTTTACCCCTTCCACGCATGTGCGGAAGTGCTACGCTGCTTGCGCAGCCCTTACGCAAGCGACATAGCGCTTCCACGCATGCGTGGAAGGGGTAAAACCCTTCCGCGCATGCATGGAAAGCGTTTCCCCTGCTGCCAAATTACGAGGTTTTGGCAGCGGGGGCCGGGTTATGACGTCAATTGACGTCAATTTACGGGGTAATCCTGGCCAAATCGGGAAGGTTTACAGGTATGAGCTGTATACAGCAGTATACAGTATTTGTGGGAGGGTACTCTTTTTCCTTACACATGACACAGACGCTTGCTGTTGTTACATACAGTTAAGTCCTTTCTAACATAACAATGCATCAATGAATTAATGACCTCCAAAAGTTCCTATTATGAACAGCCCTACTCAGGTTTTGAAAATGAATATCTGTGGATTCTTTTATTGAGTCAGTTTATCTCATATTAAGCCTTTCTTAATATGCTCCGGTCGCTGCCTTTACTTCCCGAGGGAGTATTTCACTTTCAAGAGGGGGGGGCAAATGCACCAGTACCTCCGCCCCATTGAAAGCAAACCAATTCCCAGGGAAGCAAAGGCAGCGAACGGGGCTCCAGTCGCTGCCTTTGCCTCCCGGAGGTACTCACCTGAGTGCAGCCTCCAACCTCAACTGCAGCCTCCTCTATCTCTATCTCTCTCACTCACTCACACACACACACACACACACACACACACACACATACACACACACCTACTGGGCTGCACATTTCAAACCTGCCCAGTGTGTGTGTGCACGCACACCAAAACTACCCCTAACCACCAACATACACAATAAACAAGGCAAAGTAACCAACAAAAACAAACACCAAAACTATTAAAAAACAATAAAACAAAAATAAATCAATACCGTATTTATTCGTGTATAACGCGCACTTGTGTATAACGCGCACCCCTAATTTTCCATGAAACCTCGGTATAAAATTATATTGGTGAAAAAGCTTGTTCATAAGAGCACGCCTTAAAACATTGAGGGAGGGGGGGATAATCAGACCCACCTGTTGCAGAGTAAAGAAAATGCAATCCGAAACGAGCACTTCCGACCCCCAGGAGCCTCGCTCGAACTGCGAGCTACCTCCGGGCCACGCCTCGTCTCCCGTGCCACCCAATCAGATCCCGTCAATTTCTTCAAAGCCACACCCCCGCCTCCCCTTCAATAGACAGCCGACCCAATTCTAAAAAGCTTGTTCATAAGAGCACACCTTAAAACATTGAGGGAGGGGGGATAATCAGACCCACCTGTTGCAGGGTAAAGAAAATGCAATCCGAAACGAGCACTTCCGACCCCCAGGAGCCTCGCTCGAACTGCAAGCTACCTCCGGGCCACGCCTCATCTCCCGCGCCACCCAATCAGATCCCGTCAATTTCTTCAAAGCCACACCCCCGCCTCCCCTTCAATAGACAGCCGACCCAATTCTAAAAAGCTTGTTCATAAGAGCACGCCTTAAAACATTGAGGGAGGGGGGATAATCAGACCCACCTGTTGCAGGGTAAAGAAAATGCAATCCGAAACGAGCACTTCCGACCCCCAGGAGCCTCGCTCGAACTGCAAGCTACCTCCGGGCCACGCCTCATCTCCCGCGCCACCCAATCAGATCCCGTCAATTTCTTCAAAGCCACACCCCCGCCTCCCCTTCAATAGACAGCCGACCCAATTCTAAAAAGGAAGTAAAAGAGGCTCGCGACGGGGGTGGGACACAAGTCCTCGTTTATAACGCACACCCCAACTTTGATTTCTTTTTTTGGTATAAAATTTTGCACGTTATACACGAATAAATACGATAATTAAAAAACCCATTAATAAACAAAAAGAAATAAACCACAAAATGCAAAAACAAAAAGATCCACAATTACACAAAACCACAAACAAAAATCTAACTACAACACGAAAACCCCCCACAAATTACACAAAACCACAAACAAAACATCTAACTACAACACAAACCCCCCCTCAAATTACACAAAGAAACAACAACTAATTACAAAAATAAACAACAAAATAAAACAAATTAAACACAACCAGAAATAATCAAACCAATCAAACCAATCTAAAACTAAACCAAAACAAAAAAGAACAAACAGAAACACCTGCCAGCCCACCACTACAAAAGCAAAACAAAGAAAAACCCCAGAAGAAAGAAAACCAGACAACTCACCAGCACATCCTCCCTCCACGACGACCGGAACAGAAATGAAGAAACAAAGAGACTACTTACTGGAAGAAGCCCCACCCAGAGGCCAGGAGAGAAAAAACAGTGAAAGTAAAACAGAGCCCCTAGCAGGCCCACCTGCAGGGCAGAATAGTAAAAACAACTCAAAAAGACTCAACAGCCCCACCTAGAGACCACAAGAGTAAAAACAAGTCAAAAACATAACAATAAATCACAATTTTACACAAATCACAAACATATGTCAAAAAAATAAAATAAAAAGATTTCTAAAATCCTGTGCTGAGTTTTAACTCAAATAAAAACCCAAAACATCTATCTAAACACAATTTAAAAAAATTGAATGTAAAAAATATGTACTTTCACATTTTAAAATTATTACCTACAGTACAACTATTAAGAAACCCACAAAATAAAACATTATTTGGTTAAATAAAACAATTTGAAAAAATTATATCATCTTTGTTCTTTTTTAATCCACAACCCCCCCCAAAAAATAAATGTTAATATAATTATTCTTTTTAAAAATCATTTTTGTGTAACTAAAAATAACATATATGTTAAAACAAATATTCAAAAATACATTAGAAAAATACAAACTACAAGTTATTATTACTTTAGTATCAAAACAATACAATCTATTTAACAAATGACAACATAAAAATGTACATAAGTTACAATTTTTAAAAAAACAATTACAGACTAACCTCTTTTTTACATACATTACCAAAAAAAAAAACCCCACCTTACAACACAATTTAAAACAGCCGGGCAAACTCTGCTAGTAGTAAATATGAAGCTAAAGTACTTTGGACATCAAATTACATCAAATGAGAAGAGAGGATTCAGTTGAGAAAGCCTTGATGCTGGGAATGGTAGAAGGCAAAAGAAGAAGGGGGCGGCAGAAAATGAGATGGCTAGATGGTATTGTAGACACAAAAGGCACAGATCTTGGCTGGTTAAGGAAGATGGTGGATGACAGAGGTGGGCTCGCCCTCTGCCAGCTGCTTTGACTTCAGAAGGGCCTAGGGGAAACCAGCACCTGCCAGGGGAGCTTCTAGGTGTTCTCTCTGGCCATTCAAAGTCAAATCAGCTGGCGGAGGGTGAGCCCATGGTGGCCGCTTTGACTTTGGAGGAACCGGGGAGCACCTAGAAGCTGCCCTGGCTGGCGTTGGGTTCCCCCAGGCCATTCTGAAGTCAAAGCAGCCACCGTGGGCTCGCCTAGTGCTGTCCACTTTGACTTTGGAAGGGCCCAGGGAAACCCAGCACCTGCCAGGGCAGCTTCTGGGCATGCTGAAGTCAAAGCAGCCAGTGGAGGGTTAGTCCACGGTGACCATTTTGACTTTGGAAGGGGAGGTGGCTAGAAGCTGCCCTGGCAGGTACTGGGTTCCCCCAGTCCTTCTGAAGTCAAAGCGGCCAGCAGAGGGCAAGCCAACGGTAGCCGCTTTGACTTCAGAAGGGCCAGGGGGAACCCAGCGCCAGCCAGGGCAGCTTCTAGGACCTCCCCCGCAGACCTTCTGAAGTCAAACTGGCTGCCGCTGGGCGAGCCCACTTACCTCCTCCAAAAGCCCCATGTTGGGGTGTCTGATCCGTGGCTTGCTTTCAGAGGAGGTAGCTGAGTGGGTCAGCTGCCTCTTTCGAAAGCAATCCAGTTGGGGCATCTGATCCCCAGAGGAGGCAGCCGACCCGCTCAGCTACCTCCTCCTCCACCATTGCATCGTACAAAAAATGGTACAACAAAGAGGATTTTGGAACAAATGGGTGTATCATACAACAAAAATTTTCATTGTACAATACACTCATTTGTTCCAAAATCCTCTTCGTTGTACAATTTTTCCATTGTACGATGCATTTGTTATACGGGGTTCCACTGTAACAGTAGCCACTGTAACAGTAGCCCAGTGAAGAGAGACATGATTGTGAGGAAATGAGCAGGGGTGGAAATGTAACAGTTGAATGTTGCTGGAACATCCCTGAGCATTAGAATGGCAGTATCTTGAGGGCCACATGATCCTCAGCCATCTGAGAGATGTGTGAAAGAAAGAAAAGGAGACAGTGGTCAATGTGAGGGAGGCAGAAGGATGATTGTCAAATCTACCTGTTTAGTTTCTCAATGTAACTGAACCCATAGGGTCAAGATGGTGAACCTTGGCACTCCAGGTGTTCTTGGACTTCAATTACCAGAGGCCCAAGTCAGCACTCCTCTTGATCAGGGCTTCTGGAAACTGAAGTTAAAGAACATCTGGAGTGCCAAGGTTCTCCATCACTGCCCTAGGGCATAAGGACCTCAGAGTAAAAAGGCTGTCCACTTAGCACAGGAGATTTGACAGTTGGTTACAGAGACAAGGAACAATGTCTTTATGATATTTGGCACTTGATTATCATTAACATACATTTCTACCATAAGTCCTATCTGGTTTTAAATAGAAATCTTGCAGCCAGAGGCATAGAGAACCAAAGATGCTAAAGGATTCAAATCAACCGGCCAACATTTTTCCAAAACTGAGATGTTTGGTAGAAAAGAGGGCAGAGGGGCCCATGTTTCAGAGAAATTACTCATCCTAAAGGCTAAATAGTTCTACAGCCAGATTATGCCATTTATCATAGTTTCATTTGGTAATACTGCAAAATGTCAACCATTCTATGCGTCTCTTAATCTGGGAATGATGGTGGCACAGTGTGTATTTACTGCTGCAGCATATGCCATTTACAGCGTGTATGTGTGTGTGTACTCCATACAACTACAAATAAAGTGTCCCTTCCCATGTTCAGCGCATAGTCACCATGTTAGGTCATACACTCTAATGGAAACAGAAAATACCAAGGTTGAAATTTTGTCTGCTGCTAAAGATTGAATGAGAGGATATGCGAGCGAGAACACAGCTGTTTAAAAATGGCAAAAATGGCCTCCTTCTTTTAGAAAGTGTTGTGTTCTGTAAAGCTGTGCCTTTAACAATGTACCTTAGCCATGTGTTAACAATGTAACCTTTCTGTGTGCATCATTATAACCTTCAGCTGTATCAATGTAAACCTGATAAGGGGACGCGAGCTAGTGACCACTAGATGGCAACAGCGAGCGTCCAGCTCTATTGGCTCAGATTCACCTGGATCAGCAGCGCGGGAAGATTCCCCGCCACCTCTTCACCTGGTCAAGAAGGGCGTGACCTTCTACGACGTCACGCAGGCAGCAACCAATAGTCTGTCGACGAACCACATTCAAATGTATAGCCAGCTGTATATATTGAGCTACCCATCCGCCATTACCACATGTTCCTCCGGATCATCATGCAATAAACCTGTGTTAAGCCAACCCTTCGGCTGTTTCATTGTCTTTGGTCCCTTACACTAAAGAAAGAATGACAGCATGGTCCATTTTGATTGCTGCTTCCAAACCATCTACCTTATATTGTGGCTTTCACGAGACTCTTGTAGCTGGTTATTGCTTTTATTGTTATTGTAAAACACCCACCAATGACTGCAATGTTAATCAGGCATTTGATGATCCAACATGAATTTGTATCAAACAAAATATTTTCCCTTCTTGTTTTTGTCAATGTTGCAGCTGCTGTGCCTCCTCTGTGGAGAGCAACAATGCCAGGTTTTAAAATGGAGGTTAATATCCGCACCAATAGCATCTGGAAGGGACCATGGGCTAGCGACAATGAAATCTCCACTTTGACATCTGAGTTCAGGGCAAACACAAACAACAAGCCATATTATTTCAGGCACTCAGAAGATTCTGAAAGAGAAGACTTCCCTTGCTCAAAAGCTAGTTATATCTGACTCTAGGGTTCAGTGCTCATCCCTGTTTCAAAGCCAAAAAGCTGGCGCTGTCTGCTTCTGCAGACATTTCCATGGTCATGTAGCAGGCATGCCTATACACTGGAGCACACGGAACATTGTTTACCTTCCCCCCAAAGTGGTTCCTATATATCTACTTGCAATTTCTTGCTTTCGAAGTGCTAGGTTGGCAGGAGCTGGGACAAAGATGGGAGCTCATTCCGTCCTGCAGTACTTGGGAATCGAACTGCTGACCTCCCACCTTCCAGTCAGCATCTTAGCCACTGAAAGACAAGCCAAGAGGAAATACAGTACTTTGGGAAGGGGGAAATATTTTGCACCTTTCCAACTTTGCAAAACATGGGACTGCAGTGGCTCAAGTGGTTAAGATGCTGAACTTGCTGACTGGAAGGTCAGAGTTTGATTCCCAGGTACTGCATGATGGAGTGTGCTCCCGTACCTGTCCCAGCTCCTGCCAACTGAGCAGTTTGAAAGCAAGACATTGCAAGTACTGTAGATAAATAGAGACCACTTCAGTAGGAAGATAAACAGCATTCCATGCACTCCAATGTTGAGGCATGCCTGCTACATTTCCACAGAAAGTCTGCAGATGCAGACAGTGCTGGTTCTTTGGCTATAAACAGAGATGAACACTGAACCCTAGAGTCTGATACAACTGGGTTTTGAGCAAGGGCAACCTTTACCTTTACCTTAATTTTGCAAATAATGTCCTTTCAAGGGATGATTATTAAGGGATGATAGCCTAAGTATCAAAAACAATTCAGAAAGAAACTTAAAATGGACATTGTCATTTTAGATATTTGCAAAGCTTTTGATTTGGTGGACTGGCCAGCATTAAAAATAATAATTCAAGTTATGGGATTTGGAGAAAGATTTCAACAAGTGATAGGTAAAGGTTTCCCTTGCTCGAAAGCCAGTTGTATCCGACTTTAGGGTGCAGTGCTCATCTCTGTTTCTAAGCCAAAGAGCCAGCGCTGTCTGCTTCTGCAGACATTTCCGTGGTCATGTGGCAGGCATGACTAGACACTGGAGCACACGTAACGCTGTTACCTTCCCACCGAAGTGGTCCCTATTTATCTACTTGCAATTTCTTGCTTTTGAACTGCTAGGTTGGCAGGAGCTGGGATGAAGACGGGAGCTCATTTCCGTCCTGCAGTACTCGGGAAGCGAACTGCTGACCTTCCGCTTCCCAGTCAGCGTCTTAGTGACTTGAGTCACTGCAAGTGATAAAACAATTGTATTCAAAGAATTGGGCCTCAGTGTTGGTCAATGATGATGTAACAGAGCAAAGCAATCTGAGCTGAGGAACTAGACAAGGCTGTCCCTTGTCTCCAATATTGTTTATATTAATGATGGAAATGCTGGCAAATGTGAAAAGACAAGATGATTGTATAGGAAGAATAGGATATAAAGATAAAGTAAATATTAGTCTGTTTGTCAGTGCCATAGCCATGATTCTAGATTGGGGGGGGGGGGTTCAGGAGGGGAAAAATTTCAGGGATGGGGGGCCAACAATGCCACACTCACATATATAACACTAGCATAGTTTGCCCGTCAATGCCGGCCATTTTTAATGTGAATGTTGGTGGTTAGGGGTGGTTTTGGTGTGTGTGCACTAGTGTAAACACACATACCAGGAATTTGCAGCCCAGTAGGTGTGTGTGTGTGTGTGTGTGTGTGTGCGTGTGTGTGTGTGTGTGTGAATGAGAGGTTGGTTTTCCTTGGAAGACGGGCGCTGAGGTTTTCGGCCTTCATCCTCTGCGGAAGGGCGGTTTGGCTGGCGCCCAGGAAGGATGCAGGGCTGAAGGACACAGCCATGGCATCCTTCTCGGGTGAACAGGGAGTGCGCAGTTGGAGCCTTCGCCGCCTTTGCATTCCTCGCCACTCAGTGAGGAGGCAGTGGCCGGGTCCTTCAGCCCTGCATCCTCCCCAGGCGAACAGGGAGCATGTCTCCCTGCTGCGTCGCCAAAGCCTGGGTGGGAGGGGGAAAGAGGAGGGTCTCCCCCCAGCTACAGGGAGGTTTGTGCCGGCCTCTGAGGCTGTGAGGAGAAAAAAAATTCCCCCGCTGCCCCGCTGAAGCCTGGGTCAGGCGTGGGGGGACAGGAGGGTATCCTTTCCGCCCCAAGCTAGGAGGAGGCTTGTGCCAGCCTCCGAGGCTGTGGGGAGAAAAGTTTTCTCACCACTGCCTTGCTGAAGCTTGGATCGGGGGGGAACAGGAGGGAAGCAGCGGTTCATCTTCCTCGGAAGACGGGGGCCGAAGTTTTCAGCCTCTGTCCTCCTAGGAAGATGAACCGCTTCCCTACAGAAGACGGAGGCCAAGAACGGTGCTCCATACTCAGCCTCTGTCTCCTGTTTTTAAGCGGTTCATCTTCCTCAGAAGACGGGGGCCAAAGCTTTCGCCTTCTGTCCTTCTAGGAAGACAAACCGCTTCTCTCAGGGAAACGGAGGCTGAGAACGGTGCTCCATTCTTGGCCTCCATCTCCTGTAGGGAAGCATAAAAGTTTCTCTCTGGGAGATGGAGGCCTGAGAACGGAGTGCCGTTCTGGGCCTCCATTTCCCTGAGGGAAGCTTTTTGCCAGGTTTGTGGAGAGAAGAGGGTCTCCCCCTTCTCTCCGCAACCCTGCCAAAGCCGCACCGGGGCCGGCACCGGCCTTCGTTGCCAGCTGGGGAAGTGGACGTGGTCGTAGCAGCAGTTTTTATTTCCACGCACTGTGCTTTCCCAGCCTCCTTCGCGGTCGTGTCCCTGATTGACTGAGGGGTGGCACAGTCCAAAGGAGGCTGGGAAACTTAGTTTTTATTTTTTGGTTGTCTTCGTGGGGTGGCTTCCCCACTCTTGACAACCAGACCCTTGCAGCGATGGTCCAAGGGTCTTAAGTTAAGTGTAGGTGGCTCAGTTAGGGACAGTGGAGATGGGTGCAGGCGTGCATGCCAGACACCAACGGCCCACACCACTTCTTATAGGTAAAGATTGGCACCAGGGGGTGGGGTGGGGTGGCAGATTGTTAGCTCAGAAGGGTTTTCTCCCCCCTGCCCCCCCTGGCTATGGCCCTGCTGTTTGTGTATGATACCTTATTAAGTATAAAAGAACCAGTGAAAGCATCTGGAAAAGTTTGAAGAATTAACAGGGCTAAAAATGAATTGGAACAAAACATGGTTTTATTCAATAATGATAGACAGGGAATAGACATTTGCACGATTTAAAAAGAATAAGCTTTGATTAGCTAAAATATGAAATAAAGGAAACTTTGAAAGGGTGTAAATAAAATTAAGATGTCATGGTTTGGGAAGATAAAGGTATCCAACTTTAGGGGACAGTGCTCATCTCTGATTACAGCCAAAGAGCACTTTCTGCAGACATTTCTGTGGTCATGTGGCAGGCATGACCAGATGCCAGAGTGCACTTAATGCTGTTACCTTTCCTGCTGAAGCAGTACCTATTTATCTACTTGCATTTTCTTGCTTTCAAACCTTGTGGTTGACAGGAACTGGGGCAGGTAAGCTTGTGTTTGATTTAAGCTATTTCTGCAAGACTGGATCTTAGGTAGCATTTTGCAAAATCTAAAGACTAGCCACAAAACTGGGGCTCAAAATCATCTGGTTCTTCTAGCTTCCTTCTGCTGGCAACATCTTGCCATGTGAAGTGGAGTTTATTTTGAGGTGGCCAATCCTGGCCTTGCGGCTCACCCCACAGGAACGTTCTTTCTAAAGGGAGTGCTAGAGTGGCTTCTTAATTAGCCTTCTTGCAGCAAAGAAAATTTGCTGAAGTCCTCCAATAATATACAGTGATACCTCATACAATGACCAAATTTGGTTCCACAAGTTTGGACTTTATACGGATTTGGACTTTGTATGAGGCATGCAAAATCCTAGCCGCGATGCCTCATACAACGTCCAAATCCATGCCGCGATGCCTCATACAACGTCGTTTCCATAGAGATACATTGTACTGTAACAGCACAGACTTCAGGGCAAAGTCAAGGAAACAGATAGGAAACTGACAGAACTTTAAGAAAACATTGTCTAAAGGCTAAATACGTTACAAAAACATGTCAAACAACCCTGATTGTCCAAGAACCTGAAGAATGCTGCAAAAATCCCAGGAATGCTTCTAAAAATTCTGATGAATTTTTTTTTAAAAAAATCCAAAATCATGCTGAAAACCACTCCTAAACACTCTTTGCCTTGTGCAAAACCCACAAGAGCAATGCACGCATGTGTCCTGTCTTTTATACTGCCCAGGCACAATGCAGCCTGGGAAAAACTGAATACCTCATACAAAGTCGAGCGACTTTGTATGAGGTAACTTTTTCCAAGAAATTAGGTGATGTTGTATGAATTCGATGTTGTATGAAGCGGACTTTGTATGAGGTATTACTGTATAACACCTGTGTCTTAATTTCCTTTAAGTAATCACTGAGCAAATAATAAAAAGAGCAAAAGGGGGGAAAGAACAAGCCCCATGTCGCATTGTTAGCAATCATTTTCTTGGCAGTTAACTTGCTCCAACATGCTGATTTATCACTCACACCAGAAATGTCTTCCTGAAAACTTGTTTTGTATATGTATTCTTAGTTCTATACAAGTGGGGGCCTTGTACAGTGAAATCCTATAGTGCATCCTCCCCCACAACAGAAACACACACACACACTCCTGCTAGTTGTTCTCCCCATGCACTCTTCCTTCCTTTCCTTTCTGGTGACCTACAATATTCTGGAATTGATGAGCATGAACTGACCATGTTAAGCAGCTATGTTTAAAATTCTGTCCCCACCACCCTTTCTAGTTTTTCAAAATAAGCTTTTTGTGTGTGTTTTTTTTGCAAACTTCAAGATTTGCACAAGTACCCTGGCAACACTTTCTTGGGCTTCAGTGGTACCATTTTGGTTTAATTTCTTTGGCACTCACCACATGACTTCACTGTTAGAAAAAGGAGGCATAAATATGACTAGTTGGAACATTACAAAGAAGGGGAGTGGTGGACTGCCCAAAAGACTGGCAGAAGGGTCTGGACAGAAGAAGAGATGAGATAAGCAGTGCAGGTATCATGGTGAAGCACTTACATGTATATGAGAGAAAGGACAATGGGGAGAATTTTCTCTGTGTAATATTGTCGTTTGGGTGGGGTGGCTGGTTGCACATTTTTTGGGGGAAGCTCTCTGTAACAGAGGCAAGCATGGCCCATATGGAAGAAGCCATTCATGTGTCTGATGCATACCCTATTTATAAGAGAATCACTAGTTCTCTGCAGTAATGAAAACATTAGCACCAGGGATGCAAATGACAATGACACGTTTCTGGCAGGGATGAGAAGGGACAGCTCTCCTAATTTGCCAACTCTGATCGATGAAGATCTTGTTTGTGTTTCTTTAGTGTCTTGCACGGAAGACAAAGAAGGAGCCGCAGTGAGGGCTAAACGCAGGTTTATTGGGTGATGATCAGGATGAACATGTCGTAATGGCGGAGGTACAGCTCATTATATACTGCAGTACATACATTTGAATCTCGTTGCACGGCAGCTTATTGGCTGCTACTGGCGTGACGTCATTCTGAGTCACGCCCATCTTCTCCAGGTGATCCTCGCGCGGGAAAGGTTCCCGCGGCTGCCGGTGATTTGGGGAATGTGAACCATGTGAGCTGAACGCTCGCAGCTGCCCTCTATAGGCAGCTTACTCGCGTTCCTTAACAGCTGAGCTACATTGTAATTGTGGTCAGGTTACATTCATACATTTCTTAAAGCAACATTGTACATACACAACAGTTTCTCTATGAGAGTGATGGAGGAGATGAATTAGAGTCTGAATTGGGTGGTTGGGAGCATATCTTGGAGCATGCCTGCATATGTTTCATATGTGTGTCACAAGAGTAGAAAGGAGCATGTTTGCAAGAATGCAGAGGAAATGGCATTTCTTTATGGCGGTGAGTAGATTTTTACATGGAGTGAATTGCTACCTTCTCCCATTGTTCTGCATTTAAAGGCTCTTGATTTAGTTATCTTCTCTTTGTAATGCAGTTTTGCAGAAGCAGAATCATGTGACTCTAACCTGCTGCCTTTCTGTTGTTGTCTGGATCCTCACCACCACCATTTTACACTCATGGTATTACATTTCACATTTCTCAGCTTCCCTTTCATTTTTGGTGTGTGCGTGTGCATGTGCGTGTGCGTGTGCGTGTGCGTGTGTGTGTGTGTGTGTGTATGTGTGTGTGGCCTGATGAGGATTGAAAGGCTGGATTGCTTGTTGACTACCATTTCCCAGTGAGTACCAGCAGCCACTGTGCAAAGGCATTCAGCTTCTGCTTCCAGCTGTGAATAATAATAATATCCTTTCCTTTTCCCTGTTTGTTGTTTCCGCTTACAGCAACAGCACACAATCCAATCTCTGACATTGCTGTTAAGCTTATGGACGATCTTATTTATAAAAGACGAAGGAGAAGGTGATGCAGTGACACCACAAATCAGTTCTGAAATCTCTTAGCAGTGTTATACAGTAGCTGATAATTATTACAGTGGACAATATTTACATCCAACAAACCCTGAACGAAATAGCCAGTCTTTTGTAGACCAAGCCTACAAATTATGGAGCAAACAATAGGATACATTGCATGTGAAATGTGTTTAGCGATGCAGAAAAGCATTTTGAGAAAACTACAGTTGTAATCAGAGAGGCAAAATTCATGTTAATTGTTATGCTAATTGTTGTGTGTTTATTGTTTCAATTATACTTTATGTTTGATCTTGTTCATTGTGTTTATGAAGTACTGTAGCTAAAAAGAAATAACAGGCAAATATCATGACAATTTGCCATGAGATCTGTTCCTCCCCGCCCCCCAAATGAAAGTGATAGACCATCACCACTACCTCATTACTAGTTGTCCTAAGTGGTTCAGAACCATCATGCTCACCTCCATGCCCCACCATCTTATGATCTGGACACATCTTCCTCACTGGTAAGTTGTGGCTCTGGATAAAGGTATGCTAGAGTTATCCTAACATGGTGAGCCTCCTGACTCTAGGGATTGAAAGGAACATATCTGCAGTCACTTTGCTTGCACCAGGAAAGATGAGGCACTGTTGCCATAACCATAGGTGTTGTGTCTGATGGTTTTATTGTACACATGGATTACAATGTATCTGAGCCAATGTAACCTTGCCTATAGCAACAATGTAACCTTCAGCTGTATCATATAAACCCTGTAATAGGACGCGAGCTAATGACCACCAGCTGGCAGCAGCGAGCGTCCAAGCTCTCTTGGTCCGAACTCATCAAAGGCAACAGCGCGGGAAGTTTTCCCGCCACCACCTACACCTGGACAAGAAGGGCGTGACCTGCAATGACGTCACGCAGACAGTAGCCAATGGGCTACCATGGCACCACGTTCAAATGTATTACTGCTGTATATAAAGAGCTATCGATCCGCCATTACCTCATGTTCCCTCTGTCCACGATGCGAATAAACCTGAGTTAACCCAGCCCGAGGCTGTGTCCTGTGTCTTGGTTTGCATACACCAAATTGGCGACGAAGGTGGGATGATGGATCCCCACGGAACAGCCAGGGCACAGAGCGGTTTCAACATCACCAAACCGCAAGACTGGGAGCTGCTTGAGATGGATTTCCAGGCGGCCCTGGTGGAACTCAGAGTCAAAGGAGAAGACGAGGAGAGGAAGAGGGCCATCCTCACCAGAATGCTCGGGATGGAAACCAAGCGGACGCTGGTGGGCATAATCGCTCCGAAGAAGGTGAGCGACTTTAAGGCGAGCGACATCATGAAACTGCTGCGAGAGCGGTTCTGCCCCTCGAGGGCAATGTTTCCCGCTCGGAGCGCGTTTTGGAGGCGAGTCCAAGCGCCGGATGAGTCGGTTGAGGCATTCGTGGCCGCCATGAGGATAGCCGCCGCCCCCTGTAAATGGGGCGATATCCTGGAGATGGTCCTCAGGGACGGCGTGTTGTGTGGCCTGAAAGACAAGGAGGTACAGCGCAGCTTGATGAATAAGGAGCCGCCACCCACGCTGGCAGAGGTCATAGAGGCCGCGGAAGCCGCAGAGTCCACGAATGCTGGAGTGGACGAGATGCACCAGTGGCGTGAGTGGCGTCCTAGAGCCGGTAAGGCGGAAAATTCGGTGCACGGGAAGACCGGACAGTCGGTGCACGCGACTCGACGGGCCTCAAAGTCGTCTACGGAGGGCAGCGACGGCGAGGAGGTCCAGAAGGTCCGGAAGGGTGGTCGACGCTGCGAGGGTTGCGGAGCGGCCCACGAGCGCGCGAGATGCCCGTTCAGGAAGGCCGAGTGTTACTCCTGCGGCCGTCGGGGGCACATCGCCAAGGCATGCAGAAAACGGAAAGAGGGCCGGAGGCAGTCACAAGACCGCGCGGCCAGACCGGACCGTCCAGCGAGGCCCAAAGATGGCGCCCAGACCACGAGGAAGCAGGACGGCGTGGGCCGCGTCTCGGACGACAGCGAGGACGACGCCCCAGTGTTCAGCGTGTCCGCGGGACAGTCCCATTACTTCGTTGAGGTATTAGTACAAGGGGCCCCTATTAAGATGGAAATTGACTCGGGGTCCTCCTATTCCATAATTCCCCAGAAAGAGTTCCTGAAAATCGACCCCCACGTGCGGCCCAAGCTTAAAGCGCTGAGGTCCACGCTACGGGACGTACAGGGAAACAGCATTCCGGTGTTGGGGGTCGGGAAATTTCGGGTCAATTTTAAGAGACATTCTGCGGAACTGCCCCTAGTTGTCCTCAAGGGGGGAAGCTGTAGCCTCCTAGGGACACAGTGGTTTCAGCCTTTAGGTTTGTTCATAGGGGGGGTGCATACCGTGGGGGGGGACCCAATACAAGCGGTTTGCGATGCGCATCCCGCCGTTTTTAAGAAAGGACTCGGAAAGTTCAAGGGACCCCCTGTAGCTTTCGACATAGACCCGGAGGTCCGCCCGATAAGACTCAAACCGCGCAGGGTGCCGTTCGCACTCAAGGACAAGATAGAGGCGGAACTGGACAAACTGGTGGGCCAGGGGATTCTTATTCCTGTTGATTCCGCGGAGTGGGAAACTCCAATTGTAACGGCTCTAAAGGCTAACGGGGAGGTGCGCATTTGCGCTGATTATAAGTGTACAATTAACAAGGCGATCCGCCCTAATGCATACCCGGTGCCAGTGATCAGCCACCTTTTGGCCAGGCTAAATGGGGGAAAGTGTTTCGCTAAACTCGATTTGGCACAAGTCTATCAGCAACTTCCTGTGACCCCCGCCACGGCCGCGGCACAAACGATAGTTACACATAAGGGAGCGTTCCAGGTGTCGCGGTTACAGTTCGGCGTGAACTCGGCACCCGGCCTTTTTCAATCGCTTGTGGAACGCCTCCTAAAGGGCCTGGAGGGGGTGTTGCCTTATTTTGATGACGTGTTGATAACAGGGGGGAGTGAGGCTGAACTGGCAAAAAGGTTGGACAAAGTACTGACCGTGTTCGAGAAAGCGGGGCTGAGATTGAGGAAGGACAAATGTGTTTTTTTCGAAACCGAGGTCGAGTTTTTAGGGTTCCGGATCACACCCGAGGGGATTAAGCCGTCTAAATCCAAAGTAGCAGCCATTAAAAAGGCCCCTCGCCCCACATCCAAAACCGAGCTACAGTCTTTCCTGGGGCTCCTCAATTTTTACCATACATTCCTCCCGCGGAAGGCGTCCGTGGCCGAACCGCTCCATCGGTTACTTAAAAAGGAGGAGCCATGGATGTGGGGTGACGAGCACGAGAGGGCGTTCAAAGAGCTAAAGCAACTCCTAACATCTGAGGCAATCCTGACGCACTTCGACCCCAAACGGCCAGTGGTCCTAGTCTGTGATGCATCCCCGGTGGGGGTGGGGGCGGTGCTTTGCCACGTGTTGGAGGACGGAAGGGAGGCCCCGGTAGCTTTTTACTCAAGGTCCCTGTCCCAAGCGGAGCGAAATTACGCACAAACCGACAGGGAGGCGTTAGCGATAGTAGCGGGAACCAAAAAATTTCACGATTTTTTGTATGGCCGCCCGTTCAAAATCGTGACCGATCACAAGCCACTGTTAGGGATTTTCACGGCGAGCAAGCCCACGCCGCAGATCCTGTCCCCGAGAATGCTGCGATGGGCTATTTTCCTCAACGCATACCAACATGAGTTGGAGTACCGGCCCGGAAAGGAGATCAGCCATGCTGATGCACTTTCGAGATCCCCTTTGCCCTTGTCGGATGACCAGAAGGCGAGAGTTGAAAGAGACCGCCAGGTGTTGCTAATTGAGGTTTTAGACGCACCCCCAATAGTACCAGCCGACATTGCTAGGGCGACAGGCAAGGACAGAACGCTGGAGAAAGTTAGTTCATGGGTACAGAAGGGGTGGCCGGCATCGTCCCCGAGTACAGAGTTCGACCCATTCTTTCGGAAAAAGCTAGAGTTGTCCCTAGAAAGGGGGTGCCTTTTGTGGGGCCAACGGGTGGTGGTCCCTACGCCCCTGCGGACGAGGGTGCTCGAACTGCTGCACGTCAGCCACCCGGGCATTGTGCGTTCGAAGGCGCTGGCCCGGAGTTACTTCTGGTGGCCACAGCTGGACGCGGACATTGAGCACATGGTCGGCACTTGCGAGGCATGCCAGGGATCCCGACCTGAGGCGGCCCGTCTTCCGCATAGGGAATGGGACACAGCACGGGGGCCATGGTCCAGAGTGCACGTAGATTTCGCTGGCCCATTCCGAGGAACCATGTTTCTCCTGGTGGTGGATGCGTTCTCCAAGTGGCTGGAGGTTATCCCAGTAAAGAGCACGTCCTCCGCCACGACAATTAGCCGGCTAAGGAGAGTCTTTTCCACGTTCGGTTTACCCGACACTTTAGTCAGCGATAACGCTAGTTGTTTCACCTCCGCTGAGTTCGGAGCATTCATGGAGGCAAACGCCATTCGGCATGTCACATCCGCACCGTTTCACCCGGCCACGAATGGCCAAGTGGAACGGCTAGTGCGTACAACAAAGGACGCGCTGCGGCGCATGGGCCCGGGGGACCTGAATCACCAAGTATGCCAGTTCCTCTTAGCGTATAGGGTAACCCCCTTAGCGTCAGGCTACTCGCCGGCAGAGCTCTTGATGCGGCGAAAACTGACCACGATCCTGTCCAGGCTAGACCCGACGAGAGTCGAGGATAAAGGGAAAAACATAGGGTTGGCAGTCTCGAAAGGTTTCGCCGCCGGTGACCCTGTTCACTGCAGGAACTATTCCAGCGCAGGGCCAGCCTGGGTGCCAGGGACGGTTGTAGAACAGACGGGGCCAGTGTCGTACCGGGTCGAGACTACCACCGGCCTCCTCTGGAGGAGGCACGCTGATCAACTGAGGCACCGAGTGAGTGGGCCAGTCAGTGGGGCTCAGCAACAGGATTCAGCGTTAGGGTTCTCCCCCACCCGCTTAACCCAAGGGGGAGACAGCAGTGGACAACAGTCCCAAGCAAGGGGGGAAGGCAGAAGCAGCGGCCCCGACTCATACCCTTTTGATACGCCAGTCCTATCAGGGGCCGGGGAAGGGGGAGAGGAGTGCGCGACCGCTGCCCCCGATTGTGATTTTGATTTTGATTTTGCGAGCCGGGGGGGTTTTCAGGAGTGTTCCCCCACCCATCCAAGCGAGAAGAGGGGTTTTTCGTTAGCCCCCAGTGCCCCCGGTTCCTCCCTAAGAAAGAGCACACCTCCCAACAACGCCGCGGAGCCGCGGCAAGTCACTAACGAGTCTCCCTCTCCAATTACAGGACAGGAAACCAGGGGACAAAGAGAAGGTAGCAAACCCGGGGAGAGGCAGCCCGCATCGAGACCCCAGCGTGTTCGAAATAAGCCATCTTGGCTGAGAGACTTTGTCTCCTAAGGGGGGGGGGAGTGTGTTTAAGTGTGGGCTCGAGACTTTGTCTCGTCCTAGGGGGGAGGGGTGTTGTGTCTGATGGTTTTATTGTACACATGGATTACAATGTATCTGAGCCAATGTAACCTTGCCTATAGCAACAATGTAACCTTCAGCTGTATCATATAAACCCTGTAATAGGACGCGAGCTAATGACCACCAGCTGGCAGCAGCGAGCGTCCAAGCTCTCTTGGTCCGAACTCATCAAAGGCAACAGCGCGGGAAGTTTTCCCGCCACCACCTACACCTGGACAAGAAGGGCGTGACCTGCAATGACGTCACGCAGACAGTAGCCAATGGGCTACCATGGCACCACGTTCAAATGTATTACTGCTGTATATAAAGAGCTATCGATCCGCCATTACCTCATGTTCCCTCTGTCCACGATGCGAATAAACCTGAGTTAACCCAGCCCGAGGCTGTGTCCTGTGTCTTGGTTTGCATACACCAAAATAAGCCTCTCCAGTCCTGTATCTATCTTGCCGCTTCATTCATGTTAGCCTTACTAACAGCCTTGGGCTTTTTGAGAGGTACCTCCTTGTCAGAGTCACCTCAAAATTGCTGTTTTTCTCTTGGGCTTCCACTGCTCATGTCCTTCTCTAAGTGTCCCCATTATGGATTAACTATCTTGTTTTTTGGTACATTCCATGCATATGATCTACAATTTTCAGATATCTTACTGAGTATGATGTTCTCATGGATCAGTGACCAGTGAGATCACTTAAAACATGTGCCTCTCACTGGTTCTTTTGTGTGTGGCTTTATGAATTCTGGGTACACAGAAAAAGCCTCCTCGAAGATTGTGGTATTTTTGAACCACAATCGGGAGTACCCTAGTAACCTTGTGTTGCCGGCTAATATTTCTCACACTAGGTTAGGCAAAAGAACTGCAGAATGAACTCACCAAAAGGTGTCTTCATTTTGGCAGTTTTGGCCTAGACACGGAAGAAGAATTTACCTCTTTATTCACAAAACCAAAATGATGCCCCTACAAACATGCATTAAGCAGAAACAATTGGATATGTCTTCACTTATGCCCTATAGCCATGATGGCGAACCTTTGTGCATTTTACTTCCACTTCCAAGAGTGATGAGGGCAGCATGGGCCGGATGAATCATAGTAAACCCATCCATGTGGATTCACAGGGGCTTCTGGGAATTGAAGTCCAAGAACTTCTGGAGTGCCAAGGTTTGCCATCACAGCCCTATAAATATGCTTCCTCTTTCAATGCATGTGAGAGATTGGGCGAGCAACAGATTCCTGGGAGGCAGGTGAGGAGCAGGTCCCAGCTGTTTGTCCCAGCTGCATGGGACCTTGGGGAAAGTCTTTGTGGGCATCTTTCCATGACCTGCATATGTCAGATATGCCCTACCATATTTGGCCTTCCTACTGCAACCATATCCTTCCCACCTGTGTCTCTATAGCACCTCCTTGAGTTCTTTCCCTGGATAATTTGTGCTTACCCATAAGGGTGTTTCCATTGGAGGCAAAGTCATTGGGAAGTGGGCCTTTGAGCAACAGTCCACTGGGTCAGTCACCTCTTACCATGTCATGACTGACTTAGCTTGTTTGGAAGCACAAGCCATTGGCATCTATGTTCGTGCCCTGGCTGGGTAGTCCATAGTCAGCATTTTTGAGTCACCCATTACAATCAGGCACTAATACCCATGAATGGTGTCTTTTTACCATTTGTAGCCTTGTTTCCTTACACACAGCACATGCGGCAGATTCCACCGTCATTAGCAGCCAGAAACACTGCACACCCAAACTCAGAATGGCTGCATTTTGTAGCTTTCAAATAGTTTTTATATATTTTCTTCTTGAGAAAACCTTTGTCTTTGTTTTGCTAACCATTTACTAGGCCAACTACTGTACATCATAACAAGGTGCAAAGATGTGATTTAGTAAAAGACTGATGCCAATCATCTCTGTAGGGGGTGATCAATTCAGACAGATCTTCCTTCAGAAAGCTGAAAACTTGACCTTTTTGGCTCCCTTCTGTAAATTTTCAGCTTATGTAATGTACAAATGCTTTAGTTTGGTTATAAAACAGCACTGTAGAATTAAATCAAATACAAAATGAGGTTGGCTGAGAAGAGTTATCATGAAAAGCAGTTACGGAGTTGGCCTAGAAAGATTTCCTACTCACTGAATGTATAGAAAGGAGATTTTCTTCCAGTTAAGCCAGGAGTTCCCAACTTAAGGCCCATGGGCTGTATCTGACCCAAGGCACCATTTCATGTGCCCCCCATCCCTCCAAAGACATTTGAGAAACAAAATGGCCACCCCCTTTGAAGCTGTTGTGACAAAATGGCCACCCAATTGGGTAGGCAGGGCAAAATGGCCATCCAGCCCTCGAAGCTGACTGAGAGAGTGTGAGCCGGCCGCCGGCTTCAAAAAGGTTGTGAATCCTTGAACTAATCTCTCAGTATTTAGTGAGGACCCTCTGAATTTTGTCTGGTGATCCTTGTTTCCTTATTGCAGCTGCATATGAGTGTTGGTAGCATTCTAGCCTGCTCAAACTGGGTTATACACAGTGCCAGCTAGGCTTCTCAAAGAAGGTTGGCAACAGTTTTTCCTACTCTAAAGGTAAAGGACGCTGACAGCGGGCAGAGCGGCTGGCAGAAAGTCTTCCTCATTGGACTCGGGTTCCAGGGCCACAACAGGGGAGTCCAGCAAGAGAGACCCACACAAGAGAGGATGAGCTGTACTTTTGTCTTCTGAGTCAGCACTGCACTAAAGTTTGGAAGAACCATTTTTAGATGAGTAATATCCCCTGGCCATCTGGGACTATTTAATATTACACGTTGCTTTTCACAAGAGAAGTGGCCATCTCCCCACCCCTGCCATCGGCGGGGAGATGAAAGGGAGCCTTCCGTGGCCCGGAAGGCTCAGAAGACGCCGCCGCCAGCGTTACCGTGCTCTCCCCACCCCTGCCATCGACGGGGAGATGAAAGGGAGCCTTCCGTGGCCCGGAAGGCTCAGAAGACGCCGCCGCCAGCGTTGCCGCACTCTCCCCGCCCCTGCCATCGGTGGGGAGATGAAAGGGAGCCTGCCGTGGCCCGGAAGGCTCAGAAGACGCCGCCGCCAGCGTTGCCGCGCTCTCCCCGCCCCTGCCACCGGCGGGGAGATGAAAGGGAGCCTGCCATGGCCCGGAGGGCTCAGAAGACGCCGCCGCCAGCGTTGCCGCGCTCTCCCCGCCCCTGCCATCAACGGGGAGATGAAAGGGAACCTTCCGTGGCCCGGAAGGCTCAGAAGACGCCGCCGCCAGCGTTGCCGCGCTCTCCCCGCCCCTGCCATCGGCGGGGAGATGAAAGGGAGCCTTCCGTGGCCCGGAAGGCTCAGAAGACGCTGCCGCCAGCGTTGCCGCGCTCTCCCCGCCCCTGCCATCGGCGGGGAGATGAAAGGGAGCCTTCCGTGGCCCGGAAGGCTCAGAAGACGCCGCCGCCAGCGTTGCCGTGCTCTCCCCGCCCCTGCCACCGGCGGGGAGATGAAAGGGAGCCTGCCGTGGCCCGGAGGGCTTAGAAGACGCCGCCGCCAGCGTTGCCGCACTCTCCCCACCCCCTCCACCGGCGGGGAGATAAAAGGGAGCCTTCTGTGGCCCGGAAGGCTCGGAAGCCGCCGCCGCCAGTGTTCCCGCCGCCGTTGCCCAGGAATGGGAGGCGGAAGAAGCAGACATCGCTGGAACCGAAGCCGCCGCCGTCGCAGCCGCCACGCAGGGCTGTCCCTCCCCGCCCCCTGCTACCAGGCGGGGAGGTTTAAAGGGCTCCCGGGTCAAGGGACTCGAAGACGAGGGAAGAGGGAATGTTGGTCCTGCCAGCCAGGAAGGAGGGGCAGCATTCTATCTAGGGAAGTTCCGGAGAACCATATAGGTGTTGTGACGGGCAAGGGGCGGTATGGCGGGTACCGTGGGGCGGGCCGCACTCGGGGAATGCGGGTCCGATGTTTAAGTGCGGTCCCTCATTCCAGCCCTTCAGGTACATCTCTGGGCCCTGAGCGGCAGATCCGGAGTGTTCCCGCCCTTAGGCTGCTGTTGGTGAATGCCAGGTCGGTATGTAATAAGGCCCCCCTGATTCAAGATGCCATCCAGGAAGGGCTGGCCGACCTGGCATGCATCACCGAAACCTGGCTGACGCCTGAAGATGGAGTACCTCTTTCGGACATGTGTCCAGCTGGGTTCGGTATTTGGCACCAGCCTAGAGGTGAGGGGAGGGGCGGTGGTGTCGCCATTGTTGCCAGGGAGTCTTTGGGAGTTGCTAGGGCCACTGCTCCACAAGTGGCTGGTTGTGAGGCCCTGCTTCTACGGTTGGGCCCCAAGGGTCAGTTGGGGATCTTACTCCTGTACCTGCCCCCTTGCAGGGTAAGGGATGCCCTGCCTGAGCTCCTCGAGGCCGCCTCGATGCTGGCGTTGGAGTTCCCGAGACTTATGGTTCTGGGGGACTTCAATTTGCCATCGCTGGGGATGGCTTCTGAGGTGGCAAGGGAGTTCATGGCTTCCATGGCAGCCATGGGCCTGACTCAGGTAGTTCGGGGTCCGACCAGGGGCAGTGGTCACATGCCAGACTTAGTTTTCTTGTCGGAGCAGTGGCAGAGTGATCTGAGATTACAGGATTTAGTCATCTCACCTGTGCCATGGTCAGATCACTATCTGGTGACTCTTGACTTTCTGGGGGCGATACTTCATCGTAGGGAGGCAGGGCCGATTAAAATGGTCCGCCCTCGGCGACTAATGGATCCAGATGGATTCCAGAGGGAACTGGGGGATGTTCCTCTGGATCGGCTACACGATTCACCCGGGGCACTCGTCGACCTGTTGAATAGGTCGACAACAGTAGCCTTGGATGAAATCGCGCCACTGCGGCCTCTCCACGCCCGGGAGATTAGGTCATCTCCGTGGTTCACAGATGAACTGCGTGAACTCAAACGGGCAAAGAGACGCCTAGAGCGCCGCTGGGCGAAGACCCGGGATGACTCCGATTGGACACTAGCTAGAGCTGCTATTAGGGCCTACCTAGTGGCGATGGGGGTGGTGAGGCGGCAATACTTCACCACCCTTATTGCCTCCACTGATAATCGCCCAGCCGCCCTGTTCCGGGTAACCAGGTCCCTCCTTGGTAAGGGGAGATCGGTGCCCGGTTGGCAGGGTTCGGCTGAGGACTTTGCTGACCATCTGGTGGAGAAAATCGATCGGATTCGTTCTGGATTGAACCCTGGCATGGGCGGGGAGGGTCGGGGGGGGGGTGCCGGTGCACAGTCTTGCTGTACGATCTGGGATCAGTTTGATCCTGTTGTCCCTGATGAAGTGGACAGGCTCCTTGCAGCTGTTCGTGCCACTACATGTCCTTTGGATCCCTGTCCCACTTGGTTGGTGAAAGCCTCCAAGGAGGTAACAGGTGGCTGGGTTGGGGGGATAATAAATGCCTCGTTACGGGAGGGGGTATTTCCTGCACAGCTAAAACATGCCTTGGTGCGCCCCCTCCTGAAGAAAATGTCCCTCGACCCAGCTGTCCTTAACAACTACAGGCCAGTTTCCAACCTGCCCTTTTTGGGTAAGGTTTTGGAGAAGGTGGTGGCGCGCCAGCTGCAGAGTGTCCTGGAGGAAGCGGATTATCTAGACCCCTTTCAATCAGGGTTCAGGCCCGGGTATGGAACGGAGACGGCATTGGTCGCGCTGATGGATGATCTCTGGCGGGAGCGGGACGGGGGTTGTCCATCCGTCCTTGCTCTTCTTGACCTCTCAGTGGCCTTCGATACCGTCGACCACGGTATCCTACTGGAACGGCTCAAAGGACTGGGGATCCAGGGCACTGTGTTGTCCTGGTTTTCCTCTTTTCTGGAGGGCCGTACCCAGTCGGTGTGGTTAGAGAGTGAGAGGTCCAGCCCTAGGCCCCTCAAGTATGGGGTGCCTCAGGGCTCTGTGCTCTCTCCTCTCTTATTTAACATCTACATGAAGCCACTGGGTGAGATCATTCGTTCCCACGGGGTGCGGTACCATCAGTACGCGGATGATACTCAGTTGTACATCTCGGCCCGTGGGGACCCCAGTGATGCTGTTGAAATCCTATCCGGATGCCTGGAGGCCATTGGGGTCTGGATGGGGGCCAATGGGCTTCGGCTGAATCCCAGCAAGACAGAGTGGCTGTGGATAAGGGGCCCCGTGTTATCCAGGGAGTTACCACCTTTGGTACTGGATGGGGCTGTTTTGCCCCAGACAGACCCAGTGCTCAACTTGGGGGTTCTTCTGGACTCGCGGCTGCTTCTGGAAGAACAAGTAGCAGCTGTGGCCAGGAGGGCTTTTGCCCAACTTCGGGTAATTCGCCAATTGCGCACGCTCCTGGACCGGGGCTCCTTGCTTATGGTCACCCATGCTCTGGTTACTTCCCGACTAGATTATTGTAATGCGCTCTACATGGGGCTGCCCTTGACGACCATCCGGAGGCTGCAGCTGGTCCAGAATGCGGCGGCCCGGGTGGTGATGGGGTGTGGGCGATATGCCCATGCCTCACCGCTACTTCGGGAGCTGCACTGGTTACCAGTTTGTCTCCGGGTGCAATTTAAGGTGCTGGTTTTGACCTTTAAAGCCCTATATGGCAGGGGGCCAGGATATCTTAGAGACCGCATCGTCCCAAGAGTGTCTGCCCGTCCAACCAGAGCGGACCGGAGGGGCTCTCTAATAGTGCCACCAACTAGGGGTGCACATCTGTCTAGCATCCGAAGGAGGGCCTTCTCCGTGTCCGCACCAACTCTCTGGAACCTCCTGCCAATAGACCTAAGACTCCAAAGTGAACTGCTGCCCTTCAGGAAAGGAGTGAAGACCTGGCTGGCAGGGCAGGTGTGGGGCCCGAATGGGACTATGGTGCCCGCCTGCTGGCTTTTATAAGAACTCTCTCTTCTTCCTTTTGTATAGTAGGTGGGATGGGTGGGCGGGATATGGGTTTTTTTTAAAGGGGGTGGGTTGTGGGTTTTTATAATGTTTTTTATGTATTTCTAGAATTATTGTAATGCCGCCCTGAGTCGGGTTCTGCCTGAGTGGGCGGCATATACAAATATGACTATAAATAAATAAATAAATAAATAAATAAATAAATAAATAAATAAAGGGGCAGAGTATATCCTATTTTACAGACACTAGTTCTCTACATGGAGGCATCCTCTATTTGAGGAGTATCCAGTGTTTGTCTCTTTTGAAGACAAAGAATTACAAAAAAAAAAAAAGAGGCACTAACTCAAAGTTCTCCATTAACTGTCAAATTGTAGTACTATATCTATTTCTATTCATTTACTTCTATGCCTATTGATTATTATATAAACTATATGCAAAATGTATATCAAGCTTTGCCTCCCCCCATTCATAAGGGAAGAACCTTAGCACATGGGTGTGTCAACCATCTGGGCCCTCTTGATCCTGGCTCCAATCCTACAAACATCTTCCATTGCCTCCCCTTTCCCTTGCCACATGCTCCACAAGAAATGAAAGGCATGTGTGTTCTGGGATTCAAGAGCCTTCAGGTGCTAATGAAATGGCTTTCCCTATTCCTGCTGTGTCCTGGGTTCCACATATACAGACAGTGATAGACTGTAACCCAGAATGTGTGTCTTTCTGCCTGCCTGCCTGATCCAATGGGCTGTTCATTCATGCAGCTCAATACATTAAGCCCTCTTCTCAGGGCCACCATCAGAAATTTCTGGGCCCCATACTGAGCAATCCTATTCCCCCCCCCCCCAGTAATGTCACAGTTATGGCCAGCAGCGGCAGAACCCCTGCCAGCTCTGAGCCCTATATGGCAGTACAGGTAGTATTGCCCTGATGGCAGCCCTGTCTCTTCTCTACCTGCAATCATACTAATATGGGAAGGGGAAAGAGCTACATAGTGTGGTACCTTCTTGCGCCATATATTTGGCAGGGAGGTTTTGGAGAGGTGAACTGTGTAAATTTTGTGACTACATTCGGAGGCTAACTCGTGTGTGTCCCCCCCCCCCCCGGTGCTTCATCATATGATCCTCATCTAGAAACAGCAAGCAATTGTGTGGCTTATTTTCACTTCCCCTCTTATTTTGACTCTCTTCCTTATATGTTAGAGAGGACAGCTTGGCTGATGTAGGCTGGAAACTCAGTAGACAACATCACCCAGTTTCCTACCATTTTATAAGGGTTGCTGTGCCGGTTTTAGGCCATTAATTTCTCCCATTGCTCATATTTTTCTGTATGTCCTTGGTGGGTCGTCATGCATTTTTCTGATTGCTCAATAATAGCTGTACTTCCCCATTGTTCCTTGCAGTGTGTATTTAGTTTTGGGGCCCAAGGGGAAAAAAGTTCCCCACAGGTTTCCAAACAACACTACTATTGTGCTAAATCACCCCCTTCCTCATTCTCATACCAATGTCTAGGGGAACTGGAACATAAAATGGCACAGGTGGGTCTTGATACTTCATTCTACCCCAAAGCCTAATAGGATTTCTGGAAATACATAACACAGTTACAGCACTGTCAGACAAAATAAATGGAGGTGCTGTTTTTTCAAAGGTCCCGCAGGAATGGGTTTTTCATCTTCTACTCATACTGTTCTCACCTTCTTCATTACTGAGCAGACAAAATTGTACACTGTACTACTGGTGTAGCTGAAGGTTGAAGCACAGGTAAAAAGACCAAGTAATGGTGGACAGGTTTGGTACCTAGCTACTTTGGAGATGGCTTAGTTCATTCTGCCCATTCAGTTGAACACACATTTGTACCAACCCCCAGTATTTATCTGTCATATTCAGCAATAGGAATTATGGGGTTATTGACACAACTAAATTACTGATACTTGTTGTGTAGAAGATAAATATCTGATGCATTGCTATTGAGCCTATATTGTATTTATGATGATTATTGCTTTATTGTTGTTTTGACTGTATGAATTGTGTTGTTCTTTTTATATATATCTCGTATTCTTGATGACTTTTGTATGAATTATGTTATTGATATATATTACTTTGTTTATGTAAACCGCTTTGAGTCACCCATTGTGGTCGAAAAAAACGGTATATAAATTAAACTTTGATTCGATTCGATTCGATTCAATATTGAGCTTGTCTGCAATAAAATGATAGGAACTGACAACCCTCATTTCCCTCAGAGAAGTCTGTTTGGCTCAGACACTTAAAGAGGAAGGACTAGAAATCCCCTTAGGTAGAAGAGTGTATTGGCCAGATAAAGATCCACAGTGATGGTAAGAGGACTATGTGAGCAAATGCAATATTCCCTTTGATAAGTATCACACACAAAAAGTAGATAAAAATTGCAACATTTAGCAGAGAAGCTTTTGGGTGGTGGTGTTAGTAGAAAATTTACAAACCCACTTGTGCTTTGTTCTGGAAAGTATTTTCAGGAATTGATTTAAAGCAATTTCCCCCCTCAAAACTGAAAGCTAAAGATTTGCATCCAACATCAGAAATATTCCCTTAAAAAAGAGCATTCTGTTTGATTTAAAAGAGTAATTTCATGGAAAAGTACTTAAAAGCTTTCTTTCAAAAAGGAAAAGGAAAAAGAAATACTGTTTTTCTTTTGGCCAAATTATTTCGACTAGTGTCTTTTTAAAGTCTCTGTACAAGGGCAGAAAGAGAACGTTCTATCTACACATGATTTAACCATCATTGTGAGTGAACTCTGTCACCTTTATTTTCTAATTCATTCCTGAAGAACTAGGGTGGTGGCATTTTGAAAGACGAAAGTACTGCAGTTGCAGCTCCTATTTTTTGGCTACCTGTTTCACTGAATAGCTTAGTTAATTAATGATTGTAAGGTGCATGAGATTCTCTGATGAAAGGCACTAATGAAGTGCAAAATATTAATTACTGCTGTTAATAGTAGGCCAAAGTCTGAAGCTATTAACTAGATCATCTGTAAGGGAGGAAACCCCACTGACTTGAATGAGTCAAGAATTACTGACATTTGCATGCCTGCAAGCTTTTCTTTTACTATTATTTCCAGGCTAGAAGTAGGAAAGTCACTACTTTCAAATATTCACAATATTAATGCTGTTTCACTTGACCTTTGCTGGGAGCCTTCTTCTATTAAGCAATCTGATCTGCCTGGTTTCTCAAGCAGGCAATTCAAGTTGCCGTCAATGCAAATGTGTAAGTACTGAATACCTTTCTTTTCCCTTTCTCAATGGTTATAATTTTTATAGGTGAAAAGTTGAACTAGACTTGCTCTGCTTGTGCAATGGAAGAAACACTTGGGGATATATTTAATACCTTAAGATTTATGTAAATTCAAAACTGATTTTAGGGATGCTGTGGGAGCAAATTCAGAGAAAGACCAAGTGTTAGGATGATGGGAGCATATCCATTATTTCTGCAATCCTAATGCAATACCTGAATTCAGAGCTGATAGCTGAGAAAGCTTTCCATTCTGAAGAATAGCAGTTTCCTCTCTGACCTCCATATGTCTTTAGTAAATAAGGTTATCATTAGCTGATCCTAGCTCCCAAGGTTTGTTCATGCCTCTTGTGAGAGGGAATAATGCCAGCATGTTGAACAAGATAATTGTGAGCTGCTTCTGAAGAAATCCTTGCTGGATTCGTGACTGTAGCAATGTTTGAGCCAGTTAGAGATGCTGCCTTACTGGACATCAAGTAAGTGGCTACATTGCATTTTTTGAGTATCCTTGGTGAGAGTGATTTATCTAGATATGTTTCAGTTCTAGATTGAAACACAGTTTCAACCCATGCCACCCAGGCAGATGACTTCTGCTGGAAGAACAAGGGAGAATGTCCCTGCTAATTCCCTTGAATTCTCTGTTACTTTCATCAGTTATTGTACTCATTCGTGAGTATCTTGCTTTCGCTTCCAGGAGTGACGAAGGCAGCATGGGTCGGATGAATTGGCATTGGGGGCTGGATCTGGCCCGCAGGTCATTGTTTGGGCACCCCTGGTTTAGCAGAGAAAACGGCAACCTAAAATCTATTTCATCCTGTTGCAAAACAGATTACAAAGTGCGTTTTGCTTCCACTTCTGGTGGGAGGAACCACTTGACCTGCCCACTGATCTTTGTATTTGTCATACTGTATTTTATTCCACTTGTTAGATTTTTGAGCATCGTTTTCTTGTTACCTCAACTTGTTTATGTGGAGTTTGAGAGGGAACGCTGTTTGCATATTTGTGTGGTCAGCATCATATTGCCAAGCCAATGTACACCTGAGTAAGGGAAACTGCTGAAATCTTGACAGCAAATTGCTACTCGTTGACTGCAGTGGCTCAAGTAGCTAAGACACTGAGTGGGAGGTGGAAGGTCAGCAGTTTGATTCCTGAGTACTGCAGGATGGAATGAGCTCCCGTCTTTGTCCCAGCTCCTACCAACCTAGCAGTTTGAAAGCAAGAAATTGCAAGTACATAAATAGGGACCACTTCGGTGGGAAGGTAACAGCGTTCTGTGCGCTCCGGTGTGTAGTCAGGCCTGCCACATGACCACAGAAACATCTGCAGAAGCAGACAGCGTTGGCAATTGCTTTGAAACAGAGATGAGCACTGAACCCTAGAGTCGGATACAATTAGCTTTCGAGCAAGGGAAACCTTTACCTTTACCCTTACCCTTACTAATTGTTTGCATTCCTGGGTGCATGCTTGATGGCATGATTGGGGTCCATACCCAGGAACACAACCATGAGTGGTAATTTGTGAACAAAACTTAAGCTGTCTTCTCTGTGCAAATGTAATCAGCAATAGGAATTGAAATACATTACATGAGCAGGCTTCTGTTTACAACCAGGTACTGTATTTAGTAGCCCATAACCTGGGTATAGAAACCACTGGTAACTGCCTATGTCAAGTTGGCCATTGCCAGTAGTCTTCTGTTAAGGTTTCATCCCCTCAGCTTGTGGGACTTTATCTCTATTTACAAGGCATCAAGGGCAGCACTCAGATGATGGTGGTGCTTCCTCATAATGTCATACTGCTGTCATTGGACCTCTTTGGTCTTTAATCGGTACAGTCTCACCATGGGTACACTCTCATAGTTTGCTGGTACTGCTGGCTCCACAAGGACAGCTCAGGAATACAGGTATGAGGCTTGCCCAGAACTGTGGATGAGGATTCATCTGTGAATTTAGTTATGATCCCAGAATCCAAAAAGTTTCAGAAAAAATGGCACTCCCATATAGTGAATCTTTGTAAGAAACATCCACGAGCAACCATCAGTTTTACTTATTTTTTAAAAAAAGTTTTTGGATCTTGACATTCTTTTAATTGAAAGCAAAAACAAAACTAATATGCCCCTATTCCTAGCTTTTGGCACATTGGAAGCAAGAGAGCAGAGTTAAGCATTCACTTACACCAGGAAATTAAAATCAGATAAGAGGCCAGGTCCCTCTTTGGTGCCCTGTGGAGTCTGATCTTTCATCACAAATTTAGACTAGAGAGCTGATGATGAGTTCTCATCTTATTGCCTGTAACAAAACTCTCCAAAGGTCAGGAGCTGCCTTATATGGAGAAGTTGATCTATATGTGCCTCTGGGACATTGTTTGATTGACTTAACTGCAACATCTTGTTTGTCAGGAAGATATCTAGGAATTAAACAGTGTTTGCCAGCTGCTTTGGAATATGGATTTGCAGACTCCATCACCTGCTCTTTTGCTGGGGTTAGTGGTGGGGTGGCAGAAGTATTGTTACCTGCCCCATTCCTGCCATACAGATTTTAGTGGGGAGGAGACAAAGAGTTACTGTATAACTATAATTCAGCACCAGCAATAGCCCTCTTCAGGTTTTCTGATTGTGTTTCTTACATGTATGAGAAGAAAGACCATTCTAGACCTGCCTCATTTCACCCTGTTTCTATTGCCCTCTGTGCATGAGATAGAATAGGCCACCTGTAAGGCTTATCCAAACACTCAGCACCTGTAACATCTAGTTTGTCTCTTCATGTATAGCAGAGCACCTGGATGAAAATATGAGACAATGCTACTGACATATTCATGATGTGTATGCCTCAAATGTTATCTCATTCTTCTCATGTAGCTACCTAGTAACAGGCTTTTAATTATATGTCACTTCTGGCTCTTTGATGGGCAGGCAGCAGCTGTCAACTCTGTCTCCACTATATGATGGGTGCCAACATGTCATGGGGCTTGATCACACCTCTTGACAGTCATTGAAGACAGAAGGATCAAACCTGCAGTTCAAGTGATGGTGAAGTATCACAGCTGCAAGTTTCAAAGGGACTGCTAAAATGAGATCAGCCTTTGGCAACCCTGCCGGTTTCTATGCTTTTGATTTCACTGAAAAATGCAGGACATCCCGGGTTAGCTATTTCATTAGCATGCCAAGAATATATCCATTGAACAAACATTAAGGGAAAGAATCCACACAGGAGACTAAGGTTTAACATTGCTTTAAGAGAGTCTGTATGAAGAGTTTGCTGTTTCCTAGTCCAGGGGTCAGTAAACTTGGGTCTCCAGATATTCTTGCACTTCAATTTCCAGAAGCCCTGATCAGCAGTTGTACTGACTTGGGCTTCTGGTAATTGAAATCCAAGAACATGTTTTCTGACCCCTGTCCTAGACTGACATTATTGTTATGTACCATCAAGTCACCTCTGACTTATGGCAATCCTATGAATGAGTGACAAATTAAAAGCTATTGCTTCTTTCATGGAGTTGATCTACTTCATACTTGCCCTCCCTCTTTTCCAGATGCCTTCAATATTTCCTAGCATTATTGCCTTTTCTAGCAAATCTTATCTTCTTAGACTGTTGTACCCCAGATTTATAATTTCTGCCTCTAGAGACAGTTCCATCTTCATTTATTCAGGTATTTTATTCTGTCTCTCTGTTCCAAAAATAGGCTTTCTTTTTAGGGTGTCTTGGATTTTGATGTTTTTATATGATAATCTTTTTTTAATATTTGTGTTTGTTTGTATCTGTTGAGTTTTATGCTGTTAGCCACCCTGAGTAGGAAAGGTTTTCCTAGAGGGGTGGGATATAAGTTTAATAAATAAATATATGAAAATAAATAAATAAATTCAGGTAGTGCCAGGATGAGGAACCTCTTTCAGTTAAAGAACGGGATTTAATTCCAAGGATACTTTCAAGGGCCAAAAGCCAAAGGGTGGATAAAAAAGAGAGACTGTTTAATTACAGTTTTTCTGTGCTAACTATGATTAAGCATTTCAATTAATTTAGAAGGGAAGGATGTGATGGTAGAAATCTCTTTATCTGCTCTGTGGCAGCCTGATTTCTCCACACCTTCCTGATCACACCTCACCTTTCAGTCTTTCCGACCAACTGTAGCCTGTCCCTTCCGGTTTGGGCAGTTCCCCTCTTGAATTCCCCTGGACTCCACGTGGCCCCTTTGGCTAGTGCAGGTATACAGGGCCAGTTATTGGTAGCTTATGTGGCCTCTGGCATGTGGTCCAGACCAGCTCCTCCTACCAATTCAATAGACACAAAGATCTATAATTTATAACTTTTATTAAAGGTAAATTAAGGAAATGATTATAGCATAGGAAATCAGACTTTGCAGACTAGTCATTCAAGGTACAAAAAGAAAGAAAAATATTTATATCAGGACTTGGGCCTTCTGTACTCATGACCCATTTTGGCATGAGGCTCTCCAAAGCCTTCTTGTGGTGAAAGAGAAAGCAAATCCCCCCACAGCCTGCACACAACCTTTTATTCTCACCCTATTTCTCTACACCAGACCTTCGACGTGTGGGAATTCAGCCAATAGCAGATAGTTTACCCTAAGGAACAAATTCCATCCCGAAGTTGTTTTGACTAGTAAAATCAGAAGGGGAAAGTGGAGGCCAGAGGAATGAAGTTTTCCCTGACAAAGGATATCTTGGGAAAAGGAATATTCCCATCTGGGAAACCCCAAATAGCTACATTTGGGGCACAGGAAGCCTAGATTTGATTCCAGAGGTTCTATGGAACTGATACAGGAATAATAATCTTGCCATATGACTCATAGCTGGAACAAATTAATCTTGTTTATACAAAGATGAATCAGGGTGTGCTCATATGCCACCTGACTTTCTTATGAAAATTGTAATGGCAGTGAAAGAGATTGGGAAGATTTTGGTGAAATTTTCAATGGGAGATAGTGGCTTGGCACCTGTCTTAACCTGATGAGGTGAATTTAATTCCATGTGCTGAAAAAGGAAAAGGGCGAAAAGCATTCTGAACCTCAACAAATGTTAAGCTGAAATTTCAGTATTTTTGCTCATGTGTGCTCAGAGTAGTGTCTGAAATCATGTGCAAAGATGAATGAAAGTTAACTTGCACTAGGTCAGATGAAAGGAACAAATTCTAAGTGAAGCAAGGCAGCTCAAAGTGGTGCGAAATGGAGTGAGGGCTCTCCCAAGTGCCAAATTTTGCTTTAGTGCTTTGGAAGTTTAGAATACTGTATTGGGATTTTTGGTGGGGGAAAAACTCTTAGCACCAACATGTCTCACTTGAGAAATGAAACTAGTACTGCAACAGAATTAGGAAGCCCAAGGTAGAAGGATGGTAATTCAAGCACCAGAGTAAAGCCCATTCTCTCCCAGAAACCCCTATCATAGGAACACTCAGACTGACCAGGTGAATCCTCTTGTCCTTGTGATTAGTAGCCATTTGTATCTTTCTAGGGCAAGAGAAAGGTATTGGTCTGTTAGAGATTGCTTTTTGCATTACGGTAGAACCTCGGATTGTTGTGGAATGAAAATGAGACAAACTGCTTTCCAAGATAAGACAGATAAGGAGTTTTATTATTATTTGGCCAAATAGGTTCAAAGTCACTCTATCAAGTGTAAAAATAACTTTGAATGACAAATACATTTTGAGAGCCTTCTTTTATACCATATGATCACAGGGAATTTCCACACATTACATCATTATGGCACAAGCCTATTAGTTATTAATCTTTATGACATTGTCATTCATATCGGGTCAAATTAAGAACTGTCATTTAGGTTAGAACATTCAGAAATTGTTTATGTGTCATGTCACACCATATCACTTCACAGAAATATTACTCAGCGTTCTTATTCCTTATGTGTAAATCTCTACTGCTATTTTCTACAGATAGAAATCCTACATTTGCATTGCATGTTTATTCAGCGTATTTGCTCAGCTTGTGGACACAAGGCCTTTTATTTACTTTAGCCTCATCATTATGGTGTATATTGATCAGGTCATCTGATCTGTTTTTCATTTCAGAATAGCTTGAGGAATGATTTCTGCTTTTAAGCAGAATTAATATTAGAATTAATATCTTAATTATTTCACTCCTATTTCATTCCCTCCTGATTTCTTGAAAATTATTATTTTTTAAATAACTTTTCACACTCTTATTGCAAGTAATAAACATTCCTATCATCAAACATTCCTAAAAGTATATATCTTGATTGCAGCATCCTCAGGCTTCAGCCGTGCGAAGGAAGATAGCTTTCCCGTATTGTATCTTCTGCAGGGTGCTGTTTTCCTTGGTTCTAATGACTTATTGAAACAAAATCTATGCATTTTAATCCTTCCAGGGTTTTAAACTGCAAGAGAAAAGAAAACACATACCAGCAATACAGTTCTTTTCATTTTGGTTTCAATGGTTCATCTTTTCAATGTTTAACTATACTCAGTCTCCTGGCTTAAAGCCATGAGTTGCCTTTGAGACCAAGGGAGGGGGCAAGCCTTCTGTACTTTGATTCACATATTGATTTATACTGCAGTGACTGAGTTAATAATTTCCTAACTTTCATTCCCCTTCTATGTGGGCCAGATCTGGCCAACTCTATGTGTTTAAACAATGCCACAGGACAGAAATTCAAATGGGGAAATATGATACTTTGAACAGAGGGGTAGTTCTCATAACGTACATTGTCATAGGCTAAAACCTGGACTTATTGATTTACTTTCATACAATTCCGCAATACATGCTTTCAACAGTCCCACTTGCTTTCTCAATCTTTCCCTTAACTGTGGATTAAATGAACAAGGATGGTTCCACTAAACCTTACTGCTTTTAAGTAAGTATTTATTTTAGATCCTGACTGGCTTTTTCTTCTTCTATTTTCGTGTAACTATGGTAGGATGGTGATGTAGTTTTAAGTCCTCAAATTCTTTAATCAGATACAACTCCTGTATTTGTTTTGGCTGTTTTAAACATAGCTGCTCTTCGCTTTGCTTCTGCCCTTCTGCTTCCTTTTGCCACTGTGTCTTCTGTTTTCTGATTCCAGAAGAATGGATAATTGCAAGGGATTTAGGCATTCTGGGCAGCTTTACTCAGTCTTTGATTACTAATCCATAAATGTCCCTTATTTTCCAAATCATCTGGAGGTCATGGCTAGTATGTACTTGTATGTCTGCAGAAAAAGTAAACTTTCTTCTTGTGCAGGGCCATCTAGTTCCTTTGGAGTTAGGCAACTGGCCTCTGCCACGATCCATGTAAGTTGTGTTATGACTTCTACAGTTATATTTCTGCATACATCCACATATAGCCTGAAAGGTCGGGACAGCCTGAAAGGCTGGAGTTGACATAAGTGCTTCTTTTAATTTTTTTCAAAAGCTTCTTTTTGCTGATCACCCCACTCAAAAAAATCAGTTTCAGCTCCTCTTGTGGAGACTTAAAGAGGCTTTGCTAATAGAGCAAAGCTAGGGATCCAAAGTTGGCAGAATCCCTGGTCTTCTAGCACCCCCCCTTTATTTGTTCCTGTTCTTGGGGTTAGCTATCAAATGCTCAGCTGGTTTTTTCTTTTTTTGTGGGATTTCCCAAATTCCTCTGGTTTCTTCAATCATCCCATTCCATCTCAGCCAATTCATCATGTTCTTCTTGTTGGTCTCCATAACTTCCTCTGCGAAACGGGTGTATTCTTCCCATTCCTCTCTCAGGACAATTCCTCTGCCAGTGGCCCTCTTGCTTGCAGTAAGCACACTGATTGTAATCAAGTTTTCCTTTGCCTCTTCCTAAAGCAAGGGCCATCATCTCAGCTTTCTTCTTTTCTCTTATTAAAGTAGACCTTCCTTGCAATTTGCACTAGCTCGCTTGTGTTCTTTCCCAATGCTCCTTCCAGCCTTTGTAATTTCTTTCTTACATCTGGCACACTCTGAGTAATGAATCTCTCATTTAACATCTGGCGGATTTCAGGATCTTCCATATTTATTCCCGTATTTATTTTATATGCTTTTATTAATCTGGCTAAGAAACTTTCAGGGGCTTCTTGTTTCTCTTGAATTATATTAGCAGGTTTGCTAAAACTGACAGGACCTTTTGCTGCTTCCTTTAAGCTTTCCAAAATCAAATATCTGTACTGTTGAAGACTTGTCCTGTGTGTTGGATCATTAGGATTCCAATTCGGATTTTGTTCAGTGGCTGCTGCCATACGCGCTACAGTCTGATCTGTGTCTGGGAAATTTCTATGGAGTATCTTGTCTTTTGCCAGTTTTAATTTTTTCTTTTCTTCCATATTAAGGAGCGTATTTATTATTTGCTGCATATCACTCCATGTGGGGTTATGTGTTTGGACTATCATCCCAATTAATTCAATCACCTCATTCAGCTTGGTACTAAAAGCTCCTTAATGCTGTTTCCAATTTAACAAATCTGTTGTGGTAAATGGCAGATATTGGAAGACAGACTGAGTTACTATTTCATTGTCTTCCCCCATGTGACTGGTTACCATTTCTCTTAATGGGGCAACAACCTCCTTTCTTCTTTTGGTTACTGGTGAGAAATATGCTGTTGCTGCTGTGTTTGGAGGAGGTTCTCTACCCATTTTATTGTTATAGAGAGAAGGTTGACTGTACTTTTTAAATTTTATTTCTCCCTTTTCAATTACATCTTTCAAGATTTCAGTTACCCTTTTCAGTTTTTCTGTGATTGGAGAAACCATGTTTCTATCAGGGGTTTGAAATCTTCCTGCGCTTGCTAATGCAAGGTCTGGATAAATGCGTGGAATTTGGCCATCTTGTGGTGCTGGTTTTGGCATGACATAAGGTGGAGGTCTTTGAAACAGAATTTCATCTTCTTCATTTCTGCTTAAAATTTTCATTGTTTTCTTCTGTCTGCCATTCCACTTTTGGGATATTGGGTGTTTTGACCACTTTCCTTCCTAATTTAGATTTCTTACCTTTGGATTTCTTTTCTTTCATTAAAAAAGCTTTTACACATCCAGCCTGGCATTTCTTTAGCCAGGATGGTAACAGTTTTTCTGCAACTACAGCTTGCCATGCGGATATGTAGGGATACTGACCCCAATGTTTATTCTGTGCTATCCTTTGAAATACTCTATTTATAAGACCCAAATCTAAGGAGCCTTCTGGAGGCCACCCTACTTGGAAACTGGGCCATTCATATTCACAAAACTTTCTTAACTCAAATTTAGTTAAAGGGGGTTCATGTGTCTCTGGTGAAAATACCTCAAAGTTGTCTAGGAAACACTCTAGTGGCATTCTCGGAATGCTACTATGACCACCCATCCTAAGCTAAACACTACCACTGACCTAAAGCACCTGAAAACTCAAGGGCTACCATCAGGAACTGCGATGGTTTAACCACCCACACAATATATAAAATGTCACACACAAAAATCAGGTTCGCTGCCCTGATTTTTCCAGGAACACCGGGTTACCGCCCGTGTTTCATTAAGAACTTAGGAATCGCTGTCCTGTCCTCTTGGAGGTAATTAGGCTCCACTTCCACTCCTCAAATGAGTGGGCACACACTAAGTATACTTCATACAGTTTCATACAGTTTTATACTTGCCTGCAGGCTCTGAAAATCCAGCTCCTAGGAGAGTTCTCCATCTGTCTTAGCCTTCCGGAACCTTTGACTGGTCTGTTTCTCTGATAGTTACTCACCGCCTCTTCACTGATTTCCTAGAGTAGATCAAAGGTCTACTATGCCGACATTTAGGTTATCCCTGGAGAAGCGTCATTTTATCCCATCAGGAACAGCCGTCTGGAGCGACAACAGTGCCTGCTGCTTGTCAAGTCAGTCCCGGCATAGTTTGCCAAAAATGTTGTGGAATGAAAATGAGACAAACCACTTTCCAAGCTAAGACAGATAAGGAGTTTTATTATTATTTGGCCAAATAGGTTCAAAGTCACTCTATCAAGTGTAAAAATAACTTTGAATGACAAATACATTTTTAGAGCCTTCTTTTATACCATATGATCACAGGGAATTTCCACACATTACATCATTATGGCACAAGCCTATTAGTTATTAATCTTTATGACATTGTCATTCATATCAGGTCAAATTAAGAACTGTCATTTAGGTTAGAACATTCAGAAATTGTTCATGTGTCACGTCACACCATATCACTTCACAGAAATATTACTCAGCATTCTTATTCCTCATGTGTAAATCTCTACTGCTATTTTCTACAGATAGAAATCCTACATTTACATTGCATGTTTATTCAGCATATTTGTTTGGCTTGTGGACACAAGGCCTTTTATTTACTTTAGCCTCGTCATTATGGTGTATATTGATTACGTCAATCTGATCTGTTTTTCATTTCAGAATAGCTTGAGGAATTATTTCTGCTTTTAAGCAAAATTAATATTAGAATTAATATCTTAATTCTTTCACTCCTATTTCAGGATAAAGTCCAACCTCCGTTCCACAAGTTTGGACTTTATCTGATTTTGGACTTTATTTGAATCAAATGGGCAATGCATCAGATGACGTACCAAAATTGACTTTATCCGAGGTTCCTATACAAAATACGTCGGATAACGTCCACTTTTTAGTGGTTTTGGACTTTATGCAATGCATCACGCATGCATGAAAACTGTGACTTTATCCGAATCGGACTTTATCCAAGGTACCACTGTACTTCTATTTTCAATAGGGTAGATGTGCTCAGTATATAAATCTAATGAAATACATTATTTGTGAGTTCACATCCATGGAACTTCCATTCACACCCAGTAAGAATTGGCTTGTGCTGATTAGATTAAACATATCAGTGAATTCTCAGAAAAAATTGTAGAAAAAAAATACAAACTATATTTTCCTACACTAAAAGGTGCTGTATGAGAATGGTCATACAGAATTCTTTGAAATTATTACTGGAGTTAGGCAAGGCTGCATCCTATCTCCATTCCTCTTCCTTGTGACCCTTGACTATGTTATGTGATGAGCAGCATGTAATGGGTCAGGCATCCCTTGGTCTGACCAAAATGGCCTTGGTGACCTAGATTGGCCTTATGATAAATGCTGAGAAATCGAAGGCCATGTATGTGCGCTCCATAACAGGGACACAGGGAATCAAACTCGGGTCATAGCATCTGGAGAAAGTGGAGAGGTTTACTTATTTGGGCACTGTGATAGCTCAAAATGGAGATGCAGAGGTGGATATCAAATGTTGCCTTGGAAAAGCAACAGTAATCTTCCAGAGAATGAATAAGATCTGTTCTTCACCCTCTATATTCCAAAAAATAAAACTCTATTTGTTCACCTCCATAGTGATCCCGACAGCCATCTATGCCTGTGAGACTTGGAAGGCATCAGCAACTATCAACAAGAGACTTGATGTCTTCCAGCAGAGGTACCTTCACCGAATTTTAAAGATTCAATATTTTGACTACATTACTAACAAGGAGGTGCTTTGAAGGAGTGGCTCATGCAAATTACATAACATCATTGTACAAAGAAGACTCCAAATGTCATGCCATATTTTCCATATGGGAGAAAAACAGGATCCCTAAGGTGGCAAGTGTAAAGGAATCTGAATGTTTTTGCCATTTGATTAGGTACATGAACATGGCTGACTGATTCACTTAGTCTGGTGAGTCACACTGTGGAGAAGCAAAACTGCTTCTTGCTGTTATTGTTTTGAATTCCTTAACAGCAGGGCTTTGTACCTGTAATATATAATCCTTTATAATTAGGTCTAAGCAATATATGTATTAAGTGCCTAGTTGTAGTTTATAGAAAGCATTTGCTTAAAGGTTGAGAATCCAGCATTTTCCAAAAGTTGGCATAAGCCTACACACTGTACTTGGCACAGTAACCTGAAAGAATTTAATTAGTCGAACCTTTTACCTCAGACTCACAGTTAGGAGGGGGAAATAAGAGAGCTGCAATGTATATGTGATCTCATCCACTAGAAGGGAGGAGGGAAGACAGAAGAGCAGACTTCAATGTACACATGCCCTAGGTCATCCATACATTGAGATGTACCATAGTTGGCCCAGTCTGGCACACAAATGGCAAAAATCTATATCACTATCTATAAGATAATGACATACATAGTTTAGTAGAGAATCTTATAAAATACATAAGCAGCTGACAGCCAACAGCTGGGGGGAGAAAGCTGAGGAGAAGCTCACAGCTCAGATGGGGGGGGGGGAGAAGCCTCATCAAGATGCCTTACTTGACTTGATGCCAATGCAACTTCATGGGGCCAAATCCTGCCCATCTACGAAGCCAATTAGCCAGAGAAAACAGGTAGCTATGAAAGCTGAATTTATTATGTTTCTTTCTTGTGCTCATTGAATGCTCAGAGGAGTGAGACAGGATTTTAAGAATCAAGTTTTTAAATTTTGTTCAAATGCCTATTTTATGCAAAATAGCTCTTTTGCTAATAAAGAGATCCTATGCTGATGGAACAGTGTGATTCTTCAAAGCAAATAGGAAATTGAGAGTGGAAGGTGAGCTTAAAAATTTAACAAGCTCTAAACAAAGAGACTATTCCTTTAATCTCCAAATACTTGGAAACCAGAAGTCCGGAGAAGAAGGGTAGCGAGCCAGCCTTCACCCTTTAATAGAAAGGGGACAAAGTGAAGGGGGAAACTTCAGTGAAGAAGGCTCAGGGCCACAACTTGGCACCCAAGTATCTCAGAAGGACATACTCATTCACCTTCTATTCTTCCCAGTGCAGCAAGGTGATAGGGAAGAGGCACTTACTTACAGGAGTCAAAGGAAACTGACTTCATTTATAGAGCCACCCTTTACCCAACTAATAAAGAGAATCAGGGGAGCCCTTTCTCTCACCAAGTTAATCTACTACAGATGAAAGGAAAAGCTACCAAAGCAAGGCCAATGCACTGGACATTTTGAAAGCACCACCGTTCCCCTAAATGCTGAGACCCGAGGTGGCTAGCAGAAAATTAATCAAGGGTAAATTGGTGTAGAGTGTGACAGCATGTGGTCACCACGAGGGACGGCGAGCGGTGGTGACAGTACCAAGTTTAAACAGAGCCTCTAGCAGAGCATTTAATTATTGAGAGAAGAATTTACCCATAAACACCTTCTCAGGTACATGCACTTTGACCCCAAGGGTTCAAACACCCAAGAGTGGGGGAAAGGCAACCTTCAAGTGACCTTCAAGCAACTTTGAAGCAACCTTGCAGTGATCTTGACATTGGGGGATGGGCAATCCCTGATAACAATCTAATTTATTTTTATTTATTTATTGGGGTATTTATTAATAAAAGAGCGGCTAACAACATAAAAGGAGAAAGCTCTTTAAAACCAAAAGAAAGCAATCTCCACACAACACAATACATAATACAAAAGACAAAAGATTCAATAAAATACCTACACAATCTTAAAAAACCTAGAACCCTCCAGTCCCTCCCTAACCCCTTAAGAGAAGAATCCCAAGGACATCAATTTCCTGTGGGAAAGAAGGTGCATTACACCTCGTAAAACACCCTTTAAAAAGGGCTGTCAGAGCTCAGTAGAGACACTTCTTTTTTCGGACACTTTCCAGTAGGAGAAGGGACTCTATGGAAGCCTTTGAAGAAGACATTGCAGAAGGGACCAAGAATGGACTTCTAAAGTGAGATGCGGCCTTGGAAGCCACCCCTTCAGAAGATAAAGAGATCTGAGTCTTTGGTCTTAGTCTGAATTCCAGAGGCTACACTTAGATGAAATTTCAGCCTTGATACTTTGTAATTTTTCTGACTTCTTTGGACTTTGAAGAATTTTGATAGCTTGCCTAGCTAGACTTAGAGAAATATCGCTCTTTGTTATTTTCTACAGGACTAAGTATTTATAGTACTGCATTAGGAGATTAGTTTGCTAGAGAGAGAGCAACTGATAGGCTTCTTAGCTAGAAGTTGGCTATTAGGCAGTGCTATGTTTTGATTTTTGGAGCAGTGATTTGCTTTATGGACTATGCTTTACTTTTTATTCAAATAAAAGCCTAAGACCATCCTAGGTCTTATTTCAAAGAAGTTTGTATTTTGCTTGCCAATGGGCCTATCAGGTTTATTTTTATACGCTACTGAAAATCTAAATCTTCCACAGTTCGAAGTTTTGGAAATTGGGAATGGAGGGGAGGAAAGGCCAACCAGGAGTGACCATACCTGTCACGTTTCGGGAAATTTGTGTCAAATAAGGAAAATTTCCCTGCCAAAACTGGAAGCTTTACAGCTATGCTTATCCTGTGCTGGCCTCCAGTCTAACACCAGTCTAATTGCAGTCTAACTAATACGAGATGATGGCAGGAAAGAGTGTAAAATACGGGGGGTTGACAGAAATTTCCCGAAACTTGACAGGTATGGGAGTGATGCACTAGTCACGCGGCAGAAGTTTGGAACTGTGGGAGTCTAAAAGCCCCTATCTTTGAAAAAGAATTCAGCAGGTGCTGAGACGATCACACTGACCTCATTCCTCTTTGGCTGTGGGGTCCCAACAGCAATAAGTTGGATCCCTTTTAATGCCAAACAACAATGAGGAAATACATGGTGAAGAACCTTCATAGGAGACTTAAAGACCCCGGAAATGACATGGGAGGATGCCGAAGCACTCACCCAAGATTGACAGTGCTGGAGATCCCTTGCTGCTCAATATGCTACATAGCATGGGAGGATGTAAGTTTAGGTCTAAGTAAACATTTGCTGACAAATCTTTTTGAGAAAAGGAGAGAGAAAATAAAGAATATTCATGTACTTACTACTTTATTTAGATTTAACTTAACAAACGTGTTCTTTGGTTTTGATATTTTAGGACTTCCTTGTGTCTAATAAGATATTGTATATAGCTAGCCAAATCAGAATGAACTCTCTTTTCTGGCAATTGCAGACGTTTTCTTTCTTTCATAGCCAAGTTCTTAAAAACTGGCGGCTTGGATTTTCTTCTTCACTGTTATCTTCATTTCATTTCCTTGCATAATTCCTAATTAGATTTGTAATGAATTCATAAAAGTAAATATAAATCCATTTTATGAAAGATTAGGCAGTTAGAAAATGGTTTATTTTTAAAACATTCTCAATGATAGGGTTTTGATATTTATATCACTAGAATATACACATTTAGGAAATTTTATACATTGATTTCCCCCTTAATCTGCTCTTTCTAGCTTGACTGAATACCAAGATTTCAGTTACAAATGTAAAATGCATCGCATGTTCTGTTTTGTATATATCAAAGGATTCATCTTTGATTGTAATTCCATCACTACTTTGAGAGTTAATTAATAATGGATATATTAAATAATGTCATATCAAAATATGTTCAGTAATCCATAACTGAGAAATTGTTCTCCAGTTTTTCAGCTAATGGCTTATAATGACGTTTTCTATGAACTGATGAACAGAAGTTAAATTGTCAAAATGATGTTGCCATTTAAAGAAAGGATAAAAACCTAATGTGGTGATCATAAGCATTGCATCCTTTCATTTATTTATGCTATAATTTAAAGCACTAGCTTTCTTGGCTGATAACAGAATATCAGAGGCTTTAATGAACTCAAATATCTGACCCTGGTTAAGCTTTATATGTATTTTTTTCTCCCAGCCTTGTTTTTTTGCTTGGCTTTTCATCTCTACAACATCAAGAAGTGCTAATTTTTCACAATAATTTTTATTTTGAGATAACGTTGAACATATAAACAGTGTGATAGAAAGAGTCACAAGTTATTCAACATGGAGTTTCTTTGGTTTTTCAACTATCTTAGAATTTAGCTTTGCTCTGTGCAAAGGCCTCAAATTCCTTCTGCAACGCTTATCGAGCAGACGTGCCTGCAAGGCCTATGTTTTGTCTTATTCTTCTGGCCTGTAATGTCTGCTTGCATCAACATCTAGAGCATGGGAACACCAGACTATGTTATGGGAACCAGGGTATGTTTATACAATCCCTGGACTCTGATTGGCCATATGCTAATTAGGGGAGCCAAGCTCATGTTCTTTCCTATAGACACATGGGTTTGGGAGTTAGTGAGAGTTTGGGGTTCCTGAGTGTTACACCTCAGAAGGGAGAGTGGGATTCTAACACCTGTGTCCTTACTCCAACGGAAGCTAAGTCATGATTACCTAGATTAGTCAGGTTTTCCTTTTGTTTGAGGGGGAAGGCCTGAGTGTGGATTTTCTACCTGTACCTTTTGATTAGTATTGTTTTGTTGGATTTTCTTGTATCCTGAACCGCTGAATGAAGTTCTATTTCAACACTATGCTTCGAGAACAATAAACAATTTTGCTTCATCAAAACGTCTGTTCCTTGGAAGAGGGGGAGTAAGATAAGAGTTAAGCCATAAGCCACACACTACCACATACATTTTAATATTACTCTCCAAAATATTGTCTGAGTTCTGTACAATTCAGGTAAGCCTCAGCTTGCTGCAAGTTTTTTGCAGGACGGCTTTTGGGTGACCTGTACTCGGAGTCTTGGGGTTGAATAGAGCAGGCCAGTAAAGGAAGCTCTGAAAGGAATGGGAGAGACCAAGGCAAGGGTCAAGTCGAAAGCTGTCATAAACAGTTAAAGATATTTTGCCTGCAACTTCACTTTTCCTTAGGTTTCTGAGTCATAAGAACTGGCAAGGCTGAAATTAATGATTATGAGGCAAATATATGAATGCTCTATATTTCAGCGATTTGTAAAAGAATTCTGTTAAAATATACTTTCATACTTATCTGTCCCTTCCAAAAAATACATTTGCTTTTCAGAACAAACACTCACCCTTTGTTCCCCTTGGAAACCAGTTGCACTGAGTATCATTCTGTGTTCCAAAAATGAGCCATTAAACAAATCTTGCTAACAGGTGCTCTTTTAGAAATGTTTCTTAAGCTTCTGAAACAAGGAGAGCAATGGGAGTGATTGTCTTTAATCACATACAAAAAGCATATTCCTTTTCACAGCAGGATGGCTGGCTGCCTCCTTCATAATGCAGTTGGGGCTCCATGTGTTGTCACAGTCACAGTTCCAGCACAGCCAAGTGACAAGCAAATGCTGTTTTTTTTTTCCAAATTGCAATTTCTTAATCTAATTTAGAATATTTTATTACCCCAGACTCTCACCTCCTTTAATTTGCTTCTCTCTTTCTGCTTCTTTTTGCTTGAGAATGAAATTATGCACTCAAACCCATTGTTTTTATCAATGAAAGGATTACTTTCTGGTGTGCACAGCCAGTTTTCCGTCTGATTCTCTTGGTGCTTCTAAATAATGCAGTATAATACAACATACTCTCTCTTTTTAGCTTAGAACTTCTGAACCATTGGCCAGAAGAAACTGAGTTCTTTTTGATCTTCTGCTGCTGCATGGGAAAAGAATTACAGTACTTAATATATTATTTGGGTAACTGGAGACAAGGAAGCCAAATAGATAGAAACACAATCCATATCTCTGATTTGTGCTTTGCTTCTAGTACATTGTGTGACTTTACAATTACTTTGTGAGCTTTCTGCAGTCAGAGAGTTCTTCATGAGATCATAATACTTTAGAAGAGTACTTTGTCTGAGCCTCACTGTAAGAAGTATCTTGTCTATTCTCAAGGAAACAATAGAATAAAAAGGTTGGAGCTATGGCTTCCTGTCATGTCTAATATTTAGGCCCAAAAGTTTCTCCTTCCCAATAAATTCTGGGCACATTTGTGAGACAAATATTGCACAATAATTGGGAAAAAGGGGATATATTGTCTTTTGATATAATAATAATTTTCATGTCAGAAATTATTCTGAGTTGAAAGGGTTTTTGTGGAGGAAGCTCCTCTCAGGGAACACCCAAATGAGGCTCCTTTCATGTCCCCAAGAGCTGGGACAGTGATGGATGCTCAATCTATCATGTAATACCTGGGTCTCGAACTGCCGACTTGCCAGCCTTCCAGCTAACAAGGTGAGCTTCTTAACCACTGAGCCACCAAAAGACCTCTAAGCAATGGTGGGATTCAACACGTTCACCCCAGTTCGCCAGAACCGGTAGCAGAAATTCCAGCTGGCCCCGTCCATCCAAGTTTCCCCTGGCCACGCCCACCATACCATGCCCACAGAGTAGGTACCAATTTTTTTTAATATCACCACTAGCTCTAAGGTCTTTTGATGACCTTAGGAGAGAGATGGACAAAGTTCTGCTTAGGTTGTCTTAATAAAATTATCCTAAATTCTAAATTGAAAGTAATATTGTCCATAGTTTGCCTGAGGACTCCAAGACAAGGTGGTAGTTTTGAAAGCTCAGCCACAAAAGGCTTCATTTCATCTTCTATGTAGCTTGCAGCACACATATACACATGATAGAAATATTGCCATACCATTCTGTGTACATATGAAGTGGCCTTCAGAATCTATGCAGTGCCCTGTCTTCCACTTTTAACTTCCAATACAGTAAAATGGCTCCAGTCTATACTCCATCAATGTTATTTGTATTTGCCTGCCTGTAGTCATTCTGTTTTATTGTATTCTGCTACTTTTATGAATAGATTTCCTGAGATCATTCACAATGATGGGTGCCCATCCTTTACTGCTTTTGCAATTGTTTGTCTTTGGCTCCTGGAGGCATCTCATTTCTACAAAGCTGCGTAAACAGATTGCAGTTCTTTTACAGGCCTATTTTGCCCATAGTCAGTCCACACCATAGCAGCTATGATCTTTAAACTGTGGAAACCTGTCAGTCAGGTAAATTGGATAATAAATGTTCACATTTTAAATGGGTCTTGGAACATAAAGATTATTCCTTGCCTCAGCAAAAGTAATATTCAATTTTTGTTGAAGTTTTACCTCACTGTTCTTGAATCAGTTCATTTGTTTATCAAGGTCTCAGGCCTTTTCTGGCTTAGATAATTGAGAACATTTAAACAGAAATGCAAGCAAAGGATGTACTCTGCTCCTGAGCCAGAGTTTACAATAGTTACCTTTTGGGCCATAGCAGTTGGAAGATGCTGAGAGATGTCGTTCAAAAAATAACATATCTAAGTTCTATGCTGAACTAAATATACTTTCCCATGACATCTTTGCTGGTAGTCTTTAGTGTAAAGGACCAAAGACAATGAAACAGCCGAAGGGTTGGCTTAACACAGGTTTATTGCATGATGATCCGGAGGAACATGTGGTAATGGCGGATGGGTCGCTCAATATATACAGCTGGCTATACATTTGAATGTGGCTCGTCGACAGACTATTGGTTGCTGCCTGCGTGACGTCGTAGAAGGTCACGCCCTTCTTGACCAGGTGAAGAGGTGGCGGGGAATCTTCCCGCGCTGCTGAACCAGGTGAATCTGAGCCATGAGAGCTGGACGCTCGCTATTGCCATCTAGTGGTCACTAGCTCGCGTCCCCTTATCAGGTTTACATTGATACAGCTGAGGTTATAATGTTGCACACAGAAAGGTTACATTGTTAACACATAGCAAAGGTACATTGTTAAAAGGCACAGCTTTACAGAACACAACATCCCTCTCCCCTAGGATGAGACGAAGTCTCTCAGCCAAGATGGCTTGTTGCATGTGCGTTTGGGCCGTGAAGAGGGCTGACCCCCCCCCGGGGGCGCTACTGCTTCTTTGTTCCCTGGTCCCTTGTCCTGAAATGGGAGAGGGAGACTCGTTAGTGGCTTGCCGCGGTCCGGCGGCCTTAGGGGAAGGGAAAAACTCCATTGTGGGCAGACCGGGGGCAATCGGGACTAACGAAAAACCCCTCTTCTCGCTTGGACGGGTGGGGGACCACTCCGAAAACCCCCCCGGTTCTGAAAATCAAAATCTAACTTAGTAGGGGTATCCGCATTTGTGGGGACATTCCGCGAGATATGTATGGGGTCGGGTTCCTCCTCCTCCTCAGAAAGATCCCCTAGGATATCTACGAGAACATCCTCCTCCCCCCCTTGGTGGGGACCCGCGGTCCCCTTTTCCTCCCCCTTGAGCTGAACGGGTGGGGGAGAACCCTAACGCTGATTTTTTCTCTGCTTGGTCTGTGCCCTGCTCATCGGAGACCCTGCGTCGGAGCTGGTCCGCGTGCCGCCTCCACAGGAGCCCTGTACTGGTTTCCACGTGGTACGACACGGGGCCGGTTTGCTCCACAACTATGCCCGGTACCCAGGCTGGGCCCGTGCTGGCGTAATTCCTGCAATGCACGGGGGCGCCTACACTGAAACTCTTTGTGGCCTCCAGCCTGATGTTCCTTCCTTTGTCCTCTACCCTCGTGGGGTCTAGCCTAGTAAGGATGGTGGTCAGTTTCCTACGCATTAAGAGCTCTGTGGGGGAGTATCCTGACGCCAACGGGGTCACCCTGTACCCTAGCAGAAACTGACACACTTGTAGGTTCAGATCCCCGGGGCCCATGCGCCGCAACGCGTCCTTCGTGGTGCGGACGAGGCGCTCTACTTGGCCATTGGTGGCCGGGTGAAACGGGGCGGAGGTGATATGCCGAACGGCGTTAATCTCCATGAATGCCCTAAACTCGGAGGATGTGAAACAACTAGCGTTGTTGCTAATTAATGTGTCGGGTATGCCGAACGTGGAAAAGAGCCTCCGCAAATACCTAATGGTCTGGGCCGAGGAGGTGCTCGTGACTGGGATAACCTCCAACCACTTGGAGAAGGCGTCCACTACAAGAAGGAACAGGGTGCCTCTGAACGGGCCCGCGAAATCAACGTGCACCTGGGACCACGGCCCCTTAGCCGCGTCCCATTCCCTGTGGGGAAGGCGGGCCTCCTCTGGTCTGGAGCATTGGCAACTTTCACAAGTGCTGACCATGTGCTCGATGTCGGCGTCCAGCTGGGGCCACCAGAAGTAACTCCGGGCCAGCGCCTTGGATCGCACGATGCCGGGGTGGCTGACGTGCAGCAGTTTGAGCACCTGCGGCCGAAGGGAAGTGGGAATCACCACCCACTGCCCCCACAAGAGGCACCCCCTCTCTAGGGACAGTTCTAGCTTTTTTCTGAACAATGGGGCGAAATCCTCCGCTGGGGAGGACGCCGGCCACCCTTTCTGCACCCAGGAGCTAACTGCCGCTAACGTCTTGTCCTTCTCTGTCGCTTTGGCAATGTCGGCGGGCATTACGGGGGGCGAATCCAGCACCTCTATCATGAGAACCTGATGGTCCCGCTCCCCCTTGCTCACCTGGCTGGGCGTTAGGGGGAGGGGAGACCTCGATAGAGCGTCCGCATGGCTGATCTCTTTCCCGGGCTGGTGGACCAACGCGTGCTGATACGCGTTGAGAAAAATGGCCCACCTGAGCATCCTCGGGGACAGGATCTGTGGGGTGGGCTTATCTGCGGTAAAGATGCCTAGCAGGGGCTTGTGGTCCGTTACAATGGTGAAGGGGCGGCCATACAGAAAATCGTGAAATTTTTTCGTCCCCGCGACTATTGCTAGTGCCTCCCTGTCTGTCTGTGCGTAGTTTCTCTCCGCTTGGGACAGGGACCTGGAGTAAAATGCTATCGGGGCCTCCCTTCCGTTTTCCAACACGTGGCACAGCACCGCCCCCACCCCCACCGGGGATGCATCACAGGTCAGAACTACCGGGCGTTTGGGGTTGAAGTGGGTCAGTATGGCATCGGACGCTAGGAGGCTTTTTAGCTCACTAAATGCCCTTTCTTGGTCATCGCCCCACTTCCATGCCTGGTCTTTCTTTAGCAGTTTGTGTAGCGGTTCAGCCACCGCTGCCTTCTGGGGGAGGAAGGAGTGGTAAAAGTTGAGCAGCCCTAGGAACGACTGCAGCTCGGGCTTGGAGGTGGGGCGGGGGGCTTTCTTAATGGCTGCCACCTTGGACTTGGATGGTTTTATTCCCTCAGGAGTCACACAAAACCCTAGGAACTCAACCTCGGTTGCGAAGAAGACGCATTTGTCCTTTCGCAGTCTCAGCCCCGCTTTTTCGAATATTGTCAGGACCTTCCCCAACCTCTTGGCCAATTCAACCCGACTCCCCCCCCGTTATTAACACGTCATCAAAATAAGGCAACACCCCCTCCAGTCCCTTCAGGAGGCGTTCCACGAGTGACTGGAAAATTCCAGGCGCCGAATTCACGCCGAACTGGAGGCGCGTCACCTGGAACGCCCCCTTATGGGTGACTATGGTCTGTGCAGCAGCTGCGGCAGGGGACACCGTAAGCTGCTGGTAGGCCTTTGCTAAGTCGAGCTTAGCGAAACACTTTCCCCCGTGTAACCTGGCCAGCAGATGGCTGACTACCGGCACCGGATATGCATTCGGGCGGATCGCCTTGTTGATGGTGCACTTGTAGTCGGCGCATATGCGGACCTCCCCATTGGCCTTTAGTGCGGTTACAATTGGAGTTTCCCACTCCGCAGAATCAACAGGCACAAGGATTCCCTGGCCCACCAACTTGTCCAGTTCCGCCTCTATCTTGTCCTTAAGTGCGAACGGCACCCGGCGTGGTTTAAGGCGAATTGGGCGGACCTCCGGGTCCAGGTCGAATGTCACTGGGGGCCCCTTGAATTTCCCCAGTCCTTTTTTGAAAACTTCGGGGTGCGCCTCGCACACCTCCTGAATTGGATCAGTCCCAACGGCGTGCATCCCAACGGTGTGCACCCCCCCAATAAACAAACCCAGGGGCTGGAACCATTGAGTCCCGAGGAGGCTGCAATCTCCCCCTTTGAGCACGACTAGGGGGAGGAACGCGGCGTGCTTCTTGAATTTAACCTGAAATTCTCCAACCCCCAACACTGGAATGCTGTTCCCTTGCACGTCCCGTAGTGTGGACCTCAACGCTTTGAGCTTGGGTCGCTTGTGGGGGGCAATTCCCAAAAACTCCCTCTGGGAAATGATTGAATATGAGGACCCCGAGTCAATTTCCATCCTAATGGGAACCCCTTGGACTAGTACCTCAACAAAGTAGCGGGGGTGTCCTGCAGACACGCTGAACACTGGGGCGTCGTCCTCGCTGCCGTCGGAGATGCGGCCCACGCCGTCCTGCTTCCGCATGGCCTGAGCGCCGTCCTTGGGTCTCGTTGAGCGGTCTTGTCCCGCGGAACAGTCTGCTGAGCTCCGCCGGGTCTCGCGCTTCTTCCTGCACACCTTGGCGATGTGCCCGCGGCGGCCGCAGTTGTGGCACTCGGCCTTCCGGAACGGGCACTTTACGCGGTCGTGGACCACTCCACAGCCGTCGCACCGCCGGCTCTCTTTCCGGACCCTCCGGACGTCCTCGTCGTCGCTGCTCTCTGTGGACGACCTCGAAGTTCGCCGGGCCGCCTGTACCGGAGTCTCTGCCTTGCTCGACTTCGGCCGCCAGTCGTGGAGTTCTTGGACCCCGGCCTTTGTAGCTTCTGCGGCCTGGGCCGCTCTGACGACCTCCTGCAACGTGGGAGGCGGCTCTTGGTTCATTAATGTGCGCTGGGTTTCGGCGTCGTTCAGGCCGCACAGCACACAGTCCCGGAGGGTGATTTCGGCATTCTCCCATTTGCACGGGCCGGCCGCCAGCCGCAGGGCCGCACGAATGCGGCGACCGTCTTCCCGGGCGCTTGGACTCTCCTCCAGAACGCACTCCGAGCGGGAAACATCGCAGTGGCGGGCCGGACGTGCTCACGCAGCATCTGCATGAGTTCCTTGGCCTTGAATTCGCTCACCCTCCTCGGTGCAATCAGGTCCACCAAGGTCCTTTTGGTTTCTTGTCCGAGCATCCTGGTGAAGATGGCCCTTTTCTTTGCCTCTTCCGTGACTTCGGACTCAATCAGTGCTGCCTGGAAGTCCATCTCGAAGATCTCCCAGTCGCCCGGTTTCCTGATTTCGAAACCGGCGCATGTCTTGGTCCCGTGGGCTGCCATATCCCACCTTCGTCACCAATTTAGTGTAAGGGACCAAAGACAATGAAACAGCCGAAGGGTTGGCTTAACACAGGTTTATTGCATGATGATCCGGAGGAACATGTGGTAATGGCGGATGGGTCGCTCAATATATACAGCTGGCTATACATTTGAATGTGGCTCGTCGACAGACTATTGGTTGCTGCCTGCGTGACGTCGTAGAAGGTCACGCCCTTCTTGACCAGGTGAAGAGGTGGTGGGGAATCTTCCCGCGCTGCTGAACCAGGTGAATCTGAGCCATGAGAGCTGGACGCTCGCTATTGCCATCTAGTGGTCACTAGCTCGCGTCCCCTTATCAGGTTTACATTGATACAGCTGAGGTTATAATGTTGCACACAGAAAGGTTACATTGTTAACACATAGCAAAAGTACATTGTTAAAAGGCACAGCTTTACAGAACACAACATAGTCATAAATATTTTTATATTTATAAATATCTTTATAAATTTTGCCAGACCAAAACATTAGTTAGAGCACCCAGTGATGACAGAAAAATCAGTAGACTAGCCCAGAGTTTGCTTATCTTCTGGTCAGTTACTTTCAACATCACTGAGGCAGATTGCATTGAACTGTAGTGCAGTTAGTTCTTCTACTATCCAGAAGGTGTTGATCTGAGACACTTCACCTGGACATTTTTCCTAGTAGTCATCTTCTAATAGTGAATCATTTCAATCAATGAGATTGAAGCTAAGATGTAAATGACTTTTCTGCAATCATCAGTTAAGTACACAGAAAGAGTGTCCTTATGATATTTTTGAACCACAATCGAGCATACTCTGGGCAATGGCCACCTTGTGCCAGCTAAGTTTTCTCACACTAATTAAGGCTGAATATTTTGAAATGCAATCCCTCTTCAATTCCTTTTTTCATGGTCCATATTGAACAAATACTCAGGGACATCTTTAGCAGAAGGGAAAATAATGTTCCCTTACAAGGCTTGTGTCCAAATATAGTTGTCTGATAGATGGCAAAAATTATAATGTAGAAGTTCATTTCATCTTATTTGCAAAAAGCAGAAAGAAAAAAGGTATCTCAAGCAAACGATGGTTGCAAGAGGATACTGATTTACTAACTTTCTGAAACTAACACATTTTGAGTAAAAAAAGAAACTAAACTAAGCAGAACAATTGAATACTCAGACAGAACAGACTAAACCAGTGCTTCTCAACCTTTGATTTTTGGACTTCAGTTCCCAGAAGCCTAAGTCAATTCGCCAAAACACTGGTCAGCCTAAGTACTGGCTTAGGCTTCTGGGAATTGGAGTCCAAAAACCAAAGTTTGAGGAGCACTGGACTAAACCAATCTGGTACACATCCAGACACAGACCTCACAGTGGAAAGCGGTTACTTTTGAAAGGAAGAAACATTTAGCCTGGTGTTTGGCTGTTTAAATTCAAACCAGGCAATGATTAAATTTGTTAAATTCTGGTCCTTCCCATCTTCATGCTAGTGTGCAAAACAAAAACACAAAGCATGATGGGATTACCTACTCTAAACTCAACAGATTTCCCCAGGAGTCTTCATCAAAATATGCTCACTTGAGAAATGCAGAGATAGGCTGAAGAGATAGGATCCAACCAATTGAGGTTAGAGCAAAGCACCACTTAGTAATACCCCAATGACACTAAAACATAGCTGAGATTTTACCTTGGCTTTCCCGCACTTCACAAATCAACTCTGTGGGCCTGTAATTCTGCTTTTGTAATTGCATGCCATAGCTAGTGATGGCGAACCTTGGCATTGCAGCTGTTCTTGAGCTTCAATTCCCAGAAGCCCTGACCAGCAGGAGTGCTGACTTGGGCTTCTGGGAATTGAAGTCCAAAAACATCTGGAGTGCCAAGGTTAGCCATGAAGGCCATATGCTCCAACTTGCTCCTGCATTTCTTCCAATCTATCTCAGGTGGTAAAAACAACCAATTCCTCTGTGACTGCTGTTTCTCATTCCCCCTTTCCATCTCTGCTGATTAACAGCTGGGCTAGCTCAACAAATATGCCTTGTTTACTCATCCTGCTTCAAGATTCCTGTTTTCATCTGTGGGTGGAAATATGTGCAAGTGCGAGATAGAAGAGGAATGAGGTAAAACTACCACAGCAGGAAGAATGCCAAGGAAAACAAGATATGTGTCTGACCAAGCGTGATTAATACGAGACTTCCCTCCTTCCATTTCTCATCTGATTCATAATTCATTGCAGCCTTGGTTCGGCAATATAAGGCCTCTCCGAATGAGACACTGGAAGGAGAAGCAGCCTCTTTTGTTTTTCCACAGAGCCTGTTTCTCACTCATCAATAGTTAGCAGTGAAGGCCCGAGAGGAGGGATTGGTGCTAAGTATTTTTCCTGTGATGTCTGGAACATGAATGCATCATATATATCTAAAATATGCCTATATTCAGAACTGGAGGCTGTCCGTTACATTCTTCTTTCTTGGCTTGAATACGTTTGCCTCCAAAAAAGCAGAGTTTATTCCTGGGCAAATTCTCTCTTTTTCCTCAGTACAGGGCAATCACATGGGCAGCAACACATACCTTCATTGTAAAATGAGTTTCTAAATTATAAATTGCAGACATGTTGAGTGTAGGCAAGTGAGTGTTACTTCTCACTATAACAATTCAAGCACTAAGCATCTTCCTCCTGAGGGGCGCTTCAGGCGGAAGAGAGGCTCCATGGGTGGGGGGTGCAGGTGCTCACCACCGTGTGGTCTGTGGAAGGTGGTGGCCCAGTCCCATCTCCAGAGGCCCCCCACCCCCCGTGTGGGTCCTGCTTTCCGCCCGAAGAGCCCCCAGGAGGGTGGAGGAACCAGGCTGTGACTGCCGTCCACTGGCAGTAGTCAATGGGGAGGCGGCCTGTGCTGTTGCCAGCTGGAGTGAGGCAAGGCAGGACGAGTGGTCAGTCAGGGGCTCCGTAGCAGGCTGTGGCACTGGCTGTGCTGGCACCACTGTGGGGCCAGCCATGCGGCCACTGCCCCTCAGCCTGGCCTGCCCAGGTGACTTGCCACACTTTCAAAACATAGTGGCTGCCATTGCCGGTGTCCCTACTGGAGGCTAGGTGCCTGCATGAGAGTCCACACAGGTGCAGTCACCTCCACGCTACCTGGGATGGTGGGAAGGACCAGGCGCCTGTGCAGACTTTCACGCAGACCCAGTAGCCTACCCTGGTCATTTCTGTCTGCCAGTGGGGGGGGGGGGCGGCTTTGCAGCCACTTTTTGGGGTCACAAACCCCGAAATGGGCTGCTGGTCCCCGCACCAACCATTGCAGGCATTCCAGGTAGGCATGCACACAGTTTCCAGAGTGATCGGTGCAGGGGTGTCGATTTGTATGAAGAACATACAATATGACACCTTTGTTTTTTATATATAGACTAGCAGAGTTTGCCCGGCGTTGCCGGGCTGTTTTAAATTGTGTTGGAAGGTTAAATTGTGTTAATGTTTTTTAAAAATTGCTTAGTCTGTAATTTTAATTTTTTAAATGTTTATTTATGCAAAAATTTTTTTTGGCTTGCCTGTTATTAACTGTGATCTGCTTTTTTTTGGTTTTTTTTTTTTGAGGATTAATAAAAGAACAAAGTATGATATAATTTTTTCAAATTGTTTTATGTAAGCGAATAATGTTTTAGTTTTTTGAATTTTTTTAAATTAGTTGTACCGTAGGTCATAATTTTAATAATGTAAAAGTAAATGTTTTTTACATTCAATGTTTTTAAAATGTGTTTAGATGTTTTGGGTTTAAATTTGAGTTAAAACTCAGCACAGGATTTTTAAAAGTTTCTATTGTATTTTATTGACATATGTTTGTGATTTGTGTTAAAGTGTGTTTTAGTGTAATGTTTTTGACTTTTTATTGGTGTGACCTTTTGTGTAAAATTGTGAATTTGTGTTATGTTTTTGATTTGTTTTTACTCTTGTGGCCTTTTGTTTGGAGCTGTTGTGTGTTTTTGAATTGTTTTTACTATTGTGGCCAGCAGGTGGTGCTGGTAGGGGTTATTGTATTTTGACTGTTTTTTCTTTCCTGGCCTCTGGGTGGAGCTTCTTCTGGTAAGTAGTCTCTTTCTTTATTCATTTCTTTTCCAGCCCTGGTGGAGGTAGGACATCTTTTGGTAAGTTTGCTTGTTTTCTTTCTTTTGTGTGTGTGTGTGTGTGTGTGTGTGTGGGCGGGGTGGGGGGTGGGGTGGGGTGAGTGGGTTGTAATTTGTATTTTTTGTCTGTTTGTTTTGTTTTTGATTGTGTTTTTGTTTACTTCGTATTGTTTTTGGTGTTTTTGTTTTTGTGTATTTTTGGATGTTTTGTCTGTGTTTTGAGTAATTTTAAAAAATTTATTTATTTGGTGGTGGGGAGGGGGCGTGGTCATTGGGGTTTAGGAAGGGTGGGCTAGGTGGTGGGGAGGGGGCATGGTCATTGGGGGTTAGGAAGGGTGGGCTAGGTGGTGGGGAGGGGGCGTGGTTGGTGGGGGATAGGAAGGGTGGGCTAGGTGGTGGGGAGAGGGGCGTGGTCGTTGGGGGTTAGGAAGGGTGGACTAGGTGGTGGGGAGGGGGGCTTTATTGTGTTATGGTGCTTTGAGTGTGTGGACTTATGAAAGTAGATCGGGCTTTCCCCTTTAATATCAGTGGGTGAGGGGTTGCGACCCCCCTCTCCGCTGGCTCCCCTGGGGTTGGGAGGTTTGGGGGGACAAAAGTGGTATGTCCCCCCAACCCTTCTGGACCCAGGAGACCAGGGAGAGTGGATCGATTCCACCCCCTCCTTAAAACAACTCCGTTTTTAAAGAGAAGAAACCGCTTGGTTTCTTCTCTTTAAAGACGGAGTTTTTTTAGGAGGGGGGGGAAATCGATCCACTCTCCCTGGTCTCCTGGGTCCAGAATGGTTGGGGTGGGGGGCATACCCCTTTTGTCCCCACAAACCTCCCAACCCTAGGGTAGCCAGCGGAGAGGGGGATCGCAACCCCCTCACCCACTGATGTTAAAGGGGAAACTCCAGTCGGGTCCTTCAGGCGCTGTTGGTGAGGGAAAGAAAGCCAGCTGGTGTTTGCTTGGCTGTGAGGCGGTGAGTTGTTTTTCGTTGGGGGTTATGAAGGGTGGGCTAGGTGGTGGGGAGGGGGGCATGGTCGTTGGGGTTATGAAGGGTGGGCTAGGTGGTGGGGAGGGGGGCATGGTCATTGGGATTATGAAGGGTGGGCTAGGTGGTGGGGAGGGGGGCATGGTTGTTGGGGTTAGGAAGGGTGGGCTAGGTGGTGGGGAGGGGGCATGGTCGTTGGGGTTAGGAAGGGTGGGTTAGGTGGTGGGGAGGGGGCATGGTTGTTGGGGTTAGGAAGGATGGGCTAGGTGGTGGGGAGGGGGCATGGTCATTGGGGTTAGGAAGGGTGGGCTAGGTGGTGGGGAGGGGGGCATGGTCATTGGGGTTAGGAAGGGTGGGCTAGGTGGTGGGGAGGGGGGCATGGTCGTTGGGGTTAAGAAGGGTGGGCTAGGTGGTGGGGAGGGGGGCATGGTCGTTGGGGTTAGGAAGGGTGGGCTAGGTGGTGGGGAGGGGGGCATGGTCGTTGGGGTTAGGAAGGGTGGGTTAGGTGGTGGGGAGAGGGGCATGGTCGTTGGGGTTAGGAAGGGTGGGCTAGGTGGTGGGGAGGGGGGCATGGTCGTTGGGGTTATGAAGGGTGGGCTAGGTGGTGGGGAGGGGGGCATGGTCATTGGGGTTAGGAAGGGTGGGCTAGGTGGTGGGGAGGGGTGCATGGTCGTTGGGGTTATGAAGGGTGGGCTAGGTGGTGGGGAGGGGGGTATGGTCGTTGGGGTTAGGAAGGGTGGGCTAGGTGGTGGGGAGGGGGGCTTTAGTGTGTTATGGTGCTTTGTGTGGAGTCGTGAAAGTAGATCGGGTTTTCCCTTTAATATCAGTGGGTGGGGCTTGCGACCCCCCTCTCCGCTGGCTCCCTTGGAATTGGGAGGTTTGGGGGGACAGAAGGGGTATGTCCTCTCCCCAACCCTTCTGGACCCAGGAGACCAGGGAGAGCGGATCGAAATCCCCCCCTCTCCTTAAAACAACTCCGTTTTTAAAGAGAAGAAAAGACGGAGTTGTTTTAAGGAGGTGGGGGGATCGATCCACCCTCCCTGGTCTCCTGGGTCCAGAAGGGTTTGGGCAACATACCCCTTTTGTCCCCACAAACCTCCCAACCCTAGGGTAGCCAGCAGAGAGGGGGATCGCAACCCCCCCACCTACTGATATTAAAGGAGAAACTCCAGTCGGGACCTTCAGGCGCCGTGGGTGAGGGAAAGAAAGCCGGCTGGGGTTTGCTTGGCTGTGAGGCGGTGAGTTGTTTTTCTTTTTAATTTTTTGGGTGCCGGCTTCCTCAGCATTCTGCGCGCTCATGGTGCGCAGGACGCTGGGGCTTGTAGTTATGGGTTGGTGCTTTGTGTTTGTGCTGCGTTTTTTAAAAATGCTTTTCTTTTGATTGGCTGCGGCGCGTTTCCGAACGCTGCGCCGTGCTAGAGCCTCTCAGCCTGATTGGCTCTGGCGCGGCGCGGTGCAAGGAATGTTGGGAAGTGAAGTTGTTTCCCTTTCTTCACGTTTGTGGGGCTGTTGCCCCACTGCCGGTTTTCTCAATCCTTCGTTGACCTGCGTACCCAGATTGGCCGTGTGCACGAAGGGTGAGTGCAGGCAAGTAGGGCGAGGCATAGCAACCTATTGCCAGTTCCAACGGTTAACCCTTGGATTTATAGGTTAAGATTAATATACAAACAGAGGAAGGGGGGAGCCACACCAGGCCCTTCCCTGAACTGTGACTCAGAGGGGTGGAGCCACACTAGCTTTAAAAGCTCTGAGCTCTTTCAGCACCAGCCTTTTTGATTCTACATGTGCTCTTAAGCAGAGCTATCATATCATATCATGTTTTATTTATATCCTGCTTCCCTCAGCCCAAAGGCGACTCGAAGCAGCAACCAACAATACACAAAGAAAACAGTGCAATAAGTAGCAAAATGCAGCATAAATAAATACATAGTAATGTACACAAAGGCAAAAAGTACACAAATACAATAAATACAGTTCCAATAAAAATACAATAGCATTTCAGGAATAACAGTCACCCTGACAGTGGCAGAAAAACATACCAATAAATTCACCCCAGCCCCCCAAAAAGTCCCAGAGTCATTAGACAATGAACCTGCTGTCACTGTAAGCCCAAAGTCCTGGCTAGCAGCATGGCGGTGGTGGTGGAGGATCCCGGGAACAGTTCACGGCAGCTCCCACCTGCGTCAAAACCCGGGAACCGATGGAGTGAGCCCCCAGGACATGCAGGGAACACTGATGGGCAGCGGCGGCAGCTCCTGTTCTGCCCTCCGGGTGGACCAGGTCCAGAGGGTGGAGGCAGCGGTGGCAGCTCACACCTGCATCGAATCCCGGGAGCCAATGGAGTGAACCCCTGGGATGCGCAGGTCCTGCCAAGGATGAGGCACAGCTTGGCTGGGCTGCTCTCACTTCCCCCAACCGGCCTGGCCATGGGAGGGAGCTGGGATGGTGTGCGGCTCCAGCGTCTCAGTGGCGGTGACTTTTTCAAGGTACCACCGAGGACGAGGCACAGCTGGCCTGGGCTGCTCCCACCTCCCCCAAACTGCCGGGCTGGGGGAGGGAGCCAGGATGGTGTGCGGTTCCAGCATCTAGGTGGTGGTGACTTTTTCAAGATCCCGCCGAAGACGAGGGACAGCTGGGCTGGGCTGCTCCCACCAGAGCTGCTGCTGAGGAGAGCCAAACAAAGGAAGTGAGAAATAGTAAGGTTTGGGCATTCTTGCAGTTGGAGTAGAGCTGCTTTAGAGGCCCGTGCGCTGAGATTTCAAACAAAAAACAAAGGAACAATATATTCTTACTAGATAGAAAGGTAGTAAACGTGTAAATTTTTGAGGCCCAGAATACTGCACTTGTTAAAATGGATTCTGAGGGGACAGCTGTAGTTACTTGCAATACTTGTGCCATGTTTGTGTTCTTGCCAAAGCATATGGAGAACTACACTTGCAGCAAGTTCAAGCTGGTCGCACTACCAGACGAGAAGGTCCAGTAGCTAGAGGCCCGCATATCTAACCATCAACAAATTAAGGAGCTTGAGCTGTTCTTGGACAGAGCGGAGCAGACTATCCTGGACAAAGAAGAGACAGGTCACAGTTCTGAGGAAGAAGTCATTTCACTAACTCAGGTAGATGCATGGAGAAATGTGACTCAAAGATGTAGAAGGGCAAGGGATCATTCTGAGAGTCTGAAATTACAGAATCAATTTGAGGCTCTTTCCCTGATGAGGAACACACAGAGGAACAACTGGTTCCACCTGAGGATCTCTCCTTCATTACACTTGAGGAGATCCAGGAAGATAAAAAAACAGGAACAAACTGAAGTCCTCTCCCTTAATATAGTTGATGAGGTGCATGTAGATGAACAGATTGCAGGAGAGAGGTTCCTTGTACTAGGTGATTCAATAATTAGAAATACAGAGAGATGGATGTGTGATGCACATGATAACCGTATGGTGACTTGCCTGTTAGGTGCAAAAGTTGCAGACATCATGAGAAATCTAGATAGCTTGTTAGAGAGAACTGGGAAGGAGCCAGTGGTCATGGTACATGTTGGTACCAATAATGTTGGGAAGGCCAAGCGTTCAGTCCTGGAAGCCAAATTCAGGTTGTTAGGAAGAAGATTGAAGTCCTGGACTTCCAAGGTAGCATTTTCAGAAGTGCTGCCTGTTCCTCGTGCAGGACCTACCAGGCAGGCAGAGCTCAGAAGCCTCAATGCGTGGATGAGGCAGTGGTGTCGAAAGGAGGGCTTCAGATTGGTCAGGAACTGGAAAACATTTTAGGACAAGCCAAATCTGTTCAGGAGGGATGGGTTGCACTTGAACCATGATGGGACCAGATTGCTGGCACTCAACATCAAAAATGCTGCAGAGCAGCTTTTTAACTGACAACTGGGGGAAAGCCGACAGTAGCTGGGCAGCATCCGGTTTGGGAAAGTGTCTACTTGAGTAGTGAGGAGGATGCAAAAATTGCTGAGCAGAGCGAGGAGCTAGTCACCAGCACTCTAGCAGAAGGATGCAAGAGGCAGTCTAACAATGCAACTGGACTCAAAAGACTGTATCAGAAAAGCATATATAAATGCTTGTATGCAAATGCCAGAAGCCTCTGGGACAAAATAGGGGAGCTGGAATACTTAGCAACAGATAAAAATATTGATATTATTGGCATCACTGAAACCTGGTGGATGGATGATGTAATAGTATGTCACTAGTCATCAAACATGGCATTTTCCTGTTTCTTAAACTGCTTTTAGAGGAGCTGTTTTACCCCTGTATCGAAGGTGGGCCCCTTGACTTCCTCTTGCAATTTTATTGTGATGCTGATAGCCAAATGGTGCTAAATAATGTTGTTTACCACCCTGGCTTAAGATGCTCATCTTTCATCACCTGACATAGATAGCCAATTGATTTGAAAGCCAGGTGTAGTTTAGTTAATTTTTTGACCCTGATTGGTTTTATGCCAAAGGGGGAGGTCAGGTCAGGCCTCCTTTGCTTTACCAGACCTCATGGTCAGTCTGATCCAGAAAGATGGAGGATTAGCACCTCACCTGGTGGTGCTGTTCATAATGGTGACTTAGAAATAGTTAGATTATGTTTCTTTGGTGGGGAAAGCCTGTTATGAGGAAACCCTGATGTATTTTGATTAGCTGTATTTTGATCGTTTTTGTATCCCGACCTACCTATGAACCTGAAGAAATAAACAATGTTGATTCTTCTAGCCACCTGATCTTTGGGAAGGGGTAAGATAAGAGTTCAGCCAATCTCCACGCTACTTGATTTTTCATTCTCTCCATTTTAATTTTACTGGGACTTCTTAAGGCAGGAACCCAGGTAATTGCAGTCTTGGGCTGGACAGGGCTTTTGGAAACCTAAGGGTCGGAGTCTTTGGGCAGGGGAGACCCAAGAAGGCAAAGCCTGGAGAGGTTTAAAGCTCATATGGTGGCAGCAGTGGGATTTTATACGATCCTATGTGTGTGGCCAACTCTGTATCCTAGAAGACCAGAGCTGTTCTGCTTGCACTCCAGACGCAGGGAAATAGACTCTCCAAGCAAAGTTTGTGTGTGTGTGTGTGTGTGTGTGTGCGTGTGTGACTGCTGCTCTTTTTTCTAGAGGGTGGACACATACAGGCTAACCTCAAGTCCTTGTATTGATTTCTAGATGGAGGTTAGGGCCCTGGTAATGTTAGCCAGGGAAGGGCAGCAATTGCCAGAACCAAGGAGCGAGTTCGAGGGAGCAGTGGCTCAGGATACCAAATTCCTGAGGCTTGCTGGCAGATTCTCCAAGGTGGAGAGAAAGTGCATTCTGCGAAGGCAGGGACTGACCTTATTGCAGATAGAAGCTATTACTGCATACAGAATGGCAGATGGAAAGGGTTCAGATTCTGAGGGCAAAGCAGAAGACCCCAACTCCTCCCAGAAGCAGCCCCCACCACTGAAGCCGGAGGAAGGATCCAAGCAGGAGAAGCCAAGGGGTAAGCTTGATTCCTCACTTGTTAGCCAGAAGGGGGAGGAAAAGGAGGAGGAGGAAGGCCCTCGCTATGACCCTTATACAGGCTTTTGGAAACCTACAGTAGTGAGGAGGATGCAAAAATTGCTGAGCAGAGCAAGGAGCTAGTCACCAGCACTCTAGCAGAAGGATGCAAGAGGCAGTCTAACAATGCAACTGGACTCAAAAGACTGTATCAGAAAAGCATATATAAATGCTTGTATGCAAATGCCAGAAGCCTCTGGGACAAAATAGGGGAGCTGGAATACTTAGCAACAGTTAAAAATATTGATATTATTGGCATCACTGAAACTTGGTGGATGGATGATAACCAATGGGATACAGTTATCCCAGGCTACAAACTGTACAGAAAAGATAGGAAAGGGCAAATGGGAGGTGGTGTAGCCCTGTATGTCAAAGAAGTGATAAAATCATATGAATTGTAATATCTAGGTGATTTGGAGTCACCATTAGAAACTCTGTGGATAAGAGTACCAGGCCACAAGGATGGTCTAACAGTAGGCATATACTATTGGCCTCCGACCCAAACTCCTGAGGGAGACTGGCAGTTGGAGAATGTTGTAAAGGAGAATGTTGTAAAGGAGGGAGCTGGAGTACAGTCTTGCCATACCATCTGGGACCGGTTTGAGCCAGTTGCCCCTGATGAAGTGGACAGGCTCCTTGCAGCTGTGCGCGCCACTACCTGCCCATTGGACCCCTGTCCCACCTGGCTGGTGAAAGCCTCCAAGACGGTGACAGGTGACTGGGTTGGGGCTGTGATCAATGCATCACTGCGGGGGGGGGGGTGTTTCCTGCACCTTTAAAACATGCTTTGGTGCGCCCCCTGCTGAAGAAACCTTCCCTTGACCCAGCTGTCCTAACCAACTATAGGCCTGTCTCTAACCTCCCCTTTCTAGGGAAGGTGTTGGAGAAGGCAGTGGCGTGTCGGCTGCAGGGGGTGCTGGATGAAGCGGATTATCTGGACCCCTTTCAGTCAGGATTCAGGCCGGGATATGGTACCGAGACGGCATTGGTCGCACTGATGGATGATCTCTGGCGGGAGCGGGACGGTGGTCACCCATCTGTCCTTGCTCTTCTTGACCTCTCAGCGGCTTTCGATACCATTGACCATGGTATCCTTCTGGGACGGCTCCGAGGATTGGGAATCCAGGGTAATGTGTGGTCCTGGTTTTCCTCATTTCTGAGGGGTCGTACCCAGTCGGTGTGGTTGGAGAGTGAGAGGTCCAGTCCTAGGCCCCTCAAATGGGGGGTGCCTCAGGGCTCGGTGCTCTCCCCTCTCCTATTTAACATCTACATGAAGCCGCTGGGTGAGATCATTCGTTCCCATGGGGTGCGGTACCATCAGTACGCGGATGACACTCAGTTGTACATCTCGGCCCATGGGGACCCCAGTGATGCCGTCAAAGTCCTTTCCAGATGCCTGGAAGCTGTGGGGGTCTGGATGGGGGCTAACGGGCTACAGCTGAATCCCAGCAAGACTGAGTGGCTATGGATAGGGGGTCCTGTGTTAACCCGGGAGCTACCATCGTTGTTTCTGGATGGGGCTATTTTGCCCCAGACGGACCCGGTGCGCAACTTGGGGGTCCTCCTGGATTCACGGCTACTGCTAGAGGAACAGGTGGCGGCTGTGACCAGGAGGGCTTTCGCCCAACTCCGGGTGATCCGCCAGTTGCGCCCACTCCTGGACCGGGACTCCTTGCTCATGGTCACTCACGCTCTGGTCACCTCCAGACTATATTATTGCAATGCGCTCTACATGGGGCTGCCCTTGACGACCATTCGGAGGCTACAGCTGGTCCAAAATGCGGCAGCCCGGGTGGTGATGGGGTGTGGGCATTATGCCCGTGCTTCGCCACTGCTCCGGGAGCTGCACTGGTTGCCAGTTTGTCTTGGGGTGCAATTCAAGGTGCTGGTTTTGACCTTTAAAGCCCTATATGGTAGTGGGCCGGGTTACCTAAGAGACCGCATCGCCCTGAGGACGTCTGTCCGTCCAACCAGAGCGGACCGGAGGGGCTCTCTAGTTGTTCCATCAGCCAGAGGGGCCCGCCTCTCTGGCACAAGGAGGAGAGCCTTCTCCGTGTCTGCACCGGCCCTCTGGAACTTCCTGCCAACAGAGCTACGTCTTCGGACGGAATTGCTGCCTTTCAGAAAAGATCTTAAAACCTGGTTGGCGGGTCAAGTGTGGGGTGCAGGTGGAAGGGTAACCGCCATTGGGTGGTTGGTGTAGAGGAACTCTTCCCCATGGTGCCTTCGGATCCTGCAGCCCTTGTTTTTAGGGGGTGGGTAGTTTTAACTGTTTTAACTGTTTTAACTTGTGTTTTTAACTTTTGTTGTGAACCGCCCTGAGTTGGCTTGGCCGAGTGGGCGGTATATAAATGTGATAATTAAATTAAATTAATTAAATTAAATTTTAAATCCAAGAAAGGAAGCCTGGTTATAATGGGGGACTTCAATTACCCTCATATAGACTGGGTGAGCTGTTGTTCAGCACATGATAAAGAGATAAAGTTCCTAGATATGCTAAATGATTGTTCCCTGGGACAGATAGTTGAAGACCCAACTAAAGGTACAAGAATCCTTGACTTGATCCTGAGTAATATTCAGGATCTGGTGCAAGATGTTAATGTGCCTGATCCAATAGGGAACAGTGACCACAACTCAATGATGTTTAACTTGATGACAGCTTCATGTCATCCGTCAGTTGCGTTCACTCCTGGACCGGGACTCCCTGCTCATGGTCACACATGCTCTGGTGACCTCCAGGCAGGATTATTGCAATGCACTCTACATGGGGCTGCCCTTGACGACCATTCGGAGGCTACAGCTGGTGCAGAATGCAGCAGCCCGGGTGGTGATGGGGTATGGGTGTCATGCTTGTGCCTCACCATTGCTTCGGGAGTTTGTCTCCGGGTGCAATTCAAGGTGCTGGTTTTGACCTTTAAAGCCCTACATGGCAGTGGGCCAGGATACCTAAGAGACCGCATTGTCTCAAGAGTGTCTGTCCATCCAACCAGAGCAGACCGGAGGGGCTCTCTAATTGTTCCATCTGCCAGAGGGGCTCACCTCTCTGGCACATGAAGGAGGGCCTTTTCTGTGTCTGCAGCAGCCTTGTGCAACCTCCTGCCAGTAGAGTTGCGGGAGCAGATGGAGCTGCTGCCTTTCAGAAGAGAAATAAAAACCTGGTTGGCGGGGTAGGTGTGGGACTCAGATGGAAGAGTGGCCCCTGCCTGTTGGCTTTTAAAATGAAGCCCCCCCCCCATCTTTTTAATGCGGGCAGTTTTAATGTTAGTTTTAATAGGTGGGTGGGTATGTTGGGTTTTTAAATTGTTTTTAATATGTATGTTTTAATCTTGTTGTGAGCCGCCCTGAGTCGGGTTCACCTGATTGGGCGGCCTAGAAATTTGAACAATAAATAAATAAATAAATAAATTGATCATAGACCACAAGTCACTGATAAAATCTAGCACAGAGATCTTAAATTTTCAAAATAGAAATTTCCCAAAGATGAGGAAAGTAGTAAAAAAGAAGCAGAAAGGGAAAATTGAGAGAGTCCATACACTCCAATAGGCATGGATGCTGTTTACAAAAACAATAACAGGGGCCCAATTGGAATGCATACCCAAAAGGAAAAAGGGCACTGCCAGGTCCATGAGGACTTCTATGTGGCTTACAGGAGCTGTTCGGGAGGTGATCAAAAGCAAGAAAAGCTCATTTAGAAGATGGAAGGCTTGTCCGAATGAGGACAGCAGGCAGAAACATAAATTTTGGCAGAACAAATGCAAGGCAACAATCAGGAAAGCAAAGCAAGACTTTGAGGAGCGTATAGCTAAAAACACTCAGAGAAATAACAAAGACTTCTTTAAGTACATTAGAAGTAAGAACCTAACTAGGAAGGCCATTGGACCATTAGACGACAATGGAAGGCAAGGGGTTATTAAAGAGAGATTCAATGAATTCTTTGCTTCAATATTCACTGAAGAAGACTGAGACCACATGCCCAAAACAGAACCTATCTTCATAGGGAGGGAAACTGAAGAATTAAGTCAGATAGAAATAACCAGGGAGGAGGTCCTTGCATGTCTTGTTAAACTAAATGCTAACAAATCACCATGACCAGATGGCATCCATCTATGAGTTCTCAGGAAACTTAAAGATGAAATTGCTGATCTCCTAGCCAAAATATATAACCTTTCCCTCAAATCAGGCTTTGTGACTGATGACTGGAAGGTAGTGAATGTAACACCAATTTTCAAAAAAGGATCCAGGGGTGATCCAGGAAATTACCGACCAGTCAGTGATTGAAACCATCCTAAAAGATAGAATTAATAGTCACATAGAAGAGAAGACGCTGCTAAAGGAGAGCTAGCATGGCTTTTGTAAGGGCGAATCATGCCTTACTAAACTCTTGGAATTTTTTGAGAGTGTCAACAAGCAAGTGGATAAGGGGGATCCAGTTGGCTTTTGACAAGGTCCCACACCAAAGGCTCTTGAAATAACTTGCCAGTCATGGAATAAAGGGGCAGGTCTTCTCCTGGATCAGCAACTGGCTAAGGGACAGGAAACAGAGGGTAGTACTAAATGGACACTTCTCCAAGTGGAGTGAAGTAAAGAGTGGGGTCCCACAAGGTTCAGTACTGGGAACCCTGCTTTTCAACCTCTTCATAAATGATCTAGAAGTAGGAGTAAATAACAAGGTAGCCAAATTTGCTGACGACACTAAATTATACAGGGTACTGAAAACTATGAGAGATTGTGAGGAGCTCCAGAGGGATCTCTAGACACTGGGGAGTGGGCAAAACAGTGGCAAATGACCTTCAACACTAGTAAATGCAGAGTTACGTATGTTGGAGCAAAAAGCCCCCAATTAAATTTATAAACTGATGGGGTCTGAACTCTCTGCGACAAACCAGGAAAGGGACCTTGGTGTCCTGAGCTCAATGAAGGTGTCAACCCAGTGTGCCTCAGCAGTGAAAAAAGCAAACTCAATGCTAGGGATCATTAGGAAAGGGTATAGAAAATAAGTCAGCAAGTGTCATTTTGCCTCTTTATAAATCTGTGGTGAGGCCCCATCCAAAATACTGTGTACAGTTCTGGTCGCCATACCTCCAGAAGGATATTATGGAGCTGGAAAAAGTGCAGAGGAAGGCAACCAGAATGATTAGGGGACTGGAACACCTTCCTTACCATCTTAGGCTGCAACGGTTGGGCCTCTTCACTCTTGAACGACGCCGTCTAAGAGGTGACCTGATTGAAGTTTATAAAATCATGCACGGTGTGGACAAAGTAGATAAGGAAAAACTGTTTTCCCTATCACACAACACTAGTACTAGGGGGCACTCTATGAAACCTTTGGGTACTAGTTCTCAAACAAATAAGAGAAAGTACTTTTTCACCCAGAGGATCACTGTTCTATGGAACTCCCTGCCAGAAGAAGTGGTGACAGCTGTCAGTCTTGACAGCTTTATGAAAGGATTAGGCAAGTCTTCGAGGAGGCTCTTTCTGTGTACCCAACATACAACTAACAAGGGGATATATACTCAAGAAGCAACTTGCATGGCTGAGATGATTATTGTTGAGGCTGCTCTGTAAAGGTCTGCAGTGCTTGAGGAGACTATTTGTCAAAGTGATATATGGCTCAAAATGGCAGGAAATGGCCCAATACTGTTGTACAACATCACATCCATGTTGCCAGCTGGAAAAAAGATGCCAAGCTTTACATAATGTTGTGGTCTGAAGAAGAACCAGAGGTCTTGACAGCTTTAAGAAAGGATTAGAAAAGTTCATGGAGGACAAGGGTATCAATGGCTATAATTATGGATACCTAAGGACAAGCTCCAGGTTAGAGAGATAGGCAGGATATCTCTCAATGCCATTTCCAGGGAATCCTAAACAGGTGAAGGCATCTGCTTGGGAATCCCCTGAAGCAAATGGTGAGCCACTGTGTGAGACAGAATGCTGGACTGGATGGGCTGTGGCCTGTTCCAGCAAGGCTGTTCTTATTTTCTTATAATCATTAATCATTCACTTCTTATTCAGCTGAAATCTAATGCTAATTTTGAGAAGGAATGTAGGATGAAGGTTTGACTAAAAAAAGGATTGATTTCATATTGTTATTTTGCTAAACTGTTTAAACATATCTTAGGCTCTCCTTGACTATGTGGGGCTAGGCTTAACATGAATCTACCACAGGAGAAACCAGCATAGAATTACTGTGTTTTTTTCTTTCTTTTTTCCCCTTTTCTTCTCAAGGGACAGCTAAACTGTTAGCAGAGACATTTTAATCCAAAAGTGAGTTTAATCCTTCAAACCTTCAACTGCTTTTGACCTCTTCACACCATCACATCTCATCTTAGGCAGGTTGACAAGGACTGACAAGAGCTGGAATGCAAAACCACCAATAACAGATTATTTTCCTTTGATATAGTTGATATGGCTTTGAATATAAATGGTTGTATGTTGCCATGAAAATCTGCACATGGGCAATGGTTAAACGGCTCTTTGGTTAGGCAAACAGATCAACTGCATGCATGCTAAATGAAAGCAGTTGCATTGGGGTAATAGCAAGTCATCAAGGCGAAATGGAGATCCCAAAGGTGGAAAGTGGAAGAAAGGGAGGACACCCATTAGCTGGTGTGAAATATAATCTGATGTAAGCACCAGCGCATGGAGTCAATATAAAGTGACAGAATTTGACTCTGAAACCTTTCATATAACTTTAACACTCAAATGCTTAATTTTTAAACATTTGTTAAAATATTTAAATGACATTATTATTCTAGCAGTTAAACAGCAGAGAAGTGATTTCTGGGCAATATTTTTTTTGTTAGGTTAGGCACTGAGAATCCCAGGATAATTAAAAACCTTTGGTTAGAAATATAATCCTGGGGATAGGTGTCTGCAGTTGAGAAGTGGCTGTGTTCAAGAGTCTTTCATACTCTGGATATGAAATAATAACTGTACTTTGACATTTGGTAGAATATGGTGTGATGTGCTTATTAAGTTTCCCCAAAGCCTATTGCACAAGCATATGTTTGGGTGCTAGGTATAAAATGAAATTCCATCAATTACCTGTAAATGTTATATAATGGATTAAATATTCCTTGGGATGAGGATTCAGGGTGCAGGTAAGATTAGATCAGGAGTCAGCAACCTTTTTAAGTTGGGGGTTGGGTCACGCTCCCTCAAACAGTTGAAGGGGGAGGACTAGTGCCCCCACCTGTAAATGCTGCCATAAATGCATCTGCAGCTGTCATAAACACGTCAGCAACTCCTGTAAATGCGTCTACGGCCACTTCTGCCAGCAGCAGTGGCAGTTGGAGCAAGGGCCGGGGCCATATGATTTAGCACAATGGACTGGATTCGGCCCATGGGCCCTAGGTTGCCAACCCCTGGATTAGATGATCCATGATGTACCATCCAACTCTATAGTTTTATGTTTCTTTTTCATACCTAGTTTGATGTAATTTGTACTGGGTAAAAATCAGAAGACATGATACTTATATTGCTGTCATCCCTCTTGCCATTTACAGAAAACTTCCTTGTTTCAACAGTCTTTTCCTGGAAAGTGATTTCATTCTTGCCCAGTGTCGTATTAGTATCACTTTTAAGTCTCTGAATTGTACTCTAGTGTGGTTTTACTGTAGATATCATCTGATTCATAAATACTGGTAAATAAATAAAAATAAATGGGAAAGATGGTTTTTGAATATCTTCCACCTGGATGAAAGCTGCAAAGAATTGCATGTTCATGATCAACAATAAAGAACAACACACAGCCACTATACAGATTGTTCTGCAGGCGTTTCTGCTGAGCACGCTGAGTCTTAAAAATGCTAGTAGATTGTGGATTTTGTATTGCTCCAATGGGAGACTTCCCACAGTTAGAGGGCAGAGTGCTAATTTGTACTTGACCTTGAATAAGCACTGATTTGGGCAGCCACCAAGCATTTGATACCACCCCTATGCTAACTCAGAGACAGTCAAAGTGTCAATTGGTACGTGTAAAAGGCCCATGTCTGTCTTCATTATATGCAGAGCATTACATCTTGTCACTGCCTGTGCCCTAATGTTGTGATATTTCACACATGATTTCACCAGCAGTGACTCAAGGCACTTGGGATTCCTGCTTTCTTTGCTGTTTTGGGTGTTTATTTGCTCACTGCTTGGCTTGTTTGGGGTTCATTTTAGGTTATCTTTGCAAGCACCTTCTCTTCATGTCTCTTCTTCCCCTCTTCCTCCAAAGAAGCACAGCAGCACTGATCTCTGATTCAGAACCTTCTACCTGATACCTTGCATTTAGGACAAATACCCAGCTATAACAAATTATTCTGGGTTGAAATGAGGCTCCTTTCATGTCCCCAAGATCTTTCCCCCACCAAAGTGGTCCCTATTTACTTGCAATTTCTTGCTTTCAATCTTCTAGGTTGGCAGGAGCTGGGACAGAGATGGGCACTCAATCCATCATGCAGTACCTCAGTCTCGAACTGCCAAATTGCCAGACTTCCAGCTAACAAGGCAGGCTTCTTAACCACTCAACCACTGCAGCCCCATAAATATCAAACTGATCAGTGCAGGGTATGTGTTACAAGAACTATATGGCAGTTGTGCCTGCAAGTTTACATATTTAAAAAAAGTGATGTTTTGGGTCTCTGAAAAATTGCATTCTGATATTTTGAATTAGCATTTAAAGTCTTCTCCATTTGGTATGTTAATTACCCTATTTGCTGGTGTATAATATCCACTCCCCCACCTTAAAATACACTGGAAAAATCGGGTGCATCTTGTACTGTATATAGTGGCCTGTAGTGGGCTATTTTGGTAATAATGGGGTGCATCTTATACTCCTATGCATCTTATACACTGGCAAATATGGTACATGCTTTGTCAGACTGATTTTCCGTATGTATGTAGAGACAAGTGAGACTGGCCTAAGACATTCCTGCTCTGGTTAACTTTGCAAGGCTAACCGAGCTAAAAGATTTACAAAACCCAAAGTGGCTTCCACGCTCCGTGAAATTTCACACTTGGAAACCTGAACAAAACATGTAATAAGAAATCATTAAACACTTAACTGTTGTTGTAGTTTCATCACACCTGATAAATCTTTTGCCTGAGGTAACTGTTCACTCTGCCAAAAGGCAGGACAGGCCTTTACTGTCCTGCAATCTCTGGTCCAAAATTTCCATTAAAAAGAGAATAATAAGAAATCATGAAGTAACTCAAAGTATTTTGGTACATTTACATGCAGTAAATCCACACAGCAGTTTGTTCTGATGGGGGGTGGGCACTATAAATATAATCAACCATTGCCACCATGTAATGCTAGGGTACACAGAAAGAGCCTCCTCGAAGACTGTGGTATATTTTACATTTTTGAGCCACAATCAGGCATACCCGAGGCAATGGTAACCTTGTTGTCCCAGTTAATCTTTCTCACACTAGGTCTAACGAAAGGAGGAACCATGTAATGCTAATCCCCAACTCATGAGTTAGAAGTAAAAATAACTAGTCTATCTGAGGCTGAAACTCTGTGATTGGTGGTATATTTGAATCTGGGAACATAAAGAAAACTGATTTTTTGTGGGAAGGAACTTAGCTTAATGAGTGAAAGAGTTTTGCTCAATTGTAGAGCATAGGCTTTATGCACAACAACTCTCCTATTCAGTCTCTTGCCATCTTCAGGCAGAGAGGAAAAGGCCATTGCAGGAAACTGTGGCCATTCACTGCCACTTAGTAAGAGAATAATAAGCTTGATAGCACAAGCTGTGAGACAGCTTCCTAAGGAACAGGCAGCGGAGGATGGTTAATCCTTTCATCCATAGGTGTTTGCCTTCTGAAAATTCCCAAGCTGGGGTTGTGAATGTGTGCTTATATGGCATGGAGAGTTCTGAGAGTGGCAGGTTAGAGAAGTGTGGACTATAATCCTCCTGAACAGATGTTTTGCTGCCTGAAGCAATAGGCCAGGTGACATTTATCCCCTGCATTTCATGTACAGAAGTAGACAAGACTGACAGCTGGTTCTTGCAATAATGGTTTGCTTCTACTGCAGCAGCCTAGATTAGGGAACACAGGGAAGAATGTGCGACACAGATACAACTACCCCATTGCCACTTTCTGCCATCTTGTTGTGTTCTGTAAAGCTGTGCCTTTAACAATGTACCTTTGCCATGTGTTACCAATGTAACCTTTCTGTGTGCAACATTATAACCATCAGCTGTATCAATGTAACCTAATAAGGGGACGCGAGCTAGTGACCACCAGAGGGCAGTAGCGAGCGTCCAGCTCTCATGGATCATAGTCACCTGGTTCAGCAGCGCGGGAAGATTCCCCGCGACCTCCACACCTGGTCAAGAAGGGCGTGACCTCCTACGACGTCACGCAGGCAGCAACCAATAGTCTGTCGATGAGCCACATTCAAATGTATAGCCAGCTGTATATATTGAGCTACTCATCCGCCATTACCACATGTTCCTCTGGATCATCATGCAATAAACCTGCGTTAAGCCAACCCTTCGGCTGTTTCATTGTCTTTGGTCCCTTACACTAAATTGGCGACGAAGGTGGGATATGGCAGCCCACGGGACCAAGACATGCGCCGGTTTCGAAATCAGGAAACCGGGCGACTGGGAGATCTTCGAGATGGACTTTCAGGCCGCACTGATCGAGTCCGAAGTCACGGAAGAGGCGAAGAAAAGAGCCATCTTCACCAGAATGCTCGGACAAGAAACCAAAAGGACCTTGGTGGACCTGATTGCACCGAGGAGGGTGAGCGAATTCAAGGCTAAGGAACTCATGCAGATGCTGCGTGAGCACGTCCGGCCCGCCACAGCGATGTTTCCCGCTCGGAGTGCGTTTTGGAGGCGAGTCCAAGCGCCCGGGGAGACGGTCGCCGCATTCGTGGCGGCCCTGCGGCTGGCGGCCGGCCCGTGCAAATGTGAGAATGCCGAAATCACCCTCCGAGACTGTGTGCTGTGCGGCCTGAACGACGCCGAGACCCAGCGCACATTAATGAACCAAGAGCCGCCTCCCACGTTGCAGGAGGTCGTCAGAGCAGCCCAGGCCGCAGAAGCTACGAAGGCCGGGGTCCAAGAACTTCAGGACTGGCGGCCAAAGTCGAGCAAGGCAGAGGCTCCGGTACAGGTGGCCCGCCGAACTTCGAGGTTGTCCGCAGAGAGCAGCAACGATGAGGACATCCAGAGGGTCCGGAAGGAGAGCCAACGATGCGACGGCTGTGGAGCGGCCCACGACCGCGTAAAATGCCCCTTCCGGAAGGCTGAGTGCCACAACTGCGGCCGCCGCGGACACATCGCCAAGGTGTGCAGGAAGAAGCGCGAAACCCGGAGGAGCTCCGCAGACCGTTCCGCCGGACAGGACCGCCCAACGAAACCCAAGGATGGCGCCCAGGCCACGCGGAAGCAGGACGGCATGGGCCACATCGCCGATGGCAGCGAGGACGATGCCCCAGTGTTCAGCGTGTCTACCAGACACCCCCGCTACTTTGTTGAGGTACTAGTCCAAGGGGTCCCCATTAGGATGGAAATTGACTCGGGGTCCTCATATTCAATCATTTCCCAGAGGGAGTTTTTGGGAATTGCCCCCCACAAGCGACCCAAGCTCAAAGCATTGAGGTCCACACTACGGGACGTGCAAGGGAACAGTATTCCAGTGTTGGGGGTTGGAGAATTTCAGGTCAAATTCAAGGAGCACGCCGCGTCCCTTCCCCTAGTCGTGCTCAAAGGAGGAAATTGCAGCCTCCTCGGGACTCAATGGTTCCAGCCCCTGGGGTTGTTTATTGGGGGGGTGCACGCCGTTGGGATGCACGCCGTTGGGACTGATCCAATTCAGGAGGTGTGCGAGGCGCACCCCGAAGTTTTCAAAAAAGGACTGGGGAAATTCAAGGGGCCCCCAGTGACTTTCGACCTGGACCCGGGGGTCCACCCAATTCGCCTTAAACCACGCAGGGTGCCGTTCGCACTCAAGGACAAGATAGAGGCGGAACTGGACAAGTTGGTGGGCCAGGGGATCCTTGTGCCTGTAGATTCTGCGGAGTGGGAAACTCCAATTGTAACCGCTCTAAAGGCCAACGGGGAGGTCCGCATATGCGCTGACTACAAGTGCACCATCAACAAGGCGATCCGCCCGAATGCATATCCGGTGCCGGTAGTCAGCCATCTGCTGGCCAGGTTACACGGGGAAAGTGTTTCGCTAAGCTCGACTTAGCACAGGCCTACCAGCAGCTCACGGTGTCCCCTGCCGCAGCTGCTGCGCAGACCATAGTCACCCATAAGGGGGCATTCCAGGTGACGCGCCTCCAGTTCGGCGTGAATTCGGCGCCTGGAATTTTCCAATCACTCGTGGAACGCCTCCTGAAGGGATTGGAGGGGGTGTTGCCTTATTTTGATGACGTGTTAATAACGGGGGGGGGGGGAGTCGGGCTGAATTGGCCAAAAGGTTGGGGAAGGTCCTGACGATGTTCGAAAAGGCGGGGCTGAGGTTGCGAAAGGACAAATGCGTCTTCTTCGCAACAGAGGTTGAGTTCCTAGGGTTTTGTGTGACTCCTGAAGGAATAAAACCATCCAAGTCCAAGGTGGCAGCCATTAAGAATGCCCCCCGCCCCACCTCCAAGCCTGAGTTACAGTCGTTCCTAGGGCTGCTCAACTTTTACCACTCCTTCCTCCCCCGAAAGGCAGCGGTGGCTGAACCGCTACACAAATTGCTAAAGAAAGACCAGGCATGGAAGTGGGGCGATGACCAAGAAAGGGCATTTAGCGAGCTGAAAAGCCTCCTGGCGTCCGACGCTATACTGACCCATTTCAACCCCAAGCGCCCAGTTGTCCTGATCTGTGATGCATCTCCAGTGGGGGTGGGGGCGGTGCTGTGCCACGTGTTGGAAAACGGAAGGGAGGCCCCGATAGCATTTTACTCCAGGTCCCTGTCCCAAGCAGAGAGGAACTACGCTCAGACGGACAGGGAGGCACTAGCAATAGTCGCGGGGACGAAAAAATTTCACGATTTTCTGTACGGCCGCCCCTTCACAATCGTAACGGACCACAAGCCCCTGCTAGGCATTTTTACCGCAGATAAGCCCACCCCACAGATCCTGTCCCCGAGGATGCTCAGGTGGGCCATTTTTCTCAACGCGTATCAGCACGCGTTGGTCTACCGGCCCGGAAAGGAGATCAGCCATGCGGACGCTCTATCTAGGTCTCCCCTTCCCCTAACGCCCAGCCAGGTGAGCATGGGGGAGCGGGACCATCAGGTTCTCATGATAGAGGTGCTGGATTCGCCCGTAGTGCCCGCCAACATTGCCAAAGCGACAGAGAAGGACAAAACGTTAGCGACAGTCAGCTCCTGGCTGCAGAAAGGGTGGCCCACGTCCTCCCCAGCGGAGGAGTTCGCTCCATTTTTCAGAAAAAAGCTAGAACTGTCCCTAGAGAGGGGGTGTCTCTTGTGGGGGCAGCGGGTGGTGATTCCCACTTCCCTTCGGCCGCGGGTGCTCAAACTGCTTCATGTCAGCCACCCCGGCATCGTGCGATCCAAGGCGCTGGCCCGGAGTTACTTCTGGTGGCCCCAGCTAGACGCCGACATCGAGCACATGGTCGGCACTTGTGAAAGCTGCCAATGCTCCAGACCAGAGGAGGCCCGCCTTCCCCACAGGGAATGGGACGCGGCTAAGGGGCCGTGGTCCCAGGTGCACGTAGATTTCGCGGGCCCATTCAGAGGCACCCTGTTCCTCCTTGTAGTGGACGCTTTCTCCAAATGGTTGGAGGTTATCCCAGTCACGAGCACCTCCTCGGCCCAGACCATTAGGCATTTGCGGAGGCTCTTTTCCACGTTCGGCATACCCGACACGTTAATTAGCGACAACGCTAGTTGTTTCACGTCCTCCGAGTTTAGGGCATTCATGGAGATAAACGCCGTTCGGCATATCACCTCCGCCCCTTTTCACCCGGCCACCAACGGCCAAGTAGAGCACCTCGTCCGCACCACGAAGGACGCGTTGCGGCGCATGGGCCCAGGGGATCTGAACCTGCAAGTGTGTCAGTTTCTGCTAGGGTACAGGGTGACCCCATTGGCGTCAGGATACTCCCCCGCAGAGCTCTTAATGCGCAGGAAGCTGACCACCATCCTTACTAGGCTAGACCCCACGAGGGTAGAGGACAAAGGAAGGAACATCGGGCTGGAGGCTACAAAGAGTTTCAGCATAGGCGCCCCCGTGCATTGCAGGAATTACGCCAGCACGGGCCCAGCCTGGGTGCCGGGCGTAGTCGTGGAACAAACCGGCCCCGTGTCGTACCGCGTGGAAACCAGCACAGGGCTCCTATGGAGGCGGCACGCAGACCAGCTCCGACGCAGGGTCTCCGATGAGCAGGACACGGATCACGCAGGAAATAAGTCAGCGTTAGGGTTCTTCCCCACCCGTTTAGCCCAAGGGGGAGGAGAAGGGGACCGTGGGCCCCCACGAAGGGGGGAGGAGGATATCCTCATAGATACCCTGGGGGATCTTTCCGAGGAGGAGGAACCCGACCCCATACATATCTCGCGGAAAGTCCCCACAAATGCGGGTACCCCTACCAACTTAGATTTTGATTTTCAGAACCGGGGGGGGGGGTTTTCGGAGTGGTCCCCCACCCGTCCAAGCGAGAAGAGGGGTTTTTCGTTAGCCCCGACGGCCCCCGGTCTGCCCACAATGGAGTTTTTCCCTTCCCCTAAGGCCGCCAGACAGTGGCAAGCCACTAACAAGTCTCCCTCTCCCATTTCAGGACAAGGGACCAGGGAGCAAAGAAGCAATAATGCCCCCGGGGGGGGGCAGCCCTCTTCACGGCCCAAACGCACATGCAACAAGCCATCTTGGCTGAGAGACTTCGTCTCATCCTAGGGGGGAGGGATGTTGTGTTCTGTAAAGCTGTGCCTTTAACAATGTACCTTTGCCATGTGTTACCAATGTAACCTTTCTGTGTGCAACATTATAACCATCAGCTGTATCAATGTAACCTAATAAGGGGACGCGAGCTAGTGACCACCAGAGGGCAGTAGCGAGCGTCCAGCTCTCATGGATCATAGTCACCTGGTTCAGCAGCGCGGGAAGATTCCCCGCGACCTCCTCACCTGGTCAAGAAGGGCGTGACCTCCTACGACGTCACGCAGGCAGCAACCAATAGTCTGTCGACGAGCCACATTCAAATGTATAGCCAGCTGTATATATTGAGCTACTCATCCGCCATTACCACATGTTCCTCCGGATCATCATGCAATAAACCTGCGTTAAGCCAACCCTTCGGCTGTTTCATTGTCTTTGGTCCCTTACACTAAACATCTGAAGCAGCTGCCTCAGCCTGCCTAATGGCCCAGCTGGCCTTGGCTCTCCTACCAGCTCATCAACACCCCCCCCCCCAAGCATGCAATATCAGTGAGAAATACCCAGGGTGGTGTACTGCAGTAGGTAGAACTTTGTAGGTACAAAACTCACAGGGGATGTGGGGAACTGATAAATCCACTCCATAAAATCACACTTACAGTCCCTCGAAACTTTAAGACAGGTGCTGTAAGTTGGTTCTGACTTGATGGCACGTAACAACAACAGTATCATTGAAGGTCCACTGTGTAATGCAGGGGTGCCCAAACTTTTCAGGCCATGGGCCAGTCATGTGGTTTAGCGCAGGCTGGTCACATGGTTCCTCCCACTGGAAGCAGAAGTAAAACACATCTTGCAATCTGTTTTGCAACAGATATGTTTTGCAATAGGATGAGATGGAATTTTTAGGCTGCTATTTTCTCTGCTTAAACCAGCCTGTGGGCTGGATCCGACCCCCACCACCAATTCATCTGGTCCGTGCTGCCCTCATTGCTCCTGGAAGCAGAAGTAAAACGTGCGCTGGCACATTTTACTTCCACTTCCAGGAGCAACGAGGGTGGTGTGGGCCAGATGAATTAGTGTCAGGGGCTGGATCCAGCCCACAGGCCATAGTTTGGGCACACCTGGTATAATGACTTTGTGCTTAGTAAAGGTAAAGGTTTCCCTTGCTCGAAGGCTAGTTATATCCAACTCTAGGGTGCAGTGCTCATCTCTGTTTCCAAGCTGAAGAGCCCAGCGCTGTCTGCTTCTGCAGACATTTCCGTGGTCATGTGGCAGGCATGACTAGATACCGGAGCACAGAGAATGCTGTTACCTTCCCACCGAAGTGGTCCCTATTTATCTACTTGCAATTTTTTGCTTTCGAACTGCTAGGTTGGCAGGAGCTGGGACGAAGACGGGAGCTCATTCCGTCCTGCAGTACTCGGGAATCGAACTGCTGACCTTCCGCTTCCCAGTCAGCGTCTTACCTACTTGAGCCACTGCTTAAGACTACACAATAGGCAGAAATTCAAGAATTACCACAGGGCATCCAACTGACCAAATTGCAGAGCATGTATGATGAAAAAGGTAGCAACCACAGCTATTTGGAAAATCTCTGGCCTGCTATATAAAAAGTCTTGCTGAACTCAGTGCTTATACCCGGGCATCACAAACTACCATATGAGCTGCCATAGCTTCTGTTCTTTAAGTTGTTTTTCCCCAAAGTCCCCCCAGTGCATTTGGTGGAAAAATTGGTATTACAGCAGATTAATGACCTTAGCAAAATGTAATTACACAACAGAGTTTTGCTCTTAATAACTGCGTATTTTACTTGTCAATGTGCCTTAATTGGAAATGAGTAGGTGATACAAGTTGCAGTGGAGTTGGCTGGCAAGCCTTTAACGCTATATTAATTGTAGTAATTAGCAGTCACTTTATGTTGGAGTCATCTATAAATAGGGGGTCCATTAGTTTAGCAGAAGAGCATGATTTAAAATGCAAATAAAACCCCAATTAGACATATAAATCATTTTCTTCCTCCTAAAATCTACTGTCAAAAAGACCGGATTGTTTAAAAAGTATTTCAGCTTTCCAAACAAGGTAGGGCTGCCAGCTTTCTTAGACGGTGACTAAAGTATGTTTGAAGTGCCAACTTAAGGGCCAAACATTGCAAACAATGATATCTCCATGCAGAGAGAGAAAGAGAGTGTAGAAGTCCAACTTCCTGATTTTATTGGGATATGGCAATTCAGCATGCAAAGGGTAAACACATACTACTTGGGAGACGGAGCACTAGCTTGTTTGCATGTTTTGTTTATTAACTAATCAGAAAAAGCCTCTGCCTTCCTGTCTGAAATTTGATTGCCTAACCCTAATTGCCATCTTGAATAAATGTTGTTCCTAGGTATTTGAGCTCTGCCACATGTTTTACTTATTCCTTCTATTTCACTATGTAAAGTATGCTGTTTCCTTCCAATTGCCATTACCTCAGTCTTCTCTTTACTGAATCTCATATTATTTATTTTGCATTCTTGGTTCATGGATGTAAGGTGTTGCTGTAATTCATTAGCTATACTTGCTATCAATGCCTGATCATCTGCAGAAAGTAATTCATTGATATTGTTTCTATTCATAGTTGTTGTTTTGCTTATGCGGTCTATGTAGGTGATAAATAATAGTCCCTGTCTCACTTCAGATGTTACTGCAAAGGGTTTCACTATTCCTTGATTTGTTCTAACTACAGTTCTGCAATCATTATATAAACTTTTACATTATCAAATGTGATGCTCACTTGCTCCACTTGTTGCTGCTCAGTAAGTGTAGTTATTTGTGCCCATACTGCACTGAAGATTTTATATTTCATTTCATATTTCATATTTACATTTGTATGCTGCCCAATCAACCATGCGACTCAGGGCGGCTCACAACAATAAATTACCACATCAAAGTTACAATCATCATAAAACATCAAAAACATACCAAAAAGAAAATTATTCAATAAAAAGTCCATATCAGCATACATAATAATCATAACATAGCTCACATCACGGCCCATACTAAAACTGTTGGTAACCTTGGTGGCTCCTCATCTCCCCGGCCATTGATGGGGGCTGGGACAGCAGCCGCGTGTCCTGCCTCACGCTGGGCCTCAGAGGTTCTTTTCAACCCAGCTAGTGGTGGGGGCTGGGTCAGAGGCAACGTGTTCTGTCTCCTGCCAGGCCGCGGAGGCTCTTTTCAACACAGCCAGTGGTGGGGGCTGGGTCAGACGCAATGTGTTCTGCCTCCTGCCAGGCCGCGGAGGCTCTTTTCAACCCAGCCAGTGGTGTGGACTGGGTCAGAGGCAGTCATATAGTCATCTAATGCTGCTTTCCCCTGCTGCTTGGATTATGTCAGTACCATCTATTCCTGGTACTTTATGTTTAGTTGATTGTTTGACAACTCTTGCTACTTCTTCAGTTCATGTGCTATTGTTTTGTAGTCTTGTGTTGTCTCATTGTGATACTGTCCTAGTGGGTTGAGGAGTTACAGTACTTAACGTGTTATTTCCACCTTTCTATCACTTCTAAGGGATCTATTAGTGGTCTTCCATTCTTGCCATTAATCATTTCAGTGGGATTATAATTCTCCTCTCTTTTCCATATACTTTAACTACGTTGAAAAAGGTTCATGAAGCTGTTTTTTCATTATCTGCTAACAATTTTCCAAGGCATTCACAGGATTCTTATTTTGCTTTTCTGATCATCCTGTTGGTATCCCGACATTGCAATCTATAGTTTACACAGTTTTCTTGTCAATGAGAAGGCAATTGAGATTGGGCTCAAGGGGACAATGGTGATTTTTTCATACAAGTTTTGGTGGTTTTGTACATTGAGATGAAGATGAGTGATGGCTTATTTAGAGCAGGATTACTCATGTTTTTAAAAGTTTTTAACTAGATTTTTAATTGGTGCAGGTGGGAGGTAGTTTTTTCAGTGTTTTTAGGAATTTTAATGGTTTCTATAGTTTAAACGTTGGGGATTTTATGTATGCCACCCTGAGTTGCATGTCGATTAGGGTGGATATACAAATTGAATAAATAAATAAATAAATAAATAAATAAATAAATAAATAAATAAATAAATAAGTATCAGCACATCCTTTTCCACTGACCATCTTCTTAAGCAGTGATTCAACCTTGTATCTGAATGATGTTGCAGGACCCTGCACACATACACCTTTGAACCTAGGCAGGCAGTAATGTTTGAAAACCCAGGAGAGTTTTAAAAGTAGAAACATCAGAACATTCATTTTTAGACCAAAGAAAGGGTAAAGGTTAAATGTACTGCTTCCACTCACCACAGGCTTCTATTTATTTCACTTGATGTTTCAATATGGCAAAAAGGGGTAGAAAATAATGTTCCAGTGCACCATCAGAACCTTATGAAGGTCAGGCATAAAATCATATCCACTGCACTTATAATTTTAGAGCTGGGACCCAAGGCTATTTGAGTTCAGCTCCCTACATAAACAAGAGATCCACCACACAAAAAATCCAGTGGCCATCCAACCCAGGAGAATCTACCATCTCCTGAGGGGGGGGGGGCATTCCGCCGTCAAATAAGTCTTACTCACAAGAAATTCCTCCTAATGTTTATTCAAAATTGACTCCCTTGTAATTTGGGTTTAATAACTCAAATCTGGATAAACAGTTGGCTAAAAAAAATCATACTCAGTAAGTCAGAGAGTGCTTAGTAATGGATCCTTCTCAGACTGGAAGGGGGTAATAAGTGGGGTCCCACAAGGCTCAGTCCTGGGTCTGATGCTCTTCAACATTTTTATTAATTACTTGGATGAGGGAGTGCAGGAAATACTTATCAGTTTTGCAGATGACCCAAAATTGGGTGGAATGGGTAATACCTTGGAAGACAGGAAAAGAACTCAAAAAGATCTTGATAGGCTGGAACACTCTGCTGCTGCTGCTTCTTCTTCTTCTTCTTCTTTCATGTCTAGGTCAGACTTTAAACTGACAAAATGAAGCCACCATTTGGCAAATTCATTCTGTAGTTCCTTTCACCTGATCTAGTGTGAGAAAGATTAGTTGGCAAAACAAGATTGCCATTGCCTAGGGTATGCCTAATTGTGGTTCAAAAATACCACTATCTTCAAGGAGACTTTTCCTGTAAAAAAAAAAAAGCAGTTACAGGATAGGGGATATAGTACTTGGCTCAGTAATACTAATAGTGAGAAGGATCTTTGAATTGTTGTAGATCACAAGCTGAATATGAGTCAACAGTACGATGTGGGCTTCAAAAAAGGCCAATACTGTTTTAGATTGCATTAATAGAAGTAGAGTCTGTCATGTGAGGTACTAGTCCTCAGGGCCATAGCCAGGATTCTAGATGTGGGTGGGTGAATATTTTTTCAGAGTGGGCAACAAAGCCTCTTTTCAATGCATTCCTATGGCAAACCATGCTTTGCCAGGGTGGGCAAAGTGCTAACTCAGGGTGGGCCAAGCCCACCCTGGCCACAGATCTGCTAGTCCTCCTCTACTTGACACTATTTGCGCCTCTTATAGAGCACTGTGTCCAGTTCTGGACACTGCAGTTTAAGAAGGATGTCAACAAACTGGAGCAAGTTCAGAGGAGGGCAACAAGGATGATAAGGGGACCATAACGAAACCCTATAAGGAAAGACTGATGGAACTGTGGGTGTTTAGCCTTGAGAAACGAAGACTAAGGGAAAGTACAATGGCACTTTTCAAATAGTTGAAAGATAATTATATATATTTGAGTAAAGTATTAGCTTCATACAGTACTGCAACTAAAAATGTCAATATCAAAAATCATGTCTTTGAAGTTTCTTCAAAATTTCATATAGTAAATCAAGTAGAATTCTTCTTCAAATACAAAAATCTAAACAGTATCAGTAGTATAGTAGTATGAAATAATGTAGGGGCAATACTAAGATAAATCCACAGTAAATCGAGACTGTTCCAGTATAACCAGCCTTTCACATATAGCTTCCTCAGGATAAAGGTTCTAAATGCAATAAAAAACAATCACAATTATAATAGCAATCTTATATGTAGAAGCATAAATATAATATCATACAGACAACAAGGTAAGCAATGAGACAACAGTATAGTAAATCCACAATACCTTTGATATGCGTTAAGGAGCCTCTAAATGTGTGTTCTATTAGTGCTCTAAACGTTAAAGAATAGGTAAGAACAGCATAATATATAAGGGGAATGAAGAAATCAAGTATAAATTTGTAGCATCTGTAAGAAGTAGGACAAAGTCAGACCAAAGAAATGTAAAGGAATTTAAAGGAGACCTTCAAAGGAACAAGCAGCGTCCTTACAAATAACAAGAAAGTTCAAGTTCTGAGTTAAGCCCTTTAGGTTCCAAACTTTTAAACATGTGAATAAAGGAAGCCTCCCATTGTTGGTGCCTTTCAATGTTCACTTTTTCATAGCAGAATAGTTTAATAGTCTCAAGGGCAAGAACACGAATCTGGTCCTCAGTGTGATTGTTGCATAAAAAATGGGTAACTAATGGAGCAGAGAGGGTCTGTGTTCTGATCCGTGAATGATCTTCATTCACACGAATTCTCAACGGGCGTGTAGAAATTCCAATATAAATTAAGTCACACGGGCATTTAAGTAAATATACTATGTTCTTGGAATTGCAGTTAGTGAAGTCTCGAAGAGTGTGAGTGAAGGAATGGTCACTAGATAAAATGGATTGAGTCTCAATGGTAAATCTACATATAGAGCAGCTAAGACATCGGTAATGTCCCAAAGTCATCCTATGTTGGGAACAGGAAAAATCAGTGACGTCAGTTTTGGTAAGTATCTGGCCCAAAGATCGGGTCTTTCTAAAGCCAATGTATGGTAAAGTCTGGCAACCAGGAATATCAGAGACTAGATCCCAGTGTCAAAGTATAATCTTTCTAATCTTATTTGCGTACAGAGTATACTGCAAAGACCAATACAATTTAGAGCGATCCGGCGTTTTGTCCTTATGCGTAAGTAAAGAAATTCTAGGAACTGATTTAATTCTTTGCAGTGAGTCATCAATTACCTTGTTTGGATAGCCTCTTTGTATCAATTAATTGCAAACTCTATCAGCTGATTGCTTAAAATCCAAAGATGTAGAAAAGTTGCGTTTAAACCTAGTAAGGAGACTAAAAGGAATATTAGCTTTCAAGTGGTGTGGATGAAATGATGAAAAATGCAGATATGAGTTACGATCAGTGGGTTTAGAGAAAAGCTTCATTTGTAATTTATTTTCACTGATATAAATGGTGAGGTCCAAAAAAGGAATAGACAACATATCACTGTGGTAAGTAATCTATAAATTAGGATCCTGTTGGTTAAGCCAATGAACAAACTGTGGGACAACATCGGAAGAATCAAAAAGAAAAAATAAATCATCAATGAATCTGCGATATAATAGGACATGATGAAAGAATGGATTGGAGTGCTCATTGTAAACAGTATTTTTTTCGAAATGATTCATGTAAATATTAGCTACTGCCGGCGCGCCCAAACTACCCATGACCACGCTTTTAGCCTGTAGGTAAAATTGATTTCTAAAGCGAAAAAAATTATTTTCAAAGATCAAGTCAATGAGATCAAGTAGATAATGTACAGGAGGTGAAGTGATGTTTTTAGAGATCAAAGATTCTTCAATAATTGTGTGAACCTCTTCTAAAGGGATGTTTGTGTAAAGGGAAGATACATCTAATGTAACAAGACAACACTGATCAGGAACCTGGAAACCTTCAATTTGATTAATAAAATCAGACAAATCACGGACAAAAGAGGGAGTGTCATGTGCAATAGGATTAAGAAAAGAATCTAAAATTTTTGGAATGGGTTCTAAAGGAGCATTAGTGGCAGAAATAATAGGACGTCCCGGGACCAAGGTAGTGGAAGGAGTAACTTTGTGTACTTTAGGTAATAAGTGAAAAATGGGGGTCCGAGGAAAAGAATTAAGTAAAAAATCAAAAGTTTTGTTAGAAATATAACCCAATGAAAGACCTTCACACAAAACTGTGTGGATAGTGGACATTAAATGGTTTGTTGGATCAAGTTTAAGTTTCCTGTAAAAAGTCTCGTCAGAGAGTTGCCTGTTAGCTTCAGATATGAAGTCACATTTATTCAATATCATGATCCCTCCCCCTTTATCAGCAGATTTAATTACAATAGATGGATCATGTGCCAAATTACTGAGAAGTTTCCAATCATGGGGTTTGATATTTTTGTAGGGTCTGGTAAGTTGATCTTCCAAATGTGATACATCCCTCACAACTAGTTGCTTAAACACCTCAATGTCAGGGTTGTCAGTATGAGGAACAAAGGTGGATCTAGGTCTAAACGGTACAGTGTCCGAAGTATCCATGTTTTTGTAAATGCTTTCAATTTTATTTGTCTTACTAATCTAAAGATGTCAACCCTAGTACGGAAGGAGTTGTAGTCAGGAGTGAGAACAAAACTTAAACCTAGGGACAACAATTGTTGTTTCCTGGGACCCAATACCTTATCGGAAAAATTGAAGACTAATTTTTCTTTCTCCCCCGTGCAGTCCTTCCCTTGGCTAAAAAAGGCATGGTCGAAGTAGAAGGTTGAGCTGAAAATCTAGATCGTCGAGTATTGTAAGTTCTGACATCCGTAAAAAGATACAGGACTTTGATTTGTGGAACTTTTCCTTTGAGTGGTCCTTGTCTTTTTTGTGTATCTATACCACTCAGCAATCCAGTGGACCTTTGTTGGATTTTGATGTGGATTCCGGCATCGAGCATGAGTTGGACTCAATTGTCTCATAGGCTCCTTCCAACTCATTCTATTATTCTAAATCCAAAATCAGCTTGCTCCATCTTTCACATGGATATTTGAAGATAGCTATCATATCACCTCTTAAGTGTTCTCTTCTCTATGCTAAACACGGTCAGTTCCATCAAATATTCTTCATGATCTTTGGTTTCCAGACATCTTGTTAATATGTACTATCAGTCTCATCTGGACACAATTCATCTTGTCAATATCCTTCTTCAACTGTGGTGCTCAGAACTAGATACAGTATTCCAGGTAAAGTCTGACCAAAGCAGACTTCTGTTACTTTCTTGGATCTCGACACTATTATGTCTGTGGACACAACCTAGTATAACATTGACTTTTCTCACTGCCACATCACACTGTTGACTCATATTTACTTTGTGGTATGCTAAAGCAGCTTAATCTTTATCATAAGTCTCCAATCCTACAGTATATATGGACATCTCATTTTTTCTACCTAAGTGCAAGATCTCACATTTTTGCTTTGTTGAAATTCATTTTGCTTTTTGTTGCTCAGTTTTTTCAATCTATCATATTATTCTTGAATTTTGAGTCTACCTTCTGATGTATTCTGTACCCCTCCATGTTTGGCGTCATCTGCAAATATGATGAATATCCTGTCCACACCCACAGTAATTCACTTGTCACTCTCCCTTGGATGCCAAAAAACTGTTATTATTGAGAACTTCTGGGGTTCAGCCTGTCAACTAGCTACAAATCCCAACAGTAGTATTGTCAAGTCTATATTTGACCTGGCAAGACCTATACAGAACATATTTACTATAGTAAAGAAGAATTCATAAATATTTGTCTATAGTGGTTCCCAACATGAGGTACATGCCCCACAGGGGGTATACCTGTCAACCATGGCTCCGGAAAATACAGGACCTGCGCAGGCCGGTTCTGTGCAGGTCGCCTTCTATGCATGCGTAGAAGGCTTTTATGCTTGCGTAGAACCCTTCTACGCTTGCGTAGAACCCTTCTACGCACGCATAGATGGCTTCTACAATCCCCTTCTGAGCAGATCACCTTCTACACATGTGTAGAAAGGTTCTACACAAGCATAGAAGGGTTCTACACAAGTGTAAAAGCCTTCTACGCATACGTAGAAGGTGATCTGCGCAGAAGGGATGCGCAGTACCTCTTTTCCCCCGCTGCCAATTCCGGGGTTTTGGCAGCTGTGGGCGGGAAATGGCACAAATTGGCGCCGAAAATCGGGAAATCCCGGCCAATCTGGGAAGGTTGACAGGTATGACAGGGGGACTTCAGTTCCCAGAAGCCTAAGTCAGCACATTGGCTGAGCAGTGCTTTGGGGAATTGACTTAGGCTTCTGGGAATTTAAGTCCAAAAACCAAAGGTTGGGAAACATTGTTTCAATATCCTACAGAACTACACATGCAACCCTCCTTTTAGGATTCATCTCCAAAGGAATTTGCTTTAAAGCAGGGGTTCCCAACTTAAAGCCCGGGGCCTGCATCTGGTCCAAGGCACCATTTCATGTGACCCCCACCCCTCCAATGGCATCTGAGAAACAAAATGGCCACCCATTTGAAGCTATTGGGACACAATGGTCACCCCCATCATGCAGGCAGGGCAAAATGGCCATCTGGCACCCATGAAGCTGACTGAGGGAATGTGACCCGGGCCCTGGCTTGAAAAGGTTGGGAACCCCTGCTTTAAAGCATCTTCTTGTGAAATGAGACACTGTACACAGCTTTGTTTCTTCTATATCACTATACAGCACAAATACAAACACAGACAGATGCAGATCCTTACTGGCTTAGTTTTTGAGCTAGTTTACAGTCAAATAAAACTCTAAAGCAATCCTGAATCAATTTACAAAACAGCAGCATAGTTAAAACAAATGAATTAAAACAGCAGAAGAAAATAACAAACACAGAGTATGCAATAAAATCAGTCAACATTAAAGGCCTCTGAAAATGATGAAGGGCTATGCCTGGCACCAATAAAAAGCATGGGCATCCATCAGTTCTCCCTTGGAAGGACAGGGAAATGAAGAAATAGATTGCCACATCAGAAAAATGTTCTCTCTGTAATCACGTTTCTGGACTTCTCATGGTTGTCTTAAAGTATATATGCATTGTGTCTTCATTGGCAGGGACCTATACAAAATCTTGACCACAGATGGGAAATGTTTCTTCTCTAGGCTGAAACTCCCAGAATATCTGAGGGAATGGCAATGTCAGCTGGGGCATTCTATGAGTTGTAGCTGAAAAAAATGTAACATTTCAAATCACAATTGGTCTAGTGAGATAAAGAGCTTCTCTGATTCCCTAAACAGGGATTCTCAACCTGCAGCCCATGGGCCAGATGAGGCCCATGGCACCATTTCATGTGGCCACTCACTGCCTCCACCATACTAAGAAGTGCAATGTGGTGGAGGAAGGGCAAAATGGCCATCCAGCCCCCGAAGCTGTCTGAGGGAGCATGACCCAGCCCCCGACTTAAAAAGGTTAAGAACTCCTACCCTAAACCTTCTTGCACCATATTGGCTGACACTGAGACATTCCACCATCTGGCTATTGTTGACTCAATCATCGTTTTATAGGGTCTTAAATTAGTTCTCAGAGCAAGCAGCTCAGATCACTCTGCTATAATATACAATAGAGTAAAAACAAACAAACAAAACACTGAGATGGGAGAGGTCATGTTGTTGTTGTTCAGTTGCACAGTTGACTCCAATCCTTTGTGACCCCATGGACCATTGTCCTCCAGGCACCTCTGTCCTCCACCATCCTCTTCAACCTGCCCAGCTCTGTGCCCATTGTGTCTACAATACCATCTAGCCATCTCATTTTGGGCTGCCCCTTTCTTCTTTTGCCCTCCACCTTTCCCAGCATCAAGGCATCAAGAGGTCATGAGAAGTCACCTTGTCCAGTCCCAAGTGCCATTTCAATGTCTGGAAGAGGCACATACCCATATGTGCAGCTGACAGTTACAATAGTATAGCATCATAGAAAAATGCAGACAATTAGAACAGCTACAAAAAAGGGCAACAAGGATGATCAGAGGACTGGAAACCAAGCCCTATAAGGAAAGGGGTGGGATATGAAAGCACTCTTCAAATACCTGAAAGATAACCATAAAGAGGAAGGGGAGGAGATGTTCTCCATCATACCAGAATCCAGGAGACATAATAATGAGCTGAAACTACAGGAAGCCAGATATAGGCTGAATATCAGGAAAAACCTCTTAATGCTTAGAGCAGTATGACAGGGGAACCAACCACCTCAAGAGATAGTGAGCAATCCAACACTGAAAGCATTCAAGAGAGAATTGGACAGCCATCTGCTTTGATTCAGATTCCTTCATTGAGCAGGGGGTTGGATTTGAAGGCTTAAAACAGTGATGGCAAACCTTTTAGAGACCGAGTGCCCACTGAAGGAAAAAAATAAACAAATCTGAACACATCCATCTCTCAGCTTATCTGAGAGTAAATAAAACACAACCGCAAAAAGACAAAAAATGTTGTGACACTTTAAAGACTAACTTCATGGATCAAGTCAACTTAATCAGTCTGATACTGTTGTTGTTTCTTGATTGTTTTCTCACTTGCATTGTTTTTGTGGATATTATTGTGGAGGTTTAATTCTGTTATGCTTGCATTGAGAAGCCTTCAGTTCATTGGAAGAGTCAGTAAAGAGCTTTAGATTTGGAGTAAATACCTGAAAATGCCCTGTAAAATCACTGAAAAGAACTATCAGACACACTAGTAAAAGTGTTTGGCTTTGTACTTATGCCTCAACTCAGCCATAAAGAAGGTTCCAATAAACAACAGAAAACGTTGTTTGTGTTGCAAGTATACTTGAAATTGTGCTTAGATATCCACCTACACACATTTCAGTAAATTGTTCATATTCACCCAATAACCTCAGCTCTGAATCTGACACATACAGCATGTGCCCAAGATAACATTGCTGAAATTAGGAGTTTTGTATAGTTGTGGGACCAAGTCTTGAATGCAGCTCAGCTGAAGCTATCATCAATAGCCTTGACCAGATGTACAAGAGCAGTGTTTCCCAACCTTTGGATTTTGGACTTAAATTCCCAGAAGCCTAAGTCAATCCCCCAAAGCACTTATCAGCCAATGTACTGACTTAAGCTTCTGTGAATTGAAGTCCCCCTGTGAGGTGTGTGCCCCACTTTGGGAACCACTGATCTAGAGTGTATTTCAGTATTAAAGTTGGTACTACACCCTAAGGATAGTTAGGTCTAATCTGTCTTCTGGAAACGTCTGGAGTTATGATAGGACATAAAGGTTTATTTATTTATTTATATTTGTATGGCTGCCCAATCACCAAAGCAACTCTGGGAGGCACACAATTCCATTGCACACAACTCTGCATAAAAGACCCAACATATCATTAAAAACCTTACATAAAACACATTGTTAAAATCTCTGTAACAAATAAACTAAACAGATAGACTAAAAACCTGGATGGCGATTAGCATGTTCATATCAGCCAACGGAGAGGGGGGGGGTAGCTGTTCCTCTCTCTGCTCCCCATATCTGCTGTGCCAGCCATGTCTTCAGCCCTTTCCAAAAAAACTGACAATTCTGGATGAAGACGAAAGTCCATTGGCAGGAGGTTCCAAAGGGCTGGAGCAGATACCGAAAAGGCCCTCTTTCTCATACTAGAGAGATGAGCCTCTCTGAAGGATGGTACCTTTAGAGAGCCCCTCTGTTCTAACTCAGCCTATGTACTATCTTAAAAACTGATAAAACAGAGCTAAAATGGTTTAGTTGATTTTATTGGCAAAATGGGGGTGGGGGGAGTTAGGTTCCTGACATTGGCCAAGTCAAATAACTAATTGAAATCCAACGGAGGCTGTATCATTATTCCTGTAAGTCCTGCCTTGTTATTGTGAAATGTAATTCCAAGTATGTGCTGAAAATCTGTAGGCATATGCACGAGTAAAGAGATTATGACGATGCTTACTTAGAGGAATGTAGGCTTATGATCACAAAAGGAGAAGGACACTTATACTCACATAAGCAACTATATCTATAGAACTCATAATGATGAAAATGTTAAGTTATTCTTATAGAACAGAATGTGTAACTGAAGGAGCGGTTAGGATTCTTATAATCTTAGCTCTTCTTTGTTGTCGTATGCAATGTTTTCTCTTATGCCTTGCTAAATTGCAAAGACGTCTTGATAGTCTGTAATTACACTCAAGAAAAAGAATATGAAAATATCTTATTCAAGCTTAATCTAGAGAAAATGGAGAGATGGGGAAGACATAGATGGTCTTAGGGTTTCTTAAGTGCTCATACAGATGCGCTTATTGATTAAAAGGTGGGACTGTTGGGAAGATTTAAGAAACAATACTTATGAATAATGCTTTTATGCTGTTATCAGCTATATTTACTTGATAAAGTAGGAAATGTAAACATGTTTAGACATTTATGCCTGGCTGGAAACTTCCTGTTCATATCTGCTTAACTGAAGGAGAGTCGGACATGGAGATCAGGTCAATAGGCAGATCAGCTTATTTTGTAGAGTTTGCTGTGCCCCTTTATGAAGCAAAGGAATATCTGACATCATAAAGCAAAAGCATCGTGCTGTTACAGGATTGGATATCTTGGGGTGTATATGTGAACAACCCATGCTTGCGGTAGATAGGGGTGCATGCCAGGAGCTTTCTAAGAAGCACAGGAACGGGGCATATACTGAAACTGGCTAGGCTATTTTCAACTGAGGGGACATGCTCTTGTGAGCATGGATGAACCGGAAAGTGCATGCTATTTAGGGGAAGAGGCAGCTGCTGCCAGGCAGAAGTGATGCCTTGAAAGCAGGGCAGAGTGTCATTTCTAGCAAGGGTGAAACTGTACTGACTTTTACCATGGCACAGTTAGTCAAGGGTGACAAGGGTAAAGTTCATGAGGTCTCTGTATATGACCTTCTGCCAGACTTTCCCCGGGACCCAGGTTTTTCCATGGGTCCAAAGTCTTTGGGAAGGTTCTCGACACTTAACAACCATAAGTGATGAAAGGTCATGCAAGGATCCTTTTTTATATATATGGATTGAATTTGTCCTTGAGAGAAAGTGCTTTATACAGGACAAGTTTCAAAGCTGAAGTAGCTAAGTAGTTGTACCTGTGACATTTAGCTTTGACCTAGTTAGGACTTATACATGTTCCACTTCCCATTATGCTTGTTGTTTTTGCCTTTTCCAGCCTAGTTCCATTGTAACTACTAAGAAAAGTATAAAAGCCTTATAACGTTACAACAGGAGTATACTTTCTTAAGGGCATGGCGGCTTAGTGGTTACAACACTGAGCTTGACAACCAGAAGATCAGCAGTTTGTGGCCTGAGTTCTGTATGATGGAGTGAGCTCCTGTCATCTGTCCCAGCTCTTGCCAACCTTGCAATTTGAAATCAAGAAATTGCAAGCAGATAAATAGGTACTGCTCTGTTGGGAAAGGTAACAGCATTGTGTGCATTCTGGTATCTAGTCATGCTTGCCTAATGACCATGGAAATGTCTGCAGACACAGGCTCTTTTGCTGTAAATGGAGATGAGCACCACCTCCTAGAGTCAGATATGACTGGCTTTTGAGCAAGGGAGTCCTTTACCTTTACCTATACGGTACTTTCTTTGCCTTTGTGCTGAGATTGTACCTTTACTAGTAAATAAACTGTCTGTTTTGACTCTCTCATTTTGTTTTCCTTGCCTCTAAATTCCTCATCAAGAGAATAAGAACATATCTACCTATAAGAAGGGGCATGGGCCGTTGGTGTCCAGCATGCACGCCCGCACCTGTCCCTACTATCCCTAACCGAGCCGCCTACACTTACCTTACCACCCTTGGAGCATTGCCGCAAGGTCCGCCAGCCACGAGTGGGACAACCACCCCACGAACACAGCCAGAAAAAATAACTACATCCACCACGTTGCACCACCCCTCAGCCAATCAGGCTGAAGAGCGCGAGCATGTAGAATGCTGGGAAAGCTGGTGCACGCGGTTTAAAAAAACTGCCGAAGTGCCGGCAAATAACTTTCCTCCAGAAGACACTTCGTCTCCCAGAGGAAAGCCATCCCTGCCACCCTGGTGAGTGAGGCCACCGCCGCCCTCAAAGCAGCTTTGGCAGGGTTACAGGAAGGAGGGGTAGCCCCTCATCTACCTGCGGCCCCGGCAAAGGCACTGCCGGCCTTCATCCACGGGGCAAAAGGAAGAAGAGGGACTCCCCCTCCTCCACGCAGTTAATGGGGGGGAGGCCTCCCATCCCCCACAGCAAGGAAAGTGGGATACGGAAAAAATCCGAATCCCACCTTCCCTGCTCTCCTCCTCACCTAAATACCCCAGGCAGGGAAAGAGGGGAAACACCCTAACACCTCTCCCCTTCCCTCCCGACTCACCTGCACACAGCCTCCTTAACAGCAGCCTTCTCCTTCTCTCTCTCTCTCTCTCCATCCCTCCCTCCCTCTCTCTCTCTCTCACACCCTCCCCTCTGTTGGACTGCTTCTGTCTCTGTCTCTCTCTCTCACACACATACACACATACACCTATACTGTGCTGCAAAAGTTAAACCTGCCCGGCTTGCCAGGCAAAATATGCTAGTAAGAGCATAAGAACATAAGAACAGCCTTGCTGGAACAGACCACAGCCCATCCAGTCCAGCATTCTGTCTCACACAGTGGCTCACCATTTCCTTCAGGGGATTCCCAAGCAGATGCCTTCACCTGATTAGGATTCCCTGGAAATGGCATTGAGAGATATCCTGACTATCTCTCCAACCCAGAGGTTGTCCTTAGGTATCCATAATTATAGCCATTGATACCCTTGTCCTCCATGAACTTGTCTAATCCTTTCTTAAAGCTGTCAAGACCTCTGGTTCTTCCTCTGACCACAACGTTATGTAAAGCTTGGCATTTTTTTTCCAGCTGGCAACATGGATGTGATGTACAGTAGTATTGGGCTATTTCTTGCCATTTTGAGCCATGTAGCACTTTGGCAAATAGTCTCCTCAAGCACTGCAGACCTTTACAGAGCAGCCTCAACTTAATAATCGTCTCAGCCATGCAAGTTGCTTCTTGAGTATATATCCCTTTGTTAGTTGTATGTTGGATACACAGAAAGAGCCTCCTCGAAGATTGTAGTATTTTTGAACTATAATCAGATGTACCCCAGGCAATGGCAATCTTGTTGTGCCAGTTAATCCTTTCCACACTAGGTCAGGCGAAAAGAACATCAGAATAAATTATTATTAAATTCACCAAAAGGTGGTTTCCTTTTGCAGTTTAAGGTCTGACCCAGACATGAAAGAAAATGTATGTTTTATTATGAATCATTGCTAAGTTTTAATTATTTTGTATTCAATAAATTTTACATTTTAAATAGCTCTGCCTGAGTGTCATATACTAACCCTAACCTGTGTCAAAATGTGCTATTGCCATAGTTCAAAGATCTTTTATGGGTGTTTCTCTGAACATGTGTGAGTTCTCACATGTGCTCAGAGGGCACACCTGGTAACACAAGGGAATTGGGCTCCCAGGGTGAGAAATATTCCCAAACTTTGCTCTACAGCAGGGGCGGCCAACCTATGGCCCATAGGCTGGAAGCAGCCTGCAGCACCATTTCATGTGGCCTGTGGCTGCCCTTGCTGCTATTGGAAGCAGCAACGGATGCATTAACAGCCGTAAAACACACCAGTGCATGTGTAAACATGCCCATGCCTGCCATATACACTGCTGTAAATGCACCCACAGCTGTCAATAATGTGTTTATGACAACCACAGATGCGTTTTACCACAGCGTTTACATGAGGAACCACATGACTGGCCTGCTCAGTTCCCAGGGGGCGTGGACCAGCCCACAGCGTGAAAAGTTTGGGAACCCCTGCTCTACAGGCTTTCACCTCTGGCAAAAAGACTCCATTTCCTTCTTCTTCTGCAGGGGATTATTTGGATTTCCTCTCAAAGCAAATACTGTAGTAGCTTTAGAGGAGGAATTCTCCTAAGAACGAAAAAAGAGTAATAAACGTTGCACTCCTTCATATCTTTGCATTCCTGCTTCATGTTTCCTCTGATTCCATTAGTTATTAGCTCCTCCAAGTGGATGCAAATTCTGTTTCCCGAATTCTGCCCATTAAATGCAAAGATGCATTTAATGTCATGGCTAGATTGACCCTGACACTTCCTAAATCCCAGCCTCCCTCTGCGAGGCTGTCAATGCATTCCTGTCTCCATTCTGTCAGAAGCCTGGCTTTACGTGCGAAGACAAAAAGTTTGCTGGGAGGAAGGCAATGATATTACATTCTTTAAAACATATAATAAGAACATTTGGATGGCATGAAACATACAGGAAATGCCACTATGTCCCAGTGTTTACAATAATCCACCACTAATTAGGGTTTCAGCTTTAAAAACATGTTTCTTCCTACGCTTGGCACAGAGAGGCTTTTGTGATGGGAGCACAAAGACCATGGCCGGAGCAGTAATAAAATAAAGGATCCATCTGCTGATTCATCTGTTGTGTTGGCTTGCAAATAGTATTTTCCTTACTTCCTGATAGCAAGAAGTTCTCCCCTCTCCCTACTAAAAGGCCCACTGTTCACAGGCAGGGATATTTAATCAATATAGCAATGACTGGCCAACTGCACAAAACAGAGCACATGCCTGCATGTGCCCTTTTGCAGGGTTTAGACTGCACGCAAGGCTTACTTGATTTTGCATGAAGTGTTCCAGCCATTAAATGCTGAAGGACTTTCATCTTAGCAAATTGCACTACTCTTGAACAGCTGTTCCAGATGGAGTCAAAGTTCCTCCCTGATTTCTTGGTTGCACAGAATTTACTGGGGTTTGTATCCATTGTTTTCTCTTTAAGAAATTTTTGTCTGTCAGTCTGTCTGTCTGTCTGACTGACTATTGATTGATTGACTGACTAACTTGATTGAATGACAATTGAAAGCTTCAGACTGAGTAACTGGACATCAGCTTCAATTGCTTAGCCCAGTGATGGGCAGTCTTGGCCCTCCAGCTGTTCTTGAACTTCAATTCCCAGAGGCCCTGATCAGCAGGAGTGCTGATTTGGGTTCCTGGGAATTGAAGTTCAAGAACAGCTGGAGGGCCAAGACTGCCCATCACTGGCTTAGCCCCTAACTTTTAAATTTAACATTTAAGACAAAACCATAATACATATAAGCTAATCTTTTTTTTTTAAAGAAAGTCACATAAAAGTCTACTGTACTACCTGAGAAAAGTCAAACACAATATAGATGGTGGGGAAAATGACAACAATATCAGTGTAGAACTCTATACATGTGTGAAAAAGTCTTGGTTTTCTTTATATTTCCTGTATTAATGTTCAAATAAGAACTAAAAGTATAATATATAACTGGTGAAGTTGGTTAAAGACTAGCTGACTGGACATTAGATCACGTGAAGCTGTACTGAATACAAACCCAACCCAATTTAGAGATTTTTGGAAATGTTTAGGGCTGCCTTATTCCAACCTTTCTTAGGCCAGCACAGTGACTGCATATCTGGGTGAAGAAGAGTTGACTCAGTTTCCCCCTCATTACTCCCTCCATGTTTCTTTACTGATTCCTTTTTAACTGGGAAATGAGAAACTATATTATCTGATCAGGATAAAATAAAAAGAGGATGGAAGCTAGACTGAAGAACTGTAGAAAAATTATTTAGAAAAAGCAGACTGCTTCAAAGAAGAATCCTTCAATGAAAAACCTGCTGCTTTCAAAAGTAAAGCAATGACCACTTGAAATAAATAAATTAGCAGAAATGAATACGATAAAGTGGGGGAAATTTTAAGCTACATAAATTGATTTTTATCAAAATCCTAATCAAAGTCTACCAACAAATTTGGAAAGCAAAATAATGGTTCAGAGACTGGGAAGGTTTGATATATATTCCAGTTGCAAAGAAAAGAGACACTATAGGACTGTCACACATGTGTATTATATAAACAAAATTATACTCAAGATTTTACAACAAAGAATTTGTCATATATTGGCTGATATCTTGTTTTGCAACTTTATGCTGTCCAATGCTTCTGGTATAATCAGTGAGTTCTCCATTTATAATTTGTGAGTTTCCTGATGATAATGTTCCTTTTATTAACTTTGAATTTGGTATTCAGGAAGTGCTGCTTAAAAGAGAGTGTTCTTAACATCACAGCAAGGTATTTAGGTGGTGAACGATCCAGCTGTGGGAAGCTGTATTGATTTGCATTTTTATCTGTCATTCTGATTCATCACTCTGTGCCTCTGTATCTGGTGTATATAAACTCATGCCTTGAAGTTTCACTCCTATGTTTAATGAAATGAACTTGATCCATGAAAACTGACATTAAAAATATAGCAGCTAGTCTTCAAAGTGCTGCAGTGTTTTTGTTTTTGTTTTCTGATAATGCTGTATTTGCTTCCCTTGCCACGTAGCCTCCAAATCAACCCTTGCCACTCGGTTTCGAAGGTAAAAAGCACAGACATGAGTCTTGCTTGGATTAGGCTTCAAATGGTTGATACTGTAATACTGTCCTAATTCTTCAAGTGCTCCAGTAAGTTTTCCAGCTACCTTATAAAAGCTTGATCCTTGTACGACCACTGCTGTGTCATCCACATAGATGAACAATTTTGTATTGTCAGGAACTGGTTGATCATTTGTGTGTGTGTATTGTATCTGGGTTTTTAATCTATTTGTTTAGTTTATTTGTTGCAAAGATTTTAACAATATGTTTTATGTGGGGTTTTTAATGAAGTGTTGGGTTTTTTAACGGGGTCATGTGCTGATTGTGAGCTGCCCGGAGTCGCTTTGGTGATTGGGCAGCTATACAAATCTAAATAAATAAATAAATACCCAGAGGTCATGAGTTTAATTCCTCACTATGCTCCCAGGAAAACAGCCAGTTTGTGTAACCTTGGGCAAGCTGAACAGTTCTGGGGTGTCCTCAGAAGAAGGGAGTAGTAAATTCCTGTGAGTACTCTTTACCTAGAAAATCCTGGAAAGGGTCACCATAAACTGGAACTAACACAATTAATAGGGTGACCATAAGCTGGAAGCAAATTAATGACATGTAACAATAACAAGGGTTTGTAATAACCCATTTCATTTGGCCTATATCCTTTTAAACACAGTTATATCATGTGTTGTCTCAGGAGGCAAAAATGATGAGCCTGAGGCTGTCCTACTTTGGGCACATCGTGAGAAAACAAGAGTCTCTGGAAAAAGCAATGATGCTGGAAAAAAACAGAAAAAGAAGACCAAATGTTTGCAAGAGATGAGCAGGGTGGTTGAGGATGGGACATTCTGAAAAGCATGTTGTAGAGCAGAATAGGAAAGAGAATGCTAAAAGTGGAAGGAAAAATTGCATAAACTCTGAAATTCAGCAAACATTCCAGACTTAAGTCCAGTAATACTTTCTGTATTTAATTTTGAATGTGCTTTGGAAAATCAAAGTCAAACTCAAATCCTAATACTTGCTAATTAATTTTAAGTGAGTCATGTTAGATAAGAACATAAAGTGACTTCTGCTAGATGGAGAAAGTCTGTCTAATTGAGAACCAAATGCTGGAGTAGAAAAATGAATTGTGAGAATGAGACAGGCAAGGTCATCCTCAGGGGGTTTCTACTATCAAGTAGTTATAGTTAGCTTTCCCTATTCCCTCCAAACATAGTGACAATCCTCACAGATGCTGAGGAGGAGATAGAGTTTCCTAAGAATAATATATTGCTACAACATATCCCTGTTGGAAAATAAATTGTTTGAGGATGATTCAGTCTTGAATGGATGATTGGGAGCTAGTAATATTATGAAAGACATGTTTGCATTTGTTGATACAGACTGATCCAGCTGCTCTAATTTTTGCACTTTCTTTACTGAGGAAACTTTCCTGCTGAACACCAGAATTTCCAAATCTACTTTTGGAAAAGTAGTTGGAAGGGATATCAAGATTCACCTATCTTAACTTTCTAATGATGTCAGAATTCCATTATTTGAAAACCTCTGTAACCTGATGAGGTAAAGGTAAGGGTAAAGGTAAAGGTCGTCTTTGCTCGAAAACCAGTTCCATCCGACTCTAGGGTTCAGCACTCATCTCTATTTATAGCCAAAGAGCCTGTGTCTGCAGACATTTCCATGGACACGTGGCAGGCATGACTAAACACCAGAGTGCACAGAACGCTATTTACCTTCCCACTGAAGTGGCACCTATTTATCTACTTGCCATTTCTTGCTTTCAAACTCCTAGGTTGGAAGCACTCGGGTTCAAACTCCTCACCTGCCGACCTTCCAGTCATCAAGTTCAGTGTCTTAACTTTTAAGCCACAGCAGTCCCCAAAATTTGATTACACAGGGTTAATCTCAAGTATAAACCCTGCATCCACTCTACAGGTACATTACATGAAGATCAGCGATACATTGGCGGCTTCCATATCTAATGCATGATCAATGCCTGGGTTGAAGAGAAAGAACACAAACCTCAGCAAATGCAAAAGCGCTAGGGAAATGATTGGGTGAAGATGTTATCTTGACTCTAAACACCTTTCTAAGGAAAAAGTTAAATTCAGTCAGTAAAGAACTTAAATATAGGAATTCAGGCTCAAATATCTCTTATTCAATTAGAATCTTATTGATTTTGCAACCATCCTTCAGGTTGATCAAGAACTTAAACAGATGCTCACTCAGGCTAGACATTCAATTAATGCACATAAATAGAAAGAGGAGATGCAATTTTCAGAGCAAGTTGAGCATAAGATCAATTCAATTTTTTCCATAAGAAAATATTGGATAGGGTCCCCACCCCTCATTCCTTGTGGAAAAAGCATCAATAAAGCAGTGAGTGTATGAATCACTTAAGAAACCTTTAGTGCAAAACTATAACACAGAAGTCCTTTTGCACACCAGGGGGATATCTTGCAACAGGCTGTAATTTGATGGCAGGCAACATGTACTTCATGCAAAAGTACCTATGTTTCATCACATCATTTGCAAGTATGGCTGCAAAGGACCTCTATCTGAAACCTCAGAGAGCTTCTGCTCACTTCACAGTAAACGATACTGGGCTGGATAGATTCATGAATGGTCAGACTCTGTGTGAAGTTGCTCCTCAGAAAGGCATGCTTCTCACCAGCATGCTTCAGGAACATGTAACCGTATGGTTCCCTGTGATTTATTTATTTATTTATTGTTTTAACAGCCTTTCTTTCACTAAGTTGATGTCACCAAATCGGACTCTCTGTTCCCCACTTGATTCTCTGTGAAACCCACTATCACAGCCTGGACTGAGAGGCTGTGATTGGTTTAGGACTACCCAGTGAGGTGTCATGCCACCATTGGGATTGGAACATGGATCTCTCAAATCAAGGTCCAACATTCGCTGTTGCAGCAAAATGTGTCTCTTTAGAGTGTCAAACTTCAGGATACACTTTTCACATCCACATGTCTGCTGAGGGATCTCTGAGCATGTTTCAAGGAATCTGTCCTTTTCTAGAAGGCATGCTCTGAGGTTCATATATTTATTTTGTGTTGGACACTGGCCAGCTCTGTTGAATCTCTTCATTTCACTAACTCATTTCCCTACAATTGTATAGGGCAGAAGGTGATTGATGGGGCATGATGGGGCAAGTTATCTTTCAGCCAGGGAGATTGTCTCTCATCATTGGTCCTTTTTGTGAGCAAATCCAGATATATTTTTAAGGAACCCAAAAGTTCACCAAGCATGTTTTAAAAACCTCAGTACTAACTGGTGCTGAGTTGCATAGATAGCAAATGTACCATTCCCCTGGACAGCTACTGACATGGAGATCTTTGCAAAGTTGATTTAATCAATCTCTATATTAGGTAAAATGTCTGGCCGGACATCCAATTATGGTAATGGCATAGACTGTACAGCCAGTGACTCAACAATGATTGTTGGGCAGAGGTAAATAATCTGATTCGCTAAAGGGGCCAATGGCTACAGGTGGATGAGCCCCTTTATGTGGGGTGATGGTCCCCTCAGTGGAGGAAATGCCACTGGAAACAATCATATTGGGCCGAACGGCAAAATGAGCAGAGGAGGAACCACTTCACTATTCTGATTTCCAATGGTCATGGAGGTGGCAACAGGCCATGCCAGATGGACTGGCTGTGAAGGTGCACCTTGTTAATATCCTCAAGGATGCACCAGTCCATTGCAGTCCCAGTGTTAAATCTTGCATGTCTCAGGAGATGGCTTTTTACTTCATGGCCAGCTGCGATCCACCTTAAACAAATTTTGGGCAGTGGCATTCTTTTTTCACACATCATCAAATGTGAAAATAATTTACAGGAAAATGTATACCGTACCTGGATACAAGTAGCAGCCGCCACCGCCGATAGTTGGTACCTGTTATGTACGTTAACTGTGTTTTCTGACAGGAGCAGAATGTATCTTTTCTCATGTATCTATTCTTATGCAAATAAGTGGATCGAAAATGTGCACACTCTGTTAGCCAATGGGCTTGTTGTATTATTGTTACTGTTTATAGTGTATATAAATCCGAGTTTTGCCCCATCCAAACTGTGTTCAAACCCCACTATTAAAGAGCTGAATTTCACTACTTCACTCGTCTGCTTCTTCATTCCCTGAACACGAAAGTACCTTATGCTGATAAACATTTCATGAGTGAAAATACCTGTTCTTCATTAGTTTTAACTTGGTTACATGACACTAATTCCTAACCCATTAAAAGAGCTATGTGGGAGTTTAGGATTAAAAACTTTCAGCTGACTAACTATGAATTAGCTCATTGCTTGTTACTATAGAAAACCTAGAACACTGAAGACTTTTTAAAGCATAGTCTTATGTGGCATTCACATTTATCTTTGGCTGTAATTCTTTCAAAATTTAATTATATTCTTATCTATAGTCTATTTACTACTGTAATTCTTATGCCTAACTTTTAATTTAGTATGACCTGTGATTTCAGCAATGCACTTATAGAATTGGCCAGTGTGGGGTTAGGACGGTAGAGGTGAATCCCTAAGGGCGTTATTTGGTGAGGTGAAGACGGTATTCTCAACATAATTTGTGTGAATTGGTAGGGCATGCAGTGGACACCATGGAACAGCGCTAAGATACGACCCACATCCTTTCATGCAAATAGAGTTGGAAATGATTGCAGAGTTCTTTCCCTGTTTTCTGCTGAACCTGCGCAGTAGCTGGCTAGGATCAGCACTGTGCAGGGGTGGTGGATTCACCAGTCTGGTCTAGCGAGGTGAACAAGGTGCTCTATGAACAGGTTGAGCACTACTGGCTCCTCCTCAGGTCAGGGGTTTTAAATTTCAATCAAGTTGTGGCCCAAGTTTACACCAAATTTGACTGTGTCCTGCTTCTTTATTTCAGATATGGAGGAGGGAGGGAGGAATTGCCCATTTCACTGTTAGTGACCAAATATTTTCATTTCCATACAAATCCCTTGTTCACAGCAAATTTTGCCCTCAAGTCCAAGATGTTTTCTTGATATTAACCTATTTTAAACATTGTACAAGACCAAGCATGGTATAGTAACAGACAAGGTATTGGCAGGCATGGGTTCGAATTAATGGTCATCCCTGAACATTTTGGGGGTTTTTTTTTTGGGGGGGGGGGCTATCAGTGGTACACTCCTCAAATATTTAACTTACTCTGAAAAACTTGTTAGGCTTGTGACTTGACAGCACAGAACCAAATACACATTATTCAACAAAAAACATCACTGATGCTTTGTGGCTGTTAAGAAATCAAGATCCTTTTGAATGAGTTTCCATAAGTGATTGAAATCCCTTGTTGCCCTCAGAAACTTTATGAGAGGCTTGGGATTTGTAAGATTTCCAACTCAATTCTGGCAGCTCAAAGGATTTTATTCTGATTTCATTTAAGATGGGTGTAACTGCAGAGATTCAAATAAGATTATGCTCGATTTACCAACCTGTAGACATTTGGCTAAAGCTACAGTTTTTCTGAATCATATTTTAGGTGGAATGTTGACATTATAACATCAATTCAATAAATATCTTTTTGTTCCTTTTTCTATTCTATGATTCATACCAAGGCCTTTGGGATTACAGTGATATTATAACATCATCAGGTACAGCAAATTGCTCCTTGGTTTTCACACTCAGATATTTATATGGCGGTGTATCTCAGGGCCCGGCCAGACCTGGCCATTCCTATGGTCCAATATTTGGACAATATTTACAGGGCGATGGTGGATTTTCCTGGCCCATCGTGTACATGACCCCCACGCGTCTGGCGCCTGGGGATAGGTACCATTGTGGCCATGCCGTTCAGCGAGCTGCTCCAACGCAGGCTTCCCGCCAGCTGGCGGGGCAGGGGGTTCCAGCCCGCTTGCTGTGTTGGAGCTTCTCGGCCAGCGGTGTGTGCAATAAGCGGCAGTGCCGATACAAACATGAGTGTCCCTCTTGCGCTGGCCCCCGGCGGGTCATGGGGCAAAGGTAGAGGTGGACAGGGAGTGGGCAGAGCGGCTGCTGAGGGAGCTAGCCAGGCAAAAGGCCCCCTCCCCAGTTAATGTGTATATGTTGGAGCGATGGCTCTCAACTTATCCACGGAGAGAGGATGCGAAGTACCTCCTTGAGGGTTTCCAGTGGGGCTTTCGAATCCCATTCAAAGGAGTGCGGGGACCCCAAGATGCACCCAATTTACTGTCCCTGAAAGGTAGAGAGGAGGTGGCTTCCCTGAGTATTGCTAAGGAGGTTGGGGCCGAGAGGGTGGCAGGCCCCTTTTCTGTGCCACCCTTTCCCAACCTGAAGGTCTCCCCTCTGGGGTTGGTACCCAAGAAGGCCCCGGGGGAATTTCGTTTAATCCACCATTTATCGTACCCGGCGGGTTATTCTGTCAATGATGCTATCCCTGATGACCTTTGTTCGGTCAGGTATACGTCCTTTGACCAAGCCCTACGGATGGTGCGCTCTTGTGGTCTGGGTGCCCTCCTGGCAAAATGTGACATCAAATCGGCATTCCGATTGTTGCCAGTGCACCCTGAGGACTTTGAGCTATTGGGTTTTCGATTCCAAGGGAAGTTCTATGTAAATAAGGCCATGCCTTTTGGCTGCTCTATATCCTGTTCAGCATTTGAACGTTTTAGCACCTTCCTTCAGTGGGCCTTTGTTCGCAGGTCCGGGTCTCGGTCTGTAGCCCATTACCTCGATGACTTTTTGTTCGGGGGTGAACGAGGCGTGGACACATGCACGCGTCTCCTCATCACATTTCAGACGCTAATGCAGGAACTGGGTGTCCCTTTAGCGCCCGAAAAGACCGAGGGCCCATCCACTACCCTCACATTTCTGGGTATCGAAATTGACATGGTCGCACAGGCATCCCGGTTACCCATTGACAAGGTTACCCGGATCTCTGCGATGATTTTGGCCTTGCTGGCCAAATGTAAGGTGTCACTTAGGGAGCTCCAGGTACTGCATGGCCATCTTAACTTTGCCTGCAGGGTGGTTACGCCTGGCAGGGCATTTGCTCGGCGCCTGTGTGATGCCATGTCTGACTAACCAGGGGCATGCGGGCTGACCTTTTGGTTTGGCTCTCATTCCTGCGGGACTTCAACGGGGTATCCTTTTGGAGGTCCAACCTTTTAGTTTCACCTAGGTTTCAAGTGCAGTCGGATGCCTCCGGCTCCCTGGGATATGGGATTTTCTTCCAGGGGAGGTGGGCTTATGGCCAATGGCCTCCAGAATGGCGGGGCATGGATCGCCTCCGCGATCTTACATTTCTTGAGTTTTTTCCAATCCTGGGAGCTTTGATGCTATGGGGCAAGGAGTGGGCCGACTCAGTGGTCCATTTTTGGTGTGACAATGCTGCAGTAGTGCACATTGTCAATGCTCAGACATCTAAATCACCCAGGGTGATGGCTTTAGTTCGCCAATTAGTGTTACGTAGCCTACGCCTCAACGAGCTTTTCAGGGCCAGACATGTACCAGGCATTGATAATGATATTGCTGATCCTCTCTCACTCACTAATTTAAATTGATAATTGAAACTGCTGAGAGCCACCTCTGTTCAAACAGAGGAAGCAGTTTGAAGCTTCCAGAAGCAGGGGGGCAGTGCCACACCAGGCCCTTCCCTGAAGTGTGACTCATAGGGGCGGAGCCACACTAGCCTTTAAAAGCTCTGAGCTCTTTCAGAGTCAGCCATTTTGACTCTGCATGTGCTCTTAAGCAGAGCTGCTGCTGAGGAGAGCCAAACAAAGGAAGTGAGCACTGGTAAGTTTTGCAGTTGGAGTAGAGCTGCTTTAGAGGCCCGCGCGCCTAACGGCGATTACAAACTAGGAACATAAGACTGGTGTGTGCAATAAGCGGCAGTGCCGATACAAACATGAGTGTCCCTCTTGCGCTGGCCCCCATGTGCCTGATGACTGGAAGGTAGCGAATGTAACACCAATTTTCAAAAAAGGATCCAGGGGTGATCCAGGAAATTACCGGCCTGTCAGTTTGACATGTGTCCCAGGTAAAGTGATGGAAACCATCCTAAAAGATAGAATTAATAGGTACATAGAAGAGGAGGCGCTGCTAAAGGAGAGCCAACATGGCTTTTGCAAGGGCAAATCATGCCTCACTAATCTGTTGGAATTTTTTGAGAGTGTCAACAAGCATGTGGATAAGGGGGATCCAGTTGACATTGTTTATCTGGACTTTCAGAAGGCTTTTGACAAGGTCCCACACCAAAGGCTCTTGAATAAACTTACCAGTCATGGAATAAAGGGACAGGTCTTGTCCTGGATCAGCAACTGGCTAAGGGACAGGAAACAGAGGGTAGCACTAAATGGACACTTCTCCAAGTGGAGGGAAGTAAAGAGTGGGGTCCCCCAAGGTTCAGTACTGGGACCCCTGCTTTTCAACCTCTTCATAAATGATCTAGAGGTAGGAGTAAAAAGCAAGGTAGCCAAATTTGCTTACGACACTAAATTATACAGGGTAGTGAAAACTGTGAGAGATTGTGAAGAGCTCCAGAGGGATCTCTTGACACTGGGGGAGTGGGCAAAACAGTGGCAAATGAGCTTCAACATCAGTAAGTGCAGAGTGATGCATGTTGGGGCAAAAAACCCCAATTACATTTATAAACTGATGGGGTCTGAACTCTCTGCGACAAACCAGGAAAGGGACCTTGGTGTCCTGGTGGACAGCTCAATGAAGGTGTCAACCCAGTGTGCCTCAGCAGTGAAAAAAGCAAACTCAATGTTAGGGATCATTAGGAAGGGTATAGAAAATAAGTCAGCAAGTGTCATTTTGCCTCTTTATAAATCTATGGTGAGGCCCCATCTGGAATACTGTGTACAGTTCTGGTCGCCATACCTCCAGAAGGATATTATGGAGTTGGAGAAAGTACAGAGGAGGGCAACCAGAATGATTAGGGGACTGGAACACCTTCCTTACCATCTGAGGCTGCAACGGTTGGGCCTTTTCACTCTTGAACGACGGCGTCTAAGAGGTGACCTGATTGAAGTTTATAAAATCATGCACGGTGTGGACAAAGTGGATAAGGAAAAACTGTTTTCCCTATCGCACAACACTAGAACTAGGGGACACTCCATGAAACTTTTGGGTACTAGTTCTCAAACAAATAAGAGAAAGTACTTTTTCACCCAGAGGATTACTGGTCTATGGAACTCCCTGCCAGAAGAAGTGGTGACAGCTGTCAGTCTTGACAGCTTTAAGAAAGGATTAGACAAGTTCATGGAGGACAAGGCTATCAATGGCTATAATTATGGCTACCTAAGGACAACCTCCGGGTTGGAGAGATAGGCAGGATATCTCTCAATGCCATTTCCAGGGAATCCTAAGCAGGTGAAGGCATCTCCTTGGGAATACCCTGAAGGAAATGGTGAGCCACTGTGTGAGACAGAATGCTGGACTGGATGGGCTGTGGCCTGTTCCAGCAAGGCTGTTCTTATGTTCTTATGTTTTATCCCGCCTGCAGATCCCCCGGTTCCGCGCCTTGGCTCCAGACGCAGAGGAATTCCCCTCGCCACTTCTGGCCGAGATTTGGACATTTGGCAAGGAGAGGTGAACCGGGCGATTGGCATGTCCTTGGCGCCCCGCACGCGTAAGGCGTATCATCATGCTTTCGTTCAATTTAATAGCTTCCGTGTGCAACTTCAGTTGCCAGAGGTGTGGCCCATTCCAGTGGAACAGGTTTTACAATTCATGGTTCATTTACACAGTCAGGGCCTCGCTCCCCGCACTATAGCATCAAGGCTGTCAGCATTGGCATTTATTGCCAAGGCGGGGGGTTTTGCTGACAGCATGAACGATTTTTGCATACGGCATGTTTTGGAGGGGTGGACACAGGAACGTGGCCGCCGCCCGGACACTCGGCACCCAATTTCCCCAGGGGTGCTCACACACCTTGCACGAGGCTGGCCTAACCTATGTTTTGACAGGTATGAGGCAGTTCTTTTTCATGCGGCTACCACGGTGGCCTTCTTTGGAGCGCTCCGCATCAGTGAGTTGGTGCTACTGTCTAAGGCGGATGCGACTCGTAGGGCACTGGAACTCGACGATGTCTATGTTTCTACTGAGTGGGCTCAGTTGAGGATACGGTCCTCAAAAGTTGATCAGCACGGCGTAGGCATTGGAGTTAGACATGCTACGATGTTCCAGTGCAGACATCTGTCCAGTTGGTGCCCTACAGGAGTTCTTGGCAGTGCGTGGCACGCACCCTGGCCCGTTTTTCTGCCACCAGGATGGGGCTCCCCTTACTAAATTTCAATTTTGGAAGGTGACCGGTATGGCACTTTCCAGTGTTGGCCTCCCTGGGGCTCGTTACGGCACCCATTCATTTAGAATAGGTGCTGCTTCAACTGCAGCTGCATTTGGGTACTCTGAGGCTGATATACGCTGTATGGGAAGATGGGGATCTATGCGTTTTGCATTGTATGTTCGTCCTCTTCAGACATGAGTACCATTTAAGTCACTGTTCTCTTTTTTCTCTTACAGACCCTGTGTGTCCCCGCACTCCGGTGGCAGTATGGCTGGTGGGCCACAATTACGTGCACTGGGCAGCTCAGTATGCTGCGGCGACAGAGTGGGGACCCCAGCTTGGACTGCATGCGGCCGCATGCATACGTTGGTACGGTAAGCGTGGAATGAGATGGCAGGAACTGTTGCCATTCCTTTTCTCCATTAGGGATGCTGAACCACCTGATGTCCTTGTACTGCACCTTGGGGGCAATGACCTCAGCCAGGTCACTGGCCTTTCTTTAAAATTCGCGATTTGCAGAGACCTAGCTTATTTGCACTATGTGTGGCTGTTCACCAGGCTGCTATGGTCGGACATCATACCACGTCACGCTTACAGGGGAGGTATTGATCTCCGTGCCCTTGACTGCGCTCGTCGCTCGGTGAACAGGGCAGTTGCCCGGTTCGTTGCAGACAAGGGTTTGGGGATGGTCGTCCGACACCCCACCATTAGTTTACAAAATTACTATCTGTATGCAGGAGATGGGGTCCACCTGTCGGATAGAGGTATGAACCTCTTTTTGGAAGATTTGCAAGCAGGCCTGTTGACCGAGCTGACGGTCTGGGGGGGGGTGGTGAGTCTTCCTTGAAGCCTCCCCGTGTGGCGGGTAGCACTGGTAAGGTAAAGATTTATGACCCATAGGTATCCGGCAGGTTCGCAATTTAGACAGGTACAGGTGTAATAACGTTGACTGGTCAACGACGAACCAGGCAAGGGGTGATGGCACAAGCTTTTCAGCATGCATCACCCCGTGATTTGACGGATACATGTCAGAGTGTGGGGTCAGTAGATAGTTTATTGACTACGGTCAACAATTTGTTTGTGTCAACAAACAAATTGATACAAAATGGATACATTGTAGCCAATTGCCGTTGGCAATTTTGGGAGGAACCTTACCAGTGTTACTGCGGCCTGCTTGCCTTAAAGAATTATAATTGGATGAGCACCAATTGAAAGTTACAATTCGGAGTAGGGCATTATTCAATAAAAGTGGCCCAATGCCTTTATCCATATACCGGTGTCTGAGTCTTTCTTTGGGGGGTGCGCCTGCAATGAAAGCGCGGTGCCAAAATGGCTGCCGCGCACTTTGCGGGCCCCCCCACCCGGACTCAGACATCCGGGTGAGTTAGGGGGCGTGGCCACCCCTCTATAAAAGGGGTGGCCACGAGGCAGCCGAGCTGCCATTTTAAAAAAGAGCGACGGAGAGGAGAAGTTTTCCCTCCACCCCCTCCCTAGTGAACAGTGTGATATTTTGGTCGCTTTGGGGCCGGGTGGAAATTTTTGGTTGGAACCCACAATTGGCCCTTGGGTTCTGGCTTTTTTGCCCATCCCACACTGTTGCTGAGGTTTGATATAGGGGTTTTTCTTGTTCTTGACTTTGGTCACTTAGGCGGGTAGCACTGGTAAGGTAAAGATTTATGACCCATAGGTATCCGGCAGGTTCGCAATTGACTGGCCAACATTTAGACAGGTACAGGTGTAATAACGTTGACCGGTCAACGACGAACCAGGCAAGGGGTGATGGCACGAGCTTTTCAGCATGCATCACCCCATGATTTGACGGATACACGTCAGAGGGTGGGGTCAGTAGATAGTTTATTGACTACGGTCAACAATTTGTTTGTGTCAACAAACAAATGATACAAAATGGATACATTGTAGCCAATTGCCATTGGCAATTTTGGGAGGAACCTTACCAGTGTTACTGCGGCCTGCTTGCCTTAAAGAATTATAATTGGATGAGTACCAATTGAAAGTTATAATTCGGACTAGGGCATTATTCAATAAAAGTGGCCCAATGCCTTTATCCATATACCGGTGTCTGAGTCTTTCTTTGGGGGGTGCGCCTGCAATGCAGTTGGTCCATAATGCAGTGACCCACGCAGTGGTGGGGTAGTCATTTCCCCCGTGCCTCACTGCTGCTGCGGGAGCTGTACTCGCTGCCTATCTGTCTCCAGGTGCAATTCAAGGTGCTGGTTGTCACCTTTAAAGCCCATCATGGTAGTGAACCAGGATACCTCAGGGTATCCTAGGACATCGGTCTGTCCCACTAGAGCAAACCGAGAGGGCACCCTTCAGGTAATATCTGTTGGGGAGGCTCACCTCTCCAGCACAAGGAAAAGGGCCTTCTCAGTTGTAGCCCCCACACTATGGAACCTCCTCCCAGTAGAACTGCGCCTCCAGGCCCAGTTGCTACCATTTAGGAAAGAATTGAAGACGTGGTTGGCAAAATGGGTATGGGGGCCAGGATTGTCAACAAGTGCCCCTTTTTGGCTCATCTGAGGCTTCCCCCTCCTGTAATTAATTATTATTAATGTTAAGGTTTTGTAGATATTATATTTGTTTTTAGATAGTAGATGGCAGAGCAGTGGGTAATATTGATATGTTTTTAAGGGTTTTTAAATTGTTTTATATTGGTTTTAACTTGTGTACACCACCCAGAGTCCATTGGATAGGGTGGTATATAAATCTATTAAATTGAATTGAAATGAATTTAGTTGCCTAGACTTTGGGCAGACTATAAAATGTGCTGCTCACCACAAATAGAGCACTTGTTCTCATACTTATATGGCTTATGGTTGCACATGCTCTGTGTACCAAATCTCCAGCAGAGCAGCAGGATAGAACAGCATGTCCTGCTAGTGAGCAGAGAACCTCTCCAGAAAAGATCTTAAATGTCATATGCTCCCTGTAAGGTATGCTATGGGGTCATTAATAGGAGCTATAGCTCAAATTGAAGATATGACTACCTTCCACCTGAAAGCTTCATCATAGAGTGTCCAGGTGTGCCCTGCATAATCGACATGTATTCTAAATATTAAATGAGTATATTGGAAAGGTTCTGCAGCTCTCCAAGTCTGCGATGCCACTGTTAACATAGCATAGATATAGTATCTAGGAAGCCAGTTAATTCAAGTTCTATTTATGCACCTCTTCTTTTGCCTAGCTTTTCTTTGTCATTTAACATATCCAACCTTGCAAAAAAGCTCTTTGATTGCTGCAGAGGGATGGTGCCCCGTAAGAACTCAATCCTCACTTATCTGTGTTGCCTGACCAGAACTTAATGCTTATTCAAGGAAAGCAGCAGAATGGTTTCCATTTTGCTGTACTTGGGAAAAGTGGGGGTCCCAGATGCTGAGGGAGCATAGAAACCTCACAGACCCATGCCATATCAGTCCTGTGAGTGTTCTGTGCTAATTCACCTGACAGTCGCTGAACTACACTTGATGATGGAATTATAGCTCTGGGGCTAAGTCCAGTCTCACTGAATACTGATTCAGGGACCTTCTCCCTGCCAAAACTGGAGGTGTACTGCTATCATCATCCTGCACAGACAATGCAGATTCATCCACTGCTGATGGTCCTGCACCTGCTTCCAGTACATCCAAACAAGATGTTCCCAGAAGCCCAAGCCCCCTGTGAATCCACATGAATGGGTTTACTGCGATTCATCTGGCCCACACTGCTGTCGTCACTCCCAGAAGCAGAAGTAAAACATGCCTGTACGGGCGCATTTTACTTCCATTTCTGGGAGTGATAAGGGCAGCGGGGGCCAAATTTATGAATTGCAGTAAACCCATTCGTGTAGATTCACAGGGTGCTTGGGCTTATGGGAACTGAAGTCCAAGAACATCTGATGTGCCAAGGTTCACCATCACAGACCTAGATTCTCCTAAACCAGTTATGGATATGGGGGAACTCTGCAAACCAGCCCCATCCAATTCATGTAATGGCAAGCTGTGGCATGATAGGAAGCTGACCAACCAGTAACCAAGTCCCTTACTTCAAACCACTTAAAGAAAAAGCACAGCCATGGCAGTAGCTTGATGTCTAGGACATTTGAAGGCCAGGCTCCCAAAGCTGCATACTAGCAATGTACCAGCAACAATCTGTTCAAGCAGCAATAGCCAAGGGACAGGGTTTGGGGCAGGGCAGGCTTAAAAAGCTGCCTGCTCACACTGCCCCAAAGCTTGCAAGCAGATACCTCCTGCATCCTCTGTCCTGCCTTTCCTCATTTGAGCAGAAAGGGGAGAAAACCTTCCCCTCTTTCTCAGCTGCATAGTGGCAGAACCTTAGAGAAGCCATTTAGCATTACTATTGTGTTATCAATCAAAAACGTATTGTGTAGCAAATACAGATTCTTCCCTCTCCCCTCTTTCATTGAAAGAAAACATAGAAGAGTTATAAAAGGAAAACTACAATGGAAACATCCCTCCCTCAATAAAATTCCAGGAAAGAGGCAGGGCCATTGCACAATACATGTTTATTGGGAAGCACCCTGGGACTGAAGCTATATCCCTATGTGAATGTATGTGGGAATCAGACAAATTTAACTCAGTGGGACTTACTTCTAAGTTAGCATGAATAAGATTGCATTGTAAGAGAACCCCTGGACACATAATATGTAGTATCAGTTCAAACTTCATTACATTAAGAATGTAATTGTTAAAACCAATGAGAATACAATTATTAATAACAATCATAACTGATTCATGCAGGTCTACTTTAAATAAAGTCTAGATCCAACTCAGTGGTCAAAATCTTGTTGTTTAAAATAAGTCAAACTGTCACTTTCAGTCCATTCCTCCCTGGTAAACAAATCATTACTGTTAAAATTCTCAGGGGCATATGTGTGCATGGACAAAAAGTCATGATTGACCTAAGTTAAGCAGTAGGATTTTGGCCAGTGAGTGAGCCTACAACAGTGAGAAGCTTGTTTAATCTATGTTTCTGAGATCTAAGTCCAGTGAGTTTTTAAATCTATTTTACTATACTTCAGCAAATCCAATGTTTCTTCAAAATGTATTTCACACATGGCCAAATAAGAGTTATGATAATCTGGCCACAAGCAACATTTTTTGTCATCATGAATGAATGTGGCCCAATGGGCCATTAGAGCATAGAATGAATTTTATGAGCCTATATTGGAGGAATCTTCAGAAACAAAGGCAATGAGATTTAATGAGGACAAAGTATTAAATCTCTGTCCGGGAAATAAAATTCACATCCACAGACATAAAACAAGGAACCAGAAAGTGCCCCAAAGCAGAACTGAAGGCAGATGTAGGCGCAACACCCTTAAAAATTCAGTGCAATTGTTTGATTGTGCAGCAAGGGTTAAGAGGTAAATACAATCTAGGGATGTATAACTAGAGGCATCTTCATGTCCACAAGCTACAATCTAGCTCTTGTTAAGCTCCTTTTGGAATAAAGTTTATGGTCTGATAGTTGCACTAAACAAAAGGGAGAAAGGAAGTGGGACCAGGGGACAGTCTGACAGCAAAGAGAACTGGCCAGAATGATAAAAACAATATGGCATCATTAGGAAAAGAAATCAAAAAGAAAGATTTTGGGATAATGAACAGAGTACATGATGCAGAAAATGGTAAAGAGGGAAATACACTGTTACTTACACATTCAGAGCATGACTGCACAGAAAAGGAAGAAGAAGAAGAAGCCTTATTGCTTCATGGTATGTACCCTAAACAGGAGACAATTAAAATGGAACAAGAAGGGACATTTCAAAAAGATAGAGACAGTACAGCTGGTAAGAAAGGTGAAGGTGAGGGTAGATTTGCAAGACATGATCCTGCGATCCTGATGAAGATGATGATGACTGTAAACATTTACAGTCTGTAGTTAGTGAGAGGGAATGCGGAATGCATTACCTGTTTCATCTATGCAAGGAGTTTTGGGGGGGGATTTAGAGGATTTCTAGTCCTGTTTTGAGTAGATTGTTCCAGTCAGAGGGTGGACTAAATACTAAAGAGTACCTCCTAGCTTTTACGCCTTACATGGATACAGTGGGTGTGCAAGTCACGCCTCTTTTCTCTGATACCAGTGACCTTCCTCCTTTTGCATTGTCACTTGAATGTTGTGCTAATGATCTTTTTAAATCACTACAGAAGTGGATGTTTCCTTTTAAAATCTGTAATAACACCTGGGGTTTTGGAGTGGTGCTGAGTGAGTCATGCTGGAAAGCTTATCTTTAGCACGATTTATTTAATTTCTCACTTGAGATATTCTTCCATCCATACTTCCTATGAGAAGTGTTCACTCTGGACTTTGGATTATTCCAGTTTGCACCCCTATTGATCATTTATGCCTCCTTCCTATCCCCTTCCCCACCTTTCTATCGAGAATATATTTGGAGGCATCCCACTCACTCTCCTCAGCTCCTCAGATGGAATTTGGCCTGAGAAGCATGGTTTGTGTCTCTTTCTGAGAGAGAGAGATCTTAAAGTTTTATTATGCTTATACCTGAAATTTTCTCTATATGCAGTGTATTTATAGATTTATATGTATGTGTGTGGGGTGTCATCTGCAATAATATTTATGTATAGGAAGTTGGGCTGCAGCCTTTTTTGTTTTGTTAAATGGTCCCAAGAGTAGCCCTTTTGTTAAATCGTCCCAAGATTAGACCTTAAACTCCTCTTAGTGCCTCACTAACTTTAGTGTTCTGGAAATAATAGCCAGCAGCCAGCAATATGGGCCAAACACACAACTTTATTTGGAATAAGAATAGGTGACCAGAGCTAACCACACACCCTCACATTCCTTAACTATCTCAGATCAGAACTGACAGTTGGAAAAAACCATTAGAACTGTTGACAGCTCTGTTCTTGTTCAGAACCCTCCCAAAATCTCGCAAGACTTCGGACCATAGTAAAGCAAATACTTATTAAACTCTTTCACAATAAGACAAAATGGCAAACACATTTCCTTAAATACACAACACTAACTTTCTTGCTGCATTGCTGACTTCATCTGAGTTCCTGAGTATTCCCTAAGTGGCTCTTGTTGTCGGTACCACCATGAGCTTGCTACCCTTGTCTGCTGTTGCTGCTGCCTCCTTACTTATCATACCTGTCAAGTATCCTTATTGGCCAGGATTCCCCATATTTTGGTGCTCGTTCCTCCCCTTTCCTGCCGCTGTCCCATATTTTGAACAGCGGGGAAAGGGGTTACTGCACATGCGCACACACGCAGAACACATTTTTGCATGCATAAACATGTTCTGTGCAGAAATTTCCTATATTTTTGGGAGCCGCGCTTGACAGGTATGTTACTTATGAATAACTAAAATAAAACCAACCCATGAATAAACCAAGTAAAAATGGAAATAGTGTTATCACAACGCATCTGCCAAGCATGGTATAGATATTATTTTGTTTCTAGAATTACACTGCGACAGAAAAATATTTTTTAAAAGATAGAGGAAGGGTTTTCTCAATTGTCCATTTTCATGTCACAACCCATTGCAAACATCATAGGGTTGTCACCTCAAATAACACCACCGACAGCTCTGTTTAGGTGTGAACTATCCATCTGTATGAGCTGGGAATGTAGTAAACTAGAATGCAGCAAAATAGTAGAACCCCCTGATGGAAGCTGAAAAGGTTGCAGATTGGAGCCCTTTCGTGCCAAATTGATCCACACATGTGATTGCCTAGAGTGGATGCCACAAATCACACAATAGCAAAAGCAATCCAAATAGTAATCGGTTCTAGCCGTGAGAATGTGCCCCTAGTTGCTCTCTTCCTCTTTTTATGCCACCAACCTTTCGCTGCTCCTGTGTGTGTGTCAATTTATCGCTTCACTCAGGCCCTTGTCACACTCTCCACATAGCCAAGCCTCAGGTATTGAACTCATCTCCATGCAGCTTAAACAGAACAAATAATGATTTAATTAAAATAACAGTGTTTAAAGAATATTGTTTATTCCTATGCTTTATCTTCTCTCAGCATAATCCTTCATTCTCTCTGTTATTTCTTCTCCAACCATGACTTTCAGACTGCTTTCTCTCTGACTTCTCTCTGACTCCAAAACTACCCTCTCCCTGAGCTCTACACACCAGACACTTTCTATATCAGACTCTAGACTAGGAGTTCTCAATCTTTTTAAGCCAGGGGCCAGGTCATGCTCCCTCAGACATCTTCGCCAGGCCGACAGCCATTTTGCCCTTCTTCCAGCACATGGCACTTCCAGGTATAGTGGAGGTGGTGGTGGGGCCACATGAAAAGGTGCTGTGGGCCGCATCTGGCCCATAGGCAACAGATTGAGAATCCCTGCTCTAGATCCCCTCACAAACAAATCCCCTCTCCTTATTTAATTTCTGTTCCAGCCAATCAGCATTTTCTTAGCAATTTTCCTGACTCCTGCCCCACCCTCTCCCAACATATACTTCACCAAACATTGTTTATACAATACCTTGCCAGGAAGTTTCTTGGGTGTGTATGTGTGTTTTTTTGTTAGGGGTGGTTTGGGTGGTGGTGATTTGAATTTGTCATTTTTGACTTTATGGTTTTTTAATTTATTTTATTGTTTATTTAGATTTTATTATTCTTTTGACTGTTTTTTCTCTTGTGACCCCTAGGTGGGGCTGTGGTTAAGAGTTCTGTGTTTGCGGGTTTTTTGTTTGTTTTTTGTTTGTTTTTACTCTTAGGGCCTGAAGGTAGAGCTGTGATAAGAGTTTTCGATTTTCGTTCAGTTCGTTCCCGGAGGCATAGAGGGAAGACATTTCCTGCAAGTGCTCCCATTTTTTTGTATTGTGTGGGGGGTGGGTGAGTGGGTGGGGGGTTTACTGTGGTGGGTTGGTGGGTGGGTGGGCAGGGGATGGAGGGTTTTCCCGTGGTGGGTGGGTTGGTGGGTGTGCCAAGATGGGGGAGGGTTTACCGTGGTGGGTGGGTTGGTGGGTGGGGAGAAGCACCGTTAAGTAGGATCGTTTGGGGTTGTGGATTGGGGGGAGCAAGGCTGGGGGCATGTCAACCCGCGGCTCCGGAAAAACAGGATCTGCGCACATCGCTTGTGCACAGGTCACTTTCCACACATGCGTGGAAGGGTTTTACCCTTCCCAAAGGTGCCTTTGCCTCCCGAAGAGAAGGACTCGCTTCTCTCTGGGATGGTTGGGGATGAAGTTCCGTTCCCAGCAAACCCAGAGAGATGCAAAGCCTCTCCATGATGTAGATTCCTTCTCTCTGGGAGGCAAAGGCCTCCCGAAGACAAGGACTCGCTTCTCTCTGGTTTGGCTGGGGACAAAAGTTCCATACCCAGCCAACCCAGAGAGAAGCAAAGCTTCTCTGTGTTGTGGATTCCTTCTCTCTGGGAGGCAAAGGCCTCCTGATGAGAAGGATTCGCTTCTCTCTGGGCTGGCTGGGGACGAAGGTTCCATTCCCAGGAAACCCAGAGAGAAGCAAAGCCTCTTCGTGATGTAGATTTCTTCTCTCTGGGAGGCAAAGGCCTCCCGAAGAGAAGGACTCGCTTCTCTCTGGGTTGGCTGGAGATGAAAGTTCCATTCCCAGCCAAACCAGAGAGAAGCAAAGCCTCTCTGTGATTTGGATTCCTTCTCTCCGGGAGACAAAGGCCTCCCAAAGAGAAGGACTCGCTTCTCTCTGGGTTGGCTGGGGATGAAAGTTCCGTTCCCAGCCAACCCGGAGAGAAGCAAAGCCTCTCCATGTTGTGGATTCCTTCTCTCTGGGAGGCAATGGCCTCCCAAAGAGAAGGACTCGCTTCTCTCTGGGTTGGCTGGGGATAAAAGTTCCATTCCCAGCCAACCCAGGGAGAAGCAAAGCCTCTCAGTGATGTGGATTCCTTCACTCCGGGAGACAAAGGCCTCCCGAAGAGAAGGACTCGCTTCTCTCTGGGTTGGCTGGGGACGAAAGCTCCATTCCCAGCCAACCCAGAGAGAAGCAAAGCCTCTTCATGTTGTGGATTCCTTCTCTCTGGGAGGCAAAGGCCTCCCAAAGAAGGACTCGCTTCTCTCTGGGTTGACTGGGGATGAAGGTTCTGTTCCCAGCCAACCCAGAGAGAAGCAAAGCCTCTCCGTGGTGTAGATTCCTTCTCTCCGGGAGGCAAAGGCCTCCCGAAGAGAAGGACTCGCTTCTCTCTGGGTTGGCTGGGGATGAAAGTTCCGTTCCCAGCCAACCCAGAGAGAAGCAAAGCCTCTCCATGCTGTGGATTCCTTCTCTCTGGGAGGCAAAGTTGCCTTTGCCTCCCAAAGAGAAGGACTCACTTCTCTCTGGGATGGCTGGGGATGAAAGTTCCGTTCCCAGCCAACCCAGAGAGAAGCAAAGCCTCTCCATGCTGTGGATTCCTTCTCTCTGGGAGGCAAAGTTGCCTTTGCCTCCCAAAGAGAAGGACTCACTTCTCTCTGGGTTGGCTGCGGATGAAAGTTCTGTTCCGAGCCAACCCAGAGAGAAGCAAAGCCTCTACGTGTTGTGGATTCCTTCTCTCCGGGAGGCAAAGGTGCCTTTGCCTCCTGAAGAGAAGGACTCGCTTCTCTCTGGGATGGCTGGGGATGAAAGTTCTGTTACCAGCCAACCCAGAAAGAAGCAAAGCCTCTCCATGTTGTTGATTCCTTCTCTCTGGGAGGCAAAGGCCTCCTGAAGAGGACTCACTTCTCTCTGGGTTGGCTGGGGACGAAAGTTCCATTCCCAGCCAACCCAGAGAGAAGCAAAGCCTCTCCGTGTTGTGGATTCCTTCTCTGTGGGAGGCAAAGGTGCCTTTGCCTCCTGAAGAGAAGGACTCACTTCTCTCTGGGTTGGCTAGGGATGAAAGTTCCATTCCCAGACAACCTAGAGAGAAGCAAAGTCTCTCTGTGATGTAGATTCCTTCTCTCCAGGAGGCAAAGGTGCCTTTGCCTCTCGAAGAGAAGGTCTTGCTTCTCTCTGGGTTGGCTGGGAACAGAAGGGAGAAGCACCGGCCTGTCCTTCATCCCTGCAGGCATTGAGGCCAAGGCGCCCGCAGAGACGCAGGAGAGGCTGGTGCTTCTCCCTACACAGAAGGCCGCACCGGGAGGGAAAGACTTTTAAAGACCCAGCTGGAGCCAGGAGGTAAGCATGGTCGGTGGGGTTAGGAAGGAAGGGCTAGGTGGTGGGCCGGGGTGGCGGCGTGGTTACTGGGGCTGTGCCTCCCCCCACTCCCTAACGCCCGCTGACTTGCTTACCTCCTGGCTTCGGCTGGGTATTTCGAAGTTTTTCCCTCCCGGCGGTTTGTTTTTTCTTTTTTTGAAGTCGGTGCGCCGTGCTTTCCTGGCCTCCTCTGTGATCGCATCCCTCAGCCTGATTGGCTGAGGGGTTGCACAGCGCAGAGGACTCTGGGACTCCTAGTTTTATTTTTTGGTCACGTTCGTGGGGCGGCTGTCCCACTGGTGACCACCGGACCCCCGTGGCGTTGGGAAGGTGGGGGTTAAGGTGAGTGCGGAGGGCTTGGACGGGGATGGTTGGGCCAGGTGCGGGAGCCTTTGAACAAACCCAACAGTTAAGGCCACTTTTTATAGGTATAGATATGTAAATAGGGTCAAGAATCACAATGCAACAGCGTTTCTTAACTGGGAATTATATTACATTCCTCTGATTCAGGCTGTTTGGTCATGTCAGCCATGAAGATGATTCATTTCCCAGCTGCCTTGCAAATTATCTGACCACAGAAAAAAAGCACACCATAGAGTAAGGAAGGCTGGGGGGTAAAGTGCTTCCAGTTTGGAAAAGTACCTCTCTCAGATAACAGACTTGGGTATTCTGTTCAAAAAACAGTCAATTATGTAACTGTTGATTGCTACAACAGAGGCTGGGTGCCAGTTGAATTAGCTGTGTGAGGAACAAGTACGTTTTGGATTATGCCTACATGTCATTGTACCATCTTCGCCCATTCCCCACTTATTTCTCCGCTCTCAGTAATACAGTGTTGTACTCTTCATGCAAGCCAAGCATACTTAATTGGTTCCATTTTAACCAACCTAGGGAAATGTTGTATTTCTCTGTGGCCTGACCTTCCTGTTTTTCCTCTTCTCATAAAGGTAATACTTTTTGGGCTCTACATCATAGCTGTTCATCATGTTCTACTAGTGTAGTAACTCACTGCAATGTTGCTTGAGCAATTGTTGCCACAACATGAAAAATCTTTCTTAGAAGCCATTCACAGTGGCAGAGTGAATCAATGTTATGTGTGATGAACATCACTCATTCTGTGTTGTCTGCTTTGCTTTTTTTTTTTGGGGGGGGGGGGGAGGAGATCTGTTTTCATGCCATGCAGCTAACAAACACTGGTCCCTAATATATTGGCCTTGTGTAGCAATAGATTTAACAAGGTGAGGAATAAGGTAAGTAACTCTGCAAAATGCTAACAGAAATCTTAGCCAATGTTGCAATGCACCTGTCTTTGCTAGTGCTCATAAGAGATGAGGTAATTGATACCCTGTTTTAATGCCTGGCACTTCTGAAGTGTCTTGGATGGAATAATGACCCAAGTAGTGAAAACATGTTTAATCTATTATGTTATTCTAAGAAATCTAGTTAGCACTTATTTGCAATTAATAAAGGTAATCATTCATACAGTGGATTTCCTTCAGCTCTGAATAGGAGAGACAAACTGTGAGTCATACCTCAAACTACATCCAAGGAGCTATGGTTACACCCTGCAGGAAACTTGCTTCCCACACCTTCTCCCTCCAGCCATCATTTATTTTTGGCTATTAGGGAAACATTAAAACTCATTCAGTAGGAACCAATTAGCTATGCAAATGGGGAGAGTGGCCAGAACAGAAGAGAATGGTTGTTGGAATTGTGGAAGCAGGAAAGGGAGATACTGAACGGCTAAATAGTTGAGTTGTTTTGTTATCCACAATGAGCTTTATCTTCAGGCATGTGGGCTAACTAACATTTTAATGAAATAGGACTACTAATGAGCAGCATATATCTTTGGAAAGACTGAAGGAGCTTTGCTAGCCTACTCTTTAGTAGAAGTGGGGACAATAAATCAGGCAAGTGAACATGACTTTTTCCTGCTACTGCCTCCCAGAATAGCAGTGAGAGTGATTGTCCATACAACTCACTGATGAATCACTAATTCACTTGTATGGACAAATTTGTATGGGCTGTGGTGGCTCAGTGGTTAAGAAGTTCACCTTGTTAGCTGGAAGGCTGGCATATCGGCAGTTCGAAACCCGAGTACTGCATGACGGATTGAGCATGGGTCTCTGTCCCTGCTCTTGAGGACATGAAAGGAGCCTCATTTGGGCATTCCCTGAGTAGAGTTTCTCCCACAAAAATCCTTTCAACCCAGGATAATTTCTGACATGAAATTATGATTATTACTGAAGAATGAGCAGACTTCAGCAGATGGCCACCCATGCCCTGGTCACCTCCCGTTTGGACTATTGTAATGCACTCTACATGGGGCTGCCCTTGATGACCATCTGGAGACTGCAGTTGGTCCAGAATGTGGCGGCCCGTGCAGTGGTGGGGTGTAGTCGTTTCACCCGTACCTCACCACTGCTGTGGGAGCTGCACTGGCTGCCTATATGTCTCTGGGTGCAATTCAAGGTGCTGGTTGTCACCTTTAAAGCCCTTCATGGTAGCGGACCAGGATACCTCAGGACCGCATCATCCCTAGGACATTGACCTGTCCCACGAGAGCAAACCCTTCAGGTACCAGCTTGAGGAGGTTCGCCTCTCCAGTACAAGGAAAAGGGTCTTCTCAGTCCTAGCCCCTACACTATGGAACCTCCTCTCAGTAGAACTATGCCTCCAGGCCCAGTTGCTACCATTTAGGAAAGAATTGAAGACATGGTTGGCAAAATGGGTCTGCGGGCCGGGATTGTCAACAAGCACCCCTTTTTGGCTTGTCTGAGGTTTTCCCCTTCTGTAATTAATTTTTTAATTTTAAGGTTTTGTAGATTTTATATTTGTTTTTAGATCATAAATGGTACAGCGGGGGGCAATATTGCTATGTTTTTAAGGGTTTTTAATTGTTTTATATTGGTTTTAACTTGTGTACACCGCCCAGAGTCCACTGGATAGGGAGGTATATAAATCTATTAAATTAAATTAAAATTAAAATGTTCTTAGGCTTGTTACACAGTTCTGACACAACAGTCTGCTAACTTGGGTTTCTGGTAATTGAAGCACAGGAACACCTAGAAAGCCAAGTTTGAGGAACCATGGGCTAGTACAAAGAAATCAACAGGAAAGCTATCGTTCCATGGGCTGGGAGTTCACAGGAATGCCACATAGTTCTATTTGGTTGAATAGATGAAGCTCTTTTGTTATAGATGAAAGAGGAAACAATGTAGATTGAGGGCACTGTAAAAAAAGATCACATCGGATCACCCTGGAAAGGTTCTCTTTGTTGTGAGATATCTCCCTTAAAGTAACCTTTCTGCCCATCCAGGAATCACTCCAGCCAATCCCTCAAAAAGAGTAGCTGAAAGGAACCAGATGGTTTGTAGTCTCCTGTGTCACATGATTGCTGGGAAACAGCTCACACTGGACTGTGCCAGAAACATTAAAGGTAAAGGTTTCCCTTACTCGAAAGCCAGTCATATCTGACTCTAGGGTTCAGTGCTCATCTCTGTTTCAAAGCCGAAGAGCCAGAGTTGTCTGCTTCTGCATATGTCTCCGTGGTCATGTGGCAGCCATGACTAGACATGGAACGCTGTTACCTTCCCACCGAAGTGCTCCCTATTTATCTACTTGCAATTTCTTGCTTTTGAACTGCTAGGTTGGCAGGATTACTAAATTGCATTACAAAATGCAAACTAATTTTTGATTTGAGATTATAGTCCACAGAGATGTATGCCACAATAAACCTGATAGTCTTAGAGTATCACGAGAACTTAGTGATTTATTTCTATTTTTTTAATATAAATTTTTATTTATTTTCAAAGAAACAAAATAAAAATAACAAACATACAGAAAAAACAGTAACAATACAATGCAATATTACAACAAGCTCATTAACACATACATAATGGTTAAACTAGTTGTTTGCAATATAACCCACAGTATTAAATACCCACATTATAGATTATCACTATAACCATAGCATAAGAGCTTTCAGTATTACAACTGTTTATTATTTCTTTACTAGTTACACAACACCTAGTGAATATTTACAATGCCAGGAGAGTTTAGTATCTATATCATCTCCAAAACCCACTTTGAGATGGTACAGGTCCAGAACTGTCCCTAGCCATAAGAGAGTGATCCATGAACGGCTTCCAAATATTCCAAAACCTATTTTCTTTCAAATTATCCCTTTTTACTTTTATCTCCCATGTCAGTTTGTCATTCAATGCTAAACTCCACATTTCCTTATACCACTCTCCGGTCTGTATAAATACATCATTTTTCCAATTTCTGGCAATACATTGTCTACCTGTGGTTAACATAATTTCCAATAATTCTTTTTCCACCTTATTCAAACCCATACCTTCCACATCTGTTAATAGAATGGTACCTGACACCAACTTAATTATTTTGCCCAATATTTCCCCAATCTCTCCTTCTATTCTTCTCCAAAATTCATTTATTTTTTTGCAACTCCACCACACATGTTCATAAGTTCCAACCGTTTCTTTGCATCTCCAACATAAATTATCCCTTTTATTATCCATCTGATGCAGCCTCAGTGGTGTCAAGTGCCATTGCCACAACATTTTAAAATTATGTTCCTTGATTCTTACTGACATTGTTCTCATTATCCTCTTTTTCCACTTATTTCTCCATTCAATATCTCCTATTTTTATATTCAAATTTTGTTCCCACTTCCGTTTCAAATCTTCCTGTGGATCATTACCCTTATTCAATATAGTATAGAGTTTGCTTACTAGACCCTTAATGTTCTTTTCCCCTTTTCTGATCTTTAATACCAATTCTTCAAATTCGGTCTTTGTTCTGTCTATACCTACTTCTCTTCTATATTTTTTGTTCCAATTATCAACCTTCAGTTTCTGAAACCAATCCAATTTTAAATTTTCAAATATTTTTTTCTTCTTGGTTTCATCTTCACAAACTTTTAACCATTCCTTCAGTAAAGACACTTCATTTTTATCCAATATTTCCTTTTTTTCCTTATCTATTTTTATCGGAAAACACACCATATCAGTCAATTCCAAAATTGGAGAGAGATCTGGGACCAAGTCTTTCTTTACTCTTTTCCACACCTTCATGAGGCCTCTCATCATAGTATTGCTTATCTTTATCGTTTTATCCTTAATTCCCAAAAAAATCTTTTTGCCAATATTCCTGTATTCTTTCATCTCCAATTCCTCCCAAATTACCTTTTCTCTTGCCAAGATCTTCACAACATTCTTAATTTGGAATGCTCAATAGTATGCTAACAAATTTGGCATACCCAAACCCCCTTCTTTCTGAGGCAGGTACCAAAGCTTCTTTGGAAGTCTAGATTTTTTACCTCCATTACAAAAATTATTGAACATCTTTTGAAACTCATTGATTTCCTTCTCCTTCAAATGGATTGCAAGTGCATCAAATAAGAAGTTAATCTTCGGCAGCAACATCATTTTGCAAATTGCAATCCTCCCAAACCATGACAGATTCAACCTCTGAAACCCTTGTAATTTGTTCTTAAATTCTACTTTCAAACTGTCATAATTCAGTCTTTTAAGTTCTTCCAATTTATTTGAAATGATTATCCCCAAATATTTCAGCTTTTCTTTAATTTGTATGTTAGATGTCCTCACTATCCTTCCCATCTCCTTCGCCCCCATGTTACACAGCATCAGTTCTGATTTGTCCCAGTTTATCATCAGTCCAGTTATAACCTCAAATTCCTGAAGTTGGTCTTTAATCCTATCCATTACCACCTCTGGATTTTTCACCATTAACAACGTATCATCTGCATACATACTCACTTTATTACCCCGTATTCCTTCTATGTTTGGATCCTCCCTTATATTTTTAGCTAAGATTTCCATTGCCATAATAAACAGGATAGGAGATAATGGACAACCCTGCCTGGTACCTGCCTCAAGCATTACCTCATCCGTAACCTCTTCATTTACTCTAATTCTAGCATTCCCTTTTTGGTATAATAGATCAATTACCCTTCTAAATCTATCCCCAAATCCATAGTTTCTGACTATTTCCTTGATCGAAGACCATTGTAATGAATCGAATGCCTTAAAAATGTCTAATGATAATAAACCCACCATTTCCTTTGTTTGATTAACATTATCAATTAGATCTAATACCCTTCTAGTCAAGTCAGCCATGTGCCTACAATATCTTCCTGTACAAATTCCTTTCCCATATTCAAACCATTTAACCACTGAACCACTCTTTCTCTTAGCTGGTCTGGCGTCTGTTCAGCCACCTGAAGGATCACAATATTCTGCTTTCTCATCATGTCTTCCACAGCATCAATCCTTTTCTCATGTTCTTCCAATTTCAGCTTATTCTCCCGCACCGCCTCCTGAGTCCCTTTTATTTCCTTTTTTATAACATTTACCTCATTTTGGACCAATTTCACATTTCCCTCTATTTTTTGCAAACTTAAATCCACTTTTTTTGAGAAATCCATAACAGATGATATCACCTTATCTTGTTTTTTCATCATTTCATTTCTATCTTTCACCCTTGATTCCTCATTTTTCTCCAATTTCTGAAACAATTTACCAATTTCCACCATAATTTGAGTATGATCATAAGGTTCAGGTGGTGGTGATGAAGACTGAGGGATCTCTTCCATTGGTGCTTTTTCTTTCCTCTTAGACTTCACAACTGGTTCTTCCTCTTTTGCTTTCCCTCTTGTGCCTTTATCCATGATGACACCCACTAAGAAAGTCCAGTGTTGAAGAGCGTGGCAAAATCGTAATCAATCCACTCAAGCCTGTACCGCTGCAGCCACTAGTAACGCCTATCCAGACAATTCTGACGAAGCTTGTAGAGAGGAAGAAATCCAGCGAAGAATTAATTGTTGTAATCCACAAAAGAGCAGGAACCGGAAAACGGTCCAAACAAAAAGAGAGAGAAACAAAGAATAATCCACATCTGGCCCGTTTCCCCAAAGTAAACAGCCAGGATATTCGCACTCCAAACCGCAAAAATAGAAACTCCAAGGAAACGGTCACCCAAATTTTTTCATTTGAATCAAAGCCACCAGGGAGAGGAATGAGAGGAAAAAAAGAACCCAAATTCCAAGCTGTGTAATAAAAGGCAAAAAAGAGGAGCAATATTTCCAAAGAAAAAAGTGTTAGTTATAATCCACACGGTGAAGGGGTGAGAAAAAAATTTAATCCTTCTCTTGGGGCGAGCAAATCAAAGCACCCTTTTCCAGCGGGTACATTAACTTCAGGGGGAGACCCCCCTTCTTCCTCTGTAAGTCGGCAGGCTTTCCCCACTCTCCTTAGCCTCAAAAAGCGCTGAAGCCTTCGGAAAGTGGAGCCCAGACAAAGACTTCTTTAACCACTTTACTGTCACCAAAGCATGCCGCGGTTCTCCTGGGACGCAAAAGAGCCATAGACCAAAACACAACCACTTTCGTTTTCCAGGACCGCCGCCATTAACGGATCGACAACCCGATTTTATCCACTTCCACACCCGCTTCCCAGTCCGGGCTCTTCTAAACAGAATCCCCAGTTACCTTTAACTTTTCCACATAGACTTTCATAAACTTACGTAGAGTCGCTTTCTTGCCGATTTTACTGCCACCTCGAATCTCCACCGTCTCGCAGGTCCCGTTCTTGGTTCCTTGGCAGGAGAAGCTGCGGCTTCCGTCGTGCGCCTCTCCTACCCAGGAAACCTCCCAAACTTCGACCGCCCAACTTCAAAACTTTCCAAATAGGCAAGCAGGAGTCTTATCAGCAAAAAATGCCACTTTAAAATTTTCCCATTTTACTCGTTCACATTAATTACCACTTTGGTAAGTGCTAGCATCCAAATCGAGATGTTACTCATCGGCCATCTTAGCCATGCCCCCAGTGATTTTTTTTCCCTCCAACAAAATAATGCAGCTATCATCCAGGAGATATTATCACCATTTGTTGATACTTCTCCAATCATTTCTGTGGCTTACTGTTTATCTTCATTGCCATTTTCCTCCTATGCTCATATGAAACCCTTGTTAAGCAAGCAAGCAAGCACTCAAGCAAGCACCTACCTGAAGAGAATTCTTCTTGTGCATGAGAGCACAAACATTGACCCCTATTCTTCTAAGTATAATGTGTTATATTATTATATTGCACCAACCTTAGTTTCCCATCATTGGGAGAAATGTCAAAATCCAAGAAAAACTCAACCATGTGTGACTTTAACATTTTCGGTTAATATTTGACCTATGACTTCCTGGCACTTGCCAGATAACCTTTTTGTTAGTCTCTTCAACTATGATAAATTCAAGGCAATATGTCGAAATCACAGAATTGTTTGTTCATTTTAACCAGCATTTGGGACCAACCTAGGTTTTCAATCAAAGTTAAGAACAATGGCAATAAAGAGAAAGAAATGATGAGCCACAGAAATGATTGGATAAATATCAGTCAAACTGAGATAACCTATTCTGCTGGGTTTGTCTGTCTAAAAGACTGAAAACATTCTGTAGTCTCCGGTATTCTGGGTAAGGTTTTAATACAGAAAGTTATTTTTGTTTTTCTGTGGTGGCACGTCACTGAAGTATTTAACACTTCTGGTTTTTTTTTTTGGTTTTTTTTGCCCTTTTCTATCTCCCTTATAGTGAAATGTCTTTGCCCATGACAGTTCAATAAATGTCTACATAACTGATAAATTCCTCCAGTGGGAAAAACCTTTTTCTTAGCTTCCCTGTAATTTCATACAAACTGTAATTTACACAGAGAGTTTTGTCATCTAAGGTGGAAGATTTCACCCCAGAATTTCAAGATGGGCTCCCGTGCCCCAGCTAAGACCAGGGGCTGTTGCAGCTGACTGTTTTTACTTTTACACCTATAATGTGTAACAGAGTATGAATCCTGACAGTATTTAGTGGGAATCTGCCCTGGTTTTGCACAGTTTTTTTTTTTTTTGACATGGAGTGTTTGCTAATGAAACATCAATGTGTCGCAGTATAAGTTATGCCACTCAAAAATGCTGCATTTGTTTTTTACCTACAGAACTCTGCTATATATTTTAACCAGGAAACAGTTCCCCAAAAGCAATTAAAGTCTTTTTATAGGTTTTGGAAAAGGTGCTCTTGTTTTGGCCACATTCATAAACTGCATATGTAATCTGGCTGGCTGGTTTTAATAAAAGACACTGAAACCATTCAGCTGATTTTCACTCATAAGGTGTCATTCGGAAATTCATGGTCCGCAGGCAATAATTATAAGGTTTCATTTACTGGGAGTTCCTGATGTACCTTTGAATTGAAATTTGAAGGAATCTGCTGGTCCCTATGCCTTGCATTGCCAAGCCCATCCCCAAATAAGGAGACAAACACATTGCTTGGTTTTCAAAAACTGGGCCACTTTATTAACCTGTAACTTGGATTAACTTTTAGTTAGACCAAATGGGCCGAAGTAGCACTGGTAAGGACTGATTCTCATTCACCTGAATTACTCTGTTAAATTGTTTCTAATTTTTTTACTTTATTGACCAAATTATTGACCCCTGTCAGAAGTAATGTTTGGTGACTCCCACTTCTGACAGAAATCCGGTGAACTGTCTCAGGTTTTGCAAGTCGCCAAACTTCACAGTACCCTGTTCCTGGTCCACATTTGATTGGCCAGCCCGAATTTCCCTCTAAATTGTGCTTCTACTGGCCAACCAAATGCGTACCTGCTGGTTTCCTTGGGGTCGAATGGATGTCCTTACCAGTGCTACCCACCAAAGTGACCATAAAATGAAACAAAACAAATCCCATAACTCAACCATGCGCAGCAGTGTGGGATGTGCGAAAACTACAAGAACCCAAAGGCCAATTAGGGTCCAAGCAAAAATTCCCATCCGGCCCCGTAGCGACCAAAAATTGTCTCACTGTGGCCTAGGGAGGGGGTGGAGGGCAAACGCGCCCAAGCCCAGCCGAACCAAAGGAGGCAGGCACAGGCACGCGGAGCACCCTTTTAAGGGCTGTGCTGGCTCCACCCACCATGCTCACCCCCTTGTACCTGTCTCCTCCAGGGGCCGCCCCGGCAAAGCGTGCGCCCGCGCAATTCCCCGCCACCGCATGCCCAGTGTGCATAGCTTCCTAGCCCTTCTCTGAGATCATAGTAGTCCAACCAATGGAAGCTTACACCTACAACCTCAATTGCTCACTCAGGCCAGTGTTGATGGCAGAGCCATTTGTTCTGTAGCAGAGCTTGGGAGTGTGTAGTTGCATTTTCCCTTTTATGATTCCTCTCCTATTTTGCAAAATCTCATTGATCTCCCAATAAATAATGAAGTCACCAAATATTATTAACCTGCTTGCTTGCAGCTTCCATCTTGGTAATTAGATGACACATCCTAAGGGCAAAAGGACTCGGCTGTGGACTAGAAAAGTTGCCTCTGTTAGTTCGCAGATCACTTCATTATAGTTGAGTTCTCAGATGTGTGAAAAGCATCAGGAGTGGTGATAGCAATTCCTCAATGAAAACATTCCTCATGTTTATTTATTTATTTTATTTCATTTAATTTACATACTTCCCTTCTGAGCAGAAGGCCACCCAGAGAAATAAACAACCTGATAAAAACACATAAATAGATATAAAAGCATTAAAATATCATAAGACAAGCATAGTAAATAGTAAAGCATATAGAGATATAACACTTCATACAAGAACCAATTAAAAATAAAAAATACAATCAGGAAAAAAATAGGATCAAGAGTGTCAGGTAATTTTTGCTGGTGAATTGCTATGTGTTAAGAAATGTTCATAGGCATTATCTGGTGCACACTGAGTTGTGTGATTCAGTATGCAACAGATGACTACAGAGACTTCTTAACTTGTGGAAACTTGATGCTAAAACTGCACAACAGCATTTGAGCCATTCCCCCTGTTATTGTGAACAATGCTCACCATGGTGTGAAACATGGAATTTTAGCTTTAGGAATTTGACTATTGGACCCTGCTTTTGTGTGTGTGTGTGTGTGTGTGTGTGTGTGTGTGTGTGTGTGTGTGTGTGTGTGTGTGTGTGTGTGTGAGAGAGAGAGAGAGAGAGAGAGAGAGAGAGAGAGAGAGAGAGAGAGAGAGAGAAGTAACTTGTGCCTCATCTAGTTTAATTCATGCTTTGGACAAAAACCATTTGTAAATTCATTTCAGATTTAGAACTGAATTTGGCTGTTCTACTACAGTTCCAAACTGATATAAATCAGTCTGAAACCAGCTGATTCAGGTCAGAACATTTGGCTTCAGATCAGAACTTGCAGCTTTTCCATATGAACAGCATTTAGATGTTACAGTGAGAACTAACCAGAGCCTCTGATTAGTTCATAAGAGCATTTTTAAAAGGCAACATACTTTGTGGTTTCCTGGAGGTGAAGGAGAACTTATGAGGATGGGCTGAGTTTTTTTTTATTTGCCTTGTTTTTGTATCAGAGGTTTCCAAAGCTGACTGAAAAAAGAATTGAAGTTGAGAGAAAGCAACACTGACACATTTGCCCATTCATTCAGAGGGCTTAGAGCAGGAGTTATCAACCTTTTTAAGCCGGGGGCTGGGTCATGCTCCCTCAGACAGCTTCAGGGGCTGGATGGCCATTTCCCCCTTCCTCCATCACATGGAACTTCCTGGTGTGGTGGAGGTGGTGGGCCCTCCACATGAAATGGTGCCGAGGACCACATCCAGCCCACAGACCACAGGTTGAGAATTCCTGGCTTAGAGTCATCTGTTGTTAAAATCTGATATTGAACATATGTGTGTTTAGCCACATTTTGAATGCTGAATTTAGGCTGCCATTTCTTCTTTCTGGTCAGCTTCTCATTCTTTAACAGTTACATGGTAGCCCAGTAAACAGGGACCTATCAATGATGGGAATATCTGTACCACTTGACTTTAGCCTTTGTAGATGGTGACAATTTGGGTTCATTTTTTATAATAATATTCAAAGATTTGCCACTTTTTTCAAAAGCATGTGGAAAGAAGTAGTGATTTTTTTTTAAAAAAAATGATTTTGGAACATAGAAATCAAATAAAAGGTTGAGAACTCCTGCAAATAATTGCTTTTGAATAAGCACATTCTGACCATACATCCTTGAGATTTGTGGTCTCCCAAACATCCAGCTTGGAATTCAGACCTGGGAAATCTAAACTCTAAAGATAAATGATTAGACAGAAAATTTTCTATTTGGTGCTGATGTGGAAGAAAGAATTGGTGTGGGTTTGGCAGGGCTGTGGGTCTGGATGGCTCAGCAGCCATTGGGCCACTTTGATGAACGGCATCTTTTCAAAACTCCACCAGCACTGCCTGGTGTTCTGACTTGTCTCACGTGACTCTTCTTGCAAAAATCCCATCAGTGTGAAATGAACACACACTCTGCATGATTGCATCATTGCATCAACATGGATCCAAAGTGTGTTGGTGAAGAGTGGCTATCATGATGGGTCCATTCCTTGTTTCCTTGGCAATGAGATGCACTTCTCAGTGAGATGCACTATCCTAGGGAGCAAAAATGTATAAACACATAAATAAAACATAGTCCCTAAATGAGAAGCACTGCCAGGGTCAGACAAACAATATGAGCATTCAGCAACAGTATCTGCTCTGTATGGGAAAACACATAATGGCAATAGCCCAGTTTGTTATTTACTCATAATTTACAAAGCACCAGTTGGTTTTTACAGGTAACATTGCATTCCCACTTTCTCAATGACATCAGTGGGATTGTGTGTCTGCTGAATGCACCTGGATTTTGAAGGCTTGGTAGATGCAATTTATTCCCATATGACAGTGATGGAAAACCTTGGCACACCAGATGTTCATGAACTTCAATTCCCAGAAACCCTGCTCAACAGGAGTGCTGACTTAGGCTACTGGTAATTGAAATCCAAGAACACCTGGAGTGCCAAGGTTCCCTATCACTGCCACATAAGATCTAAAAAATATATACTTTTTGGCCATGGGACTTTTGTGAGTCATGTTTAGGGATGTGAAGATCAGTTTTATTTTTAAGCTCTTCAGAATTCTACTAGCTTCCCGCCCCCCTGTTCCTAGGAAATTACTCTCAGATTTTGTCTTACATTCCATATTTAAAAAGCAAGATATAAATGTAAATTTTTATAAATTGGTTTCCTGTTGCTAAACAGGAGGACTTATTCTAACATTATCTTCGTTTTGTTCTGCTGCCATGGGGTTTTGTGCATCCTTTTTATCCCCCATCCCTTTTCCTAATGCAGGTATTTTCTCCATTAAGGGCATCTGCATGCATTTTTCAAATGTACAGTAAAACCCCTACTTATGAAAAAAAAGTCCATTCCGTAGGCTTTTGCTTAAACTGGATTTTTATGTAACTCGAAGCAAACCCATAAGAATTATTTGTTTACATAACTGGAAGCAAACCATAGGAAAAAATGAAATTTTATATAAAATGAAGCAAACTCATAGAGAAATGAATTTTTATGTAACTCGAAGCAAACCCATAGGAAAAAAATATTTATGTAACTTGAAGCAAACCCATAGGAAATCATGTAAATCGGGACATGGTTTTAGCAAAAAAATCATTATGTAAGTTGAATTTTATGTAACTCGAGGCATATATAAGTTGGGATTTTACTGTATACAATTTTTTCACTCTGCAAATGTGTGTATGGTTGTGAGCACGGGTTTTATTTTATATTTGGTAACCCTTTAAAATGTAGATTTCTGAGGCAGCAGACACTTTACATAGAAGGTATGAAATGTATATTTTAATTGTGAAAAGTGTACCCCCCATTGCTTTTCCATCCATAATCATGCACAACTTTCTGCAGGCATTAAACTTTTCAGAGAACTATTATATTACAACATTTGTGAGAGGGAGGAGAAAAATAAATTAGAAGGATGGAACTGTCCCCTGCTTATGTCAACTAATTCAAATGTAAAACATGGAAATAGCTAGTCACAAATAACTAGTTACCTGAGGTTCTCAAATCAATGGTGGTACCAATGATAAAATACTATTGACAGAAAACAATGCAACAATTAATTTGGTAAATTTATACTGCACTGCCACCGAAGAATTTTTCCTTGGCTTGTCATCTGTTTAAAGACAAAGTATGCTGTATTGGTTTGTGATAAGGCATCGTACAACTTCAAGAACATTTTAAGATTGACTTCTTCATTGTTTTATTTAACAGTTGTTTCTGTTCTCATCTCCTTCTTGAATCAGATAGTCTTTCTTTAACAAATGGATGCTTTTTTACTGAAATTGAACTTTAAGTACTACTTTTTACTGGAGTACTGATCTGGGGTAAATTGCTAAATTGGCAACACTGAATTCTATTCTTTCCCTAGAGGGGAAAAACCACTCTTGGAAAATAGATCACTCAGCAATGTTACTTGAAGGGTTTAGGAATATGTCAGCCACTTCACATTCACTAGAGACTGAACAGAAACAGTGGATGGCATTAAGAGTTAGTGGAAAATATTCTTTGGTATGTGACTCCCAGGCAGGTGCAGCTACACACTACTGTTGGTAGTTGTAGATTTTGTTTATCTGTGTTTTTTTTTAAATACCTCTAGACTGCCTCAAAAGCTACCATACTGGCTTACTGAATTCAAAACCACAATCAACAGCACTAAAATTGTCTGATTAAAAAGACCGTGTCTCAACCAATAATCCGTGGCAAAACCAATAATCCAACAAAAATATAAAACAATAGGAACGTAACACAATGAACTCCAATAAAAGTTGGGAGAACAACAGGAAACTCTTAAGAAACAGTTAGCTCTTAGAAGCAGCAATTGCTTAGGTGTTAAAATCCACCCATTCATAACCCTACAAAACTTTCTGATCTCCTGTAGCTTGCAAGTTAGCATGGGTTGGTTTATGATTAAAAAAATATGGTCCATGGGACAAAAGGTGGCTACCATTACCCAGTTTTCCTAATGCTCAAAAAGTCCTCTTGGGCTCTCTGAGGAACATGTAAGCAATTTATCTTTGTTTGTCCCCTCCCCACCAGCCCACAGCAATAATGGTTCTGCCCAACTAATTAAAACAAATTCAGGAGAAGCCCTCCATGGTCCAGATGTATGGTCCTTGGATCTCTGGAGGTTTTTCATCCCTGAGTTAAATTTTGACACATTTTTGTATTCTGATTATTTAGAAATTGGTGTGTCTTCTTCTAAAGATACATTAACCAGAACATCTGATTTGATCCTCTTTTCTATGTGAAGTCTTCTTCTGCTCCTTCCTCCCTCTCCTCCACCACATCCTCATCCACGTCTGCATCCTGACTGATCTTTGACACTATTAAAATACTTCAGTTTTTATAGCTCTCTATACAATAGTGTATGTCTAGCAAGTCATAGCACTTGTAACTGATACCAAAAGGACATCATTCAGTGATTTCAAGATATTTTTCAATACACTTTTTCTAGATTAGTTTGCCTGACAGGGAACCCCTGTTCAGTGTACATGCTGCTTCTGGGGCACGTTGTAGAATGCACAGGCTAATGTTACTCTTAGTTGTTCCATTATGAACTAAGAATGTGCCTGAGAATTCACTTTGAATTGTTTTAGAGCCCAGAAAAGTTGCTTTCTTGGATTATAGCTCCCAGAAACTCTTACCAATAGTGTCAGTGGCCATGATAGCACAAGAATTATGGGAGTTCTAATTTAAAAAAAATTAGCTCTCTCAACCATTATAATCTACAGCTCCACTCAGCAAAGACTGATGAACAGTAATGGACAACTTATCTATCTGGAAAACTTAACCACCATGGCTAAACTCACTGTTAAACCCTTGATAAACTTTTCAATGAACCCAGTATATAAGAAAAACAACACTGAAAATAATTTTGTATCACATTTGAGAGTACTTGTTGATTGGCATGCAATAGCTTACTATTAATTGAACTAACCTAATAGTCTAATATTTGTCAGTATTTTACATGGAATCATATCTGATAGTATTTGGTAGATTTCATATTATGGTTTCAATATTTGTCATGCATTGTTTGGCAGCTATTGAAATTTGGTGCTGGCTGCCCAGCAAAACTAAAGCAATCAAACTATGCATACCTGTCAACCATCCCGATTTGGCTGGGATTACCATGGAATTTGATGCCGATTGACGTCATAACCTGCCCCGCACTGCCAAAACCCCGTAATTTGACAGTGGGTGGAAATGCTTTCCACGCATGTGTGGAAGGGTTCTACACAAGTGTAAAACCCACGCATGCATGGAAGTGCTATGCCGCTTGCATAGGGGCTGCACAAGCGGCATAGCGCTTCCACGCATGTGTGGAAAGCGATCTGCGCTCAAGCGATCTGCGCAGGTCCCATTTTTTCTGGAGCTGCGGGTTGACAGGTATGAACTATGCCAACCTGGAACTTGAATTTTCTGAAGCGCCTTTGCATATCCGAGTGTTGAAAAGGTGGGGAGAGGGAGAGGATGGAGGAGTTGTACTTGCTAGACACTCACTGACATTTTCTTCCAGTCAACAAACTAATCCTCAGTAAGAGGAATCCCAATACCTGTATCTATCTTCATAATCTTAAAAAAAATGATTCTAAAATTTTAAATTTTTTTTAATGCAACTCCCCCGCCCCCAAACAATGTGACATAGCCTGGAACAAAATGGTGTGGCTGAGTTAGGAATGTCTGAAACTGACAGTGCTCTTAACATTGGTGTCTGTTGGCATTAATTTCAGCCACAGCACTATCTTCACTCTAATTGTTCTTTTAAATGGGGTGGGGGGGAACAGGGCCATTTAACAAAGATGTCTCCTTTCTTTCAAAATCTTTGTTTTTGGGGATCCATTCTGAATCAAAATTCTCAGATGATTTGTCAGAATCCCCTGTTTTATATTTGCATGCACAGGTTGAGTTTTCCTAATTGTGATTCCTTGTAATTGGTCCCGCTTCTGTTCCATGTGTAGTTTTGATTACAGCTTTTGTTTTAGTCTCTGTCTGGACCACTAATGCTCTTTTCCATTACTCTTCCATCCCTTTTATGTTAATTCATTCCAAATGGAGCTGTTAGTTACAGCCCTGATGCTCAAAGTCATGCCCACTGAGCACTCATACACTCATACACTCTGTACAGTTGCCAATGACACATGGATATACAGTACTTCAGAATCATGCATGATGCCAAATGCTACTATTCTTCTTTTGCTCATGTAGAAAAGGATAATATTTCAAGAAATCCCAATCAAGTCATGCTAATATATGCGGTTTCCCCATGCCCAATTGGCACGGGACCTTGGCAGAGGTTAAACCAGTTGAGCAGACTCCTGGCCGCTGGCCCTTGCCAGTATGGAAATTAAGGGGGGTGGATTAATGATAGGGTTTGATTCACCCAATTCCTTGACCTGAGCAGCGGATCTGCTGAGAGAGCGAATATCTAACTCTGTTACCCATTAGAGTAATCCCTCATCTCCGAGTCTCCGTCTTATCCCAGATGCAAACAGAGGCCATGTTTACCCCAGTCTTATCCCCAAACAATGGTGCTTCCCCATGTCAATGTTTGCCCCAGTTAATTAACTTCCCCAAAAGAGACTCCCAATTAACCCGAGTAAACAGGTGATGTGATTTCTGTCAGATGACGGTTTTGCCACCGTTGCGCTTTTTCTCCTATATATGTTGAAGCTTTCCCTCAATAAACTACTGATCTGATCACGCTCCATATTGCCTCGTATCGTTTCTTGATCAGTCTCCTCCGGGACCTCCGGCCCTCTGCGGCCCCGATTCCTACACCTGGTGACCCCGACGTGATCTACTCGTGAGTAAGCGACCCCCGAGCGGTCCACCTCAGAGTAAGCGATCACACGGTCCGGTTCTGCGCTTGAACCGTGTCCGCTCATCCCGGAGGACAGCGCGGCAGCCCGGCCGGTAAACCAGCCGGTCGGGAAGACGGCCTAAGTGGCGAGGCAGTCCGAGAGGTCTTCTACAGTTGCTCCCGACTTTCGCGGCGGCTTGCAGGTTACGGAAAAACGCGTACCGCTCAGGGTCTGCTGTGAACCCCTGACAGCGCAGTGGCCACCGAGGGCCCGTGGCTGCAGTCCACGCTCCGAGCTCTACCCAGAGAATCGTCGCCAGAACCTATTACTTGCCCAAAGACGCGTCGACTCGTCCCGAGGAGGAAACTTCGGAGGACCCATCGCAGGTAATATGGGGACCTGTCCTCAGTGACAGCGTCCATCCGCTAGCCAAAGAACTCGTGAGGGAGAGTTCAAAATCCTGGCCAGGGTGTTTAAGTTGCGTTTTCACAGCGGAGAGCTAGCGAGACTTTTGGTGTACCTGGGGGAACACTGCCTGCTTTACCCAGAAGTAGGTACGTTAACCCTTGAGCTCTGGGATCAGATAGGAGACTGCATTCAGCAACCCCCGAAAGCTCCGAGAGGCGTAATTCGCACATGGAGTAAATGTAGGAAGCTCTTAGCGGAGATAGAGCCAGTCTGGATAGAAGCCAAGGAACCCCCACTTCTGCCAGTCACACCAGCCGAGCCAACGGCGCCTACTGCGCTCTATCTGTCACTCCAATCTAGGCAGAGTAGCGTAGGGAACTTTCCCTCGGTGACAGCTGCAGATGTCACCGGCGGAATGCAAGGAATGAGGAGCGCAGGCGCTTCTCTGAGAGTTCCGGGTTCCCGAGTTACCAAGAGTCCCCTTCAGCGCACGATTGAAGAGGAGATTAGGAAGGGGGAATTGCCAGCAGAAGAACTAGCTGAGCTTAGTCAGATATGTCCAATTCGCATGGAGATGGATGCCCTTACGGGGGCCCAACAGATAATTCACACACCAGTCCCGTATAAGCTTCTCATGGCTATACGGAAGGCCATTTCAGAGACAGGGCTCCAAAGCCAATTTACTAGGGGCACGCTTCAGCAAGTGTGCGAGAACACCATGTTCATTCCCCATGACTGGAAAGCCATCATGCGGATGATGCTCAACCCTAGCCAGTATTTAATTTGGGACAGTGAGTTTCGCCTTGAGGCTCAAACAAGGGCTGCCAGGATGGGAGGCGCAGTACTTCCTGACCAGTTATATGGTTCAGGTGCCTTCGAGCCCATCGATGCCCAAATCAACTTGCCTCTAGCCACTCTCCAGATGTCGGCCGAGGCCGCCTTTAGGGCGTTTTTTAAGGTCCCAGCTACTGGCAAAGCGGCTAAAAATTACACCGCTATTAAGCAAGGAGCCCAGGAACCATACATGGACTTTATCAATCGTTTGGAGGAAGCAGTTAGCAGACAGATTGATAATGAACAAGCCCAACAAGAGCTCATGATGAAGTTAGCCAAGGACAATGCCAACTTAGACTGCCGTAAAATCTTGCAGTCACTGGGCAATCGTCCTGACTTGACTCTCACAGACATGATTAGAGTTTGCGCCGACGTTGGCACAGAATCCTATAAGATGGGTTTGCTAGCGGCAGCAGTGCAAGGGGGTAGAAGACTTAAGGGTAAGACCCAAGGGGCATGCCACAATTGTGGCAAGGTCGGTCACTTCGCTAGGGAGTGTCGATCCAAGGGAGGCGGACAGAAGTCCGGCTGTTCCAAGGCTCCAAACACCCTCTGTCCGAAGTGCAAGAAAGGCTACCATTGGGCCCGAGACTGCCTGAGTTCGGGAAACCGGAACGCAGGCATGTCTCTGGCCCTGGTCCAAACAGAGGCTTCCCTCATTCAGAGCTCGCCAGAGCTAGTCTAGATCCCGGTCACACTCCAGGCATTACGAGGGCACAGGCCAGCCCCAAGGGTAGTACAGGGTTAGACTTGACTTGCCAGGCAGACGTTACATGCGACCTGCCAGGCACGGTCTATCTGGTGGACTCCCAGTACATGGGTCCGCTGCCCAAAGGCTTTATAGGTTTAGTTTTGCCCAGTAGTGTAGCTGGAGCACGCGGAATTCTTGTAATTCCAGGAGTTGTTGACTCCAATTTTTCAGCCGTTCTCCAAGTTCAGCTTTGGACTCACCTGCCCCAAACAATTCACAAAGGAGACACCTTAGCGCAACTGATCATGGTTCCTTGTCACTCGCCCGCAGAAAGCCAGGGAAGGCTCAGGGACAGTTCAGAGTCCCCGTCAGAGGACCGCTCGAGCACCAGTGAGGCAGTACAAGGATACCAGGTCTTAGCGAGACCAACATTGAGTGGAAACAGCGCCTGGTTATTGAGGTATTTCTGAATAATAGATCATTCTCAGGCCTGTTAGATACCGGAGCAGATGTGTCAGTGATAAGCAGAAGCCAGTGGCCAAGGGAGTGGGCCATTGAGCCGGTCTCCGATGTGTGGGGGGTAGGCGGCATTCAGGAAGCGTTTAGGAGCCGGGAGTGGGTGACAGTCACTATCCCAAAGGCTGACGGCACAGCGGTAATTCGGCCGCACATTCTTGACGTGCACATCAACCTTTGGTGGCGAGACATTTTATAGAAGTACGGTGCTACGCTTACCTTTGGGTAATGGCGTTGCCACTTAAGTGGCTCACCGACACGCCGGTCTGGGTAGAACAATGGCCGGTAGTGGGAGAGAAATTAGTTGCCCTTAAACAACTGGTTAAAGAACAGCTAGACGCAGGACATATAGAGCAGTCCACTAGCCCTTGGAATTCGCCAATTTTTGTGATTAAGAAAAAGTCGGGGAAGTGGCGACTCCTCCACGATCTCAGAGAGATCAATAAATGTATACAGCCAATGGGTCCGCTTCAGTGCAGCATCCCAAATCCTAATATGATTCCCGAGGGGTGGGAGATCCTAGTCGTAGATCTCAAGGATTGTTTTTACACGATTCCCTTAGACCCCAGGGACCGGGAAAGGTTTGCCTTTACGGTGCCGGTTGTGAACCACAGTGAGCCTACGCAGCGCTACGCGTGGAGATTTTTGCCACAGGGCATGCTCAATTCGCCCACCCTGTGCCAAATTTATGTTCACAACGCGCTGGCAAAGTTTCGAAACCTTTACCCAAAAGCTTTAGTTTGCCATTTCATGGACGACATCTTGGTCGCGGTGCCGCAACTCGGCAGCGAAATGTTTTCTGACCTCCAGGCCAGCCTGGGGGAGAAAGGATTGCTCATTGCCCCAGAGAAAGTGCAGAGAACCGAGCCCTTCTCATACTTGGGTCATCGGCTTCTCCGCTCTTTCGCAGCACCAGTTTTGCCCCAAATCAATTTACAGGATTCAGTCACCTTAGTGGAATTGCAGCAGGTTTTAGGGAACATTAATTGGGCCAGACCGTATTTCCAATTAGATACGGATCTTTTGAAACCGCTCTTCTCGCTGCTGACGTTAGGTAAGCAGCCGGCAGACCGGATACAAATTTCTCGAGAAGCGCGCTTGGCTCTCGGGAAAGTCAACCAGGCTCTCAGCCAGAGGTGGGTAGATAGGATCACCCCAGGGCCATATGCCCCGATCCTGAACTTGTAAATAGTTCGGGCAGGATCCATGTTCACCGGGGCCCTAGGAGTGGACTCTGAGAAGGGGGCGAACATCGTGGAGTGGGTGTACTTGCCGAACACCTCCCCACAGAACATCGTTCCTCCCCAAGAGCTGGTCTCCGCGGTGGTTTACTGCGGAAGGCTGAGAGCGAGGGACATTTCAGGGCACGACTTAGCCAAAATTGTAGTCCCGTTCACCAAGGACCAAATCCAGCAACTGATGCAGCTCGGTGACTCGCTTCCAATAGCCCTGGAAGGATTCACTGGGAGCTTGTCATACCATTTGCCAAAGGACCCTAGACTTGTCTCACTTCAGATGCAGACAGTCAGCTTGTTCGAATTGCTCTCGCTGGTTCCGCTTCAGGGAGCCAGGACAGTTTTTACTGATGGTGGTCGAACATATGGTGTCTTAACTTGGCAGGAGGACCAGGCTTGGCGCACGCTGCTAACTCTTCCTCAGAAGTCCGCACAGCGGGCGGAGTTGGCAGCGGTGAACCTCGCCTTGCGCACCTTCGCCAAAGAGCGCCTCAACATCAGTACTGATAGCCAGTATGTTAGGAATTTGCTTCACAGTCTACCGGGAGCATACATCACTCCCGCGATAGACAAAAACTTGCTTAGTTTGTTTCTCACCGCTCAATTTCATTTGCGAAACCGCACGGAGCCGCTCTATATTGCCCACATCTGAAGTCACCAAGACCTACCGGGTCCGATTTCCGCGGGCAATAGCAGAGCGGATGCGGCGGCAAAGGAAATTCAGCAGCGCTCAGTGTTAGGTGTGTTCACTACGCCAATCCAGAGTCATGCATTCTTTCACCAAAATGCCAAGGCGCTCGCCAGACAGTTCAATCTGCCACTTTCTCAAGCCCAAGGCATAGTTCGCTCTTGCCAGCATTGCGCAGGGGCACCGGGGGGGGGCCCTCGTGGGGGGTCAACCCACGAGGGACAGAGGCTAACCAAGTGTGGCAGATGGATGTCACGCATGTTCCGCAGTTTGGCAGATGGCAGTACATGCACGTTTGCATTGATACTTTCTCACAATTCGTTTGGGCTACGCCGCAGAAAGGGGAGACTGCTTCCCACGTGGAGCAGCACCTCCTTTCCTGCATCACGGCAATGGGCAAGCCGCGGCAAATTAAAACCGATAACGCCCCGTCCTACAGCTCCAGGCAGCTGGCGGCCTTCATGGCCACTTGGGACATTAAGCATACTTTTGGCGTTCCTTACAATCCGCAGGGGCAAGCGATTGTGGAACGAGTCAATCGGACGCTCAAGTCCTATATTGACAAACAAACAGAAAGGGGGGAGCCACCAGCCCTCCCCAAGTCACAGGGTCAGGCACAGCATTGTCTGAATAAGGTATTGTTCACATACAATCACCTTAATGTTTTTTTCCGATTGCACACTGCAGGAGAAACACTTCCGCCATTCGGAAGCTCTCCCGCGACCGATGGTCCGATACCGAGTGCCACCGGACCCTTCCTGGAGGGGCCCGGCGCCGCTCATAACCTGGGGAAGAGGGTATGCTGCAGTTATGTCTCCTACAGGTGTCGTTTGGATTCCAGCCCGGTGTGTCGAGCCTCACTTGGAACCACATGGCGTGGACCCAGACCGACCCGAGTCCGATCCCGGAGATGGAGAACCTCATCCTGACCGAGGGGACCCGGCGGGAGAGGCGACGACTGCGGACGCCAGCACCGAGGATCACCTGGGGGATGGTCAAGACCCTTTGCAGTGAGGCCCGGGACGCCCTCCAGCGCGAGGAGAAGGAGCCGATGCCGGAGAATTTTGTAGCTGCAGTCTTTGCCCAGATCGATGCCAACTCCGTGGCATTCGCCATCATCCTGATCCTCTCCCTATTTGCCGGGGGAGGCGTTCAGGCTACCTTGTTAAAGGCCAATGATTTGGTGCCCGGCGGAGACCTCTCTGCCAGAATGCAGTACAACATTTGGGAAAGGTTGGCGGGCCTCGTCAACCAGTCCGATTTTTGCCTGAGACAGGACATTGGTTCTGCCTCAATCCTGAGCACCTGCCTCATCCCAGTGTGCCATTCTCCAGGCGCATACCCAAGGGATGGGGACTGGCTTGTAAAACGGATTTTCAGCCCATACAACCCAGTGGCTTCTACAGAATATGCCCGTTGGGAGATGCGGCTCACCATGACTTTGCCGGCTGATGCAGCCACTCTCCACACTCCTCGAGTGGCGGTCAGCCCGAACTCTACTTGTGGTCGAATGACCGGCTGCTCCGCAGTCGGTCAAACCCGGCGCCGCTGCCTCTATGTCGGCAGTTGCAATTGGACTTGCAATAACCCAGTGAAGCTTGGTTCAATGTATGCTCATGTTACGTTACCATCTGGTTGGTTCTTTACATGTAATCAGTACACTTGGAACTACATTCCTGCAAATGTGTCAGATGCCACATGTTGCATTAGTCGTTTGACACTGTTACTCCCTACTAAGGATATGGTCACCCCAAGCACAAATGTTACAAATGTTTCAGCACCCATACGGCATGCTCGCACCACCCAGTTAGATAGCTCATGTGAGAGCAGCTTTAGAGTTATGAGTCCAGCCGAATATGTCTCGTTGGCGGTCAGCATAATTGGCGTGCCAGGCTTAGCCGTCGGCAACGCTCGGAGGATCAGCCGACTGGCTTGCGGGTTGGCTAAGGCCATCAACCACACCTCCTCGGCGATAGCGCTGCTCAACCAGGAGCAGGCGGAGCTTCGCCATGCCATACTTGACAATAGAGCGGCTATAGACTACCTCTTATTGCTTCATCATTTGGGTTGCGAATCTTTTCACGGTATGTGTTGCTTTAATCTTACGGACAACTCCCGCAAGGTACAGAGTCAGCTCACGGCCCTCCACACAATAGTCGAGGGCATAAGGGAAGGTTCTGCATGGGGAACTTGGTGGAGCTCATTGTGGAATTGGATGTGGTCATGGATTCCATGGGGGTGGCTCCAAACGGTACTCAAGGTGGTTGTGGGGGTGGTCATACTAGGCATAGCCATCTGCTGCTTTGCGCAATGTATCCCCTCACTGATCTCGAAGTGCCGCCCCAAGAAGAAACCCCGAAGCGCCATTCCCGCTCAGCAGCTAATGCCTCTCTTGCGCAGAATCGCCGGTCAGGTTCTTAAATAAAACAGAAAGGGGAGATGCGGTTTCCCCATGCCCAATTGGCACGGGACCTTGGCAGAGGTTAAACCAGTTGAGCAGACTCCTGGCCGCTGGCCCTTGCCAGTACGGAAATTAAGGGGGGGTGTGGATTAATGATAGGGTTTGATTCACCCAATTCCTTGACCTGACCAGCGGATCTGCTGAGAGAGCGAATATCTAACTCTGTTACCCATTAGAGTAATCCCTCATCTCCGAGTCTCCGTCTTATCCCAGATGCAAACAGAGGCCATGTTTACCCCAGTCTTATCCCCAAACAATGGTGCTTCCCCATGTCAATGTTTGCCCCAGTTAATTAACTTCCCCAAAAGAGACTCCCAATTAACCCGAGTAAACAGGTGATGTGATTTCTGTCAGATGACGGTTTTGCCACCGTTGCGCTTTTTCTCCTATATATGTTGAAGCTTTCCCTCAATAAACTACTGATCTGATCACGCTCCATATTGCCTCGTATCGTTTCTTGATCAGTCTCCTCCGGGACCTCCGGCCCTCTGCGGCCCCGATTCCTACAAATATATTTGCCCATCTTGTTTGATTGGATAACAGCGTCCAAATTCTGGATTTGATATGTGACTAAAAGCCTAAGCCCGTGATGACGAAGCTTGGCACTCCAGATGTTCTTGACTTCAACTCCCAGAAGCCCAAGCACCATGTGAATCACACGAATGGGTTTACTGCAATTCATCCGGCCCTCGCTGCCCTTGTCGCTGAGTATCTTGGCTTAAAGAGATAGTTAATCAATATTTTTGTTTTCTTTTCTTCTCCCCACCAATTCAACCACACACTAGTTGAGTTATTTGTTCATTTTAAAGCTCTTTTTTCTAAGATCAGTAATAACTTAAGGAATGCAATAGATGCTTTTTAGTATGAGAATGATAAGAAGCAAAGATTTTCTTTGTCAGATGAATGCAAACACAACCCCCTACTTCATTTAGTTGGCCATTTTTAATATATTATGTCATCTTCTAAGACTGATTGTGTAATTCTGTATCCTCCAAAATGTTCATTGTCAATCTGGCCAAGGCCATGTAACCTATTTTTTGTGAGTTTTTTTGTGAGACTTTTTACTTTCCTCTACAGTAAGGGTAACCATGAAGAAGACAACATCAATACTCCTGTTGTAGCTAATTTCCTTGGGAGCTTCTTTGATGCTTTCAGATTTTAAGTCTCAACTAGAAAGTGCTTATGACAAGTGGGGCCATTCAAACTGTATCTAAATTAGAAATACTGCCTTGATATTCCTTTATAATAAAAAAAGGTTGCCTGTTTTCTGATGTCTTCTGAAGCGAGAGCAGAAATCTATGTGGTTATTTGTGTTTTCTTTCATCACTCATCCAAGTTCTCCACTGGAACAATTCAACAGTGCATTCAAAGCATGTTGAAGCCAGTGGCATACATTCTAAAATCAATGTAGCCTACCAGAGCAATGCTGCTTTACTTGGGTGAGAATAAAAATCAACACACTCCTTTCCGTGTCATTTTGTGAAACAAAGAACTCAAAATGGAAGGAACACCAACCTGCTTTTTTTATAAAAAAAAACTAAATTATTTAAGTTGTAAGGTGAAGACAGAGAAATATTCTGGCTATGCTACCAGAGATCAAATGTATGCCACAGAATGCATGGCATGTGTAAGCCAAACCCCACATAATTTGGGTAACATAGTGCTGCTTTTGAAAACAGGCAATTTTTCATCAATTGCCACTGTCATAGGTACAGATGAGAATCCTTCGTATAGTGGTGAGCTCCAAAAACATTTACTACCACACTGTGGGCATGGTATGGTGGGCGTGGCCAGGGGAAAAGCCCTGCGTTGCACCAGAATTAGGACTACTTTATTTCAAAACATGAATGGGCCGGGCCAGGGAGAATTTCTGCTACCGGTTCTGGTGAACTGGTGAGAACCTGCTGATACCCAATACTGCCTTCATAGCATTAGAAAGGTGAGTGGGTGGGATTTATCTGTTTGCCTACACTGTGGTCCTGATCAAGATTAACCTACTTCCCATATATTATGGTTGCAATTTGTGTTGTTATGTGCTGTCAGGTTGGAACCAACTTATACCAACTCTCATAGGGATTTCAAGGTAAATAAATAAATAAATTTCATGTCAGAAATTATTCTGAGTTGAAAAGATTTTTGCTGGAGAAACTCCACTTAGGGGATGCCCGAATGAGGCTCCTTCCATGTCCCTAAGATCCGTCATGCAGCACTCGGGTATTGACCCTTGACCTTCCAGTCGCCAAGCTCAGCATCGTAACCACTATTTCACCATAGTGAAAAGATATTTAAGGAGATATTTGCAAGCAATATTGCAAGGTATTTGTAAGCGAGATATTTAAGGAGTGGTTTTAACAGTACTTTTTGTCCAGCGACTTTCCATGGCCAAATGGGGATTTGAAATCTGGTTTTTCCAGGGTCCTAGTCCCTCACTTTGTCTACTATACCACACTGGGTCCTTGCAATCTATATAGCCCCCCTCCCAATGTTTTGTTTGAATTACAGGCACAGACCATCTCTCCCCATATGGATTGGGAGGAAAGGATGCTTACCGCCCCCTTCCATTACCAAACTAATTTTGCTGGCAACTCATAGGAAGCAACTCTGCTCTCAAAGGCAAAATTACATTCTTTTAGGTCATGTGCAATGTGGCCTTCTTCAGCTATGTGTAGAACATGACGACTTTCTTCCCCCTTCAGATTGTGGACCATGCATTAGGGAAAAAAGATCCATCATTTACTACTTATGGCAGAGGCACTGTGTTTAATTCTCTCATACCCTTTGCTTCCCCCCTCTACTTTCCCCACCCCATTTCTGCTCACCAAATTGAATCAATTTATTAAAGTGGGTACCAGATTGGCATGCTCTGATGTACCATCGCTGACAAAGAAAAATGAGCCATTTTGCTCACTGGTGTTCCCCCGCTCATTAGGAAAGATAATGGCTTGGTAGCAAGGGAACCATTTGTAGCAAGCCTGAATGGTGAAGTCATATTAAAGAGAGACACAAGACTTCAGAAGATAAGTGATACTTGGTATGATGAATGGCAGCAGGGATCTAGCTACAGGATTTTCCACAAATGCCATGGGAACACTTTTTACAGCCAAACTCTGCATACAGCCTGATTATATAGAAGAACAAGATTGAACTGAAAAGATATTGTGTGCATTGAATCTACATTAAGCCTGTAAATAACAAGGGAGAATGTATGTAGATTATACACATAGTGATCACAGATGATCAAGTGACAAGTGGCACCTCACCACCAAGTAAATTAATATAGCTGCTTGATAAAATTGTCTCCTAAAATGCTGGTAATTTGAGGTAACTGGAAAGCAGAAGTAGGAAATAAAATACAACTGATCATTCAGCAAAATCCTGTTACTCACTTGTAAGAAGAAAAGGCAAGTGGATCCTGACTGGGCTGGTGTGCTATTGACCCCAGTTCCCAATCCCAGGACCAAGGGGTGTTCCACCTTAACATTCCCATAGATCAGGAGTTCTCAACCTTTTTAAACTGGGGGCTGGATCATGCTCCCTCAGACAGCTTTGAGAGCTGGACAGCCATTTTGCCCTTCCTCCACCACATGCACTTCTGGGTGTGGTGGAGCCAGTGGGGGGCACATGAAATAGCGTTTTGAGCTGAATCTGGCCCACAGGCTGCAGGTTGAGTATCCTTGCCATAGATTGTGAAGAGGAAATGCTGGCTGAGGAGGTCAAATGGAAAAACCTTCCAGATTATGAGGAAACTGTGGAGGGGGAGGGAACAGAGGAAATCAGGAGAAAAAAGCAGGAAGGAGAAAATAATAAAAAAGGGGTGCTAAGGATGTCTGGGTAGAGAAAGAATGGTCAGATGGAGAGGTACAAATGGGAGAAGACAACCTTTACCTGGAAGACTGACAAGCGAAAAAGGAGATAAAGGTGTTGAATCAGGAAGCCAATTTTTTGTTTATTGTGAGTGTATTATTATTATTATTATTATTATTATTATTATTATTATTATTATTATTATTATTATTATTATTATTATTATTATTATTATTATTATTATTATTATTATTATTATTATTATTATTATTATTATTATTATTATTATTATTATATTTCTATACCGCTTTACTTCCCCTAAGGGAACTCAAAGTGGTTTACAAGATACAAAATATAATATAATATAATATAATATAATATAATATAATATAATATAATATAATATAATATAATATAATATAATATAATATAATATAATATAATATACAGGATATGAATAGGTACAAAAATAAGATACAAATTTACAATCAAAGGCAAAAGGAGAAGGGGGCAGAGGATGAAGTGGCTAGATGGCATTGTTGACATGATGGGCGTAGAGCTGAGTGGGCTGCGGGCTGCAGAGGATGGTGGCATACCATCAAGCAGCCTAAAAACAACAATTGTATCTATTATGTTACCAGAAAGCCAATATAAAAATCAAATATATTTGGAAGGAGATGATGGAGAAGCTCTATTGATTTTACAAAAATATGATCAGGAGACAACCTATTTGGGGTTCTTTAAAAGGAAAGAATAGGCAGAAGTGGTTTACAATTCTTTTCTTCTTGGGGTGCCCTGGGACATCTAGCTGCAGAATTTTCCACAAATGCCATGGGAACACTTTTTACAATCAAATTCTGCAAACAGTGGCACCCAAGAACAAGATTGAACTGAAAAGATATTTTGTGCATTGAATCTACATTAAGACTATAAATAACAAGGGAGAATGTGTGTAGATTATACACGGAGTGATCACAGATGGCCATGCAAGAAGTGGCACCTCACCACCAAGTACAACTTGCTCATGGCTACACAGACTAGTTCTTCTCCCAGGAGGCATAGTGGGAGATTCAAACTCTCAAATTCTAGTTCCAACCTCAATTTAAAGCACTGAGTTATGCAGCCAGCATAGATCAATAAGGGAATATATCTTTCTAATAACAGTGAAGTAAAGATATAAATGGGCTTTCATGACAGGTGTAATTTACTTTAGACATGGACATGTGACTCAGATATATATGGTCATAGATGGGCACCAGATTAAGCAGATAAGAGACAAAGAGCAAGTACAGGAGTTCCTAAAGAGTAGCAGATAGTTGAAAAGGTCATAAAAAGCAGTCATGATCAAAGGCAGCAGCCAAGGAAGCTGGAAGTCTAGAGATAACAATTACTTTTCCTTCACCTCATTCAGTTTTAGCCAGCCAGTAGTAATAGTTATCAGGATTTATAAAACATTAATAACATTAATGTGTGAGATTGATTACATCTCACTTATCCCCCTTTATGTGTGGGTAAACAATTGCTCCAACTGAAATTGGCTTGGGTGCAGAAGCTTTATAAGGCCTTCTGAGTCCAGTTTATTTCACAGAATTCACTGATAGTGAGCAAGCTAACAGATGGTCTGGCTCACTTTAAGATAAAATATTAGACTGGGAGGCACCTTTTCCTTTAGACTTGAGGCTTCCTGTTCTCCTGAAAACACACAGCACTGATGGTGCAGAAGGTAAACTTGTGTAAGGGCATCCCTCCTCTTGCAGCTCTCTGTACAGTTTCAGATAGCCAACATCCAACTTGTAACCTGCACATTGTGAATTGTTACCCCGATCCTTGTTTACCCACACATAAAGGGGGATAAGTGAGATGTAATCAATCTCACACATTAATGTTATTAATCTATATCTATAAAACAGAGGTGTAGGTTTGTATGTGCTCCAAAGGAACCCACACCCCTGGACAAATCTCGCTGAAAGTTTGCACATACAGGTGAGATCGGAGCATCGGCCCAGCTGTGCCTCGTTCTCAGCGGGGACTTTAAAAGCTGCTGCCACCGAGATGCTGAAGTCACCATACCACCTTGGCTCTCTCCCCTGGCCCAGCCGGTCAGGGGAGATGGGAGCATCGGCCCAGCTGTGCCAAGTTCTCGGCAGGGACTTTAAAAGGTGCTGCCACCGAGACACTGAAGCTGCCACACCACCTCGGCTCTCTCCCCTGGCCCAGCCAGTCAGGGGAGATGAGAGCATCGACCCAGCTGTGTCTCATTCTCGGTGGAGACTTTAAAAGCTGCCGCCGCCAAGATGCTGAAGCCACCACACCACCTTGGCTCTCTCCCCTGGCCCAGCTGGTCAGGGGAGATGGGAGCAGCAGCCCAGTGTTGCCTCAGTTTGTTTCCGGAGCTGCTGGGATTCTGACTCAGCTGCCTGTGCTCTCCAGGATGGCCCGTCTAGAGAGCAGGAAAGGAAGCCAACATCTGCCGCCTCAAGAAGCTCCCTGTCTCACCCCAGGAGCCCATGCATCCAACTTCGTGGGAGAGAGACAGGTGGAGCAATTGCTACCGACGCAGCTGCCCTCAAGGACATTTGAACCTTGGGGTGCTTTTGTGGCTGCTGGGTGGTTGAGGTTTAATTTTGTAATTTTCTTTATAATGTATGTGTTATTTTCTTGATGTGATTTTTTTAAAAATTGTAATCTTATGTATGATATGCTTATATCTATTGTATTCTTATTATGTTGTATGGTATATTGCTTATTATTTATAGTTGGAAGCCGCTCTGAGTGGTGCATGCACTAGAAGAGTGGGGTACAAATAAACTATTATTATTATTACCTTGGGCTTGCGAGATCAGCACTGTGGGTGTCACAAAACCCATTTGGGGGTTTATGCCCCCCAAAGTGGGATGCAAAGGGGACACCACCGGCCGGAGAAGCAGCAACAAAACAGCAGTACTGTGAACACACAGCACAGCACAGCCAGCAGCTTGAATTTTCCACCAGGAGACGCCACCGCTAAAGAAAGCTGTGGCCGCAATTAGCAGCCACAGCTTTCTTCAGCGGTGGGGTCTCCTGCCCATAAATGTACAGTTCTGCCAAGCCGCGGCCTCCTTTCGCTGACCAAAGGATGGAGCGGCTTGACAGAACTTTAGGTTTATGGGCCGGGGACGCCCCTGGGCAGAAAAGTAAAACCGCAGTCAAGCCGCATCATCCTTGCTTTAAAGGATGAAAACAACCTGGGCAAGGCCAGGTAATTAGCTAGTGTTCTATAAATCCTGATAACTATTACTACTGGCTGGCTAAAACTGAATGAGGTGAAAGAAAAGTAATTGCTATCTCTAGACTTTCTTCTTTCTGAATCCAAGCACCTGTTAGAAGTGCTGGTCACGGTAGTAAGAAAAGCTAGTGGAGTTATCAGCTCCCAGGTGAACAGAGTGGGAATACAGAAATTCAGGGGGAAATAGAAATGTCAAAGCTTGAGGATGACAGCTCTTAATCCCAAACGCCTTGACAGGACTGTCAGCTGCCGTGTTCTGTCTCAGCTCTGCTGAGAGAGGCCCTCCTTAACAGGCACCCTTGTCACAAATCCTGTCGTGGTAATTTGACACAAGCCTCTTGAAGTGCTGGGCCTTTGGATCTCCCATGACATGCTGGAGAAAGGAGAAATGGAACAGTGGATGTAGGCGGCTAGCACTTCACAGGTCATTTTTACAACTCCTGTTCTTTTAGGGATGCTGAGGGGCTTTGTGCAAAATGGGGCTGATGCAGTTTCTGTAAATCACAGCTGAAATTTGGGCTCCTAACTTACTTATAACAGGAACCTGACAGGGACAGAGGAAGAAGCTCAAGCCAGATGTATTGCCAGATCCTGGAACATTATTTTTCAAAAGTGATTTATTTGTTCTTTTCTGAAAAGTAACATATCACTTAGACAGCTGCAGAAAAAATATTAATATATACAAAAATGGCCGGGAATAATCCAAAATCACTTCCAAAAAGTGCTTTGGGGTGATAAGTGCTTATCACACACCCCAAAAAATTATTTGGCCAACTTTTATGTTATTTGTTCAAAAAACATTCTACTTTCTTATTATCCTAAAACTAAACAGAAAGAGCCTCCTTGAAGATTGTGGTATTTTTGAACCACAATCGGGCATACCCTGGTAACGACAACCTTGTGTTGCTGTCTAATCTTTCTCACACTAGGCCAGGCAAAGGGAACTGCAGAATGAACTCACCAAAGGGTGCCTTCAGTTTGGCAGTTTCACACCTGGCCTAGACATAGAGAAGGAGAAAGCAGCGGCAGCAGCAGCATCTTTCTTTAGCTCCCTTGGGGAGCTAGGCTAAATCTGAATCTTTGTCAATTTGTGTTTCTATTTCTAGCTGCTTGTTTGTTTGTTTGCTGCAATCCCAGTGCCCTCCAGCCACCAGCTGCATTGCCAGATGGGATGGCAGCTGATGTTCCCCATGCCTCCTGCTGAACTCAGGTCTGGAGAGGTTTTCCAAGCAACAGCAGAGTTCAAACACAAACTCTCAGTGGAGCTGTGCAGTTTCTCTCTTGTAGTATGACATATATTCAGATACTCCAGCAAAGGTGAAACCTAACTTGCAAGATAGAGGGAAGATATTTTAGTGTATGGGACCAAAGACAACCGGACAACCGAAGGGTTGGTTTAACACAGGTTTATTGCATGAGGTTCCAGTGAAGCATGAGGTAATGGCGGTGATACATCTCAATATATACAGTAGCTCTCTACATTTGAATCTTGTAGCACGGTAGCTCATTGGCTGCTACCGGCGTGGCCTCGCCCAGGCACGCCTCCTTTCCTGCTGCTGAATGCGGGGAAGGTTTTCCCGCGGCTGTCCGTGATTGAGCAATGTGAACCATGTGAGAGTGAACGCTCGCAGCTGCCCTCTATGGGCTGTCTGCTCGCGTTCCTTTACAGCTGAGATCGTTTGTATTTGGAGTGGTTACATTCTTGCCTTTACAGTATAATGAACATGCACACATACATACATAACATCCCTCCCCCCTAGGATGGGACGAAGTCCCGCAACCATTGTGGCTTGCCGCACGTTCGCTTGGGGCGTGCTTGCGTCTGCCCTAGTACTGGAGAGCCTGTGATCCCTGACTCCGCGGGTGCTTGTCCTGCAACGGGAAACGGGGATTCGTTAGTGGCTCTGTGGGGCGTCCGTGCCTGCCTTGCGCTCGGGGATGGGAATGGAATGAACAGTTGGGAGGTGAACCCCTGCCTGTTGCTCTCGGACCCCGGGGACCCTCCTATTGTGAACCGCGGAACCGATGAGGTCGCCCTTGTGGTTCGGCTACCTTCTGAACCCTGCTCGGGGGACCTTGCGACTGTGGTGGGCGGACTCGCTGTTGCCTCCTGTCTTGGGGGTGTCGGTCTCCGGGAAATTGGCGCTATATCGCATTCTAACTCACAGGGGCTACTGGGACTGGAAGTACCAGGGGCTGAACTGAAACCCCTCTTTTCGCTAGGACGGGTGGGGGACCACTCCGCTAACTCCCCCTGGTACTGTAAATCAACGTCTAAACTTCTATGGGCATCTGTATTTCGGGGAAACTTCCGCGGGGTATGTGTGTGATCGGGGCTCCTCCTTTCTGTCGGGGACTCCCGCAAAAGATCTCTGTGGATCGATTCCCTTTCCTCCCCCCTTGGTGGGGACCCATGCTCCCCTTTTCCTCCCCCTTGGGCTAAACGGGTGGGGGAGTACCCTAACGCTGATTCGATGCTATTCTCGTCTCCGTCCTGCTCTCCGGGGACCCTACGCCTGAGTTGGTCCACGTGTCGCCTCCACAGGAAACCTGTACTGGTCTCTACGCGGTATGAGACGGGGCCGGTTTGTTCTACTACGGTGCCCGGCACCCAGGCTGGCCCCGCGCTGGCGTAGTTCCTGCAGTGCACCGGGGCGCCTATGCTGAAACTCTTTGTGGGTTCCACCCCTATGTTCCGCCCTTTGTCTTCTACTCTCGTGGGGTCTAGCTTGGAGATTCCCGTGGCCAGCTTCCTGCGCATCAACAGCTCTGCGGGGGAGTACCCTGACGCTAATGGGGTGACCCTGTCTTTGATCCCATCCTCGTCGCCAATTTAGTGTATGGGACCAAAGACAACCGGACAACCGAAGGGTTGGTTTAACACAGGTTTATTGCATGAGGTTCCAGTGAAGCATGAGGTAATGGCGGTGATACATCTCAATATATACAGTAGCTCTCTACATTTGAATCTTGTAGCACGGTAGCTCATTGGCTGCTACCGGTGTGGCCTCGCCCAGGCACGCCTCCTTTCCTGCTGCTGAATGCGGGGAAGGTTTTCCCGCGGCTGTCCGTGATTGAGCAATGTGAACCATGTGAGAGTGAACGCTCGCAGCTGCCCTCTATGGGCTGTCTGCTCACGTTCCTTTACAGCTGAGATCGTTTGTATTTGGAGTGGTTACATTCTTGCCTTTACAGTATAATGAACATGCACACATACATACATAACAGATATCTTCTCCCTCCCTTAAATTTTCACAAGGTTTACAAATGGAACAATAACCAGGGTAGCAACTGAGGCAGAATTTTTCCACGGTATAATGCCACTGTCACTATCTCCCAATGCAAAAGAACAGATGACATTTTCCAGACAAGAGTCTCGTCCATTAATTTTTCAATACATTTTAATCAGGGTCATAAGTCCAACTCATGTTTATACAAACCAAATGGCCTTGAGTCATAGGAGAAATTCAATTTTGCATCTTAATCCAACTTCTAATCAGGATCCCTGTTTTGCCACTGCCTAGTTTCCATATTTAAAGGCCATAAGCAATTCTTACATAAGAATTTGCAAACCAAACAACTCCCAATGGTCCAGGAGTTATCATCACCATTTACCATGGGAAAAAGAAAGGGGACAGTGTGTTTAAAACAGGGCTTCTCAACCTGCGGCCCAAGGGCTGGATGCGGCCTATGTGGCACCATTTCATGTGCCCCCCCTTCCACCACACCAGGAAGTGCCATGTGGTGGAAGAAGGGTAAAATGGCCATCTAGCCCCGAAGCTGTTTGAGCGAGTGTGACCCGGCCCCTGGCCACAAAAGGAAGCTACGTATACTTCAGAGAGGGTCACATGGGCTGGGAGCAAACGCCCAGCTTCCTGTGGGAGTGGCATTGTCGGCTTGCTTCGGCGGTGTCACTCCTCTAGGAAGGCCTTTTCTGCACCTTCTGGACCTCGGGCTCACTCTCGCTGAGGTCCGATGAGGACGTGGCAGCTGCTGCTGGGGCTCTTGGTTCTCACTCCCTGTGAGACGAACAGCTGTGGTCCTGCACGGTGGATGACGGGTTTCCGGAGGTTGCGGTTCTTGCCCAACATGCCCGACCTTTACCGCCTCTGCAGCCTAAGCAGCCCGCAGGACCTGCTCAAACGTGATGTCCTTGTCCCAGGCCAACAATCTCCGCTAGGCCTCCTCATTCCTCAGGCCGAGTAGGAGGCGGTCTCGCAATGCCTCGGCCAGGGAGGCTCCCCACTGGCAAGGGACGGCCGCCAGTCTCAGCGCGGTGACGAACTCTGCCACGCTCTCTCTGGGACATTGGTCACGCCGGTGAAAGGCCAGTCATGCCAGGAACTGGGACACCTTTGGGTGGAAATGTGCCTGCAGCACAGCAAGGATTTCAGCGAGGGGTACCGACTTGAGGGCCCTTGGCATCAGGAGATTCCTCGCCAGTTCCAGGGTTGGCAACCCGCATTAAGCCAGTAGGCAGGCTCGTCTCTGTGATTCGCCTCGATGTTCTCCACGTCCATCACATACAGGAACTGCTCCTCGTAGCGGTCCCATGACTCGGGCTTGGAGGTATCGAATGGAGCGAGGGTAACTCTGTGGGAAGCCATTATACCACCTTCGTCGTCAATTTGATGTAGGCAGACTGATTGAACAAGGAGCCAGCAGCCAGGCCAAACACTTCTTTATTGCAGTATGGTCAATCTGTACATAGCAAAACGGTGGAGGCACAGCTTCTTATATACCTTACAATACATTTGAATTTTGCCCCAAGGGTGCCCATTGGTTGCGGTAGCAGTCACATCATTGGGACGTACTGCATACCTTCCTAAGGATCACCTAAGGATTACCTGTGGCGGGAAAGCTTCCTGTGCGTGTTAGTGATAGGGTGATTTGAGCCACGTGGGCTGAGCTCCTGCAGCTGCACTATAGCTGGCAGCTGAGCTGCATGTAGTGGCAGCCGCTGCGCTATTGCTGGCAGCTGAGTCTATGCATACACAACTATGGACCATTGTTCTCCAGGCGCCTCTGTCCTCCACCATCCCCCTCAGTCCTCCCAGTTCTGTGCCCATTGTGTCTACAATACCATCTATCCATCTCATCTTTGGCCTCCCCCTTCTTCTTTTGCCCTCCACCTTTCCCAACATCACAGCCTTCTCAAGTGAGTCCTCCCTTCTCATTTGATGCCCAAAGTACTTTAGCCTCATCTTTACTATTTGACCTTCCAATGAGCAGTCAGGGTTGATTTCTTCTAAGATTGACCTATTTGTTCTCCTCGCTGTCCAGGGTACCCTCAAAACTCTCCTCCAACACCACATTTCAAAGGCATCTATTCTTCTGCGTTCAGCTTTCCTAATTGTCCAGCTTTCACATCCGTACATTACCACTGGGAATACCATTGCTTTGACTATTCTAATTTTTGTTTTCAAGGTGATGTCTCTGCTTTTCACTATGTTCCCCAGGTTTCTCATAGCTTGTCTCCCAAGAATCAGTCGCCTTTTTATTTCATGGCTGCAATCCCCATCTGCAGTGATCTTTGATCCTAAGAATGTAAAATCTGTCACTGCTTCTACTTCTTCCCCATCTATTTTCCAGGAACTGATTGGGCCTGTTGCCATTATCTTGGTTTTCTTGATATTGAGTCTCAAGCCAGCTTTTGCACTCTCTTCCTTCAATCCAATCAAGAGATTCTTTAGGTCTTCCTCACTTTCTGCTATTAGGGTGGTATCGTCTGCATATCTCAGATTGTTGATGTTTCTCCCAGCATTTTTCATCCCATATTGTGATTCCTCCATCCCTGCATTGCACATTATGTGCTCTGTGTATAAGTTGAATAAACAGGGTGACAAAATGCAGCCTTGTCTTACTCCTTTTCCTATTCCAAACCACTCCGTCATTCCGTGTTCTGTCATAACTGTTGCTTCTTGATTCATGTACAGATTTCTCAGGAGGCATATGAGGTGCTCTGGTATTCCCATCTCTTTAATCACTTGCCACATCAATGAAATATTTTGCTGTCCTTAAGAAGAGAACCTGGCAGAACACACCACACCATGAACCTGGGAGACCACCATGCCACAAACACTTTAATACATGCCTGAAGAAGTGGTCTCGAACCACGAAAGCTCACACAATGTTTTGTTTTTCTTAGTGATCCAATAAAGGTATCGCCTGTTTCCTGCATCTTTTGCATCTTTACAATTTGGAAATGGATCACACGGCTAATCTTCCTTGTTTGCTTAAGGAAAAAGGAAATCATGGTTTATAACTCTTGCAATGGGGTAATTAATCATATCAGTGTAGACAGCTATAGTGATTTCACCAGCAGAGATTGGGCTTATAAAACTCTGGAGCAAACTGCATGCTTCTCCTTGCATTGTCATGCTAATTGTCTTAGTCCCAAATTAATTCAGCGTTAGTTTTATTAGGCAGTAGCATTCCTAGTCTCCATCTTGACTATGCCTTGTTCTTACCTCTACCTCTTTTAAGCCTAGGTGTGGGTCAACCATACTGCCTTCTTGCTCCTGTACCTGCCCCCTTGCAGGGTAAGGGATGCCCTGCCTGAGCTCCTCGAGGCCGCCTCGATGCTGGCGTTGGAGTTCCCGAGACTTATGGTTCTGGGGGACTTCAATTTGCCATCGCTGGGGATGGCTTCTGAGGTGGCAAGGGAGTTCATGGCTTCCATGGCAGCCATGGGCCTGACTCAGGTAGTTCGGGGTCCGACCAGGGGCAGTGGGCACATGCCAGACTTAGTTTTCTTGTCGGAGCAGTGGCAGAGTGATCTGAGACTACAGGATTTAGCCATCTCACCTGTGCCATGGTCGGATCACTACCTGGTGACTCTTGACTTCCTGGGGGCGACACTTCATCGTAGGGAGGCAGGGCCTATTAAATTGGTCCGCCCTCGGCAACTAATGGATCCAGATGGATTCCAGAGGGAACTGGGGGATGTTCCTCTGGATCGGCTATACGATTCACCTGAGGCACTTGTCGACCTGTGGAATAGGACGACAATAGCTGCCTTGGATGAAATCGCGCCACTGCGGCCTCTCCGCGCCCGTGGAACTAGGTCATCTCCGTGGTTCACAGAGGAACTGCATGAACTCAAACGGGCAAAGAGACGCCTAGAGCGCCGCTGGGGGAAGACCCAGGATGACTCCGATTGGACACTAGCTAGAGCCGCTATTAGGGCCTACCTAGTGGCGATGGGGGTGGTGAGGCGGCAATACTTCACCGCCCTTATTGCCTCCGCTGATAATCGCCCAGCCGCCCTGTTCCGGGTAACCAGGTCCCTCCTCGGTAGAGGGAGATCGGTGCCCGGTTGGCAGGGTTCGGCTGAGGACTTCGCTGACCATCTGGTGGAGAAAATCGATCGGATTCGTTCAGGATTGAATCCTGGCGTGGATGGGGAGGGTCGGGGGGGGTGCCGGGGCGCAGTCTTGCTGTACGATCTGGGATCAGTTTGATCCTGTTGTCCCTGATGAAGTGGACAGGCTCCTTGCAGATGTTCGTGCCACTACATGTCCTCTGGACCCCTGTCCCACCTGGTTGGTGAAAGCCTCCAAGGAGGTAACAGGGGGCTGGGTTGGGGGGATAATAAATGCTTCATTACGGGAGGGGGTATTTCCTGCACAGCTAAAACATGCTTTGGTGCGCCCCCTCCTGAAGAAAACGTCCCTCGACCCAGCTGTCCTTAACAACCTTTCTGGGTAAGGTTTTGGAGAAGGCGGTGGCGCGCCAGCTGCAGAGTGTCCTGGATGAAGCGGATTATCTAGACCCCTTTCAATCGGGATTCAGGCCCGGATATGGAACGGAGACGGCATTGGTCGCACTGTTGGATGATCTCTGGCGGGAGCGGGACGGGGGTTGTCCATCCGTCCTTGCTCTTCTTGATCTCTCAGCGGCCTACCGTCGACCATGGTATCCTGCTGGAACGGCTCGAAGGACTGGGGATCCAGGGCTCTGTGTTGTCCTGGTTTTCCTCTTTTCTGGAGGGCCGTACCCAGTCGGTGTGGTTAGAGAGTGAGAGGTCCAGCCCTAGGCCCCTCAAGTATGAGGTGCCTCAGGGCTCTGTGCTCTCTCCTCTCTTATTTAACATCTACATGAAGCCACTGGGTGAGATCATTCGTTCCCACGGGGTGCGGTACCATCAGTACGCGGATGACACTCAGCTGTACATCTCGGCCCGTGGGGACCCCAGTGATGCTGTTGAAATCCTATCCGGATGCCTGGAGGCCATTGGGGTCTGGATGGGGGCCAATGGGCTTCGACTGAATCCCAGCAAGACAGAGTGGCTGTGGATAAGGGGCCCCATGTTATCCAAGGAGTTACCATCTTTGGTACTGGATGGGGCTGTTTTGCCCCAGACAGACCCAGTGCGCAACTTGGGGGTCCTTCTGGACTCACGGCTGCTGCTGGAAGAACAAGTGGCGGCTGTGGCCAGGAGGGCTTTTGCCCAACTTCGGGTGATTTGCCAATTGCGCACGCTCCTGGACCGGGGCTCCTTACTTATGGTCACTCATGCTCTGGTTACTTCCCGACTAGATTATTGTAATGCGCTCTACATGGGGCTGCCCTTGACGACCATTCGGAGGCTGCAGCTGGTCCAGAATGCGGTGGCCTGGGTGGTGATGGGGTGTGGGCGATATGCCCATGCCTCCCCGCTGCTTCGGGAGCTGCACTGGTTACCAGTTTGTCTCCGGGTGCAATTTAAGGTGCTGGTTTTGACCTTTAAAGCCCTATATGGCAGGGGGCCAGGATACCTTAGAGACCGCATCGTCCCAAGAGTGACTGCCCATCCAACCAGAGCGGACCGGAGGGGCTCTCTAATGGTGCCGTCAACGAGGGGTGCACATTTGTCTAGCACCCGAAGGAGGGCCTTCTCCGTGTCCGCACCAACCCTCTGGAACCTCCTACCAACAGATCTAAGACTTCAAAGTGAACTGCTGCCCTTCAGGAAAGGAGTAAAGACCTGGCTGGCAGGGCAGGTGTGGGGCCCGAACGGGACTATGGTTCCCGCCGGCTGGCTTTTATAAGAACTCTCTCTTCTTGTATGGTGGGTGGGATGGGTGGGTGGGATATGGGTTTTTTAAAAGGGGGGGAAGTGGGTTTTTATAGGTTTTTATAATGTTTTATGTATTTTTAGAAGTGTTGTGATGCCGCCCTGAGTCGGGTTCTGCCTGAGTGGGCGGCATATACAAATGTGACTTATAAATAAATAAATAAATATAAATAAATTTTACCTCAATGTGTTCTTTTCTTTTCACATTTTACAGTCTTTGTTTATCTGAAGCGTGTATGTATTTAATTAAATACAGCAAGTCTTAGCATACAACCAGCGCTTGCACATCACAGACACAAATACAGTACAGAAAAGCAGCACTTGCACACCGCAGACAAATACAGTGCAGAAAAGCAGGACACATCAGCAAGTATTAAATGTATTAAGTTTCAATTTAATTTAATGTCAATTTCATATTTCTGTAGACCTTCTGTCTACATTTTCTCAGAGCCAATTCTCTCTGAAGGTTTTGGAGTTTTATAGCAACCTTACATGCTGCCTATAGTTGGAGTAACTGGGTGGAGCTTTCCTGAGCTGGGGTGACTATCTATGCAGAACTAACCTGAAATAGGGGTGAAAGAATTAAGATATTAAGATAATATTAATTCTGTTTTAAAAGTAAAAATTATTTTCTCACTACTCTGTAGAGTTGAAACAGATCAGATTGACCTGTCACGTAGATCTGATGACGAGGCTAAAGTACAAGCTCAGCACAGTTTGTACAGCTGACAGGGAAATGTAAATAATATTTGTGTGACATGACATGATGTGACATGAGACATGTTCCTTATATGACATGTTCTAAACAACAAACACTGAATGTTCTAACCTGAACTTAATGAAATGTCAGAAGGTTAATTAATAATTTTGGCTTATCCCATAGTGATGTAATGTGTAGAAATTTCCACATTTTTATGCTATAAAAAGATGGCTCTGAAAATGTATATTCATTCAGGGAATTTAGCTTGGTAAAGCTTTCCTGAATCTGTTTGGCCAAATATTAACAAATATTAATATTAATAAAACTCCTAAATCTGTCTTAGCGTGTGGAATGCGAATTTGTCTAGTTCAGAATTCCATAACAAACCAATCCTTCTTTCAGCCTATCAATTAAAAGGGAACCATGCCTCACTCAGCTCTGTGTTCTTTCCTTTTTCTCCTATAAATGTTTCAGAGTGAATTATTGAGACTTTGAGTGCCAGTTAATGAGAAAGGGGTGAACTCTGGGAGACTTGAAATTATTCAACTCTGGCAGACTCTGCACTTCTACTGTGCAACTAATGGGAATTTTACCAGAAATTCAAAACTCTGCAACAGAAAGAGTTACCATGTCTCCATGCTTTATTTAATTTCATCAACAAAAAGTTAGGGTTATTTTAGAATATCTGTAAACAGGCTTATTTATCTGACTGAATTCTGTCAGGCCTCATCTTTTTTATGGTGAAGGTTACCATGCCTGCAAATTCCATACCTGTGTGCATGAAACCAGAAAAGGAATGATGACGTCCTCCCATATTAATGAATAAGCAGAGAGAGAGAGAGAGAGAGAGAGAGAGAACCAAGTAAGCTCCCTTATCCTCATCTGGTAGTGCATGCACACACACAATCACGCACACACAGCAAGCGAGTGAGAGAGGCCTGTTGAAGCAGTGCATTTTCACTCTCGGTGAGTGGGCAGCGGATGGGGAGGGCAGGTGGATGAGGGAGTGGTGGCTGCCTCTGTGCTTGGCAGTAATAGGGGTGGACTTTCCCTGTGGTCGTTGGTTTTCTTGCTGCGTGGGCATGGTCACGCCTCTTCTGGCCTCATTCTGGCCTCCCTGATTTGCTACTGTGTGCTGCAGTGCCTGTTGGGAGATGTAGTTTGGTTTGTTTTCCAGATTTTGGGGGCAAGCACCCCACCCGTGGCCCTGGGGCACCATCCACTGCAAACCGGAGCAGTGAAGGTATGTGTCTGCCGAATCCTAGGGGGTTCGGTGCAGGGGTGTGGGAACGCATTCGGGATCCATGGATGCACATTTCTATTTTATTTATATAGATTTTGGATTTGGAGCTACATTAAAACAGATCTAGTCCAGACTGGTTCAACAAAATCAGAGCTGAACCAGAATATTTAAACCAGGTGCTGTACTCAACATCCGATGGGGAAGCAGCAGAAGCAGCAGTTGCTGCTGCTGCTGCTGTACTGAGTCACAGAGCCCTTGCAGATTCCCACTAGATCCCTACTCAACTTTATGCTCTGAGTTCCAACGTCACTCCTAGAAAATCCAGGGTTAATTGTGCCCTCTGCTGATAGTCCTGAAATTGTGGGATTGACATTATTGTTTGGTTTTAACTCATATATCGATTAGGTGCAAACACAGTAATTATTGATTATACCAGTGGGGGGGGGAGATGGGAGTTGTAGTCCAAAGAGTTGGTTGAAAAGACTACTTTGTAGTATAAAATGAGCTTTTGATGGGTTGAGTTTGATCCCTGCACTTGCTATTGACTGGTTCGACCAACCACAAACAGCTGATACATCCTTCACCACTTGATCTGAATGGGTTTCAAGGTTCCTACATAAATAGCAGGACTATTTATGTGCCATTTATGTGATGTTGGTTAAAATGGCATTGACTGATACCACAATGGCAGCCCAGTTGCTTCCAGGTGCTATTCATAGTAATTGATAAATGATTCCCTTCTTCAGGCCATTAAAGCATGATGGCTCATAGTTTGTTTCATGTGACTAGCCTCTAAATGACAATATCTCTGTCTCTATCTTTAATGTGTCCTGATGTTGATTACAACTCATTGCAGACCTTCCCATTGTTTTCTAGGCATTCAGTACTCGGAACTGATTTACCAGTCCTTCTTTGTGATGTTACTCTGGGTTTGTGCAGCTTGCCCAAGTTTACACAGGTGGCAGGGCACATAATTGAATCAGCCACACATGCTGCAGATGATCTTGGCTACATCTCCTTCTGGGAGACACAGGATGAATTTGAATCCTGACCTCCTGGTTATGCAATGAGCAGAGAGAAGAGGGGGGCAAACGGTGCGTATAAGCAGCTCTATAAGTGGCGATATCAAACCAGCAAAACTACTAATAGGAACAGAAAGATTTCATGGCAGGCCCTATTGGTCTCGACTGATGGGCAATCCTCGGAAACAGACATCGCTTCTACCTCTAATGATGAGGATTCATCTTCTGCACCACGACTTAGACCACCCGTCACTCGCCTAGCCGCTGCTGGCATCACAAACCAACAACAGACATCATCTTTTTAATCCAAAAGAAAAAACACAAGGAAACGCAGGACTTAGTGTTTAATCTTTCAAATAAGGTTTTTGCCCCACGTACTATTGAGCTACTGTCTTAGTTTTGTGCCGACTCCCAACTATAATGCATTCAACACCCGAGTAGACTTATATAAACTCATACATTTACTTAGGCATAAGAAATTCTTTCAAGGTAAAGAGTCCACTCAGGTGGAATGCTTCAGACCGAAATCTACATTTTCTCCACCTGTGGATGATCCATCTATAGAAGTGTTTTATAAACTTGTGCTTAAGGACATTAATGTTTGTGAACAGAACAAATTCAAAACTAGGTATAATCTTACTAAGGAGGATATGGCTTTGCTGGATGAGATAGCGAGGGATCCTGATATTATTGTGAAACAAGCCGATAAGGGCAGTTGCATGGTTATTCTCAACACTGTGGATTATATTAAAGAGGCACTGAAGCAGTTAGCTAATGGGACGCATTATAAAATTTTGGACATGGATCCTACTAACAAGATTATGTCACTCATTAGAACAGTGTTACACGAAGCTTTGGCCATGGGATACATCCAGGATAGGACTTGTGATTTTTTATTCAATCAATATCCAAAGGTACCCTTATTCCATCTGTTACCTACAATTCATAAAGAAAGGTCTCCTGATGGTTTGGTCCCAGGAAGACCTATTGTAGCTTCCACCAATTCTTTACTGCAACCGATCTCCCAATATTTAGATCATTTCATTAATCCCTTTTCGAGAAATACAACTTCGTATATCCAGAATACCACTGACTTTATTGCACAGGTGGAGGGTTTTCATATTCCTCAAGGTGGAGGGTTTTTAAGCCTTGACGTCCAAGCTCTTTACACGAACATCCCTTTGGATGAGATTAGAACGGTGGTTAATGGACTACTTGACACAAGACAGGACCCATACCCTCCCACTCATTTTTTATTAGACTTTTTGGATGTGGTATTAGATAACAAATTTTTTTAGGTTTGGTAGCACCTTTTATTTACAGAACTCTGGAGTGGCTATGGGTAATTCGGTGGCTCCAAGTTTGGCCAATGTTTATATGATTTCATTTGAGGAAGAGTTTATTTTTTCATCTTTGAATCTGTACCTTTCCCTTATTATTTTCTATAGAAGATTAATAGCTTATTTATTTTTCATTTTGGATGATCTTACTTTGGTGGAGGGGTTTGTTAAATGGATTAATGACCTTAATCCTCACTTGTGATTAACCCATGATTATAGTGATTGTACTATTCCATTCTTAGACATCTCTACTTACATAACTGCTTCACGCAAAGTTAAGGTTAAACTTTTTAGAAAACCTACGGATAGGAACGCGTATTTAAACTTTGCATCACATCATCCACACCATCTTAAGCAGAATCTCCCCTTTGGGCTATTTCATACAGCCAAACAAAATTCTTCCACAAACACTGATTTCCTGGCTTCGGCCAATATGACCAGCCATTTTTTTGACACAAAAGGGATATCCTGAGCAGGTTATACCATTCAACTTTAAGAAGGTGCAAACTGTATCTAGAAGTCAATTATTCTCTAAGAAAGTTAGAAGTACTGTGGATAAGATTCATTGCTCTTTCCAATATTCGCCCATAGCTGACAAAATCAGAGGGATCATTAATAAGCATTGGCATATTGTGCAACATCTCCCAGAATCTTCTGTTTTACCCATGATTGGATTTAGAAAAACTAAATGTATTAGACAATTTATTACTTCTTCTGACCATGAGGCACGATCCTGCTCGACCTGCCCTGCGCTCATAGGACATTATCGTTGTGGTGATTGCATTAACTGCCCCCTATCTTGGCAAACGAAAGAGGTCTCTATAGCCAGCAGTAACTTTATTTTAAAGTTACAACATTTTTCCAATTGCAAAACATCCAATTGTGTGTACCTTCTTGTATGCAAATGTGGTTTGGGTTATGTCGGTATCACCACTGGGCAAATGAAAACTAGGGCAGTGGAACATCGATCGAAAATTCAAACGGGTAATTTAACAGCCCCATTGGTTGGGCACTTCAAAGAATTAAACCATAGTGATCGTGACTTCAAATTTGTCATCCTGGAGCGCCACAAACTAGACCCCTTTGTACGTTATAATGTAGAACAGATCTTGAGGCAAAAAGAATGTTTTTACATATATCGCTTTAATACTTTATACCCACATGGTCTCAATGTAGATATGGACTACTCATGTTTTTTGTAATTAACTAATTACGACTCAGCTGTTCTCACTTGTATGCATTATTTATGGAACCTGGTTATCCTCTATTCCTTGACATCCATTGACACAGTAAGATATCCCATTTGAGGTCTGGGACGCACCAAAAATTATGAAATAATTATGAAATAATTATGAAAATTTAAATTTACTTCAGAGAAACTACTTTGATACAAAAGGTAATTATGTTTCTGATGGTTACAGTCTTTCTTATGAAACCAAGAATATGATTGATTTGTATATAATGTATAGGTTTTTGTATATATGTATAGATTGCTCTGTATATATCATGATATTAATGAGTTGTTATTATAATTGTAGATTCCTGAGGAAAATATTCCCTTGAAAATTCCTATTATCTAATGGAATTCGAATCTACTTGAATTATTCTTGAACTTATTCATTTGATTTCAACTTAATCTGTTGCATCGCTTCTACTCATGTGCCTTTCCAAGCGGATATACCTGAGCTCCTGGCTATGCAGTCAGGAATGGTATCTGTATCCATATGTCTACACATGAATTAGACATAGGAGCTAAGGTGGGAATTGAACAACAGCTATATAATTCAACTTAATTTCTTTCAAGGTCCCTAATTCCCTCTCTTTTCCCTGTGTGTCACCTGCAGAATTGTATATAGAGATGTTGCACCTAAACTAACTCTAGCATTTGGCCATAAATAAAGAACATAAATGTTGTGTCTGTATTAATCAGTTGATGTTCATCCAAATGAGTTTCCTGTACATTTTTCTGTTCCTTAATTACTTGTCACCTACTGCTAGATTGTAACCATTCAGTCCATGATTTTGTTGGATGGCTTCCCCCCACCCCTATTTTGTCTTCCTGACAGAAGTTATCTGCTTTCTGGAAGGAATGAGGGGATTTTTTATTTTATTTAAACACACTGTATTGATTTGTGCTGTAGGTTTGTCTTGAGCTAGTGAGTTTGTGGGAAGGAGCCCAAATTAAAAACTAATGTCCTAGACTTAGACTTCTGCAGAAAGGTTACTGATTTGTGCTTGGCTACCACAGTGGGAAGACCTGGTTTCTAATTCCACTCCTTTGAATTCATATTTGATGTCTGTCGGGCCAGAAAGGAATGAAGGCAGCAACAAAGGCATCAATTGCCCAGTCACCATCCCAGAGGCCCAGGGGGAGGTGAGTGAAGCATCTTGCCCCCCGCCACCCTATCCAAAAACCTGGGGCCAGAGAGTAAAGAAGGCAGCGACCAAGGCCTCAACTGCCCAGTTGCCATTGCAAATGCCCAGGTGGAGTAGCTGCGGGTGGGCGGATGACAGAAGACACCAATGCAGGCCTCCAGGCCTAATAAGCGGCCAGAGCCAGGAAGTGGAGGGAAGGAGTCACCGTGATGGATGTTCTCACCAAAGACTCATAGCTGCATGCATTTGATAAGTAATTAATCAAATCAAATAAATCAAATCAAATCAATTACCATAGTTAACTTGATATAGTGAATGTTCCTTTTCATACCAAGGTTTTCCTTTTCATACCAAGGTTGATGACTAACAAGATACTTTTTAACTTTTGACTACATATATAACTTCTTGATTCATATATCCAGCAAGAGGGAGCTCACCGGGACCTCCGTTACCTCGGCATTCCTGGGCCCCCACTGTCCTCCCAGGATTCAAAAGGTGGGTGGCTGCGGATCGACTCTTACCACTGCCCTCGAAACATCTGCGGCAAGAGGGAGCTCACCAGGACATCCATTGCCTTGGCATTCCGGGCCCTCGCTCTCCTCCTAGGATTCAAAAGGTGGGTGGCTGCGGATGGACTCTTGCCGCTGCCCCCAAAACACCTGCTGCAAGAGGGAGCTCACCAGGACCTCCATTGCCTCGGCATTCTGCCCCCCCGCCCTCTGCCCAGGATTCAAAAGTTGGGCGGCTACGGATGGACTCTCCCCGCCACCCTCCCCCCGGGACCCTCTCTCTTGGTTTTTGCCAGGAGGGAGGAAAAGGCCCCAACCCTGCCACCGCCGCCAACAAGCTACACATGTGGCTGGTCTTGGTCTTCAAGAGGCGAGAGCCCTGGTGTCTGCTCTCGCCGGACCCTCTCGCCCGGTTTTGCGAGACTCGCCACCAATGCTGTATCAGTGGTCACCTTCTCAGCTCCTCCTCTGGCCCAGCCGCCCATGGGAGGTGAGAGCACAGTTGGTGGTTGGGGATGTGGCGGGGTTGGGTGCTGTAGCGGGGGGCTACCGGAGATATTGCCGATGTTATGCCAACAGATAATTTGGGTGTTGTCCTTAGGCTCTGTAAGCAGGGGTTTAAGGGTGGTTTCTTTACTATAAATTTCTAGTATTAATTGTTTTGATTTGTAATCTGTAACAGGTAATGTCATATATTTTGATATGTTTTTTTTTATTTTCTCTCTTGTTATGGCATTGTACTGTGTTATTTACAATGATATTTGCTGTATTTGTTTAGTACCATGTTTTTGTTTGTACATGCTGATGATATTGTAAGATACTGTATTTTTATTGATCTCATTGCAATGTGTATTGACTATTACTTTTGCATTATATTGTTATATTACACTTATATTGTCTTGCTGTATGGATATATGGATTGTTTATTATATTTTTATTTATATTGTACCCTTAATATGTTGTAATGCTGCCCTAAGTCAGCCGTGTGCTGAGTAGGGCAGGGTATAAATTAAAATTGAAATGAAATGAAAATGAAATTAATCAACTTAATTTTTGTCTTTTACTTTGTGTTAAATTTTGATAATATGTATGGCAGAAGAGCGAGCCCTTTCGAGCCGGTCCCCACCATCTCCAGCCGGGCCGGCAAGGGAGGAGGAAGACCAGCCGGGCGGGGAGAGGCCAGCCAGTCGCCCCAACGCGAGCCCTTTCGAGCCAGTCCCCACCATCTCCAGCCGGGCCGGCAAGGGAGGAGGAAGACCAGCCGGGCGGGGAGAGGCCAGCCAGTCGCCCCAACGCGAGCCCTTTCGAGCCGGTCCCCACCATCTCCAGCCGGGCCGGCAAGGGAGGAGGAAGACCAGCCGGGCGGGGAGAGGCCAGCCAGTCGCCCCAACGCGAGCCCTTTCGAGCCGGTCCCCACCATCTCCAGCCGGGCCGGTGAGGGAGGAGGAAGACCAGCCGGGCGGGGAGAGGCCAGCCAGTCGCCCCTACGCGAGCCCTTTCGAGCCGGTCCCCACCATCTCCAGCCGGGCCGGTGAGGGAGGAGGAAGACCAGCCGGGCGGGGAGAGGCCAGCCAGTCGCCCCAACGCGAGCCCTTCCGAGCCGGTCCCCACCATCTCCAGCCGGGCCGGTGAGGGAGGAGGAAGACCAGCCGGGCGGGGAGAGGCCAGCCAGTCGCCCCAACGCGAGCCCTTCCGAGCCGGTCCCCACCATCTCCAGCCGGGCCGGTGAGGGAGGAGGAAGACCAGCCGGGCGGGGAGAGGCCAGCCAGTCGCCCCGACGAGAGCCTTTTCCAAGCCCTGAAAACAACCAAGCGCCGAAGGAGAGGTCCAATTGGCAGAAGGGAAGAAGGCAAAGGAGTTAAACCAGGGGGTGAGACTCAGAGCCCCATACAAAGGATAAGTAGTTAAATATGCAGAAATGTTGATGACTTAATATAGTAACTCACATAAAGACTTTAAAATGACTTAATATAGCAACTGACATAGAGACTGTGCTTTAAAGTGTGATAATATGTCTTAAATGTTTTTAAACTTTAAAAACTGTGATAAAATGTATGAGGAGAGAAAAATGGCGCAGACACCGGCAACCACGCCATAAATCTTGCCAAGAGAACCCTATGGACTAAAACAAAAGGCAAAACAAAAGGGCAGGCTAGGTGATACAGGATGCTTAACACCACAGAGTGGAGGAAGGGGAGGGACAGGAAAGGGGGAGGGGAAATGCAATGTTGTAAGGAGCAATACTGCATAGGGACATGGAATGTGAGATCAATGAACCAAGGTAAACTGGAAGTGGTAAAAAATGAGATGGAAAGAATAAGCATTGACATCTTGGGCATCAGTGAGCTAAAATGGACAGGGATGGGTGAATTCAGCTCTGGAAACCATCATATCTACTATTGTGGACAAGAAAACCTTAGAAGGCATGGAGTAGCCATAATTGTCAATAAGAGAGTAAGAAAAGCAGTAATGGGATATAACCTCAAAAATGACAGAATGATGTCAGTCAGAATTCAAGGCAAACCTTTCAATATCACCGTAATCCAAGTCTATGCACCAACCACTAGTGCAGATGAAGCCACAGTGGACCAGTTCTATGAGGACCTAGAACACCTCATAGAACAGACACCAAGAAATGATGTCCAAATTATATTAGGAGACTGGAATGCCAAAGTAGGAAATCAAAAAGTGGAGGGAATAACAGGCAAGTTTGGTCTTGGAGTACAGAACGAAGCAGGGCAAAGACTGATAGAGTTCTGCCAAGAGAACGCACTGGTCATAGCAAACACTCTCTTCCAGCAACACAAGAGGCGACTTTACACATGGACATCACCAGATGGCCAACACCGAAACCAAATTGACTACATACTCTGCAGCCAAAGATGGAGAACCTCCATACAATCAGCAAAAACAAGACCTGGAGCAGACTGTGGCTCAGATCACAACCTACTGATCGCAAAATTCAGGTTAAGACTAAAGAAAATAGGGAAAACAAGAAGACCAGACAGATATCACCTAGACAGCATCCCTAAAGAATACACGGTGGAGGTGATGAACAGATATAATGGCCTGGACGCAATAGACAGAGTGCCAGAAGAATTATGGACAGAGATAAAGGACATCATGCAGGAAGCAGCAAAGAAAACCATACCAAAAGAAAAGAAGCGTAAGAAAGCAAAATGGTTGTCTGATGAGGCTCTTAAAATAGCAGAGGAAAGAAGGAAGGCGAAAGTCAAAAGAGAAAGGAAAAAATACAACCTTCTGAACACAGAATTTCAAAGAAAAGCAAGGAGAGATAAGGAAAACTACCTAAAAGAACAGTGCAAAGAAATGGAGGAAAACAACAAAAGAGGCAGGACTAGAGATCTCTTCAGAAAAATCGGGGAAATAAAGGGAACATTTAAAGCAAAAATGACCATGATAAGGGACAAAGACAGAAAAGAGCTAGCTGATGCAGAAGAGATAAAGAAAAGATGGAAAGAGTACACAGAGGAACTCTACAAAAAGGACCTCAACACTCCTGATAACCACAATGATGAAAAAACTGAACTCGAGCCAGACATCCTGGAGAGCGAAGTTATAAAGGCCCTAGAGAGCACTGCAAACAACAAAGCTAGTGGATATGATGGTATCCCAGTCGAATTTTTCAAAGCGCTAAAAGATGATGGCGTCAAATTACTGCACTCAATATGCCAGCAAATCTGGAAAACAAAACAGTGGCCACAGGATTGGAAAAGATCAGTATACGTCCCAATCCCAAAAAAGGGCAACGCCAAAGAATGCTCAAATTACCGAACAATTGCACTCATCCCACACGCCAGCAAGGTGATGCTCAAGATAATACAGGACAGACTTCAGCAACATGTGGAGAGAGAACTACCAGAGGTGCAGGCCGGTTTCAGAAGAGGCAGGGGGACTAGAGACCACATTGCCAACATACGTTGGATCATGGAGAAAACAAAGGAATACCAGAAACAAGTTTACTTTTGTTTCATTGATTACACTAAGGCATTTGACTGTGTGGACCACAACAAGATGTGGCAAGTAATTAATGAGATGGGAATACCAGAGCACATCATATGCCTCCTGAGAAATCTGTACATGAACCAAGAAGCAACAGTTAGGACAGAACACGGAATGACAGAGTGGTTTGGAATAGGAAAAGGAGTAAGACAAGGCTGCATTTTATCACCCTGCTTATTCAATCTATACACAGAGCACATAATGCGAAATGCAGGGATGGAGGAATCACAATATGGGATTAAAATTGCTGGGAGAAACATAAACAATCTGAGATATGCAGACGATACCACCCTAATGGCAGAAAGTGAGGAAGACCTAAAGAACCTCTTGATTGGGCTGAAGGAGGAGAGTGCAAAAGCTGGTTTGAGACTCAATATCAAGAAAACCAAGGTAATGGCAACAGGCCCAATCAGTTCCTGGAAAATAGATGGGGAAGAAGTAGAAGCAGTGACAGATTTTACTTTCCTGGGATCAAAGATTACGGCAGATGGGGATTGCAGCCATGAAATAAAAAGGCGACTGATTCTTGGGAGACAAGCCATGAGAAACCTGGGGAACATAGTGAAAAGCAGAGACATCACATTGCAAACAAAAATTAGAATAGTCAAAGCAATGGTATTCCCAGTGGTAATGTACGGATGTGAGAGCTGGACAATTAGGAAAGCTGAACGCAGAAGAATAGATGCCTTTGAAATGTGGTGTTGGAGGAGAGTTTTGAGAGTACCCTGGACAGCGAGGAGAACAAATAGGTCAATCTTAGAAGAAATCAACACTGACTGCTCATTGGAAGGGCTAATAGTAAAGACGAAGCTAAAGTATTTTGGACATCAAATGAGAAGGGAGGATTCACTTGAGAAGGCCCTGATGTTGGGAAAGGTGGAGGGCAAAAGAAGAAGGGGGAGGCCAAAGATGAGATGGATAGATGGTATTGTAGACACAATGGGCACAGAAATGGGAGTGCTGAGGGGGATGGTGGAGGACAGAGGTGCCTGGAGAACAATGGTCCATAGGGTCGCAAAGGGTCGGAACCGACTGTGCGACTGAACAACAACAAATGGCAGAAGAGGGGGGTTGATAGGACAATGGGAGGAGAAATATGGTGTTGTAAGGAACAATACTGCATTGAGACATGGAATGTGAGATCTATGAATCAAGGAAAGAATAAGCATTCACATCTTGGGAATCAGTGAGTTAAAATGGACAGGGATGGTCAAATTCAGCTCTGGAAACCATCATATCTACTACTGTGGACAAGAAAACCTCAGAAGAAATGGAGTAGCCATAATTGTCAACAAAAGAGTGAGAAAAGCAGTAATGGGATATAATCTTTAAAATGACAGAATGATTTCAGTCAGAATCCAAGGCAAACCTTTCTATATCACTGCAATCCAAATATATGCACCAACCACTGGTGCAGATGAAGCCATAGTTGACCAGTTCTATGAGGACCTACAACATCTCATAGAACAGACACCAAGAAATGATGTCCACATTATCATAGGAGATTGGAATGCCAAAGTAGGAAATCAAAAAGTAAATGGAATAACAGGCAAGTTTTGTCTTGGAACACAGAATGAAGCAGGGCAAAGATTGATAGAGTTCTGCCAAGAGAACGCACTGGTCATAGCAAACACCCTCTTCCAGCAACACAAGAGGCGATTCTACACATGGACATCACCAGATGGCCAACATCGAAACCAGATTGATTACATACTCTGCAGCCAAAGATGGAGAACCTCGATACAATCAGCAAAAACAAGACCTGGAGCAGACTGTGGCTCAGATCATAATCTACTGATCGCAAAATTCAGGCTTAGACTAAAGAAAATAGGGGAAACAATTAGGCCAGACAGGTATGACCTAGACAACATCCCAAAGGAATACACAGTGGAGGTGTGGAACAGATTTAATGGCTTAGACTTGATAGACAGAGTGCCAGAAGAATTATGGATCAAGTTCAAACTTGTGTGACATGTGGGGCAATGTGAGATTTTCTTCTCACTTTGAGATGGTGAGAAGATTTATTTTTTGTCAATCTCAGAAATATATGTGGGGTACACAGAAAGAGCCTCCTCGAAGCTTGTAGTATTTCTAAACCACAGTTGAGCATACCCCGGTCAATGGTAAACTTTGTCAGTTAATCTTTTTCACACTAGGTCAGGCAAAAGGTACTATGGAATAAATTCACCAAAAGGTGGCTTCATTTTGACAGGCTAACATCTGACCTAGACACTAAAGAAGAAGATATATATGTGCATTCTCAAAATCGAGTTTTGCTCAGTCCCAGTAGCTGAGGAAAAAAAAATAAACAAGCAGACAGCTCTAACAACAGAGCCTAAGTAAGCATTTTTAAACTGACCAAATCATCTCTAAACTGAAGCAGAATTACAGAGTAAGAACAGAAAGCAAAAGTTAAAATTAAAAGTGCATTGCCAAAGTGAAGAAAATAGAAAGAGGCTACAAGAAAAAAGGAGAGGGGAAGGGGAAAAAGTTACAGTGGGGTTAGCTAGGGTGAAGCTTTTCATTTTAAAATCTGTAATTCATATGAAAAACCAATAATAACAATCACAAATCCACCAGGCATCAGCATGGCTTAGGTAACTGGCAAAGCAGAGTCTGGAACTGTCCATCTAGGAGATGGGAATCTTTCATTTCATACACAAATTATTAACTGATATTGGGAAAGGAAAAAAAAAGATCAGCATGTATCTTATCTTAAAATATTTCACCACAATTTGACAGCGATGGTTGGAGGAATATGGGATTAATCAACAAAGGGGTGCTACATATCGAAATATGTTACTCTTGCTCTTTTCCTTTTTGTCTCATCAATCATTTATTGCACAAAGAAAAGATCATTGCACTAAAGCTGTAAGTTCATTTTTCATATAAGAATGTGTTCCAAACACTAGTCCACCAGAGAGGGTTAGGGTGGAATGAATGAAATGAGAGACGGAGATGGAAAAGGATACTATCTGTTTTCATTTTAGCCTAAGGTCTGCCTGCAGTCACAGCAACAATCTGGATACAGTATCTCGCAATAATTATAGTCTCAGAATATTCAAGCATGTCCTGTAAAGTAAGGGTTCTTTTTCTTCCTTGTCTAGGCCAGACATGAAACTGCCAAAATGAAGCCACCATTTGATGAGTTCATTCTGCAGTTCCTTTCTCCTGTCCCAGTGTGAGAAAGATTAGCCAGCAACACAAGGTTGCCGTTACCAGGGTACACATGATTGTGGTTCAAAAATAACACAATCTTCGAGGAGGCTCTTTCTGTGTACCCCGGTAAAAAAGTTGAAGATGTTCCACCCTTTACAGCTTTCACTCCAGAAGTGCTGCTTTTTGGCATTAAGGCAGGAGTTCTCAATCTTTTAAAGCCGGGGGCCAGATCACGCTCCCTCAGATGGCTTTGGAGGCCAGATGGCCATTTTGCCCTTCCCCCACCACATGGTACTTCCTGGTGTGGTGGAGGCAGAGGGGAACAACATGAAATGGTGCCATGGGCTTATATCCATCTAGCACAGCTCCGGAAAATACGGGACCTGCTCCGGCCCAGGCACGCATGTGCAGCAACAACTCCTTTGCACATGTGCAGAACTCCTTTGTGCATGTGCAGAACTGCCTCTGATGGGCACGCATGCACAGTAACCCCTTCCCCTGCTTTTCAAAATACGGGACGGCAGCGGGAAAGGGGAGGAAAAAACACTGAAATACGGGAAATCCTGGCTAATATGGTATACTTGACAGGTATGCATGGGCTGCATCCGGCTCGCAGGCCGCAGGTTGAGAATTCCTGCTTTAAGAAATGACTTCATCAGAAAATAAAACAAAAAGCAGACACTCTTATGCAGGAAAACAGCAGGCCTGGGAATTGCAGTGGTGGGAGCATACATCATCCTTTTGTACTTGCTGTGTGTAGGTACATGCCAATAGATCAAGTTTTGCCAAAGGAAACACTTCTAAATTTTTGCCCAGAGACAGGAAGAACAAGCAATTTGTGTTTTGGTCATGCTTTGGGAACAAGACTTCTTGCAAAATTAGGAGAATCCTTTCTTGCTTGTCTCAACTATAATCTCACCAATCACTAGGTTTATATTCACATGCTTACTCTGGAGGGCCATGTGTTCCCGATTCCTTGTCTACACTGACTAGTAAAGGACCAACTAGGGACCTTTGGCAAACAGAATATGGAGTCCTTTCTTCAGGAATCTAGTCTGTTGTGATTACAGCCCTGTGTCTGTACAGTGCATGGATGATTCATACCAGAATAGATGCTAATTATGGTGGGAAGAGGAACTATCCACCCTTTTGGTAGATTTGTGCTTCAAACATGAGTAAGATCCTGCATTAAATGAAAAGTGAGGACTAAGCTTCCAAAAATGAGACAATGGAAAATTTGGCTTGTTGCATGATGAATAATAAGACTATTAGATGAATATGTCTGCTGTGCAGCCAGCCAAGGTGTTTCGTTAAAACATTTGCACTCTGCCCTACCTTAATAATTAATCTCTGTAGAAAAGACAGATCTGCTGGAAGGAATTATTTACTGCACAGCAGCATGACATGTACCAACAAAAGGCTCTGAAAGCATCCAAGTACTTTTGATCCTTAATGTATGGAGGGATTTCTGTAAAGATACTGGAGACCAGATGAGTACATGTGGATTGTTGCAGAGAAATGGTTCGCAATTCAACTCTATTGATGTTGTCAGGAAGGGGGCTTGGAAGGTTCTGACAAGGTTTCAGGGGGACCCCAGACTTGGGATACCCAAGCGGGGCGATCCGTCTAAGTTCAGTGGCCTGCCTACCTCAAGAACACTCTCCCTCGACTCCCTCACACTTCTTGAGTGGGGAAGATGGCACCTCTGCTCTCCAGGCAGGAATGTGGTAACAAGAGGCAACTGGACCCCCCCTTAAGGACCACTAAGGGCAACTTCCTAGTGAAGTTCTTAAAACGGACGGTGAAGTCCCCCACCCCCAGGACTGGGATGTAACTTCCCTGAACATCCCGCAAGTTCGTTTTGAGGGCTCTAAGTTTGGGGTGGTCCTTAGGGGGTATGCGCAGAAACTCGGTCTGCAAGATTATGGAGTAGGCAGTCCCAGAGTCCACCTCCATCTTCATCTGGACCCCCTGCAACAGTACCTTAACGAAAAAACGGGTGCGCCGGTCTGACACATGTCTCACCACTGTGTCTCCCACATGCACCTTTCCAATGTTCTGGTCCTTCCGGTGGCTGGTCTGGTCAGGGTCTTGGCGTTGTCTGTACACCTTAGTGATGTGGCCCAAATGCCTGCAGTTGTGGCACTCAGCTTTCCTGAAGGGGCACTTCCTCCAGTCGTGTGTGCCCCCGCACCCCTCGCAGCGTCTGCTTGCTTCGGCAGTGTCTCTCCGGCTCCTCTCGGAAGGTCCTCACCTTCTGGACCTCGGGTTCACTTTCACTCTCGCTGAGGTCAGATGAGGACGCAGTGGTGGCTGCCGCGGCTCTCAGCTCTTGCTCCCTGCGAGTCGAGCATCTGTGGGCTTGCATGGCGGATGACAGGTTCTCTGAGGTGCCGGTTCTTGCCCAACATGCCCGTACCCCGTCTTTTTTTTGATTTTTTTTCTTAATACACATACAAAATGAAAAAAGGGATAACACACAGAACAATATAAGAAAAGACAAAATGCACAGTAATATAAATAAGCAGAAAAAACAAAAAAAGAAACAAAAAGAAATATCACCACGTGCTATATACAATGCTACAAAGACAGAATTTCCCCTTTTATCTATTATCGTCTCAAAAATGCAATATAATCCGGCACCGGCAATTGCCCATGACCATTAATCAAGGTATAGTCTATCAAACATTTCCAAATTTCCTGAAATTTGCTTTCTTTAATTAACCCTTTTCTTAAGTTTAACTCCCAGGTGAACTTATCATTCAATGCTGTATTCCACAGCTCCTTATACCAATCCTCTATTTTTGGGGTAACATCACATTTCCAATATCGCGCTATACATTGTCTAGCACTAGATAACATAATTGCTAATAATACCCTTTTTTGATACTCTACCCCCTCCACATCCGTTAACAAAATTAAAACTACATCCAATTTCATTCTTACATCTAGAATTCTCCCAATTTCATGTTCCACCTTCATCCAGAATGATTTCGTCTCTTTACACCACCACCACATATGTTCATATGTTCCAATTTCCACCTTACACCTCCAACAAAATTTTGACTTTGTATTGTCAATTTGGTATAGTCGTACCGGAGTCAAATACCACTTCCACAGTAATTTATAGTTATGCTCTTTTATTCTTACAGACAAAGACCTCATTATTCTCCTTTTCCATTTACCATTCCACTGCTCATCTATGATTTTAATATTCAAATCTAGCTCCCACGTTTCTTTTAAAGCTTTCTGATGTTGATCCGAGTCATCTAAAACCTTATATATTTTGCTTACTAACCCCTTAACTTTTACCTGCCCACTTTTTAGACTATGTACCAACTCTTCAAATTTTGTCCGTTCCCTATCCAAGCTCAATTCATCTGTTTAACTTTTATTTCAACTGTCAATAGACATCATTTGAAGCCAGTTCAATTTGAGTTGTCTACCTATATCTAACTTTCTTTCCTTGTCTCTACATGCTGCTATCCAATCCTTTAATAAAGTTACTTTGTTCTTTTTTTATTTATAAATTTTTATTAATTTTTCAAAGTATATAACATACATTTAAAAACATAATAACGACATTCGGAAAAAAATAAAACTAATCATCTAATTACAATAAGAAAAAAAACTATATGAACAAAGACAAAAAAATACATATACATAGATAAAGAGAAAAAGGGCAAAGAGAAACTATCATAACCTTATTCTATTTCAATATGAAATATTCTTGCTTACACTCTATACTTTTAGTTTATTATTAAACATTATCCCCCATAGCTAATCCACATTTTTCAACTCTACTTTAGTATCCTTATTATACTTTTATTATACTCTTCTATCTTGCCAAGATCTATTGTATTTCAAACTCATCACATTACATACAAAATCACCCTGTGCTATGTACATTGTCCTGGAGGATGTGGGAATTCCCATTAATTTCTATTGTACCCAAAATTTCATTTGGTCTGGTGTCAATTTATTTATTCCCTCTCTCGTCAGTGAATAGTCAACAAATTTTCGCCATATATTCCAAAATCTATTTTCTTTTATTATACCTTTTTTAAGATTTAGCTCCCATGTTAATTTTTCATTCAATGCGAGATCCCACATCTGCTTATACCACTCCTCCACCTTTAACATTAGATTATTTTTCCAATTTTTTGCAATGCACATTCTAGCTATTACCAGCATCATGGACAACAATTCTTTCTTGTCATTATCTAAATTCATATTGTCGACATCCGTCAACAGAATAGTATTTGGCCCCAATTTGAGACGCATTCCCATAATTTTGTCAATCTCGTTCTCAATTTTTACCCAGAATTTTTCTACCACCTTGCATTCATACCACATATGAACATATGTACCCAGTGTATTTTTGCATCTCCAACATATTTTATTATTCTTTTTATCTATCTGATGTAATCTCATAGGGGTCAAATACCACTTCCATAACATTTTAAAATTATGTTCCTTTACCCTGGCCGACAAGGATCTCATAATTCTTTTTCTCCATTTATTTTGCCATTCCTTTTCTGTTATCTTCATATTCAAATCCTGTTCCCATGTTTTTCTTAATATTTCTTGTGGATTAATTTCTATATTTATTATTTTATAAATTTTACTAACCATTCCTTTAATTCTGATTTCTTTCCTCCTTATCTTCCACACTAATTCCTCAAATTCTGTCCTGTGTCTTTCCAGATTCTCCCTCATATATTTATTATTCCATTTATTCACCATCGCTATCTGGAACCAATTCAACTTCATCTGAGTATATAACTCTCGTTTCATCCCGTTATCTCTGCAGACTCGTATCCAATCTTTCAGCAGGAAAACCCCATTCATCAACAGAATTTCTCTCATTTCATTACCCATTCTTATTGGAAACTTTTTCAAATCTTCTATTTCAATTATCGGGGAAGTGTTTGGGGCCAATTTCATTTTAACTTTCTTCCATACACCCAACATTGACCTCAACATTCTATTTTTAACTGGTGTTTTCCATATTTCCTTATCTAAAAAAAGGCTCTTACCCACTTCCTTTAATTCCTTCATTTCAATTTCTTCCCAAATAACCGGCTCCTTTGTCAAAATCTTAACTACGTTCTTTATATGGAATGCTTTATAATAATTCTTTAAGTTAGGGATTCCCAAGCCCCCTTCTTTTTGAGGTAAATACCACATCCTCTTTAAGATTCTAGGTCTACATCCCCCGTTACAATAGTTATCTAATAATTTTTGAAATTCCTTAATTTCTTTGTCTGTCAGTTGAATTGGTAAGGCATCAAACAGAAAATTTAGTTTTGGTAGTAACATCATTTTAGTCAATGCTATTCTGCCGAACCAAGACAACCTTAGTTTTTGATATTGCAAAATTTTAACTTTTAATTCTTTCTTTTGTTTATCATAATTTAATCTTTTCAGATCGTCCAACTTATTATAGATATTTATCCCTAGGTATTTCAAACTCTCTTTAATCTGCAATTTAAATTCATCCCTTATTTTCTCTTGCTCTTCCTTTTCAATATTATTTAAAATCATTTCAGATTTATCCCAATTTATCTTCAAGCCTGTTATTTGTTCAAATTCCTTTAAATGCTTTTGAATACATTCCATAGTTTTCCTGGGATGTTTCATGATTATCAAAATATCATCCGCATATAGGCTAATTTTATTTTCCAATATTCCTTCTATATTTTTGTCTTCCCTTATTGTATTTGCTAATATTTCCATCGCCATAATAAATAATATTGGTGATAAGGGACACCCTTGCCTTGTCCCAGCCTCTAATCTCACTTCCTCCGTAAGATCATCGTTAACCCTAATATTAGCATATCCTTGTTGATATAATTGTTCTATTGTTTTTATAAACCTATCACCAAATCCATAACTTCTAATTATCTCGTTAATTGTTATCCATTGCAAGGAATCGAATGCTTTAAAAATATCCAGGGATAATAGTCCAACTTTCTCCTTGTTTTGTCCTGCAACATCAATCAAATCTATAACTCGCCTTACTAAATCTGCCATGTGCCTACCTTTCACAAACCCAGCCTGGTCTTTATTTATATATTTATCCATAAAGCTATTTAATCTATTTCCCAATATTGCCGTAAAAATCTTGGCATCCTGATTTATCAAGGAAATGGGCCTGTATGATTCTACCTTTTCTGGGTCTTTTCCTGGTTTTGGTAATAACACAATTATTGTCCTATACCATGATGGTGGTATCTGTTCCCCATTAAGTATAGCATTATACAATTTTAACAATTTTGGAATTACTATGTCCTTAAACTCTTTATAAAATTCTGCAGGTAGTCCATCTTCTCCCGGTGATTTATCTGCTTTCAACTTATTTATTACTTCTTTTATCTCTTTTTCAGTTATTAATTCTTCCATTTTTTGTTTATGTTCTTGATTTATTTTGTTTTTAACCTGCGTTCCCAATTTATCTTTCAGTTTATCTATGTTTACCTTCTTTTTAGCGTATAAGTCTTGATAAAATTCTCTAACCATCTTACATTTATCTTTAATCTTATTATGTCTTATACCTTCCTTATCTACTAAAGTCCCAATTTCTCTTCTGCTTCTTTTTTCCTTGGCCGCTCTTGCTAAGAGTTTTGAATTTTTGTTACTATATTCAAAATATTCCCTTTTTAAATATGCCAAGTCTCTTTTCACCTTTTCAATGTCTTTTCCTATTAATTCCTTCTTTAAACCCTGCATTCTTTCATAAACCTTTCTATCCTTAGTTATTGCATATTTCTCCTGCAACGTTTTTATCTCTTTTTCAATTTCCTCTTGCTTACTTTTTAACTGTTTATTTTTAATATTTGCCAACCTAATGCTTTCACCTCTAAAAATTGCTTTCATTGTATCCCATACAATACCAAATCTAACATCACCTGTATCATTCCACTTCCAATTTTCTTCCCATTTTTCTACCATTTGATCTTTGCATTTTTAATCTCTAAACAGTCTAGCATTATATCTCCAATTTTTCCTATTCTTCGTGGCATCTATTTTCATTTCCAACAATACTTTTGCATGGTCAGACTCTTTAAAAATTCCTATTTCTATATCTTCTAAATTTCTTATCAAATTATCCGTAACAAAAATATAGTCTATTCTGGAATATGTATTATAGACTTGCGAGAAAAATGTGTAAGCCTTTTCCAATCCTTTAAGTTCCCTCCATGAATCCTTCAACCCCAAAGATTTCAACCAGTTGTTTAACACGTGCATTTTGTTTCCACCCACACATCTTGTTATATTTGTACTATCTATGTTTGATCTTATTAAATTAAAATCTCCCGCTACAATCATTTTTGTTGTTTTTTCTTTCTCCAATATTCGGTACACCTTATCTAAAAAACTATTTTGGTGTTCGTTTGGCACATACAGATTCACCAACGTTATTTCCTCCTCATCTATTTTCCCCTTTACTATCAAATACCTACCTTCTGGATCTGAAACACTTTTTACCATCTCAAATCCCAATCTGTTTGATATCAGGGTTGCAACCCCTCTAGCCTTTGAAGTACCATATGCTTTTTCATAAACCTGAGTCCATCCTAAAAATAGCTTATTGGTATCTTCCGATTTCTGATGGGTTTCCTGCAGAAAGATTATATCCGGTCTATCTTTTCTGAGTGCTGCTTCTAATCTCCTTCTCTTCACTTGACAACCAGTACCTTTCACATTCCATGTTATTACTTTTATATTCCTCATCTATTATTTTCCTGCCCCAATTTTTTACATCTCCCACTTCCTCCTGCGGACATTTGATTAACATATAACACTTCCTTTCCCTTATACAAAAAAGAAAAAAAGAAAGAAAAAGAAAAAAAGAAAAAGACAACTAAAAAAACACACTAAACATTCTACTACTAACCCTCCCCATTTTTTCTTCGAATGGCCTCTGAAATACAAAGGGGGGAGGGGGGAGGTGCGACAAACTGTGGGAGCTCCAGGGAAGTCTGAACCTATTCTCCGCCCTGAACAATTCCTCCTTCAGCTCCTTTAGGCATGTTCTCATTTCCATTACTCTCCCGCCTTTTATATCCACCAGATATAATCAATTCTTCCTTCAAGTCAAACCACTCTTTAGTTCCTGCTTCCAGTAACTTTGCATCTACCATTACATCCAAGACATTGGGACCTTCACTTATCAAATAGCGTCTTCCCAAATTAAAAAAACTTAATTGTCGTGGGAATTTCCAATTGTACCTTATTCCTTTATCCTGAAGTCGCTTTGTGATTGGTTTCATCGATTGTCTCCAAAAGTGGTCCTCAATTGGAATGTCATTGTACACTTCAATATCATGGCCTTCCACTTTTAACACCTCTACTCCTTTTTCCCGTATAAGTGCCATTAAACGCAGTTTATCAGACACATTGGCGAATTTTAACAAAACATTCCTTGACCCAGTTTTACCCCTTCTTGAACCCAACCTAAATACATTTACAACATCCTGCGGTGTGAAACTATCTTCCATAATTTCATCAAGCCATTTCACTATTCTTTCTTTTAATTTATCAGGGGAGTTCTCTGGCAGTTTTCGGATTATAACATTTGCTCGTCTTAGATGTTCTTCTACGATTTCCAATCTCTTTTCATGATCTCCAACCTTATTTTCTCTTTCTTTTTCTCTCTTTCTCAAATCCATAACCTCCTCCTTAATCATTACCTGTTCTTTTTTGATAACTTCCTGTTCTTTTTTAAGATTGTCTTGTCCTTTTTTTAAAACATCAATTCCCTTCAAGATATCTGCCAGCATGTCTTGAATGTCTTGTTTTCGTTCTTGTTTATCTTGTGCCAACATATTCCCAATTTTGTATTCCAAATTATCCACTTTCTCATTAAATCTTTCAAATTCAGATTTAAATCCTTGCCCCCCCTTCATTGCCAATGTTGTTGGAGTTGTTGCTGTAGCTGTGGTTACAATCGTTGTCGGTGTTGTCCCTGCCATCGCCGTTGTTTTGTTACAGTTGTTGTGGCGATTGTTGCTGTTGTTACTTTTGCTGTTGTTATTACAATTGTTTTTACCGCGGTTGGTGCAGCCATAGTTGGAGATATTATTATCTTCTGTTGCTGTTGCTGTTGTAATTGCTGTGCTATCTTCTTCACTGTCTCTTGCTCCTCCAAATCTTTCATCTCTTGTTGCGTTGTTTTCTTCATCTCGTCCTCCTCCTCCTCCAACCTTGTAAGCCATCTGAAACTCCTATCCGAAGAGGTTGGTCTTTCCACTCTTCTCCAAGCCAATTTCTTCTCCTTCTCCCTCCCTCTCCCCTGCCGTTTCATCCAAATGTGTTTCCAATTACTTAATTTCAATAATTTACATAAACAATTTATTATTTAAATTCACCTTATATCCTAACTTCAACAATATTTTCCAAATACTATATTAGACCTTTATCCTTCCTCCTCCTCCCCCTCTATCATTTATATGTATGTGTACTTACATACGCCTGTACACACACATATACAAATATATGTCCACCAAGGTCCTGGTCAACATAAAGTTGATAAATAAAGTCAATAATCCCAATTCAAAACAAATTGATTTCCCTCTTAAGTATTAAATTTTTTAGATATTTGAATGTTTTACCCCCAGATAACCAGGAAAAGGAAAAAGGAAAAAAGAAAGAAAGAGAAAGGGGAAGGAAAGGGGGGAAAAAGAAAAAAAAGAAAAAAGAAAAAAAACCGTGGAATCCTCCTATTAAAAAATAATAATAATAAAAGAAAAAATCACAACATGGAGGTAAAAAGAAAAAGAGTCCTCAATAATTGTCCCACAAAAAGAGGGAAAAGAGAGCTAATATTTTGTTTCTCTTCCAACAACTGGCTTTATATTCCTGCTGCGGCTTACAAACTCTGTCCAACTTAAAAAGCAAAAACAAAAAAACAAAGACGGGATCGAACTTCTGCTCTCCAAAATTCAAAATTCAAAAGAAATAGCACTTTATCTCTCACTGCGCTTTTCAGGGCCCCCACCCTTCTTCAGAAAAAAGTACAAGGCGAAACCTGATTCAGATCTTCAAAAGTCCAACTTCTTCTTCTTTCTCTCTCTTTCTTTAGAACCCAGAATCCATAGTCCAAAGCTCACGCCACAACAGAGAATTAATTTAACGAATTTGCTCACCAACAGGGCTTCTCGGCTTCTCCACTTGACAATTTTCCGGCACCGCTAGGCTCCGCACGGCTCCGAACAATAAGGCCGGCGAGGCCGAGCGAGGCTCGCTTCAACTTCCCCCTTCTATTTTAACAAATTTATTCACCGTCAGGGCTTCTCGGCTTAGCAATTTTCCGGCTCCGCTAGGCTCCGCACGGCTCCGAACAAAGGGGCCGGCGAGGCCGAGCGAAGCTCGCTTCAGCTTTCCCCTTTCGAATCCCCGCCGGACTTACCCTTTTCTGTCCGATCGTCCGCTTATCTGTTTGCTGTATTTTCTCGAATTTTGCCTGCCAGCCGATCACTGCACCGTTTTCTAGGCCATCCGTTCTTCAGCTAAGAACACTGGTACATCGTCGCCATTAAGGGCTGCCCATCCCGCCGCTCTCTCTGAACTCGAAACTTACGGTTTTCTCTTTTTCTCGGCGCAATTTTAAACCATCCAGACTGATTTCCACAACTATATTTCCTTATAAATGTTCTAATCCATTTTTTTGCAAATTTCAGGAACTATTTTCACTTTTAAAAGTCAGTTTCATTTCCCTCCTTTCTGAGCGGAAGAAAGTTCGCTCCTCTCAGCTCTCCATCTTGACACGCCCCCCCGTTACTTTGTTCTTATTCAATACTTCTTCTACTCTCCGATCCATTCTCAATGGGAATGATTTCATATCACTCAAGTCTATTATTGGGGACAACCCTGGGGCCAGTCTATTTTTCAATAGTGTCCAAGTTTTTAAAAGAGCTTTTAACATTTTATTTGCAGTATTAATCTTAACTTTCCCTTTGTGCAAAAACATTAATATTTCTTCACCCAGTTTCTCTCACAATTCAATTTTCCCCCAAATCGGCTCTTCTTTCACTAAAATTTTACAAATATTCTTCAATTGAAATGCCCAATAATAGTTTTTAATATTTGGAATTCCTAACCCGCCCTTTTTTGTGTGAAGAATACCATAAAAACTCTTTTACCGCCTCTGCAGCCTGGGCAGCTCTGAGGACCTGCTCAAAGGTGATGTCCTCATCTCGGGCCAACAGTCTCTGCTGGGCCTCCTCGTCCTGCATGCCGAGGAGGAGGCGGTCTCGCAGCACCTCACTCAGGTGGGTGCCCCAGCGGCAAGGGACGGCTGCCAGTCTCAGCGTGGTGACGTACTCTGCCACGCTTTCTCTGGCCCGCTGGTCATGCCGGTAGAAGGCCAGCCATGCTGGGAACATGGACACCTTCAGCCAGAAGTGTGCCCACAGCGCGTTCAGGATCTCATCGAGGGGGACCGACCTTAGGCCTCTTGGCATCAGGAGATTCTTCACCAGCTCCAGGGTCAGCAACCTGCACTGGCTCGTCTCTGAGCCTTGTCTTCAATGCCCTTGGCGTCCATGGTGTACAGGAACTGCTCCTCATACAGGTCCCATGACTCGGGCTGCAAGATGTCAAACGGTGCGAGGGTTACTCTGTGGGAAGCCATAATCCCACCTTCGTTGCCAATTTGATGTAGGTAGATTGATTGCACATGGAGCCGGCAGGCGGGCCAAACACTTCTTTATTTCAATATGGTCAATCTGTACATAAGGTTACACTGGGAGATGCAGCTCCTTTTATAATGCATTTGAATTGCCCGCCACAATACCCATTGGTTGACGTCACTGTATTCCTGCCCATGATTTCCCATTGTGTTGTATTCCCGACCATGAACACCCTGATTACCTATTGTGTTGTATTCCTGACCATGAACACCTGGAGGTGGGGAGTTCCCCGCGCTAGCTATTAATTGGGTGATTGGAGCCGCATGGGCTTGGCTCCTTGAGCTGTTATCTCCTTCAGTTGCTGCCTGCTGAATTCCGTGTGGAACTAGCTGCTTGCATACACAATAAACATCAAGCAAATAAAAATGCGCCCAAGGACTCTTCCAGATATGCAGTCCACCCAGCTTCTGGGTGAAGGCGGGGAAAGAAAGCAGAGGGTGTTATAGCTTTTGACCCGAGGAAAGGAAATAATGAACAAATTGCAAGAGACAACTAAATCAGGGTAGCATTTGTCACAAAGACAATTCTGCCTGGAAAGAGATGCAAGTTCAAGGTTTGACAGAATCTTCCATTTACTTTAGATCATTCTATATGTACACATTTTGATATATTGCTTTAATATGAAATCATGTGCATGTGGAACAATTTGCAGCTTGAAGTATGACCTTGCCAACAATGCTATTTTTTATGGCTGCTGCAATTTTTTATTTCTTGATTATAGCCTCCATGAAACTTGTCAGAGGTGGGAAGCCCTGTTTTAATTAGTGACGAGATGTGGCAGAGAAGGCACATGGAAAAGCTACTCCATGTCACACAGCCTATGAAAGGATTTCTCTACTGGTCATGGAGGCGGAAGAGGCCATGCCAGATGGACTGGCTGTGAAGGAGCTTCTTTAGGTCTTCTTCAAGGAGCTTCTTTAGGTCTTCCTCACTTTCTGCATTACTTGCATTACTTGCAGCAAATCCTTCGAACTGTTGCCTTTATTATCTAGGTAAAGCTTACGAGAATGTTTGCTACAATGCATGGCCATGAAATGCTGCTTTTTAAAATGTAAATTGTGAAAAAGACAAGTTTCTTTGTTAACATGCAAATTGCTGTTCCAAGAGTTATTTAGCATGTCTAGAGTGTCCATCCATTTGGAGGTAGAGCCTTGAATTAAGACCCAGGACTCCATAGGGATAGCAATGCAAGTGAAATTTTGTTTCAGACTAGGGTCAGAAGGAGGAGGAAGGAGTGACACACTCATTATAAATTGGGGGGGGGGGGTGGAGATTCTGAATCCGTCCTGTGTAAAAATAAAAAGGTGGGGAAGGAATCTACTTTTTGTAGGTAAATAAATATCTGAATCCAATTACATCCTTTTCATGTGAAAGAAGCCAGCCTTAAGAGCTTAATTTCATAACAGGATTTGGAGATTGGGTATTATAGAGAACTGCTATTTTGAAATGAATAATCATTGCTTTCATGTTCCAGGTGGCTTTTAAAACAATCCTCCACCAAAGGGAAAAAGTAAGGACCAGAACAGATGCCAGAATTTTTTTTCCCTAGAAGCATCACTTTTCAGCTAAAAAGAGGCCGCCCTTTTGCCAGTCACATCCAACTATAAAGAGCCAGCGCTGTCTGCGTCTGTAGACATTTCCACGAACATTTGGCAGTCACAGAACACTATTTACCTTCCCACCAAAGTGGTACCTATTTATCTACTTGCAATTCTTGCTTTCAAACTGCTAGGTTGCCAGGAGCTGGGACAAAGATGGGAGCTCACTCTGTTGTGCAGCACTTGGATCTCAAACTGCTGACCTGCCGACCCTCCAGTTGTCAAGCTCAACGTCTTAACCACTAAGCCACTGCAGCGCTTAACAGGTACATTAGAGCTACCTTAATAAGCTAGAAAGAAGTGCTGATTAGCATTTTCCTTCTTGTTCTCTACTGACTCCTTGCTCTCTCCCCTTTGTCTCCCACATGCTCCAGAGTAACAGCATCAATCCTTTAAGTTTAAGCAAACAAACAAAGAAAAATAAATGAACAGGAAGGGAAGAAGAAAGCAAGCAGGTCCACTGTTATGTCCGGACCTATGTTATGTCCGGACCTATGTTATGTCCTGTCCTTATAAGCAATAGTCCAGACAACGATGAACAAAACAGCAACAAGTCTTTTTTTCAATAGTCTTTTAAAGCTGAGCTTACAAGGTGCTCCGGACACAGAGATGGCTATACAATCCCAGTGGAATCAGTCCCTCCGGACTCTTTCCATAACGGAGCAAATACTAGCTACCATAGAAGTGTAGCATAATGAAGTAGACACAGGCTTAGCACATTCCCCTATGGGGAGTGTAGTCTGGCCCGGCTCTGGTCTAGCTCCTCAGGGCTTAAGGCTTAAAGCAAGGGCAGAACCACTTGCTTATATAAAGTCCCTGCAGCAGGTGCAGAGAGAGATACATTTCCCCAGGCTTCTCAGGAAGCAGGAGCACCGACAACTAATCAGGTATTGAGTATAATAAACCAGGCCTAGTCTTATATGGGAAATGCTTATCAGGAGCATGGCATCCATGATGCAGCAATAATTAACCTTTTGATAACAGTTTGAAATAATACCAAATAAACCTTAATACACAACACCCACCCACCATGTTTCTGCAGGAGACAATTAAAATGGCAGTCAGTTTCCCATCTGTTGCCCTGCTCCATTTTACATATGATAGGTCAGATTCTAGAGCCATGATGATGAACCTTGGCACTCCAGATGTTCTTGGACTTCAATTCACAGATGCCCAAGCCCCCATGAATCCACATGAATGGGTTTGCTGCAATTCATCTGGCCCATGCCGCCCCCGTCGCTCCTGGAAGTGGAAGTAAATTTTTACCTTATTTACCATACAGGCACGTTTTACTTCCGCTTCCAGGAGCAATGAGGGTGGTTGTGGTCTCCCCATGCCCAAATGGCATGGAACGGCCCGCGCAGAGGCCACTTCGGGGGAACGCTCCTTGAGCCGTGGGCTCTGCGGGCAGAGAAATTAAGGGGGGTGGATAAATTATAGGGTTTGATTCACCCAATTCCTTGACCTGAACAACGGCTCTGCTGAGAGAGCAAATCTCTAACCTCTGTTACGTATTAGGCAATTACTCACTCTGAGTTAAGCTTAATCTCTGGTGCAAATAGAAGCCATATTTACCCTAGCCTAAGCCTCAGACAATGGTCAGTGTTTGTCTTAGTTAATTAACTTCCCCAAGAGAGGTTCTCAATTAACCCGGGTAAATGGGTGATGTAATTTTCTGCCATATGACCATTCTACCATGCGCAGGCTTGAACATAATATATACTGATGATTTTCCCTCAATAAATCACTGGTCTTCGCTCCATCTTGCCTCGTGTCGTTCCTTTGACCAGTCTCCTCCGGGACCTCAAGGGCCACTTTACGGCCCCAATTCCTACATCTGGTGACCCCGAGACGTGATCTACTCGAGAGTAAGCCACCCCCGAGCGGTCTACTCGTGAGTAAGCGATCAGCACAGCCAGGTTCTGCGCCAGAACCTTGTCCAATCATCCCGGAGGACAGAGCAGCAGCCCCAGTCGGAAAGCCATCCGATTGGGAAGACAGCTACGTGGTGAGGCATTACAGAGAGGCATCCTACAGCTTGCTCCCGACTTTCGCGGCGGCTTGCAGGTTACGGAAAAACGCGTTCCGCAGGGACAGCTGTGAGCCCCTGACAGCGCAGTGGCCACCGAGGTCCCGTGGCCGCAGTCCACGCTCCGAGCTCTACCCAGAAAGCGACGTCGCCAGAACCTGTTGCCTGCCAAAGACGCGTCGACTCGTCCCGAAGAGGAATCTTCCGAGGACCCAATCGCAGGTAATATGGGGACCTGTCCTCAGCGACAGCGTCCATCCGCTAGCCAAAGAACTCGTGAGGAAGAGTTCAAGATCCTGGCCAGGATATTTAATTTGCGTTTTCACAGCAGGGAGCTAGCGAGACTTTTGGTGTACCTAGGGGAACACTGCCTGCTTTACCTAGAAGTAGGTACGTTAACCCTCGAGCTCTGGGATCAGATAGGAGACTGCATTCAGCAACCCCCGAAAGCTCCAGAGGGCATAATTCGCACATGGAGCAAATGTAGGAAGCTCTCAGCAGAGGTAGACCCAGTCCGGATAGAGACCCAGAAAACCCCAGCGCAGTCAGAACCATCAGCCCCAAGAAGTCTCTATTCGTCATTTCAGCTTAAGCAGGGCAGTGTAGGGAGCATTCCCTCAGTGGCAGCTGCAGACGTCACTGAAGGAATTCATGGCATGAGAGGCCCTGGCGCTTCTCTGACAGTTAAAAAGTTCCCTGCAAAGAAAGAACTCCATTCAGCGCAGGGGTGAGGAAGATCCATTCACGGGGAAATTGCCAGTGGCACAATTAGCTAGCGCCCAACTGCTGTGCTCAGCCTATCTGAAGGCAGACACACGTTCAGGCAGGGCTGCTCAGCGCCCACTGCTCACGGAAATCTGCACGGCCCCTGGCCACGCAGGGCTCCAGAGCAGACCCATTACCACACTCAGGCGCAGAGCAGTGCCAAAACCCCAAGGCGCCTGCTTCCAGTGTGGTAAAATGAGACACCTTAGAAGAGAAAGCCAATCTAGACCAGGCAGATCTTCAAAAGATTGTCTTCATACCAAATGGCCACGCTGGCATGCATCTGGCCCAGGCTAGAAAGGAGGCAGCCATCGCCCTGGCTATGCCAGAGGAACCATCCCAGCAACAGTACCCCGAGTTCCCCCAGGGCACAGGCAGAAGCTGCTGGTCTCACCTTGGGAGTAGCCCAGAGAAACTTGCCCCTAAGTAGAAGCACCCAGATGGTTGTAAAATAGCCAGCTGTGTATTAGTCATCTCCTCATGTGTAGGATAGAACACTGCAGATCAGGGGAGGAATGTGCGAATGCGTAAATAAATGTGTGTATGTGTGGTGCACCACTGAATGTATGTCTGCAAGAACTGTGTATGATTGCAAAAGCCTTGTCTCTATGACCACAGTATGACTGGAAAAGTGTTCCTTGTGTGTAACTGCGTGGTAATGTCACTGTGAAATATGTGTTAAACAATTTGCACTCTGCTCATGGGCAGGAACTATTTAAAGTTTGAGAAAGCATGATGAACGAAGCCCCTTGCCTTGCCTGCTTAGCAGCTTAAGCAGGAGAGGAGGGGGGGGGAAATCCTAACCTACAATAGGGCGGGGTGGTTCCCCCTTCCTCCCTTGAGACTTTTTCTTTGTCAAAGGATTAAGCCACTCTTGGAAACCGGTTCTGCAACTCTTACAGATTTTTCTTTTCAGAAGCGCGATCTGAAAACAAAAATCACTTCTATGAGTTTTCCTCACTGTATCATAAGCTATGGGGCCCCTCCCTACGTCTGTGTTCCTCAAACCCCCATCTCTGTGTTTAAGGTTTTTTGAATGTCTCTTAGCGTCTGGAAGTCGTATCTCACTAGGAGTGAGAGAATTGCATTGTCTTCATGTGTGTATTGTGTTATCATCTTGTAACCTCGGTTCTCAACCTTTTAAAGTCAGGGGCCAAAGTTCCGGGGCCTCAGGCAGCTCTGGGGGTCCGGACAGTCATCCTGCCCTTCCTTCGCCGCACAGCCCTTCTTGGCTTGGTGGGGGTAGGGGCAGAGCAATGTGGGCTACCTCCGGCCCACTCGCCCACATCTGGCCGCAGGTTGAGAATCGTTCTAACTCTCCTTCATTCTCTTAGGAAAGATACTGTTCTGGTATTTTGACTTTAATCTGTGCAAAGTAACTCACTCATTGTACCCCTTTCACAGGAAAAAGCACGCAAACATTCTTGTGCTCTGTATACTCAGAAAATACTTACCTTTTTTATAGGAACAAAATTCCTCTCCAGGCCTTAACCATATTTGGTTCCTCTCACAGGCTCCAGAGTTACCTGACCTAATCTGATTTCGTTATGATAAGAGTTGTTGCATTCCCATTGTGCTAACTTCTGACTTGTCTTTCCTCCTTCCCTCCTTTCGCCAGTGGAACTCCCTGCTGGAAATGTTTAACTTGTGTGTCTTTTCATTTTTTTGTGTGTTATTTCCTTACAGCTGGCACATCATAGTTGGCTTGTCTTTCATAAGTCTCAGGTCATTTTAAGTATGGCACCTGGCCCGCAGCACCCTCTCTAGTGTGCAGACACATTTTGCAAACTCCAGAGCACAGAGGAAGGATTAGTCCCTGAGTTCCCGAGCATGTGCAGAGTGCCACCCATTAGCCAGGACTGCCTAGGACCATTTTAAGAGTGCAGTCAGGTCACACCCTTCAATCAGATACAGGCATTTTTAGGCCACCCCTTCCCTTTTTGCTGCTAGTCTAAGCGCAGGCAAAAGGCTAGCCACCATCTGGCACTCTTCTAAACGTGTGCACGCATGCCATGGGCGGATGTGCGCAGGGGCGCCTTCTTGAGAAATTTACCCAAGAGAAGCCTGGCGCTTCATGCGCCAAGGTTTGCCATAAGACCCCAGACTTGTCTCGCTTCAAACGCAGACAGTCACCTTGTGTGAATTTATGTCACTGGTTCCTCTTCAGGGGGCTAGTACAGTTTTCACTTATGGGGGTCGCACATATTAGGTTCTTACTTGGCAAGAGGACCAAGCTTGGCGCACGCTCCTGACTCTTCCGCAAGCGGGCAGAGTTGGCAGCCATGAACCTCGCTTTGCACACCTTTGCCAAAGAACGCTTAAACAGAATTGCTGACAGCCAGTTTCCTAGGAATTTGCTTCACAGTCTACCGGGAGCACACATCACTCCTGCGTTAGACAAAAATTTGCTAAGTTTGTTCCTCACAACTCATGCATTCCCTCTTCAGAATGCCAAAGCGCTCGCAAGGCAGTTCAACCTGCCACTTTCCCAAGCCCAAGGCCTAGTCCGTTCCTGTCTGCATCGTGCAGGGACACCGGGGGGGCCCCTCGTGGGGGGTCAACCCACGAGGGACAGAGGCCATCCAGGTGTGACAAAGGGACGTCACACATCCCCACATTTTGGCAAATGGCAGTACATGCACGTTTGCATTAATACAAACAAACAGAAAGGGGGGGAAACCACGTCCCACAGTTGCACAGCAATTGCTATCCTATAAGTGCAAAAACTAACTAACTCTTTCAGAATTTTTATCTCCCAAACAAGTCTCTTCCCCATGCAGGTCCCAGAGGCCAGAGTCAGACCCGGATGATTGCAAAGAGCGGCACCAGTCACTGTCCTGGATGTCATCAGCTGTCCGTCTTCCTTTACCCAGTGCTACTTCTGAGGACCATGCTTTCCCCCAAAACAAGACTTTTCCAAGCTCAAGTTACACATGAAACCCCACCAAGAAGAGAAGCCTCATCCTTCGAAAAGCTGCTGAATGTCTTTTATTGCTATTATTATCTGTAGTTGCTATTATTTATACATGCCTTGTACAATGCTCCAGTTGGGATTTGCAAGGGACACTTGAATTTCTGTATGTTGTTAATAACGGCCAGCTTCCACCAAAGGAAGCCAGACCGGCCCATGTTTTGCACCGGCCCATTGCTTGGAAAGTTTGAGCACCCGGTAGCCGATAATCCCCAGCCTATCTTCACACCTCCCCATAGGTGTTAGAAAAGACATTTGCACAATGCCAGAAGCTGCAGAGATAGCTTAGAATCAACCCAGGTCACAGTATCAATTACACATCTCATTATCTTGCCTTGCTACAGAAAGCAGTCTGAATTCAGACCCACAGCTCTGAAAAACCAGGCTGTAGTCAGTATATTCAGCGTGTCAGGCTTAGCCATAGGCAACGCTCGGAGAATTGGTCAATTGGCTTGCGGATTAGCAAAAGCCATCAACCACACCTCCTCAGCAATAGCGCTGCTCACCCAGGAGCAGGCAGAGCTTCGCCATGCCATACTGGATAATCAAGCAGCTATCAATTATCCCCTATTGCTACATCATATGGGCTGCAAGTCTGTCCACAGCATGTGTTGCTTAAATCTCACAGACAATACCCACGAGATACAGAGCCAGCTCACGGACCTCCACACCCTAGTTAAGAACATCAAGGAGGATTCTTCATGGGGGTGGTAGGACTCCTTGTGGTCGTGGTTCCCATGGGGACGGCTTCAGACGACACTCAAAGTGATTGTGGGGGTGGTAATACTGGGCACAACAGTGTGTTGTTTCGTGCAATGTATTTTCTAACTGCTATCGAGATGTCCCCCATGGAGGGAACCCCGAAGCGTCACTCCCGCTCATCAGCTGGCACCCCTCTTGCGCAGAGTCGTCGGTCAGGTCCTTAAATAAAAAAGAAAGGGGAAATGTGGTCTCCCCATGCCCCAATGGCATGGAACGGCCCGCGCAGAGGCCACTTCGGGGGAACGCTCCTTGAGCCATGGGCTCTGCGGGCAGAGAAATTAAGGGGGGTGGATAAATTATAGGGTTTGATTCACCCAATTCCTTGACCTGAACAACGGCTCTGCTGAGAGAGCAAACCTCTAACCTCTGTTACGTATTAGGCAATTACTCACTCTGAGTTAAGCTTAATCTCTGGTGCAAATAGAAGCCATATTTACCCTAGCCTAAGCCTCAGACAATGGTCAGTGTTTGTCTTAGTTAATTAACTTCCCCAAGAGAGGTTCTCAATTAACCCGGGTAAATGGGTGATGTAATTTTCTGCCATATGACCATTCTACCATGCGCAGCCTTGAACATAATATATACTGATGATTTTCCCTCAATAAATCACTGGTCTTCGCTCCATCTTGCCTCGTGTCGTTCCTTTGACCAGTCTCCTCCGGGACCTCAAGGGCCGCTTTACGGCCCCAATTCCTACAGGTGGTATAGGCCGGATGAATCACAGCAAGCCCATTGATGTGCCAAGGTTCACCATCATGGCTCTAGACCACTATTAAAGTGGAAATTGCTTGCAAAAATAAGCAGAAATTTAGGAGAGATTGCATGAAATGCACATGCATTACTGTAGATGCAATTTTTTTTAAAAAAAATCTACTAATGTGGAAATGAGACAAGATGAATTAATAAATGGATAAATTTGTTCATCCCAGTTGAAACAGTAGAGAGTTGCTACTAGTCTGTATTGTAGACACAATACAGGGGGTTGGTCATCCAATGCCCTGAGATGTTATAAGGCAGGTTCTTATTTTCCTGGAGAGTAGCCTTCCTTGCAGCAGTAGGCTGGAATTACATTCCAAGAGATTTAAAAGTCCTATTCAAATACTGAAAGTTTGTATATGTTGGTGATAATATGGCAATACAGATAAACCCCTCGTTTACATTCCAAACACTCCTAGAAGTAAGGCAAGATTTTGTTGTGTTCAACATGGAGATCTGTCCAGGAATTGTAAGCTGAATGTGATGACAGTACTTATGCAGACCTTTAAAACAAACATTCATTACATCTGGATATGATGGAAACATGGGGGTGTAAATTACATGGCTCCCCATCCCATCATCCTTTAAACCCTACATGCTTTTAGGTTGAATGTCTGGATAGGGCTACAGAGTTCCTTCAAGACTGGACAAGTAAATTCTTTCTCTTCTCGTTTCTGACTTCTGTTTAAAAGTACACAGGAAGGACATTTGAAGTCATTTGTGCTCCTGCCAACCCAGCACATCCCATCCTCTTTATTAATTCTGCAGATCAATCTTTCTAAGGAAGGGGTAATGTGACTTAAACCTGCCAAGAACCAGATGCTCAGATCTCTGTAGTGGCAGCTGCAATCGGAAACAGTGTTCACCCCCTATGCATGCCAATGAGCCTGCATCCAAAGGCTCTAGCAGGTATGCTTTGGAATCAGAACCCCTGGCTGTGGCTTTTGTCCACTAGCATCTTGGAAATGGAGCAGGAAAACCTGCCCTGAAATCTGCAGGGAAGACGACACTTGCCCCTCTGTCCTGAGCTGCTTCGGTGTTTTGCAAAGTTTATTCCAAAATTAATCATATTCTCATTATCTAGCTATTTACAGCATGGAAGCTTCATCATCAAGCTATTAAGGTAACCTACTGCATGCCCAGACTCTGTTATCTCCCAGACACAGCTACAACCTTAGGTAGCTCTCCTACTACTCAACCTGAATGTGTTTTTTACGTTGGGAATTTTGGAGAAACATAACCTTACTTGAGGACTAGGAATAGCAAAGTGTGGCACTTTAATTTTTGCTTGGTAAAATTTTATTTATTTATTTATTTGGTGCGATTTGTATAGCCGCCCAACTGACGGGCAACTCTGGATGGCATACAGCAATTCAATACCAATATATAAAATCTCCACAATTCCCTATAAAACCCTTAAAATTCCTAAAACAATAAAAAGCTACCACCATCCACACCAATTACAAATCTTATTAAAAACTGATAAAAACATGAGAGATCATCCTCTAAAAGTTCAAACCAGCTCCAGCCCCTATTACCAAACATGAAGAATGATAAGCACTGCAGCCCATTAACATCTGGAAGAACTTTATTTGTCAACCCCTAGTATAACTGGCTAATACCTTTGTTGGATTGACAAAATTTCATTCAAAAAGTGACTTTTGGAGTCCTCTTTAGACAGTGCTGGCTCTTTGGCTATAAACAGAGGTGAGCACTGAATACTAGAGTCTGATATGACTGGCTTTTGAGCAAGGGCAACCTTTACCTTTACCTTAGGTTATTTTGGGAATGCAAGAAAGATGACTCAACTTTGATTTATGAGCTACTGTGTTTTTTTAGTATATATGGGCTTCCACGACAACTGAATAATGTGAAAATTTTAAAGCAACTTCAAATTCACATTGTTTATGACAATCAATGAATGTTCCAGAAAGACATATAAAAGCTTCCTCTCTACATGAGAGGCAGCAAATGTGAGTTAGTACAGACCAGCCTGCTGTCCCTTAAATGTGATGATTACAGCTTCCATCATTCCTGAAAAGATAGGAAGCTGGTTAATGTAATCTGGAGACTGTCAAGTAGGCTAATATAGATAAGAATAGATGGGCCACTTCTCTGAATCAGTATCTCAAGGTCTAGTATTTTTAGGATACTGAACCCAGAATTGTATTATTTAGTCATCCTGGTGTTAAGTGCAATGGTGTGAATTGCTGCTACTTATTAAATTGACGCATCCCTCATCCTAAGCCAAAAATGTATTTATTAGGAGCTATTTTGAGCACATTTCTATTCAAGAGCAAATAATTGAGAACTTAGATGATATTACCATATATACTTCAGTATAAGCCAACCTGAATATAAGACGAGGTACTTAATTTTGACCAGAAAACCCAGGAAAATAGATTGATCCGAATATAAGCCAAGGGTGGGAAATGCAGCAGCTCCTAGTGAGTTTCAATAATCAAAATACATGAAAATAAGGTAAAATTAATTAAATTGTTGGCGCATCTCAATCCAGCATGGTCTTGGGACCCACGTAGTCGTTGACCCGAGTATAAGCCATGTCCCCTTTGGGGGACTCGTTTTTGTGGCTAAAAAAACTCAGTTTATACTCAAGTATATACGGTACTAACGTCATCTAGAAACAATTCATCCTCTGTTTTCATACAGAAATACAGGACACACTTAATAATCTCATTTTCTTTACACAATGAAAACTGGAGCATTTAGATGACTTGTAGGCTGCCTGTGGTGCATTATCTTTGTCACTCTTGCTGGGTCAGTAAAGGTTGTATTATTCTTTGCGTTCCCCACTTATGAAAGTAGAACATCACTATTATTTTCTTCAAGGTTAGAGCACACAAAATGCTCCCTGATTCCTTCATGATGCCAGTAGCAGATGTCTGATTAATTATAAGTATAATAAATTCAAGAAGCTGATTAACAGTTATCTTTCTACAGACACTGATCTGAATTTATGTTGCTGTTTATAATATCTCCAAACTGGAGATATTATAAAGTCTAAACTATTCAGATTAAGAGGCATTGTCTATATGTGTACTTATGCTTACACGATTTATTCCACTGACAAGATCACATAGTTTTGCAAGTGTGGCAATGAATTGCAATATAGAAAGTCATGGAGTATAGCTGGAGGCTGAAAAGGCACGAACCAGAAATTAGTATCTCTATAAAATGTATGCAGTTTCTAACGTATTTCTTCTAATAAAAGCAGAAATGTTGCAAACAAAGATCTTCACTGCTTTCTATACTCAGTAACCCCTTTTTTCTTGTCCATTAAATTGCTCAGGATAAATGCACACAGTCTTGTCTGTAGCATAATACTGATTTGCTCCTTCCTTTCCCTCCATCAGCTGAGCCCCTAAAGCAGAGTTGGTGAACCTTTTAGAGACCGAGTGCCCACGGGTGCTGGTGGAGAGAGGAAGTGCTCCCTTGGGGCTTCTGGGCAGAGGGGCAGGGATAACTTTGTGCTGGGGGAGGGAGGAAGCACTCCCATTTGGCTGCTGGGCAGAGTGGTGGGGCAAACTCTGTGCACGTGCTCACATAGAGGGCTCTGAGTGCCCCCTCTGGCATGTGTGCCACAAGTTCGACACCACTGCCCTAAAGTGTCAGGAGGAGATCCTAACATCCACATACCTTACCTGCAGTGACTGAAAAGAATAATTAAATTCCAAGCCCATTAATTTATATGTGTAAAACAAACTTCTTCAGCTTGCTACCAGCTAGATGTGTTGGACTTAGCATTCTATATCTGAGCATTGAATCTTAGCATTCCCAACCAGTGTCTGAGACAACAGCGGAGAGTTGTAGCCCAACATATTCAGAGATTATCAGTTTGGGAAAACCTTGGGTAAAAACTCATGGAATTAAACTTGGAGAAACTTATATAAAGTTCCAAGAAGCTTATCTAAGAATAAGGCAGAGATTCTTCTATGAGAAATTACCTAAAACAGCAAAAAAAAAAAAAAACCACAAAAAAAAAACACAAACCAGACATGTCTGCTAGCATTTTTTCCATCTTTTAACAACAAATTTTTTTAATTTTTTTCCATCTAGTCCAGAATGACATTGTCCTCAAGACACAAAGAAGAATGTGGCATAAGAACATAAGAACAGCCTTGTTGGAACAGGCCACAGCCCATCCAGTCCAGCATTCTGTCTCACACAGTGGCTCACTATTTCCTTCAGGGTATTCCCAAGGAGATGCCTTCACCTGCTTAGGATTCCCTGGAAATGGCATTGAGAGATATCCTGCCTGTTTGTCTGGCATGTTTGTCACTCACAGCTGAGCAGCAGTGGAGGCTGAGAGAACTAAACAAGAGAATGACCCTCAACATCCTCTGACTGGATATGTGCCTCAGGTTTGCTGGCTTAGATTCAGGAAGATCTTTATGGCAAGAACAAAGATTCTTGGGGCTCCGGAAGATCAAAGCCAAATTGGAAGATGGAGGAACTGGACATTAAAGGAGGATATAGTTGAGGAATCCAACCTTCCCTATGTCACTTGGAGTACCCTGAACAGGCTGAGGGTTGGAATGCCTAAATGAAAGACCAACATGAGCACTGCTGGCAGACAACAACACGCTGTGTGAATGTGGAGAGAAATAGAATTTGGCTTATTTACTGGTCTGTTGATTATTACCAGAAACATGTAACGATAAAGACTTAATTTTGGCCAATGACAAAATCAAGAAAGTGGCTTCATTTTGGCAATCCAAATTTTGATCTGGACATAAAAGAATAATGCTCTTATGCAATTTGGGAAGCTAAGTGGTACCATATTTTGGTTTGTAGTTGAATGAGAGACCACTAGTTTGTGCTGAGGCTTTTCGGGGTGATCAAGAAAAGAATCCTCTGTGAAAATTTGGAGGGCAACTGACTGTTTGAATGGACAATATTGAACTAGATGGCCAATACTCTGATACAGTATAAGGCAGCTTTATGTTCTTTTATTATAAACCACACAAGCTTTCAGGCCTGAACGAATCCATCGGATCAGTCTTACCTGATTTTGCTGCTTTCTCCCCTGAATCAGGACAAGGATAGCCTAAAGGACTAGGGTTCTACTTAAAAATCAAAAATCTGACTTCACCTAAAACAGCCTCTGTTCCCAACTTGCTTTATGCTATCATATGCATGCGCTGCTCCTACAGTTTTATTCCCACCTTCGTTTCTGTTTCATAAGTGTCTTGTTTATTTCTTTGAGACTCCTGGAGGCCAGGTGCCAGTGAGGACATGTTCCCGAAAGATTATTAAATATAGCAGGAACTCGAAAAGGTCTAAAATGTCTGTTTCTTTCTGATGCACTGTTTCCTCCAGGATATTATTTAATTGCTTTTTGAGTGATCACCAAAGTTTCTGCCTGATCACCCAGCCATCCTTGATATTTATGACTCCAGAGGGCTTGCTTTGGGATTGCTTTGCCTTTCACTTTCCATTACTCCTTCTATCCTAATCCCCTTTCCCTCCTGAGACCACTCAACCAAGCCAACCTTAGCTGACATCTTCCTCACCCTTTGCTGGGATTTTGAGAAAAAGCTTTGCAAACACCCTAATTACCCTTAGAAGGTAGCTTTTCTGTTTGAGTAGGGAGGATGGGTATGAACAGCTATGATGGATTTTAAAGGAAATACCTAAATGGCTGTCTAACAAACAGACACATATGAGAAAGAGAGCTAGACTAAGGCCGCCTGCTTTAATTGGCTCATTATGTACACTCAGCTAAAATCCTGTTCATTGTGTACACTGGTTAAAATCCTGTTCCTTAGCACAATAAATCACATTAAAAGAGACCTATTGAAGCAATGGGGGTTTGGTCAGTCAACTCCTACAGTTTCATTGATCCAAATGGACCTACTTTAACTGCAAGTTACCATACTTTAGCATGCTAAATTGCAATTAGGGTAAGTCCATTAAAAATCAAAAGAAATCACAGTGGAGTTGACTCATCAATTTCCTGTTGATTCGACTGGTCTATTATAGTGTGATTTACTATGCAAAGCACCAGGACTTTACCCACTATGTTCCAGGTTTAAGTCACATGGTATTGTGTATTAAGGCAGAATTGCAAGTTCCTCAAGCAACACCTTGCAAAGATAAAATGGCGGTTTCCCACCATCCAAATTAGGAGCTAAAGTTGGCGTGTAATCTCCCTCTCTGGGCACACTCATTATACTAATTTGATTTCTGTGATTGGTTGCAACTTTGGATCCTGTTCCTCATTGGTTAATACTTATATATACGGTTATGATTTGTTGGTTATGATTGTCCAGCGGGTTACTACATTGTAACAAGGAGTCACCACTGGAGAGACACTATATAAGCACCACAGGTAAACAAGGGTGGCGCCAGACCAGCTCTATACTTCCAATTACCACACAGGTTAGCCAGCGTCGGGCTAAGCCTGAGTCTCTTCTATACGCTATCACGCCAAGGTGTAGCTTAGTCAATTGCCTCTATGGTAGGAAACACGAGGGATTGATTACATGGGGCAAGCATAGCCATCTCATGTCCAGAGTGCCTTGTAAGTGTAACCTGAAAGACTGTTCAATAAACTCCTGTTGTTGTTCTGTTCATCGTTGCCTGGACTATCTATACCTATAAGAATGGGTTGGGCCATGAGTGTCTGGAATAAGTGTCCACACACGTCCAGCCCAACCCGTAATGAGCCGGCCACACTTACCTCACCTCCCAGACAATATCGCTGTGAGGGTCCGGGGACTGAGAGTGGGGCCAATGCCCCATGAACAGGGAAAATTAAAAACTATACTACCCAGCATCCTCTGCATCATGGCACACCTCAGCCAATCAGCTATGAGGATGCAAATGCAGAGGAGGCGGGACAGCCTGCATGTCTCTTCCCCCTCAGCAGCAGCTCTCCGGTGGCACTAAAAAGCCGCTATCCCTGCCACCATCGTCCAAGCGGAGTTCACCCAGAAGGTCAGCCAGGGGAGAAGGAGGTGGAGAGGAGAGACCCGCAACACGAAGGGTCTCTCCGGTGGCTGAAAAAAGCTGCCTCCCTGCCTCCTTCTCCCCTGGCCGACCTACCGGGTGAACTCCGCTATGACGGTGGCGGCGGCGGCGAGGCAGCTTTTTAGGGCTGGCAGAGAAACCCTTCATGTTGCAGCTATCTCTCCTCCCCGCCTCCTTCTCCCTAGCTGACCTGCCAGGTGAACTCTGCTGGGACGGCGGCGGCGGTGAGGCAGCTTTTAAGGGCCTGCCAGAGAGACCCTTTGTGTTGCAGGTCGGCCGGGGGAGAAGGAGGCGGGGAGGAGAAATGGCTACAACATGAAGGGTCTCTCCAGTGGCCCTAAAAAGCTGCCTCGCCACCACCGCCACCAGCCCAGCAGAGATTGTCTGGTAGGACGGCCGGGGGAGAAGCAGGTGGGGAGGCAGCTTTTTAGGGCCACTAGAGAGACCCTTCATGTTGCGGCCGTATCTCCGCCTCACCTCCTTCTTTCCTGGTTGACCTACAACACAAAGGGCCTCTGCAGCAGGCCCTAAAAAGCTGCCTCGCCACCACCATCGTTTTCACCACCACCGCCCCAGCAGAGTTCACCCAGCAGGTCGTCCGGGGGAGAAGAAGGTGGGGAGGAGAGCCCCACAACACGAAAGGTCCCTGCCTCCTTCTCCCCTGGCTGACCTACCAGATGACCTCCGCTGGGCTGGCAGTGGCAGGAACGGCGGCAGCGAGGCGGCTTTTAAGGGCTGCCAGAGAAACCCCAAGCAGGGGTGAGTGTGTGTGTTTTGTCGGGTGTAGTGTGTGTGGTTGTGTTGTGTGTATGTGTGTGTTGTGTGTGTGTATTGTGTGTGTGTATGGGTGTATTGTGTGGGTGTGTCCTGTGTGGGTGTGTGTTGTGATGGTGTGTGTTGTGTGGGTTTGCTGTGTCATGTGCAACGTGTCTGGGTGTGGTGGGTATGGGTTGTGTGTCCAGCATGTGTTATGTGTGGGAGTGTGTGTATTGTGTGGGGGGTGTCATGTGTGTTGTGTCCTGTGTGATGTGTGTGGCTGTGGAGGGTGTGGGTTGTGAGTCATGTGTGTGTGTGTGTGTGTGTGTGTGTGTGTGTGTGTGTGTGCATGTTGTGTTTGTGTGTATTGTGTGTGGGGGAGAGCGCCTTCCCTGACAGATCCATAGCTACCCAGCAAGACCGGGCAAAATAGCTAGTTGCTTATAAGGGCTGGACAAGACACATAGGTAAAATGGTAGCTAGCTTTCTGCATTGTGCTATAAAACATATAGATATTTATAAAATACTTTTGACTGTACCATTTTGTCAAATCATCTCTCAACCAGTTCACCCTCCTCAACATTGTGTGTTTTGCTTCAGCTCTATTTCAAAGTTGAGACACAATTCTTATGAGGGAAGTGAATCAGAACACTGCCATTTGGTTTGTCACAGAAAGCACTATTCTATTTTTTTTTACTTGAACAATTCATATTACTTCATATCATTTCCTACAGTATTTTATATTTCTACCTCTGCCTTTCCACTACTAGGTAGTGTTCAACAATAATAAAACATAAAAAACCCAATGAAAACAAATGTAATCAATGAGTTATTAAAATCAAACAAAAACAAGCTCATGAGTGTAGGCACACACACACATGCACACACGCACAGGAATTAAGCCCACAAACTGTTTCAAATCCTTAAAATAAACTAAATAATACCAAATACCACATTTAAAAGGAACAGGCATAGAAACTCATCAAGGCTCTGAAGGCAGGGCATTCCACAATCTGGGAGCCATGGAAATGAAAGAATTCTCATACCTGTCTGTCAAATAGGCAGCTGCAGCTCTTCATATACTTCAGGAGGGTGACAGGTTTCTGTTAACATCTGAACATATTTGTACCTTAGATGGCCAGATACCAACCTATTCAGAGCTCTGAAAGTTAAAACCACCATCTTGAGTTGGACTCGGTGAGGAACTGATAGCCAAGGTAGTGTTTTCAACACTGAGACTGATTGCAGTAGCTTCCATTATTAAAAGCCTAGGTAAAGTTGAAAGTCGCCCTTGCTCAAAAGCCAGTCATATCTGACTCTAGGGTTCAGTGCTCATCTCTGTTCATAGCCAAAGAGCCAGCGCTGTCTGCATCTGCAGATGTTTCCATGAACATGTGGCAGACATGCCTTGACACTGGAGTGCACAGAACACTGTTTATCTTCCCATCAAAGTGGTCCCTATTTATCTGCATGGAAGTTTTTGGTTTTGAACTGCTAGGTTGGCAGGAGCTGGGACAGAGACGGGAGCTCACTCTGTCATGCAGTACTTGGGAATCGAACTCCAACCTTCCAGTCGTCGAGTTCAGCGTCTTAACCACTTGAGCCACTGCAGTCCTGTGTTCCAGACACAAAGCAGTCATAAATTAAGGGGAGGTAATACAGCAGTGGTGGCGAACCTATGGCACGGGTGCCAGAGGTGGCACTCGGAGCCCTCTCTGTGAGCACCTGTGGAGTCACCCCAGCACAGTTTGCCCTGCCCCCTGCCCAGTAGCCCAATGGGAGTGCTTCCTCCCTCCCTCCAGCACAGAGTTTACCCTACCCCTCTGCCCAGCAGCTCAATGGGAACATTTCCTCCCTCCCTTGTTGCTCTGTTGGCACTTTGCGATAAATAAATGGGTTTTGGGTAAGCACTTTGGGCACTTGGTCTGTAAAAGGTTCGCCATCACTGTAATACTTGCAATCTCATAATTAGTTATTGCTGGTTTCAGCTTATACATATCTGAACTGGGTTGGGAAAGTGGCACATTTTGTCTTCTGTTTCAGGCTGTCCTTGGAACTCCCAAAAATATCTGTGCCTTTGCCTATTCAAAGGCACCTTCTTACAGATGGAAAGAGAAACTGGAGCATATACATAGGTCACTTTGAGTCATTATCTTTATCTCTTCTGCCCAGTACTGCTGGGCACTGATTGTTCCTGCTCATGGCAGAAAGAAAGATCACAACATTATGCAGGATTAATTGGATGGTCTCAACAACTAGCAAATACAATGTAATTAACATGTAAGCCCATACATCTATGGACACATGGCTCATTGTTGCTGTTGCTATTGCTGGCTAGAAAGTCATCAGCTGGAAAGAAAAGGGAAGTAAAGAGCTCAATATGCCCGCTAATGAATTGCAAAAATATTCTGAGACTTTAGAGCAGGCATTCGCAACCCTTGGCCCATGGGCCTAATTTGGCCCATGCATCTCATTAATCCATCCCATGGTGGCCACCCCGGCACCTCAAGAAGCCACCACCATCACGGAAGTCCGATAACATCACTTACCATGGTAGTGGTAGGAATTGCACCATTTTCCAGCTTATTGCACAACCTCTGCCACTCCCATGGCGGCAGGAAGCTTTTCAGAGCAGGTTCACTCCATTTTGGGAATTTTTCATTGCTTTTCTGCTGCATTTCAGCAGCTAGAATGCAGCAGTTGGGCACTTCCGGTGCTGGGTGGAGCTTACGTCAGTGCCTGGGCTCCCAATGTGGAAGCAGGAAGTCACCAACTGCCATGTTCTAGCTGCCAAAATGCAGTGGAGAAGCGGTGAAAAATTCCTAAAATTGAGTGAACATGTTCTGAAAAGCCTCCTGCTGCCATAGGGAGTGGTGGAGGCTGTGCAAGAACCCAGAAAAACAGCATGCTGCCACCAATAACAAAAACATAAGCGCCGGGGACAACCATGCCTCCGGACCCCATAGTTGTGGGTCAGGGGCGGGTCTGGCTCGTGGCAGGAAAACATTGCAAACCCTTGCTTTAGAGTGAAATGGCTTCCAAAAAGGCAAATCCATATAAAAGTAGTGTAGTAGACGGATATAGCTCTAGTTTGGGCCAGGAGCAACCACTTTGTGCTAAGGAAATTGTATACTCCTAGACGAGAGTTGGTTGGCTTATCTTTCAAACATGTAATTACTAACTTTAGACAAGTGATATTAATTGTGAGATATTACCCCAGAGAAACAGGGCTGAACTAAAAATGCTTTGACCTTCCATTTTGGAATTAGTCTGGACAAAAGTTGAGTCTTTTAAAATGGTGAATATTTCTCAAGAGAGTCTTATCAATGCAAAGACAGAAATCATATAGCAGCATCTGGACTGCACTATTCACCCTGTCACATGTCAGTCTTCAAAGTCCCGAACAAATAAATGAGTTCTTACCAGCTGTCAATCCTTGTAGCTTCCACTCTCTGCAACCAACACAGTCATACACATAGCATGGAAGAGCTAAACTTTGGCCAATACTGATGGTGAAGAGCACCATGGCTCTTAAACTTGAGAGATTAATTACCTCACTCTGCTCAGCCTGTCATCTAAACTCTCCCATGTGGCAAGATCTGAATTACAAATGGAGTATGCCTCCTAAGCCCCCCTCTAGTTTCCTTGCACCTGTTTTTTTTTCTTTTTAAATAACAGCTAAATAACCTCCTTCCACTCTGCTGCATAAATCATCCTGACTATATTTAAGTTGCAGAGGCAAATGGCTTAGTTATGGGTTGAGTCCTGGACACAAACACACAAAACTGCTCTAATATTCCACATATACAAACAAGACAGAAAACACTGCTGCTGTTCTAGAAAGACAAAACTACTTCCTCCAGACAGAGTAATACATGAATGAGATCAACTTTTGTAGCCTGATCCTGAATGCAAAATCTGGAAAATGTAGCAGTTGTTGTTGTCACAAGTCCTAGAATCTCTCCCCTGGAACCTATATAAATACAGTGGTACCTCATAAATTTAAATCCGTTCTACGGGGCTCATTGTTGTATGAAACAATTGCTATATGATGCATCATCGTACAATGACTTTTTTTTTTTTGCTAAGTGGTTTTTCCCGTTGAAAAATTGTTGTACGATTTTTTCCATAGGGAGAATTGTTATGTGGGACGCGATTTCCCCCCAAAACCGAATTGTTATGTGATTTCGATGCTATACGGGGTGATTGTTGTACGAGGTTCTACTGCACTAGCATTCAGAAAACCTCCTATCACTTACCTAGTGTAAAGTCATTCCCAACCAATCTTTGAATTTTCATTCAGCGTAGTGCTTCCATTTTCACTCAAAATGTTTCTACAAATTATTGTGAGTAACAATTCCCTTTAGCAACTAGAGTGTGAACATGCTATGACATTAAGATCAAACTTTGACATCCATGTCAGTGTTTCCTGGGAAACAGGAAACTCTCATCCCATTCCATATATCTGCTGTTAGCTAGCATAAGATTTATCAGTCACCAAAATAACAGAATTAAACTTATTTTCTTTTCTAATCTTTAGCACCAGCTTTCCTGTGTGAAATGGTTAGGGGAAACAAGGCTGAGATCCTCTAATTGTGAAAGAGTATGAGGAAGGTGGAAAGATGGGAACAGATAGACCAGTGGTTCCCAACGTGGGCCACATGCCCCACAGGGGGACTTCAATTACCAGAAGCCTAAGTCAGTACATTGGCTGATCAGTGTTTTGGAGAATTGACTTAGGCTTCTGGAAACTGATATCCAAAAACCAAAGGTTGGGAAACACTGAGATAGACCATAGAACAGTCTTCCAAATCTGAAGGCTGAAGTCTCATACATAGGGCTATTGCCAGATTGGGGAAGACTACTAGAGACTCATGATGTGAAAGTAGTTTTCTTAAAATGAATTCATGCTCCTGAAATGTCTACATGCATGTTTTTGAAGAAAGATGTTAGCTAGGGATAGCATTTTTAAAGTTGGTTGGAGTATGAATCCTGTACTTTTCCATTCAGACAGTTTTACCTGACAGACAAACAAGGCAGAAAGCAAGAGAGAGAAAGTCAGAGCAAAACAAAAGCCTTAGCACATGCAAATAGGGTCAGGTGATCTCTGAGGCAGGAAATAATCTTTGTAAGTGTAATTACAGGCAAACAACACAAAACAACTTCCTTTAGGACAGGCTATTCTTTCCTGTCTCTCTGGTCACTGCATGCTGGAATACTCAAAAAACCATGTTTAGGTAAGGCTTAAGAAAGGATGGGAAACCCAACAGAACCGCCTTGTGACTTTAACCTGATTAAAATTAATCATTAGAAACCCAATTCTTTGACAGTCGAGACATACCTTGAGAGATGATACATTTGTTAGCCAGCTCTGATTTTAATCTGAAACAGATTAGAATTTCTCAACAGCAACACCTACCTTTGTATTTGAGAAGAACACTTAGCTACTGAATTTCATATTATCAAACCAGAAAGTGCAACATTTAGTGGCAACACTGTCATGGAAAAGTCCAATTCTCGGTTTTACTTTCCCCTGAGAATTATACCACATGCCCCATCCAAGATGGAGATTACAATCTGTGGGAGACTCTTTAGAATACATACCAGAGAGAGATTGGAATGTAAACATGTTAGGCTCGTGGGTTGGAAGAGAGGGAGCCTAATGTGTGATGGACAAATTATGCTGTAAGATCATTAGTTGGAATCCTTTAGGGGAATGGCTGGGAGGCAGACCCTGAGGAAGGAAATAAATCCTGAAGGTGGGGCCAGGAGACACTTTCTTGGATCTTAGCCGCAATCATGTAGCTAATTTAGACAAAGGGAGAGCCAAACTGGCTTTTCCCCAGATAGCAGCTTTATTTATTTCTTATTATGAAATGCTTTCTAAGCTACTGATGAACTTTATTCTGTACCTTACTTTGATTTCAATATATCTTTTAAAATACCTGAAGGAGACTGGAGTGATTACCTGAATCTACACTAATTTCATGAGCACCCTTTGTTCACTACCTAGATTTAGGTCAGGTGTGAAAGGGCACACTTTTACAAAAAGCCTGAACTGCTGGGCCAGAGAAGGCCAGGGAAGCAGGATCAGGCGCGATCCCATCATGAGGATGCCAGAGTGCTATTTGGGAGTAAGAGGATCATTACAATCACTAGAACAAGCTCCTTGATAGGAAGATGCTATATAAACCTATCTGTGTCTCATTTTCAATACTGTACCAGAATCAATGTTTGAAGAATAAATACAGGAGGTTTTGACTACATTGCTGTCGTTTTGCAAAAATACTTTCAAAAACATCATTCCGAGATCTGCAGATTATCCAAAGTCTCCCATAGTAAAGGGGCTGGTTGTAATAAATAATGTTTACCCTTTTTTCACAAGGAGAATTGATTTAAGACAAGAGTCACATGGTTTGGTGTTCAGGGAAGCAAGACAATAGAAGCAGCCGTATTCTGGCTAACACAACTTTATTGCATGAAGTACAGTTTGAACACACTGTAATAGTAGCAATACAACTCCTTTTATACAGTCAATATACATTTGAATATGGGTGCACGGTAGCCTATTGGCTACTGTCGGCGTGACATCATCCGGAGTCCCGCCCTTCTTGTCCAGGTGTATCCATGGCAGGAAGGTTTCCCGCGGCTGGGCATGATTGGGGAATTTGTACCATGTGAGCTGAATGCTCGCTGCTCCCATCTCAGGTAGCAAGCTTGCATTCCAATAGCAGCTGGATACAATGTGTTCTTTACAAATGGCTTGAGTATACATTTCCTGTAGAAGTGGTATAACGTAGCAGTTACATTCCATACTATTCCATACACAACACACGGTATTAACATTGCAAAACATTGTCAATCCTTTCATTAATGAATGGCAATCACAATGAGAAATGTTATTTGATGTGCAGGATGTACTCAGGCCAAAGGTATTCTTTCTACTGGGTTTATCTCACTATCTCTCCCTATGTATTTTTATGCCTTTATGATTTACCCCAGATTTAAAGCACTTCTGAAATGCTATGGGTTTGAAAGGGCTGCTAATAATATGCCATTTTAATGTCTCCCAGTGACCCAGTCAGGTAATGGCTCAAGTCCTGCAACCTGTGTAGCCAACACAAGACTTTGAAGAATCTCGATGGCTTACTTATTATTTTGGAAACAGATAGATTACCATGTATCTTTAATATCATAGTTGCTCCACTCATAAAAGTACATTGTGGTGTTATTCTTTGCCACTTCTTCTTCCGTGTCTAGGTCAGATGTGAATTGGCCAAAATGAAGCCACCTTTGGGGAGTTCGTTCTGTAGCTCCTTTCATCTGATGTAGTGTGAGAAATCTCCTGCCAACCTAGCAGTTCGAAAGCAAGAAATTGCAAGTAGATAAATAGGGACCACTTCGGTGGGAAGGAAACAGCGTTCCGTGCGCTCCGGTGTCTAGTCATGCCTGCCACATGACCACGGAAACGTCTGCAGAAGCAGACAGCGCTGGCTCTTCGGCTTAGAAACAGAGATGAGCACTGCACCCTAGAGTCGGATACGACTGGCTTTCGAGCAAGGGAAACCTTTACCTTTAAAAACCTTTAGTGTGAGAAATATTAGCCGGCACAAGGTGGCCATTGCTAGGGGTACACCCAATTATGGTTTAAAAGTTCCACAATCTTTGAGGTATTCTCCAAAGGCCAATTCTGATTCTTCATCTTGAAGATCCCCTCTATGGACCCCATGGGAGCAATTACACCAGAGCTGAATCACCCCAGATGCAGGCAGGCACACAGGCTGCTGGCTGCTGGCTGGCATGCACAGCATAAACTGTGGAAGCAGCAATAGCTGCTGTGGCACAAGTATGAACTGCAAGAACTACATGGCTCCCACCTGACCAGGACCAAAAGAAGGGTGAAGTCCCCAATGGTGGCTCAAGTGGTTAAGACACTGAACTTGATGACTGGAAGGTTGGCAGGTCAGTAGTTCTATTCCCGAGTACTGCACGATGGAGTGAGCTCCCGTCTCTGTCCCAGCTCCTGCCAACCTAGCAGTTCGAAAGCAAGAAATTGCAAGTAGATAAATAGGGACCACTTTGATGGGAAGGTAACCAGCGTTCTGTGCACTTCAATGTTGAGGCATGCCTGCCACATGTCCACAGAAATGTATGCAGATGCAGACAGCACTGGCTCTTTGGCTGTAAACGGAGATGAGCACTGAGCCCTAGAGTCAGGCTTTTGAGCAAGGCGACCTTTACCTTTACTTTATCCAATGGGGGTCAAAGACTACTCATTTGGTTGTCTAAGATGGCAAAGGGAGACCCTGCATTCCTTTTTTTCTTTCCCCCCTCCATCTTCATGTTGTAGTTTCTTCCTCTACTAATAGTACTTGTTCTAATCCAAGTCTATCTTTTCTTTCTGTTTTTTAACTCTCACCTGTTCCCCCCTTGCCTTCACTCCACTTATTTCATTCTCTTAATTGTGACCATGACACCTGCTGATCTCTCATTCTTGAAACACACCTACAGTCACATCACTTATTTTTATTTTATTTCTTTAATTTATAGCCTGACTACAACTGATGCAAGCAGTGCTCTGGCAGATATTGATATTTCATCAATATCCTCCTCATGTAAAGAAAACCCCTTTCAAATTCTTCTCGAATGAAAAAAAAGTTGAAGTCCTGCACCAATTCGCTTTTTTTCCTCTGGAAAAGCCACTAGGAATACAAAGCCATGGATGGAATTGAATTGTGTGTATGTGTGTGTGGGGATCAATTGGTGCAATCCAGTTTACAAGTGGAGCAAATCTCAACATATTTGATAATGTAGTAATCTGCTCAGTCAGCTGCAGGAGAAATACTGAATTTCAAGCACATTCAAAGACTATTGGCTTTGTTTCCATAAGAAAATAAATATAGAAATGCTGAAGATTGTAAATAAGGAAAGCAGGTGTTTCATATTAGGCTAATTGTCTGCTTCGAGATGGTTGAGCAACATTATACTCACCATAACAAACTATTTGCATCCCTTTGAGCATTAGATGTTTAGGAGGCTGAAGAGAATTTCCAAATGTTCTATATATTGAGCAATGGCAGTTAGTGAGTCCCTAGTGTAAGCTGTTAGCCTGTAAACTCAGCATGGGGAAGATGAATTGTCAATCAGGAAAACCCAGGATGTATGAAACATGCCAGCTATTTCAGTTGATTGGTTTGTTTAGTGGATTTTTAGATGGGTTACTTGGCTTCTTGCCATTTGTGAAGTAAAGTATCCTCTTCCAAACCAGTTGGTCTTCCCTGCCACTCACGACAGCCAGTCTCCCACTTTCTTTTCGGAAAGGTTACATTTGCATTATACATGACCTCTCATTGCAACACATGACTTTTTCTAACTTGGACATTGCCAGCCAAATTGAATGCTTGGGTTCTGCAAATTACAGACCCAGTCTTTCCCCCAAAGGTTCAGCAATTAGTGAGCACATGCCAACAGTCAACACTCTGGTTGCCCTTCTGATAATTTACTTAGAGATGTGAAAAGATCTTTTTTAAAATTAAAATTACTAGCAGAAGACCAGCTTGGAAGACATCCATGTATTCCAAGCTGAATAAATGCTCATTTCTAGGCCATTTTTAACATGTCATTAAACTTCAACACTATCACTAATTCCTGCTAATAACATTTGAAAGAAATCTAAATCCTATATGGTAGTGGGCCAGGATACCTAAGAGACCGCATCGCCCTAAGGATGTCTGTCCGTCCATCCAGAGCGGACCGGAGGGGCTCTCTAATTGTTCCATCAGCCAGTGGGGCTCGCCTCTCTGGCACAAGAAAAAGGGCCTTCTCCATGTTTGCACCGGCCCTCTGGAACCTCCTGCCAGTAGAGCTATGGCTGCAGACAGAGTTGCTGCCCTTCAGGAAAGGTCTTAAAACTTGGCTGGCTAGGAAGGTGTGGGGCCCTAAGGGCAATGTGGCTCCTGCTCGCTGGCTTTTATCATAAGATGCACCCTCTCTCTACTTCTTGGTGTGGGTGGGATTTTAATGTGGGTGGGGGTTTTAACCATTTTTATTATATGGGATTTTTAGATTATGTAAGCCGCCCTGAGTCGGGCCTGCCTGAGTGGGTGGCTGTTGGATCGGGGCCGCGGGGCGGCCGTGAGGTCCCGGAGGAGACTGGTCAAGTAACGACACGAGACAAGATGGAGCGAAGACCAGTGGTTTATTGAGGGAAAATCATCATCATATATAGGAATTCAAGGCAGCGTGTGATAGAATCGTCATCTGACAGAAAATCACATCACCTGTTTACCCGGGTTAATTGGGAATCTCTCTCGGGGAAGTTAATTAACTAAGGCAAATACTGACAGGGGAAATCCATTGTTCATGGCTTGCACAAGAGTAAACATGGCCACTATTTGCGCTAGGGCTCGGGCTAATCTGCAAGTGCGGAATTACCTAATTCCTAACGCAAGTTAGACATTCAATTTCCTCCTGCCGGACTGCCTGTCAGGTCAGATCTGGGTGAATCAATCTTATGACTATTAATCCGCTCCCCAATTTCTGTCCCCGCAGAACCCAGTGACCAGGAGCCTTCTCGACCAGTGTAGCCCCTGTCAGGGACAGTTATGCCAATTATGCTTGCGGATCCCGCAGGTGGCGAACAAGTTGAAAAATTTAATTTAATTTAATTTAATTTAATTTAATTTAATTTAATTTAATTTAATTATAGTGTTCAGGGTGGAGAGAAAAAAAATTCTCTGTTTTAAAAAAATGCAGATTTCAGTTTAGTTGGTCTTTTAAAGGAACAAATTATTATGTAACACATATAAGAGGACTAAAACTTTTGCTAATCTATACTTAACAAGATCACTTCCTGCTGAAGTTTAGGTTGTCACTTACTACCCCTCTCCATGGGGATGCAGGACCTATTAGAATATTCCACCCATGCAGACTAGTGGATCCTGTTGGAGTCTAAGATGCTACGGGAGGTTTTCCAGCTGATCGGGTTGGAGCTCCTGTTGACAACCTGATTAGAACATAAGAACAGCCTTGCTGGAGCAGGTCACAGCCTATCCAGTCTAGCATTCTGTCTCACATAGTGGCTCACCATTTGCTTCAGGGCATTATTCCCAAGCAGATGCCTTCACCTGTTTAGGATTCCCTGGAAATGGCATTGAGAGATATCAGATGGTATTTGGAGGTGACCAGGGTGGTTGACACAATTGCTCCTAAATGCCCTCTTTGAGTAATGAAGCAGCAAAGGAGAAGGTTAGAGAGCAAGGGACAGAAAGCTTGATGAGAACTTGTGAGCTGTGAGGAAAATGTCAAATAAATATGCCAAAGAGCTGAAAGCCACAAGAAAGACATGTAACATCAAATTGATCAGTGAAGCAGAGAGCTGTTTGGTATAGTTTGAAATTTCTTTTTAAATTTAAACAGTAAACAGGAAAAAAACACAATAATATACAAATATAAAATATAATAACCTATAAAAAGAAAGAAAAATAGATAAAAAACTTATATAAATACTACATGCATCATAGTTGAATATTTAACTGAGTCAGGACATTCAACAATGTTGCTTAAATTTGATACATCCACCTGCAACCATCTCACAGCCCATTTAAGAACTAAAGTTGAAGTCATCCAACAGGACCTGGACTCCAGTTTTAATACAGTTAATCAACTTAAGATGCCTACTGCACCATCTTGTCCTTGTTTATTGGATCAGTTTCAACTTGAGACAGCTGAGGATGTGGACAAGGCACTTGTACGTTGTAGATCCACAATGTCTCTGTTCAGTCTTTGTCTTCTTGGCTAGTTAAATTTATTAGAGAAACACCTTACATTGGGTCATGCAGATAATCAATGCCCCCCTGCCTAAAAGAGACAACAATCCAGCCTACCTTGAAGCCAAACTTAGCAACCAATGATTTCAATAATTATATGCTAATCACTAATAGACCATATTTGGGCAAGTTGATTGAATTGGTGGTGGCAGATCAGCTGCTGGCACACTTGGAAGAAACAGCCTGGATCCATTCCAGTTGGGGTTCAGATCGTGCCATGGTAAGGAGAGGGTACCAGTTGAACTGCAAGATGATCTGCTAAGGGAATCTGGTGGAGCACTACTAGTAAGTCCTTTTTGGTGCTCTTAGATCTGATGAGGTGCAACTCTATCTCGCATTTCCTCTTCAGTAATAGATACTGTCAAAATACTGTAGCACTGTTTTGGCCTTGGTGATGAGGGTGAACAAGTTGAAACTGATATTTATCAGACTTACTCCATTCAAGCTTTTAAAAAAGGTTTTAAAATGGAACTTTTAAAGGAAGCCTTTTGAAATATCCTCTCTATCACTGAGCTGTCTAAATAGTGCTTTACTTGGTTTTTAACTGTTGCTGTTTAAACTGATTATGAACTGTTAGCTAATTTTATTGATTTTATTAGAGAATGAGATTTTTCTGTGGGTGAGGTTTTTTTTTTGGAGACTGTTATTGTACTTTAGTGCTAGGCACTACATCGGGTGGTACAATAGAATTAATTAATTAATTAATTAAAAAGAATTAATGGATTGATTAAAAAGAGAAAACTGGGAAAAGTGACTAAAATATGTTATTTTAAAGTTACATGTGTGTTTTGAAACCAATGTGCAGACTATTTTATAATAACATCTTAATGTTGCTTGCCTTTGAATATTCCAGAACTATTTACAGTGGTACCTCGCTTTACGAACACTTCGGTTAATGTAATTTTCGCTTTACAAATGAAAATCCATCGAAAATAATGACTCGCTTTACACAAAATTTTCAGAATGGGTTAATTGGTTTTCAATGCATTCCTATGGGAAACCGTGTTTTGCTTTATGAATTTTGGTTTTAATACATTCAATGCATTCCTATCAGAAATTCGCTTTACGAATTTTGCATAATACGAAACGCCCCAGGGAAATGCATTAATTTTGTAAAGCGAGGTAACACTGTAGTTCTATTTAAAATTAAAATAAAACCAGAACTTCCTAGCAAGGCATGGAGGAAAATGTGTAACAAAGGACCAGAAATGGAGGAAAATCATAACCACAAAAAGAACAAAATCCACCATAGTGCTATAGGTCATGGACAAAGTATAATTCATAAAGCCAGGCACAGGAGAACATTAGGAACCACTGAGAGAGCCACAGAGTTGTGCTGCATATGGTATCACTGAGGCATTAAATAAAAGGCAGACAATATCCCACGAGACAAGAGAGGGGGGTGGGGAAAAAAAGAGAAAGAAGTTTAATGGATTGAGCATTAAGATAAGTTAACATTCTTGTTGTGTAATTATTTTATTGCCTAGCCAATATCACTGGGAGAAAAGGAATCCTTCAGGCCTGAATTTCCCCTAGTGAGGAATTATTCCTTGTTTGGAAACACAGTAATTATTTCTTAAAAACAAGTTGCATTGTTAGTAATTTGAGAGTTTTATCTCTTGGGTTCTGCAGCAGCATAATTAAGTAAGTGGCAATAAATCTCTTACTAATAGAAGGTGGTAAATACCATGGAGGTGGGAGGAAAGTAAAAATGCATGACCCAGTTTATTGCACAGCATTGGATTTGTAGAAAATGCCGGACAGGGTCCAAGTCTCATCCATCTCAACTAATGACTCAACCTCAACATCAGCCAATAACAACAGTGGTATCAGATAGGGTATGAAAACCAGCAAGAACTAATCATGAGATTGCAAGTACTCAGAGAGAGTTTTTCCCTCTCTACACTGTATTACTTCCCCTAAATTTATGACTGCCTTGTGTCCTGAATGTGAGACTGTGGTGGCTCAAGTGGTTAAGACACTGAACTCGATGACTGGAAGGTCAGAGTTCGATTCCCGAGTACTGCATAATGGAGTGAGCTCCTGTCTCTCTTCTAGCTCCTGCCAACCTAGCAGTTCGAAAGCAAGAAATTGCAAGTAGATAAATAGGGACCACTTTGATGGGAAAGTAAACAGTGTTCCATGCACTCCGGTGTCTAGGGATGCCTGGCACATGTCCACAGAAACATCTGCAAATGCAGATAGCACTGGCTCTTTGGCTTTAAACAGAAATGAGCACTGAACCCTAAAGTCAGGTATGACTGGCTTTCAAGTAAGGGTGACCTTTACCTTTACCTGTATATGGAACCATGAAGGATTGTCTCTTGTCAGAATTCTTGTATATTTAAATATTGATTTGCCAATTGTAAAGAAGTACAGTAGCACCCCTACTTATGAAAAAAGTCCATTCCATAGGCTTTTTCTTAAATTGTTTTTTATGTAACTCGAAGCAAACCCATAAGAAAAAATATTTTTACGTAACTCGAAGCAAACCCATTCAGAAATGAATTTTTACGTAACTTGAAACAAACCCATAGGAAAAAGAATCTTTATGTAACTCAAAGCAAACCCATAGGAAATCGTGTAAATCAGGACATGGTTTTAGCACAAAATCATTATGTAAGTCAAATTTTATGTAACTCGGGGCATTTGTACGTAATGGTTTTACTGTATCAACATTTCATCATCCATGACTTGAAACTACCAAAGGTCTTTATTTTTGAATTATTTCTTTCAAGCAGTAGACTCTGTATTGGGTGGATTCTTGAGGGATTTTTGGACAGCTACATAGATAATGGGGAAGGATGTTTGGAAGGCTACAAGTTACTTATTCCTGTAGTGCATGCTAAATGCCCAGTGGATGAGAATATGCTGTTGCTAAGTGTTTTAAAATGATTAAAATGAGATTGGTTGTTAATCTGACATGAATTAGATATCTTCCCTTATCTCTGCCTGAAAAAATTGTGAGTTCTCAATACAGCATAGACTCTGTGTTCTTTCCTTTTGCTGATGCAAAAACCAGCATTGCTTGAATGGAAAATGTTTCCACAACACTTATCTGGGATCCAAATTAAGCACAGGATATGAGATTTCATTCATGGATCTCCCATGCTTTTTAGATATCCAGGCAGCCAAAGCTGCCTATCAGCCTATGGAGCAAAAGTCTTGTTTCTGTTTCTAACATTCAGTTTGGAAGTGACATCACTTAGCTGGCTTGAGACTAAATATCAAGAAAACCAAGATAATGGCAACAGGCCCAATCAGTTCCTGGAAAATAGATGGGGAAGAAGTAGAAGCAGTGACAGATTTTACTTTCTTAGGATCAAAGATCACTGCAGATGGGGATTGTAGCCATGAAATAAAAAGGCGACTGATTCTTGGGAGACAAGCAATGAGAAACCTGGGGAACATAGTGAAAAGCAGAGACATCACATTGAAAACAAAAATTAGAATAGTCAAAGCAATGGTTTTCCCAGTAGTAATGTACGGATGTGAGAGCTGGACAATTAGGAAGGCTGAACGCAGAAGAATAGATGCCTTCGAAATGTGGTGTTGGAGAAGGGTTTTGAGAGTCCCCTGGACAGCGAGGAGAACAAATAGGTCAATCTTAGAAGAAATCAACACTGACTGCTCATTGGAAGGTCAAATAGTAAAGATGAAGCTAAAATACTTTGGACATCAAATGAGAAGGGAGGATTCACTTGAGAAGGCATTGATGTTGGGAAAGGTGGAGGGCAAAAGAAGAAGGGGGAGGCCAAGGATGAGATGGATAGATGGCATTGTAGACACAATGGGCACAGAGCTGGGAGGGCTGAGGGGGATGGTGGAGGACAGAGGCGCCTGGAGAACAATGGTCCATAGGGTCGCAAAGGGTCGGAATCGACTGTGCGACTGAACAACAACAACAACAACATCACTTAGGTATCCAAATGCTCTTCCCTAAACACAACAGGATAGGGTTACCATAAGTCCCATTTTTCCGGGATTTTCCTGGATTCAAGCTGTCCTGTCCGGTTCAAGGAAAAAAATGTAAAAGTCCTGGGAGGGAGCAAGAAATGCCCATGTCTACAGAGGATTCTTTCTTCACATGACCACAAAGGGTTAAATGCATAGTCAGCATTCCTAGAGAGGAAGGGAACACTGTGGATAGGAAGTGAAGAGTTGTCTCTCACAAAGGACCTCTTCCAAAATAAGTCCCTTTCTTTTCTCCTCCCGGAGGAAAACGGGACTCCAAGGGCTGCATTCCCATTCCAGACCTCTTTTTAGAGCTTTCTTCCAAGGGATCCTCTTGTGGGGGTTGAAGGTGAATCCAACTCAATGGGGGGTGGTGAAGGGTAAGGTAGAGGTGACCTCAGGGAGAGGAAGGGCAATTTCAAGAGTGGCCCAAAAAATGTTTATTCAAAAATAAAGGAACAGCCTCTTGACTACAGTCTATTTTAAACTGACAGAGGCTGCCTGTCCTGGATGGGGATTCTGCAGGGTCTTAGAGTTTGAAGAATGCAATGATGTCACATGGCAGTCCCGGTTTGGTAGGGTATAATTATGGCAGCCCTACAACAGGGTGGTATCAGCATGCTTGGGAGACAATAATCTTTGCATAAGAGGAGAGCGAAAGGATTGTTAAACCAAGTTGTTAGAAACCCAGTGCAGGAGGGGAGGAATTGAAATGATGAAAGAATGAATGTAGAAAGTGAAATTGACAGATCCATCTACCCCTAAATGCATGAGGTAAAGGCAAAAGGGGACAGGAATCTTTGCATTGTCTAATTTGGAAAAAAGAATAAATATGAATGAGGATCTACTTTTGAAAAAGTGGTATGTGCCCCACTCACCTTTCTCCATCTTGAAACAACAGCTTGGGATGTCTCAAATGCAGTGCAGTAACAAACTTTAATAACTAGATATACTTAAACAATTCAATTCCTTACAAAAGTCTCTGTAATCTTTTATACAACTTGGATGTAAGTTTTCTCCACTACAACCTTTCTTACAGTCTCTTTCAGCCCCTTTTAAAACCATGATAGTGACAGTGAGGGCATGTGGCAGGTCAGGTGGTCCATTGTTTTTCCTTGTCATCTGGTTCCTCTTTCCTGCTGACTCCTGTCATCTATAGCTGCTTCTCTTTCTTCTTTCTTGCTGTCCCTAGTAGGATGGCTTCACGGCCACTTTCTACCTGGCTTCCCTTTCTGTCTCAGATAAGGGTACAGTAAAACCCTGACTTACATATGCCTCGAGTTACATAAAATTCGACTTACATAATGATTTTGTGCTAAAACCATGTCCCGATTTACACGATTTACACGGGTTTGCTTCGAGTTACATAAAGATTCTTTTTCCTATGGGTTTGCTTTGAGTTACGTAAACATTCATTTTCCTATGAGTTTGCTTCAATTTACATAAAAATTAGATTTTTTTCCTATGGGTTTGCTTCTACTTAGGTAAAAAAATAATTTTCCTATGGGTTTGCTTTGAGTTACATTAAAAAACTGATTTAAACAAAAGCCTAAGAAATTGACTTTCCCCCCCATAAGTAGGGTTTTTACTGTTCTCTCATCCAAACCCATAAGGGTCCTTTCAACTTCTTTTAACTCTTTCTACTCCATCACTTTCAGTTTTACTTCTGGAATCTCCTGCTCTCTTCATTCTTCCTCCTTTACCACAAAAACCCCAGACCTCCCTGAATCATCTGTTCCCCAGTCAACAGGGGAGGTTGATGACTAGAACTCTGGGCCAGGAACCACAGGGGATGATGGACCAAGAATTCCCCCAGGATCACACTCACAAAGTATCACTTTAGAAGCAAATAAATTATTCTGTCAAGCTAGACCTTGAAAGGAAGTTTATTTACAGTGATTAATCTGTTTTACCCATGACAGCATTTCTTCAAAGTACTTACTTCAGTAATCAAGCTTGGAAATTATGCTGATGTTTTCTTCCCAATCATTCAGTGTCTCAATCTGAGGTCTAATCCAATCAGGGTTCACATCAATCAGACTCAGATGGCTGTTGAGAAAAATATAAGCCACTTGTGTAATGACTAAGATCCCTTTATTAATGTCCATTTATTAAGTATGGTGATGATTAATGGATGCAGAAAAATAAAGCAAAATAAAAGAAAGGAAAGCTTTGTTTCTAAAGCCCTTGTTTATTTATTTATTTATTACATTTCTATACCGCCCATTTGGGTGGTGTCCCACTCTGGGCGGTGTACAAGCCGATATCAAATAACATGACAACACACAACAAAACAGACAACCAACAAATACGTCTCAAAATAATTTGTTGGCTAATAATTTGCAGATGGCTAAAAATCCTCTATGAGTGGCAAATAAAATGCCTCAATAAAGAAGGTCTAGGACACCATAAAGCTCTAAATTTCACCAGACTCCTCCAGGATCTGTTACCCAAAACATGGAGCAGGAGAAGAATGGTGTTATTTTAGAATTTGAGAAAGGGAAATGAACTTTGTGCTATACAGCGATGCAAATTAATCAGGAGATTTTTTTTTTTAAAAAATTACCAGTCCTTTTAGTAATTAAATGTGGCAGTGTTAGAAACTTATTTCCTTATAGATTTACCTCAAAATGCTAAATTTGAAGTGTTAGCTGTGTTAGTCTGAACAAGCATATCAAAGAAAGAAAGAAAGAATCTATCTATCTAACTAACTAACTAACATTGTGGCACTTTAAGGAGTAAGTGCTCCATCAAGTGCAATGAAAAAAATCCCTTGTAACTTTGTCCAAGCAAGAAGACTGTCCCAGCCGTTTCAAACAATGCCATAAAACTATGCCTCCATCTCATAGCAGTTAATTCTCCACTAATATGTTCTTAGTATTCAATTAGCATTTATGAAACACTGCAAAAGATTATCCTATTAAACCTAAATTAAGTACCTCCTTCATTAATTAACATTTCTTATTTCATGTACTGCCAACATTTCTCCAAGGAAACATAATATTTAAGCCAAACAAAATGCTCTTAAACCTCAAAAAGGAAACTTTCCCATCTTTTGGCCTTTCCAGTATCATAGAGCTATGAATTCCTCATGGAATCTTCATGGAAAGCTCACAACCTCTTACTGTTTCTGAGCAGGATGCATTAAAACAAGTGTGGACTTTCTAAGGATTTTTTTTTAAAAAAAAACAACCCAGCAATACTAAGGATGCACATCTTTTTGTATTTCATTTTCACATATGAGAATGAAAATATTCATGGCTTTTTTAAAATCCAAGTAAGATTATGAGAGTTTTGTGCAGTTTTTGCATTTCAGGACTTTCTGGTGAAAATTTTGTAGAAGTGTTTTTGTGCAAAAACTTTGTACTTTTGGGAGGAAATATCCCAGGGCTTTTAAAAAGAAAATTCAAGTTTGGGGGCACTCTCTTCTTTTTTGATTAATATTTCTTCTTCTTTCATGTCCCAATCAAACCCCTCAACCACCAAAATGAAGCCACTTTCCTGGCTTTGTTGTTGGCCAAGTTTAAGTCCTCATCAGTGCATGTTTCTGGCAGTAATTGGCACACCAGTAAATGAGCTGCATTCTGTCTCTCTCCACATTCACATAGGATGTTGTTGTCTGCCAGCAGCCCCCACTTGAGTATGTTGGTCTTGCATTTAGGCACTCCAACCCTCAGCCTATTTAGGGTCCTCCAAGTGATGTAGGGGAGGTTGAGTTCCTCAGCTATATCCCCCTTTAATGTTGTTTCTTGTCCACCAAGCTCCTTCTTCCATTTTTTAATTTGGTCTTGCTCTTGTGTACCTTCAAGAATATTTGTTCTTGCTTCTTGTTTGGTTAATATTGAGGCTGCTGGGAAAAAACAAACAAACACTAATATTTTAGCTCTGGTGTATGAGTAAAAAACTTCAAGCTCTTAAGTTTGATATGCTCAGAGCAATTCTTTGGGAGATCTTTTCACCAAAGTAATTTAACAAATGTGGGTGCCTTACTCTGAAATACATATCATTAACTCCAGGTGTGGGCAAGATGTATCCCTTCAGACATTGTTAGACTGAAACTCCAGCCAGCCTCAGACCAGGTAGCTAATGCTGAGAAATGATAGTAGTTACTGTCAATACAATTTGGACAAGTGGCTTTTACCCACACTGATTTCTGCCAATAGAATGGATTTCCCCCCTACCTGGTTCTTGCCTGGACATGCTTTCAGACACGGTTCTCAAATTATGGTTCCGGTATCTACAGATCTTGTTGTAGCCATATGGAATTACATGATAGAAAGTGACTTCCTACCCAACAACTTACAAATGAATAGAGCACCCCCCCCCGAACTTGTGTTCCATAGGTGAGCAATTCTAAATGGAAAAGTATGATGTTAGAAAGGAAAATAACATGTACCATTGTCAGATTAGCATTTCCTGTTTTTTTTTTAAAAGGCCAAATCTTATCATCATTTCTGTTAAACCACTGAGCTCAGATTAGTGTGAATAGATCTCATTTCACTTTGCTGTTATTAAATGCTTAAACTACATATTGGCGCAAATCAAACCCCCCATACAACAGTGTTGTCATCAGCCATGTTGCACTAGGGAGGAATTAGACCCACTAATGCCTATGCTGTTGACAATAGTTGCTAAGAAACAGCATGGAAGTTAAATTAAACAAACAAGAGCTTCCTCTTGAAACAAATTCTTTTCCCACAAACAGGCTGTGTTACAGAACTCAATTATACACAATGCTGAGCTGCAGTATATGGGCTCCAAAACAAGTTCGCTGAAAGTATTTCATGTTACATTCAAATTGTAAGTTCCCTTTTGTGCAAGTGAGAGGTTCAGCTAACACAACTCCTCGGTCTTCGCCGTTTGATTTAAAAAGAAAACAAAGAAACACAAACACATTAATTTGGAGGAAAACCCACAGTGCAAGCTTTTGTTCTCCAAAAGACTACAACTCATACAGAGACAGCCATCTCCTATTATGCTAGATAAATGTAGCATGTTTTCATTATAGTCGGGAAATAGGAATCCATCAAAGTTAACAAGAGTGCATGTATTCTCTCAAAATCATGGTCATAAAAATAAGTCTTGATATTCCTTCTTCATCCAAGAGAAGATCCATAAGAATGGAGTAACCTGTTCCTATACTGCCGCCTGCTTGCTCTTCAACATTTGCTTTGCCCTTACTGGAATAAAGAGCCATCTAAAGCAACTGGAAGATTAAGAGAAGACCCTTGGAATCTGATATCATAAAAGCAAGGAATTGAGACCCTCTGGATGCTATTGGGCCAGCTTAACCGGGGTGCCTCAACTCTTGTGTATGCTCACTAGGTGAGTTGAAAGCACCTGTCTTACATCTTGAGAGCCACATTTACTCCCTTCCCCTATAATGGATAGATGGACAGCAACTGACCAAAATATTATAATTAGAACCATGCTCAACATAGAACAACACATATGGTAACCTGCAAGGAGCAGGGCCACAGGATATGTTAGGACACATGTTGGAAAGTAAGCAGGCTGCAACATAGGAACAATTAAATTGTGAATTCATCTATTTGAACACCCATTTCCTTTTATAAAGAGAGCACATCCACATTATTTTTTTCTAAGACAGTAAGAAAGTTTATATTTATTTAAAAGGTGCACGTGTGATAGGAAAGGTGATTAAAAGCTTTATTTCCTTCTAACTTAAGTGGGAGGTGTGAGGAGCCATGGCTCCCCCTTTCATCTCTCTTAGTTTGAATAAATGTCTTAGCGATGAAAGGGAAGATGTCCCTACCTTGAAGAGATAAGAGGAAGGTATGAGAAGGAAAGAAATGGAACCAGTAGTCCTAACAATGGCAATCTAACATTAAAGGTGTGTGTGTCAGTACAAGTCAAAGCATGTGAAGGACAGGCTAGGAAACCTGGGGAGCTTCTCTGCCTCTTTACTTTCCCATACAGAGATAGGTCTTCAGTGTAACCCAAGTTGCACCAGTCATTTCCAATGATACAAAGTTAGAAAAGGCAGACAATGAGTAGAAATACATAGAGCATAAGTATAAAACTCTGCTTTTGTTGGCTGAGATCACAGAGCTACTTGTCAAAGAAGCTTTGATGAGTTACTAGGCAGAAAAGTGGGTCACTCTCTGGAAAGGACTTGGGCCTATTTCAGATGAACTTTTTATCATATCAGAATTCTTCCTTTCCCCCACAATTTATGGCGATTTCACACAACATTCTCCACTTGTAATCCCCCTTTGGTTTTAAACTTCTTCTATCTGTTTCTGTACTGGGAGAAAACATGAAGAAGACAAAGTCACAGGACCTTCTAACTAAAAGTGTGAGGAGACGATGTGGAAATGGTGGCCTACAAGCAGCTGACTGTTTTTTGAAAAAAAAAAATCACCAAGCATCTGAAGAGAAAAGACAACAGAAAAAGGATAACTGATATAGAATTGTTCTAAAGTTCAGCAAAGATTAAGATAAACTCTTAGCTTGATAATTGTGTGTCATCAAGTCAATACTGGATTATGGTGACCATTTCCAGGATTTTCTAGCTAAAGAATACTCAGAAGTAGTTCACCATTCCCTTCTCTCTCTCTTTTTTTTGGGTGGTGGTGGTGGTGGTGGTCGTGTCCTGAAGCTGTACAACTTGTCCATAACTTCACAGACTGGCTATTCTCCCAGAAGGTACAGTGGTAAATCTTATTACCATCCTCTGTCTCCAGCTAGTTATCTAAAACTCTGAGCTACCTAGCCAGCAAGGGAAGTAATAATACCATTTTATTTTGCTTTGGCCGGACCACATTGGGAACACTTTGTCTAGTTCTGAGCATCATACTTTAAGGATGATATCAACAAGCTGGTACATGTTAAGAAGAAGGCAGTCAGAGTGATAAAAGGTTTGGAAACCAAGGTCTGAAATGATTAGTTAATAGAGCTGAGTATATTTAACTGGAGAAGATACAGTAAGCCTGAGAGGTCATGTAACAGTGATGGCGAACCTTTTAGAGACTGAGTGCCCAAACTGCAACCCAAAAACTACTTATTTATCACAAAGTACCAACATAGAAACAGGAGCAGAAGTAAATGCTAGGCAGAGGGGCAGAGCAATCTTTATGCTGGGGAAAGCAATGAAGCGCTCCCATTGGGCAGCTGGGCAGAGAGGCGGGGTGAACTCTGTGCTGGGGGAAGGGGGAAGCACTCCCATTGAGCTGCTGGGCAGAGGGGTGGGGTGAACTGTGTGCTGGGGTGACTGCATGGTTGCCCACAGAGAGGGCTCCGAGTGCCACCTCTGGCACACGTACCATAGGTTTGCCCCCATTGTCATATAAGTTATATATATAGAAGATGGGTGATTTTTAACTTGATGAATGGTACAAAGATATCTTGAACATAGATATTAATGATAAATTAACAAGTGAGATCAGGTTGGAAAAAAGACTGTTAAAGGTTAAATTTTTTAAAGAATTTAAATATGGGAAGAATTTTTGGAATATGTCCTAGTGAAAGGAGAGAATGCCAGCACAGGAAACAATGTCCTCTTGGAGATGGATGGGAATATTAGGACTATAAACAGATATTATTTTATTAAGGCCCCATGGGTGATGGGTGCACATAGAGTTAATATCTTGAGTTATTGCATATTTGATTTCTTATGTATATTTTTTGTCGTATGTTTTGTAATTTTAAAAAAGAGATGGAGAAGGCTTGTTTTCTGTAATTCCAGGTGGTGGGAGTTCCTACCATTGAGTCATTTCCAGATCAATAAATTCTGTGATTCTATGACTTCAGTCACCTTCCGGACATTATTTATTTATTTATTATTTTATGGATTTATATCCCGCTCTCCTGGTGGGGGCACCAGGAAGACATTTCTAGATGATAACCTGGAGGGTATTTCTAGATGATAACCTGGTATTCCAAATGCCCAAATGCACTGCAAAATGATTTTTTTAAGTTTTAAGACTTTAGTTTAGCCCAGGTGTTCTCAACCTTTTAAAGCCAGGGGCAGGGTCATGCTCAGACAGCTTCGGGGGCTGGACAGCCATTTTGCCATTCCTCCACCACATGGCACTTCCTGGTGTGGTGGAGGCAGTGGGGGGGGCACATCAAATGATGCCATGGGCTGCATCTGGCCCATGGGCCACAATTTGAGAATCCCTGATTTAGTCAAAGATTTTGAAATTGCAACATATATGCTGGTTGAATTTTAGACAATTTGTCCATCTCCAAGGTCTGTAGTGCTGAACCTGATGAAGAGTTCTGCAGTACTTGAAAGCATGCTTTTAAAAATTTTATTGTATTACAATTGTAAAGGTGTCTGGCCAGGTTACCCTGGTATGGCATACTGCCAGCGACTCAAGGCAGAGTATTATGTGGCAGTTAACCTACCTGACCATTCTGAGGAATAGTGGCCTTTGGCAGCAAAGTCCACAAGGAAGGGTGATGGTCCCTACGTGGATTAAATCCCGCTTGAATCTATCTTGATGGAGAGCAGCAGCTTCATCAAACCTGGCCTGGGGCTGAGGAAGACTTGCATGCCAAAAGGGCTCAAGACCAGAAAGTGACTTGCGGAGTTGGATCAGCGGTACCTGTGTCACGCTGCAATGTGGAAGGTTGGGGAAGACCACTGCATTATGATGTTCCCAGGATAATCTTCATGGCTGAAAGTTAAATAAACATAGCTCTCAGTCCCCAGCAGCCCTTCAGTGGGCAGAGGGTGCTAAGAATCTCTAGGTCAGCCATAAAAGTATGTACCTGGAACGTCAGGAGCATTTATGTAAAAGGAAAGATTTATAATGTAGAAAAAGAAATGAAGATCCTAGATGTTGATATAATGGGAATGAGTGAGACAAGGTGGCCAGGAGTGGGCCAAGGCAGTGTGTCAGAGTACATGGTCCATTAATCAGGAAACTTTGGAAAATGTCACTGGAATGGAGTTGGGGTGATCCTGAGCAAAGTGATAAAGAACACAGTGCTTAGTGTGGAACCATTTTCAGATAAGATCATTATGATAAAATTTAAAGTCAAACCTTTCAACATGAATGTCATACAAGAAATAATGTGGATGTGCTCTCTTTATAAAAGGAAATGGGTGTTCAAATAGATGAATTCACAATTTAATTGTTCCTATGTTGCAGCCTGCTTACTTTCCAACATGTGTCCTAACATATCCTGTGGCCCTGCTCCTTGCAGGTTACCATATGAATGTCATATATGCACCAACTGCAAACAAATTGGACAAACAAATGAGAGGGGCATAACTGTTTGGGGAATGTTTCCTTGCCTGAGAGCAGGAGACTAAAAACCAAACAAAACTGGGAGTTCTCAAGGCTGATCTCCTTCTTTTTAAAGTGGGAATGTTTCCAGTAGGCATGAAGAGTATAAAAGACACAAGACAAGAGAGATCTTAATCTAAGAAAATATTAAGCTTTATTGCACATGTATCTAAAAAGGATTACAACACATTCTAATAGGCAAATGCAGAGGCAGAATTGCTACAGGGGTTCTTCTTTGGCCTCAGCTTAATAATTAAAAAATGCTTGCAAACATTTCCATCATAGCAATAAGGAAACCAAAATATCCTTCTTACCTCTATCTGAATGATTGCTGATGTAAACACAGCCATATGCCTTTCCGCTGTCATAGTCATCTATTGTTCCATTTCTAAGTCCCAGGTCCTTCTAACTTCATGGCCAGCGGAGAAATAACTTTTCTGCTTGTAGTATAGGTAAAGGTAAAGGTTTCCCTTGCTCGAAAGCCAGTCGTATCCGACTCTAGGGTGCAGTGCTCATCTCTGTTTCAAAGCCGAAGAGCCAGCGCTGTCTGCTGCTGCAGACGTTTCCATGGTCATGTGGCAGGCATGACTAGACACTGAAGCGCACAGAACACTGTTTATAAAGATCACCAAATGAACTGAACCAAGATCCTCACCTAATTGAAGAGTATTTTAAGAAATGGGAATTAGTATTAAGCCCTTCTAAAACAGAGTACTGCTTACCCCCCATCCATACCTGTCAACCATCCTGATTTGGCCGGGAAAACCCTGTAATTTGACGTCCATTGACGTCATAACCTGCCCCGCGCTGCCAAAACCCCGTAATTTGGCAGTGGGGGAAAACGCTTTCCATGCATGCGCGGAAGCGCCATGCCACTTGCGCAGCCCCTACGCAAGCAGCGTAGCACTTCCGCACATGCGTGGAAGGGTTTTACCCCTTCCACACATGCGTGGAAGTGCTACGCCGCTTGCGTAGGGGCTGCGCAAGTGGCGTAGCGCTTCCGCGCATGCATGGAAGGGGTAAAACTCTTCCACGCATGCATGGAAAGCGACCTGCGCACAAGCGATGTGCGCAGGTCCCGTTTTTCCAGAGCTGCGGGTTGACAGGTTTGCCCCCATCTTTATAATAGAGAACTAGTTATTCACTTAAATACCATATTTTGTGACCAAAAAGTAGGGCGTAATGAATATTTGGGAGTTACCTTTGAATAGACACTTAAATATAAGAAACATTTATCTAAACATGTCACAAAAAAGCTCCCCTCCCCCCCCCCAAATAAACTAACCATATACAAAAATTGGCAGGTACATCTTGGGGTATGGATGCACAGACCTTATGTACACAACCTTGGCATTAGTGCATTCAGCTGCTGAATATTGTGTCACTGTCTCGTTTAACAACACACACTTCAACAAGATTGATGTACAGTTAAATAACCCCATGCATAACATTACTGGAATTATTTTTCCTACTCCAACTAGCTGGCTTTCAGTACTTGCTAATATATCCCCCTACAACATCTAAGAAGGGAGGAGGCACTTAAAAAAGAATGATCCAGATAACTCTTCCTCCTATTGTGGTTATAAACAACATAGTTCCTAAAAGCTTGTGATCCTGGAAACCACCGAGTGAGATGGTGCATAGTCTAATACAGGAAAACCTTGATATTAATACCAAATGGTGCTCAGAATGACAATCTAACCCTCCTAGAAATGTGCACGCCATTGATGACCCTTCTGAGAGAGTTCCAGGCTTTCACCTCCCGAGACTAGAGTGGTCCTTTATAAACCAAATTCACAGAGATCAAAGCAAATGTGCCTACTCCATGCATAAATGGGTCTTTAATGAGTATCCTCATTGTCAATGTGGAGCTGCAGAACAAACAATAATGCATATCTTGTCAAATTGCAAAAGATTTAGATATCCTGGTGATCTCAGAGATCTGCACTGTTTATTACCATCTGCAGAGGAATGGCTACAACATTTACAGATTGATTTGTAATGTCAGGAATATGTATGCCTTATTTACATTTGATATTTTGCCTTTTATAGTTCGTATATTTGATGTGCTTACTTATTTATTGGGTTTTATCTATGTACATTCAGTGCTGTACCATACAACAAATAAATAGATAATTTCCCGTCAAGCTACTTACTCCTCTGCTGGCATGTTGCAAATCTGTTAATATGAAGAAGTACTTTATGTTGCTGCATAATGGTGTGATTTAAATCTATTGTTGTCATCAACAATGTTAATCTATTATGTTTTTGCCTTATAGTATATCTTGCCTTCTAATTTCACAACTTGACTCAATGGTAAGAAAGACTTTAAAAGAATAAAAAGTCTGGTTTAGAAGTCATAAAGTTGCTATTTAAATAGCCTTAGTGAACAAGATACACTGAGGAAACTCTAGCTGGACAACACATTAAAATTACTAATTGCTTCTGTCTGACAAGTGAACAAAGAAGACTTATATCTCAGGTTCTGAGCAAGGAAACCAATCAAATATGAAATCTTGTTTATGTTACTTACTCTGTTGTAGCTTACTAAAGCTGTGTGTTGCCTTGCCTACCTAAGTAATTCCTAGGAGAAGAGATTCCTAGTTTATAATATTTGTATTTACTTCCAGAGTATATGATTACCTTGTATTCATGCTTCATACTTTTGATTTACTTTTAAGATAACTCTGTGGTCTAGTGTCCGCCCTGCAATAGCTTACTAATTGATTCCCAGTGAGAGGAGAAATTCTCCTGGAGTTGGGAAACTTGTCTGCTGCTCAGTACAAAAGGGAGGGATTTAATGGCCCTCAATAGCCATCCTCTTTTATTCGTAAGGAGAAATGGAGTATAAAAAACCCATAATGGGATTCAATTTTGCCTGTTGCAAAGAAGGCTGTAAAAGAGCAGCGCATCCAATAAGTCATTCTCATTTCACTTGGAAATGAAAGGAAGGTATAAAGCAGGATGCTCCTCAGTCCTAATCAGATTGGGATTTATACAATGTTTATAAATATAACAAATATTTTGAAATAAATTAAAAACATACAGAATGGCATAATATTTATGCAATGAGTAAATAAAATTTGTTAAATTTGAAGGATCTCCAGAAAGCCTTTTTTTCACTACCTTTGCAACCTATTGAACCTTCTTCTTTGTCAAATGCTTGGGACAGATGGTTGAGATCACTCAGACTGACTAAACAGTCTTAAGTCTTTTGAACTTTGGTTTTTGGACTTCAATTCCCAGAAGCCTAAGTCAATTCCCCAAAGCACTGATCAGCCAATGTACTGACTTAGGCTTCTGGGTATCAAAGCCCCCCTGTGGGGCATAGACCTCATGTTGGGAACCACTGGGGCCCTTCTCCTTTAGCCTGCTCTATGCTTGCACTTGTAAGAACTATAATGAATGACAGACTGCAATAAAATATATGATTTGCATTTTAATACATTTTCCACATAGTGTAGCACTATAGCACTAAACTCATACAGCACTGACCCAAATGCTGATCACAGTTTGTCAATGCTGATCACAGTTTGTCAGTGCAGCACAACTCTATGTTAGGGAAGACCTGAGTTAGTTGGTGAAAAACTTGAATGCCTAGTTATAGGCTAAAGGGACAAGAGTTTTACAAGTATTTTAGGTATGTGTGTACAGAACACTTGCATATGTGTAATGAAATATTGGGAGACTTGTTTTCTGCCACAGTGGCTAACAGTGAGTGGGTGAACAGGAAGCAGCATCTGTTGTAAGGAACCAGCAAAAGGGGCAGGAGAAAGGTAGTGAAGGTGGTAAGAAAGGATTAGAGGGGAAGAGAGCTTTGTAATGTGTGTACAATTGAAATGCATCTGCCCAGTATAATTAAGCATTTCTATGTGAATGCTTACAGCAATTTAAGCTTGAGTATATGGCAATTTAGGACAGCGTTCCATGCGGTTACATTCTCAGGGCAGCAAAGGGAAAACGTGTTGACTGTAACCCTTACATTGACATGTACAGTTTACAGTACCAATATTTTGAAATTGTTACTGTGCTGAATATGCTTCAAAATGCTTTTTTTAAACTTGTAAACAAGATTCATTGAAGATAATAATGCTAGGAAAAGGTGAAGGCAGCATAAAAAGTGGAAAATCAATATGAGATAGTTTGACTTCATAAAGGAAGCCACAGTGCTGAGTTTTCAAGAGCTGGGCAGGGCTAATTGATAGGACATTTTGGAGGTCACTCATTCATCATAAGGTTGCCACAAGTCAGAGGTAATTTACAATGAGATGCAAATGGAAAGCTACCGTATTTTTTGGACCATAAGACGCACTTTTTCTCCCCCAAAAGTGGGGAGAAAATGAGGGTGCATCTCATAGTCCAAATGCTGGTCTTCGGTCAGCATTCTGTATGTTTTTAATTGTAAAAGAATATTTTACAAGAGCCGCAGCTGGCCGCAGCTGGGCGGGGGGGGGGGGGAGAAACATATGAAAAACAAGTGGCCACTAGAGGGCGAAAATCGCAATTCACCATTTAAATACATTGGAAATAAATTTCTTGTATTCAAAAGTTTTCTGTTTGTATGTTTGTTATGTATGTTAACTGTGTTTTCTGACAGGAGTGGAATGTATCTTTTCTCATGTATCTATTCTTATGCAAATAAGTGGATCGAAAAATGTGGACACTCTGTTAGCCAATGGGCTTGTTGTATTATTGTTACTGTTACTGTTTATAGTGTATATGAGTTTTGAGTTTTGCCCCATCCAAACAGTATTCAAACCCCACTAATAAAGAGCTGAATTTCACTACTTCATTCATCTGCTTCTTCATTCCTTGAACACTAAAATGTTCCCAATACATTTAAGTGAGAAACCAAACCTGTGCTGGAAAGGGTTTCACTTACCTTGATGCCTTTGTCTCTACTCCACATGGACAAAATGGAGGGGAAAAACATGCTTCCTGTTTGAAAGGAGAGCAAGAGGCTAGGCTAGAGTATCATTTCCTTCCTCAGTGCAATTGGCCTGCCTGCCCATTTCCCCTGCAGCGCCACCACTGGTTGGTGGTGCAAAATACAGTATTAAATATTTTTTTTTTGTTTTCCTGCTCTGAAAACTGGGTGTGTCTTATGGTCAGGTGCGTCTTATGGTCCAAAAAAATATGGTATTTTAAATTCTTCCATGGTTTTGTGTTTCTTGAGCATGTTGTTTCTTTCTTTTCCATCTAACTCTAAAAGATGGTACAGATCGAAATGTATCTACCTTGGAGGACACAAGTCATTTCTGTTTAATTACTTTTCCCCTGTGTGTAAAAAGCATTTCACAGCCTACATCTCTCTTTCTTCCTCCCATGTTCAAAACCAACTCTGCACAAAGCCACAATATATAAAACCAAGCTACTAGAGGTACTCAAAGCATCCATGTAGATTTTTATTTGTCCCTGCCTTAACCTGGGGCAAACCCACTGACTTATTATGACAGTGTCCTTCCAATTCCACCTGCAAAGTACTGCAGGTAAAGTATTCTGAAGTGGGTACTTGTTTCCATCAAAGAATGAGCTTCTGCTGGGCTTGCAAAAAGGTCACAAGAGGACATGTTCAACTGAATGTTCCCATCCCTTTCAAAGGCAAAAGAAAAACACCCTGTTCTCTGATTATTTCCTTGGGAATGGGGAGGCAAAAATAATAAGAAAACAATTTACAGCAATTTCCTTGTCAAAAGTTCCTGTCTATAAATACAATCAAGATAAGATTGACATATCTAATAGCGCTTTCTCTCCAGAATGAATTATTCAGTTCACAACTGATCCTCTCTAACAGGCTTATATTGCTTTCTCCCAATATTTATTTCTATTTGGTCCTGTTGAGAAGGCAGTGGCAATAAACAAAACTATTCCAGGTGATACTAGTAGTTAACAAAATCCTTCATTCTTCTTTACAACCTCTACGTGGAGTTAAGACCTTTATGGAACTTGTTCAGCCCCCTCTTTTTTTAGAGGTAAGCAGCAATGAAAGAGCAACAGATCAAAATACAGTGAAACCTCATACAACAATCATCCCGTATAGCAACAAAATTGCGTAACAATTAAGTTTAAGGGGGAAATGGCATCCCACATAACAATTTTCTGCGCAGGTCACTTCTACGCATGCGTAGAAGGCTTCTACGCATCCCCTTCTGTACAGAAGCCTTCTATGCATGCGTAGAAGGGTTCTATGCATGCGTAGAAAGGACCTGCGCAGAAGGGATGCGCAGTAACTCCTTTCCCCCGGCTGCCAAATTACGGGGTAGTGGCAGCTCTGGGTGGGAAATGGCAAAAATTGGCACAGAAATACAGGAAATCCCGGCCAATCCCCATCTCTTGCCATCTTTTCTTTGGTACTGGAACTCAGAGGTACACCAATGGGCCATTTTAGTGCAAAATAGTATTTTGGAGGAGGATGGAGTTTGATTAAGTATCACTAATTTGCTGTACATCAGAACACATAGAGTAGGAAGACCTGAATATAGAAATATCAAATTCAAATGATCAAATCAAATTTTACACTTAAAAGAATGTCATAGAACTATAAATACAGTAAAACCTCGCATAAAGAGCGCCTTGCTTAGAGACAAACTCACTTAAAGAGTAGAATTTTCTCTCAATGGTCGCTTCGCTTAACAACTAAAACCAACCAAAAACTCACTTAACAACTAAATTGGGGTTTGCAGTCCCCCACACACACCAGAAGTCACAATTGGTCACTTACAATGGTGTTTTGCTTAAAGAGCAAACTCACTTAAAGAGCAATCCCGTGGAATGCATTATGGTCTTTAAGTGAGGTCCCACTGTATATAAAAAATAATATAAAAGTCAAGTCTTTATGAGACTCTGGAGGAATCTGAAAGATTCCTAGATATATCTTGGGATAAGATTCGGTTTCTGGAAGCAACCTGGCCTGCAATTTAAGATGATTATGATGGCGGGTTTCTCTTTCTTTAGACAAATATTATTCTGTATGTGATTTATGTAAATCAGAAATTGCAACTGACTAGACCAGTGATGGCAAACCTTGGCACCCCAGGTGTTCTTGAATTTCAATTCCCAGAAGCCCTGATCAGCAGGAGTGCTGACTGAAGCCCAAGAACACCTGGAGTGCCAAGGTTCACCATTACGGGACTAGACTGTTATACTACTGCTCAAAGACATTGCCAGAAACCTAACCAAGGTAGACACTTGCATGAAGGGAATCATATAAAATTTGACAACAAATTGCAACTCATTAGTAAGATCAGGATTCTCAAGCTTTTTAAACTGGGGGCAGGGTCGTGCTCCCTCAGACAGCTTTGCGAGCTGGATGGCCAATTTGCCCTTCCTCCACCACATGGCCCTTCCTGGTGTGGTAGAGGCAGTGGGGGCCACATGAAATGGTGCCATGGGCCACATCCAGCCCACAGGCCACAGGTTGAGAATCCCTGAGTAAGATGATAGCTGGATTCCTGGGTGTGAACTTGATCTTTGCTGCCAAAACTTACATAATTTCCCTTATGCAAGCAAAAATCCCCAAAAGAATTCTAAAAAAAATTTATTAGGAAAAAAAGAAAACAATGTTTTGGTGCTATTGTTTTTAATGTCATTTTAAAACTGCTTTCATTTGTGAGGTTTTAATATGATCCATTAAATTCTTTTTTAATACTGTAATTGTTGTGTTCTGATGGTTTTATTGTACACATGGATTACAATGTATCTGAGCCAATGTAACCTTGCCTATAGCAACAATGTAACCTTCAGCTGTATCATATAAACCCTGTAATAGGACGCGAGCTAATGTCCACCAGCTGGCAGCAGCGAGCGTCCAAGCTCTCTTGGTCCGAACTCATCAAAGGCAACAGCGCGGGAAGTTTTCCCGCCACCACCTACACCTGGACAAGAAGGGCGTGACCTGCAATGACGTCACGCAGACAGTGGCCAATGGGCTACCATGGCACCACGTTCAAATGTATTACTGCTGTATATAAAGAGCTATCGATCCGCCATTACCTCATGTTCCCTCTGTCCACGATGCAATAAACCTGAGTTAACCCAGCCCGAGGCTGTGTCCTGTGTCTTGGTTTGCATACACCAAATTGGCGACGAAGGTGGGATAAAGTACTGACCGTGTTCGAGAAAGCGGGGCTGAGATTGAGGAAGGACAAATGTGTTTTTTTCGAAACCGAGGTCGAGTTTTTAGGGTTCCGGATCACACCCGAGGGGATTAAGCCGTCTAAATCCAAAGTAGCAGCCATTAAAAAGGCCCCTCGCCCCACATCCAAAACCGAGCTACAGTCCTTCCTGGGGCTCCTCAATTTTTACCATACATTCCTCCCGCGGAAGGCGTCCGTGGCTGAACCGCTCCATTGGTTACTTAAAAAGGAGGAGCCATGGATGTGGGGTGACGAGCACGAGAGGGCGTTCAAAGAGCTAAAGCAACTCCTAACATCTGAGGCAATCCTGACGCACTTCGACCCCAAACGGCCAGTGGTCCTAGTCTGTGATGCATCCCCGGTGGGGGTGGGGGCGGTGCTTTGCCACGTGTTGGAGGACGGAAGGGAGGCCCCGGTAGCGTTTTACTCAAGGTCCCTGTCCCAAGCGGAGCGAAATTACGCACAAACCGACAGGGAGGCGTTAGCGATAGTAGCGGGAACCAAAAAATTTCACGATTTTTTGTATGGCCGCCCGTTCAAAATCGTGACCGATCACAAGCCACTGTTAGGGATTTTCACGGCGAGCAAGCCCACGCCGCAGATCCTGTCTCCGAGAATGCTGCGATGGGCTATTTTCCTCAACGCATACCAACATGAGTTGGAGTACCGGCCCGGAAAGGAGATCAGCCATGCCGATGCACTTTCGAGATCCCCTTTGCCCCTGTCGGATGACCAGAAGGCGAGAGTTGAAAGAGACCGCCAGGTGTTGCTAATTGAGGTTTTAGACGCACCCCCAATAGTACCAGCCGACATTGCTAGGGCGACAGGCAAGGACAGAACGCTGGAGAAAGTTAGTTCTTGGGTACAGAAGGGGTGGCCGGCATCGTCCCCGAGTACAGAGTTCGACCCATTCTTTCGGAAAAAGCTAGAGTTGTCCCTAGAAAGGGGGTGCCTTTTGTGGGGCCAACGGGTGGTGGTCCCTACGCCCCTGCGGACGAGGGTGCTCGAACTGCTGCACGTCAGCCACCCGGGCATAGTGCGTTCGAAGGCGCTGGCCCGGAGTTACTTCTGGTGGCCACAGCTGGACGCGGACATTGAGCACATGGTCGGCACTTGCGAGGCATGCCAGGGATCCCGACCTGAGGCGGCCCGTCTTCCGCATAGGGAATGGGACACAGCACGGGGGCCATGGTCCAGAGTGCACGTAGATTTCGCTGGCCCATTCCGAGGAACCATGTTTCTCCTGGTGGTGGATGCGTTCTCCAAGTGGCTGGAGGTTATCCCAGTAAAGAGCACGTCCTCCGCCACGACAATTAGCCGGCTAAGGAGAGTCTTTTCCACGTTCGGTTTACCCGACACTTTAGTCAGCGATAACGCTAGTTGTTTCACCTCCGCTGAATTCGGAGCGTTCATGGAGGCAAACGCCATTCGGCATGTCACATCCGCACCGTTTCACCCAGCCACGAATGGCCAAGTGGAACGGCTGGTGCGTACAACAAAGGAGGCGCTGCGGCGCATGGGCCAGGGGGACCTAAATCACCAAGTATGCCAGTTCCTCTTAGCGTATAGGGTAACCCCCTTAGCGTCAGGCTACTCGCCGGCAGAGCTCTTGATGCGGCGAAAACTGACCACGATCCTGTCCAGGCTAGACCCGACGAGAGTCGAGGATAAAGGAAAAAACATAGGGTTGGCAGTCTCGAAAGGTTTCGCCGCCGGTGACCCTGTTCACTGCAGGAACTATTCCAGCGCAGGGCCAGCCTGGGTGCCAGGGACGGTTGTAGAACAGACGGGGCCAGTGTCGTACCGGGTCGAGACTAACACCGGCCTCCTCTGGAGGAGGCACGCAGATCAACTGAGGCACCGAGTGAGTGGGCCAGTCAGTGGGGCTCAGCAACAGGATTCAGCGTTAGGGTTCTCCCCCACCCGCTTAACCCAAGGGGGAGACAGCAGTGGACAACAGTCCCAAGCAAGGGGGGAAGGCAGAGGCAGCGGCCCCGACTCATACCCTTTTGATACGCCAGTCCTATCAGGGGCCGGGGAAGGGGGAGAGGAGTTCGCGACCGCTGCCCCCGATTGTAATTTTGATTTTGATTTTGCGAGCCGGGGGGGTTTTCAGGAGTGTTCCCCCACCCATCCAAGCGAGAAGAGGGGTTTTTCGTTAGCCCCCAGTGCCCCCGGTTCCTCCCTAAGAAAGAGCACACCTCCCAACAACGCCGCGGAGCCGCGGCAAGTCACTAACGAGTCTCCCTCTCCAATTACAGGACAGGAAACCAGGGGACAAAGAGAAGGTATCAAACCCGGGGAGAGGCAGCCCGCATCGAGACCCCAGCGTGTTCGAAATAAGCCATCTTGGCTGAGAGACTTTGTCTCCTAAGGGGGGGGGGAGTGTGTTTAAGTGTGGGCTCGAGACTTTGTCTCGTCCTAGGGGGGAGGGGTGTTGTGTTCTGATGGTTTTATTGTACACATGGATTACAATGTATCTGAGCCAATGTAACCTTGCCTATAGCAACAATGTAACCTTCAGCTGTATCATATAAACCCTGTAATAGGACGCGAGCTAATGACCACCAGCTGGCAGCAGCGAGCGTCCAAGCTCTCTTGGTCCGAACTCATCAAAGGCAACAGCGCGGGAAGTTTTCCCGCCACCACCTACACCTGGACAAGAAGGGCGTGACCTGCAATGACGTCACGCAGACAGTGGCCAATGGGCTACCATGGCACCACGTTCAAATGTATTACTGCTGTATATAAAGAGCTATCGATCCGCCATTACCTCATGTTCCCTCTGTCCACGATGCAATAAACCTGAGTTAACCCAGCCCGAGGCTGTGTCCTGTGTCTTGGTTTGCATACACCAAAGTAATAAATACTGTAATAAATTATTGTTTTTATGCAGTTCATTTTTAATACTCCAAGCTGCCTTGGATTCTTTTTTGCATGAAAGTTGGGGTAAAATATTTTCAATAAAAAATGAAGAGAAGCTGACATCTGGATCCCCCGAAGATAGAACAGGAGCATAATAGAACACTTTGTAGTATGAGACAAAGAATAAGACAATCCTTTTTCCCTGCTCCAAGCTGATGAGACTGGCACTTGGTTCTTGGTGGCAATAGGATAGTGCCCTGTACCACCTTTGAGACCACAGACTAATTGTTAAGGAGGCCCTGGGGAGAATGTGTGGCATTCACAGCTCCCTCACCCAACAGAGCTAGGAAATCCAAGTTAAAAAACTGATGTTTCCTCTAACAGCAGTTAGAGCACCCTCCTCCTGAGCCATTTCTTGCTTGGAATAATTACCCCCCCCCCCCTCGGGCTTGATCTGGAAGTATGGTTTAAAAAGTTTTCCCTCTTCCCTTTTGCTTCCATTGTTCAACCATTAGGATTCATGGAACATAAAAGGACAACCATGGAAGTAAGTCTACCTATGCTGCTGTCCATCTGACATACTTCTCTCCTTTCCTGAGTTAAGAAGATGGTTGCTCACTTAACAATGTGCTTAATGGTAACTGGACAGCAATCAAAGAGGGAAGAAACACAGAATTATTACCCTTAGGTGTGTAGCTTTTCCCGGTCAGATTCTAGCCAAGGTAGCCTTTTGCTTGCTACTGCTGCCCTAGGCTGAAATGCAAAATTGCTTTGTTGGGAACATTTGGAATATACAGGTATCTATCTATCTATCTACCAACTTATCTCAACATCTGGTGGGTCTAGTTCTCGTGAACATATATAATTATATTTCTCCTGCTTACAATGAAGGAAAAACCCAAGTGTGAATAAAAAATAGTGCTGTAAATGCAGCCAAATATTATCCGAAGAGACAATTCAATTACACACAAGATTAGTGCAGTTCTATCTGCAGGAGCCAAAGTTTCATGCTGAGGTTGGAGCTCAGTTCTGAATGAGAACTTCATAAAATGCAAGAGATAAGGAAGGAGAGGGATGCAAGCACAGAGGGAAATTGAATTTCAGCCCAGAAATAGGGCACAAATACACTATTGAACAGCAAAAGTAATTACCCACTGCAATAACCTATTGACGAGCCCAGCCCACTATAGTTGAACCAAAATTAGATTGGAAACTCTTTTCATGGGACAGCAAAACCAAGGACCCAACCCTACATAGAACCAGTCTCGACTGAGGTGAATGGTATAGTTAATCTCTCCCAGAGCTATTATTTGGATTGCCTGCAAGTTCCCACATGCATGGCTACTTTCTTTCCAAACTTATATTTCTTTTAGTTTCTCAACACCACCCAAATAGGGAAGAAGCTTTTAAAAAGGAGAACAATAAGAAATGGAAAGGAAAAATGCAGATTAAGTCATGGCTTACATATCTTTAAATTATCTTCCTGAAATTGATCTTCAATCTTTTAGACAATTGGGTTAGATGCTCACCAAATATAAATCTAAAACATAATTTAAAACCCATGAGTGATGGTCTTTTCCAAATGCTTCTGAATTAATATACAGTACCTCTGTAACAATTGCCTTATAATTAATCATTTGCAACTAGTTACTTCCAAGCTCTGTCTTTTGCCTGGTGGCTGTTAAAAACAGTGGCAAATGAGCTTCAACACTAGTAAGTGCAGAGTGATGCACGTTGGGGCAAAAACCCCCAATTACATTTATAAACTGATGGGGTCTGAACAGGGACCTTGGTGTCCTGGTGGACAGCTCAATGAAGGTGTCAACCCAGTGTGCTTCAGCAGCGAAAAAATCAAACTCAAAGCTAGGGATCATTAGGAAGGGTATAGAAAATAAGTCATCAAGTGTCATTTTGCCTCTTTATAAATCTATGGTGAGGCCCCATCTGGAATACTGTACACAGTTCTGTTCGCCATACCTCCAGAAGAATATTAAGGAGCTGGGAAAAGTGCAGAGGAGGGCAACCAGAATGATTAGGGGACTGGAACACCTTCCTTACCATCTGAGGCTGCAACGGTTGGGCCTCTTCACTCTTGAACGACGGCATCTAAGAGGTGACCTGATTGAAGTTTATAAAATAATGCACGGTGTGGACAAAGTAGATAAGGAAAAACTGTTTTCCCTATCGAACAACACTAGAACTAGGGGACACTCCATGAAACCTTTGGTTGCTAGTTCTCAAACAAATAAGATAAAGTACTTTTTCACCCAGAGGATCACTGGTCTATCAAACTCCTTGCCAGAAGAAGTGGTGACAGCTGTCAGTCTTGACAGCTTTAAGAAAGGATTAGACAAGTTCATGGAGGACAAGGGTATCAATGGCTATAATTATGGATACCTAAGGACAACCTCCGGGTTGGAGAGATAGGCAGGATATCTCTCAATGCCATTTCCAGGGAATCCTAAGCAGGTGAAGGCATCTGCTTGGGAATACCCTGAAGTAAATGGTGAGCCACTGTGTGAGACAGAATGCTGTGGTCTGTTCCAGCAAGGCTGTTCTTATGTTCTTATGTTCTTATGTAAAAACAAAGAATGAATCAAACAGCAGAATATACTGTATTTTCTGGAATATAAGACCCACCCACCCCTTAAAATACACTGAAAAAATGAAGTGTGTCTTGTACTGTATATAGTGGGCTATAGTGGACTGTTCTGGTAATAATGGGATGTGTCTTATACACCAATGTGTCTTATACGCAAATATGGCAAATATGGTAAGTCTTTCTGGATCATACCAAGAAACTATCTCAAATTTCATTTTGCTTCCAACCAACCACATGTTTTCAGGGAAGTTAAAGTCAAAGTAGAACCTTCGAAGGGTTTCAAATCTCTTACTTTCAGAGGTGCATTGTATTCTTGAACATGGAAATTTTATTTTTGCTGTAAGGTTCAAACTGGGAACCATTAATGAACTTATAGTAGATGAATGCGTCTAGTGCCTCTTTTAAAGCTATGTGAGAGTCATCACGCTATAGGAGAATTGCTTGGTTTTTTTACCTTTGCAATATAGTTTCTCCAGCTATGCAATTTATGTGCTTTAGCCATTCAATAATGCCCAAGTTTATCTCCCAATGACTGACTCATTTCAAGACAGAAGCAAGCTAATGGGCAACTTGCAGAGGCAAGGCAACTTCATGCTAAAATGAGCAGCCATCTCCTGCCTCTTAACTTCTCATGACATGCTTATGTACAGCTCTATACAGTTGACATACAGTCCAGCATTATTAAATTGATTAGAAAGAAACACCTAAACTTACCACGCTGCACTGTTGCTTTCCCCATGCAAAGAAAAATGAAGCCAAAGAAAATAGGTTCTTGTTGTTGTGTAGGCCCTGCAAACAAATCTTCTTCTTCTTTAATTCCCCTACCCAATTCCGAATATTGGCTATTAACATGGCCATCAGCCATGAAGATTGCCCTGGGAGCAATATAATGCAGTGACTTTCCATTTGACTTCGACATCACAGCATGACAGCCATACCACTGATCCAGTTCTGCGAATCACACAAAGTCCTCATCGGCTCCAGGCCAGTATTGATGAAGCTGCTGCCCTCCATCATGATGGATTCAAGTGAGATTGAATCCACTTGGGGACCATCACCTTTCCCTGTGGACTTTGCCACCCAGGGCTGTTAGTCCTCAGGGCTGTCAGGTTAGTTAATCGCCACCTGCCCATCAGCATTGAGTTGCTGGCAGTATGATTTACTCTGTTACCATAGCAGGATAACCTGGCCAGGCTGGGAAGCAAACCAGAATCCAGATTAAGGTTTCTTGCTTGCATGTAAAGCTTTTGTGTGCATCATTGTCTCCTTAGGGGAAGGAAGTTTTTGTTAGACATTTGCACAGCAGCTTGCACAAGGAGCATGTAATCCTAGGGAGATTGTTGGAAAACACATAAAAAACTACAGTGCCACCATCTATAGTAATTGACTGGAAGTTGCGAGAGAAATGATGACAAATGAAAGAGTAAAACGCAATGGCAGGTGATGCTAATAACAAAATAAAACCAGAGTGGAATTGATTTAAGAAGAACTGTTGTCCTCTTCTAGAAAGAGAGGCCAAGCCCCTTCTTTAGAAGTAATTTAAAAACCTTTACATGTCCTTCTTTGTAAAAGGAGGAGGGAATAACCACCTGATGTCTCTTCAGATAATTTCTAAGGGCTCTGAGTGCATTGTAAATGGATGCCTTTATCCTAGAAGCAATTTTCTGAATTTCATATACTGCTTTTGTATTTCTGTTTGCTGAGCAGCAATATCCTCTGCAGAAATCTCTCCTGGTTGAATGTTCTCTTTTTAACGTGCTGCATACTTGTTGGGCTATGTAATGGAATGAAGTATACCCTGTTCTTTATTCTCATCCAATATGGTGATTTTAGATCAGGGGGAGAGAAAAGGGTATGTAAACAATGTGAGCCTCATGGTATAGAAGAAATGAAACCTAAGGTGTGATTGGCATGTCTTGCTGTAAGATCATTGGTCCAAAGGTGGACCCTGTGGGAGGAAATATAACCCAGAGATGCACGCACACACACAAGCCGACACAGAGACATTCACTGGAATGCTGTGCTTGTAAGTTTGCCAAAATGTAGATGCTTGGGAGAAAGGGAGGCCTATGGGGCTATCCCTGGAACATGCAGCTTGGTTTATTTCTGCTATGAAATGCTTTATTATCTTTTGCTGGACTGCATCCTGAATCTTGCTATGCTTTCAATATATTTCTAAAATACCTGAAGAGATTCTGGAGTGATTACTTGGCACATGTTACCTGAACACTAGTTTCACATGCACCCTTTGCTCACTACCTAGATTTTGGTCAGTAGTGACTGGGCACACTGATAGGAAAAGCTCTGAACTGCTGGGTCCGATCTGGGGAAGGGAAGCAGGATCAGGTGCAATCCCATAGTCAGGAGGCCGGAGGACTACCGAGTCCTACCTGGGAGTAAGCAGATTGTTACAGGCTATTTGGGAAAGCTGTAGTGGGAAGAGATGGGTTGGAAGAAGGAGTGGGAAAGGCAAAGGGGTGGGGTTAGGTACAAAAAAAGGCAAGTGATGGTCTTTTCAATTCAGTGTATCTGCTGAAAAGGAATGCCAGCAGGTAAATGCAGCCTAGTCAGTAGGGCTGTTTCTGTCCCTGAAGGCCGAGAGGGCATTGCATTCGCAAATGAGAGAGCTAATCTGAATGACAGCCAACAAAATAAATCCACTTATGCCAAACAGAGCTGGCTCTAATAAAACAATTCCTTGCTTTGTAAATTTCATTAGCAACTAACTAGTTTGCCTAGGACATCTCCTCCGTTACTTCCATTCATATGTACTTTACAGCAACTTATATTTATTTAGCCAGCAAAGAGTCCTCTTCTGATTCTGTGTTCCAGGCAGAAGGATGAGAAATGAGTGGCTCGGAAGAGTAATGAGATGCAAAGTGTCTGATGAAAGATTGCCACTGGGCAATGGGATCAGGTTGTTGAAGCCCAGGGATGTTTTACACCTGACTCTTATCATATTCTTAAACCCTCATCTGGTAGAGATCCTGCTTATTGCAGTGGTTAGAATGTTAATCTTTTGTTGTTGTTGTTCAGTCACACAGTCAAGTCTGACCCTTTGTGACACCATGGACTACCACATGCCAGGCTCCTCTGTCATTTGCCATCCTATGCAGCCCTCCCCAGATCTACGCTCATCACATCAATGATTCCATCCATTCACCTCATCCTCTGCCGCCCCCTTCTCCTTTTGCATTCAATCCTTCCTAGCATCAAGGCCTTCTCAAGTTAGTCCTCTAGGACTCAGTAGACTTGGGTTCAAACCTCTACCCAGTCACAAAGCTTACTGGGTGACATCTGGGGTGTAGCGTTTGTCATCTTGACCCTATCTCACAAAGTTGTTATTGGGGGGGATGGGCTTATGATAGGAATGATGGGATATCTATACCTATAAGAAGTGGGTTGGGCCGTGTATGTCCAGCATGCATGGCCACACCCGGCCCAACCATCCTGTACTGAGCCGGCCACACTTACGTTAAGACCCTGCGAGCATCACCACAAGGGTCGGACAGCCGAGAGTGGGGGGTAACCACCCCACAAACCAAAACAAAAAAAAACCTACTACTCCCAGCGTCCTCCACGCCATGCCACCCCTCAGCCAATCAGGCTGAAGGACACAAGCAAGGAGGAGGCAGGGCAAGCAGCGCACACTTAAAAAAACATGGCCGATGTATCCGGAAGACAAAGGCCAAGAACAGCACTCCATTCTCGGCCTTCATCTCCCAGAGGTAAGCCATCGCCTTCCACAAAGCTTTCAGACCCCACCCACCGAGGAAAATGAACCACTTCCAACCAGGAGATGACGGCCAAGAATGGCAATCTGTTCTCGGCCTTCATCTCCCAGAGGGAAGCCATTGCCTTCCACAGAGGGCAGGGGCTGAAAGCTTTGGCCCCCACCCACTGAGGAAAATGAACCGCTTCCCTCCAGGAGACAAAGGCCAAGAACGGTGCTCTGTTCTCGGCCTTCATCTCCCGGAGGGAATCCATCGCCTTCCACGGAGGGCGGGGGCCAAAAGGCCAGGCAAAAATGCTAGTACATTATATGAATAGAATGAATAAAAACTGAACACCTATTTAACATTTCAAATACAATACATAGTTGACAGTAGCATGGGTTATCTCTTGGAATATCTCTCCCAAAGAACATCTGTCCACATCACCTGATCTTCTCAAATGACACAACTCTAGATTGATGATGAGAATGGCCAGAAAAACCATAGCGAGAACTGGGGCCATCTCACTGGCAATACCTTCACTACAGAACACCTTGTCAGTGAAGTTGCACCTGCACTACAGAACACGCTGCCATCAGCATCTGTGGGAAACTATCTGGGAGTCAAGTAAGCATCCACCCCACAATTTGAATAGGAGATAGACATAAGGTGTTTGGTTTGGTTTTTTCCTCCCCTCCACTATGACAGTTGCATGCCATGGTCACTGGTTGTCTTACTCAAATAATAACACACCTGTCTTATCTTAAATGGTAGGGTAGAGCAGAGGGAGAAGATTGGGAAAGTAGTGAAAATCCTGGGAAACTGATATGATAAAGGGTTTTCCCCTGCTAGATTTATGCTTTAGGACTGATAATGAGGTAGATGAGAGGAACTGCTTTGGAGCATATTTGTCTCACTATTTGACTTACAAGGAGCATCTGGGCTTTGAGACAATAACCTGGGAAGGCCTTTCTCATTGTATCGTTGTATAAGATTAAGAATTAGAGACGATTTCATTTGGGTTATTTTTTTTAAAGAACTAACTCAAATTTGCAAATGTCTCCATAAGCATGACTGAAAGAACTTAAAGTGGGGAGGGGGGGAGGGGGCAAATGAATGTGGGTGAGAATAAGTTAACAGTTCCATCTACCCAGGGAAAGTGCTCTGAGTACTTAACATCTTAAAACATCTGGGCTGAATCTTTCTGTACTGAATTTTGGTTGAAAGAATATTCATTAAATACAGGTACCTTGTTTTCATCAATTTAGATTGCCACTGTGGAGAATTTTAAATCTCAGAGAGATTCCCTGCCTCTAGCTGCAAGTGAAACAGAGCTTTTTCTCTCTCTTCAAGCTCTCTGGTATTTGTATAAAATGTCTCTAGTGTACATCTTTTTTGTGGAGCAAATCATGGACACAGACATAGAATACTGGCAATTGATTTGATAGCAACTAAACTGCTTCGGTGGGAAGGTAAACAGCATTCTGTGCACTCCGGAGTCTAGTCATGCCTGCCACATGACCATGGAAACGACTGCAGAAGCAGACAGCGCTGGCTCTTCGGCTATGAAACAGAGATGAGCACTAAACCCTAGAGTCGGATATGACTGGCTTTCAAGCAAGGGAAACCTTTACCTTTACCTAGTGCAGGGGTGCCCCAACCTTTCAGGCCATGGGGCAGTCACGTGGTTCAGCGGGCCACTCACGTGGTTCCTCCCACTGGAAGCAGAAGTAAAACATGCCTTGCAATCTGTTTTGCAACAGGATGAGATAGATTTTAAGCTGCCATTAAACCAGGGGTGCCCAAACTATGGCCCATGGGCCATATCCAGCCCCCAATACCTAATTCATCCGGCCTGCACCAGCCTCATCAAGGATGGCACTGGCCATAGTTTGGGTACCCCTGAACTAGTGCTTCAAATTCTTAAACATCAAAATCAAATGTGGCAACCAAAACTCTGCTCACAATATGTTACATCCGGCCCTTATAAGCACCAGTCTGAGACAATGATGAACAAACAGCAACAGTATTTCTTTAACAGTCTATTACAGATGAGCTTACAAGGTGTTCTGGATACTGAGATGGCTATACAATCCTAGTGGAGTCAGTCCCTCCGGACTCTTACCGGGCAGTGGGAAATAACTAGCTACCATAGAAGCGTAACATAAGGGTGGGACCAAGGTTAAGCGCTACTCGGCTACCTGTACAGAGTAGGAAGTATAGATCCGGTCCGGCCCCACCCTTGTTTTACCCGTGGGGCTTATATAGTGTTTCCTTGGCAGTGGCTCCTGGATACAAGGTAGCAACCCACCCGGACAAACATAACTAACCAATCATAACAGGGAATATATGTAACTAGCAGAGGTTGCCCGGCGTTGCCGGGCTGTTTTAAATTGTGTTGGAAGGTTAAATTGTGTTAATGTTTTTTAAAAATTGCTTAGTCTGTAATTTTAATTTTTTAAATGTTTATTTATGTAAATTTTTTTGGCTTGGCTGTTATTAACTGTGATCTGCTTTTTTGGGTTTTTTTGAGGATTAATAAAAGAACAAAGTATGATATAATTTTTTCAAATTGTTTTATGTAAGCAAATAATGTTTTAGTTTTTTGAATTTTTTTAATTAGTTGTACCGTAGGTCATAATTTTAATAATGTAAAAGTAAATGTTTTTTACATTCAATGTTTTTAAAATGTGTTTAGATGTTTTGGGTTTAAATTTTAGTTAAAACTCAGCACAGGATTTTTAAAAGTTTCTATTGTATTTTATTGACATATGTTTGTGATTTGTGTTAAAGTGTGTTTTAGTGTAATGTTTTTGACTTGTTTTTATTGGTGTGACCTTTTGTGTAAAATTGTGAATTTGTGTTATGTTTTTGATTTGTTTTTACTCTTGTGGCCTTTTGTTTGGAGATTTGTGTGTTTTGAATTGTTTTTACTATTGTGGCCAGCAAGTGGTGCTGGTAGGGGTTATTGCATTTTGACTGTTTTTTCTCTCCTGGCCTCTGGGTGGAGCTTCTTCTGGTAAGTAGTCTCTTTCTTTATTCATTTCTTTTCCAGTCCTGGTGGAGGTAGGACATATTTTGGTAAGTTTGCTTGTTTTCTTTCTTTTGTGTGTGTGTGGGTGGGGGGTGGGGTTGGAATTTGTATTTTTGTCTGTTTGTTTTGTTTTTGATTGTGTTTTTGTTTACTTCGTATTGTTTTTGGTGTTTTTGTTTTTGTGTATTTTTGGATGTTTTTGACTGTGTTTTTAGTAATTTTTTAAAATTTATTTATTTGGTGGTGGGGAGGGGGTGTGGTCATTGGGGGTTAGGAAGGGTGGGCTAGGTGGTGGGGAGGGGGCATGGTCATTGGGGTTAGGAAGGGTGGGCTAGGTGGTGGGGAGGGGAGCATGGTCGTTGGGGTTAGGAAGGGTGGGCTAGGTGGTGGGGAGGGGGGCATGGTCATTGGGATTAGGAAGGGTGGGCAAGGTGGTGGGGAGGGGGGCTTTAGTGTGTTATGGTGCTTTGATTGTGTGGAGTCGTGAAAGTAGATCGGGTTTCCCCTTTAATATCAGTGGGTGGGGGTTGCGACCCCCCTCTCCGCTGGCTCCCCTGGGATTGGGAGGTTTGGGGGGACAAAAGGGGTATGTCCCCCCCAACCCTTCTGGACCCAGGAGACCAGGGAGAGTGGATCGATCCCCCCCCTCCTTAAAACAACTCCGTTTTTAAAGAGAAGAAACCGCTTGGTCACATGCCTTGCAATCTGTTTTTGCAATAGGATAAGATAGATTTTTAGGCTGCCATTTTCTCTGCTTAAACCAGGGGTGCCCAAACTATGGCCCATAGGCCGAGTCCAGCCCTAATCCCAATTCATCCAGCCCACACCACCCTTGCCACTCCTGGAAGCGGAAGTAAAACACTCCCATAGTTTCGGCACCCCTGCTTTATACCTACATGAGTCTCTCCACTTGTAGCTATCAAATTTGATTGATGCAGATGGTTGGGAATTTCTTGAAGTTCATTATTATAAACTTGTAATCCTTGCAAACAAAAGAACAGGAGGAGATTCTAAAAATTCAATTGACAATGGAACTAATTATAACTGATTGTAGATTTGTAGCCAGGATGGAGCTCATATAGATGAGTCAAATGGATGTTTAGCTTTTGCTGTCTATGTCTAAAGAGTAGTAGTATATTGAAACCAGTCAGAAAGTGAAAGTCATGGGAATTTTTGATGAGTGGTTACTGTCCCTACATTCTCTCATACTTCAACTGCAATTTTCATTATAGGTAAGAATTTGATCTAGAATCTGGAAACAGAAATTCTTTATATAGATCTGGCTGCCTACATTTTTGGATACACCTTGCAGGGGAGAGGCGTGGGCTAGAGGGACTGATAACAATCTTCATGTCAAAATTTTCCAATGTTCCACAGCTAAAGATTTTCATTTAGATGGGAATGCCCATGGCAGATCCCTTCTTTAGCCCAGTTCTGTCCTTTATTCATGGCTGTATCCCCTCTTTTAGCTGTTGTCAATTCTCTCTCAAGTATAATGGATATTCTTAAACCTAAACCTGATTTTTAAAAAATACATCCACTTAAGAGGATGTCACAGGGTAACTAGGTCCAGGGGCTCCTTCTTTATAGTCACTCAGTCGCACAACCATTCTTATCCCTTGGTGGGTGAGCCCAATACAAAGTCAGTTGTGATGATGATTATAAGCTCCTCCCTGGCACCTTGTTCTCCCAACACTCTAATCTACTTAGTCTTAGACTTGGCAGTGCTCCACCGAATTCAGAATAAAAAACCACTAGAAAGCAAGGTACCTATCTTGGAATGGTAGAGCTACCACCACACTCACAAAAGATACTAAAGTTTTTAGTAGCTGATTGAGACAAGACTTGGGTTTTGGTACCACAAACTCTCTTAGACAAAATCCAGGCAGTTGCTTGAAATAATTTTTGTATTTCTTTGAAAGAGGTTTTAAAAAAGGTTAAGAGCACAAAAGGTAAATAGTTCCACTCAGTTACAAAAAAAAATGTTTCTCAAAATAATAGAGCAAATTACAGCAGCAGGATTATGAAAATTCAAGATGAACACACCAGAAAATAACAAAGCTATCTAATACACACACAGAATATGACTCTTCCTGGTACAAGCATCAAAGAACAGCAAATGGATAAATGGTGACCCACTGTTCTTCCTAAGAGGCAAGCTTGGCTCATGGACAAAGCCTTTCTCTTTATAAGTGAGACTGAGCCAACTAATTCTTGATTCCTCAACATACTTTAAATGGCTCATTCAGTTAATATGGTAAATGAACTTCAATTGTTTATATAGACAGGTATCTTCTATTAGCATGTCTTTGGGGAAGGAAGCAGACTGGCTTTTGAAGTCAAAATATAAGTTTGAGGTGTTAGACCATCTTGGCATAGCTTTGATGCCCTCTCAGACAGAAGATAAAGGCATAGGTGTCAGTTTGCTTTGATGTCTTCTTTAGTTAGGAGATCAATTGAAGTGATATTTCCCTGTAGTAATTGGTTGATACAGATAGCTAGCATCTCCCAGGCATGTACATAGCACTTCCAAAAATTCTAGATCAGCGATTCCCAGTCTCATATCTCTTAGCTTTTCAGTTTTATCACAGAGATGACCATCAACACAGATGACTTTTAAGAAATAAAATATACAAATTTTCATAGATGCTAGGTCCATCAATAGCGTTTCACTGAAACAGCTAAACAGAAGGAGCATCCTGAAAAGATTAATTTGTAGAGATTGAAAGCATGCCACAGAGGGTCATAATACCTATACAGTATAGATGATCTTCAGGCTAATTTCTTAAATCACAGGTTCCTACACACAATTCCATTGTTGTTCTTATCTGCTGTCAAGTTGCCTCTAACCTGTGGTAACTTTATGAAAGAGACATTTCCGAAATGCCCCACTCAGCTCTTTTAAACTCAATCCTGTGGCTTTCTTTAGAGCAGTGGTTCCTAACATGGGGCCCATGCCCCACAGGGGACTTCAATTCCCAGAAGCCTAAGTCAGTACATTGGCTGATCAGTGCTGATGGATGATCTCTGGCGGAAGCGGGATGGTGGTCAACTGACCGTCCTTGCTCTCCTTGACCTCTCAGCGGCCTTTGAAACCGTCAACCATGGTATCCTTCTGGAATGGCTCAAAGGATTGGGGATCCAGGGCACTGTGTTGTCCTGGTTTTCCTCTTTTCTGGAGGGCCGTACCAAGTTGGTGTGTTTGGAGAGTGAGAGATCCAGTCCTAGGTGACTTAAATATGGGGTACCGCAGGGCTCGGTGCTCTCTCCTCTCCTTTTTAACATCTACATGAAGCCACTTGGTGAGATCATCCATTCCCATGGGACGTGGTACCATCAGTACGCGGATGACACCCAGGTGTGCATCTTGGCCCATGGTGATCCCAGTGATGCTGTCAAAGTCCTGCCTGGTTGCCTGGAGGCCATTGGGGTCTGGATGGGGGACGATGGGCCCCGGCTGAATCCTGGCAAGACCAAGTGGCTTTGGGTGAGGGGTCCAGGGCTCTCCAGTGAGCTACCACCTTTGGTCTGGGATGGGGAAGCCCTGTCCCAGACAGACCCAGTGTGCAACTTGGGGGCCCTCCTGGACTCGCGGCTGCTGCTAGAAGATCAGGTGGTGGCTGTGGCCAGGAGGGCTTTTGCTCAACTTCAAGTAATCCAACAGTTGCTCCTGCTCTTGGACTGGGACTCCTTACTCATGGTCACCTCCAGACTAGATTACTGTAATGCACTCTACATGGGGCTGCCCTTGATGACCATTCGGAGGCTACAGCTGGTTCAGAATGTGACTGCGTGGGTGGTGATGGGGTGTGGACGTTATGCCCGTGCCTCCCACTACTCTGTGAGTTTCATTGGCTGCCAGTTTGCCTCCAGGTGTAATTCAAGGTGCTGGTTTTGACCTTTAAAGCCCTATATGGCAGTGGACCAGGACACCTGACAGACCGCATCATCCTGAGAATGTCTGCCCGTCCAAAAGCCAACATGGCTTTTGCAAGGGCAAATCATGCCTCACTAATCTGTTGGAATTTTTTGAGAGTGTCAACAAGCATGTGGATAAGGGGGATCCAGTTGACATTGTTTATCTGGACTTTCAGAAGGCTTTTGACAAGGTCCCACACCAAAGGCTCTTGAATAAACTTACCAGTCATGGAATAAAGGGACAGGTCTTGTCCTGGATCAGCAACTGGCTAAGGGACAGGAAACAGAGGGTAGCACTAAATGGACACTTCTCCAAGTGGAGGGAAGTAAAGAGTGGGGTTCCCCAAGGTTCAGTACTGGGACCCCTGCTTTTCAACCTCTTCATAAATGATCTAGAGGTAGGAGTAAAAAGCAAGGTAGCCAAATTTGCTGACGACACTAAATTATACAGGGTAGTGAAAACTGTGAGAGATTGTGAGGAGCTCCAGAGGGATCTCTCGACACTGGGGGAGTGGGCAAAACAGTGGCAAATGAGTTTCAACATTAGTAAGTGCAGAGTGATGCATGTTGGGGCAAAGAACCCCAATTACATTTATAAACTGATGGGGTCTGAACTCTCTGAGACAAACCAGGAAAGGGACCTTGGTGTCTTGGTGGACAACTCAATGAAGGTGTCAACCCTTCACTCAGCAGTGAAAAAAGCAAACTCAATGCTAGGGATCATTAGGAAGGGTATAGAAAATAAGTCATCAAGTGTCATTTTGCCTCTTTATAAATCTATGGTGAGGCCCCATCTGGAATACTGTGTACAGTTCTGGTCGCCATACCTCCAGAAGGATATTATGGAGCCGGAAAAAGTGCAGAGGAGGGCAACCAGAATGATTAGGGGACTGGAACACCTTCCTTACCATCTGAGGCTGCAACGGTTGGGCCTCTTCACTCTTGAACGACGACATCTAAGAGGTGACCTGATTGAAGTTTATAAAATCATGCACGGTGTGGACAAAGTAGATAAGGAAAAACTGTTTTCCCTATTGCATAATACTAGAACTAGGGGACACTCCATGAAACTTTTGGGTACTAGTTCTCAAACAAATAAGAGAAAGTACTTTTTCACCCAGAGGATTACTGGTCTATGGAACTCCCTGCCAGAAGAAGTGGTGACAGCTGTCAGTCTTGACAGCTTTAAGAAAGGATTAGACAAGTTCATGGAGGAGAAGAGTATCACTGGCTATAATTATGGATACTTAAGGACAACCTCCGGGTTGGAGAGATAGGCAGGATATCTCTCAATATCATTTCCAGGGAATCCTAAGCAGGTGAAGGCATCTGCTTGGGAATACCCTGAAGGAAATGGTGAGCCACTGTGTGAGACAGAATGCTGGACTGGATGGGCTGTGGCCTGTTCCAGCAAGGCTGTTCTTATGTTCTTATGTTCTTATGTAATCAGGGCAGAATGGAGGGGATCCCTAGTCGTGCCTTCAACCGGAAGGGCTTGCCTCTCTGGCACTCGGAGAAGGGCCTTCTCCATGTCCACACCAGCCCTCTGGAATCTCCTGCCTACAGAGTTGAGATTACAGACAGAATTGCTGCCCTTTAGAAAAAGTCTGAAAACTTGGCTGGCAGGGCAGGTGTGGGGCTTTAATGGAGTTATGGCTCCAGCCTGCTGGCTTATCCCCAGTTAGTGCCCAGTTGGTATTCAGTTAGTGTCCCTCCCTCTATGCGGTTGTTTCCCTCAGACTCCATTTATTAGCTTTTATTCTTTTAAATAGGGGGAGGGGTAGTAGGGTGAGTTATGTGGGTGGGTGATGGGGGTTTTTAATCTGTTTTTAAATATGTTTTAGCTGTTGTACACCGCCCTGAGTCGGGTATACCTGATTGGGCAGCATAAAAATCTAAATAAATAAATATACCTTGCAAACAGTTAGGGTGTGAGGTGAAGACTTACCCTAACATATAAGGGTACCCTAACATATAAGTATTATTCATTCAATATTTCATGCTTTTGAGGTGTAGTAGTATTTTCAAATTTGTTTATGTTTGTTTACCCCCTCCCATTATGCCTTTCCTTGTGCATCACCCTGAGTCTGTTGACACCTCTCTGTGGTGCATTTTTTTTTTATTACTCCAGCTCTGTAAGTATGAGAAGACCTGTATTATTATTACTATAAGGTGACAATGCTGTCTGCAGACAGGATAGAAACAAGATGAAAAGAGAAAGACAGGAAGAGAATACTATAATGGTGTAAAAGGGGAAAGGGTCAGGGAGATCTGGAAGATGGACAGGAGAAAGGAGAATGATAGGGAGGACCAGAGAAGAGATCGGGAGATACAACGAAAGCTGTATTTATTAACTTTCTGCCTCACTGCTTTTGATGCCATAGCTTGAGAGATCATGGAATTGCTACACATTCGATTAAATAATTCAATCTGCAAAGAACCCAAGTGGCTCAGAGAATGCCCTTCTCTCATGTCTTCACATTTAATTGAGGAACTAAATAAGATTAAGTACAAGGAGTACGTAAAAATATGAGTGGATGCCGCACTTCTTTTTCTTTAAAATCTCAGGCCAAGAAAGAACATTCACCTCGTATTTCACAGGCCACATCAAATAATGTCAACTCTTTCTTCTTGCCCTCATCCTGTTTTTAGCTCTGTTTACAGTTCTGTCTCTAAGTGACAGCCTTGGAAATCACCTAATATCCATTAAAGCACATCTCTTTTACTCCCATCTTTATCATTTTCTGTACTATATTTGTGTGTGGGTGGGGTGGGGTCTGTGGACTCAACCATGGAAATTTATTTATTGATTATTTATTTATTTTTCTATTTATATTGCCATCAAACTTAGAAGACTCTAGGTGGGCGGCTCACAGAAAATAAAATCAATCACATTTTAAAAACCAATAAAAACCCCATTAAAACTGCCACCAAAAATTACTCCGACCCCTACAGATTAAAAGAGGGAGAGAGTTGTTGTTGTTGTTCAGTCGCACAGTCGACTCCGACCCTTTGCGACCCCATGGACCATTTTCCTCCAGGCGCCTCTGTCCTCTACCATCCCCCTCAGCCCTCCCAGCTCTGTGCCCATTGTGTCTATAATACCATCTAGCCATCTCATCCTTGGCCTCCCCCTTCTTCTTTTGCCCTCCACCTTTCCCAACATCAATGCCTTCTCAAGTGAATCCTCCCTTCTCATTTGATGTCCAAAGTATTTTAGCTTCATCTTTACTATTTGACCTTCCAATGAGCAGTCAGGGTTAATTTCTTCTAAGATTGACCTATTTGTTCTCCTCGCTGTCCAGGGTACCCTCAAAACCCTCCTCCAACACCACATTTCAAAGGCATCTATTCTTCTGCGTTCAGCCTTCCTAATTGTCCAGCTTTCACATCCATACATTACTACTGGGAAAACCATTGCTTTGACTATTCTAATTTTTGTTTGCAATGTAATGTCTCTGCTTTTCACTATGTTCCCCAGGTTTCTCATCGCCTGTCTCCCAAGAATCAGTCGCCTTTTTATTTCATGGCTGCAATCCCCATCTGCAGTGATCTTTGATCCTAAGAAAGTAAAATCTGTCACTGCTTCTACTTCTTCCCCGTCTATTTTCCAGGAACTGAAGGGGCCTGTTGCCATTATCTTGGTTTTCTTGATATTGAGTCTCAAGCCAGCTTTTGCACTCTCCTCCTTCAGCCCAATCAAGAGATTCTTTAGGTCTTCCTCACTTTCTGCCATTAGGGTGGTATCGTCTGCATATCTCAGATTATTGATGTTTCTCCCAGCGATTTTAATCCCATATTGTGATTCCTCCATCCCTGCACTGCGCATTATGTGCTCTGTGTATAGGTTGAATAAGCATGGTGACAAATAGAGAGTGTTCTTACTAAATCAGCCAGCAGGCAGGGGTCACAACATTGCTGGTGCCCCATACATGCTTTGCCAGCCAGGATTTTTGCTTCAGCATTTGTTCTTTTTTTAATGTATATAGTTTCCCCCCCTTATGGAATAAGTCAGTAACTGTTTCATAGAAGTGGTCTTTTGCTCACAGTGATTTTAGTAGTAGAGAACAGTATGGTCTCTATCTACAGATGTAGTTTACTTGATCTGTAAAACACTGGGCCAGTGTCTCCTAGCATCTGCCAGCTTAAAGCAGTCACATTTCTAAGTTGCACCTAGATGAGAAAGAAACTAGATATTATGAAGCCTTCCTTCAATCTCCCCTGGTTGAACAGGTCAGGCTTTAGTTCTGAAAGAAATATATGAAACAGACAACAAGTAGTCATTACTTCAATAGAAAAGTGAATACTGTATAACCAAACAGTATAGCCTTTATTAAAGAAGTAGGAGTTATCACCACTTCAAGTAATATTCGTCCTTATAACCCACTCTTTACCATGAATATGAGTCATGGAAGGAATATAGGGTATAAAGGCATGTGGGCTAGCAAGCTTTGCCACGCCAACACAAACAATGGTTCAGCACTCTAAAGATGGTACAGCACTTCAGGAATACAAGATAAAGCTAAATTATATTCTTCCACACACCATTCTGAACCTATGTGAATAATCACTTCTTTAAAGCACAAGAGGACCTCCTGAGAGTTCTTCATTCCTACAACTCATCATGGGAATGCATTTACAGATCCACTCTTCAAAAGTTTTCAAACATGAGTTTAAGCAGAACATTGTGTATTATAATTTATGAACATTTTGGAACACTCATATGATTCATTTTAATTCTGACCGGGTGTTTCACATCACACTTAACTTGGCTCAATTCAGAATCTCCTCTATATGTATTGTAAAACTCTTTGTGGCAAGTGTTCAGAAATCATTCTTTCTGCAAGGAGTTCTGTTCAACTCCATAATGTTAGTAGCACATAAGCAGTGTGATGTTGTTGGGTAACTCAACAAGAAAAGCTACTCAGGACAAGTTTGAGTTCCTCTTCTCCACCATGGTGGAGAACAGCTTAGAAATTCAACTCACCTATGGGCATTTGTATGGAGACCTTTGACATGCATGCCTACAATATAGCTGGCTATGGGCAGCTGAAAGCTGATTGTCCCTATAGAGAAGGGGGTTCCCAACCTATGGCCCATGGCACCATTTCATGTGGCCTGCACCACTGTCACCGCACCCAGAAGTGGAAGCGGATACATTTATGTCACCCATAAAATGCACCTGTGCATGCATACATGCACCCATGGCCATTGTAAATGTGAAAGTGAGTGCATTTACGACAGCCATAAATGTGCCCACTTCCATTTCTGGGGGGAATGGTCCAGCCTGCTCAGCTGTCTGGGGGGCATGTTCAGGCTCACAGGGTAAAAAGGTTGGGAACCCCTGCTATAGAGCCATGGCTGTGTGGATGAGCATAGGATTTGCATCAAAAAGTTCCCAGATTCAATCTCTGGCATTTCTAGATAAGGCTAGGAAGGGATACTTCTTCAGCCCTCTAGAGGGGCCACCAGTAAATATCAGCAATACTGAATTGTTGTTGTTGTTGTTCAGTCGCACAGTCGGTTCCGACCCTTTGCGACCCCATGGACCATTGCTCTCCAGGCGCCTCTGTCCTCCACCATCCCCCTCAGCCCTCCCAGCTCTGTGCCCATTGTGTCCACAATGCCATCTAGCCATCTCATCCTTGGCCTCCCCCTTCTTCTTTTGCCTTCCACCTTTCCCAACATCAGTGCCTTCTCAAGTGAATCCTCCCTTCTCATTTGATGTCCAAAGTATTTTAGCTTCATCTTTACTATTTGACCTTCCAGTGAGCAATCCGGGTTAATTTCTTCTAGGATTGACCTATTTGTTCTCCTCGCTGTCCAGGGCACTCTCAAAACCCTCCTCCAACACCACATTTCAAAGGCATCTATTCTTCTGCGTTCAGCCTTCCTAATTGTCCAGCTCTCACATCCATACATTACTACTGGGAAAACCATTGCTTTGACTATTCTAATTTTTGTTTTCAGTGTGATGTCTCTGCTTTTCACTATGTTCCCCAGGTTTCTCATTGCTTGTCTCCCAAGAATCAGTCTCCTTTTTATTTCATGGCTGCAATCCCCATCTGCAGTGATCTTGGATCCTAAGAAAGTAAAATCTGTCACTGCTTCTACTTCTTCCCCATCTATCTTCCAGGAGCTGATTGGGCCTGTTGCCATTATCTTGGTTTTCTTGATATTTAGTCTCAAACCAGCTTTTGCACTCTCCTCCTTCAGCCCAATCAAGAGATTCTTTAGGTCTTCCTCACTTTCTGCCATTAGGGTGGTATCGTCTGCATATCTCAGATTGTTGATGTTTCTCCCAGCGATTTTAATCCCATATTGTGATTCCTCCATCCCTGCACTGCGCATTATGTGCTCTGTGTATAGGTTGAATAAGCATGGTGACAAAATGCAGCCTTGTCTTACTCCTTTTCCTATTCCAAACCACTCTGTCACTCCATGTTCTGTCCTAACTGTTGCTTCTTGGTTCATGTACAGATTTCTCAGGAGGCATATGAGGTGCTCTGGTATTCCCATCTCTTTAATTACTTGCCACATCTTGTTGTGGTCCACACAGTCAAATGCCTTAGTGTAGTCAATAAAACAAAAGTATACTTGTTTCTGGTATTCCTTTGTTTTCTCCATGATCCAGCGTATGTTGGCGATGTGGTCTCTAGTCCCCCTGCCTCTTCTGAAACCTGCCTGCACCTCTGGTAATTCTCTTTCCACATGCTGCTGAAGTCTATCCTGTATTATCTTGAGCATCACTTTACTGGCGTGTGGGATGAGTGCGATTGTTCGATAATTTGAACATTCTTTGGCATTGCCCTTTTTTGGGATTGGTACGTATACTGATCTTTTCCAATCCTGTGGCCATTGTTTTGTTTTCCAAATCTGCTGGCATATTGAATGCAGTAATTTGACGCCATCGTCTTTTAGCGCTTTGAAAAATTCAACTGGGATACCATCATCTCCACTAGCTTTGTTGTTTGCAGTGCTCTTTAGGGCCTTTATGACTTCGCTCTCCAGGATGTCTGGCTCAAGTTCTACTTCTTCATCATTGTGATTGTCAGGAGTGTTGAGGTCCTTTTTGTAGAGTTCCTCTGTGTACTCTTTCCATCTTTTCTTAATCTCTTCTGCATCAGCTAGCTCCTTTCCTTCTTTGTCCCTTATCATGGTCATTTTTGCTTTAAATGTTCCCTTGATTTCCCCGATTTTTTTGAAAAGATCTCTGGTTCTGCCTCTTTTGTTGTTTTCCTCCATTTCTCTGCACTGTTCTTTTAGGTAGTTTTCCTTATCTCTCCTTGCTTTTCTTTGAAATTCTGTGTTCAAATGATTGTAGTTTTTCCTTTCTCCTTTGACTTTTGCGTTCCTTCTTTCCTCTGCTATTTTAAGAGCCTCATCAGACAACCACTTTGCTTTCTTACTCTTCTTTTCTTTTGGTATGGTTTTCTTTGCTGCTTCCTGCATGATGTCCCTCATCTCTGTCCATAATTCTTCTGGCACTCTATCTATTGAGTCTAAGCCATTGAATCTGTTCATCACCTCCACTGCGTATTCTTTAGGGATGTTGTCTAGGTGATATCTTTCTGGTCTCCGTGTTTTCCTTATTTTCTTTAGTCTAAGCCTGAATTTTGCGATCAATAGGTTGTGATCTGAGCCACAGTCTGCTCCAGGTCTTGTTTTTGCTGACTGTATGGAGGTTCTCCATCTTTGGCTGCAGAGTATGTAGTCAATCTGGTTTCGGTGTTGGCCATCTGGTGATGTCCATGTGTAAAGTCGCCTCTTGTGTTGCTGGAAGAGAGTGTTTGCTATGACCAGTGCGTTCTCTTGGCAGAACTCTATCAATCTTTGCCCTGCTTCATTCTGTACTCCCAGACCAAATTTGCCTGTTATTCCTTCCACTTTTTGATTTCCTACTTTGGCATTCCAGTCTCCTAATATAATTTGGACATCATTTCTTGGTGTCTGTTCTATGAGGTGTTGTAAGTCCTCATAGAACTGGTCCATTGTGGCTTCATCTGCGCTAGTGGTTGGTGCGTATATTTGGATCACAGTGACATTGAAAGGTTTGCCTTGAAATCTGACTGACATCATTCTGTCATTTTTGAGATTGTATCCCATTACTGCTTTTCTCACTCTTTTATTGACAATTATGGCTACTCCATTTCTTCTAAGGTTACTGAATTAGGTGGACTCAATGTGTCAATAGTCAGGTACTGTATCTTCCTTGAGTTACTATATACAAATATAATATATTCATATTTTACCATTACAAACTGAAGAAGAACATTTGCAAGAAATAACACTCAGCTTGCAAATTAAATTAGAATTATTAGCTGGACAAATTCATTAAGGAAAGGACTGTGCCTCTTTGATGGAGTATGGGCTTTCCATACAGAAAGTATCAGGTTCAACCTCTGATTAAACTCAAGTTAGAAGCATCAGATGGCCAATACATTCCCTGAGAGTGACGTTTCAAAGTTCTGAGCAGTCTCTCTGTCTGGAACATACCTGTCAACCTGCGGCTCTGGAAAAACGGGACCTGCGCACATCGCTTGTGCGCAGATCGCGTTCCACGCATGCGTGGAAAGGTTTTACCCCTTCCACGCATGCGCAGAAGCGCTACGCCACTTGCGCAGCACTTACACAAGTGACGTTAGTGCTTCCGCGCATGCGTGAAAGGGGTAAAACCCTTCCGCGCATGCACGGAAAGCGTTTCCCCCGCTGCCAAATTACAGGGTTTTGGCAGCAGGGGCTGGGTTATGACGTCAATTGACGTCAATTTACGGGGTAATCCCGGCCAAATCGGGAATCAGTAGTGCCATCAGTAGTGAAGAGCCTTTTTGTGATCTAGGTTTAGTTCATAAGCACAGAAAGTGTATAAAGAGCTTCAGAAGGAAGTTGTGAAACTAACTACATAATCTGGCTGTGTTTTAATAAGTGTTAGGTTGCTGTAAACTGTTTTTGAAGTTGCTGCAAATCTGAGAAAGTAAGGAGAGATTCCTGGCAGATCCAGTTTCTCTCTGAGGACTGCAGTGAGGAAAAGGCATACCAGGTAAAATGCCCTCTCTGCCCAACTATTTGAAATCCCCAGGTGCTGTACTGAACTTACTACCTCCAGGGCCTGACAGCATCTTTCCCTAATGGTGATTTTAGGTGTTTTATCATAGCCTTCAAAGTGGGAATGCAGAGAAGAAAGCTGAGGAGGAGGGAGGGGAAAAATTACCCCTTGACAGAAACAAGAAGTGAAGGAGCCAGCATACAGCCTGGGAGAAAATTACTATCTAGCACCTGGTGAATTTACCAGCTTTTAATTACATTTGACACTAATTGTCTTGGTACATGGGGGGAAATGATAAAAGGCTGCTACTTTGCTTATGTACTAGGGGAAAAACAGGCTTTAAAAATAAAAGAAGAATCTGTCATTCTAGACTGTCATATTTTTTTTGAAAGATTGCTTTTAACCTGCTGTGCAGAAAAAAAGGGATTGTTTGCCATTGTGTTGTTGTTCAATTTTTAGATATGAACACGTGCATGCAGACACACATGTGGCTCTCCCGTCTATGTAATGTTGCCTTCCAGCAAAGAAGAGACTCAGGGTCTGGGTGTCCTTTGCTTTATTTAAAGTGGCATCTGGCAGTTTCCCGCCCAATTAGTTCTCTGCTGTTGTTTTGTTTTGGATGTGTCTTTTATGAAGTTTGGCTTTTCGCAGAGTGGTTGTAAACACTGCTGGGATCTGTCACTGAAATACAAACCTTGTGTAATACTAATAGTCCCTTGCAATTGAGGGTGTCATGACACAGCTTGGCAATCTGTACCTCAAGGTGCCTAGAAGCTGCAGCAGAGTAATTGATTAAATCATCAAAGTCTTATAGCCAAAGCATCACTAATTTCAGATCAAGGGAACAGGAAAGGAAAAGAAGCAGAGGATGCAACTACACAGCAGGGAAAAAATGCCCATAGATCCACTATGAAGTTGCATCTGGGAAGTCAGGTTTTCTCTACAGTTAATTTGCTTCAGCCAACTATATAGGTGTCAGCAGAGAGAGGAGAGGATATCAGCCTTGTTTGCAGCTTGTTAACCATTTGAATCCTCTCCTTCCCACAGCTGGTGATTGGGTCTGCTTGTTTCCATTTCCCCTTCACATTCTTTTTCCTTTTAAGTGTTTGATGTCCTAGTGCTGGACCATCTAGGTGACCAAAGGGGATGGAAGTGGGGAGAGCAATGAATTGACAAAAAGACAGGAGGACATTTTCACTTCAGCTTTGTTTTCAACTTCTTAAAGTAGCTCTGCCTTGCTCTGGCTGTCCAGATTTAGAGGAAGCACAGTTAGAGCAAAGTTGTCATTAAACTTCTTCCCCTTCCCCCTTGGTTGGCCAGCTGTTTCAGCACTAGATTAGTACATCTTTAAACCAAAGAAAGAAAAAAGGAAAAATAAAGAAATCGAATGGCAAGAAAAGATGAAAGCAGACTCAGGAACCAGATGTAGAAAGAAGCAGATTCAAATGTCAACCAGTTTCCCCATTGTCCTGACTCTCTCACTGCTGCTGGAGCTGTCTGGAATTGCTATAAATTTTATTTATTTACTAGCTGATTGCCCAGCCTTGGCTGGGATGAGTTTGTTGTATGTGTAGGTTTTCCAGCCCCTGATTCACCCCAATACACAGACTCTCTCTCTGTCTGTCTGTCTCTCTCTCTCTCATTCAGGCACACACATCCACACACCCACCAGTGACTTACCCGGAACCCACTGTCTCATGCATCTTCTTGCACACAGACACACACTCCCTGTCTCTCTCTGTCTCTCACTCACATGGCAGTGATGTACATTGAAAGTGTTTTATTCCTAGGCTATAGAGGCTTACATGGAATGGGTTGTTCCATCCACATCTATTTTATAGATGTAGGTTTTCTCAGGAATTCCAGGACGTTTCCCAATCAGTCATTCATTCTCAACCAATCACAGTCCATAATGCAAATCAGCTCTCTCCAGCATTCTATTTCCAGGCCTTGCTGTTAAACCAATCACAGTCCAACATGCAAATCAGTTCTTTCCAACATTCTATTTCCAGGCCTTGTTGTTAAACTGCCATTTTTCTCCCAAGGCACCTTGGGAGTTGTAGTTCCTGTTCCTTTTCCCATTTTGTGGGGCACAGGGCCCACCTCGGGCCACAGGACCCACATCTTGACCATCTCTCCTGCACCAGATAGGTGTGTGCACAGTTTGGATGGGGACAGTTAAGGGGTGTGGAAGCCTTTCCAGGACCCACACAGGGACATTTCTCTTTATAGGTATAGATTACTTCTATTTCTATACCACCTATCTAACCAGAAGGCCATCCTGGGTGGTTCACAATAGAAACAACAATAAACAAAGCAATAGATTAAAAACACAAGATCAGAAATACGTAAAAAAGTAATGAACAATTTAGAAAGAGTGTTTCATAAAAACCGTATTAGATAAATGAAATGATGACAAAACCTTCCGTATAAGGTGAAGCAATTACACCACATGAACAGTTTATTTATTTATTAAATTTATATCCCACCCCTCTAGGAAAAACTTTCCTACTCAGGGCAGCTAACAACATAAAACTCAACAACACAAACTCACAAATATTACAATTTTCATATAAATACATCAAAACACAATAAAAAACAATCAAGCTATTCTATGTACATTCTAGCATTACTGGAGAAAGACATTCAATTACAAAAAGATAGAAGTCCTACTGGCTGAGGGAAAAATTATGGCCTGAACAAGGGAAGACTTGGAGTTGATTCTCACTGACTTTAATGCCATGTAGTCAATGGAAAATTAAGCAAATCAGACTGTCTCAATCCCACAGCACTTTCCACATTATTTGCCAATCTATTTGCACCCAGAGAAAAGACATAAATGTAAAAAAGCAGGCTCCCTGCACTATCCTTTTAAGAAGGCATCAAAGACAACTGTACCCATTGGTCTCTGAAAGTCCCTCCTTCCATCTCTCCCATCCTGATGGCTTCTTTTCTCCAACTGGGTGGGGAACAGGGTTGGGGGTTGTAATAACAATAAAAAAGATCACTGGGTTCTACACTGCCTTGGTGTTCTTCTGTTCTCCCTGCACAACTCTGTTCATGACCTTGCCTTGCTACTTGCATTTTCTCATTCACAACAATAGTATCTTTTGAAGTGTACTGGAAATACAAATACAGTACTGTCATGGACTCAGACAAGAATCAGTTGGAAGGTCCCTAAGAAGCAAGAGAGCATCAATATCAATTGCTGCACCATTTTCTTGGACACGGTAATTCATTGTATTGATAGTATTACATCATGATAGACACTAATTTGTCTGTTCCACCTCCCATCTCTAGATTTCCAAAGCTTCCTTCTCACCTTGACCTACTTTTTATTACTTCTGCCTATTCCCCTTTTTCTCTAATATCTGCTTCTTTTTGCAGTTAAGTGTGGGCCAATGACAGCATATAATGCCTAAACAAAGCTGAGTGAACTGCCTGCCTTTTGCATCCTCACTTAATTTATGGTGCTGGTGATTAACTATAATTAACTGTACTGATTACCATATAAAGAAGAAGCTTCTCTCATCTCCTTTCTTTTCTAGCACAGTCTTCCAGAACTGTAAAGTAGGGACCTGCCTTTTATATCTTTTTTATTTTATAGAATATGATGTGTGCCACTCCCTCTCCCTACCCTCTGTTTCTCCATCTTTCTACAAAGTATGTCTTATCCCAGTGACAGTGAACCTTGGCACTCCAGGTGTTCTTGGACTTCAATTCCCAGAAGCCCAAGTTAGCACTCCTGCTGATCAAGGCTTCTGGGAATTGAAGTTCAAGAACATCTGGAGTGCCAAGATTCGCCATCACTGCTATCCTGTCCTTAGATTCTGTATGAAGGGTTTCTTCTAACCTCCTTTGTGTTGCATTTTTGCCAACATTCGAATAACCCTCTCCCCCAGCAATTAGAATGTTTTTGAATAAGGGGTGGTATGCCATACTGGTCACTGGTAGAATGTACAAATCATAATTATCTGTCAACCTCATTCTCAACCTTCTCCACTTGACACATAGACATTATTTCCTCTTCTCTTTAAGCTGATTTTTAATGAGCAGCAGTGGGGGGGGGGGGGCACCAGTTTTCCATAGCATAACTGACTCCACCCTTTTTCAGTGAAATAGCCATTTCAGAAGTGTTTTGCAGAATCATTTACCTGCAGACTGCATCCCTCCAGAAGAGAAAGGCCACAGCTTGCAACTGAGACACAGGTCTGCACTGTGGTAGAACTGACAATATTACAGGTAACATTCACACTGAGTGACAGATATCTCTTACAAGGGCTAGAATGATTGACAAGTATCATAGCAGCATGTGAATTAAAGAGTCTCACTTCCTGGCACAAATGGAAGTGAATGTCATAGCAGATGATCCTCCAATTTCTGAGTGTGGTCTTATTTATTCTAAGCAAGGTTAATTTCAAAGATTTAATAGAAAAGGGTTGGAAATAAAAACTGCACACAGTCACAAAGTAATATAGGCCCTTCTGCCTGAAGTGGAAGGACATGCTGCACTTCTTGCTTGTACCACTTTCTATTTCCATCCCTTGCCATATGGTTCTGACAACTGATTCTTTGCTCTGATAGCCCCAGGTGGTTTCTCTGGCCATCTTGCTGGCAGTGCTTTGTTGTTGTTGTTTTTGGGCAGGGGCATTAACAAGTTATTTGAGGGGGGAAATTGAACCTTTCTGGTGGTTTAGTTCCTCAAAGTATCTGCCCACCTAATCCAAGAAGTTGTTAAAGAAAACAGTGCTCCGGAGAGCCATACTAGTAACAAACCCCTTGTGACATTTTGCCTCTTGAAACTTGCTGAAGCATCCACCATGATGCCTGCCTCTAGCAAGGTGATAGTGAGATCTCCTGATAGTAGAGCATTTCAGTACCTCCTCTGCTCCAGTACATGGCAAAGGAAATTCACTCCTCCTTGCCAGAAGATAAATTGTGTCTCTGTAAGGAAAATAAGATGTTCTCAGAGATATATGTCTTTCATAAATAAGCAGTTCAGAACAAGGCAGTGCTGAATAGTCACAATTTCAGCTGGCTAATCACAGATGCACTGCTAAAGAATTCTATACAACTAGACTCTTTGACTACAGGCGAATAACTTGTTGCAATGTGCACCCACTTAGGTAAGGTTGGGTGTCACCATGTGGCATTTATGGACAACTCTCAAGATCTCAGAGTTCCAGTTAAATTTACTGTCTGTTGCATTGACAACTGCTCTGCTTACCTGTTGCGCTGCTAGCTGGACTTGTATTCATAACCATTTCAAGTTCTCACAGTGTATCTGAGATAATGTTAAGGAACATTAAAATGATGACTGCAGGCTATTCTAGGTTCATTCTAGCATTACTGGAGTGATCACTGGAGAAGGCCCAATAGCTTAGGAAAGGGGCCCACTAGGGTTCCTCAGACAGAGTCAGCATTGACTTAGACCCAGCCTATGGTTCTTCCTTATTTACTAGACTGGATGGGGCTAATGGGAACTGGAGTCTAACAGTAAAAACCTGGCTGGCTAAAAACCTGGCTGGCAAAGCAGGTGTGGGGCACCAGCGACATGGTGACCCCTGCCTGCTGGCTGATCTAGTAAGAATGCTCTCTCTCACTCTCTTTTAATCTGTAGTGATTGGGTAACTTTTGATACTAGTTTTAATGGTTTTTAAAATAGGTTTTAAAGTTTTTAAACTGTGATATTGGTTTTATTTCCTGTGTACCGGCCAGAGTCTTCTGAGTTGGGCGACAATATAAATCACTAAATAAATAAATAAATAAATCAGAATGGTCCCAGTTTCTCCAGCCCTGTCGTGGTTCATGTTGTGTTAGCAAATATGTTGGGGTAAAAAGCAGACATCCACCTAATTAAATCAGAGAACAAGACCATTTTAATTGGATCAATAGTACTATGAAAAAGTGGGGATAACTCTTGCACCACTTCCAAGATTTAAATATCTACCTTGCAAACATTCTACTGGACCCACAATGGGAGGAAGTCTTGACAATATTCTTGTATTATTATTTTTTAAATTTATTTCCTCTTAATGGCCTAACAGCAGGGGCATGAGGTGGGGAGACATAAGTCTTTCAACACAATTGCAGCCTCATGAACTGTCATGTCCGGCCCTTATAAGCAATAGTCCAGGCAACAATTAGCATAACAACAGGAGTTTATTGAACAGTCTTTCTGGTTAGTCTTACAAGGCGTTCCGGACATCAGATGGCTACACAAGTCCCTTGTGTTTCTACCATAGAGGCAGTGACTAAGCTACACCTTTGCGTGATAGCGTATAAAGGAGACCCAAGCTTAGCCTGACGTTGGCTAACCTGTAGCGGTAATGGTAAGTATAGATCCGGCCCTGCCCCACCCTTGTTTAGCCATGGGGCTTTTTATAGTGTCTCCCCGGTGGTGACTCCTTGTTACAATGTAGTAACCCGCTGGACAATCATAACCAACCAATCATAACAGGATATACAAGTATTAACCAATCAAGAACAGGATTCAAAGTTGTAACCAATCACAGAACTCTAATTAGCATAAAGAGCGCACCCAGAGAAGGAGATTGCACACCAACTTTAGCTCCTAATTTGGATGGCAGGAAACCGCCATTTTATCTTTGCAAGGCATTGCCTGAGCAACTTGCAATTCTGCCTTAATATACAACATGAACCTGCTTGGGGGGGAAAAACATTTAGAAAATTCAGTCCAGCCAATCTCCTGCAATATATGCAATTGCCTCTGTAGTCAAAAACATTTTAACTGGATCAGTCCAACACAAAACCTGTGACAGTAACTATGTTCCACAATATATTAGACATCTCTGTTATGACTTATAGTCATGGCCATTACTATGGAACTTGTGTCCTACTATATGCCTTTCAAAATATACAACTCTAAGGAGGTCAAAATCTTTATCATTCACCAAAATCTGGACTACAGTCATCAGTATAACAAACTTTCTTCTACTATACAATTTGGAAAGAAAGGAGAGGACCAAGACAAAATAAAAGCTGTCAGATTTGTGAATGAAACCTGAAGAGTTTTGTATGTACCTCTTTTTGTAGTGTGTGAGCTGCTAGATAAAGCTTACTGAACATCAGTCTCATAAATAAAGAGGAGCAATTCATTTATAAGCATATGTGCATTTGATATTGTTTTCCCCTCCCTATTTTTCTACTTCCTATGAAATTACTGAGCTTAGGCAAATTAACTAAGAATCTAAACATCTTTCAAAGTCTATGCATTGTTCCCTTGCCAGACACATACACAAGCAAACAATATCATAAATGTGGAAGATTAAATAAATTAGTATTCTAGAAGCAGGGATCTTAAAATAATTTTGTTTTGCTGTAGTGGCACTTTAAGTCTAGAGCTATTGAAAATCCAATTTGCACTTGGAAACATTCAATTTGTTTGCAGGTGTTTTTCCTTTAAGTCATGCAGAGTAATTTAGTGGAACAGAGAAAGAACCAGGAGTTTGTGACCTGTGCTTTGACAAGTCCAGCTGGGCTACTTTAGGTCATCAGATTTAAGTGGTGCTTCACCCTGGAATGAAATTAATTCATCAATGCAGGTGGACTCACATAAATATATCCTGGGATAGAGCCACAGCTATGCGGTCAGGTATGGAGCAAGGTTTGTAGATAGCCCGGAATATTCATTTTTGTATTATTTATGGGGTAATTAAATAAATGGAAGCCTGGAGACTACAGGTGAGTGGGACCTGAGACAGAATTTACTTGTGATGTTCAGCCTCTTAGATCAGTGTTGTAAAATAAGTCCAGACAAGTTGCTTGTCTGCATAAATATTTTACTAGCATATAGGCCCACATATAAGAAATGCATGATTAAAACTCTGTGGTAGAAAGGAAGAAGTGAGGTTTTAAATCAAGTTTTCCATACCAGTCAGCACTATCTACTTACTAGAGGCAAGATGGCATATGAGTGTGGCATAACACCGCCACCTCCACAACTTGTAACAGCAGGAGCCTATTAAGGGAGAATTTTCTCACTTGTCTTGCCCAAGTTTGTGTCTTCTTCTTCTTTCATGTCCCAACCAATCCCTGGACTACCAAAATAAAACCACCATCTAAGCTTTGTCATTGGCCAAACTTAAATCTTCATTGGTGCATGTTTTGGTAGTAATCGGCAGACCAGTAAATGAGCTGGATTCTGTATCTCTCCACATTCACACCATGTGTTGCTGCCCACCAGCAGCCCCCACTTGGGCATGTTGGTCTTACATTTAGGAACTCCAACCCTCAGCCTTTTCAGGGCATGTTTTACTTCTGCTTCCAGAAGCGATGAGGGTGGCGCGGGCCAGATGAATTGCAGTAAACCCATTTGTGTGGATTCATGGGGGCTTCTGGGAATTGAAGTCCAAGAACATCTGGAATGCCAAGGTTTGCCATCACAGATCTAATGTTTGAAAGGCTGTGCTGGCTTAGTGGTTAAGATGCTGAGGTAGGCAGGTCAGCAGTTTGAGACCTGAGTACTGCGTGACAGAATGATCTCACATCTTCTGCCAGCCTAGCAGTTTGAAAGCAAGAAATTGCAAGTAGATAAATAAGTACCCCTTTGCCGGGAAAGGTAACATTTTCTGTGCACTTTGGTGTCTAGTCATCCCAGCCACATGACCTTGGAAATGTCTGTAAATGCAGACAGCACTGCCTCTTTGTCTGTAAACGGAAATATGCACCACTGCATAGAGTTGGTCACAATTGGCTTTCAAGCAGGCCTTTAAGCTAAGGTTTATCTCTTGCTGTAAAAACCTGCTTTGATGATATTTCATACCATTAAAGATAGTAACTCCTGATGACTATACATAGTCTGCAGATTTTCTCCAGTAAATCAAACTATCTTGAAATACCCAGCAAGGTCAGAACCCTGAGCAGCTTGTATTGTAAAGGCTGGTGAAGAGAAAGAATTTAGAACAGCAACAATAGTGATGTGCTGTCAAGACATTTCTGACTTAGGGGGACCTTTCTAGTTTTTTTCTAGATATAAAGTACTTGTAAGTGTTGCTCTTGCCTTGCCCAGTGGAGAGAAGGAACGACAGACTTCAGGAATCAGCGGGAGCTGCACTGGTTACCAGTTTGTCTCCGGGTGCAATTCAAGGTGCTGGTTTTGACCTTTAAAGCCCTATATGGTAGTGGGCCAGGTTACCTTAGAGACCGCATCGCCCTAAGGACGTCTGTCCGTCCAACCAGAGCGGACCGGAGGGGCTCTCTAATTGTGCCATCGGCCAGGGGGGCTCGCCTCTCTGGCACAAGGAGGAGAGCCTTCTCTGTGTCCGCACCGGCCCTTTGGAACCTCCTGCCTGTGGAACTGCGTCTCCAGACGGAGTTGTTGCCCTTTAGAAAAGAACTAAAAACCTGGCTGGCGGGCCAAGTTTGGGGTGCAGGTGGAGGGGTGGCTTCCGTTGGGTGGTTAATATAGGGGAGGATGCCTGCCCCACGGTTTCTTCAGTTCCTGCACCCCTCTCTTTTTAGGGGTGGGTTCTTATTGCTGGTTTTATCTGTTTTATTTGTTTTTATATGTTTTTACCCATTGTTGTGAACCGCCCGGAGTCGGCTTTGGCTGAGTGGGCGGTATAGAAATTTGACAATAAAATAAAATAAAATAAATAAATGGCTGATTTAATTCATTTTTCATTCCCATTAAATGCAAAAACTGCTTCATGGCCATACTACTAATTAACAGAGAGACTAGTTGTTTTTCTAAAATGACTAACAGAGTCCTTATTTGTTCTGCCTGTTGACAGAAAGGCTTATCTAGTCACAGGTTCCCTAAAAAGTCACAGAACCAGTTGGTTAATTAAAAGTACATAAGGGAAACAATGGGGGATTAGCTTAATCCAAGTCACCTGGCCAAACAAGAAAAACAGGTTATTCCCTGGTCAATTTAGAAGGCAAAAAGTCTGCTGACCTTGCTTTAGTTAAGAATTCAAGCTCTGTTGCTGACTGGCAAGAGGTCAATTGGTGTGCCACTGACCTCTTTAACTCCAGTCATTATGGTTCAAGATCCTTTTATATTAAACATGGTATATAATTTTAGTATGATCTTGGAGCAATCTAATTACCATCCCAACATGTAAGTAGTTTACCAGTCTCTCCTTCTAGTAGTGTTCTGGGGCTGTGCAGCTCACCTAAGGTCACACAGGTAGTATTAGGTTACATAACCTCATCAACCACATGTCCTCCTGGTGAGCTTCACCGGTCCCTTTCCCCAGGAAACATAAGGGGGGATACAAACTCCTTCCCAACCATCATTCCAGTAGACTGACTCTACCAGCAGTTACACAGTTGACCAACTGAAGGGTCTTGGTGTTTACCTCTGTTTACTTGTGGCGCACTGGAACCTAAAGAGGTCTCTGAGTCTTTGGTTCATGGTATTGATGTAGTTTTCCTAACACGGTTAAATGACAGTGTTTGGTACATGTTTTTTAAAAGCCCCCCCCAAAAAAATAATAACAATATTAAATTATTATGGTAATAAAAAGCGAAAACATCACATTAATCTAAGCAGGCAGTGTTCTTATGTTGTGTTCTGTAAAGCTGTGCCTTTAACAATGTACCTTTGCCATGTGTTACCAATGTAACCTTTCTGTGTGCAACATTATAACCATCAGCTGTATCAATGTAAACCTAATAAGGGGACGCGAGCTAGTGACCACCAGAGGGCAGTAGCGAGCGTCCAGCTCTCATGGATCATAGTCACCTGGTTCAGCAGCGCAGGAAGATTCCCCGCGACCTCCTCACCTGGTCAAGAAGGGCGTGACCTCCTACGACGTCACGCAGGCAGCAACCAATAGTCTGTCGACGAGCCACATTCAAATGTATAGCCAGCTGTATATATTGAGCCACTCATCCGCCATTACCACATGTTCCTCCGGATCATCATGCAATAAACCTGTGTTAAGCCAACCCTTCGGCTGTTTCATTGTCTTTGGTCCCTCACACTAAATTGGCGACGAAGGTGGGATATGGCAGCCCACGGGACCAAGACATGCGCCGGTTTCGAAATCAGGAAACCGGGCGACTGGGAGATCTTCGAGATGGACTTCCAGGCCGCACTGATCGAGTCCGAAGTCACGGAAGAGACGAAGAAGAGAACCATCTTCACCAGAATGCTCGGACAAGAAACAAAAAGGACCTTGGTGGACCTGATTGCACCGAGGAGGGTGAGCGAATTCAAGGCCAAGGAACTCTTGCAGATGCTGCGTGAGCACGTCCGGCCCGCCACGGCGATGTTTCCCGCTCGGTGTGCGTTTTGGAGGTGAGTCCAAGCACCCGGGGAGACGGTCGCCGCATTCGTGGCGGCCCTGCGGCTGGCGGCCGGCCCGTGCAAATGGGAGAATGCCGAAATCACCCTCCGGGACTGTGTGCTGTGCGGCCTGAACGACGCCGAGACCCAGCGCACATTAATGAACCAAGAGCCGCCTCCCACGCTGCAGGAGGTCGTCAGAGCGGCCCAGGCCGCAGAAGCTACGAAGGCCGGGGTCCAAGAACTTCAGGACTGGCGGCCAAAGTCGAGCAAGGCAGAGGCTCCGGTACAGGCGGCCCGGCGAACTTCAAGGTCGTCCGCAGAGAGCAGCGACGACGAGGACGTCCAGAGGGTCCGGAAGGAGAGCCGGTGATGCGACGGCTGTGGAGCGGCCCACGACCGCGTGAAATGCCCCTTCCGGAAGGCCGAGTGCCACAACTGCGGCCGCCGCGGGCACATCGCCAAGGTGTGCAGGAAGAAGCGCGAAACCCGGAGGAGCTCCGCAGACCGTTCCACGGGACGAGACCGCCCAACGAGACCCAAGGATGGCGCCCAGGCCATGCGGAAGCAGGATGGCGTGGGCCGCATCGCCGACGGCAGCGAGGACGACGCCCCAGTGTTCAGCGTGTCTTCTAGACACCCCCGCTACTTTGTTGAGGTACTAGTCCAAGGGGTCCCCATTAGGATGGAAATTGACTCGGGGTCCTCATATTCAATCATTTCCCAGAGGGAGTTTTTGGGAATTGCCCCCCACAAGCGACCCAAGCTCAAAGCATTGAGGTCCACACTACGGGACGTACAAGGGAACAGTATTCCAGTGTTGGGGGTTGGAGAATTTCAGGTCAAATTCAAGGAGCACGCCGCGTCCCTTCCCCTAGTCGTGCTCAAAGGGGGAGATTGCAGCCTCCTCGGAACTCAATGGTTCCAGCCCCTGGGATTGTTTATTGGGGGGGTGCACGCCGTTGGGATGCACGCCGTTGGGACTGATCCAATTCAGGAGGTGTGCGAGGCGCACCCCGAAGTCTTCAAAAAAGGACTGGGGAAATTCAAGGGGCCCCCAGTGACTTTCGACCTGGACCCGGAGGTCCGCCCAATTCGCCTAAAACCACGCCGGGTGCCGTTCGCACTCAAGGACAAGATAGAGGCGGAACTGGACAAATTGGTGGGTCAGGGGATCCTTGTGCCTGTAGATTCTGCGGAGTGGGAAACTCCAATTGTAACCGCTCTAAAGGCCAATGGGGAGGTCCGCATATGCGCCGACTACAAGTGCACCATCAACAAGGCGATCCGCCTGAATGCATATCCGGTGCCGGTAGTCAGCCATCTGCTGGCCAGGTTACACGGGGGAAAGTGTTTCGCTAAGCTCGACTTAGCACAGGCCTACCAGCAGCTTACGGTGTCCCCTGCCGCAGCCGCTGCACAGACCATAGTCACCCATAAGGGGGCGTTCCAGGTGACGCGCCTCCAATTCGGCGTGAATTCGGCGCCAGGAATTTTCCAGTCACTCGTGGAACGCCTCCTGAAGGGACTGGAGGGGGTGTTGCCTTATTTTGATGACGTGTTAATAACGGGGGGGGGGGGGGAGTCGGGCTGAATTGGCCAAGAGGTTGGGGAAGGTCCTGACGATATTCGAAAAGGCGGGGCTGAGGTTGCGAAAGGACAAATGCGTCTTCTTCGCAACAGAGGTTGAGTTCCTAGGGTTTTGTGTGACTCCTGAGGGAATAAAACCATCCAAGTCCAAGGTGGCAGCCATTAAGAAAGCCCCCCGCCCCACCTCCAAGCCTGAGTTGCAGTCGTTCCTAGGGCTGCACAACTTTTACCACTCCTTCCTCCCCCAAAAGGCAGCGGTGGCTGAGCCGCTACACAAATTGCTAAAGAAAGACCAGGCATGGAAGTGGGGCGATGACTAAGAAAGGGCATTTAGCGAGCTGAAAAGCCTCCTGGTGTCCGACGCCATTCTAACCCACTTCGACCCCAAACGCCCAGTAGTTCTGATCTGTGATGCATCTCCAGTGGGGGTGGGAGCAGTGCTGTGCCACATGTTGGAAAACGGAAGGGAGGCCCCGATAGCGTTTTACTCCAGGTCCCTGTCCCAAGCAGAGAGAAACTACGCACAGACGGACAGGGAGGCACTGGCAATAGTCGCGGGGACGAAAAAATTTCACGATTTTCTGTACGGCCGCCCCTTCACAATCGTAACGTACCACAAGCCCCTGCTAGGCATTTTTACCGCAGATAAGCCCACCCCACAGATCCTGTCCCCGAGGATGCTCAGGTGGGCCTTTTTTCTCAACGCGTATCAGCACGCGTTGGTCTACCGGCCCGGAAAGGAGATCAGCCATGCAGACGCTCTATCTAGGTCTCCCCTTCCCCTAACGCCCAGCCAGGTGAGCAAGGGGGAGCGGGACCATCAGGTACTCATGATAGAGGTGCTGGATTCGCCCCCTGTAGTGCCCGCCGACATCGCCAAAGCGACAGAGAAGGACAAAACGTTAGCGGCAGTAAGCTCCTGGCTGCAGAAAGCGTGGCCCGCGTCCTCCTCAGCGGAGGAGTTCGCTCCATTTTTCAGAAAAAAGCTAGAACTGTCCCTAGAGAGGGGGTGTCTCTTGTGGGGGCAGCGGGTGGTGATTCCCACTTCCCTTCGGCCGCGGGTGCTCAAACTGCTTCATGTCAGCCACCCCGGCATCGTGCGATCCAAGGCGCTGGCCCGGAGTTACTTCTGGTGGCCCCAGCTAGACGCCGACATCGAGCACATGGTCGGCACTTGCGAAAGTTGCCAATGCTCCAGACCGGAGGAGTCCCGCCTTCCCCACAGGGAATGGGACGCGGCTAAGGGGCCGTGGTCCCGGGTGCACGTAGATTTCGCGGGCCCATTCAGAGGCACCCTGTTCCTCCTTGTAGTGGACGCTTTCTCCAAATGGTTGGAGGTTATCCCAGTCACAAGCACCTCCTCGGCCCAGACCATTAGGCATTTGCGGAGGCTCTTTTCCACGTTCGGCATACCCGACACGTTAATTAGCGACAACGCTAGTTGTTTCACGTCCTCCGAGTTTAGGGCATTCATGGAGATCAACGCCGTTCGGCATATCACCTCCGCCCCTTTTCACCCGGCCACCAACGGCCAAGTAGAGCGCCTCGTCCGCACCACGAAGGACGCGTTGCGGCGCATGGGCCCAGGGGATCTGAACCTGCAAGTGTGTCAGTTTCTGCTAGGGTACAGGGTGACCCCATTGGCGTCAGGATACTCCCCCGCAGAGCTCTTAATGCGCAGGAAGCTGACCACCATCCTTACTAGGCTGGACCCCACGAGGGTAGAAGACAGAGGAAGGAACATCAGGCTAGAGGCTACAAAGAGTTTCAGTATAGGCGCCCCGTGCATTGCAGGAATTACGCCAGCACGGGCCCGGCCTGGGTACCGGGCGTAGTCATGGAGCAAACCGGCCCGGTGTCGTACCATGTGGAAACCAGCACAGGGCTCCTATGGAGGCGGCACGCGGACCAGCTCCGACGCAGGGTCTCCGATGAGCAGGGCACGGATCAAGCAGGAAATAAGTCAGCGTTAGGGTTCTCCCCCACCCGTTCAGCCCAAGGGGGAGGAAAAGGGGACCGTGGGCCCCCACCAAGGGGGGAGGAGGATGTTCTCGTAGATATCCTAGGGGATCTTTCCGAGGAGGAGGAACCCGACCCCATACATATCTCGCGGAAAGTCCCCACAAATGCGGATACCCCTACCAACTTAGATTTTGATTTTCAGAACCGGGGGGGGGTTTGGAGTGGTCCCCCACCTGTCCAAGCGAGAAGAGGGGTTTTTCGTTAGCCCCGACGGCCCCCGGTCTGCCCACAATGGAGTTTTTCCCTTCCCCTAAGGCCGCGAGACAGCGGCAAGCCACTAACAAGTCTCCCTCTCCCATTTCAGGACAAGGGACCAGGGAACAAAGAAGCAATAACGCCCCCGGGGGGGCAGCCCTCTTCACGGCCCAAACGCACATGCAACAAGCCATCTTGGCTGAGAGACTTCGTCTCATCCTAGGGGGGAGGGATGTTGTGTTCTGTAAAGCCGTGCCTTTAACAATGTACCTTTGCCATGTGTTACCAATGTAACCTTTCTGTGTGCAACATTATAACCATCAGCTGTATCAATGTAAACCTAATAAGGGGACGCGAGCTAGTGACCACCAGAGGGCAGTAGCGAGCGTCCAGCTCTCATGGATCATAGTCACCTGGTTCAGCAGCGCGGGAAGATTCCCCGCGACCTCCTCACCTGGTCAAGAAGGGCGTGACCTCCTACGACGTCACGCAGGCAGCAACCAATAGTCTGTCGACGAGCCACATTCAAATGTATAGCCAGCTGTATATATTGAGCCACTCATCCGCCATTACCACATGTTCCTCCAGATCATCATGCAATAAACCTGTGTTAAGCCAACCCTTCGGCTGTTTCATTGTCTTTGGTCCCTCACACTAAATCTTAAGAAACCAGTTTTGGGGTTGCCAACTTTTTTTCATGACATGGTTTTTATTTTTAAGAGGCACATAGCTGACAGGTAGAGACAGGAGAGTAATTTTTCATAGTGATCTACCCCTTCTCCCCTAGCATATTTTATTGTGTATTATTGCCAGAATCCTGTTGCCATTTCATGTTTGTGTAAAGGAAATTGTTTCAGACTTGGCTGAAAATTGCTGGTCATTAACAAGGTGCTTGTTGTGTGTTCCTTAGTGTGTAATCTATTGTGCAGTCAGTCAGGTATTTTGGGGGTAAAAATACAACCAGCATCAGTTAATAGGTGGCAGTTTGCCTCCAACATTTCCACAATTTCCCTTATATAAACATAAACCAACAATTGGTTCCTAACCATTATTTTTAAACTGTGTCCTCCAAAATGGAATGTGCAAATACAACCATTTCTCCTATGATACTAGTGACACACTTGGCTGGATCATCATCAAGAGCCCCTGAACACACCTCATGTAGGAAAGCAGGTGAAGACAAGCCTGAATCAACCAGATAGCTGCTGAGAGCCATTTTGGAGCATTTAATTTTATTTTTTATACCACCCATCTAGTAGATTCTAATTAGTTTACAAACAATGAAAATAGGGACAAAAAGAAAGAATTAGACTAACTTAAAAGTAGCAAACAACAAAATAAGATAGTAATAATATAATAACATAATAACCGCAAGGCAACAGCAGACACACACGCTATACATTTTTTTTACATTACACGGAGCGCTATGGGCAATGTACCATATTTTAAAAAGTTCATTACCCCATACAACAACAAAAAAATTTGTTGTACAGGGTATCGCCAAAAGTGATCTGTATAATGAACTTTTTTCGTTATATGGTACATTACAAATAGCGCACAAATGCTTTGTTGTATGAATTTTTTGTTATAAGAAGCGTTTGTTATACAGGGTACCACTGTATATACTTTTTTTTACCTTTTCTCTCTATGAAGATTGCCTTTCAATGCTACTTTGTAATGGAAGGCCAGAGTATATATGTGACAAATAGTAAGTAAATAATCAAATTGGTGATTTATAAGTCCACCCCTCTAGCTTCTAAGACCAAAGCCCTATATAACTAGAAATGTTGTAGAAAATATTCATAATCTGGGGAAATGCAAATTTGCTGGAGAATAATTTCCAAGTTTTATTCTAGCTGGAATTCTTGCAGCTTTATTGCACTGGAACATTTCATGAACTGTATTAATTACAAATAATAATACCACCACCACTGGTTTCCTGACATTTTGCTGCATGGTACTTTATCTGTCATACTTTCATGAGTCCATTTCCTTAGCAGGAACCAAAAGTATTTTTTAAAAAACCCACTTGCATTTGAAAAGATAAACAACTATTCATCACCAATGAAGTACTGTACATGCAATTTTCTTTATCCAGTGCAGTGCTATGATTGTCTTCTTTGGTTCCTGCTCACTTCCTAAGGCCTTGTAGGTATTGATCCTGCAAAGGGCTGCTTCATTGGCGTCAGAAATCAAACAACTTAAAAAGTCCAGCGGAGCGCAAACCCTTCAAATCACATTGACATGTTTAGTAGGTGCTGGATGCTTCATCTTCCCTGCTCCAATATGTAATTATGTGTCAGAGTGATATAGGGGTTTTAAAGGGCCATAAAACCCCAGGGGTGTGGACAAGCTGGACTCTGCCATGCCAAAGTGTTTCTTGGAGCTTTGCTACCAATTTCTCTTCACAGTTAACCTAATGTTAATAACATGGGGGCTTGTAACAGAGCAATAGCATTAACTGTCCCAAGAGTAAGTAGGAATGTAAGATGGCGGTTCACAGCTTTGCCTCAGGGGAACACATTGAGAGCGAAGATTGCTGATTTTTCCTGTGCATTCTCTTCCTTTTAATAGCTTCGCTAAAAGCTTCCCTTTATTGATGGATCTCCTAAACATTTCTGACATACATTTTTTGCTGTCTTGACTTTTTCTTCTTCAAAAACCTGTCCAGCAAGGCTTCACAAACAGAAACAAAGAATCTGAAATTAATGGGTTTGGGAGTTATTTTACTCTCCCAAACTAGATTCATATTATGTTGGGGAAGTAAAAGGTCCCCATACAAAGCTCTGCATAGAATTACTAAAGAAGGACAGTTCATTCCGTTTTCCTGAATCATCAGCAATTTTATATACATTGGGGTATCCAAACTTTTTGGGCTGTGGGCCAGTCATGTGGTTGAGCGGGCTGGTCACATGGTTCCTCCCACCTGAAGTAGAAATAAAATGCACATGCACATATGCAAAACACTGCCATAAATGCACCCGCAGCTGTTGTAAATGTATTTATGACAGCCACGGGTCATTTACAGCAGCGTTTTGCTCATGCATGGGCACGTTTTACTTCCACTTCCGAGAGCTGTGCAGGCAGCATGGGCCGGATTATTTGGTGCCATGAGCCAGATCCAGCCCACCAGCCATAGTTTGGGCACCCCGATATATATAAATGGGATGTTTTTAAAAAATCACACCGAGTGCATTTTAGGGTCTGGGATGTGTGTGTGTGTGTGTGTGTGTGTGTGTGAGAGAGAGAGAGAGAGAGAGAAATATTCTCAAGAGGGGCAACAATGTCACACTCACATACTGTATATAACATTGGCACCATGGGGTGGGGTAGGGTGGGGCTGTTAGCTCAGGTGGGTTTTCACACCCCTTTGCCCCCCTGGCTATGGCTCTGCACCAGAATCAGAGTGCAATCCTGCCTGAAATAGGGGCCAGTAATGGGGTTTAAAGAATGGGCACTACCCTCTCCTCCTGGGAAAATCTCCTTTCTTCTGCCAGCTGAACCAAGAAATCAGCTGACATATCTATTTGGTGGCAGAATGGGTCTGCTCAATAAGTTAGGTAAGATGCAATAACAGAGGAGATGTTATGTATGTATGTTTGCATGTTCATTGTACTGTAAAGGCAAGAATGTAACCACTCCAAATACAAGGTATCTCAGCTGTAAAGGAACGCGAGCAGGCAGCCCATAGAGGGCAGCTGCGAGCGTTCAGTCTCACATGGTTCACATTGCTCAATCACGGACAGCCGCGGGAAAGCCTTCCCCGCATTCAGCAGCAGGAAAAAGATCTGCATTCAGCAGCAGAAGAAAGATCCGCATTCAGCAGCAGGAAAAAGATCTGCATTCAGCAGCAGAAGAAAGATCTGCATTCAGCAGCAGGAAAGAGAGGCGTGCCTGGGCGAGGCCACGCCGGTAGCAGCCAATGAGCTACCGTGCTACAAGATTCAAATGTATAGGGCTACTGTATATAGTGAGATGTATCACCGCTATTACCTCATGCTCCACCAGACCATCATGCAATAAACCTGTGTTAAGCCAACCCTTCGGCTGTTCTGTTGTCTTTGGTCCCATACACTAAATTGGCGACGAAGGTGGGATATGGCTGCCCACGGGACCAAGACATGCGCCGGCTACGAGATCAGGAAGCCGGGGGACTTGGAGCTGTTTGAGATAGACTTCAATGGAGCGCTAGTGGAGCTCGAAGTCTCAGATGAGGCCAAGAAGAGGGCCATCTTCGTCCGCATGCTCGGACACGAGACCAAGAGGACCTTGGTGGACCTGATCGCGCCGAGGAGGGTGAGCGACTTCAAGGCCACAGAGCTCCTGGCGGCGCTGCGCACCCACCTCCGGCCCGCGATAGCGATGTTCCCCGCTCGGAGCGTGTTCTGGAGGCGAGTCCAGGCGCCCGGGGAATCGGTTGCTGAGTTCGCCGCGGCCCTGCGGCTGGCCGCCGGCCCATGCAAGTGGGAGACCCCAGAAGTCACCCTCCGGGACTGCCTGCTCTGCGGTCTGAGGGATACCGAGACTCAGCGCGCGCTGATGAAACAGGAGCCGCCTACCACGTGGCAACAAGTCCTCGACACGGCACGGGCCGCGGAGGCCACGACTGCCGGGGTGCAAGAGCTTCAGGGCTGGCGCCCGAAACCCGCCAAGGCAGAGAGCTCGGTGCGGCGGCCCGGCGAGATTCGAACTCGTCCGCGGAGAGCAGCGACGACGAGGACGTCAGGAGGGTCCAGAGAGAGGGCCGGCGCTGCGACGGCTGCGGCGCCGCCCACGCCCGCGCCGAATGCCCGTTCCGCAAGGCCGAGTGCCACAACTGCGGCCGGCGCGGGCACATCGCCAAGGTCTGCCGGAAACGGCGCGAGGCCAAGAGGAGTTCCCCAGACCGCTCGGCGAGGCAGGACCGCACCACAAGGAGTTCTCCAGACCGCTCGGCGAGGCAGGACCGCACCACGAGGTCAAAGGACGGCACCCGGACCACGAGGACGCGGGACGGAGTAGGGCGCATCTCCGACGACAGCGAGGACGACGCTCCGGTTTGCAGCGTTTCCACGGAGCACCCCCGTTACTTCGTTGAGGTAGTAATACAAGGGGCCCCTGTTAGGATGGAGGTGGACTCGGGTTCTTCATACTCCATCATTTCCCAGGGAGAGTTCATGAAAATCGCCCCCCGCGTGCGGCCCAAGCTCAAAGCGTTGAGGGCCACACTGAAGGACGTGCAAGGGAACCGCATCCCAGTGTTGGGGGTTGGGAAGTTCCAGGTCCAGTTTAAAAAGCACACCACAACGCTTCCCCTAGTCGTCCTCAAGGGAGGTAAATGCAGCCTCCTCGGGACTCAATGGTTCCAGCCCCTGGGGTTGTTCATTGGGGGGGTGCACGCCGTGGGAGCACACGCCGCCGGGACGGATCCAATACAGAGCGTGTGCGACGCGCACCCCGAGGTTTTCAAAAAGGGGCTCGGGAAATTCAAGGGCCCCCCAGTGACTTTCGACCTGGACCCTGGAGTACGTCCAATCAGACTTAAACCGTGCAGAGTGCCCTTCGCACAAAAAGACAAAATAGAGGCGGAGTTGGACAAATTGGTGGGCCAGGGGATTCTTGTCCCTGTTGATTCTGCGGAGTGGGAAACTCCAATTGTAACAGCACTCAAGGCCAACGGGGAGGTCCGCATATGCGCTGATTACAAGTGCACCATCAATAAGGCGATCCGCCCTAATGCGTATCTGGTGCCGGTAGTCAGCCACTTGTTGGCCAGGTTACACGGGGGGAGGTGTTTCGCTAAGCTCGACCTGGCCCAAGCCTACCAGCAACTCCCGGTGACCCCCGCCGCAGCTGCTGCGCAGACCATAGTCACCCAAAAAAGGGGCGTTCCAGGTATCGCACCTCCAATTCGGTGTGAATTCGGCGCCCGGGATCTTCCAGTCACTCGTGGAACGCCTCCTGAAGGGGTTAGAGGGGGTGTTACCCTACTTTGATGACGTATTGATTACAGGGGGGAGCCGGGCCGAATTAGCAACAAGGTTGGGAAAGGTCCTGGCAATATTTGAAAAGGCGGGGTTGCGGTTGCGAAAAGACAAATGCGTTTTCTTCGCAACTGAGGTTGAGTTCCTAGGGTTCCGTGTTACTCCCGAGGGAACAAGGCCATCGCAATCCAAGGTGGCCGCCATCAAGAAGGCCCCTCGCCCCACCTCCAAGCCCGAGTTGCAGTCGTTCCTGGGACTGCTCAACTTTTACCACTCCTTCCTTCCGCGGAAGGCAGCAGTGGCGGAATCGCTACACAAATTGTTAAAAAAGGACGAGGCATGGAAGTGGGGCGACGTCCAGGAGAAGGCTTTCAATGACCTGAAGCGACTCCTGGCATCAGATGCTGTACTGACCCACTTCAATCCCAAACGCCCAGTGGTCCTAATATGTGATGCATCCCCGGTGGGGGTGGGGGCGGTGTTATGCCACGTACTGGAGAACGGGAGGGAGGCCCCGATAGCGTTCTACTCTAGGTCCTTGTCCCAAGCGGGTGGGGGCGGTGTTGTGCCATGTGCTGGAGAACGGTAGGGAGGCCCCGATAGCGTTCTACTCTAGGTCTTTGTCCCAGGCGGAGAGAAACTATGCCCAGACAGACAGGGAAGCACTAGCAATAATTGCGGGGACCAAGAAATTTCATGATTTTGTGTACGGCCGCCCCTTCACCATAGTGACTGACCATAAGCCTTTGTTAGGCATCTTCACCGCAGATAAGCCCACACCCCTGATCCTGTCCCCGAGAATGCTCAGGTGGGCCATCTTTCTCAACGCGTATCAGCACGCGTTGGTATACCGGCCCGGGAAGGAGATCAGCCATGCCGACGCCCTGTCGAGGTCCCCCATTCCCCGGGATGGCTGCCACGTGGGCGGAGTAGAGAGGGACCATCAGGTCTTAATGATAGAGGTTCTAGACTCCCCTCCAGTAGTACCGGCCGACATCGCCCAAGCGACAGGCAAGGACAAGACGCTGGCCACAGTTTGCTCTTGGGTACAGAAAGGGTGGCCCGTGTCTTCCCCAGCAGCGGAATTCGACACATTTTTCAAAAAGAAACTAGAGTTGTCCCTAGAGAGGGGTTGCCTTTTGTGGGGACAGCGGGTAGTGATCCCCACGCCTCTCCGGCCGAGGGTGCTTAAACTGCTGCACGTCAGCCACCCGGGGATCGTCCGCTCAAAGGCGCTGGCCCACAGTTACTTTTGGTGGCCCCAGCTAGACGCCGACATTGAACACATGGTCGGCACTTGCGAAGCGTGCCAAAGCTCAAGGCCAGAAGAGGCTCGCTCGCCACCTAGGGAGTGGGACACGGCTAGGGGGCCCTGGTCCCGGATACATGTAGACTTTGCTGGCCCGTTCAGGGGAACGCTTTTCCTCCTCGTGGTGGACGCGTTCTCCAAGTGGTTGGAGGTCATTCCAGTCTCGAGCACCTCCTCGGCCACAACAATTAAACAGTTAAGGAGGGTCTTTTCCACGTTCGGTTTACCCGACACCCTCGTCAGCGATAACGCTAGCTGTTTCACGTCCGCCGAGTTCGGGGCATTCATGGAGCGAAACGCCATTCGGCACGTCACCTCTGCCCCTTTTCACCCGGCCACCAACGGCCAAGTAGAGCGCCTCGTGCGAACCACGAAAGACGCCCTGCTGCGCATGGGCCCCGGAGACCTCGACCTGAAATTGTGCCAATTCCTGCTTAGATACAGGGTCACCCCATTAGCATCTGGGTACTCCCCCGCGGAGCTGTTGATGCGCAGGAAGCTGGCCACGGGAATCTCCAAGCTAGACCCCACGAGAGTAGAGGACAAAGGGCGGAACATAGGGGTGGTACCCACAAAGAGTTTCAGTGTAGGCGCCCCGGTGCATTGCAGGAACTACGCCAGCGCGGGGCCAGCCTGGGTGCCGGGCACCGTAGTAGAACAAACCGGCCCCGTCTCATACCGCGTAGAGACCAGTACAGGCTTCCTGTGGAGGCGGCACGTGGACCAACTCAGGCGCAGGGTCCCCGGAGAGCAGGACGAAGACGAGAATAGTATCGAGTCAGCGTTAGGGTACTCCCCCACCCGCTTAACCCAAGGGGGAGGAAAAGGGGAGCATGGGTCTCCACCAAGGGGGGAGGAAAGGGAATCGATCCACAGAAATCTTTTGCGGGAGTCCCCGAAAAAATGGAAGAGCCCCGACCACACATATACCCCGCGGGAGATTCCCCGAAACACAGATGCCCATAGAAGTTTAGACGTTGATTTACAGTACCAGGGGGAGTTAGCGGAGTGGTCCCCCATGCTTTGAGCAGTGCAAGCTTTCTCCTTGCTGTTTGATTCTTCCCATCAGTGCCCAGAAAGTGTAATTTTTCTTCTCTAATATATTTTTGGCTTGATGAGCTGCCGATGGAAAGAGAATTTAATATCTCTTTCTGCCTTGCTCTTCCAAATCCGGTAGGATGGAGGTACTTTATCACAGAACTGCTCAGCTTTCCTTTTCTATTGATCAACCCTTGGCATGGATGACCTTGGATCGATAAGCTAAGGATTATTTAGTGCCTTTTCACCAGCATCAAATGCTAATTTGGACTGAAAGCAACATGTATGTACCTGACCTCCAATATCAGGACTGATGTTCTACGATGATAAGATTTACATGGTTATATTTTGGTGTGTATTTCGCCAGTAGGAGACAGCTGTGAAGAAGCTCACTACAAGGAGGAAAGTTCTTAAAATAAAAGGCTTCTATATAAGACATATTTCTCCAGTTCATTGGAAGGCTGAAATTTTAAGCAGACAAATGGAAGTAAATCTCACTGAAATTCTTTGAATTTTTCAGTCAAAATGTATAGGAAAGGGTGGTATTCATAAAGCAAAGCATATTGATCAAATGCTTTTCCAAAAGCATATTTCCTTGGCTTGTTAACATTTAACTATTCAACACTAAGTGTTTCTGTTACAGTCTATGGGGACGGAAGTCAATTAACTAAGTAACTAAGTAACTAAGAAAGAAAGAAAGAAAGAAAGAAAGAAAGAAAGAAAGAAAATAAATAAATAAATAAATGTGTTAGCAATCATTGATTTATATCCATGCAACCCTTAGTGAGGTTTTGAGAAAGTGTGTTAACACATATCTTCAGGAAATACCTAGATTCACTGGGCAGATGGGCAGATTATAGCTTGCAGTAGTTGAGTGAACTATTTTAATGTGATTGTACAGAAAGATGCAATCTTGTTAGGAGACAATTATCATTATTTACCCTTTGTGCCCATCGTTCTGTACATTTTAGAAACTGCATTTACTGCTAGCCCACCTGTTTCTATGTGTTTCTCGTTATGATAACGTCAAAATCTCAGTCTGTTTCACAGACACCAATAAGATCGCTATGCCTCAGTATGCCTCATTTTTATTTTGTGTGCTCTTCAAAGACAACCTATTTGATATCCTACAGTTTTTAAAGACAAAGGCAGTTATGGTGTGGAGAAGCTTTCCAATACCAGCTTCTCGCCCTTTCTTGCAGCTGTCCTTCGCAGTATGAGAAGCCATTCAACCCATTTTAGCGGAACAAAAATGGGGTTGTTCAGAAGGTAAGATAATTAACATGGGAAAGCTGAAAAATTTCCTTTTACAGCCTCTGTAACCCTATTAGGCTGGCTATTTGGAATCCTAGGAGAGACATTTCTTGCCAGAATGGATTGCAGCAGAATTGAGTTTCATTATATTTTTAATTAAGAGAACAAGGACCAGGGTGAAAAGTGGTATAGCTGTTTAAAAGTTTTGAAGAAATTTTGCAGACTTCTCTGCATACGAACCTAGGTGAAATTGTTTCATTCCTCCCCCACCCCAGCAAACCCTACCTCATCTCAAGTGGTCATAGATAGAAGGTGGAGCTCTTGAAAGATTAATCAGTGTGAGTGTCAAGAATACAGAGCACCATTAAGAAGGTGTCTGCAGTTGTGTTTTTGGCTGTGGTTGACAGCAAGCTTAAAGTAGTAAATCCACACTTGAGTTTATATTGGTGAAAATGGAAGCCCAAATACCAATAAAAGGTGTGATATCTTTTCAGAAGGGGGAGGAGTCATCCTAAAATCTAATGTTAAAATTGAAAAGAGAGTGCCTTGTGCTCTTGGTGGTGGATAGATGGTCAAGTTTTTTTTTAAAAAAAATGTGTTTGCTTTTTAAAAATGTGATATATTGCAATTCTTATAATGTGCTGTGATTATAAAATGTGATGAAATGTTGTTAAATTTTTAAAAAGAAAATTTTAGACTATTATAGCCACTCATGCTTGCTGGGGAATCCTGGGAGTTAAGAGTCCAAAACTCTAACTTTTCCAGGCACTGCCATGGAGTCATTTCTTTGCCAAGATAAATCACTTGAAAATGCTACCTAGAGTGAGAAGAACCCCTATAGAGGTAAAAATATGGACTAGAAAAAGACAGAGTAAAAGAAGAGCATATGTAACATTGCTTTATAATCTTACAAAAGCAAAAAAAAATTGATAGCAAGGCTAAGAATGTCCAAATCTGCTGTGTTGGGAGCTTGCCAACTTTTCCGAGAATATCTCATTACTTTGGGCTGAAATGTAAATTAGAATGGTGACGGTTGCCTTAGGACCTCAACAGTGGAAATTTTCAGCTTCATATTCTTTTGTTTACTCATTTTTCTGTAATTTAGCTCTTCCAAAATAATCTTTGGATTTATTTTTTTGGCATACTAGCCTTGGAGTAGCTTTAAGGTGAATTGGCAATGCTTTTGAGGGCATGGGGATTGGGACAAATGGCCTTTGCAAGCAGCCCTAGCGAGACGTGTATTGGCTGAGTGGGATGAGGCAGCTTTACACCAATCCAGCTGTATTAGATATGTGAGTGCTATTTATTCTCTTCAAGTCATTCAATATATTCATTATTTAGCATGCCCCCATATCCTGTGATGCGCCCTGCACCATGTATGTAAGAAGCCAGAATTCATTCTTATCTGCCTCTCACACTGCCTCAGAATCCTTCTGTTAAGTGTCTATTGTCCCCAAATAAACTGATAAACTGCTGGTAATCCACTGATTACTGATAATGGGAGCAGGTCTGCCCTGGCCTACACAGATAAGGATGCTCTATGCCAGCAAGTGGAGGGTGATATAGTACACAGAGGGGGGAAGTGACATCTGAGATGGTGAACTGGTGCCAGAGTTTGCAGAAAACAAGCATTTGTGGCTTCACCTTATGGGGCACGAAGGGTGGCACCTTTCCTGAGACCTGAAACATGCAAAAATTTGGTTTTGTACAGTAACTCTCCATGGACTTGCTGGCTGAAAGGATCTGGGAGATGCAGTCTGAAAAAGGAACTTTTCTAAGCGCTTAGGTGTGGCAGTGTCTAAAATAGTAATGATCTCCTGAAGCCAAAATATTAAGGTGATCAGTTTTTCAAGGCAGCTACCAGTGGAGGCTTACCCCAAGTAGCCCTTCTTTGTCCAGCAAGCACAGATGGCATATCAGGCAAAAGTCATCATCAGGATCAGTGCAAAGATTCAGTCCCCATAGCAGGTTCTGGAAGACGCAGGAATCTTTGTCCAGACCATCAGCAGAGGAAGTTGAGCATTGTAGTTGGAAGTCTGCAATCCTGCTCTGACCGAAATACACTGGCCCATGGAGCACATGAGGGAAAAGTCCCAGCATCTGTGTGCCCCTGCAGTAGGGTCTTAAAGGCATCACAGACACAATATGCCTTGCAACCAGTTAGGGTGTGAGGCAAACATCCCCTAACACGTGCTAATGAGCAATCTTATCCCCATAAAAATCATTAGTACCAGCACTCCAAGGTCTGAATTTTTCTGTATTTTAATTTGCTGCTTGTGGCAGCAAACCTCCGAGATGTAAAATCTATGAGTATCAGTTCAGGGATGTTCCTGGGTTAACTTCTTAGAGAAAAATGCAAAGAGAAAAGGGAGAGAAGGAAAACAGAAAACTGCAGGTACAGTATTTTGATAATTTCAGCATTTCTTCTTTTTGCACTCTAGTCTAGACAATGTACAAAATTTCCTCTCACAATTTTTTTCCTTCTGCTGCTTAGCTTTGGAAAATGTGTTGAGCTTCAACTCAAATTTGTTCTAAATCTCACAAACCACCCAAAATAGAAGTCCAAAGCTGTGCTTTTCTCTACAGGTTTGTGAGTCTTACTAACTGAAGCCCTTCCCTTGATTTTTCTCAGCACATTTGCTATCTAGTTTCAAACTGTTGGATAATCTTTGCAGTGGTGCAGATAGTGTGCCCCAAGGATTAAAGCTAAACATTTTGAAATGCAAGCTCTTTTCAGTTTCCCTTGTGTTTCTTCTTAGTTCCTATAGTACAAATGCTCAAGCAAAGCTTTAGTGAAATTTTAAAAAAGTTTTTACAAGACTTTGTTCAGATAAACCTATCAGGTAGATGGCAAAACTATAATATAGCTGTTCACTCCATCTTGGTTGCAATAAAAGGCAGGAAGATGAATCTCTCAAGCAAATGATACTTGCAAGAAGGTAATGAAATTACTGGCTTTCTGAAACTAATTTTTTGTATCAGAAAGACAACTGAATCAATAAGACCAACAGTCTAACTAAAGTAGACAAGCAAAACACATACAGAGCTTGGAGTGGAAAAAAAGCTATTTTAGGGAGGGAAGAGGCATTTAACCTCCTGATTGAATGTTTTGATTCAAAAACAGTCATTGGCTGTGTTTCTTAAATGCTGACCATCCCAATTTCCATGCTAGTGTACAAAACAAACAGAAAGCATGATGGGTTACTGTCACGGACAGCACCGGTGGAGCTCAATAGCTGGGTAGAGCTGCAGTGGGGGAAAGGGAGATTCCTCTTACTTCAGGCCTTGGAGCAGAATCGTCATCACCAGTCTGGGGTCAGTAGCCTGTTGAGTCTTGTCAGTGTCTTCCAGGAAATGTAGTCAGGGTCAGTCCGAGGTCTAGAGTCTGGTAATCAAGTCAGGAAGCTAAGAGCATGGTGTCGGGTCCACAAGGTTGACAAGTTGGTCCAACAAAGGGCCTGCTGGCATACCTCTCTTCTTTTAAGAGGAGTCAGACCCCACAGCTGAGGGTCTGTTCAGGAGTCGTGCCTGGCCCTCCTCCTTCTCAGCTGAACCTGATGCCTCAGTTCATTCCTGTAATGAGTAGGCATGCCAGCCTGCTCTTGAGTAGTCTGCCTACTAGCACCCGGCCCATCTGTCAAGTTCAGGCCCTCCGGCCCTGCTTGGCCAGCTCTGGGCTGCATTGCCGGTGCCAGATCCATCTCTTCTGACTTGGCCTCCTGATCTGAGCTGGGTGCAGCATGTGGGGACTGGCAAGGGTCCACCTCAGGCTCAGAGTCCAAGTCGGAGATGGCAGCAGGCAGCTGGGCCGGCTGGATGTCCTCTTCCTCCTTGCACCCAGGACTCAAGGCCATAACAGTTACTCTGCTGCAAGCACAAAACGTATAGCATTCCAGGATGAAATTTAAATACACTTGAGTTTATGGAGCAAATGAACCATGCTTGAGAAACATGACTAGTCTCATCAACATCCCTCAGTATTCCATAAACATTTTATTTGAGGGGATAGAGCTGTCTTTTTTTTTTTAAAAAAAATGTCAGTACATAGATTGCTTTCACATGAGCCTCTTTCTCTGACATTGCGTATTTTTGTTCTCTTTTCTTACATGGAATATCCAAATAATGGCCAGAAATTTTACTCTATCGTAAATTAAATTGCAACCATGATAACAGCAAATTGCAACTAAGTAACAATGTACTAGTCATATACAGTAAAACAATGCATAAAGAGTGCCTTGCTTAGAGACTAACTTGCTTAAAGAGCAGAATTTTCTCTGAATGGTTACCTCGTTTAACTAAAACTAACCAAAAACTCGTGTAACAACTAAATCAGGATTCACAATCAATCTCCCACCCTCCAGAAGTCACAATTGGTCACTTACAATGGTGTTAAAGAGCAATCCCGTGGAACGCATTATGCTCTTTAAGTGAGGTACCACTGTATGTGTTATATGAATAGGGATGAGACCAGCAACCTGTCTCAGTGGTTTACTTGAGTTTACTTATTCCCAATAGGAATCTGGTCAATGTTGTTAGCGCTTTTTGGTTTTACAGCATGCTGCACATTGTTGCAAACTCCACCATTCCCCTGCGGATGTATTAATTAAAGGAACCAACATATGAAGCTCCACCTACAACTGCCAGTGTCTTCCCCTCACTTTGTGTATCACATACAGTACTATGTGACACATTCACTTCCTTTATTTTGACACTGAAGGAATGAGAGACTTGTGATTATTGATGGTAATGCTACACTCTTTTTCCATAATGTCATCTTATCACCATTGTGTCAACACAGGCACACAATGAAGCAAACATATTATGAGGCCAGAACCTGACAGTGGGTCCTTGGGCCATGCGCTGAATATGAGACATGGTTTTCACACCCCCATGTCATTATTATGGCACACATACTGTAGTTAATGCAAAGAAGAGAGAATAAGAGTGGAGATACATGAATCTGCTCAGATTGAGCAGGAAACAGGAGGATTCGACTATAGGATAATAAAAGCAAGGTTCCAGGGGTACGGGGCGGAAAACAGCTGGGCATATCAATGAGGACTTGGTTGGGAAGAGAATATAACCAAGTGTTTCCCAAATTTTAGTTTTTGGACTTCAATTCCCAGAAGCCTAAGTCAATTCCCCAAAGAAGTGATCAGCCAATGTACTGACCTAGGCTTCTGGGAACTAAAGTCCCCATGTGGGGCATGGGCCCCACATTGGGAAACACTATAACCTCACACAGCAACACCTACTAGAGATTAAGTTCTTTATGTTCAGTACTTGGGGGAAACAGAAGCATCCTGCTTCTTATTAATTAAAAAGCAGCATGAAAAGAATGTTGTTTATATTAGATCACAGCAAAACATTGACATGTGTTGTGTGTTTTCTAACTGCCCCCCATACTTTTCAAAACCAAAGCATACCTCTCCATTTGCTTTCCTCAGTCTATCAGAATAGAATTTTCAAGCTGTTTCTGTTAGCTACAATCCTTTACTGATTCTTAACGAATAGATATCGAATGAAGGTTTACCAAACTTACAATTTGTCTAAATAAATGGTTTATATTGATTTGAGGTCTTCAATTCATCAGTAATGACTCTGCATAATGGATATAAGATATATTTTCAAAAATTGTTCCATACCATAACATAGAAGAACAATTGCATTTTCTTTTTCATTTGTTGAATGAAATAGAATAAATGACATGAAAAACATTTATATTACCTTATTTGATGATCCTCCTGCTACTATTTTGTTTTGTGGGACTGCAAAAATATTATTTGTTGCTGCAAATGCTATAGCTACACTTCTGCAGATTCTTCAGGGCAGCCCGCTAAACTTATTCATATATATTCATATATATTTCTATACAAAGTGACATTAAATTTCAGGATGGTGCTTTTGCTTAATCTTTCATCTGCTGGTACTTCTTAAATTTCTAAAATTAATTTTAAAATATAAAAAATATTTTTTCCCTTGATCTCTTCTAAAATTTGTGTTTCTCTCCTATGGAGACTAGTAGCCAGAGTTGTAACAGAAAGAAAAGCAAAATAATTGTTTGGCCATATGGGATTTTCCTCCACTGAGAAATTCTTCCCACTTTTGTCTTATGAATTGTGCCACTTCTGAACAAAACAGGATGTGTTTGTGAATCACAGCATCCTATCAAAATTTATCCCACCCCCCGCCAGTCAGTTAAAACAATAATATGCCAGGTATAAGGAAACAATTTCAACCTGAGAGCCAGATTCCCTGAAAGCTAGCTTTCTGAGGGGCTATCAGTAGGTAATGGCAAATTAAGTGAGGTCCTCTACTCTCTCCTTTACACATATGTACAGAAGCAGTTGTAGAAATGAATAGGAAGTAAACCCAAGTGCTTAAGAATGTCATCAGTGCTTCAGAGTTTTGGGGTTTTTTTTAGTTAGGGGAAACCACAGTGCAAATTACTTTGCAAATTCAAATTTTGCTTGGCTTTAGAACAAGCTTATAAGATAAATAGACATCCATCCCTATTTTGCAGCTGAGAATCTGGAGCTGCATGTGAGTGATTTTTCTTCCTCTACGTGCAGTATAAACACTGAGTAAGCACTGAATAAGCTAGACAAAATTCCATCTGTCTTCATGCACCTGCTATAACATGTCAAGAAGAAACCCTAAGGAATCGAAGAAAGGGTTAATAACATCTGTCTTCCAGACACATTTTCCTCTTAGCACCAGTTTCTGATTTCAGGCTATAGACAGCTGTGGAAATGTCCAGATATCCATAAAAGCTCTATACCAGGTGTTCCCAACCCATGGGTCAGACCTGGCCTGCAGCACCATACCATCCAGCCCGTCACCGCCTCTGTTGCTCCCAGAACTGGAAGCAGACACATTTATGTCAGCCACAAAACATGTGTCCATAAATGCAGAAGTGGGCACATTTACAATAGCCGTAAATATGTCCACTTCTGCTTCCAGGAAGCATAGTCTAGCCTGCTCAGCTGACTGGGGGGCATGGTCAGCCCCATGGTGTAAAAAGTTTGAAAACCCCTGGTCTATACCAATGCAATTTTCAACCTGCTTGAACATGCAAGCACTTCTCATTGTATTTGTCAGCCACTGTTAAAACTCAGGAAAGATAGAATAAATACTCAATAGTTCATTGGAATCCCCATGACAAGCTCTCAGATTGTGATCAAAGATCTGATAGTGTAATGAAACTATACTGGAGAGAGTGTGTGTAAGAGAGTCAGAGTCCTTATAACAGCCTTCTCCTAGCAGGTGCCATCAAGTGTATTACCTCTCATCATCGCAGGAATGGGGTGATGGAGTTGTGATCTAAAACATCTGGAAGGCTATCAGGTAGGGAAAGTCTGCCTTATATTTACAGAGATTCAAGACTTTAGGTGTTCTAACCCATCAGGGACCTTCAGGTTAGATGAAAAAAGTCCATTTTCACTTTAAGTTTTATGCATTTGTGTGCGGCATTCACACGAAGCTATAGACCGTCAAACAATTTCAGCTACCTTTTGTATTGCCATGATTTGGGTCACCACACATGTCACTGAGTGCTATGTTCCGAGAAGTGCATACCAGGAAACCCACTTCTGTGAAGGTATATGCACGAAGTGTCCTATCTACCTAATTCTAGGCATTGTAAAATATACTTGACAGGCAGAACCAACCTCTTCCTCCTCACGAATGTGTAATAAAGTGTGGCTGGTGTGTGGAAGCCTTCTGATAACAGGCGTAGTTTCAGAAAGTCACATTCTATCAATCAAATGCTTTCAGGGTGGGCTTGGAACAGGAGGGAGCCGTCAGAGTCTGATTTTTTTAAAAAAAATGGAATCAGTGATGAGAACATTCGAGGGCTAATCTGAGAGGCATAGCAGGAACTCAAGAAAACCAAAGTTTCCTGATTGTGCTGTAACTTGCTAGGCAGGAGGATGTACAGTTATGGACATGGCAGTCATTCAAGAGGTGAGAAATTTTAGGAGCAGCAATTGAGTGGGTTTCTTCACATGGCTTCAGAAGAAGACATCACTGGAGGCCTCTGATATTTTATAATATTTGGGTTCTTTCAGGATTATACAACAACAGGTGGACACAACTAGAGCCCTCCTAGAACCAGAAAATGATGAGGGCTTTTCCAACATATGATATTGTCTTGAGGTGCTGATTCTGTTCTGTTAAGCATGTTTTGTATTAACATGTATGCAAATGATCTGAGGATCTGATGTTCTTATTTGCAGATGGCACCAAACTGAGAGGAATATTTAATGCCACAAAAGGCAGAAACAGATGAGCCTGATAATAGGGAAAGTAGGCCAAAACAAATCAAATGAATTTCAACAGGGATACATTTAACATTCTATATTTGGACAGGAAAATCAGACAGAAAATATGGTGCTCCAGGTTAACTCAGCCTTTTATTCTTTTGAGGCCAGTAAAATGAGTACCCAGCATGTTGGGTGAAAAATGCTAATTACCTGTAAACTGCCCAGAGAGTGCACTAAGCACTATGTTGTGGTATATAAATGTAATTGCTATTGCTAATAATATTCAAGTGTTTGCTGGTCTATCACACAGAAGATGGAGTGAACTCAATTTCTGCTGCTCTAGATAGTAGAGACATGGCTTAATGGGTTCAAAATGGGCTGGTGGTTAGTAGTGAATTGACTAAATATGATGATAAACTCTCTGATGAAAAGATGTGCTTCTGGTGGAGAAGATTGCTACAGAAAATGGCTGATATTCCTTCATTGAAGATTTTAAAGCCAAAGCTGGTTGGCCAGCTGTCATGGATGCTTTGGCTACGGATTTCTTCTTTTGGCAGGGGTTGGGCTAGGTTACTCTTCAGTGCCTCAGTCTCTACAATTTTGTGATTCACTAAGTGCTAATAATCCATTTCGAATGTTTTGCAATAGCTTTCTTGACAATTCTCTTAGCCCAGCTCAATTCATCTAAACTGCAGCTAGGCTAGGCATGAGGAGTGTGGGAGAGATGTTTCAAGTGGTGCTCATCAGTATCTAATCTATTTAGTTCTTTTCTCAATTGTTTGGGGATAGCTATAGTAGATGACAATTTACAGATTGTCACACAAGGGGAACACTTACTTTATAAGAGATAGGTTGTCATGGTATTTAGCAAACAACAATACACCCTGAGTGCTCTCGAGTTCATATCAAGGAGATCCCTTGTTTTCTCCTGCTTTTGCTAAAGCCTGCCTCCAAACCTACAAGCCCATCTCACAGCATGGATGTGCCCGAGGTCAAAGAGGAGGCTTCTTCTTGTGAAAAAACAAGGGAGGAAATCTGGTGCCAAAATCTGGAAACACTTTAGAAGCAATTCTCCTTCAATAAGTAACAACTATAGAAAAGCAAAGTGACAAATCTGAAAATAGAGAAAGAAGGTGAGCTTGGTTGTTGTTATTATTATTTCATAAAACAAAAGGCATTTTAGATTTCAGGTGATACACTGCTGAAGAAATTATATCTTAAATAGGAAATGGAATCCCAAAGTCCAGCATTTGATAGTGGATACATCATTCATATGAGAATTGGCAAAGTTTGGGTAGATATGTCAATTCTGATTTGATTCATCGTTGCATGGAAAACATGAAAAATTTAAAAAGTCTTCTCAACATGAATCACCATGAGATAACGGGATGCTCACAAGGTTCATCTGAGAAACAATTTACATTTTTCTTAGCTGAGTATGCACATCATTGAATGTGCAGCATTGAAAAATGTGATAACTGTTACCGTATAAATAAAAGTAATAGTATTGGATAGATTGTATGAGTGTTTGTAGTCCATCAGTCTGTTGTGGTTTGGGTTTGTATATTTGTTGTTGTTGTTCAGTCGCACAGTCGACTCCGACCCTTTGCGACCCCATGGACCATTTTCCTCCAGGCACCTCTGTCCTCTACCATCCCCCTCAGCCCTCCCAGCTCTGCGCCCACTGTGTCTACAATACCATCTAGCCATCTCATTCTTGGCCTCCCCTTTCTTCTTTTGCCCTCCACCTTTCCCAACATCAATGCCTTCTCAAGTGAATCCTCCCTTCTCATTTGATGTCCAAAGTATTTTAGCTTCATCTTTACTATTTGACCTTCCAATGAGCAGTCAGGGTTAATTTCTTCTAAGATTGACCTATTTGTTCTCCTCGCTGTCCAGGGGACTCTCAAAACCCTCCTCCAACACCACATCTCAAAGGCATCTATTCTTCTGCGTTCAGCCTTCCTAATTGTCCAGCTCTCACATCCATACATTACTACTGGGAAAACCATTGCTTTGACTATTCTAATTTTTGTTTGCAATGTAATGTCTCTGCTTTTCACTATGTTCCCCAGGTTTCTCATCGCTTGTCTCCCAAGAATCAGTCGCCTTTTTATTTCATGGCTGCAATCCCCATCTGCAGTGATCTTTGATCCTAAGAAAGTAAAATCTGTCACTGCTTCTACTTCTTCCCCGTCTATTTTCCAGGAACTGATGGGGCCTGTTGCCATTATCTTGGTTTTCTTGATATTGAGTCTCAGGCCAGCTTTTGCACTCTCCTCCTTCAGCCCAATCAAGAGATTCTTTAGGTCTTCCTCATTTTCTACCATTAGGGTGGTATCGTCTGCATATCTCAGATTATTGATGTTTCTCCCAGCGATTTTAATCCCATATTGTGATTCCTCCATCCCTGCACTGCGCATTATGTGCTCTGTGTATAGGTTGAATAAGCATGGTGACAAAATGCAGCCTTGTCTTACTCCTTTTCCTATTCCAAACCACTCTGTTATTCCATGTTCTGTCCTAACTGTTGCTTCTTGGTTCATGTACAGATTTCTCAGGAGGCATATGAGGTGCTCTGGTATTCCCATCTCTTTAATTACTTGCCACATCTTGTTGTGGTCCACACAGTAAAATGCCTTAGTGTAGTCAATAAAACAAAAGTAAACTTGTTTCTGGTATTCCTTTGTTTTCTCCATGATCCAGCGTATGTTGGCGATGTGGTCTCTAGTCCCCCTGCCTCTTCTGAAACCAGCCTGCACCTCTGGTAATTCTCTCTCCACATGCTGCTGAAGTCTGTCCTGTATTATCTTGAGCATCACCTTGCTGGCATGTGGGATGAGCGCGATTGTTCGATAATTTGAACATTCTTTGGCATTGCCCTTTTTTGGGATTGGGACGTATACTGATCTTTTCCAATCCTGTGGCCACTGTTTTGTTTTCCAAATCTGCTGGCATATTGAATGCAGTAATTTGACGCCATCATCTTTTAGCGCTTTGAAAAATTCAACTGGGATACCATCATCTCCACTAGCTTTGTTGTTTGCAGTGCTCTTTAGGGCCTTTATGACTTCGCTCTCCAGGATGTCTGGCTCAAGTTCAATTTCTTCATCATTGTGATTATCAGGAGTGTAAAGTTCCTCTGTGTACTCTTTCCATCTTTTCTTAATTTCTTCTGCATCAGCTAGCTCCTTTCCGTCTTTGTCCCTTATCATGGTCATTTTTGCTTTAAATGTTCCCTTGATTTCCCCAATTTTTTTTGAAAAGATCTCTGGTTCTGCCTCTTTTGTTGTTTTCCTCAATTTCTCTGCACTGTTCTTTTAGGTAGTTTTCCTTATCTCTCCTTGCTTTTCTTTGAAATTCTGTTCAAATGGTTGTAGTTTTTCCTTTCTCCTTTGACTTTTGTGTTCCTTCTTTCCTCTGCTATTTTAAGAGCCTCATCAGACAACCACTTTGCTTTCTTACTCTTCTTTTCTTTTGGTATTTATTTATTTATTTATTTATAGTCAAATTTGTATATGCCGCCCGCTCAGGCAGAACCCGACTCAGGGCGGCATCACAACAATTCACAAAAGACATAAAAACAATTATAAAAAATAATTATAAAAAACAATTATAAAAAAAAACCCCAACCCACCCCCTTTAAAAACCCCTATGTCCCACCCACCCACTATACAAAGGAGGAGGAGAAAGTTCTTATACAAGCCAGCAGGCGGGCACCATAGTCCCATTCGGGCCCCACACCTGCCCTGCCAGCCAGGTCTTCACTCCTTTCCTGAAGGGCAGCAGTTCACTTTGGAGTCTTAGGTCTATTGGCAGGAGGTTCCAGAGAGTTGGTGCGGACACGGAGAAGGCCCTCCTTCGGGTGCTAGACAAATGTGCATCCCTAGCCGGTGGCACCACTAGAGAACCCCTCCTGTCCGCTCTGGTTGGACGGGCAGACACTCTTGGGACGATGCGGTCTCTAAGGTATCCCGGCCCCCTGCCATGTAGGGCTTTAAAGGTCAAAACCAGCACCTTAAATTGCACCCGGAGACAAACTGGTAACCAGTGCAGCTCCCGAAGTAGGGGAGAGGCATGGGCATATCGCCCACACCCCATCACCACCCGGGCCGCCGCATTCTGGACCAGCTGCAGCCTCCGAATGGTCGTCAAGGGCAGCCCCATGTAGAGCGCATTACAATAGTCTAGTCGGGAAGTAACCAGAGCATGGGTGACCATAAGCAAGGAGCCCCGGTCCAGGAGTGTGCGCAATTGGCGAATCACCCAAAGTTGGGCAAAAGCCCTCCTGGCCACAGCCGCCACTTGTTCTTCCAGCAGCAGCCGCGAGTCCAGAAGACCCCCCAAGTTGCGCACTGGGTCTGTCTGGGGCAGAACGGCCCCATCCAGTACCAAAGATGGTAACTCCCTGGATAACGCGGGGCCCCTTATCCACAGCCACTCTGTCTTGCTGGGATTCAGCCGAAGCCCATTGGCCCCCATCCAGACCCCAATGGCCTCTAGGCATCCGGATAGGATTTCAACAGCATCACTGGGGTCCCCACGGGCCGAGATGTACAACTGTGTATCATCCGCGTACGGTATGGTTTTCTTTGCTGCTTCCTGCATGATGTCCCTCATCTCCATCCATAATTCTTCCGGTACTCTGTCTACCGAGTCTAAGCCATTAAATCTGTTCATCACCTCCACCGTGTATTCTTTAGGGATGCTGTCTAGGTGATATCTTTCTGGTCTCCGTGTTTTCCCTATTTTCTTTAGTCTAAGCCTGAATTTTGCGATCAGTAGGTTGTGATCTGAGCCACAGTCTGCTCCAGGTCTTGTTTTTGCTGACTGTATGGAGGTTCTCCATCTTTGGCTGCAGAGTATGTAGTCAATCTGGTTTCGGTGTTGGCCATCTGGTGATGTCCATGTGTAAAGTTGCCTCTTGTGTTGCTGGAAGAGAGTGTTTGCTATGACCAGTGCGTTCTCTTGGCAGAACTCTATCAATCTTTGCCCTGCTTCATTTTGTGTTCCAAGACCAAATTTGCCTGTTATTCCCTCCACTTTTTGATTTCCTACTTTGGCATTCCAGTCTCCTAATATAATTTGGACATCATTTCTTGGTGTCTGTTCTATGAGGTGTTGTAAGTCCTCATAGAACTGGTCCATTGTGGCTTCATCTGCACCAGTGGTTGGTGCGTATATTTGGATCACAGTGACATTGAAAGGTTTGCCTTGAAATCTGACTGACATCATTCTGTCATTTTTGAGATTGTATCCCATTACTGCTTTTCTCACTCTTTTATTGACAATTATGGCTACTCCATTTCTTCTAAGGTTTTCTTGCCCACAGTAGTAGATATGATGGTTTCCAGAGCTGAATTCACCCATCCCTGTCCATTTGAGCTCACTGATGCCCAAGATGTCAATGCTTATTCTTTCCATCTCATTTTTTTACCACTTCCAGTTTTACTTGATTCATAGACCTCACATTCCATGTCCCTATGCAGTATTGTTCCCTGCAACAATGTATTTCTCCTCCCCCTTTCGTATCCCTCCCCCTTTTCAGATCTGCTGTGCTGAGCATCCCCTTGTTTTGCCTTTTGTTTTGGTCCATAGGGTTCTCTTGGCAAACTTTGTGGCGTGCCTTGCCGGTCTCTACGTCAGTATATATATATGTGTGTGCTTAATTTCACAAGGTCAAATGAGACAACAGTATAATGAGACAAAAAGTATGTTTTGCACAAATTACAAAAATCACAATAAATAAAAGCAAATTGTTTCTTGGGATCACGTGGGAGAAGATTTTGATGATGTCACACCCTGTCAAGGCAACCAGTCTTGAATAAGATCTCTGCAATAGTGGAATGGCTTCAAATCCTTGCTCTATGGTTGGGTAACAACTGTTAAAACAAACAGACTTGCCATAAATCAATGCTAAAATCCCTTATTATATAATGTTACAATATTTTCAACATTAGATGCTTGTTTTATTTACCCCACAGTGAGCATGTTTCTCATCTCTACAAACTCAGATCATATTGGTTAAAAATGCTGAGACTATGAAGACTTGTTACTTTAACCCTTATAAGTATGACAACCAGATTAGAAGTGTTAAAGCAGGGATTCTCAACCTGTGGCCCATGGGTCAGATGTGGCCCATAGCACCATTTCATGTGGCCCACACTGCCTCCACCACACCAGAAAGTGCAATGTGGTGGAGGAAGGGCAAAATGGCCATTTAGCCCCCAAAGTTGTCTGAGGGAGACGTGACCCAGCCCCCAACTTTAAAAAGTTGAAAACACCTCTGTTAAAGTAATAACAGTATTGCCTTGATCTCTGAAAATCCTTAAAGGTTTGGGGGGGGGGGAGAGAATGGATTCAAAGTCATATATATGTTTCTTTTTATCCAATCTGAGGTTGTTTCTATTAGTGACCAATGACTCCTCTGGCACAATAAGTAGTGGTTACACTACATTTTTTGTAACAAAACTGTATAAAATGTACCCACTTTACTGAAAATGAAAGGTCTATGAAATGAAGAGATAAAGGACCCTGACATTTACAGGAAGTTAATGGTGCCTCAATAAAGGATGGGCAACAAAAGGATCTCAAAATGAAATAAGTCCTATAATGTGTCTTCCAATTTCACCCCCCCCCCCCAATTGTAACAGTTAATGCTGTTTTCCCACTTCTAGAAATCAACTGCTTTTGTGTTATTGATTCTGAGAGACGACCTATATTTGTTATTACATACAAGTGTTTCAGAATGACTTTGACGTTGCTTGTACCAGTTGGATGGAGGAGGGTTGTCATTTTAACTGTCAGGGAGGGGGTTATCTGCCATATTTCAGAAAACTCTCTCTTCCATGTATCCAGCCAATGCATGTGAACTTTCTAGATGCAAGAAGATGGTTAAAAATCTATTCTGGCAATTTCATGCAATTTCCAAATTCTGAGTTGTTGGGCAGGTGGGTGGATGCTCCTGTCAAATATGAAATATGAATTTCATTACTGAACTAACAAACATGGGGCAAAATCCTGATGCATAAATTTATGCTGGTGTAATCTGATAACATCATAAACTGGTACCAGTAAAAATTAATTTAAATTACTCAACAGCTTCCTAGCCCTCTATTTCAGATTCTGAGTCTCCTTAAGGCTACCTTTTGCCATGGGAATTCTATTGGGAATATTGGGATGGGAAGTCATTAATCACCAAAAATTTCCACTGAATCACAGTTGCTGCAGGGTGGTGTGCAACTAGCCCCAAAAATACATTTTGATATCACAGTCCTGTACAAAATTCTACCTTCCAAATCCAGTTTGAACTTCAGCCAAAAAAAATAATTTTAGCTCTCATCACTTCCAATTTGTCCTGATCTTTGCCAGTTTGATTCTGATTCATTCACCTTTTCAACCTCTGCCCTAGATGAGGTTTCATCTCCCTGTAATGAATGCTGCTGCTGAAAGCTTGATAGGGTGGTTTGCCACATAAAACTCTTCCAGAACTCCAAGACTTAATGTTCACCCTCTATCACCAGTTGTTGCCAATTCTAAAGAGGCAGCTAAAATCTGGAATGTTGAGATCATTATACAGTAGAGCTACATGTTACAAAGAGACTCACTCACTCTTGAGTGACAGACTAATTAATAGAGAGAAAGAGGACTAAGTGAGCTCTTTTTAAACATACAGAGTCAGCTCTCTCCTGCTTAGCCACCTATTTCTACATTCAGGAATGGCTCTGAAATGTTTCAGAAGCTCATGAAAAAAAGCTGCTCTCTAGCACAGAGCCAGGCATAACATGCTATTTCATAGCATTGAAAATTAGTAAATATGTTGCTTTGGGTGCAGCAAAACAGCATGGAAGTCATTAGTAATAATAAATCAGTGTGATTACTACTTTTTTGAAGTGGGTACACACACACGTGTAAAGACCTGGTTGTCTGCATGCACATACATTGTGGATCCAAGTCTATTCCAGCTAAATAATTACTCAAGTTCATTTGCAGAGCAAATGGCAAAAATTGCCAGATGGTTTATCTTGGCTAATAAGATGTTCTAGCATATTTTACAACTTCTGCTTTTATTGTGATTCACACAATGGCCATGCCATTGTTATTTCATTCTTCCTTCCTTCCTTCTTTCTTTCTCCAGTTATTAGGAGAGCTGGGATTGTTGGGTGAGAATAAGGAGGTACAGAGTTATTCTCACCACGCTGTTGAGCTGTTTTTGTTAGGTAAAGGTTTCCCTTGCTTAAAAGCCAGTTGTATCTGACTCTAGGGTTCAGTGCTCATCTCTATTTCAAAGCTGAAGAGTCAGTGCTGTTGGCTTCTGCAGATGTTCTGTGGCAGACATGACTAGACACACAGAATGCTGTTTACCTTCCCAACAAAGTGGTCCCTATTTATCTACTTGCAATTTCTTGCTTTTGAACTGCTAGGTTGGCAGGAGCTGGGACAAAGACGGGAGCTCATTCCGTCCTGCAGTACTTGGGAATCAAACTGCAGTGGCTCAAGTGGCTAAGATGCTGAATGGAAGGATGGAGGTTTTCATTAGTGTGCTGAAAAAACACAATTCTGTCTTTTTCACCAACAATTGTGGTTGTTTTTTTTCAGGTCCAACAATTGCTGTGTTTAATATCTGGTTACGACTATGATTTAAGAAATCTCCTTAAACAGAGACATCAAGCTGGAGAGACTCAGAAAGCGAACACTTGAGTATCTCCAATAGATGGCTCTCCATTTTTTGATTCAAGACCTCAATTGAAAAAGAGCCTAGTACTTCCCAAAGTAATTGGATCTAAACTGATCTCACCAAATCTTTAATGGGAATCTGGTCTTCTGTAGCCTAAACTTGTGTTCCATATTCAGTGCCATGATCCTATCAGAAGAATCCTCAAGCAAGAGTGAACCCAGCACTCCAGAATCCATTAAGGTGGAAGAAATGCTCCAGACCTTCAAGGATCCAGAAACCTGAGCCCATGGATGATGGGAGCTCAGGGGCTGAGCAAGAGAAGGAGATACTCCTCCCAGTTTACAGAACAGAGAAGGCTGAAGGCATGCACCTGGCTTGAATCCATAAGGTTAACTGCTTGGCTGTGAGGAAGGACTTGTCAGGAGAAAAAGCCTCCACATGATTAGGTGGTGTTAATAGGTGGTGTTAATAGGAAGATGTGCTTCCTCCCAGAAAAATCTGTGAGCCAAATCATGTGACTGAGTTCTTCCTGACAAAACACTTGCAACCATACTATTAAAAATGTCTAATTAGGACTGCACGTTTCAGGTGGCAATGCACCTATTGCTTCCTATGCTCCTGGAATCTGCTGGACTGTTGGATGTCATCATTGAATACTCCTTGTAGACAGTTGTAGATAAGACCTGAACTGATATTGCACTGTGGCTTTGGAGTTTCTTGCCCTGGTTAATCACTTCAGTGAGCCTTTCAGTATTTGCTCTGTTTTCCCCCTAGTTTGGGGATTCCGCAACTGGGAGCTACATCAACCTTGCCCAACAGGACATTCAGGCCAATGTCCAGTGCTCTACAATTTATAATTGAGCAAGACAAAAGCACAATCTTTACCTACTATTTATGATGATCTACTAGAAGGCCAGTAATATAATAGTTGGAACACTATTGTATTAATGCAACCAACACAAATACCAGTGGTGAATTGTCACTGGGGGGAAGGGGCTCTAAAATAGCCTTGGTGGAGGAATGTAGCTCATTGTTTGAGTGTTCCCCATTCTATAATATGTTCAAGTTGGGCTTTCTCCTCTACTATAACACTGAGAACATTTGACTAGCACTTGGGAGACCCAGGCGCAAGGCCCTATGTGCTATACAACTCATTGGGTAACCTTCTTTCTTAGCCTGCCCCATCCATATTCTCATGCCTAATTCCTTGTTTGATAGCTATTGACAAGAGTTCCAGATTTTGAAGAAGTTTGCATTGGTTCCCTGCTTTTGTTTACTTTCTCATACTTTGATCAGAATTTGTTGATAAGATAGAGAGGGCTACACATTTATTGGACTACCATGGGCAAGCTCCTTCTTTGATGCTATAAAACAGGGATTCTCAACCTGCAGCCCTTTGGCCAGATGTGGCCCACAGCATCATTTCATTTGCTCCCCACACACACACACACACCTCCACCACAACAGGAAGTGTCATGTGGTGGAGGAAAGGCAAAACGGCCATCTGGCCCCCAAAGCTGTCTGAGGGAGCATGACTTGGCCCCCGGCTTTAAAAAGTTGAAAACTCCTGCTATAAAATAAAACCTATTAACAGAGCCACTCTGAATGTTTTTGAACAGTGAGAAAGGAAATGGAGATCTCACTCGGCATTCAGTTCTATATAACTATTTGGCAATTTCCACAATCTATGAAATGACAGGAATTTTATTTGGTAAGGCAAGGAAATAATTTGAGACACCAAATGAGATCAATGCTTTTTAGAGAGAGGAAAGAGGGACCAGTGGGGGCTGCACTGGCAGAAGCAACCCTGATGATAAAAAGCATATTCTCTTACGGCTTCAATGGGATCAGGCCACTATAAAAATAACATGGTAATTGCTTAAATGGTTAGTCTGGGTGAGAAGTGTTTTGCTCTCCTGGCTAATTCCCTGTGGAAGGGGGTGATCCCACTTTGAGCTGCAATTTGATCCAAATGGCATCCTGGGGTTCCGTGTTTGTTCACTTCTTGGTAATTTGGTGTCAAATTTGCCTTGAATAATAAAACATCTGCCGTGTTTGTTAATGTAGCTGCCAGAGTTCTCTGATCAAGCTGGGATCTAAAACTCGAAGCCATGTGTTTTCTGATCTGCCATCTGTAATAGATAGCTTGGAAATGTGGAGTAGAAAAGGTTAGACTTCATGGGGATTGGGACTCACAGGTACCTAAATTTATTTATTTATAGCTCAAATTTCTATGCCGCCCAATCAGGCGAACCCGACTCAGTAACCTTCACCTCAGGTATGATTAACAAAATTCAGGCTTGACGTCTGCTCCTTTAAAAAAATGTAGCCCTTGCGTTCCTGCCAAATTGATACTTTCCCTGCAGTTCTGCTTTCTTCCATTTATTTATTTATTCATTTATTTATTTATTTATTTCTACGCATTTATATCCCGCCCTCCTGGTGGATACACCACTCAGGGCAGCTAACAACATAGTAAAAAATTACAGTAAAACAATAAAACAACAATAATTAAAACAGATCTAAAAACCCTAATTAAAACCAACATTAAAAACACAAACATATCATCATTAAACAAACCACCCACCCCACCCTACCCCCGTTAAAACAGAATAACCATGCCAGGGAGCAACCCCTCACATAGGCTAAATCAGCCACCGAGCTTGACTGGTAGAGTCAAACGTGCCCCACACCAGCATCTTTCTAAAGGGGAGTAGTTTATTATTATTATTATTATTGTTGTTGTTGTTGTTGTTGTTGTTGTTGTTGTTGTTGTTGTTGTTGTTGTTGTTGTTGTTGTTGTTGTTGTTGTTGTTGTTATTGTTATTGTTATTGTTATTGTTATTGTTATTGTTATTGTTATTGTTATTGTTATTGTTATTATTATTATTATTATTATTATTATTATTATTATTATTATTATTATTATTATTATTATTATTATTATTATTATACTTTCGTTTCTATACCGCTTTCCTTCCCCTAAGGGAACTCAAAGCAGTTTACAGAATACAAAATACAATATATAAAATACAAGATGCAGTATACAAAATATAAATTATGATATACAAAATATAACTTCAAATAATAAAACAGATAACAAAAGGTCCAAATCCTAAATGGAGCCAGGCTCGACGCTACCAGCAGAGCCCCAAGGCTCAATGCTGCCAAATGGAGACCCAGCTCAACGTTTTTAGTGTATGGGACCAAAGACAACCGGACAACCGAAGGGTTGGTTTAACACAGGTTTATTGCATGAGGTTCCAGTGAAGCATGAGGTAATGGCGGTGATACATCTCAATATATACAGTAGCCCTCTACATTTGAATCTTGTAGCACGGTAGCTCATTGGCTGCTACCGGCGTGGCCTCGCCCAGGCACGCCTCTTTCTTCTGCTGCTGAATGCGGGGAAGGTTTTCCCGCGGCTGTCCGTGATTGAGCAATGTGAACCATGTGAGGCTGAACGCTCGCAGCTGCCCTCTATGGGCTGTCTGCTCGCGTTCCTTTACAGCTGATATCGTTTGTATCTGGAGTGGTTACATTCTTGCCTTTACAGTATAATGAACATGCATACATACATACATAACATCCCTCCCCCCTAGGATGAGACGAAGTCCCGCAACCAATGTGGCTTGCCGCACGTGCGCTTGGGACGCGCTTGCGTCTGACCTAGTACTGGAGAGCCTGTGATCCCTGACTCTGCGGGTGCTTGTCCTGCAACGGGAAACGGGGATTCGTTAGTGGCTCTGTGGGGCGTCCGTGCCTGCCTCGCGCCCGGGGATGGGAAAGGAATGAATAGTTGGGAGGTGAACCCCTGCCTGTTGCTCTCGGACCCCGGGGACCCTCCTATTGTGAACCGCGGAACCGATGAGGTCGCCCTTGCGGTTCGGCTACCTTCTGATCCCTGCTCGGGGGACCTTGAGACTGTGGTGGGCGGACTCGCTGATGCCTCCCGTCTTGGGGGTGTCGGTCTCCGGGGAATTGGCGCTATATTGCATTCCAACTCACAGGGACTACTTGGACTGGAAGTACCAGGGGCTGAACTGAAACCCCTCTTTTCGCTAGGACGGGTGGGGGACCACTCCGCTAACTCCCCCTGGTACTGTAAATCAACGTCTAAACTTCTATGGGCGTCTGTGTCTCGGGGAAACTTCCAAGGGGTATGTGCGTGGTCGGGGCTCTTCCTTTCCGCCGCGGCCTCCCGCAAAAGATCTCTGTGGATCGATTCCCTTTCCTCCCCCCTTGGTGGGGGCCCATGTTCCCCTTTCCCTCCCCCTTGGGCTAAACGGGTGGGGGAGTACCCTAACGCTGATTCACTGCTTGTCTCGTCTCCGTCCTGCTCTCCGGGGACCCTGCGCCTGAGTTGGTCCATGTGTCGCCTCCACAGGAAACCTGTACTGGTCTCTACGCGGTAAGAGACGGGGCCGGTTTGTTCTATTACGGTGCCCGGCACCCAGGCTGGCCCCGCGCTGGCGTAGTTCCTGCAATGCACCGGGGCGCCTACGCTGAAACTCTTTGTGGGTTCCACCCCTATGTTCCGCCCTTTGTCCTCTACTCTCGTGGGGTCTAGCTTGGAGATTCCCGTGGCCAGCTTCCTGCGCATCAACAGCTCTGCGGGGGAGTACCCTGAGGCTAATGGGGTGACCCTGTATCTTAGCAGGAATTGGCACAATTTCAGGTCAAGGTCTCCGGGGCCCATGCGCAGCAGCGCGTCTTTCGTGGTGCGCACGAGGCGCTCTACTTGGCCATTGGTGGCCGGGTGAAAGGGGGCAGAGGTGACGTGCCGAATGGCGTTGCGCTCCATGAATGCCCCGAACTCGGCGGACGTGAAACAGCTAGCGTTATCGCTGACGAGGGTGTCGGGTAAACCGAACGTGGAAAAGACCCTCCTTAACTGTTTAATTGTTGTGGCCGAGGAGGTGCTCGAGACTGGAATGACCTCCAACCACTTGGAGAACGCGTCCACCACGAGGAGGAAAAGCGTTCCCCTGAACGGGCCAGCAAAGTCTACGTGTACCCGGGACCAGGGCCCCCTTGCTGCGTCCCACTCCCTAGGTGGCGAGCGAGCCTCTTCTGGCCTTGAGCTTTGGCACGCTTCGCAAGTGCCGACCATGTGTTCGATGTCGGCGTCTAGCTGGGGCCACCAAAAGTAACTGCGGGCTAGCGCCTTTGAGCGGACGATCCCCGGGTGGCTGACGTGCAGCAGTTTAAGCACCCTCGGCCGGAGAGACGTGGGGATCACTACCCGCTGTCCCCACAAAAGGCAACCCCTCTCTAGGGACAACTCTAGTTTCTTTTTGAAAAATGTGTCGAATTCCGCTGCTGGGGAAGACACGGGCCACCCTTTCCGTACCCAGGAGCAAACTGTGGCCAGCGTTTTGTCCTTGCCTGTCGCTTTGGCGATGTCGGCCGGTACTACTGGAGGGGAGTCTAGAACCTCTATCATTAAGACCTGGTGGTCCCTCTCTACTTCGCCCACGTGGCAGCAATCCCGGGGAATGGGGGACCTCGACAGGGCATCGGCATGGCTGATCTCCTTCCCGGGCCGGTATACCAACGTGTGCTGATACGCGTTGAGAAAAATGGCCCACCTGAGCATTCTCGGGGACAGGATTTGGGGCGTGGGCTTATCTGCGGTGAAAATGCCTAGCAAAGGCTTATGGTCAGTCACTATGGTGAAGGGGCGGCCGTACACAAAATCATGAAATTTCTTGGTCCCCGCAATTATTGCTAGTGCTTCCCTGTTTGTCTGAGCATAGTTTCTCTCCGCTTGGGACAAGGACCTAGAGTAGAACTCTATCGGGGCCTCCCTACCGTTCTCCAGCACGTGGCATAACACCGCCCCCACCCCCACCGGGGATGCATCGCATATCAGGACCACTGGGCGTTTGGGATTGAAGTGGGTCAGTACAGCATCTGATGCCAGGAGTCGCTTCAGGTCATTGAAAGCCTTCTCCTGGTCGTCGCCCCACTTCCATGCCTCGTCCTTTTTTAACAATTTGTGTAGCGGTTCTGCCACGGCTGCCTTCCGCGGGAGGAAGGAGTGGTAGAAGTTGAGCAGTCCGAGGAACGACTGCAACTCGGGCTTGGAGGTGGGGCGAGGGGCCTTCTTGATGGCGTCTACCTTGGATTGGGCTGGCCTTATTCCCTCGGGAGTGACACGGAACCCTAGGAACTCAACCTCTGTAGCGAAGAAGACGCATTTGTCTTTCCGCAACCGCAACCCCGCCTTTTCGAATATTGTCAGGACCTTTCCCAACCTTGTTGCTAATTCGGCCCGGCTCCCCCCTGTAATCAATACGTCATCAAAGTAGGGTAACACCCCCTCTAACCCCTTCAGGAGGCGTTCCACAAGTGACTGGAAGATCCCGGGCGCCGAATTCACGCCGAATTGGAGGCGCGAAACCTGGAACGCCCCTTTGTGGGTGACTATGGTCTGCGCAGCAGCTGCGGCGGGGGTCACCGGGAGTTGCTGGTAGGCTTGGGCCAGGTCGAGTTTAGCGAAACACCTCCCCCCGTGTAACCTGGCCAACAAGTGGCTGACTACCGGCACCGGATACGCATTAGGGCGGATCGCCTTATTGATGGTGCACTTGTAATCAGCGCATATGCGGACCTCCCCGTTGGCCTTGAGCGCTGTTACAATTGGAGTTTCCCACTCCGCAGAATCAACAGGAACAAGAATCCCCTGGCCCACCAATTTGTCCAACTCCGCCTCTATTTTGTCCTTTAGTGCGAAAGGCACTCTGCGCGGTTTAAGTCTGATTGGACGTACTCCAGGGTCCAGGTCGAAAGTCACTGGGGGGCCCTTGAATTTTCCGAGCCCCTTTTTAAAAACCTCGGGGTGCGCGTCGCACACGCTCTGTATTGGATCAGTCCCGGCGGCGTGTGCTCCCACGGGGCTGGAACCATTGAGTCCCGAGGAGGCTGCATTTACCTCCCTTGAGGACGACTAGGGGAAGCGTTGCGGTGTGCTTTTTAAACCGGACCTGGAACTTCCCAACCCCCAACACTGGGATGCGGTTCCCTTGCACGTCCTTCAGTGTGGCCCTCAACGCTTTGAGCTTGGGCCGCATGCGGGGGGCGATTTTCATGAACTCCCCCTGGGAAATAATAGAGTATGAAGAACCCGAGTCCACCTCCATTCTAACAGGGGCCCCTTGTATTACTACCTCAACGAAGTAACGGGGGTGCTCCGTGGAAACGCTGCAAACCGGCGCGTCGTCCTCGCTGTCGTCGGAGATGCGCCCTACTCCGTCCCGCGTCCTCGTGGTCCGGGTGCCGTCCTTTGGCCTCGTGGTGCGGTCCTGCCTCGTGGTGCGGTCCTGCCTCGCCGAGCGGTCTGGAGAACTCCTGGTGGCCTCGCGCCGTTTCCGGCAGACCTTGGCGATGTGCCCGCGCCGGCCGCAGTTGTGGCACTCGGCCTTGCGGAATGGGCATTTGGCGCGGGCGTGGGCGGCGCCGCAGCCGTCGCAGCGCCGGCCCTCTCTCTGGACCCTCCGGACGTCCTCGTCGTCGCCGCTCTCCGCAGGCGAGTTCGAAACTCGCCGGGCCGCGCGCACCGAGCTCTCTGCCTTTGCGGGCTTCGGGCGCCAGTCCTGAAGCTCGTGCACCCCGGCAGTAGTGGCCTCCGCGGCCTGTGCCGTGTCGAGGACTTGTTGCCACGTGGGAGGTGGCTCCCTTTTCATCAGCGCACGCTGAGTCTCTGTGTCCCTCAGACCGCAGAGCAGGCAGTCCCGGAGGGTGATGTCGGGGAGCTCCCACTTGCATGGGCCGGCGGCCAACCGCAGGGCCGCGGCGAACTCATCGACCGATTCCCCGGGTGCCTGGACTCGCCTCCAGAACGCGCTCCGAGCGGGGAACATCGCTATTGCTGGCCGGAGATGGGCGCGCAACGCCGCCAGGAGCTCTGTGGCTTTGAGGTCGCTCACCTTCCTCGGCGCGATCAGGTCCACCAAGGTCCTCTTGGTCTCGTGTCCGAGCATGCGGACGAAAATGGCCCTCTTTTTGGCCTCATCGGAGACTTCGAGCTCCACCAGCGCTGCGTTGAAGTCTATCTCAAACAGCTCCAAGTCTCCCGACTTCTTGATCTCGTAGCCGGCGCATGTCTTGGTCCCGTGGGCAGCCATATCCCACCTTCGTCGCCAATTTAGTGTATGGGACCAAAGACAACCGGACAACCGAAGGGTTGGTTTAACACAGGTTTATTGCATGAGGTTCCAGTGAAGCATGAGGTAATGGCGGTGATACATCTCAATATATACAGTAGCCCTCTACATTTGAATCTTGTAGCACGGTAGCTCATTGGCTGCTACCGGCGTGGCCTCGCCCAGGCACGCCTCTTTCTTCTGCTGCTGAATGCGGGGAAGGTTTTCCCGCGGCTGTCCGTGATTGAGCAATGTGAACCATGTGAGGCTGAACGCTCGCAGCTGCCCTCTATGGGCTGTCTGCTCGCGTTCCTTTACAGCTGATATCGTTTGTATCTGGAGTGGTTACATTCTTGCCTTTACAGTATAATGAACATGCATACATACATACATAACAACGTTACAGATGGAGCCCGACTCACGTCCCAAACGAAGTGGTGTAGCCATGACACCACACTCAACTGCTCCCACTCCCCCATGGCCAAACACACCAAGGGAAGGAACCCGGGGTGTCACTGGTCTCCCTCTGGCTGGCTGCCAGTCGAATGTAGCCACAGTAGCAGCGGTGCAGGCTTTTGAAGGTGCCCGCCATCCTCCCGCAGGTGAAAGTCACTCCCATCTAGCCCAACTGGACAAAAGAGGGGGAGGCGGGAGTCCTGGAGCCACGGCAGCGGTGGTGGCACAAGCTTTTGAAGGCGCCCGCCACTGTCCCGTAAGTGAAAGTCATTCCCCTCTGGCCTGACTGGCTGAAGGAGGGGGGAGGAGGGAGTCCTGGTGCCACGGCAGCAGGGACTTCTGTTTGATAAAGTGACAATAACCAATTATATTAGTGGTTATTCTAGTGAATGTTCTTGTGGCTTTTGGATAGGCCAACTTTTTAGTCAGAGAACATGCCTAACAGTCTTAAAAGATTAAAAAAATTGCTAAATCCATTTCAAAGATGCCCAAACAGTCTTGATTGTAGTGGCAACAGGTTTAGGCCAACAAGTTTTTTTTGTTTTTGTTTTTGCTAACTGGGGTAAAGGACAAGATGACATCCTATCTCCTCATTCATTCACAGAAGCTGACTAGATTGGCATCTGAAAGGCACCTCTACACTGGTGATAGGACCACAGCTTAGAAAAGTTAGTTTTTTTGGACTACAGCTCCTAGGTTCCTCAGCCACTGAAGTGGAGTGACTGGTGTTTGCCCTGCAGTGTCCAAGGAAGGCTCCCACCTTCCCTCCTTCCCAACAGGAGCTGTGTGACTTACTTCTTCCCCAGCTCCCACCTTTCTGTGAATCCATTGTGCATTAGCTGAGCACTATTCCTCAGTCATCCCTGGACCTTGGAAATGAAAGTTCCTGCTATGGATTTTTAACCTCCAAGGTGCCAAAGCAAAACTCAGTGTTTTGGACAGCTATGATTCAAATCCAGCATGCTGTTTGTTTATTTGTTTGTTTGTTTTATCCTGCCCATCTGGGATATTCTTCCACTCTGGGCAGCATACAACAACTGGAAAGTCCCAATACAATACAAGATCAAGCTTAGAATAATATACAAAATAGAGAGACATTACACAATAACCTAAAGACAAGATCGTAGGGAATACAGATGTGAAGGCTGGGGAAATAACCAGAAAAATTCAGAAAGAAATCTGTTTTTCCCCAGGTCCTCCCCCCCAAGCCTTTTTAATCTTTAGGTTAGAGGAAAACACATTCATTGTCATCAAAACCTGAACTTTAAGGAAAGCATATCTGCAAACTCAGTTCCATACACTGGCAAATCTGGATCACTGTCAAATTAATGAACCTTGGTCCCTTTATCTAATAAATTCATCCCCTAAGTGCCATCTTTGCCCTTGAAATTGTTATATACTTGAGTATAAGATGACCCAAATATAAGCCGAGGTACTTAATTTTGACCTGAAAACCCAGAAAATTAGATTGACCAAAGTATAAGCTGAGGGTGGGGAATGGAGCAGCTGCTAGTGAGTTTCAATAATCAAAATTCATTAAAATATGTTAAAATAAATTAAATTGTTGGCACATCTCAATCCAGTGTTGTCTTGGGACCCTCGTGGACATTGACCCATATATAAGCCATATCCCCTTTTTGGGGCTAAAAACCTGGCTTATACTTGAGTATATATGGTATTTTGCTTCACCTTCCTCCTAGTTGAGCCAGACATCAATCCTTTCCTGTAGACTCAACAGGAAGACATACAAGTTTCTTCCCAGAATCTCTGAAATAAGTGAATACATTTATCTGGTACTACAGCTAAACATTGAGAAAGCACTTTAAAAATATTAATGGTATGCACTTCACTAATGATGTTTAGATTCCAGATTGATTAATTCTGCCACATCATACACAGAGGAACAATTAACCTTTAGTTGTAGATGGGATTTCAGAGAGGTTGAATGTCTTTTGAAAGGGAACTATAACAAAGATAAAAGTAAACTCTATACACAGAACCAGAAGAATCTTGTATCATTGTCATTGCTCCCAACTTTATTCAACCTACTAATTTGTGCACCAACTGAAGTTTGTAATCCTAATCCACATATGGAATGTGACTTTTGTTGGAAATCTCATGGACAGGAGATTGTTAAACCTTCCTTCCTTGCATTTAATTTAAAGTTGTAGAACAGGCTGAGCTTCTATGTGCACAGTTTTAACATCATACATCATTTGATATACTGTATGGTCAAAAATTTCTGTTTCAAAAAGAGAAATATTCCTTTCCAGAATAACACCAGAGATGCTAGGACACCACTTCTAAATCTTGGATCTGCTAGTGACACTGATGGCCTACAGTTCCCAGTAGCTTTGTCCACTGGCTGTGCTGCTTGAGGATAATGGGAGTAGTAGTCTGACCATCCCAACAAGTGTAGCCATTCCCAGAAAGAACAGGACAATATTGTACATGCCTGCCATAGCAAGTAAAGTATTAAATCTAAGGAGCCCCTCACCAAAATTAGTTAACCCTAATTTGACATATCATGGATAAATACATTGGACCTTTTAACAGCCCTTTAAGAGATAAACACCCAAAGTCTGGAAAATTCATCACTGTTGGTTTCTCTCTCATCATGGTTTTGGCTTTTTTAGAAAACTGATAGAAAAATAAGAATGCATTGTACCAGGTCAGAACATTGGTTTATTTAACCAGTGTTTTATCCACTGACTGAAAGTGGTTTTCTAGAGTTTCAGACCGGGTTATTTCCTTGCCTTTTTTGGAAATATATGTGATTGAACTGGATACCTTTTGTACAAAACATTTGCTTTGCCACTGAGCCATGATCCTCTTTCTATTCTTTCATTCCTGACTATGTAATAATTTGCTGAGGTTGGTAAATGCATATAGAAGTCAAACTGAAGAAAGTTTCTCATCTTAACTGCTCCTCTGCAAATTATCTGCCGTGGTATCCCCTCATTTATTTGTTTAGGCAGATTCCCCTTTGGAAGTTTAATAAAATGGTCTTTGTTGGCAGAAATCCTGTTGCTTAGCATAAGAAAATTAATAAAATTCAGTCCACTCTACCTAGAGAGTATAATGAGTCTTGGCGGAAACTCTTTGTCGGCCAGGAATGGCCATGAATGCTACATATTTTCTTACACTAAGAAACAGGTTTTAAACAAATCCTGTTGGTGGCTTTGTGGCTGGTAGGATCAGTCCTCCACAGTCTAAGCTTGGCCATTATTTTGCCAGGATCAGGCAGGTTTAACAAGTGGGCGTTTCTTTTACTTTGGCCCTCAGAAAGTAAGCTAAAGCTTTTCAGATCCAAGCCTTTAACATTCTCTCCTATGCGCTAGCGTTTTGCACTCATATGGACAAGGGATAGAAAAATCTGCCAGTTTCACTTGCTTAATTCAGTATGTTTTAAACTTCAAGTTCTTTCCATGCAAAATATGAAGAAATTTGTGAATTCTGACAAATCCTTCAAAAATGGATGGAAACAGGATTCTCTGTAATTCAGTGCTAATATAGTGGTAGAAAGAGGTATAGTGGTAGAAACTGATAGAGTTCATCCCAGGTTTTATAATTTTAACACTCAGAACCTGGATGAATGGGATGAAGCTTCCCATTCTGATTTCCAGCAGACCCATTTTGGGTGTAGGGGAGTGGCGGGGGGGAGTCCATTTCTTCCTATTCTGAACACAAGGAAAGCTGAAAATCTTAGTAAATTCATATAAAACGCAATGGAAACAAAATTATTTTCCTGCGTGAGATGGTCCGGCCGGCCCAGCTGGTGTCTTGCAGCTCCCCATCCTACCTGATGTCCAGGCTGGGAGAAGTCAGGGGCGATCCCAGAGCTCGATTCCGGTCGCAAGCTCCGACGCCCGCCGTGGGCCGGAACCCCCGGTGGGGGTGGCTCACGGGGGTGCACCTAGTGAGTATCAGGTTCAATTTAAGTGCACCAACACCACAGCCCACTTACAGTGGTGCGGTTCAGTGGCCCTGGCCTCGTCAAGTTGATGCAAGCGGGCATCAGTTACCATCTTATCCCAGTATCCCATGGTTTCTAAATGGTCCCTCATTAAGGGTGGGGGTGTCCGCCCCTGGGGCAGTGCTGAGCATCGCAGGGGCTGTCCAGGTCCTGCTGCGTATGCCCTTTATACAGAATGTGCCATCAATGGCTTTGCCGACGGCTGGTTATTCCTTGCCCCTGGGCGATCATTTGTCGCAGGTCACGAGGGATAAGATCTGGAGGGGAGTACGTGGATATTCTCCCTATTGAACTGTGAGCCCACTGAGGAAGAGAGAGAGGGACAGGACGACAGAGACTAAGAGCTGTCCCGTCGTCGTAAGCCACCGCGCACCTGGGTCAACTGGTGGCCGGCATACCTTATGTATATGGTGGTATGCCTCAGGGCCCGGCCTGATTGGGCCACCCCGATAATATTTACAGGGCGATGGTTGATTTCATGGGCCCATCGCAGTTGGCTTACGATGAGGAATTTGGATGAGGGTGGCCCTACATCCTGAGATGAGGTGGGATGAGCCCTGTCAGCAATTGTTGCTCTTGTACATGACTCCCACGTGACTGGCACCTGGTGATAGGTACCATTGTGGTCATGCTGTGCAGCGGGCTGCTCAGACACAGGCTCCACGCTAACTGGTGGGGCAAGGGGTTCCGGCCCGCCTGCGGTGTTGGACCTGCTCAGCTAGCGACGTGTGTACTAAGCGCCAGTGTCGTTACCGACTTGGGTGCTCCCTTTTGTGCTGGCCCCTACGCCGACTCCGCGTGCCCGCGGGTTGGTGGGTTACGGGGCAGAGGTAGGGGTGCACAGGGGCGATCAGAGCTCCGTCTGACGGAACTAGCCATGTCAAAGCCCCCCCCTCCCCAATTAGTGTACTCATGCTGGAGCGGTGGCACTCAGTTTATCCAAGAAGGGATGATGCGGGGTACCTACTGGAGGGTTTTCAATGGGGCTTTTGTATTCCATTTGGGGGTGTTAGGGGCCCCAAGATACTACTAATCTAGTTCCCTTGAAAGGTAATGAAGAGGTTGCTCCACTGAGCACAGCTAAGGGAGTTGAGGCTATGAGAGTAGCAGGCCCCTTGGAACCACCTTTCCTAATTTGAAGGTCTCCCCTACGGGGCTAGTACCGAGGTAGGACCAGGGTGAATGTCATTTAATCCTCCTTTTAGCTTACCCTGTGGGTTATTCGGTCAGGGATGCCATTCCCGATGACCTTTTTCAGTCAGGTGAACATCGTTTATTCAGCCCCTAAGGGTGGTACGCTCATGTGGTCCCGGTGCTTTCCTGGCACAGTCTGATATGCACTCGGCTTTACGTTTATTGCCTGTGCACCCAGGGGATTTTGAGCTATTGGGTTTCAGGTTCCAAGGGGAATTCTACTTAGATAAGGCCATGCCTTTTGACTGCTCTATTCCATGTTCGGCATTCGAACGATTCTGTACTTTCATTCAGTGGGTCTTTGCTCGCAGGTTGGGGTCCCGGTCTCTAGCCCATTACCTCGATGACTTTTGGTTCAGGGGTGAATGGGGCTTGGACACGTGCACGCGTTTCCTCACTACATTTCAGACACTCATGTGGGAACTGGGTGTCCCCTTAGCGCCTGAATAGACCGAGGGCCCAGCTATTAAGCTCACATTTATAGGCATTGGAATTGACTCTGTCGCACAGGCATCCGGGTTACCCAGGGACAAGGTGGCTCGGATCTCTGCGGCGATTTTGGCATTGATTGCCAAACATAAAGTGTCCCCTTGTGAGATGCAGCTACTTCATGGCCACCTTAACTTTGCCTGCAGGGTGGTTACACCCGGCAGAGCATTGGCCAGGTGCCTATGTGACGCCATGGCTGGCCTGTTAAACGTCACCACAGGCTCCGGCTGATCAGGAGCATACGGGCGGACCTTCCGGTCTGGCTCAAATTCCTCCATGATTTAACGGGGTCTCTTCCTGGAGATCGGCCCTTATGGTCTGCCCTAGATTTCAAGTACGGTCGGATGCCTCCGACTCCCTGGACTATGGGGGTTTACTCTGAGGGTAGGGGGACTTACAACCGAGGGTTTCATGCATGGCTGGGCACGGATCGCCTCCGCGATCTTACCTTCCTTGAGTTTCTTCCCAAATTGGGGAGCACTGATGCTATGGGGCAACGAGTGGGCCAACTCAGTGGTCCATTTTTGGTGTGACAATGCGGCAGTGGTGCACATTGTCGACACCCAGACGTGCAAATCCCCCAGGGTCAGGGCATTGGTTTGTCAAGTCTTTGAGAAGCCTATGCCTAAATGTGCTGTTCAGGGCCAGACATGTTCCAGGTATTAATAACGATATCGCTGATGCTTTATCCCGCCTCCAGATCCCCCGGTTCCATGCCTTGCTCCGGAAGCAGAGGAATTACACTCGCCACTGCCGGCCGATATTTGGATGTTTGGCGAGGAGAGGTGAACCGGGCTTGTCATTGGCACCTCGCACGTGTAAGGCGTATCAACATGCTTTCATGCGATTTAGGACTTTTTGCGAGTAACTACAGTTACCTCAAGTGTGGTCAATACCTGTGGACCAGGTTTTACAATGCATGTTTATCTTCGCAGTCAGGGTTCCCCCCCCCCCCGTACTATAGCCTTCAGGCTTTTGGCACTGGCATTTATGGCCAACGTGGGGGGGGGGGGTTTCAATGACTGCGTGAGTTACTTCCGTATGCGTCGTGTTTTGGAGGGGTGGACACGTGAACGTGTCCGCCGCCCGGACACGCGTCACCCCAGTTCGCCAGAGTTTCTGACCCACCTTGCATGAGGCTGGCATTACTTATGTTCGGATAGGTGTGAAGTGGCTCTTGGTCACGCAGCTACCACGTTAGCCTTTTTGGAGCGCTCCGCATCAGTGAGTGGGTGCCAGAGTTGGTACCATCTGTGTAAGGCAGATGTGTCTCGTAGGGCACTGGAACTCGACGATGTCTCTGTCACACATGAGTGGGCTCAATTGGGGATACGGTCCTCAAAGGTTGTTCAGCACGGCGTAGGCAGTGGAGTCAGACTGCTACGAAGTTTTATTGGAGACATCTGTCCAGTTGGTGCCCTACATGAATTTTCGACAGTGCCTGCTGCATGCCCCAGCCTGTTTTTCTGCCACCAGGAAAGGTCTACCCTTACCAAAGCAAAGTTACTGAAGGTGACCGGTGCCGCGCTTTGCGGTATGGGGGCCCGTTTTGGCACTCATTTATTTAGGATAGGCGTCGCGTTGATCACGGCTACGTTTGGGGTACTCGGAGGCGGATATGCGTGTACGCACAATTTCTTATATATACATCCCCTCACTGCAGGAGTACCTAGTTATGTCCTTCACCTCTTCTCCTCTTTTACAGATCCTGTGCGTCTCTGCACACCGGTGGCAGTGGGGCTGGTGGGCCGCAGCTATGTACACTGGGCAGCAGTATATGCTGCGACGACAGAGAGTGGACCCCGACTTGGGCTGTGTGCATCCGCACGTATGCAATGGTACGGTATGCGCGGCACAAGGGGGCGGGAACTGTGGCCATTCCTGATGTCCGTCAGGGATGCTGGACCGTCCGATGTTCTTAATAGGCACCTCGGCGGCAATGATCTTATACGGATCACTGCTATTCCTAAACTGTCGAGGGGCAGTGACCTGGCGTTTTATATCATGTATGGCTTACACACGGTCGCTATGGTCTAACATCGTGCTGAGACACCAATTTAGGGGAGACGTGGATCTCCATGGTTCGGACTGCTCCGGCAGTCAGTGGACAGGGCTGTTGCTCGGTCCCTTGCTGAGCATGGCTGGGAGACAGCCATTGGACACCTGCGGATAGGCTTACAAAAAATTTTTTGCTGGTAGGCAGGAGAAGGGGTCCACCTGTCGGCTGGAGGTATGTACCTCTTTCTGGGTGTGGTGCAAGCAGGCCTGGCGACCGAGCTGACGGTCTGAGGGGGGTGGTGAGTCATCATGGACGCCTCCCCGTGTGGCGGGTAGCACTGGTAAGGTAAAGATTTATGACCCAGAGGTATCCGGCAGGTTCGCAATTGACTGGCCAACACTTAGACAGGTACAGGTGTAATAGCTTTGACCGGTCAACGACGAACCAGGCAAGGGGTGATGGCAGGAGCTTTTCAGCATGCATCACCCCGTGATTTGATGGATACACGTCATAGGGTGGGGTCAGTAGATAGTTTATTGAGTCCGGTCAACAATTTGTTTGCGTCAACAAACAAATTGATACAAATGGATACATTGTAGCCAATTGCCATTGGCAAATTTGGGAGGAACCTTACCAGTGTTACTGCGGCCTGCTTGCCTTAAGAATTACAATTGGATGAATACACCAATTGAAAGTTATAATTCGGTCTAGGGCATTATTCAATAAAAGTGGCCCAATGCCTTTATCCATATACCAGTGTCTGAGTCTTTCTTTGGGGGGTGCGCCTGCAATGAGATTTGCTTGACATTGTGTCCTTGTTGTGTGATAGTATGATTGTTTTTTTCTTTTTTGTCAATGTTTATATGTATTTTGTTTTTACCTTGTATTTTATATGTTGTATTTATATTTAAAATGTTTTGTTATTTTCATGTTTTATTTTTGAAAATTAATTTTAAAAAAAAATAAAAGTAGAGGCATCACCTTGCAAACAAAAATTTGCATAGTCAAAGCAATGGTATTCCTGGTGGTAATGTATGGTTGTGAGAGCTGGACAATAAAGAAAAGTGAGCACAGAAGAATAGATGCTTTTGAAATGTGGTGTTGGAGGAGAGTTTTGAGAGTAACCTGGACAGTGAGGAGAACAAATAGGTCGATCTTAGAAGAAATCAACCCTGACTGCTCCTTAGAAGGTCAAATAGTAAAGATAAAAAAGTACTTTGGGCATCAAATGAGAAGAGAGGATTAACTTGATAAAGCCTTGATGTTGGGTAAGGATAAGAGCAAAAGAAGGGGGCGGCAGAAAATGAGATGGCTAGATGGTACTGTAGATGCAATGGGCATATTGCCGGGCAGGTCGAGGAGGATGGTGGAGGACAGAGATGCCTGGAGGGCAATGGTCCATGGGGTCGCAAAGGGTCAGAATCGATTGTGCGACTGAACAATAACAATGATTCACTACTATTCTCATGAAGAAAATGGACTGAGAAGGAGCAATGTATTTGGACAGACAGACAAACCATCATAAAGAGTGGAAGAAGAGTTAGACTGATTTAGTTTAAAATGTTTGTCAATTGCCTTCCTTGAAGTTCAAAGCATTTAACAGCAAACAAAGGAAACACTTTCACTGAACGGAAAATAAACTTAATCAGCAGAAAGATATAAAACAGTAGGGGAGAGAAGAACCACACAAGAAACATTTTGCTGGGTTGGATCACAATCGTTTCACTGCACTGTCTTTAAGAAAATAACCTTAGAATATGATTAGATGGGCAGTCATCCTGCTGTTCAGTGCACTGGGAAGGTGAGTTGGTTCACTATTTTTGTTGGCAAACAGATAAGCTGGTCAAGAGAGAAAAGTGTGACTCCAGAGTGCCCCTACTTGTGCATTTTTGAGCACCTGGCTTCTCTTTTTTTTTGAATCAGGTAGGTGCTCTTTAGGTTGGCCTAATCGACAACAGCAACAGAAGCTGCAGCAACAGCAACAGCAACAGCAAGTCAGAAGTGGAAGGGACCTTATAGATAAGTGGTGGCGAACCTATGGCACACATGACAGAGGGGGCACCAAGGCCCCTTTCTGTGGGCACTTGGCCCCCGCTGGGCAAGCCCCATCCCACACCACACCAACAGTGCCAAAGGCAAGGCTACTTCTGCACCCACCCCTCTGCCAGTGGGGAGGGGAGAGGGGAGGCTCGCTGCATGCCCTGTAGGCTGAAATCCTGCCTGGGATCAGGCGGTGGAGACGGGAACAAGAGAAAGTGTGGAGTGAGATGGGTAGCAGGCTGAGGGAGGGAGGGGTGGGGCAGATTTGGAGCATTCGGTCTCCAAAAGGTTCGCAATCACTGTTATAGATCACCTTTGACTCCACAACCAGAAACTAAAGCACTGAGCTCTCCAAGCTGCTAAGGCTCTTTCTTGTTTCAGTTTTCAACATCGTAAGTTCTTAATATGTGAACTATTTGAGGATACATGTATCAGCAAACTGAACCCTCCTCCTGCTCCTTTGTGGAGGGGCAGAGCAATTGAAATTTGGTTTTTTGCCTTTGCTAGACCATCACTAATACACTGAATTATTTAGAATAAATTAAAAAATATTTTTATTTGCTTTTATGTAAGTGCCCATCATCATCATCACCATCATCATCATCATCACCATCACTATCATCATCATCTCCGGAGGAAATGTGGGGGGAAATGAGATGTGTCACACAACGTTAACTTAACGTTGTGCGGTGCAAATTTTCCCTCAAATTTCCTAACATTATCGGGTTTTAACATTGTATGGTGCACATGTTATCTGGGGTATTACTGTACTGAAAATAAGGTTGCTTGAGGTCAGTATGACATTTTGATAGGAGGATCACACCCAATAGCATACTGCTCCTCACCCAACATCAATCAACCCTATTTTGACCACATTGTTCTTATTTTGCACCCCTTCTTATTCTTTGTCAAATTCACAGGCTGATATTTGTTGACCGTTGTCTCCTGTTTTGATCTATAGAGTCTTAAGAGCCTCTTTTGGGTTGTAGGTGAAGTAGGAATAGCCTTTGACTAGTATTAAAAGAGAGAGAGTCATATAAGTTCACATCTTGTTTCCTTGCCTTTATAGCATTGGAAATCACATTTATCCATGTCGTCAAAAGACAAACAGTCTACTAATCGACCTTTGTTCCTACACTCATGTAGAGCAGTGAGTCATGGTCGCTCACCTCCAGGCATTACAGTCAAGCAATGGAGATGAGATATCTGTGAAAAGTTGAGAAGACTAGGTGCAATCGAGTGCAAAATGTGTCCATCAGACAGAACCTGAACGTTCAACCACTGAGAAGCACAATCAAGAAGGTCAGCTATGCTGGTTTGGCCAGATCAACCAGATGGCTGAAACCAGGATACCGAGGCAGGCATGGGAGGCCCGAGTGCAGGGTGAAAGATCCTGAGGTAGGCCCTTTGTCAAATGGATTGACAACATCAAGGAGGCCCTCCAAGTTTGCAGGAGTGACCTGAGGTAAGCTATGGAGCTTTCTAAGGAGAGATCCCACTGGAGACCCTTTGTGGAATCCTCTACACCATAAGGTAGAAGAGGAGGCAATTAAGTAAGTAAGTCAGTCAGTCAGTCAGTCAGTCAAATGACAAGTAACCTTTTCCCTAGCCAATGTAATTGTTTGCAGGGATCTCTAGTTCAAAGTTACTGGATCAATATGTAGGCAATTTATTCCAGGGCAGGGGAGATCTACATGAGATCACAGTATTGGAAGAAGGAGAGGGAATCCTCAAAATGGATAAGCATTTTACATGTGGCTACAGCACAGGGTAGAACATACCAACAACAATTTCTCCTGACTTTCACAGGTTGAGATTTTTCTCAAGTAGCCTAACTAATTTTTTGCATATTAAGTCCAGTCTCCCCATCTCCCCATGTACTCCTGAAAGTGTACAGGCTTTTCTAACTTCCCACTTCATTTTTTTAAAACAGTATGTTATGTTGTTGACCCTAGGTAACCCAAGGAATTTTTTTTTAAAAAAATGAATGAATGGACACTACAGTGAAGTGGGGTTTACCCACAGTATTTACTGCTGCAGAAAGTAATAGGAAGGTTGGTTTTAGACCCTGGGTAGAACATTTGCTATCTAAAATGTACTTGATTCCTCACAGATAATATGGAGTGCGCCACTCCCACACACACACCTTTTAAGGTAGGCTGTCTCTACTTCCTCCCCCCCCCCTCATTTCTCCTACCCCAAACTCAGAGCCTGAGCAAACAAGTCATCATGTTATTTGACATTTCTCGGCAGCCATGGTAACTGAGAGCAATAGGGAGACCATGCTGGCTATTTGTCACCACTGTGGGACTGTGTGCTTGCTTGCCAAGGTGGGAGTAGCAGCTAGCTGAATAAGGGGATGTGTGTGTATGCTAGCCCAAGACAGTTTAAACTGTGCTGATGTGAATCCTGGTGAACCCTATGTCCATGTGCAGCAAATAGGGATAAAGTGGAAGAAGTGGGGGAAGGATCCCCCATCCCTTTAAAAAGTCATTTGTTAGAACATATGTAAACATTCAAGTAATCTGGCACATGACAGTAGGACACTAGTGGAAAACTGAGAAGACTGGAATCTTGGAAGTATTCAGTACTGGTTATCTGTTGCTTGTTCTGCAGCTATTGTATGTTAGCTTGTGATTTATTTCTCACAATTTGTGTATTCAATCTCAAGGCTATATATGAGAAAAGATGAACCTCTGGCTGGGGGAGTCTGGAAATTAGCATCCCAAAAAAGTTATCCCATCTATGTGCAAGATAATAAATTGGACCAGTGTGACCTCTTTGAGAAATGGAAGGGCTTATCCAGTGTACAGAAAATACCAGAATCCACCCAACATTATTGACTGAAATAAGCATTTGGGAAGGCCATTTTAATCCTTTTGTCAAGTTGTCAATCATAACATCTGCTTTCATTTAACCATTGGTTGCTGCTTTGAGTGCCATTTTTGACAGAAATATGGAATATAAATGTAAGATGTAAGGAGTATATATGTTATATGCTGTCCCTGATATACCGGTTTCCTGATACACAGATGTTCTCTCTCTCTCTTTCTCTCTCTCTAACACACAGAAGTCCTTCCAGGAAAAGCAGGTGGCAATACTATATGCAACCAATTGGCTCAAAGTTTGCAATCTTATTAGTTGGCCACTATAAATCAGCTGATAAAAGCAGTCCAAAGCAAGACATCAATGGATTTTTTTGATACTATGAACAGCACAGGTTTACGACTTTTATATATTAATCTGTGGTTAATGGTACAAGAGTAAACCAAGGTTGTTACTGACCTCTATTTTCTAAACTGATCAGTTGGCAACTTGCTAATTACTGCTCTCAGATGGACATTTGACAGGGCTGCGATAATATTTTCACCATTCAGACATCTCAGATTCCCTGTTGATCATTAATAGGCAATAGTGTGCTGAAAATTGCTTTTTCCTACACTTTTACAATTCTGGGGAATGAAGAGAGTGAATTTCTTTCAGTGTTATCCTACCCATTGTCCATATGCTAGAGAGAAGAATTTCAAATGTCTGAAATTATGTACTTGCTGAAAAGAGGATATGAATTTCATTACAAAAATAATCAATTTTGGAACATATACAAGTGAGTCTCAGGTGGCCTGTCCCTTGGCAGTGTCAGGTACAAAGGTACAAAGGATATTTGGCTATTTGCTGTACATTTTTAGTCATTAGTCACCTCAGACTCACCACATTATGCACTATTTGGGTATAGGACAAACACTATGTAGCTCTACATCAAGAATATTGTTATGTCATCATCATAATGATGTCAGTGTCCAGAGTCCCTGGCCATTGTCTATGGCTTCTCAGCTTTGCAACCCAATATTTCAAAGTTTGAGAGTCAAGAAATAGTGGTCTTGAGGGACTCTCCTTTATATACCTAATTATTTGAAGTAAGAAGGTTGGTGATGGGGAAAAGAATGTTCTTGGTTCTATGGTGCTCCACTTTTTAATATTTCTGTTCAGGGCAGCTTCCCTGGCATTCTCATTTTTCCCTACCAAGTGAAGATCCTTTTATTTTCCCAGGCCTTTTAAATTTTTAACGATATGAATTTACTTTTTTTAATAATGGCTTTCACTTATTGTTTTGCATTTAATTTTTTTTAATGTTCATAAACTACTCTTGAAACTTAATCATCGATGCAGCATATATATTTCTAAAATAAATACATTCATTAAATTTTAATTATTAAAGCCATTTAAATCTTTAAGATAGATTTAGCCTACATAATTAATAACAGCTAAGTGGGGTCATCTCAGAACCTAATAATTTTTTTAAAAAATTATCTGCAGTGACAATGGGAGGAAATGTGGCAATATGTGACTCTTTTTTTAAAAATTAGTCAGGTCTCTGCCAGCAAGTTTGCTCTTTCTTTTTAACTATTCCTCCACCTCCTTGCTTTTTGTTGTTTAGTCCTCAAGCTTCTTCTTGCTCTCAAAATTTAGGATTTTCTTCTATGTCTGTTCATACCAAGAACTTCCAAATGAAAGGAAGGGATGAGATGGGAAGTGGTTATCTTCTGTCCTGATCCAGTGCTAGGCCTCTTTTGGAGGAACACAGGTGAAGTAATGCCTTAAGGTTTACCACCAGCACTAACTTCATTAACATCAACACTACCAACAACACCCCTTTAAGATTTAAGTGATCAGAAGAGAAGGGAACATTTCCCCAAACACAAATCTTCTTCTGCCATACCCAAATCTGAATATAGGTGATCATCATGGCAATCAGCCATGAAGACTGTCCTGGGAACAATATAATGCAGTAGTCTTCCATTTGCCTTCCACATTGCAGTGTGACGCCCATACCACTGATCCAGTTATGCAAGTGCTCCTCAGCCCCAGGCCATAAGATGCTGCCCTACATCTAGATGGATTCAAGTGGGATTTAATCCACTTGGGGACCATCAACCTTCCCTGTGGACTTGGCACTCAAGGGCATTAGTCCTCAGGGTTGTCAGGTTAGTTAACCACCACCTGACACTAGGCATTAAGTCACTGACAGTATGGTCTACTCTATTATCATAGCAGGATAACCTGGCCAGACCTTCTAAACACCAGTACTATTCATCAATTCCTTTAGGTTCCCTTGATCTCAGTTTCTTTCTGTGAGACAACCTTTAAATAAATGCTTTCCCCAAGAATCAATTTCCCCACAGGAGCTGATTTTCTGTCGACATGCCTGAGCATACCTGCAGTGTGCTTTGTGGTCACAATTTGAAAATGTTTGACCAGAAGTGGAGACTGAGGAAATTATTTAATAGGAAAAGCACAAAAGAGCTGATTTTCACACCCTGCAAAAAAGTGCAACAAATATCAAATATCTTCAGGGAAGAAACAGGAAAAAAGTGTAAAATAAAAACACATATTTCATACCTGGATATATAGAACCAAAGTTTATGTCATCTGAATGGAAAGAAAAATGCCAATAAGCTCAGTAGATAAATATTCTTGATTCCCCCGCCCCCAAAAAGGCCCATTTGGATGCACCCTTTGTTTGAGTAACAACATCTCATGAGGCCAGAGCAAGTGGCTATCATGTAGGGAGGAGTCACTGTTTCCATCCCATCTGTAATTACAAGCTTGTGTGCAATAGAACTGGTAGCAAAATGTATGGCTATATGATGGAGAAATTGTACCATAATCTTTGACTTAAAACTCTATTGTCCATTGTCTCTATTTAAGTTGTTGCATTATCCTTTTTTGAATGTATTTGTGTGGCTAAATATTTTTCATATTGGGAAAGCATTAAACTTATAGCTGTGACTGCCCTGATAGCAAAACAAATATATGAACAAACTACCATGTTACAACAAGTATTCCCTATGCCCTCCTTGTTGACATTATCTATGTTATGAGCAGAGTAGGGTGGAACAGAGGTCCATTAGCTGATGCTCTATCTATGACATAAAAAGTTGCTTGGCATATGGCCTCTTGTCCTCCTTTTTCATCTTTTTTCTCTTCCAAGTAGCTAAGAGAGGTTTGTCATAGTTTTACCTGCCAAGAATATGCATTGTTGAACATCAACTTCACTTTAACAAGTGAAAGCTCTTTTGACAGATAGGAACAAACATCTTACACACTCAAAAACATTTCTAAAGACACAAGGTGAGCTTTCTTTTGTTGCAATTTGTCAGGAGTATGAAAATTCTTCAGGGCTCTGTTGTTGGGCAGTTTCAAGAAACCATGATGGCTTGGGACGGGAGTTTCTAAGTAGAGACCAGTCTTTCTAAAAGTGTGTATGATACTCCATCTCGGCTATCTTAAAAAGGGTTTCATACCCCATCTCTTTCAAATGGCTTTTTATCACTGATAAAAATACATTTGAAAGAAATGGGTTTCCTTTATCCTTTTTATTGTGGGAATGAGGGCATTCTTTTGCTGCCCTTGCTGCTTTTCCTACATGGTGCCAGCTTGCAGTATTTTGGAGACATACCATATGGCAGTGATGGTGAACCTTTTAGAGACCAAGTCCCCAAACAAAGAGGTGGGGCAAACTCTGTGCTGAGCTGATGGCACACATGCCAACAGAGAGGGCTGGGAGTGCCCTGTCTGGCACACATGCCATAGGTTTGCCACCACTGCTGTATGGTTTTCTTTTAATGTCTGAATTTCTAAATTAGTCCAAAAAGATTTGCATTGATCTAGATTTACTTCTGGCTTTGTTCTGCCAAATCCTACTTGCTTCCAATTTTATCTGAACCAGTCCAAATCAGACTGATCTGGGATTTGGCTGAATTGGCTGCCTATGTTTTTCATCCCTTACTTCATATCCAACCATTTTTAATCTAAATTACAAGTGACAAATGATGCTGGACTCTTTGTCTAAATTCATCATGATGAAAATAACATCTATCTAGTGCGGTATCTGGAATGGGCTGCCGCACGTACCTTGTGCACATGAGCAGATAACTGTCGGGGTCCCAAAGCCCATGGGGGGCTTATGCCCCCAAAATTGATCCTTTAGTCCTCAACTAATCACAAGGGCTGAACAGGTCTGGGCCTTTGTGATGTCATGCCCTTTGTGATGCCCAGACCTGGTCAGCCCTTGGGAGTGGTCAGCCAATGTGACATCGCAGGGCCATGCCCCTTGGCCAGGCAGGCCAGCTGGCAGGGCGGGGCAGGACTGGAGTCCAGTATACAGAGGTCTGCACAGGAGAAGGAGCAACCGAGCAACACAACCCCGGGAGGTCGGACAGCGCCCCCCTCCCAAACCCCACCCGGGCAAAGCCAGGCATCCCTGCTAGTATAGTTATACAACTTCTTATACAGGGATGGATTCATTGAGAATGATGGCACTTCATCTTGCCTTCTCCTCTTATGTGAATTCTCAGAAAGATCACAAATGTGAGATTTTTATACTTTAAAAAACCCAACCTTCTTAGAGAATTATTTGAAGGTTTTCAAAAATATGTTTTGCTCCTTGCAACTAGCATAGCTATAATTTTATATACCAAATGTTTATTTATTATCATGTATTTGTTTGAGGCAAGTTAGTTTTTATTAAGATTCTCAAAATTTGTTTGAGACATTTTCATTGTTAAAAATATATGCTGGAATTGCAAGGAGGCAAACTGTATATTCCTTTGTCAGATAATTCTTTTCACCTAATCAGTTAATATCTTAGCATTCTGTAAATAATGAGAGCTTCTTCTTCTTCTTTCATGTCCAGATCAAACTTTGGATTACCAAAATGAAGCCACTTTCTTAGCTTTGTCATTGACCAAAATTAAGTCTTCATTGTTGCATGTTTCTGGCAGTAATTGGCACACCAGTAAATGGAGTTGGGTTCTGTATCTCTCCACATTCACAGAGCATGTTGTTATCCACCAGCAGTCCCCACTTTAGCATGTTGGTCTTACATTTAAGCACTCTAACAAACAGCCTCTTCAGGATCCTCCAACTGACATAGGGAAGGTCATGTTCCTCAGCTATATATTCCTTTAATGTTATTCTTTGTCCAGTGAGCTCCTTCTTCCATCTTCTAATCTGGTTTTGCTGAACTTCTACTTGAAGCTGGACTACTGATCATCACTCAACAAATTGCTACTGCTACTTTTGCTATTTGTTGTTTGACTATTTACATTGGACTGTTTTTCTCTCCATGTTTACTGATAAGAAGAAAGAGATGTTTTTGTTTTGCTTTGGAACACAACACCATTCTGCTATCTGCTGCTATTGTGTTTTGCTTGACAAAGACTTTACCTTGAACTTTGCTTTCAACCTTTGCTTTTGCCATAAATAAACAACTATATTTTCACACTACAGTACCTGTTTGGTTCCTGCATATTCACTATAGCCTCAGACTTCCACAACCATGTCCTTGTAACTCAAGGGCTCCACTCTTCATCCTAACAAGAAGGAGCTGAAGTCACCTACAAAATCTGCCCAATCCCACCAAAGAACCAGAAGTTCCAAGCTGTGGAAGTGGTCTTCGCTCAGCTCCGCAGACCATTCCTATTTCATGTACAGTAGTAGCAAGTTCCAGTTTAAATTTTGAAGATTCTTTTAAAAGTTTTTTTAAAACCTCTATGTGTCAAGTAGTTATTCAAGGCTCTTTTGATTCCCAAAATGGAAGCAGTCATCCATGGTATTGGCTCTTGTATTGTATGAAGTGTGAGTATTTCTTTTCATCCTGCCTCGTGCAGGTTTTCTCTGTGATGCCAGAGCCATAATGATTGTTCTTGGATCCTAGACTCATATACTGTAATCGCAAATGCTGTATTGATTTATTGAAAAGTATATGTATGGCAGTCCTCAGGCAATTAAATGTTGAGGCAAACAAACACTAGAGAGAAGGTATTTTCCATTAGAAGTACCCTACAAAACACCCACTGCTAACTCAGATAGAGCTAAATCTAGTGTTTGAACATGATTAGATCCAATGGAATCAGTGGAACATATTTAACTGTTTATTGAACAAGACCCACTCATTGTACATTTATTCTGTGTGGGACTATCAATTGGATTTTGCCTGGAGTGTGAGTAACAGCCAGCATGTGGGAAAGTGGTGTCTGTTTATAACAATCCCCAAATGACCCTTTTTCTTTTTAATGACTTCCTTCCAGGAAAATATCACTTTGTAGGAACCTTATTGCTGCCTACCACTCCTTCCTAGGTCCAGAGTTAATGACAAAGAACCTGGTGCATACAGAGCTGTTAAACCTGTTATTATAACTTCTGCAGAGTGCTAAAACATCAAATATGGCATTCCATAAAATTGCCTTTACAACCTTTTTCTGCTGTTACCTTATTAGTACTAAAAAAAGAAGTGGAACCCAGGTGGTTCAAACAATGTTCAAATACTTCTCTTAAAAAAACTTTCTCCTGAGAAGGAATTCAAAAGGCATATAATGTGGGATGGAAACAACTGAAAGCTAACAAGCTAATTTTAAGATTTAAGAATAAAAGTCTGTTCAGAAGTAAGCCTAATTGTTTTCAATGACAATTACTCCTAGTTAAGGGACACAATACTGAAGCAGATGTTGGGCAATTCATGACCCTCAAGATGTGCTTATTGTAACTGTTAGCAATTGTGGCCAATAAAGGAGAGGGGTTATTTCCACAGAATAAATATCTGGAGGGAGGCAGATTGCCTGTCACTGGAGAAGCACTTCAGGTGAAAGGGAACACATTAAGGGTATACAGCAACTGTAACTGCTGTGTACTAGGACATACCGGTACTCTGAGTGTGGCTTTCTTAGGCTGAAATATGTGATCTGAAGGTATCTGATTTAATTCATAAATGTAAATTTTTATGCTGCCAACTCAGGTGAACCCAACTCAGGGTTGATTTAGCATCTATATTTTTTGTTATGATTAGATCATTTCTGCTGAGGTACAGGAAAAGATGATCTTTCAGGTAGTATGGCCTCAAGCCATCAGAGTTTAAAGGTTATTCCAATCCAATATCCTATGTCAATTTGTCATCACTTATCTATTTAAGCGCAAATCAACTGAAAAGCAAAATGTTCTATCCTTTGCCTTTTATTTCCATTTCTGGCTGAACAGCTTTACAATTGGCTCATCCCATCTTTCCCCAGGTCTGCCTAATGGTTTTTGTGGCCCCTTCTTATCCAGTCTGTTAGCCGACAGGTCCATCTATTATCCTTCTTGCTAAAATAAGGTTGAGCTGTCCAGAAATGAACTGGCAGCCTATGTATTAACATGATAAGAACATAATGGCCAATCCCAATGAGCTCTCTAGTAGCTCTGTTTTGAGCTTTTAGAAGTTTCTGGGACATCAAATTTATATATTCATTTCATTTTTATACTGTTTTCTCACTAGAGATCTTTGAATAGTGCACAATGTATTAAATATAGAAAAAATACAAGGCAGTCCAATGTGTAAAAGGATGCACTAGGGCAACATGAGCCAGAGTTTAGTATTTTGGTAGAGGAATGGATTAAGACTCAGGACATAACATGGAGGAAACACACTGGGATGGGAGGTAGTACTGGTAAAGCCATTTCTTAAATAGCTCACTTACTCTGAAAACTGTTCTTTTGTTGTTCAATCATATAGTTGAGTCTGACTCTTTGCCACTGCATGCCAGGCACCTCTATCCTCCACCATCCTCCACAGCTTGCTCAGCTCTACACCCATCACGTCAACAATTCCACCTAGCCACCTGATCTTCTGCCTCCCCCTTCTCCTTTTGCCTTCAGTCTTTCCCAGCATCATGGCCTTCTCGAGTGAGTCTTCTCTTCTCATATGGTGCCCAAAGTACTTTAGCATCATCTTCAATATTTGTCCTTCCAAGGAGCAGTCAGGGTTGATAAGCCATATTAGACACAACTGAGCAGTACATAGGTAAAGGTAAAGGTCACCCTTGCTCAAAAGCCAGTTGTATCCGACTCTAGAGTTCAGCGCTCATCTCTGTTTCATAGCCAATTTCTTGCTTTCAAACTGCTAAGTTGGCAGGAGCTGGGACAAAGACGGGAGCTCATTCCATCCTGCAGTATTTGGGTATCGAACAGCTGACCTGCCACCTTCCAGTCAGTGTCTTAGTCACTTGAGCCATTGCAGTCCTGAACAGTACATGACACATGCAATAATCCAAATAGGAAGTTACCAAGGCATGAATAGCAATACTATCTCTGTTTAGACAGGTTCTCCACCTAAGGCAGGGGTGAACAACACATGGAATACATGAAACCACACTAATTTTAGAATTCCCAAAGCTTCTTGAGTCCCTAATCCACCGCAACTACACAGGGAAAATGGATACTCTCCAGACTTTAGAATTCTGCTCCTGCACTCTCTAAAAATTAAGATTCTCCCATAAAACTATAGGACCAAAATGTCTTTCAAATCAGAGCTGAATAATTAAATAGCCAGGAAAAGGCCATAAACACATTAATTAAAAATAATTTAAACCACTAGATTACAGCTCAGTTTTTCCCATACTTGCTAGGTGTTTTATTGGTTCATTACTAAGACACTGACTGGGATGCAGAAGGCCAGTAGTTCGATTCCCGCGTACTGCAGGACGGAATGAGCTCCCATCTTTGTCCCAGATCCTGCCAACCTAGCAGTTTGAAAGCAAGAAATTGCAAGTAGATAAATAGGGACCACTCAGGTGGGAAGGTAAACAGCGTTCCGTGTGCTCCGGTGTCTAGTCATGCCTGCTACATGACCATGGAAACGTCTGCAGAAGCAGACAACGCTGGCTCTTCAGCTTTGAAACTGTGATGAGCACTAAACCCTAGAGTCGGATGCAACTGGCTTTTGAGCAAGGGAAACCTAAGCACATCCAAAGGTGGAAGTGGTCTGAATTTTCCTGAACCTCCAAGAGGGCTTCTCTAGAAGGAAGAGGTGCTAATAGAAGAAGTAAATGTGGTGATAGCTTCATATATACCTTTTAGTGTTTGGTGTACAAAGTAAGTAACTGAATAAAATCACATGGGAGCAAACAAATGCTTGTATTTCTCTGAAAGATAATCCCAAGTGGAATTAAAGATGCAATTCATAATTGTTTCTTTTATCATTCTCACTAAAGAAAAGTTGGCATCACAGGCTCCTTTTCTCTAGAATATTATTTACATAATTTTATTTACATAAAAGATGGCAGGATAAATATCTCTGCCCCAGGCCCCACCCAGGCCCGGGGGTTGAAAAGCTGTGCCAGCTCCCTGCGGCTGAAGATGACCCAACATTCAGCTGAGGATGCCTGCCTCCGCTTCCCTCGGGCCTCACCCATGCCCGGGGGTTGAAAAGCCGGGACTTGGCTATTGGGGCTGGGGTGGGCTGGACATTCCCCCCGGCCAGTTTCGGCTTTGGACTTTCTTGCTGGCCATTTCTTATGAACTTTTCTATGTGGTTTGTGGACTTTATTGTATTTACTGTATTTGATGTCTATGTGATACTTTGTGAGCTGCCCTGAGTCAACATATGCTGAGTGGGAGGCATACAAATAAAGAACTATTATTATAATTATCTATACTTAATTCCCTAGTACCTATGAAGAGGGTTAATATTATGCCCAAAAGAAAAAATTTTTTGGAAAAAGTATTGAATAATTCAAACATACACACTTCATATATGCTGGAATTTAGAATCAGAGCTGCAGAAGAACATGTAGTCCAGTCTTGCCGCAATCTTGGTGCAGAACATGAAAGAGCTAAGGTAATCTCAAGAGATGATTGTCCAGCATTTACTTGAATACCTCCAGCAACAAACGGGCCATCACTTCTTTCTAAGTGCACAGGGCCCTCTAACGTCTTGTACGATGTGATCCATACCACACTAGAGTTTTCTGCAGGTATTGTAGCCTGTATGTTGCAGTGATATTGCATGTTCTCAGAGCCTTAGTCTTAATATTCTCTGAAACTAAATGGTTTGAGAATCAGCTCTCCTAATACTATCCTAATGTATGATATTTGCTATCCAATATCCATTTGGAATGAGAAACAAACTTAGTGAATCTTTTGTTCAGAGTCCTTTTTTTCCTAAGGCATGTAGTCTTGATTCTTATTTCAGGAAATAAAACGGTACCTGTAGCCTGATTTGTGAGTTTAGCCAGTATAGATTATATGTTCATGCCCAGTACTGATAGAGAATTTAGTGCTACACTATGACTGCAGTGGCTCAAGGGGTCTAAGATGCTGACTGGAAGGCAGGAGGTCAGCAGTTCAATTCCCAAGTACTGCAGGATGGAATGAGATCCCGTCTTTGTCCTAGCTCCTTCCAACCTAGCAGTTTGAAAGCAAGAAATTGCAAGTAGATAAATAGGGACCACTTTGGTGGGAAGGTAAAGTATTCCGTGTGCTCCGGTGTCTAGTCATGCCTGCCACATGACCACGGAAATGTCTGCAGAAGCAGACAGCACTGACTCTTCAGCTTTGAAACAGAGATGAGCACTGAACCCTAGAGCCAGATACAACTGGTTTTTGAGCAGGAGAAACCTTTACCTTTACCTTATGCATAGGCACTAATCTCTACCATCTGTTGTCCATTGCTATTCATGTATATACTGCCTAGGTTTTGTTTGTTTGATTGATTGCTTCATTTCTCCTAATGAAAGAATACAAGGCAACTCACAAATTGTTGAAGTGCAAGTCAACCATATAATGTCAGATGAGATTGGATATATTCAAGGCGGTATGGCCTACCATGACAACTAAACAAGCTAAATTTATTTATTTATTTATTACATTTATATCCCGCCCTAAATGTTTTTATGATACAAGGAGGACAAGAGTTCAACACAAATGTGATGATTCTTTCTTCTCCAAGGATCCTATTCACATCCATGGGCTTACAAATTGAAACTTACCCATTCTCATGGGACAAACAAAGCCCAAGTTACATCCACAAGACTACAGCATCTGAGACAGAGCAGAGCCAAGTGATTTTATTTGCAAAGTAGAAGTATTTGTTGTTGTTGTTCAGGCGCACAGTCGATTCCGACCCTTTGCAACCCCATGGACCACTGCCCTCCAGGCATCTCTGTCTTCCACCATCCTCCTCAACCCGCTCAGCTCTGTGCCCACTGCATCTAGCCATCTCATTTTTGGCACACACCCTTCTTCTTTTGCCCACCACTCTTCCCAGCATCAAGGCTTTCTCGAGTGAATCCTTTCTTCTCATTTGATGTCCAAAGTAGAAGTATATTCAAGGTGTCCAAAGTAGAAGTATATGATGCTTTATTACCAGAAAAACAACATACAAAAGTTTGTATTAAGAAAGGAAAGCAATAGAAGGAGCACTATGTAGTACAGCTTGTGATGCAATCTATACATTACAACCTTGACATCAGCTTCCAACTATCTAGTCCATGTCTCCAGCAATTCCCCTCCTGCAACATTCAGAAAGTTATGAGTTACCGTAAAAGGAAATCAATTTATGATGAACTGGGCAGTTAATTTAAAATGCAGATTGTCAGTTTTCGCATGTTGCTTCCTTTTGAGATTATACAGATATTATTAAGGAAGGAAACACTTGGGGATGAGATTTCATAGGCAGTTAATATTACCAGACCCACTGACCCCCATCTCAATGGAGCAGAAATGAAATGAAACACATCCTGTTCATCAGAAACAAAAACCCTGAGACTGATCTGTCAAAAGATGATGGTTTGTGTTTCTTGATCTCCTCCTGCATGATATTTTTTGTTCTCACATTCTCAGACCACACTGGGAAACCAAGATGCTTGCTGCAGAATTAGCTAGCTTGAGCTCCTCTTCATTTCTCCCTATTAAAATTTACTGACTGCACCACAGCTGTCTGATGTTTCCCCCTTGAGGTTGAATTCAGAGCTTGGCAAAGAGCTCTTTGGAAGGGATATATTTATTATTGTTTGCACTATCAAGGAAACCTCAATTTCAGTTTTTCACCATTCATAAGAAACATTCTGCTGCACCAGACTAGTTCTGTGTACCATCTTTGGACAAATGTTAAAAAAAAACCACTTTTGGACAACTACAGGGTAGAGCAAAGAAGATGATAGTTCATGGGCTCTGAGTGATAGGTTATACAATTAGGGCAGTAAATAGCACCCACCAGGTCAAACCATTTGTGTCACACTAATGCATGCCCATTCATGGGATTTTTTTAAAAAACGAGGATCTAAAGTGTAAAGGGTGGGCCATTGCTGATCTGTATATTTAGTTTCTGAACAGGCTGGGGAGAGGGTTCTCACATGCTTAGATTAAGCCAAGATCATACAGCCCAATATCTTGTTTCCTTATTTGTATAGTACACTGGTGGTGAACCTATGCACTCATGCCAGAGGGGACACTCAGAGCCCTCTCTGTGGGCACACACTTTTGCACCAGTGCAGAGTTCGCCCCACTCCTCTGCCCAGCAGCCCAATGGGAGCACTTCCTCCCTACCCTATCTGGGATAAGGCAGGCAGCTCACATGCAGTGTAAGGGTGCAGTGCAGACAGCCGTTTGGGCACCATCTCCAAAAGGTTCGCCATCACTGGTATAGGATGTTGCTTTCTCCTTCCTCTGAAAATCATATAGCTAGTATACCCAATTAGGTATTAAACAATAAATAGATTTGTATCAAAGTGCTTCAAAAGCCATTTGGATTTGACCAGAATGTGGCATTAACTAGTTACTTTTGGATAGTGAGTTAGTTAAAGGTTATTGGAAACCTAATATGACAATTAGAAAACTTACTTTTTAGGTGTCATGAATATTTTCTAGTTACTTTCAAAAGGTACTTTTAAAAGACATTTTCAATTATTTTTAGAACCATTTTGGTAAGAATTTTCCCCATTCCATGATATTCTTATCAGTCTTAAGTGTCAAGGGAAGTATTGTTTACTTTGTTTGCATCTTTTTAAATAGTTGCAAGAGACAATATCAGGCTGTTATAGGATTGTCTTGTGGTATTTTATGTTGTGGTATATTATTATATGCTGTTTTGGTAGATTGAATTTTGTATATTGTATTACTGTGTATTTACTGTGTACAGTATATTGTGTATATTGTGTACTGTATATTGTGTATATTGTTTATTTACCATGTGAGCCGTCCTGAGTCGGGTTCCCTGATTGGGCGGCATACAAGTGTGAAAATTAAATTAAATTAAGTTAAATGAGCCACTAGAGAGAACTAGAGAGCATTTAACCATATTTTCCAGGAGCAACAACACATTTAAGACAACATACTGCAACAAGTTACTTGAATAATTAAAGTCACAATTGCAATTTCATGGTTACCTAGAAATAATGTGTAGCATAATAAGGATCTTTTAAAATGTATCACTCCATGGTCTAGAAGTGGGCATACAAAAGGAGGGTGATGTAAAAGAAAAAGCAAATCTTTTATAAACAGTACTAAAAAATGTCCCAGAGGGGATAGGGTTAGAGTAGTGGTTACCAACGTGGAGCACATGCCCCACAGGGGAACTTAAATTCCCAGAAGCCTAAGTCAATACATTGGCTGATCAGTGCTTTGTGGAATTGATTTAGGCTTCTGGGGATTGAAGTCCAAAAACCAAAGGTTGGGAAACACTGTGTTAGAGTTATTTTATACTGCTATAAATATAGAAAACAAGATGTTTCTAAACCTGTTACCATACTCATTTTTAAAATCACTCTTCCACCTTTTTTCTTCATTAACCTTTTTCATCCGCTCCAAAAAGACTGGGAATTGAGGCTTTCCTAATCTCCTCAATAATTAATCCAACTCTTTTTTGTGTGTGTGCTCAGTAAGGAACAGAAGACAGATTAGTTGGGATACAGGCTTATTGTTTACCTCAATTCTTACCTCAGAATTATTCCTCAGCATGAGGGAGCTGGTGTAGCAAAAGAAATGTAGAAACCTCCCCTGAATGCTAGGGGGGGAGTTGTCATGCCACCATGAACAGTGGGCTGTATAATTAAGGCATAATTGCATCCTTAAAGCTCATGCTGCATTTAATGAACTCATTCCATTTAAATCAGCCATGAGTCAAGAGAAGGCAGTGGCATTCTCCTCCTCCGTCATGAAATGGGAGGGAAATAAAGGAGTGGGAGAAGGATTTCAGAAAGGAAAAGGTGGCTTTTTCATCCTAATTATAGTTAAACCAGTCAGTTCTTGGCCCTCAGCTTTCTAGCACCTTTCCCTGCTCAATCGCTTAATCGTTGTAAACTGGTTTCAGTAATTAGTAGCAGAGCTATTTATCTTGAGCCCAGCAGGGCTGTGGTGTCATTTAGCAGAAGTGTGGGTGCTAGAAAATAGAATAACTTGCTATGTAATAGGAAGGAACATTAGGAAGAAGAAATAATATTGAATCTCTGAAGTTTCTTTTATTTGAGGGAGAAAGGGAATGCCTGCCTAACTTTTGCAATAGCTGGCAAAATCTTGAGTGCTGTAGGGCTTCTTATTCAGTAGGCCTCTCTGGGGACCCACAAATGTGCTTAAATCATGAATAAGCAACCTACAGTACAACTTCCCAAATCCCTGATGATTGGCCATGCTGGCAAAAGGTTTCTGGGACCTTAGAACATATCTGGAGAGCACCAAGTTGTCTTTGTTGTTGTTATGTGCTGTTAAGTTGCCTCCAGCATACGGCAACCCCATGCATAATTTATGTGGTAGATGGACTATCCCTGGTTTATAGGCTTGGCACATATTGCTGTGTTGTCTGGAGCCATTTTTTTGTAAGTACGCTCAGTTAATGTATTGCAGAATTTAATAACTCCTTCAGCAAACTAGAATTTCCATTGAATACAAAGAAGAGGTCTGAATACCACAGCATGTATGATTCAAAGTGGTAGCCACATTAGTCTGTGCAGGCACATTGGACAAGAAACCAAACAAATGCAAGCGCAGTGCCAAAATGGCCGCCACGCTCTTTGCAGCCCCCACCCAGACTCAGACATCCGGGTGAGTTAGGGGGGCATGGCCACCCTCTTTAAAAGGGGTGGCCACGAGGCAGCTCGGCTGCCATTGTGTCGAAGCGACGGAGAGGAGACGTTTTCTCCGTCGCTTTTCTCCCTGGCTTTCACCTGCTCTCTTTTAAAAAGGGATTTCCCTTTCTCCTTTACTCTTCGGCTCAGGAGACATGGCTCCCAAGCGAAAAGCAGTGGCTCCGAAGCCGCGGACAAGAGGAAGGGCTCTGCCCACACACACCCACATCTAGGGGGCCGCCCCTGGGCCAGAGGGCTCGGGCGGTGCCCCTGCGCCCTGGTGGTAGGGCCGGTTTACCCACTACCACCAATGTGGGTGGACAGGCTGCTGCCTACCCGCCCGATGCCGGGGTCCAAGCAGGGGCGGCACAGGCCGGCCCCTCGGGGATCACCACCCCTATGGGGCCTTTGCCCGGCTCTGGGCAGGGCGGCCCACTTGGGCCTGGTGCGGGTTTCCGCCCCACCATTCCCCCGGCCCCACATGGACCGGATTATTTGTCATGGCCCTATTCGGGCCCAGGATCCACACTTGGGTTTGTAACTCCGCAATTGCCCGGTGGGCCATCCGGCCCGCCCGGCCCACCTTATACCGGTGGGTCTGAGGCCGTCGATGCCCTCCTAGCACGCATTTTGGTGCTGGAGGCATCAATGGGCATTGCCCCGCCACCTTCGGAAGGTGGGTTTGCAGCTCCTGCTTTTCTGGCCCGCACGTCGCCCACCGCTGTCCAGCGGGCTGCTGCCAGGGTCGAGCTGCTTGAGGCCATCAGGCCAGCCCAAGCTGGCACCTCGCAGCTCCCTGCTAGATCATCGCAGCGGGGTTTGCTGCAGGGGCCTGGTCCTGCGTGGCAAGGGTGTAGCGGCATGCAGAGTTCGATTCCCATCGCGAGCTCTGATAAGAACATAAGAACATAAGAACAGCCTTGCTGGAACAGGCCACAGCCCATCCAGTCCAGCATTCTGTCTCACACAGTGGCTCACCATTTCCTTCAGGGTATTCCCAAGGAGATGCCTTCACCTGCTTAGGATTCCCTGGAAATGGCATTGAGAGATATCCTGCCTATCTCTCCAATCCGGAGGTTGTCCTTAGGTAGCCATAATTATAGCCATTGATACACTTGTCCTCCATGAACTTGTCTAATCCTTTCTTAAAGCTGTCAAGACTGACAGCTGTCACCACTTCTTCTGGCAGGGAGTTCCATAGACCAGTAATCCTCTGGGTGAAAAAGTACTTTCTCTTATTTGTTTGAGAACTGGTACCCAAAAGTTTCATGGAGTGTCCCCTAGTTCTAGCGTTGTGCGATAGGGAAAACAGTTTTTCCTTATCTACTTTGTCCACACCGTGCATGATTTTATAAACTTCAATCAGGTCACCTCTTAGACGGCGTCGTTCAAGAGTGAAAAGGCCCAACCGTTGCAGCCTCAGATGGTAATGAAGGTGTTCCAGTCCCCTAATCATTCTGGTTGCCCTCCTCTGTACTTTCTCCAACTCCATAATATCCTTCTGGAGGTATGGCGACCAGAACTGTACACAATATTCCAGATGGGGCCTCACCATAGATTTATAAAGAGGCAAAATGACACTTGCTGACTTATTTTCTATACCCTTCCTAATGATCCCTAACATTGAGTTTGCTTTTTTCACTGCTGAGGCACACTGGGTTGACATCTTCATTGAGTTGTCCACCAGGACACCAAGGTCCCTTTCCTGGTTTGTCGCAGAGAGTTCAGACCCCATCAGTTTATAAATGTAATTGGGGTTTTTTGCCCCAACATGCATCACTCTGCACTTACTAGTGTTGAAGCTCATTTGCCACTGTTTTGCCCACTCTCCCAGTGTCAAGAGATCCCTCTGGAGCTCCTCACAATCTCTCACAGTTTTCACTACCCTGTATAATTTAGTGTCGTCAGCAAATTTGGCTACCTTGCTTTTTACTCCTACCTCTAGATCATTTATGAAGAGGTTGAAAAGCAGGGGTCCCAGTACTGAACCTTGGGGGACCCCACTCTTTACTTCCCTCCACTTGGAGAAGTGTCCATTTAGTGCTACCCTCTGTTTCCTGTCCCTTAGCCAGTTGCTGATCCAGGACAAGACCTGTCCCTTTATTCCATGACTGGTAAGTTTATTCAAGAGCCTTTGGTGTGGGACCTTGTCAAAAGCCTTCTGAAAGTCCAGATAAACAATGTCAACTGGATCCCCCTTATCCACATGCTTGTTGACACTCTCAAAAAATTCCAACAGATTAGTGAGGCATGATTTGCCCTTGTAAAAGCCATGTTGGCTCTCCTTTAGCAGTGCCTTCTCTTCTATGTACCTATTAATTCTATCTTTTAGTATGGTTTCCATCACTTTACCTGGCACACATGTCAAACTGACAGGTCGGTAATTTCCTGGATCACCCCTGGATCCTTTTTTGAAGATTGGTGTTACATTTGCTACCTTCCAGTCATCAGGTACAACCCCTGATTTGAGGGAAAGATTATATATTTTGGCTAGGAGATCAGCAATTTCATCTTTAAGTTCCCTGAGAACTCGTGGATGGATGCCATCTGGTCCTGGTGATTTGTTAGTGTTTAGCTTAACAAGACATGCAAGGACCTCCTCCCTGGTTATTTCTATCTTACTTAATTCTTCGGTTTCCCTCCCTACGAAGATAGGCTCTGTTTTGGGCATGTGGTCTCTGTCTTCTTCAGTGAATACTGAAGCAAAGAATTCATTGAGTCTCTCTGCAATCTCTGTTTCCTCTTTAATAACCCCTTGCCTTCCATTGTCATCTAATGGTCCAATGGCCTTCCTAGTTGGGTTCTTACTTCTAATGTACTTAAAGAAGTCTTTGTTATTTCTCTGAGTATTTTTAGCTATACGCTCCTCAAAGTCTTGCTTTGCTTTCCTGATTGTTGCCTTGCATTTGTTCTGCCAGAATTTATGTTTCTGCCTGCTGTCCTCATTTGGACAAGCCTTCCATCTTCTAAATGAGCTTTTCTTGCTCTTGATCACTTCCCGAACAGCTCCTGTAAGCCACATCGGAGTCCTCTTGGACCTGGCAGTGCCCTTTTTCCTTTTGGGTATGCATTCCAATTGGGCCTCTGTTATTGTTTTTATAAACAACCTCCATGCCTCTTGGAGTGTTTGGACTCTCTCAATTTTCCCTTTCAGTTTCTTTTTTACTAGTTTCCTCATCTTAGGGAAATTTCCTTTTTGAAAATTTAAGGTCTCTGTGTTAGATTTTATCAGTGACTTGCGGTCTATGATCAAGTTAAACATAATTGAGTTGTGGTCACTGTTCCCTATTGGATCAGTCACATTAACATCTTGCACCAGATCCTGAGTATTACTCAGGATCAAGTCAAGGATTTTTGTACCTCTAGTTGGGTCTTCAACCATCTGTCCCAGGGAACAATCATTTAGCATATCTAGGAACTTTATCTCTTTATCATGTGCTGAACAACAGTTCACCCAGTCTATGTGAGGGTAATTGAAGTCCTCCATTATAACCAGGCTTCCCTTCCTGGATGCCTCCTTTACAACATTCTCCAACTGCCAGTCTCCCTCAAGAGTTTGGGTCGGAGGCCGATAGTATATGCCTACTGTTAGACCATCCTTGTGGCCTGGTACTCTTACCCACAGAGCTTCTAATGGTGACTCTAAATCACCTAGATATTCCAATTCATACGATTTTATCACTTCTTTGACATACAAGGCTACACCACCTCCTGTTTGCCCCTTCCTATCCTTCCTGTACAGTTTGTAGCCTGGGATAACTGTATCCCATTGGTTTTCATCCGTCCACCAGGTTTCAGTGATACCAATAATATCAATATTTTTATCTATTGCTAAGTATTCCAGCTCCCCTATTTTGTTCCGGAGGCTTCTGGCATTTGTATACAAGCATTTATATATGCTTTCCTGATACAGTCTTTTGAGTCCAGTTGCATTGTTAGACTGCCTCTTGCATCCTTCTGCTAGAGTGCTGGTGACTAGCTCCTTGCTCTGATCAGTAATTTTTGCATCCTCCTCACTACTCAAGTACACACTTTCCCGAACCGGATGCTGCCCAGCTCCTGTCGGCTTTCCCCCAGTTATCAGTTTAAAAGCTGCTCTGCAGCCCTTTTGATGTTGAGTGCCAGCAATCTGGTCCCATCATGGTTTAAATGCAACCCATCCCTCCTGAACAGATTTGGCTTGTCCCAAAATGTTCTCCAGTTCCTGACAAATCTGAAGCCCTCCTCTCGACACCACCGCCTCATCCACGCACTGATGCTCGCCATGAGCCAGAACCCCCAGTGGGGGCGGCCCACGGGGGTGCACTGGGTGAGTATCCTGGTCAATTAAGTACACCAGTGACACTGCCCAGCCACACTGGGGGGGGGGGGTGCAGTGGCAATGGCCACAAGAAGTTAACACAGGTGGACAGTTGTATCCACACTGTCCCGTTAGCTCCTGGTTACCCAATTACCCCCCGGTTATGACGGGTGACCGCCCCTAGGGGTATGCCCAATGTTTCAGGGGTTGTTCAGGGACCACTGGGTTCACCCTTGATTCAATCTGTCCCAACTGGGGCCCTACCGACGGCTGGTTATTCCTTGCCCCTGGGTGACCATCTTTCCCAGGCCACTAGGGAGAAGATTTGGAGGGGAGAATATGTGGATATTTTTTCCCTCCTAAACTGTGAGCCCACCAAGGAAGAGAGGGAAGGGCAGGACGATAGGGACAAGGAGTTGTCTCGTTGTCGTAAGCCGCCGCGCACCTGGGCCAATTGGTTACCGGCCTACCTTATTTATATGGCGGTATACCTGAGGGCTCGCCCTGACCTATCCATTCCAATGGTGCAATACCTGGATAATATTTATCGGGCGGTGGTCGATTTCCCTGGACCGTCATGGTTGGCCTATGACGAAGAGTTTAGGATGAGAGTGGCCCTCCATCCTGAGATGAAGTGGTATGAGCCCTGCCAGCAATTGTGGCTCTTGTACATGACCCCCACATGGCCGGTGCCGGGTGATCGCTACCATTGTGGCCATGCCGTGCAGCAGACGCTTGCTTCACAGATTCCCCGCCAACTGGTGGGGCAGGGGGTTCCAGCCCGCCTGCTGTGTTGGAGCTTCTCCGCCAACGGAGTGTGCAACAAGCGTCAGTGTCGGTTCTGGCACGAGTGCCCCTCTTGTTCTGGCCCTCACGCGGCCTCCGCGTGCCCGCGGGCTGGTGGATCACGAGGCAGAGGTAGGGGTGGGCAGGGGGTGGTCAGAGCTCCTTCTGACAGTGTGACCAATCAGAAAGGCCCCCTCCCCAATTGATGTCCGGGTGCTGGAACATTGGCTTACCGCTTATCCTAGATGGGATGATGTGAAGTACCTACTTGAGGGTTTTCAATTCAGCTTCTGCATACCATTTCAGGGGGTGCGTGGGCCTCAAGACACCCCAAACTTAATTTCCCTCAGGGGTAATGAGGATATTGCCACCCAAGCTATAGCTAAGGAGGTCAACGCACTGAGGGTTGCTGGGCCATTTGCTGACCCACCATTCCCGAACTTGAAGGTGTCACCTTTGGGTTTAGTCCCTAAGAAGTCCCCGTGTGAATATCGGTTAATCCACCACCTTTCTTACCCTGCGGGTTCTTCGGTCAATGACGGAATACCTGATGACCTTTGCTCGGTCAGGTATACTTCCTTTGACCAGGCCTTGCAGATGGTACGCTCATGTGGCCCAGGGGCGCTACTGGCGAAGTATGATATCAAATCGGCATTCCGATTGTTGCCAGTGCACCCGGACGACTTTGAGCTGTTAGGTTTCCATTTTCGGGGCAGTTTTTATGTAGATAAGGCCACGCCTTTTGGCTGTTCTATCTCATGTTCTGCTTTCGAATGGTTTAGCACCTTCCTTCACTGGGCTTTTGTTCGTAGATCAGGGTCCCGGTCTGTAGCCCACTACCTCGATGACTTTTTGTTCGGAGGGGAACAGGACACGGACATGTGCGCTCGGCTACTCGCCACTTTTCAGGTGCTTATGCGGGAACTAGGTGTGCCCCTGGCGCCTGAAAAGACTGAGGGACCGGCCACCACTCTCACCTTTTTAGGTATTGAGATTGACACTGTTGCCCAGACATCCAGGTTGCCCATGGAAAAGGTGATGCGGGTCTCTGATGCCATTCTAGCAATGCTTGCCAGGCATAAGGTGTCTCTCCGAGAGTTGCAGGTGCTTCACGGCCACCTCAACTTTGCCTGTAGGGTAGTAACTCCTGGCAGGGCCTTTGCCAGGCATCTGTGTGACGCCATGGCTGGCCTTTTAAAATGCCACCACAAGGTCCGGCTGACCAAAGGTTTGCGGGCAGATCTTACGGTCTGGCTCACATTCCTTCAGGATTTTAATGGCGTCTCCTTCTGGAGATCGGAGCTTATGCTCAGCCCACATTTCCAAGTACAGTCGGATGCCTCCGGCTCCCTGGGTTATGGGATTTACTTTGATGGGAAGTGGTCCTATGGCCAATGGCCTCATACATGGCAAGGCACAGATCGTTTACGCGATCTTACTTTTTTAGAGTTTTTTTCCCCATTTTGGGTGCCCTGATGCTCTGGGGGGATAGGTGGGCTAATTCAGTAGTTCACTTTTGGTGTGACAATGCTGCAGCGGTGCTCATTGTCAATGCCCAGACATCTAAATCCCCCAGAGTAATGGCATTAGTTCGCCAATTTGTTTTGAGGTCTTTATGCCTTAATGTGCTTTTCAGGGCCAGACATGTACCAGGCATTGATAATGATATTGCTGACGCTTTATCCCGCCTGCAGATCCCCCGGTTCTGTGCCTTGGCACCAGAAGCAGAGGAACTGCCCTCTCCATTCCCGGCCGAGATCTGGACATTTGGCGAGGAGAGGTGAACCGGGCGATCGGCTTGTCTTTGGCACCTTGCACGCGTAAGGCATACCTACATGCACACCTACAGTTTAGGAATTTTTGCGGGCAAAGGCAGTTGCCCGAAGTGTGGCCGATCCCGGTCAACCAGATTTTGTAGTTCATGGTTTACCTCCATGATCTAGGGTTAGCCCCTCGCACCATTGCCACTAGGCTTTCAGCTTTGGCATTTATGGCTAAGGCGAGGGGTTTCGTTGACTGCGTGAATGACTTCCACATACATCATGTATTAGAAGGGTGGACACATGAACGAGGCCACCGCCTGGACACACGTCACCCTGTTTCACCAGAGGTTCTGACGTACCTTGCACAAGGTTGGCATAGCTTGTGTTACGATAGGTATGAGGAGGCTCTCTTTCATGCGGCTACCACCGTAGCCTTTTTTGGAGCGCTCCGTATCAGTGACCTTGTCCCATTGTCAAAGGGGGACATGTCTCGTAGGGCACTGGAACTCGACAATGTCTTTCTTACCCAGGAGTGGGCCCAGTTGAGGATTCGTTCCTCAAAGGCCGATCAGCACGGAGTAGGCAATGGTGTCAGACTGCTACGGTGTACAATTGCTGACATCTGTCCGGTTGGTGCCCTACATGAGTTTTTGGCAGTGCGTGGCACGCACCCCGGCCCATTTTTCTGCCACCAGGATGGGTCTCCCCTGACCAAATTCCAGTTTTGGAAGGTGACCGGTATGGCACTTCACAGTGTCGGCCTCCCTGGGGCTCGTTACGGCACCCACTCATTTAGGATAGGCGCCGCTTCGACTGCGGCTGCGTTTTGGTACTCTGATGCTGATATACGTTGCATGGGCAGATGGGGGTCCGCGTGTTTTTCTTTATATGTACGCCCCCTTACTGCATGAGTGCCAGTTATGTCATTAATTCCCCTTCTTTCCTTCTTTTACAGACCCTGTGTGTTTACGCACACCGGTGGCAGTATGGCTGGTGGGCCACAGTTTTGTGCACTGGGCAGCGCAGTATGCTGCGGCGACAGACTGGAGACCCCATCTCGGGCTACGTGCAGCCACACATATGCGTTGGTATGGTAAGCGCGGCATGAGATGGCGGGAACTGTTGCCATTCCTGATGTCCATCAGGGATGCTGGACCACCTGATGTCTTGATTCTGCACCTCGGTGGTAATGATCTCGGACAGATCACTTGCCTCTCTTTAAAAATGTCGGTGTGCAGTGACCTGGCCTTTTTACATTACTTATGGCCATACACGCAGCTGCTATGGTCTGACATCATGCCGAGACACCATTACAAGGGAGGCATTGACCTTCGTGGTTTGGATCGTGCTCGATGGTCACTGAACAGGGCTGTCGCCCGGTTCCTTTTTGACAATGGCTTTGGAACAGCCATTCAACATCCTAGGATAGGCTTGCAGGCCAGAGGTTTGGACCTCTTTATGGAGGACGTGCAAGCAGGCCTGGTGACCGAGCTGACGGTCTGGGGGGGGGGCAATGAGTCATCACGGACGCCTCCCCTTGTGGCGGGTAGCACTGGTAAGGTAACAGATTTATGACACATAGGTATCCGGCAGGTTCGCAATTGACTGGCCAACACGTAGATAGGTACAGGGGAATAAGATTGGCCGGTCAAGGGCGAACCATGCAGGGACTGATGGCAGGAGCTGCACAGCCTGCATCACCCTGATATTAAACAGATACACGTCGTAGGGTGGGTCAGTAGATAGTATATTGACTCCGGTCAACAATTTGTTTGTGTCAACAAACAAATTGATACAAATAGATACATGTAGCCAATTTCCATTGGCATTTTGGGAGGAACCTTACCAGTGTTACTGCGGCCTCCTTGCCTTAAATAATTACAATTGGATGATACACCAATTGAAAGTGATAATTCGGACTAGGGCATTATTCAATAAAAGTGGCCCGATGCCTTTAATCCAATACCGGTGTCTGAGCCTTACTTTGGGGGGTGCGCCTGCAAAGTACAGTGGTACCTCGTTAATTGAGCATAATGTGTTCCACGGGATTGCTCTTTAAGTGAGTTTGCTCTTTAAGCGAAACACTATTGTAAGTGACCAATTGTGACTTCTGGTGTGTATGTGTGTGTGAGTGTGTGTGTGGGGGGATTACGAACAACGATTTAGTTGTTAAGTGAGTTTTTGGTTGGTTTTAGTTGTTAAGCGAGGCAACCATTCTGAGAAAATTCTGCTCTTTAAGCAAGTTAGTCTCTAAGTGAGGTGCTCTTTTTGTGAGGTTTTACTGTATAAACAAATATAAACAAGCCAACAATAGCAATAGCAATTACTGTGGTACCTCACATAAGGAATGCATCGCATAGTGAAAAATTTGCATAATGAAGCATTCATTATGCAAGGACGATACCCTGCATAATGAAAAAAATGTTCGTTATGCAGGGTTTTTGGTAACTGGGGTATACCTACTCAATGGGAACCCCGGTTAATGGGGGAAAAAATTCGTTATGCGGGGTATCTCCCATAGGGAACTGCCTAACAAAAAAACCGCATAGCAAAGAGCTCCATGGAAAATACCCTACCTTTCAAACTTTAGATGTCCCATGGCAGAACCTGCCACCAGTGCATTCACCCTCACCCTGTTGGCTGAATATCATGATCTGGGCTGATGAGGTAAAGGCCACGGAACCACACCAGTTCCCCAGAACTCACTGAGGCTAGCTTGGATTCCTCACTCCTCACCATAGTAATGGGACCCAAGCTGAGAATTATGGCCCTTAGGCCCTCCTGCAGATCCTGTAGAAAAAAAGTTAATCCCTAGTTTGGACAAATGAACCCCATCAGAATGGTACAGGTCAACTTTAATATGCAGGTGATAAACTACAGAATACAAACCAGCCAACATGGCTTTTCAAACTTCCTGCTAAACACCCCTTTGGGTCACATTCTGCTCTCTAGACCAAGAATATAAGAGCATATCACATGGGTAGCAGCAGTGATGCACTGAGACCGGTTCTGAATGGTTCATGCGAACTGGTAGCAGAAATTTCCCCAGGCCATGCCCACTTGGGTGACTACACCCACCTCCTTACCTTCAGCAGTGGCAGCGGAGGAGAGCGGTGGTGGTGGAGGAGAGCAGGAGAGTGGCAGAGGAAAGTGGGCCTTCGGAGGAGGAGGCAGCAGCAGCGGGCCTCCAGGCAGCTCCTCTCTTTCCCCGCCGCCACCCCACCACTGGTTCTAGCAGCAGCAACGCCTGCCGGGCAGAGTTTGTGCCGGGTGGGCAGAAGGTCGGTTGAGGGCTGAGGCCAAGGCAGTATGTGTGTCTGGGAGGAGGGGAGAGAGGAGCTTGCACCACCTTGGCCTCAGCTCTTGACCGACCTTCCGACCTTCCAGGAGCTGCCTGGATCAGCAGCAGCAGCACCTGCCAGGCAGAGTTCACACTGGGCAGGCGGAAGGTCCTCCTCCGGACATGACCAGGAGCCAGGAAGAAGAGGAGGAGGAAGAGCAGCCGCCGCTAGCACTGCTGGAAGGTGGGCAGAGCACGGTGGTGGGCTGGCTGCCTCCCCCTCCCAGAGCCACTGGAAATGCTTCCCATTTGGCTATCCCAGGGCAGAAAGCACACGTAAAGTGTGGAGGTGAAAGCACGCCTTCAGCCCTGGCTGGGCGAGGTGAATGTGGAGCGTTTCCAGTGGCGCTGGGAGGGGGAGGCTGCCAGCCCACCAACCCAACCCGCTCACCTCCCAGCAGCACCGCCAGTGAAAGCATGCCCAGATGCTGACCTGCCAGCACCTCCTCCTCATCTCTGGGACAACGGGCGAAGCAAGAGAGCAAGGTAGGTTTCTTTTCTTTCTTTTTTCATCTGGGGGGGGGGTTGAGACCACACCCACAGATAGCCATGCCCACAATTAGCCATGCCCACAGTGTGGGTAGTAATTTTTTTAAGAGTGAATCACTGGGTGGTAGGCCAACTTGACTTCACCTTTGCCATTTCACTCACAATCTGGCCAATAAGGGCCTTGCCCTTCATTCACCCAATATAATACACCAAAGGTCCTTGAAGAGGAGGATGGAGCATGAAACACTGCAAGTTTTCAAGCCTCACTAGAATGAGGTCTGCTGGGTTTTCATGTGAATGCTCTCTTACCGCTTCTCTCCTTCATTGCCAAGTTCAAGAGAGGTCACCTAACTTAACAACTAAAACCAACCAAAAACTCACTTAACAACTAAATTGGGGTTCAGACCCCCCCCCCCCCGGGCCTGGACCTGGGGAACCTAGTAGAGTTTACTGATGCTGCTTTTATATTAGCCTTTCTTTTCCACCATTTAAAAACTTTCAGGGGGATTGAAATCTCCCCCAATGCTTTAGATGGATGCTAAATTAGGAGCATTCCAGGGCTTTGAGGAAATATAAACTCCAGCATGCCTATAATTACTGCTGCTGTCCCTCCTCCCCAGTGAGTCCATTATGGTTCACAACAGGAATCAACATCAAAGAGGTCCACCATAATACATTATGACAATGGCCCCTTTAAAGATCAAGCTAGCATTGTTTAGAAGGAAAAATAGTCCTATCATTTAAGAATGGTTTGGCTGCCAGATGCAATGCAGGCAATGGTATACTAGTAATTGGATTAATATTTTTACTGACTGAGGATAGGACAGGTGATCATGAGATTTTTCTATCTTCTGTGCAAAAATAACTGCATCCCTTCACTTAAGCAAGTGTGATGACCCTCGTAAGAAGAAAACAAAAAGGAGAAGCTAAAACAGACATTTTTAAAAAAGTTACAAATTCCAAAATACTGCAACATCACTTCCAAAAGCTAAGCACTTCCAAGCAAATGCATAAATAGTTTATTAAAGCAAAACATTTTATAGTGAATGTTCATGATAATAAAATGACACAGTTGGAAACAAAACAAACAAACCACCCCCACATGACCACAGAAACGTCTGCAGAAGCAGACAGCACAGGCTTTTTGGCTTTGAAACAGAGATGAGCTCTGAACCCTAGAGTCGGATAGGACTGGCTTTCGAGCAAGGAAAACCTTTATGATACATTATTCAAAATAATTAATAATGTCCTTTTTATTAACCGAAGGGCATTTTATTTGTTTAAAACATGCCATTGTCAACATTTCAAAACAGCAACATTTTCAAAAACCATACCTGTCAAGTGCAGCTCCGGAGTTATGGGACCTGCGCAGAACGTTTCTGCGCAGGTCCATTCTACACATGCGTAAAAGCCTTCTACGCATGCGTAGAAACGACCTGCGCAGAAACGTTCTGTGCAGGTTGCTTCTACGCATGCGTAGAAGGCTTTTACGCATGTGTAGAAGGCTTTTATGCATGCGTAGAAGGCTTTTACGCATGCGTAGAAAGGACCTGCACAGAAGGGATGCGCAGTAACTCCTTTCCCCCGCTGCCAAATTACAGCGGGTAGCGGCAGCTCCGGGTGAGAAATGGTGAAAATCGACGCGGAAATACGGGAAATCCCGGCCAATCAGGGATACTTGACAGGTATGTCAAAAACCATGATTTGATTGCTGGTATAATTATAAAATGTTTGTAAAAACCCACTCTTGCAATGTGTTGGGTATATCTTTTATGCATGGGAACTAGTGGGACAATCTGACCTCATCTAGTTTACATCATTATGCAGCTTTGTGTGGATATAGTGGGAGAGGGAAAATACCAGTTTGGCAGCCCCTTGAAGACAGGCACAGGGGTGGGATTCAGCAGGTTTGCACCAGTTTGCCAGAACCAGGTAGCAGAAATTCTGGCTGGCCCTGCCCATCCAAGTTTTGAAATAAAGTAGTCCTAATTTGGGTGCAATGCAAGGCTCCCCGTGGCCACACCCACCATACGATGCCCACAGTGTGGTGGTAATTTTTTTTAGAGCACACCACTGGACAGGCAGCTTGGACTACACAAGAGGATGGATCCAGGTGATTACATATCCAGTCCTTGAAAACATGTCCTTAATGTTAACAAGCCAAAGAGGACTCATAAAAATATTCTGTGGAATCCAACAAATGGGTTAAAAATATTGGGAAATTTTGCTTATTCCTTTGTGAGTTAGCAAGAACAAAGGGGAAAAGGGAAAACAACAACACAGAGAAATTCATGAGAGAATAAAGTTGCGGCTGTAGGAATCAGGGCCGCTAGGACGGCCGTGGGGTCCCGGAGGAGACTGATCAAGAAACGATACGAGGCAGTATGGAGCGAGATCAGATCAGTCGTTTATTGAAGGAAAAGCATCATCATATATAGATCAGAAGGCAATACAGGAAAAAACCGTCATCTGACAGAGAATCACATCACCTGTTTACTCAGGTTAATGGGGAATCTTTCTTGGGGAAGTTAATTAGCGTGGGCAAACATTGACAGGGGAAACACCATTGTCTAGGGTTTAGACCGGGGTAAATATGGCCACTATTTGCACCTGGGATTAGGCTAAACTCGGAGATGAGTGATTACCTTAATGGGTAACAGAGTCTAGAGGAATGCCTCCTCAGCGGAACCGTCGGTCAGGTCATAGTTGGGTGAATCAAACCCTATTATTAATCCACCCCCCTTAATTTCTCTGCCTGCAGAGCCCACGGGCCAGGAGCGTTCTCACTGAAGTGGCCTCTGCGCGGGCCGTTCCATGCCATTGGGGCATGGGGAATCCACATCTCCCCTTTTCGTTTTACTTAAGAGCCTGACCGGCGACTCTGCGTAAGAGAGGTACCAGCTGATGAGCGGGGATGACGCTTCGGGGTTTGCTCCGGGAGAGGCACCGGCACCTTGATATTAGTGAGGGAATGCATTGCGCGAAACAGCATACTGCTATGCCCAGTACAATCACTCCCACAACCACCTTGAGTACCGTCTGAAGCCATCCCCATGGAATCCATGACCACATCCAGTCCCACAATGAACTCAGCCAAGTCCCCCATGCAGAACCCTCCCTGATGCCCTCGACTATGGTGTGGAGGTCCGTGAGCTGGCTCTGAACCTTATGGGAGTTATCAGTGAGATTAAAACAACACATACCATGAAAAGATTCGCAACCCAGATGATGTAGCAATAAGAGGTAGTCTATAGCCGCTCAATTGTCAAGTATGGCATGGCGAAGCTCTGCCTGCTCTTGGTTGAGCAGCGCTATCGCCGAGGAGGTATGGTTAATGGCTTTGGCTAGTCCGTAAGCCAGTCGACCAATCCTCCGAGCTTTGCCGACGGCTAAGCCTGGCACGCCAAGAATGCTGACCGCCAACGAGAGATATTCGGCTGAACTCATTACTCTAAAGCTGCTCTCACATGAGCTGTCTAACTGGGTGGTGCGAGTGTGTCGTATGGGTGCTGGAACATTTGTAACATTTGTGCTTGGGGTGACCATATCCTTAGTAGGGAGTAACAGTGTCAAACGACTGATACAACATATAGCATCTGATACATTTGCGGGAATGTAGTTCCAAGTGTACTGATTACACGTAAAGAACCAACCAGATGGTAGGGTAACATGAGCATACATTGAACCAAGTGTCTCTGGTTTATCACAAGTCCAATTGCTGCTGCCAGTGTCGAGGCAGCGGCGCTGAGTTCGGCCGACTGCGGTGCAGCCGACCATTCGAGCACAGGTAGAGTTCGGGCTGGCCGCCACTCGAGGAGTGTGGAGAGTGGCTGCGTCAGCCGGCAATGTCATTGTCAGCTGCATTCCTCCCCAGCGAGCGTATGCTGTGAAGCTCGCAGGGAGATGCGGACCGAAAATCCGCTTCAGCAGCCAGTCGCCATCCCTGGCGTGCGCGTCCAAAGTGTGGCACCGTGGGATGAGGCAGGTGCTCAAGATTGAGGCAGAACCAATCTCCTGTCTCAGGCAAAAATCGGACTGGTTGACGAGACCCGCCAACCTTTCCCATATGTTGTAATGCATCCTGGCAGAAAGGTCTCCGCCTGGCATCAAATCGCTGGCCTTCAATGAGGCAGCCTGAATGCCTCCCCCCGCAAGTAGGGAGAGAGTCAGGATGATGGTGACTGCCATGGTGTTGGCATGAATTCGGGCGAAGATTGCAGCTGTGAGGTTCTCCGGCGTTGGCTCCTTCTCCTCGCGCCGGATGGCGTCCTCGGCCTCACTGCAAAGGACCTTGACCATCCCCCAGGTGATCTTCGGTGCTGTCATCTGTGGCCGTCTCTTCCGACGGGTTCTCTCGGTCAGAGTGAGGTCCTCCATCTCCGGGATTGGACTCGGGTCGGTCTGGGTCCACGCCATGTGGTTCCAAGTGAGGCTTGACACACCGAGCTGGAATCCAAACGACACCTGTAGGAGACATAATTGCAGCATACCCTCTCCCCCAGGTTACGAGTGGCGCCGGGCCCCTCCAGGAAGGGTCCGATGGCACCCGGTATCGGACCATCGGTTGCGGGAGAGCCTCCAAACGGCAGAAGTGCTTCTCCTGTGGCGTGCAATCGGAAAAAACGTTAAGGTGATTGTACGTGAACAATACCTTATTCAGACAATGCTGTGCCTGACCCTGTGACTTGGGGAGGGCTGGTGGCTCCCCCCTTTCTGTTTGTTTGTCAATATAGGACTTGAGTGTCCGATTGACCCGTTCCACAATCGCTTGCCCCTGCGGATTGTAAGGAACGCCAAAAGTATGCTGAATGTCCCAGGTGGCCATGAAGGCCGCCAGCTGCCTGGAGCTGTAGGACGGTGCGTTATCGGTTTTCACGTGCCGCGGCTTGCCCATTGCCGCGATGCAGGAAAGGAGGTGCTGCTCCACGTGGGAAGCAGTCTCCCCTTTCTGCGCCGTTGCCCAAACGAATTGAGAAAAGGTATCAATGCAAACGTGCATGTACTGCCATCTGCCAAACTGCGGAACATGCGTGACGTCCATTTGCCACACCTGGTTGGCCTCTGTCCCTCGTGGGTTGACCCCCCACAAGGGCTCCCCCGGTGCCCCTGCACAATGCTGGCAAGAGCGAACTATGCCTTGGGCTTGAGAGAGTGGCAGATTGAACTGTCTGGCAAGTGCTTTGGCATTTTGGTGAAAGAATGCATGACTCTGAATTGGAGTAGTGAAAACACCTAACACCGAACGTTGCTGAATTTCCTTTGCCGCCGCATCCGCTCTACTATTGCCCGTGGAAATCAGACCCGGTAGGTCTTGGTGACTTCGGATGTGGGCAATATAGAGCGGCTCCGTGCGGTTTCGCAAATGAAATTGAGCAGTGAGGAACAGACTAAGTAAGTTCTTGTCTATCGCGGGAGTGATGTATGCTCCTGGTAGACTGTGAAGCAAATTCCTGACATACTGACTGTCAGTAATGATGTTTAGGCGCTCTTTGGCGAAGGTGCGCAAGGCGAGGTTCACCGCTGCCAACTCTGCCCGCTGCGCAGACTTCTGTGGAAGAGTTAACAGCGTGCGCCAAGCCTGGCCCTCCTGTCAAGTCAAGACACCATATGTGCGACCCCCATCAGTAAAAACTGTCCTGGCCCCCTGAAGTGGAACCAGAGAAAGCAATTCGAACAAGCTGACTGTCTGCGCTTGAAGTGAGACAAGTCTGGGGTCTTTCGGCAAGTGGTATGCCAAGCATCCGGTGAATCCCTCCAAAGCTATTGGAAGCGAGTCACCGAGCTGCATCAACTGCGGAATCTGTTCTTTGGTGAACGGGACTACAATCTTTGCTAAATCGTGCCCTGAAATGTCCCTAGCTCTCAGCCTTCCGCGATGAACCACCGCGGAGACCAATTCTTGGGGAGGAACGATGTTTCGGGAAGAGGTGTTCGGCAAGTACACCCATTCCACGATACTCGCCCCTTTCTCGGAGTCCACTCCTAGGGCTCCGGTGAACATGGATCCTGCCCGAACTATGTACAAGTTCAGGATCGGGGCATATGGCCCCTGAGCAATCCTGTCCACCCACCTTTGGCTGAGAATTTGGTTGACTTTCTCGAGGGCCAAGCGCGCCTCTCGAGAAATCTGTATCCGGTCTGCCGGCTGCTTGCCTAATGTTAGCAGTGAGAAGAGCGGTTTCAAAAGATCCGTATCCAATCGGAAATGCGGTCTGGCCCAATTAATGTTCCCTAAAACCTGCTGCAGTTCCACCAAGGTGACCGAATCCTTCAAATTGATTTGGGGCAAAACTGGTGCTGCGAAAGAACGGAGAAGCCGATGACCCAAGTATGAGAAGGGCTTGGTTCTCTGCACTTTCTCTGGGGCAATGAGTAAACCTTTCTCCCCCAGGCTGGCCTGGAGGTCAGAAAACATTTCGCTGCCGAGTTGCGGCACTGCGACCAAGATATCATCCATGAAATGGCAAACTAAGGCTTTGGGGTGAAGGTTTCGAAACTTTGCCAGTGCATTGTGAACATAAATTTGGCACAGGGTGGGTGAACTGAGCATGCCCTGTGGCAAATATTTCCACGCGTAACGCTGCATGGGCTCACTGTGGTTCACAACCGGCACCGTAAAGGCGAACCTTTCCCTGTCCCTGGGGTCTAAGGGAATCGTGTAAAAACAATCCTTGAGATCTACAACTAGGATATCTCACCCCTCGGGAATCATATTTGGATTTGGGATGCCGCATTGGAGCGGACCCATTGGCTGTATACATTTATTGATCTCCCTGAGATCGTGGAGGAGTCACCACTTCCCCGACTTCTTCTTTATGACAAAAATTGGCGAATTCCAAGGACTAGTGGACTGCTCTATATGTCCTGCTTCTAGCTGTTCTTTAACCAGTTGCTTTAGGGCGACTAATTTCTCCCCCACTACCGGCCATTGTTCCACCCAGACCGGCGTATCGGTGAGCCATTTAAGTGGCAACGCCATTACCCGAAGGTAAGCGTAGCACCGTACTGCTGTAAAATGTCTCGCCCCCAAAGGTTGATGTGCACGTCCAGAATGTGCGGCCGAATGACCGCTGTGCCGTCAGCCTTTGGGATCGTGACTTCCACCCACTCCCGGCTCCTAAACGCTTCTTGGATGCCGCCTACCCCCCACACATCGGAGACCGGCTCAATGGCCCATTCCCGTGGCCACTGGCCTCTGCTTATCACACTCACATCACCTCTGGTATCTAATAACCCTGAAAATGATCTTTTATTCAGAAATACCTCAATAACTGGACGCTGTTTCCACTCATTGTTGGTCTCCACTGTCGCTAAGACCTGGTATCCTTGTACTGCCTCACTGGCGCTCGAGCGGTCCTCGGACCGGGACTCTGAGCTGTCCCTGAGCCTTCCCTGGCTATCTGCTGGCGAGTGACAAGGAACCATAATCAGTTGCGCTAATGTGTCTCCTTTGTGAATTGTCTGGGGTAAGTGGGTCCAAAGCTGAACTTGGAGAACGCCTGAAAAATTGGAGTCAATGACTCCCGGAATTACAAGAATTCCGCGTGCTCCTGCTACACTGCGAGGCAAAACTAAACCTATAAAGCCCTTGGGCAGTGGACCCATGTACTGGGAGTCCACCAGATAGACTGTGCCTGGCAAGTCGCATGTAACATCTGTCCGGCAAGTCAAGTCTAGCCCTGTACTACCCTTGGGGCTGGCCTGTGCCTTCGCAATGCCTGGAATGTGAATGGAATCTAGTCTAGCTCTGGAGAGCTCTGAGCGAGGGAAGCCTGTTTGGACCGGGGCCAGAGACGTGCCCGCGTTCCGGTTTCCCGAACTCGGACAGTTTCTGGCCCAATGGTAGCCTTTCTTGCACTTTGGACACAGGGTGTTTGGAGCCTTGGGACGGCCGGAATTTTGTCCGCCTCCCTTGGATCAGCACTCCCTAGCGAAGTGACCGACCTTGCCACAATTGTGACATGCCCCTTGATTTTTGCTTTTGGGTCTCCTTCCCCCTTGCACCGCTGCCGCTAGCAATCCCATCTTATAGGATTCTGTGCCAACGTCGGCGCAAGCTCGAATCATGTCCGTGAGGGTCAAGTCGGGACGATTGCCCAGTGACTGCAAGATTTTACGGCAGTCTAGATTGGCATTGTCCTTGGCTAACTTCATCATGAGCTCTTGTTGGGCTTGCTCATTGTCTATCTGCCTACTGATCGCTTCCTCCAAGCGATTGATGAAGTCCATGTAGGGCTCCTGGGCCCCCTGCTTAATTGCGGTGTAATTCTTAGCCACCTTGCCAGTGGCTGGAACCTTGAAGAAAGCTCTAAAAGCAGCCTCGGCTGACATCTGAAGAGTGGCGAGTGGCAAGTTGATCTGCGCATCAATGGATTCGAAGGCCCCTGACCCGTATAACTGGTCAGGAAGTACTGCGCCTCCCATCCTGGCAGCCCTAGTCTGAGCCTCGAGGCGAAACTCGCTGTCCCAAATCAGATACTGGCTAGGGTTGAGCATCATCCGCATGACGGCTTTCCAGTCGTGCGGGATGAACATGGTGTTCTCGCACACTTGCTGAAGCGTGCCCCTTGTAAAGCGACTCTGAAGCCCTGTCTCTGAAATGGCCTTCCGTATAGCCATGAGACGCTTATACGGGACTGGTGAGTGAACTATCTGCTGGGCCCCTGTGAGGGCATCCATCTCCATGCGAATTGGACAAATCTGACTAAGCTCAGCTAGTTCTTCTGCTGGCAATTCCCCCTTCCTGAGTTCTTCCTCAACTGTGTGCTGAAGGGCACTCTTGGTAACTCGGGAACCTGGAGCTGTCAGAGAAGCGCCTGCGCTCCTCATTCCTTGCATTCCGTCGGTGACGTCTGCAGCTGTCACTGAGGGAAAGTTCCCTACGCTACTCTGCCTGAACTGGAGTGACGGATAGAGCACCGTGGGTGCCGATGGTTCGGCTGGCGCTGGGGGTTCTTTGACCTCTACCCGGACTGGATCTATCTCCGCTAAGAGTTTCCTACATTTGCTCCATGTGCGAATTACGCCTCCTGGAGCTTTCGGGGGTTGCTGAATGCAGTCTCCTATCTGATCCCAGATCTTAAGGGTTAACGTACCTACTTCTGGGTAAAGCAGGCAGTGTTCCCTTAGGTACGCCAAAAGTCTCGGTAGCTCTCTGCTGTGAAAACACAACTAAATACCCTGGCCAGGATTCTGAACTCTTCCTCACGAGTTCTTTGGCTAGCGGACGGACCTTGTCGCTGAGGACAAGTCCCCATATTACCTGCGAAGGGTCCTCTGAAGTTTCCTCCTCGGGACGAGTCGACGCGTCTTTGGGCAAGGTAATAGGTTCTGGCAATGATTCTCTGGGTAGAGCTCGGAGCGTGGACTGCTGCCACGGGCCCTCGGTGGCCTCTGCGCTGTCAGGGGTTCACAGCTGACCCTGAGCGGAATGCGTTTTTCCGTAACCTGCAAGCCGCCGCGAAAGTTGGGAGCAAGCTGTAGGAAGCCTCTCTGGAATGCCTCGCCGCTTAGGCCGTCTTCCCGACCGGCTGGTTTACTGGCCGGGCTGCCACGCTGTCCTCCAGGACGATCAGACGCGGTTCAAGCGCAGAACCGGACCGTGTGATCGCTTACTCACGGGTAAGATCACGTCTCGGGGTCACCAGATGTAGGAATCGGGGCCGCTAGGACGGCCGTGGGGTCCCAGAGGAGACTGATCAAGAAACGATACGAGGCAGTATGGAGCGAGATCAGATCAGTCGTTTATTGAAGGAAAAGCATCATCATATATAGATCAGAAGGCAATACAGGAAAAAACCGTCATCTGACAGAGAATCACATCACCTGTTTACTCAGGTTAATGGGGAATCTTTCTTGGGGAAGTTAATTAGCGTGGGCAAACATTGACAGGGGAAACACCATTGTCTAGGGTTTAGACCGGGGTAAATATGGCCACTATTTGCACCTGGGATTAGGCTAAACTCGGAGATGAGTGATTACCTTAATGGGTAACAGAGTCTAGAGGAATGCCTCCTCAGCGGAACCGTCGGTCAAGTCATAGTTGGGTGAATCAAACCCTATTATTAATCCACCCCCCTTAATTTCTCTGCCCGCAGAGCCCACGAGCCAGGAGCGTTCTCACCGAAGTGGCCTCTGCGCGGGCCGTTCCATGCCATTGGGGCATGGGGAATCCACATGCGGCTGTCATTTTCTTTTTTGTTTCTTTTGGACTTCAATTCCTAGTAGCCCAAGCAAACTGTAAAAATGCATGTGGTGGCCATTTTTTTTACAGTTTGCTTGGGCTTCTGGGAATTGAAGTCCAAAAGAAACAAAAAAGAAAATGGCGGCCACAACTTTATTCAGCTCCTTTGCACTCCATGGACATCTGAGGAAGACGGCAATAGCCCGAAAAAGGTCCTACAAACCTTACAGAGGCTGCACGAAGGTAGGAGAAAACTTCATCCTTTTTTAATTGGGTAAAAAACCTCCATCGTGATGGAGTCTCTTCCCCCCCCTCCCCCCAATTTTGGGCTCTGCTGCCTGTGCTTCCTCTCTGAGGCTCGGGGGGCCTTATCCACGCTGTTTCCGATGCGAGATGACCTCATTGTTTTGACTAAATGTTGTTTATGATGTAACCAAATTCTCAGACATGAATTGACGTAACCTACTTCTCAGGCATCTGTGCAGGTGTTTGTTATCACCATGTCCCCAGCTGTTTGAACAGATGTTAATGTCCCATGATCTACTTCTATGTGAATGTCACCTTTTCCTCTCTCTAAGGTGATGGGTTATTGACTGATTATAACCTTGGCAATCCCTCTTGTTATGCAAGTGTGAGCTCCCTCACAGGTGTCTACTTAGCAACCTTGGTACTTAGTGACGTGTTGATGTGTAGAATGTGTGGTATGCAGTGTTGAGCTGCTCCCGGTGCCCACAGGTGCCCGGGCACCAGTAGCAGAAATTTTCCCAGGTCACGCCCACTTGGCCAGCCACAGCCACCTCCCTACCCCAGACCATGGTGTAGGGAGGCCAAGTGGGTGTGGCCCACAGAGTTAACCATGCCCACAGAGTTAGCCACACCCATGGTGGGGGTAGTAAATTTTTTATCGGTTAGCTATCCTCAAACCTACAGAGAATATACTATATAAATCCTAACATTTAATAAATGTAAAGAAAATTAAAATATGAAATTATGCCTTGTGATTATCATGATATTCTGCTCAAGAGGCATCATTTTTGTATAGAATGAGTTCTTGGTTTTTCATGACCAGTAACTTTTAGATTGATTTCTGCTTTGCTTGTAAGCCAAGTAATATTGAGGTCAAGCTGACATTGTCATTGGCAAAGGACTTTTATATCAGAACTTGGCAATTCATACAAAAGCATATAGTACAATGAAATCCAATATCTACAGCTGTATAGAGTGAAGGGGAGAGATCACATCTGACCTGAGGAGAATCCAAGCCTGATTTATGGAGGGTTTCTTTCTTTCATGCACCTCCCAGAGCACAACACTTCCTAACTAATGGGAAAAGGGAGAATAAAATCCACTCCACACGAGTCATGCAGCACATAGAGGAACTGGGTCACTCTATATCAAGACTAAGATGGCTCCTGGAAATGTCATCTGAGAATTTTATGTTCCTTCACCCATTAATTTTTTAAGAAATGAATGCAGAAAATTTGCATTGCATGTCTCACTTCTTAACACACACTCTTTCTATTTTGCAGTTGTTACATAGGGATCACTATACGTTCCAATCCCAAAAAAGGGCAATGCCAAAGAATGTTCAAATTATTGAACAATTGCGCTCATCCCACAAGCTAGCAAAGTGATGTTCAAGATAATACAGGATAGACTTCAGCAGCATGTAGAAAGAGAACTACCAGAGGTGCAGGCTGGGTTCAGAAGAGGCAGGGGGACCAGAGACCACATTGCCAACATACATTGGATCATGGAGAAAACAAAGGAATACCAGAAACAAGCTTACTTCTGCTTCATTGACTACACCAAGGCCTTTGATTGTGTGGACCACAACAAAATGTGGCAAGTAATTAAAGAGATGGGAATACCAGAACACCTCATATGTCTCATGAGAAATCTGTACATGAGTCAAGAAGCAACAGTTAGGATAGAGTATGGAATGACAGAGTGGTTTGGCATAGGAAAAGGAGTAAGACAAGGCTGCATTCTGTCACCCTGCTTATTCAACTTATACACAGAGCACATAATGCGCAATGCAGGGATGGAGGAATCACAATATGGGATCAAAATTGCTGGGGAAAACATCAACAATTTGAGATATACAGATGATACCACCCTAATGGCAGAAAGTGAGGAAGACCTAAAGAAGCTCCTGATTAGGTTGAAAGAAGAGAGTGCAAAAGCTGGCCTGAGACTCAATATCAAGAAAACCAAGATAATGGCAACAGGCCCAATCAGTCCCTGGAAAATAGATGGGGAAGAAGTAGAAGCAGTAACAGATTTTACTTTCTTAGGATCCAAGATCTCTGCAGATGGAGATTGCAGCCATGAAATAAAAAGGCGACTGATTCTTGGGAGACAAACTATGAAAAACCTGGGGAACATAGTGAAAAGTAGAGACATCTCACTGCAAACAAAGGTCCGCATAGTCAAAGCAATGGTATTTCCGGTGGTAATGTATGGCTGTGAGAGCTGGACCATTAGAAAGGCTGAGCGAAGAAAAATAGATGCCTTTGAGATTTGGTGCTGGAGGAGAGTTTTGAGAGTTGCCTGGACAGCGAGGAGAACAAATAGGTCAATATTAGAAGAGATTAGCCCCGAGTGCTCCTTAGAAAGACAAATAACAAAGATAAAGTTGAAGTATTTTGGACATCAAATGAGAAGAGAGGATTCACTTGAGAAGGCCTTGATGCTGGGGAAGGTGGAGGGCAAAAGAAGAAGGGGATGGCCAAACATGAGATGGCTAGATGGTATTGTAGACACAATGGGCACGGGGCTTTGCGGACTAAGGAGGATGGTGGAGGACAGGGGTGCCTGGAGAGCGATGGTCCATGGGGTCGCAAAGAGTCGGAATCAACTGTGCGACTGAACAACAGCAACATAGGGATCTGCCTCCTATGAGAAATCCAGGAGCCCCCACCCCCCGGTAACACCCAAAGGCCCTAAATTGTCGTATGAGAAAATGGAGGACCATTGGCCTCACAATCCTAGTCATCAATACATAAACTGTTTTGTTTTGTTTATATGCATACCTCTATACAGCCAGATACACGGTGTAGTGGAAAAAGTGAAAAAGTAGGATGCAGGCTTGAGTTTGAATCTCTGCTCAGCTATGGAAACTCAATGATGGCCTGAAAACATCTTTAGGGTTTACCTTGAAGGCATATAATAATAACAGAGACCTTATATTTATTTATTTGACTTATACCTCATCCATCTGGGATACACTCCCACTCTGGGCAGCCTTATATTGGCCTAGACACAAGGAGAGAACAAAATGTACTAAATCTGTCTCAGAGCTGCCACTTTGCCTAAAATGGAACCTGAAGTGAAGTTACATGGACTCAATTTCTACCTGCTGTGCAAGATAACATAAACAGGCACCAGGAGCCAATTGATTCCTGCCCATTGCTCAACTTGTTAAAATATCTCAACGGTAAGTGTGAGGAGGAGATGGGAAGTGTTGCCACACTGTCACCAAAGTGCCCAGCAAGAAGTATGGCAGGTGGGGGTGGGGAAATGAATGGTACCAGCTCTCATAAAAAACAACAACAACCCACTGCTTGAATACAGACTTGGCCACTGATTAATAATACTTATGTGTCATCAAGTCCATTCAGAGTAAGGGTGCCCCTTTTCAGTGTTTTCTAGGTAGAGTGTACTCAGAAGTGTTTTATCCCTTCTTCTGGGGGGGAGCCTGGGACTGTGCAGCTTTGTGGAAGAACAACTGTGTATATATGATCATATGTGCCTGCAATATGGCTTACATCGGTAAATCTAGACGTCCCCTCAAAATTCGACTAAGTGAGCACCAATCGAGAATCAGGAATAGAATTACCACTGCTCCCATGGTCTCTCACTTTCTGGCAAAAAATCATGCTTGCAATGACATGAAAGTAGTCATTCTAGAAAGCTTCAAACCACATAAACATCAAATAGTGGACATTGAACGCTTCCTCTTCCAGAAGGAAGCGTTCTTTATACACCGGTTCACAACTCTGATCCCCCCCAGGGACTTAACACTGATTTAGACTTTTCAGCTTTCTTATGATTATAATCTCAGTCCTCGTCTTTCGTGAACACTCTGAACCCTATTGACACATGTTAGAATAATTATCAGGGAATTTTCATGCATTTCCCCTTAAGAAATCTCATCCGAGTTTCTCTCCTTAACACACCTGCCCCAGATACGTAATTAAGAGCACTTAAATTTACACTGATAGAGTAGTCTCTAACGCTCCAGCCCAGCAAGAGTAAGCACCAGGAGGCAACTATAGAGCGTGTGCAAAGTAACTATTTTTAAGGTAGGAAACATAATATTGGTACAAATGTCAGCATAAATCGTGATATTTATTTATTTATTTATAGTCATATTTGTATATGCCGCCCACTCAGGCAGAACCCGACTCAGGGCGGCATTACAACAATTCTAAAAATACATAAAAACATTATAAAACCCACATCCCACCCCATTTAAAAAACCCATATCCCACCCAACCCCATCCACCTACTATACAAAAGGAAAGAAGAGAGAGTTCTTATAAAAGCCAGCAGGCGGGCACCATAGTCCCATTCGGGCCCCACACCTGCCCTGCCAGCCAGGTCTTCACTCCTTTCCTGAAGGGCAGCAGTTCACTTTGGAGTCTTAGGTCTATCGGCAGGAGGTTCCAGAGAGTTGGTGCGGACACGGAGAAGGCCCTCCTTCGGGTGCTAGACAGATGTGCACCCCTAGTTGATGGCACTATTAGAGAGCCCCTCCGGTCCGCTCTGGTTGGACGGGCAGACACTCTTTGGATGATGCGGTCTCTAAGGTATCCTGGCCCCCTGCCATATAGGGCTTTAAAGGTCAAAACCAGCACCTTAAATTGCACCCGGAGACATACTGGTAACCAGTGCAGCTCCCGAAGTAGCGGTGAGGCATGGGCATATCGCCCACACCCCATCACCACCCGGGCCGCCGCATTCTGGACCAGCTGCAGCCTCCGAATGGTCGTCAAGGGCAGCCCCATGTAGAGCGCATTACAGTAATCTAGTCGGGAAGTAACCAGGGCATGGGTGACCATAAGCAAGGAGCCCCGGTCAAGGAGCGTGCGCAATTGGCGAATCACCTGAAGTTGGGCAAAAGCCCTCCTGGCCACAGCCGCTACTTGTTCTTCTAGCAGCAGCCGTGAGTCCAGAAGGACCCCCAAGTTGCGCACTGGGTCTGTCTGGGGCAAAACAGCCCCATCCAGTACCAAAGGTGGTAACTCCCTGGATAACATGGGGCCCCCTATCCACAGCCACTCTGTCTTGCCGGGATTCAGCCGAAGCCCATTGACCCCCATCCAGACCCCAATGGCCTCCAGGCATCCGGATAGGATTTCAACAGCATCACTGGGGTCCCCACGGGCCGAGATGTACAGCTGAGTATCATCCGCGTATTGATGGTACCGCACCCCGTGGGAACGAATGATCTCACCCAGTGGCTTCATGTAGATGTTAAATAAGAGAGGAGAGAGCACAGAGCCCTGAGGCACCCCATACTTGAGGGGCCTAGGGCTGGACCTCTCACTCTCTAACCACACCGACTGGGTACGGCCCTCCAGAAAAGAGGAAAACCAGGACAACACAGTGCCCTGGATCCCCAGTCCTTCGAGCCGTTCCAGAAGGATACTGTGGTTGACGGTATCAAAGGCCGCTGAGAGGTCAAGAAGAGCAAGGACGGATGGACAACCCCCGTCCCGCTCCCGCCAGAGATCATCCATCAGTGCGACCAATGCTGTCTCCGTTCCATACCCGGGCCTGAACCCTGATTGAAAGGGGTCTAGATAATCCGCTTCCTCCAGGACACTCTGCAGCTGGCGCGCCACCGCCTTCTCCAAAACCTTACCCAGAAAGGGCAGGTTGGAAACCGGCCTGTAGTTGTTAAGGACAGCTGGGTCGAGGGACATTTTCTTCAGGAGGGGTCGCACCAAAGCATGTTTTAGCTGTGCAGGAAATACCCCCTCCCGTAAAGAAGCATTTATTATCCCCCCAACCCAGCCACCTGTTACCTCCTTGGAGGCTTTCACCAACCAAGTGGGACAGGGGTCCAAAGGACATGTAGTGGCACGAACAGCTGCAAGGAGCCTGTCCACTTCATCAGGGACAACAGGATCAAACTGATCCCAGATCGTACTGCAAGACTGTGCCCCGGCACCTCCCCGACTCTCCCAATCCACGCCAGGGTTCAATCCTGAATGAATCCGATCGATTTTCTCCACCAGATGGTCAGCAAAGTCCTCAGCCGAACCCTGCCAACCGGGCACCGATCTCCCCCTACCGAGGAGGGACCTGGTTACCCGGAACAGGGCAGCTGGGAGATTATCAGCGGAGGCAATATTGCCGCCTCACCACCCCCATCGCCACTAGGTAGGCCCTAATAGCAGCTCTAGCTAGTGTCCAATCGGAGTCATCCTGGGTCTTCACCCAGCGGCGCTCTAGGCGTCTCTTTGCCCGTTTGAGTTCGCGCAGTATATATTTCCACGGGCTGTATAAAATTGACGTTACTATTATAATGTTGCAGAATCTTGAAAGAGATACGAAATATCCTAGCAAACCGGACGGATATCGACTGTGAAATTCTGCCTTTGTCTATTTGGTGATTCTCCATACATGGTCCCGAACACTCGGAGTACTGTGACCCCCTGTGCAGACAATCTTTAGAAAGCTATCCAAGGCACAAACCTTCAGTTATAGTCTCGAAGAATTACATCAGAATCGCTTTCGTCACTGCTATTGTTACTCATGGAACTTTGCCTTTCAACGAACACTATTTCATAGGCTCCTCAGCCTTACTGTTGGGTTTATACTGAGTACTTTACATGATATACGTGTTGTGACATAATATTCCCCTGCACAATTATTGTGACTTTGAAATTTGTATTTGTATTACCTTTATAGGTTTATCCGATGTTTTTCTAGCTACGTGTTTTATAAGATATATGTCTATATATATACTTAAGATCACTGATAGTGTTTGAAATGTGATATAATTATTGTATGACTTCATTGTGTCAACACACTCGGAAACGCACGTTATTATCCTATATCGCTCATCAGGGGCTCTTTCACCTATATTCCTTGTTCCCCATGTTACATTAAAGAGCATTTTAAAAGCATTCTTATCGCCCAATTTTTCGGGTGGACTCCTCGCAACCGCAGCTCTTTCAGGATGCATGGCGGGTAACTGAACTCCCAACCTCTGCCTCCACATCAAAAACCTAACTCAATGAGGTATCCATTGATTTGATTCCTCCCCAGTGATTAATAAATGGAATAGTAATCAAACATTCCCACCAAAATGTGGCTTACAACAACCCAATTTCACCTTGCCTCTATATCTGTGCATCTTTATCTATTTTCAAGCGGTTTCTCAACGCACGCTTAAGGTGGCAGAGTAACACATTAAGTAGCCTGACAAATACATCACAAATGAAAATGTACAGTGCATGACTATGCAATTTTGGTCAGCCTGAATAGAAGCTTCTCTTCTAACATAGGTCTTCTTCTTTGCTTCCTTGTTTATCCCTTTGGGTGTTGAGGGAGATACAAGGTTCTTGCTCTGTCACTTTTAGTGGCCTCCAACAATGTTATTTGGTGTTCTTGTTGAGGTGAGGTGAGCCCCGTCCCTCCTCCCTTTGCCAGGAGAGGTAAAGGACCATCGGGGCCGGCAGAAGACAACAGCCTCCGACCAGCTGAGGTGAGCCCCACCCCTCCTCCCTTTGCCAGGAGAGGTAAAGGGCTGTCGGGGCCAGCAGAAGACAACAGCCTCCGACCAGCTGAGGTGAGCCCCGCCCATCCTCCCTTTGCCAGGAGAGGTAAAGGGCCATCAGGGCCGGCAGAAGACAACAGCCTCCGACCAGCTGAGGTGAGCCCCACCCCTCCTCCCTTTGCCAGGAGAGGTAAAGGGCCGTCGGGGCCGGCAGAAGACAACAGCCTCCGACCAGCTGAGGTGAGCCCCGCCCCTCCTCCCTTTGCCAGGAGAGGTAAAGGGCCGTCCGGGCCAGCAGAAGACAACAGCCTCTGACCAGCTGAGGTGAGCCCCACCCCTCCTCCCTTTGTCAGGAGAGGTAAAGGGCCATCCGGGCCGGCAGAAGACAACAGCCTCTGCCCCTCCTCCCTTTGCCAGGAGGTCTTTGGGACCACCCTCACCATTGGCGTCCTGGGCTTCTGCCTCCCTGCGGGGGGCTCAAAAGGCAGGCGGCTGTGGATGAACTTCCACCGCCACCATGAAGACACCTGTGGCCAGTTTGGAGCTCGCTGGGACCACCCCACCATCGGCGTCCTGGGCTCCCACCTCCCTGTGGGGGGCTCAAAAGGCTGTCAGCTGCGGAAGAATTTCCACCACCGGCCTGGAGACATCTGCGGCCAGTTTGGAGCTCACTGGGACCATCCCACCATCGGCGTCCCAGGCTCCCGCCTCCCTGTGAGATCTCAAAAGGCCAGCAGCCATGGTGGGATTTCCACCCCGCCCTGGAGATACCTATGGCCAGTTGGAGCTCGCTGGGACCACCCCACCATCGGCATCTCGGGCTGCTGCCTCCCTGCAGGGGGCTCAAAAGGCTGGCGGCCACGGAGGAACTCCCACCGCTACCCTGGAGACACCTGCGGCCAGTCGGAGATTGCTGGGATCGCCCCACCATTGGCATCCTGGGCTCCTGCCTCCCTGCGGGGGGCCTAAAGGGCCGGCAGCCGCAGCAGAATTTCCACCGCCGCTCTGGAGATACCTGCAGCCAATCAGAGCTTGTTGGGACCACTTCCACCATCGGTGTCCCGTGCTCCCACCTCCCTGCAGGGGGCTCAAGAGGCCAGCGGTCGCACCGGAATTTCCACCGCCGCCCAGGAGACTCTTGCGGCCAGTTGGAACTCGCCAGGACCATCAACACGGGTAGAGAGACTGAGAGGGTATGTTTTAAGTGGGTTAGGGAGGGAGGGAGGGAGAGATGGCCCTGCCAGCCGGGAAGATGGGGCGACACTCCGTCTGGGTTAATGGTGGAGGTTCCAGGGGCCCATTTAGAGGTTGTGATGGGCATGAGGCATGATAGCGGGAACCATGGGGCGGGCCGCACTCGGGGAACGTGGGACCGATGCTTAGTATCTGTCCCGCGTTCTGCCCCCCCGGTTTCACCTCTAGGTCCTGAGCAGCTGATCCAGGGTGACCCTTAGGCTGCTGATGATGAATGCCAGGTCGGTCTGTAGTAAGGCGCCCCTAATACAAGATTCTATTCTGGGGGAGAGGGCAGACCTGGCATGCATCACTGAGACCTGGCTGAGACCAGAGGATGTTGCCGATCCAGGGGAAAATCCCCCAGTTCCCTCTGGAATCCATCCGGATCCATCAGTTGCTGGGGGCAGGCCACTTTAATAGATCAGAGATGTGTCCGGCCAGGTTCGGTGTTTGGCACCAGTCTAGGGATGAGGGCAAGGGCGGTGGTGTTGCCATTATAACCAGGGAGTCACTGGGAGTCACCAGGGCCACTGCTCCACAAATTCTGGGTTGTGAGGCCCTGCTCCTGTGGCTGGGCCCAAAGGGTCAGTTGGGGATCCTACTCCTGTACCTGCCCCCTTGCAGGGTAAGGGACTCCCTGCCAGGGCTCCTCGAAGCTGTCTCAGCGTTGGTGTTGGAGTTCCCTAGGCTGATGGTTCTGGGGGACTTCAACTTGCCTTCGCTGGGGTCCGGTTCCGGGGTGGCTCAGGAGTTAATGGCTTCCATGGCAATTATGGACCTGGATCAGGTAATTCGGGGCCCTACCAGGGGCAGTGGCCACACACCAGATTTAGTCTTTTTGTCGGAGTGGTGGCAGAGTGATCTGAGTTTACAGAAGCTAGACATAACACCTGTGCCATGGTCAGATCACTATCTGGTGGCTCTAGACTTTCTGGGGGCAACACTTCATCACAGGGAGGCAGTGTCTATTAAAGTGGCCTGCCCCCAGCAACTGATGGATCCGGATGGATTCCAGAGGGAACTGGGGGATTTTCCCCTGGATCGGCAACACGATTCGCCCGAGGCACTTGTTGACCTGTGGTACGGGTTGACGACAGCTGCCTTGCCTCTCAGAGCCCGTGGAGCTAGGTCATCCCCGTGATTCACGGAAGAACTACGGGAGCTTAAACGGGCAAAGAGACGCCTTGAGCGCCGCTGGGTGAAGACCAGGGACGATTCCAATTGGACACTACCTAGAGCCGCTATTAGGGCCTACCTAGTGGCGATGGGGGTGGTGAGGAGGCAATACTTCACCTCCCTTATTGCCTCCACTGATAATCGCCCAGCCACCCTGTTTCGGGTGACCAGGTCCCTCCTTGGTAAAGGGGGGGGGGCTCTGCCTGGTTGGCAGGGATTGGCTGAGGACTTTGCTGACCATCTGGTGGAGAAAATCGATTGGATTTGCTCAGAGTTTAATCTTGGCATGGATGGGGAGGGTCAGGGGGGAGCCAGTGCACAGTCTTGCTGTGTTATCTGGGATCGGTTTGATCCTGTTGCCCCAGATGAAATGGACAGGCTCCTTGCGGCGGTCCACGCCACTAATTGTCCATTGGATCCCTGTCCCGCCTGGCTGGTAAAAGCCTCCAAGACGGTGACAAGTGGCTGGGTCGGGGCTATAATTAATGAGTCTTTTCGGGAGGGGATATTTCCTGCACCGTTGAAACATGCTTTGGTGCACCCCCTCCTGAAGAAGCCATCCCTCGATCCAGCAGTCATAACCAACTACAGACCTGTTTCCAACCTCCCCTTTTTGGGGAAAGTATTCGAAAGGGCAGTGGTGCGTCCGTTGCAGGGGGTACTGGATGAAGCGGAATATCTGGACCCCTTCCAGTCAGGATTCAGACCTGGATATGGTACTGAGACTGCATTGGTCGCGCTGATGGATGATCTCTGGCGAGAGCGGGATGGCAGTCATCCGTCAGTCCTTGCTCTTCTTGACCTCTCAGTGGCTTTCGATACCGTCGACCACGGTATCCTTCTGGAACAGCTCCGAGGATTGGGGATCCAGGGCACTGTGTGGTCCTGGTTTTCCTCATTTCTGAGGGGCCGGACCCAGTCAGTGTGGTTGAGGAGTGAGAAGTCCAGTCCTAGGTCCCTAAAATATGGGGTGCCTCAGTGCTCGGTACTCTCTCCTCTCCTATTTAACATCTACATGAAGCCTCTGGGTGAGATCATCCGTTCCCACGGGGTGCGGTACCATCAGTACGCGGATGATACACAGTTGTACATCTCGGCCCGTGGGGACCCCAGTGATGCAGTCAAAGTCCTTTCCAGTTGTCTGGAGGCAGTTGGGGTCTGGATGGGGCAAATGGGTTACAGCTGAATCCTAGTAAGACTGAGTGGCTGTGGATGGGAGGTCCTGTGTTATCCCGGGAGCTACCATCTTTGGGTTTGGATGGGGCTATTTTACCCCAGACCGACCTGGTGTGCAACTTGGGGGTCCTCCTGGATTCACAGCTGCTGCTAGAAGAACAGGTGGTGGCTGTGGCCAGGAGGGCCTTCGCCCAACTTCGGGTGATTCGCCAGTTGCGCACGCTCCTGGACCGGGACTCTTTGCTCATGGTCACTCATGCTCTGGTGACCTCCAGACTAGATTATTGTAATGCACTCTACATGGGGCTGCCCTTGATGACCATTCAGAGGCTGCAGCTGGTCCAGAATGTGGCGGCCCGGGTGGTGATGGCGTATGGACGTTATGCCCATGCCTCACCACTGCTGCGGGAGCTGCACTGGTTACCCATTTGCCTCCGGGTGCAATTCAAGGTGCTGATTTTGACCTTTAAAGCCCTATATGGTAGTGGGCCAGGGTTACCTTAGAGACCGCATCGCCCTAAGGACGTCTGTCCGTCCAACCGGAGTGGACCGGAGGGGCTCTCTAATAGTGCCATCGGCCAGGGGGGCTTGCCTCTCTGGCACAAGGAGGAGAGCCTTCTCTGTGTCCGCACCTGCCCTTTGGAACCTTCTGCCTGTGGAACTGCATCTCCAGACGGAGTTGTTGCCCTTTAGAAAAGAACTAAAAACCTGGCTGGCGGGCCAGGTTTGGGGTGCAGGTGGAGGGGTGGCTTCCGTTGGGTGGTTAATATAGGGGAGGATGCCTGCCCCACAGTTTCTTCAGTTCCTGCACCCCTCTCTTTTTAGGGGTGGGTTCTTATTGCTGGTTTTTATCTGTTTTATTTGTTTTTATCTGTTTTTACCCACTGTTGTGAACCGCCCGGAGTCGGCTTTGGCTGAGTGGGCGGTATAAAAATTTAACAATAAATAAAAAAATAAAATAAATAAATTTAATTTTAATTTAATTTAATTTAATTATCACATTTATATACCGCTCACTCGGCCAAAGCCAACTCAGGGCGGTTCACAATAAAAATTAAAAACACAAGTTAAAACAGTTAAAACAGTTAAAACTACCCACCCCCTAAAAACAAGGGCTGCAGGATCCAAAGGCACCATGGGGAAGAGTTCTTCTACACCAACCACCCAATGGCGGTTACCCTTCCACCTGCACCCCACACTTGACCCGCCAGCCAGGTTATTTATAGAAATGTTATTTCTCCACCTTCCTTTGGGTCTGCCTCGTGGTCTTTGCCCTTCTCCTCTTTTCACATATACTTTATATGGTATGGAATTCTAAGACATTCTCTCCAAATGAGCAAACCATTTGATTTGTTGTCTCTGTATGTAGCTTACGATTGGTTCTAACACCGCCACGACCCCGGGCAATGCCCATGGCCGGAGTTGTGCTGTTCTGGTGACAGGACTTGGCTGTTGGGGTAGGGGCCGGACATCACCCCCCTGGCCAGCCCGGCCAGCCTAGCCCCTGGACTGTCTGTGGCCACTTTTGAACTTTTGTACTTGGATGATTGCTGTTTTATTGCATGTGATTTTATTGTGATTTTATTGTGTACTAGTATTTTTTTTGCCCAGCAATGCCAGGCTGTTATAAACTGTGATTAGCTTTTTGGTGTTTTTTTTGTGGATTAAAAAAAGAACAAAGGATGATATATATTTTTTTCAAATTGTTTTATTTAACCAAATAATGTTTTAGTTTGCGGTTTTTTTTAATAGTTGTACCATAGGTAATAATTTTAAAAATATGAAAGTACATGTTTTTTACATTCAATGTTTTTAAATTGTGTTTAGATGTTTTGGGTTTTTGAGTTGTTTTTACTATTCTGCCCTGCAGGTGGGGCTGCTAGTGGTTCTGTTTTAGTTTCACTGTTTTTTCTCTCCTGGCCTCTGGGTGGGGCTTCTTCCGGTAAGTAGTCTTTTTGTTTCTTCATTTCTGTTCTGGTCGTCGTGGAGGGAGGATGTGCTGGTGAGTTGTCTGGTTTTCTTTCTTCTGCGGTTTTTCTTTGTTTTGCTTTTGTGGTTGTGGTCTGGGAGGTGTTTCTGTTTGTTCTTTTTTGTTTTGTTTTGGTTTAGTTTTAGGTTTTTTTATTTCTGGTTTTGTTTAATTTTTCTTATTTTGTTGTTGTTTATTTGTGTAATTAGTTGTTGTTTGTTTGTGTAGTTTGTGGGGTTTTTTCATGTTGTAGTTAGGTGTTTTGTATGTGGTTTTGTGTCATTGTGGATGTTTTTGTTTGTGTATTTTGTGGTTTATTTTTTGTTTATTAATTGTTTTTTTAATTATTGATTTATTTTCGTTCTATTATTTTTTAATAGTTTTGGTGTTTGTTTTTGGTGTTTACTTTAGTTTGAAGAATGGGCTGCCTGTCGGTTCCTCTTTCCCCATTGCTGCTTTGAATTTTGGTTTAGATGCAGCAATGGAGGAAAGGAGGGAGGAGGCAGTCAGCCCGTTCTTCTCCCAGGAAGGTTCAATAGGTAGGTTGGAGAAGAAGGAGGAGGCAGAGAAGAGTTTTCTCTGCCTAATGATGGTTCTCTCCTCTCTGTTTCCTTTTTCTCTCAGCTTACTTAACCGGAGATCGGCAGGCAGCGATCCATAAGGGGTGGGGCTCTTCCTTGCGAATTGCTGACTGTTGTTTTTGTATTCGGAAGTACAAAGGCATCAGCCAGTCATCTGCCAGGGAGGGTGCTTCCCCTGACGAATTGCTGCTTGTTTGGGGGGTTTTTCCCCACCCCGGCTCAACTTTACTTGAGGCTGGTGGTGGTCTCGCCATGTCTTCGGTGGGGTAGCGTGGCAGAGAGGGAGTCCCTCTTCTCCCCATTGCTCCAGGAAAGAAGCAAAAACGCAACAGCAAAGCAGTGTTGAAATCCAACTCCCCCAAAAAACTGCTTGTGGCTATGTGTTGTTCAAGTTCATATCATTTTATTCTCATTCATGTTCATATCATATTATTTTCAAATGATCCAAATTCAACCTTGTTTGTTCTTTTCAATAGTCTTGTTCAATTCACAGACATAAAACCTGTTTTATGATGGGTGTATGCTAGTTGAAAATACTAAAAGGCATTATGATTTGTATTTTATATAGAGTTATATTTTCCTGAGGAAGAAAAAATCGAAAATTCTTTAAACTGGTTAGATTTTGGAAATTAATAACCTGCCTTATATAAAGATTTACAAAGAGATTGAATATACATGTGGACATACTGGAGACTTCCTTGTTGAATGAACTGACATTGTTTGCTACTGATAAATTGAGATTTATTTTGTCTGTGAATTGAACAAGTCTATTGAAAAGAACAAACAAGGTAGAATTTGGATCATCAGGAAAGAAGGACAGCGGGTGTCTCGCGGTGGCTGTGAGGCACTGAGTCTGCCTGCTGGGGACTTACGCTCCCGTTGCTTTTTGTAAGTTTATTTTTCACACACTGGCTTTCTCATCATTCTGCGTGCTCAGGGCGCACAGGATGCTGGGACTTGTAGTTTTGCGTTTGTGGTTTGTTTTCATGTGGTGGTTTTTTTTTCTGCAGCTCGATTTCGATTGGCCGTGCTGCATTTCCCAATGATCTTTTTGCTCGCGCCTCTCAGCCTGATTGGCTGTGGTGCGGTGCAGAGAACTTTGGGAGTTGAAGTTGTTTCCCTTTGTTCGCATTCGTGGGGCTCTTGCCCCACTGGCACATTTCTCAACCCAACAGTTACCTCCATACCGGGTTCGGGTGAGTGCAGGAGGTTCGGTACGGGCTAGTGTGGACGGGTGCGGGAGCCTTTGTCAAATTCCAATGGTCAACGCTTGGATTTATAGGTATAGATTGTGTACTGTTGTGAGCCGTCCGGAGTCACGTTTGTTGATCGAGCGGCATAGGATATAATAATAATAATAATAATAATAATAATAATAATAATAATAATAATAATAATCATCATCATCATCATCATCATCATCATCATCATCATCATCATCATCATCATCATCATCATCCAATTCTTTCCCATATAATTGCATTCCTGATTTTATCTAGTCACTCCAGCACCCTTCCTCAGACATCTCATTTTTGTGGTGACCAACTTTTGTCAAAAATAGGTACCTCAGTAAAATAGAAACACAAAGTTGTTTTAGACATGACTAGCAGAGGTCTTGGCATTGCCCGGGGGTACCCTACCTAGGCCAAGGAGAGACCCGGGCCCGCCCAGCCCCCCAGCTGCCTTACCTTTTTGTCTGGTGTCGTTGCGGCCGCTCTCTCAGCTCCGCCATGAGGTGCCATCTCAGCCTGACTCTGGCCACTGCCACCAGCCTCCCCAGTGACAACAGTCAGGGGAAATGCATAGCAGCCCAGCCCCTCCATCCTCCCATGGGTTGTCTCCAGCAGAAGGGAGGCTACATTTGGGTGGGTGGGCAGAGGACAATTTTGGGGGACGGAGGCCTGTGGAAGGTGGTGGCCGGGTCCCATCCTCCACCCGCTCCCTGGCTGCGGGTTCTCCCTTCCCTCCGCAGTGTGCCTCAGGAGTGCAGAGGAGCCATGTCACGGTAGCCGCCTGGCAACAGTAGTCACAGGGACAGGGATGGCCATAATTTCCACTGTCCATCCTTGTGGCTAGGCCGTGCACCACCTGGAATGCCAGGCAGGGTTAGGTGCATGCATGGATTCTCGTGCATGCACAGTCACCTCTCCTGGTCATTTCTGCTGGCTGGGGACAGGTGTTGCACCCCTTTTCATGGGCAAGGACACTGAGGCGGGCTGCCGGTTACCCACGCCGGCCACCCTAGACATTGAATGTAGGCATGCTCGCAGTTTCCAGTGCAATTGGTGCAGGGGTGTCGCTTTGTATTAGGGAGCCCTGTGATGTCACAGAGCCCCATATATGGTCCGCTGGGAATTGGTTGAGCTGTGATGATGACATCACAATCCCCCCTGGTTGGCTTTTTCCCCTTGCTTTTTCTCCTGTCGGTTGGGGCGTCCCCTTTGCAGATTGATTTAGGGGGCATACCCCTCCCCATGGGGATTGTCACCCCCACAGTGACCGTCACTTTGGCCCAAGGTACGTGTGTGCCGAGTTTCAGCATGATCGGTGCAGGGGTGTGGATTTGTGTAAGGAACATACAGCACCGAACCTTGATTTTAGTTATATAGATGGTGTTTTTGCTTTTAAATGTATCCTGGTGTGCCTTCATCATCTGTAATATGTGAAACAGCTGTACCCATCAATCTGAGCTGCCCACAGTCCATCCTACATTTTTACAGATCTCTTCACATGCACACAAACACACTTGAATATAATAAGCACTTCCATATCCCGGAGCTGCATGTAAAAATTATGCCACCAGGCATTGGGAAATCAGATGGTGATATCAGGGAGCATTAGGATTAGCATACTCTGTCCGTGTGCCTAACCATTGAACCATGCTCCAGCCATGGCTTTCAGCCCTGAAATCTCCTCGGCAAGGCAGCTCTGTGCCTCTGAGCTAAATCAGGTTTGACAGTGCTCAAGAAGAAGAAGATCCTGAGGGAAAAAGAAAAGGAGCTAGTTGCAATTTATAAAGCCGCTTTCAGTTCAACTGCATTCCCTTTGCTTGAGGCGCCAAAGCAAGACCAAACGAAAGCCCAGCAAATAAAAGGGCTGTAGAAGTTGGGGGTGGGGAGCAGAAAGCTGTAATTGCAGTTGCTGGAATTCACTTTTAATGTGAGCTGCTGAATACAGTAAACACACTTCTGCAATCTAGGGAACTGGCATTGATTTTTTGCAAGTGTTCCAGTGAAAAGCTTCAATCAATTACATTCTGTCAAAGACTTTTGCCTCTTGGTCTCCAGTTATTCAGCCTCAACTTCACCTTTCTCCAATACTAAGGGACTGATAATTTAAAATTAACAGAAAGAGAGAGAGAGAACTGCTGTTAAGGGCAGAATATTTGGGGAGCTGAAAATCACAGCAGCATGCATTGTGCTTCATACATCAGTTCTGGAAAATTTCCCCAAGACACTGAACATCAGAAAATGCACTTTTCAAAGGGATTGAGGGAAACTTGCCATGCATAAAGAAAACATTATGATAGTTATGCTGTTCGCAAGATTATCTGACGCTTTCTGGTTTTGTCTCTTTGCGTTATTTTTGAATGATTATTATTTTGATTTTTTAAATAAATATTTTATAATGTTGCATTGTTTTATGTATGGTAAGCCATCCTGAGTGCTGCTTACATCAAAAGAATTGGATATAAATGTAAAAAATAAACAAACATTGCAACATGATGTTTCCAGTTAAGCAGCGTAAGCAAGAAAAAGATAAGATATTGCCTGACCATACCTGTCAAGTATCCTGGACTGGCCGGGATTTACTGTATTTCTGCGCTGCTTTCTCCACTTTCCCACTGCCATCCCGTAGTTTGACTGGTGGGGAAAGTAGTTACTGCGCATGCGCATATGCACAGAACCCTTCTGTGCATGCGCAGAAGGGTTCTGCACAGGTCCTGTATTTTCTGGAGCCATGCTTGATGGATATGTGCCTGATTGGCTGGAGTGAGAGGAAAATCATGGATACCAACAACAGCCTTAAAGTCTGACACTGGAGGAGTAGAGGTCAGGTCATAGCTGTCAAGTATCCCTTATTGGCCAGGGAAACCCCTTATTTTACCCTCTTTCCCGCCAGCATCCCTTATTAATTAGACTGCAAAGCCCTATTGCCGCCATTGGAGGGCAGCACAAGATAAGCATAGCTGTCAAGTATCCCTTATTTGCCAGGAAATTTCCCTTATTTCAAAATCTAAAACGTGACAGGTATGGGTCAGGTGCTGACTCATGGCTCCACTGTCCCTGCCTGGCAAACTGGAAAAACAAACCTATTCAAGGGCAATACTTGAAAAACATAAAAGGAAAGGCTGATCAAGAAGCTGACATGAGGTTAGTTATGAGCAGGAGCGTTGAAGGAGGAAACTGAAGGACTTACCTTGGCAGCTTAAGAAAAAAAGTTTTGGCAACAAATTGCATGAAAGCTAAAAATACAGCACGTATCCAACAACAGCAATGAAAAGGATGAAACAGTAGATCAGAATTTCTCAACCTTGGGCCCCAGATGTTTTTTGGATTTTAATTCCCAGAATCCCTGATCAACAGGTGTGCTGACATTGGCTTCTGGGAATTAAAGTCCAGGAACAGCTGGTGTGCTGAGTTTAGCCACAACTGTCATAGATTGATTATTTGTGACACCATGACAGGGTTTCACAATAATTCATTGGTAACTTTGCCAGAAGTTTGGATTTGAATGCAATAAAAATTATTAGGAACATCAGATAGAGAAAGTTTTTAGAAAATGAGAGTGTCAAGATCTTGTGGAACTTTAAAATTCAAACAGATAAACATCTGACTCACAAGACACCTGATATATAACTGTTATGAAAAAGAAGAAGACCTGGTTTATTGACATTGCTATACCAGGAAATTCACGAATTGAGGACAAACCACTAGAGAAAATCACAAAATATCATGATTTACAAATCGAAGTTGAATGTTTATGGAGGAAGAAATCTGTTGTTGTACCAATAGTTGTCAGAGCCCTTGGAACAATACCTTAAAGGACTCCCAAGGTATTTGGAAATGTTGGATTTATTGGACTTGAACATCCTAACTCTACAAAAAATAACTTTATTAGGAACTGCCTATATACTTAGACATTACCTTAACAGTTCTTAGGTCCTTGGTTTGGTCTTGAACTATTAATTTTATAACTGTATTTGACTATGAATCTTATGAGAGATATTTATCTGATAACAACAACAATAACAATTCATTTCTAGTTTGCTTTCCTCGTTTCCCCCTTAAATCTTAAGTCATATACATTGTAATTTCTTTTCTTTTAAAAAAAAATAAGATGAATGAAGTTCTTGTTTTTCTGCATTACTCAGGTTCAAGAGACACAGTTGTTTCTGGCTGGAACATAAATGATATAGGACAGGAGCCTCTTGATTAAAAAAAATGATTGACAACCCCAGCTCAGTACCATAAATATTGTTGAAAATGCAGGTATTCAAGCTCCAACTTTCAAGAGTAACTTTATTAAGTAAATTGTGCATTTTAGTAGATTCTTCTTTTAAAAAGAGGAGGGGGGTTAATGAAGTTGTCCACCATCCCCAGATAGGAAGCAGATGGAGAAAAGGAGAGAGGTTGAAAGAGGGGAAGCAGAAGCAGCCAAATAGCTTGTCTCCCTCATCTCATATTCTTTCTTGGCATACTGAGTTTCCTCCAAGAAATGCCATAGGGCAATGTGTTTGTCAGGATGGATGAGAACTTCTTCCTTTTATATCAATGGACACCAGTGGGTGGCTTAAACCAAAACCAACACGAAGTAGACAGAAATCTTATTTCATATAAGAATAAATTTGACAATATGTGCTCCACAGTAAAAGCACATGATTTCTCTCCTGAGACTTTTCTGTACCTGTATGCATGCCTGCATGCCTGCCTGCATGCCTGCCTGCCTGCCTGCCTGCATGCCTGTATGTATGTATGTATGTATGTATGTATGTATGTATGTATGTATGTATGTATGTATGTATGTATGTATGTATGTATGAACTCTTTTTAACAAACGAAAGAAGGCAGTCAGAGCAGCTAACAATAATAATTAAAATAATATTTTGATTTAAAAACATTACAATTAATTTAAATCAACAGTCAAATGATTAAATCACAATTTTTTAAAATGTGTCTGTTACTTAACATAGTAAGTCATATTAGAGTAATGCTATATGAATCAATGGAACTTATTACACCCTGGCCCAGCCATGCCCAAACTAGAAACCTGACAGTTTAAAAGGAATTTATTTATTTATTTATTTATTTATTTATTTATTTATTTATTTATTTATTTATTATTGCCACCCACTCGCCGTAGTGACTTAGGGCAGCTTACAGACAATACAATCAATAAAATATAATAATGCAATCAATATTGGTGGGAGTTTGGGGTGGCAGTGAAGCCTCCCATGTCTTCTTCTTCACTCCCTGGCCATTGGTGTGGTCTGGAGGGGGGGGAGCCTCAGCCTCTTGGGTCTTCTCCTTCACTCCCTGGCAATTGGTGTGGGCTGTGGGGGGAAGGCCTCAGCCTCCTGCATCTTCTCCTTCTCTCCCTGGCTGTTGGTGTGGGCTGGGGGGGCAGGGTGAAGCCTCAGCCTCCTACGTCTTCTCCTTTACTCCCTGGCCATTGTGGTTGGTGTGGGCTGGGGTGGGGGGAGTCTCAGCCTTCTGCCTGTTCTCCTTCACTCCCTGGCCAACCCAACTGAGCATATGGTGAACTCCTGTTCCATGAACTGCCATTTAGCTAACTAGGAGCACTTCTATCTTGTATGGATCAATTTGTTCACCTTCATTCCTTCCAAATTTATAGTTATCTCTGTTCCCTTCCCTTGTCCTCTTGAAGACATTACCACTCTGCATTAACAACACACCAGCTTAATTTGTATAACTCTGTCATCACAGGAAGCCAATTTTGGTGTTGTAATTCCACTGGTTAAAAATTAACAAAAGTAGATAGAGCCCTCAAACGACTTAAAGGCTAAGTACAACCTATGAAAGTCAACATATGGTCTCTCATCCTTATTTTAGTTGCTTTTTAGATCTCAGTGTGAGAGTGTGAATTTATACTGTCCATAACCAAGTTATGTTCATTCAGCATCTGTTTATTTTCTCTGAAGCAAGCTACAAAAATGAATAAAAAACAAAACAGTTCCATTACAAAAGAAAGTCCATATGGATCTTATAGAAACTTAATTTCCTGTACATGTGTTTAGTTTGGTTGCATTGGAATAAAGTTCCCATATGCATATAACCATATCATTTTACCAGATGTGTTAGGCTACAATTCCCATCACTCTTGGAGAATGTGGCTTGTCGAGGTGGTAGGCTGTAAGTGAGGGAAGGTATGCTCCAACATACCTAGAAGGCATTGACTTCGGTAACACTCGCTTGCATTTTTCTAAGACATTGAGTACCACCTGCTGAAAACAGAAGACAAACAGTAAATCCGGTGCATGTAAATGATGACACAGAGTAAACTTTCTTTAATTTTAGTGTGATTTTCCTTTAAGTTGGTACAGATAAACTTGAACTTCACAACAAATCCGTTGTTGGCCTGATGACCAAGCATAGGGCTTTACTGCTACAATTAATGTCAAGGGAGTAAGAAAGTCACATTTCCTAGCAAGAAAGTTGTCTGCATCATAGGGTTGACAGGTCAGCAACTTCCCATTCCCTGATAGTTCATTGCCAGAACTGATGCTAGAGGACAGGTCCTTGTGATCTGTTGAAGAGATTTATGATGTCACAGAAGTGGGAAATACAAGCATGGAGGTGGGGGAGCACAAATATTCAGTTGCTGAGTGAAGGTGGTAGCTGGAAATGGATATTTAATTTAATTTAATTTAATTTAATTTAATTTAATTTAATTTAATTTAATTTAATTTAATTTAATTTAATTTAATTTAATTTAATTTAATTTAATTTAATTTAATTTAAATTTTTAGATTTCTATGCCGCCCACTCAGGTGAACCCGACTCAGGGCGGCTACAGCAAATTAAAAACATATAAAAGACAGATTTAAAAAACCCAAGTCACCCACCCTCCCACCCCCACCCTATTCATAAAAAGAGTAGAAAGGGATACAGGCAATACATAAAGAGGGACACTCTTGATTTGACTTGAAATGAGCCAACAGGCTGGGGCCGTATTCCCATTGAGGCCCCACACCTGCCCCACCAGCTGGGTTTTCAAACCTTTCCTGAAGGGCAGCAATTCTGTCTGTAACCTTAATTCTGCTGGCAGGAGGTTCCAGAGGGTTGGTGCGGACACGGAGAAGGCCCCTCTTCAAGTGCTAGAGAGGCGGGCCCCTCTAGCCGATGGAACAACTAGGGAGCCGCTCCGATCTGCTCTGGTTGGACGAGCTGACACTCTTGGGGCGATGCAGTCTCTTAGGTATCCTGGCCCATTGCCATATAGGGCTTATATAACTGTATGCCCAGACTTTAAAGCAGAAATGAAAAAAAGTACTTCTCCAAATGTGACTGGTATTATTCACTATTGATTACAATGGCTAAGGCTGATGGAATATGCTAACCAAACCTTGCCTACATCTGCTTTAAGGACATCTCAAACAAAAATGTCAAGATCTATTCTCCTCCAACGTACTCTACGTGAGCCAGAAAACATGAAGATCTCTGGGACCTCAGTTAGTCCCCTGAGATCTGAAAACTTAAAATGTCTTGTGCTGGTGAAAGGTCATATAAGACCTTTTCTTTCTTCTTACTTTTCAAGGGGCTTGGTAGGATATTAGAGGGGTTTAGAGGGGTTTAGATAGTTGTTTGTTATGACTGAGTTGGTATTTGTCTTGTTGGGTTTTTAATCGATGTTTTAACTGATGTTTTTAATTGATGTTTTTTATAATCTGTTGGAAGCCGCCTTGGGTCATCTTATGATGAAGAAGGTAGGGTATAAATACAGTAAATAAACAACAACAACAAAACAACAAACAACAACAACAACAACAACAACAACAACAACAACAACAACAATAACAATAATAATAATAATAATAATAATAATAATAATAATAATAATAATAATAATAATAATAATAATAATAATAATAATAATAATAATAATAATAATAATAATAATAATGATGATGATGATGATGATGATGATGAAAATGAAGAAGAAAAAGAAGAAGAAGCCTGGAGAGGTCCCAGCATTTGTCAAATCAGTTCAACATCAGTTTATTTAGCTGACACTACCATACTGCATAAAGATGTGTGAGTGAACATGCATGCAACTATCGTTAAGCAGTGTCCCTTGCTGGTGGTTCAAGGAAACACAAATACACCCCTTTATATTTCTGCCTGACAGCCAGGGCCCTTAACTCCATCTTGCACTGTGGTTGAAGATTAAGGAGGAGGATGGACTTGCACATATACAGAAGATTCATAGATTAGGGTCCTGGTAATGTTCTACATCCCCATTGCTGAGGCCATGAAACATAAATTCCCCTGAAGCCATCATATTGAGGAGAATGCAAGCATTGGAAGCAGAGACAGCTTTGAAAACATTTTGTTCTTTCCCTCTTCTGTTTGGTCTGTCAATGCAAGTTCCTTGGAGCACAACTGACAGTTTAGCCTTGTCCCTGCTCTCCTTCAAGATTTTACATAGAGTCCACTTCCAGCTTTGAATTCAATTCAATGGCCAGTACAAAAAAAGATGTGGTTGCTGAGAATCTACTCTAGACACAGAAAACATATGTGCTGCTTGTACAGTTTGTATCTGATGTTTGCTATTTATGCTTTTACACCCCCGCCCCCCCTGGAACTGCCTATATTTGCTAATAAGTCTGAGAGAGCAAAGCAACAGGGGAATGGAGGCTGAGGAAAACATATGAACTCTGGTTAGCTGTTATGCTTCATTTCCAAATCAAACTTATTGAAAAATCTTGGGGGGAAACAGTCACAGCAAAAGAGTACAATAAAAAGATACAACTGCAATGTTAATGCTAGCTTTTCTATTGATTTCAAAGAGTGGAGGGTTATTCTTTGATTCTACTAACCTAATTTCCATTATATCAGAAAAAGGGAATGTGAGAATCCCCAAACATTGGTGGGCTGCAATTACTGCTACCCCGAGCCAGGGTAGCCAATGGTGAAAGAGCATGGACATGCTAGTCCAGCAGTAACTGAAGGGCCACACAGTCACCATGCCTATGATGACTGATAGATGAAGCAATATCAGCTCTGATAACGGGGTACACAGAAAGAGAAATGGCCCGTTAGCAAATCAAATGTGCAGACAAATCCTCCATCAGTTTGAAAATTACTGTTTTTAGTTCTCCAGGTACAGGTGCTGCTAGCCTAATCATAGACAGTAGTAAACCAGGTGCATGAATGTGACATCATATCAGGCCGCAGCGATCCATTTCACTGACTGTCCATTTGTTGCTACCTGCTGTCAACAATTGGGCCAAGACATGCCACCATCAACAAGAAGATTGCGGCATGCCTACAGGGAGAACTATTTCCCCATGTTGCACAATGCCAAACACAAATCATTATTACCAAACTGCTTCCACTTTTTCCCAGTGATGTGCTGCTATCTCCTCCTCCAGTATTTGCAGGAAGCTGTGAATCTGAGTAGTTTTGATAGGCTGTGGGAGAAGGGAAGCAACAGTTACAAGCTGTATTTCTGTTTGCCCACCTAAACTCAGTGTAGACCCAATTTCATGTGAAATGGTTGAACTAACTTTGACACTTGATTGCCCTTATCCAGAACCGGTAATGTGGACCTCAGGCTTAATAAATAGAATTACTGAATCTTCACATCTCAATCTAAGGAAATGGAATTTCTTGTACAAATTCCAGTCTTAAATGGATTCTTAGAGATTGCAGTATATAGCCTGTGAGACAAGGGGGATATGTGCTATTTCATTGCAAGCAGCTCTGAAAATAAGCTTCATCTGTAAACACGCTGAACTCTTTAAATCTCTGTAGGGCATTATCCCTAACTGTGACTGAAAACTACTTCCAGGACATCATGATGACATCTGCTGAGACCCCATCCACTGCCTAAGGTACCTATTATCTTTTCTATACAGGATTTGGGGAAACTCAGCAAATTTATAGGGCTAATAATTGGTGACTAGTTGTTCTTACTTCATCTTCTCATATCTGTTAAAATACTTTTAAAGATTTATCCATTCAATTACACTGTGAAACAACAATTTTGCTACTGGGACTAACATGTGATTTATATGATAGCGAGTGTGCTGATTCCAAATCTGAACTCAGAATTTGCCTATCACATATAGCTTTTTAAGGTGTGCTATAGTTGTTCAAATGGACGGTAATTGGGTAATGTATTTTTACATGGGAATATTATACAGTTGCAGCTACCAATATACCTGCTGCCGCCTCATCTGAATCACATCCCCTGGTGGCATGCATGCAGAGGATGGGCATGTCTGGGCAAGTCAGTGAGCTGATGTCAGAAATAGGTATATAAGGTGAGATGGACCAGGGGCTTGTCTCTAGTGTAAAACCATCTTATTGGACAGTACAGCTATGCCATAGTGAGTCTGTTTTGAGCTAAAGATGAGTAGGTGCAGCTGTGTTAATAAAATGGACAAAATTTGTGGCAAATATAGCCCACGTGATCAACGCAAGAACCTAACTAAGAGGGTGAGTTTTGTTTACTTAAGATCCTGATGTCCTGGGCAGAATCGAACTTCAGATTTGGATTCAGCACACTTGATTTAGTATAGGATACATGGATTAGACCAAGTAGCAAACAATATTTATTTATTTTTGTGATGCAGTGTTATTTTTAAACAAACTTTCATTCCACTCTTGCCTAAGTAAGAACACTTTAACATAGCGAAACAGGCTGAAGCTACCCTAGCACCCAGAAGCAATCTAGCCTGGGTCACACTGAATCAGTGGGGCTTGATTAGAATGGTCTAATCAGGTCCCCACCATTCACAAGAAATGGCTTGATCATTCTAATCAATCCCCACCATTCTAAAGCCAATAATTTTGAAGTGGTTTATTAAGTGAGCCACTTCTGGATATATTGGCAAATTAATCACTCCCCATGCTTGGAAGATGGCAGGGGAAGTGAAAAAAATTCTGTTTAGCATATCACTGCTACAATATGTCAGTTATTTTAAAAAATCCTTTCTTTGCCTCACTGATTTAGAAACCTAGTGTGGCAAAGAATAGGTAGTATTTGCAGAGATCAGAGAAGGAGTTGTAGGTGGGATTATTTTGCCATTTAAAGAAAATTATTTAATAATCATGGTAAAGATATAGAAAAGAACAGCCATAAAAGAAAAGCTTGAAAATTTCACTAACTGTAATAATAATTCCATGCTGTCAAGTCAGAGTTTTTAAGGCATTCAGTACTCAGAAGTGGTTTACTCTTTTCTTCATCTAGATAGGCTCTGGGACCATGCAGTTTGCCTAATTCTACAAAAATTAGTTCTTCCTCTACAAGGGACATTGAGGTGTCCAGTCACCAGAGTAAAAACTTAATATTTTACAATAAAGAGTCTTAATATATGTAGACTGAGAAATTCTAGATTTTCAAGTTGGATTAAGAAAATAAGGACACACTAGAGATCAAACTGCAAATGTACACCAGCTGTTGGAGTGCACCAAAGAGTTTCAGAATAAAATCTGTTTGAGCTTTATAGGTTACAGCAAAATCTTTGAACATATGAATCATGAAAAGCTCTGGATTGTTCTACAAGAAATGCATATGTCACAACATTTAATTTTCCTAGTTTATAACATGCACCCTGGATATGAAGCTATTATTACAACAAAAAATTGTGAAAGAATGATTTAAACTGGAAAAAGACATCAGAAAATGCTGTATTTTGCCTCATACAATTTAGATGCAGGAAGTATAACTTTTAAAAACTGGATAAGATTTAGATGAAATGGTAAAAATTGATATTCTCATGATACTCTGGACTCATCATGAGAAGTCAAGAATTATGAGGAAAAAAACAATTCTAGGAAAAGATGAAGGTAGAAAAAAGGAGACAGACCAAATGTGGCATGGATTAGATCCATAAAGTAAGTATGGGCCATGTAAGTCATAAGCAGGACTGTTAATGACAGGATTTTTGTATGGTCATTAAGTTAAAAGCAACTTGATAGTATATAACAGCAACGTTCACCCAGCTGGATTCCACCATAGTGTTAAAGACATGGCTAATGCTAATTGGATCTGATAGGATAGGATAATAAATGAGAGGCAAATAAAATTGTAATAGTCACAGCGCAGAAAGAAACAAGATTACCATTTTAAATACCTTGACAGAAAAAATCTGTCTCCTAATGCAGCGTTGTTATGTTATTTGTTTGTATGCAAAACATCATTTGTTCCAGCCAACAAGGAATGCAATGAAACAAGCATTAATAATTATTAATTTAGATTATTATTTGCCACTGTATGCCTCATAGTGTCTGAGCTCTGAAAATTGTTCAGTACATAACACTTCCACTACTTTATAGCCTGAGTTATACAGATTCCCCTGCTCAATGTTAGTGGAGTCGTGTTGAGAAGAGGAGTTTTGGAAACATAGATTTTCATGTCTGTTGAGGGGAACTGGATATAAAAAATAAATTTTTATTCTTTTCCCTATTCTCTCAACATTCCTTTCCAACATACAAGATTTAAGTTTAATTTATATGTGTAAAAATATTATGCCACTGTGAGGAAAACAAGACTGTAGACTCAGTTTTCTCAGCAATGTTAACCTTGCATAATGGCTCTGCATGCTGTGCATTAGAAGCCACAAGACACTTTCAACTCTGGAGAGCATAAACAACAACAACAAAAATACATAGGATTTCCTATAAAGACAATACGGTTGCTTCCAATGACAAGAGGGATTGCAGTGGCTTAGTGGTTAAGGCACTGAACTTGATGACTGGAAGGTCAGCAGATCAGCAGTTCAAGACCCAAGTGCTGCACGATGGAGTGAGCTCCTGTCTCTGTTTCACCTCATGCCAACCTAGCAGTTCAAAAGCAAGAATTTGCTAGTAGATAAATAGGCATCAATTTGGTGGGTACCACTATTCCTGCTGCTGCCTCAGCTGAATCATGTCCCCTGGTGGCATGCATGTTCCAGCAGGGGCCAGGCATGTCTGGGCAAGCATTCCATGCACTCTGGTGTCGAGTCATACCTGCCAAATGACCACAGAAATGTCTGCAGACACAGACAGTGTTGGCTCTTTGGCTGCAAATGGAGATGAGCACCATTCTGTAGAGTCAGATACGACTAGCTTTTGAGCAAGGGTGACCTTCACCTAATGTCACTTATGGACGTGATATGAACAAAGTGGCCTCATCGCACATGCTAATACCATGCATTGCCAAACCTGGGGCAATTAGAAGTAATTGATAAAACCAGAAGACAAAGGCCTATACTTGAGACCTTGTCTAGAGAGCTGATGCCACAGTAGTCAATGTACTGATGGTTGAATCAAGAAAAGGTGGGTTCCAGTACAGACACTGTTGTCAATTAGCCCATCTCTGTGGGTTTGCATTGGCAACACATTTCATGGAAATATTTTGGCTTGTTTCTTCTCCTTGTAATTTTTGCTTTCCTACTCTCACTAGAATAACCACCAAACTACATAACTCAGTAGTTTAGATCCCTGGCTGGGAAGCCAAAGGTTGAGACTTTGATTTCCCACTGTGCCTCCAGGTAGAAGAGCTTGCCTGTGCAGTCATGGATAAACTACATAATCCAAGGGTACCTCCAGAAGAAGTGAACTGTAAACTACTTCTGTGTACAGTATTCTCTACCTAGAAAACCCTAGAAATAGTCTCCATAAGTAAGAATTGACTTGATGGCATACCATTACTATTATTATCAAATGTGTGCATGGTCCACCAGATGTTTGGATTGGGGTTTTGGTACTTGAGTCCTACTCCTTGAGTCCTACTCGTGGACCTAAGAGTCAGTGAAGTACTGATTGATAATATAGCTGGTGTTTAACAATATCCACTGCTTTGCCATGATCTTATCAATGCCAATCACACTCAGATTTTTTTCAACCTTTTGAGGATTAACTAAGGCCATGATGGTGAACCTTGGCACTCCAGATGTTCTTGGACTTCAATTCCCAGAAGCCCAAACACCTTGTGAATTCACACTAATGGGTTTATTGTGATTCATCCGGCCCATGCTGCCCTCATCGCTCCCGGAAGCAGAAACCCACTGGCCCACTGGCCTTTCTGGGTGCATTTTACTTCCGCTTTCAGGAGCAATGAGGGCAGTGTGGGCCAGATGAATCGCAGTAAACCCATTTGTATGGATTCACAGGGTGCTTGGGCTTCTGGGAATTGAAGTCCAAGAACATCTGGAGTGCCAAGGTTCACCATCATGGAACTAAAGCTATGCTGGTAAGGCTACCCATGCCAGAAAGACTTGAACTGATGAGTCAGACTAAAAATGCCCTTACCGATAAAATATAATGAGACCAGTCATTGTGCAGGTCAGCAAGGGCCATGTCAGATGTTGGGGTTCCTAATCATTCAATGTTAAGTGGATAGTTGCTGTTATCACCATTGTCATCATCATCACTGCTAGCCCTTCCAGTTCTATCATACACCTGTGCTTCCCTAAACTATTCCTTATACAGTGGAACCACATACAACAATTGCCCCGTATAGCAATGAAATCGCATAACAATTAGGTTTTTTTGGGGAAATGGTGTCCCGCATAACAAACAGAAGGTTCTGCCTGAGTGGGCGGCATATATAAATACGACTAAATAAATAAATAAATAAATAAATAACTTATCCCTTTGGGGAAAATTGTACATCAATTTTTAAATGGGAAAAACCACTTAGCAAAAAACAAAACAAAACAAAAAAAATTGTACGATGCATCCCATAGGGAAAATCGCTATACGGTGCATGTATCGTATAGCAATTGTTTCGTACAACAACAAGCCCTGTAGAACAGATTAAAATTGTTGTATGATGTACCACTGTATTTGCATAGAGAAAAATCTTTGGTCCTCCACTCAGGTGTTTATTAGTTCATTGATGGTTGGGTGTACTTATTACTCACCTGTGACATTTGAATGATAATTAACAGTCACTAGTAAAGTCTGCATTTGTCACCTCTGAATTGTGAAAGGTTCTTAAAAGCCATAATGCAGACTGTTGCCATGCTGCATCCCCCCCCCCCCCCATTTAGGGTTGCCATATGTCCTGAAAAACTGGGATTGTGCCAGATTCAAGGTCAGAAAAATTGTCCCGGACAGTTCAATAAAAATCATGCTAAAGTCCTGGATTTTAAAACTTACTGACTATGTATTATAACACACCATTAAAATAAATTCAAACTCTGACCATCAAACAAGCAAATTCCTGCCACATTGGAGTTGGAGCATACCTGGAGACAAATCTTAATGTCCTTGCCTCACACCACTGCATGATAAGTGTGACGAGTGTGTTTCCTGGAACCGAAGACATTAAGAGTTGACTGCGATGCAACTTCTCAGAAGTACAACAGATCATCTTACAGTAAGAATTTACTGTTGTAAATGAGTTCATTTATGTATTGATATATTTAATGTGAAAGTGTTTTATAGCTGTTATTATATTATGTTTGTTTTTTAAAAGGCTATCTTGTAGATAATCTGCCCATTTTTGTCAAATATACTTCTGTCCCGGTTTTGTGGGAGAGAATTATGGCAACTCTAACAATGGCCAGTCAGTTACCAAAAACCTATTTGAATAAAATGGTTTCTGCTTGTGGGAGAACAACACATAAGGAGCTATTTTAGCCACTTTTAGTAGGAAGCCACTTCTGCAGTACATTTCAGATTCTGCCTTTCCAGTGGTGTGATTCATTTTTTTTACTACCTACTCTGTGGGTGTGGTATGGTGGGCATGGCCAGGGGGAAAGCCTTGCATTGCACCCAAGTTAGGACTACTTTCTTTCAAAACTTGGATGGGCGGGGGCAGCCAGAATTTCTGCTACCAGTTCTGGTGAACTGGTGCAAACCTGCTGATGCCCACCACTGCCTTTTTCCTATGTATGTATATAAATATTCGCCTTTTGATGCCACACCATTGCTGGCATTCCTGGGTCCTGCCTCCAGCTGCCTTCGGCCAGGACTTAGAAGGGAAACTTCTGCATTCTTAACATAAGATTAGCTGAAATTTCTGAATATACCCCAGAGACAGTAACACATAGAGTGTACATGGCTGAAGTAGTGAGATAGCCTCCAAGCTCAGCAGACAATGGAAAAGAGCTTCAGTTTTATGTTCACTCATTGATTCTGAGTACTTAAAATACAATCTTAACATGTCCACCTGTGATTCTTTCAGGGAGCAATTAAGATCTTGCATTCAAGCACTTCAATGGAAACAGAAAAATCCTCATTCCACATAAAGAAAGCTTTCAGCTACAGGCAATCATATCCAAGGGCTATTTCTTTCTTCATAAACAATCTACATTACTGTTATGGCAGCACTGCAATGGCTTAGTGGTTAAGACACTGAGCTTGAAGACTAGAATGTTGGGGTTCAACACCTGAGTGCTGCACGATGGATCTTGGGGACATGAAAGGAGCCTCATTCGGGCATCCCCTGAGCAGAGTTTCTCCAGCAAAAAATCTGAGTAATTTCTGACACAATTTTTTTATTACTGTTATGGGTAATTTGCAATGTTTGCTAAATTATGTTCCGTGGAACATTGGTGGACTTCAATTCCCAGAAGCCTAAGTCAGTACCCTGGCTGATCAGTGCTTTAGGGAATTGACTTTTGGCTTCTAGGAATTGAAGTCCAAAGACCAAAGATTGGGAAACACTGAATTATAATATGGTAGCATGGTCAATCAGACCTGTCAAGTATCCTGTGTTGGCTGGTATTTTCCATTTTTCTGCACTCGTTCCTCCCCCTTCCCACCACCGTCCCATATTTGAATGGCAGGGAAAGGGCTTACTGTGCATGCGTGGCCACCATGCGCATACACAAATGGGTTGATGTGCATGCACATCCATGCATGCACAGTAATTTCCCATATTTTGCGGAGCCACACTTGATGGGTATGTGTTCAATATCTCAGGTTATAACACAGAAGACCAGCAAAATTATCCACGTTCTTAATAGCTAAAGAGTTATTTCTCTATCCAAGCAATTTATTACTGAGAGAGTTTTCCTCCTTCACTATTCCTTCAAGTATGATATCCTGTTAAACATCTGCAGAGCTATTACATTGCCTGACACTTAAATTCCCCCTTTAATCTGCCTTGGTTATGACGCTTGCAAAATATCATAGAGGTAGGCTTTACTATTTTGAACATAATTCTTATCGTTGAATACTCTCTTTGCAAATGTGATGATTTATAAACTGCTTTAAGACATTGTGGTATAAAGTCTCCATGTACATACACTGAATGGGTTTCAAATGGGCATACATTTTGGTAAATAGAACAATGCAATTCACACTGCTGTGCTGGGTGTTTCTCCTACTCATATAACCAAACACTCTTCAGATAAAGAGACAGAAAGATAGTCAACATGCAATGTGAAACTGATCAAAAGACTAGCACCCATAAACACTTGGATGGCATCAGTATGCAGGAGCCCAAGGTTAGCAGTTATTAAATATTTTTAGGGAGAAGAACACTCCAGAGCACCCACACCCCAAGATCCTAGCAAAGATTACACATACTCACTGGGCATAGTTTGCATAGTTTGCTGTTAGTTGCTCCCTTACAAACTTTGTATAACTATGTGATTTTATGACAACATGTTTTTTTCTTAAAAACACTGCAGATGACACATTTCCATGACAACTACACTGGCAGCAACTACAATTAAAAAGGATGTCATCCAGGAGTATAGCGGGGTGACCAACATGGTTGTGCTAGTTGCAGACTATTAGTGATATTTGCTTAGATGGGAATCTTGTTTAGCTAGATTCTGAGCTACACTAGCTGTCAAGGTTGGAATATAGTGTAGACAATCTCTTAATGTGATAAGAATGTTGTAACATATGATTCAAACATGATTTTTTCTCTGCTCTTCTACCATAAGCAGTATTCTAAATCACACACATGCCTGCATGGATACGCTCAATGAAAGTTAATCAGATAGTGGGATGTCATTCATCACTTATATTTAGCCTTTAGCTTTTAATTTAAGGATATACTTTGCCCTCCTTTCTGTTATTGTTCTCTATTTTGAATTTATTGTATCTCTGTATTATTATCTTGTTATTTTGTTTGATTATGTTGTTAGCCGCCTTCAGTCGGCCTCAGCTAAGGAAGGCGGGATACAAATTAAACTGATTGATTGATTGATTGATTGTTATTCTCCTTTGAAAATATCTACCACATCGTAGGGTCAAATTAAATAATCACAATGGTTTTCTTCAACAACAAAAGAATGTGGAGCAAATGTCTTCAGAGAACCCAAAGGATCTGCTGGTTCAATTGAGAATCAATAACATATTGACTCCACTTTTCCTTAGGCATTTATAAAGACAGCACTCATCAGAATGTTGATCCTAAAAAAAAAGGATAAGCATCATTAACATAGTTTTGATACTTTGACATTTGTACAAACAGAATACAGCATTGTTAATTCAATTGTAAGTACACAGATTGTATTTTATGTATTGCTTTTAGTCTTCATACTTGATGGCAGGCTTCCGTTTCAGCAGTAGGTGTGAATATACATTAGAAAATATTGAGGCTTACTTAACCCAATTGATGTAACTTCCCATGCAAGTTCAACTGCATCTTCATGAGACATTAGCTGTTCTTGTATGACTCCTTGCACATGATAAGAGTTAACTGATCAGTGTGTGTGAGTATTATCAGGAGCAGTTGTATTTATTTAATCCCCAATCCCTACGTTGCCCAGGGTGGCAGAAATGTTTTTCTTCCACTTCCACTAATAGCAAAAAGGTACTGACTTCTTCTTCTTCAGGTGCCATATCCATTCTGGATATTGGCTATCATCATGGTGATAGTGACTACTATGCTAATAAATAGTAATGTTGTTGCTTTGATAATATCACATAAACTCTTATTTCCTTAAAGAAATGCATTCATTTTATTATATCTTTATGCATGGCATCAATTTGCAGTTGCCCTTAAGCCTACCTGATGGGATATGCTGCCAATATTTATGGCCACCCAATGGATTAATAATATTCATTATATCCAAGCTTTCTCAGATATTTGTTGAATAGCGAGTGCCTTCAAGGTAAGATGGGATAAGATTTGTCATGTTCTCTGTTTGAACAGCTGTTCACCTCATTTTGAAGGTGTACTTTATTTGAAGGGTTGCCTAGTCCAAGTCTGACTGAAAGATTAAAAAAACCCAGGAGGGTAGGTCAGGGACCTTGAAGTTGCCCATCCACAATAAGCACCTGGAAAGAAGAAAGAAATCACCTAGATCTCCCCACATGCATGAAATGTATTATTAATCTGCTTAAATTGTTTTTTTAAATCTAAAATTTCATCTCTACAAATAAATTGGACCAACTGGTAGCTTAGTGAGTTAAGCATCTGGTTATAGAGTCAGAGGCTGGGAGTTTGATTCCCCACTGTGCCTTTTGCATCCCAAAGTACCTTCAGAAGAATGAAATAGTAAACCATTTCTGAATATTTTGTACCTAGAAAACTCTGGAAAAGTTCACTTTTAGTATGTACTAGCCGATTACCCAGCCTTGCCCAGTGGTTGCAGCTGTGCTTACCTGGCCAGGTGAGGCCTGGCTAGCCTGCCGTCCCGGCTATCTGGGCCCCCGCCAAGGCTTCCTGGTCCATCTGTGGCAGTGGTGGGTTAATGGGTGTGGCCACTGTGCCATTGCCACCACCCGCCACCACCCGCTGCCACCGCCTGCCGTTACCGCTCGCCGCCGCTGCTCGCCGCTCCGTCCTACAGGCCAGCACTGAACCAGGGTGTGTGGTGGCTTCAGAGCGCCTGCCATTGGCTGTGGCAGTGTTACGCTGTGGTGGGGCCGACCCCCAGTGGTTGCTCCTCGCTGCCCCCAGCATCAAGGCTTTCTCAAGTGAATCCTCTCTTCTCATTTGATGACCAAAATACTTTAGCATCATCTTTAATATTTGGCCTTCTAAGGAGCAGTCAGGGCTGATCTCTTCTAAGATTGACCTATTTGTTCTCCTCACTGTCCAGGGCACTCTAAAAACTCTCCTCCAACACCTCATTTCAAAGGCATCTATTCTTCTGCACTCAGCTTTCCTAATGGTCCAGCTCTCACAGCCATACATTACCACTGGGAATACCATTGCTTTGACTATGCGGACTTTTGTTTGCAAGGTGATGTCTTAACTTTTAACTATGTTCAACCAGTTTCTCATAGCTTGTCTCCCAAGTATCAGTCACTGTGGTTTCCCCGTGCCCCCGTGGGCACGGAACGGCCCGGCAGAGGCCACTTTCGGGAGAAAGGCTCCCTGGCCCGTGGGCTCTGCGAGCACCCAAATTAAGGGGGGTGGATAAATGATAGGGTTTGATTCACCCAATTACCTGACCTGACCAACGAACCTGCTGAGCAAGCAAATGCGTTACATATTAGAGTAATCCCTCATCTCCGAATCTCAGTCTCATCCCAGAAGCAAACAGGAGCCGTGATTGCCTTAGTGTAAGCCCAAAACAATGGTGTTGTCCCAGCCAGTGTTTGTCCGCACTAATTAACTTCCCCCCGAGAGATTCCCAATTAACCTGAGTAAATAGGTGATGTGATTGACTGTTGGGTGACGGTTTTTTCTACCTTGCCTTCTGATCTATAAATGGCTATGCCTTTTCCTCAATAAACCACTGATCTTATCCTCCTCCATGCTGCCTCGTATCGTTCTTTGATCAGTCTCCTCCGGGACCTACGGCCCTCAGCGGCCCCGATTCCTACACCTGGTGACCCCGAGCGTGATCTACTCGTGAGTAAGAGCGGTCTTCCTCAGAGTAGCGATCACACGGTCCGGTTCTGCGCCTGAACCGTGTCCGAATCATCCCGGAGGACAGCGCGGCACTCCGTCCGGCAGCCAGCCGATCGGAGGGACGGCCTGCGGTGAGGCAGTCCAAAGAGGCATCCTACAGCTTGCTCCCGACTTTCGCGGCGGCTTGCAGCAAAGGGAAACGCGCGTTCCGCTCAGGGCAGCTGTGAACCCCTGACAGCGCAGTGGCCACCGAGGGCCCGTGGCCGCAGTCCACGCTCCGAGCTCTACCCAGAAAGCGACGTCGCCAGAACCTATTGCCTGCCAAAGACGCGTCGGCTCGTCCCGAGGAGGAATCTTCCGAGGACCCAACCGCAGGTAATATGGGGACCTGTCCTCAGCGACAGCGTCCATCCGCTAGCCAAAGAACTCGTGTAGAGGAGTTCAACATCCTGGCCAGGGTATTTAACTTGCGTTTTCACAGCGGGGAGCTAGCGAGACTTTTGGTGTACCTAGGGGAACACTGCCTGCTTTACCCAGAAGTAGGTACGTTAACCCTCGAGCGCTGGGATCAGATAGGAGACTGCATTCAGCAACCCCCGAAAGCTTCAGGAGGCGTAATTCGCACGTGGAGAAAATGTAGGAAGCTCTTGGCGGAGATAGAGCCAGTCCGGGTAGAGGCCAAAGAACCCCCAAGTCTGCCAGAAGCGCCAGCCCAACCAACGGCGCCTACGGCGCTCTATCCGTCACTCCAATTTAGGCAGGGTAGCGTAGGGAGCTTTCCCCTGGTGACAGCTGCAGACGTCACCGGTGGAATGCAAGGAATGAGGAGCGCAGGCGCTTCTCTGACAGTTCCAAGTTCCCGAGTTACCAAGAGTCCACTTCAGCGCACCATTGAAGAGGAGATTAGGAAGGGGGAATTGCCAGCCGAAGAACTAGCTGAGCTTAGCCAGATATGTCCCATCCGCATGGAGATGGACACGCTTACAGGCGCACAGCAGATAGTACACTCCCCAGTCCCGTATAAGCTTCTCATGGCTATACGGAAAGCCATTTCAGAAACAGGGCTCCAAAGTCGTTTCACAAGGGGCACGCTTCAGCAAGTGTGCGAGAACACCATGTTCATTCCCCATGACTGGAAAGCCGTCATGAGGATGATGCTCAACCCTAGCCAGTACTTAATTTGGGACAGCGAGTATCGCCTGGAGGCGCAGACAAGGGCTGCCAGGATGGGAGGCGCAGTACTTCCTGACCAGTTATATGGTTCAGGTGCCTTCGAATCCATCAATGCCCAAATCAACTTGCCTCTAGCCACTCTCCAGATGTCGGCCGAGGCCGCCTTTAGGGCGTTTTTCAAAGTCCCAGCAACTGGCAAAGCGGCTAAAAATTACACCGCTATCAAGCAAGGAGCCCAAGAGCCCTATATGGACTTCATCAATCGCCTGGAGGAAGCAATTAGCAGGCAGATTGACAATGAGCAGGCCCAGCAAGAGCTCATGATGAAGTTAGCCAAGGACAATGCCAATTTAGACTGCCGTAAAATCTTGCAGTCACTAGGCAATCGTCCCGATTTGACCCTTACGGACATGATTAGAGCTTGCGCCGACGTTGGCACAGAATCCTACAAGATGGGATTGCTAGCGGCAGTGGTGCAAGGGGGTAAGAGACCCAAAGGAAAGACCCAAGGAGCATGTCACAGTTGTGGCAAGGTTGGTCACTTCGCTAGGGAGTGCCGATCCAAGGGAGGCGGGCAAAAGTCCGGCCGCCCCAAGGCTCCGAAGACCCAGTGTCCGAAATGTCAAAGAGGCTACCATTGGGCCTGAGACTGTCCGAATTCGGGAAACCGGAACGCGGGCATGTCTCTGGCCCCGGTCCAAACAGGGACTCCCCTCATTCAGAGCTCACCAGAGCTAGACTAAATCCCGGTCACACTCCAGACATTGCGAGGGCACAGGCCAGCCCCAAGGGTAGTGCAGGGCTAGACTTGACTTGTCAGGCAGACGTTACATGCGACCTGCCAGGCACGGTCTACCTGGTGGACTCCCAGTACATGGGTCCACTGCCCAAGGGCTTTATAGGTTTAGTTTTGCCCCGCAGCGTAGCTGGAGCACGCGGAATTTTCATAATTCCAGGAGTCGTTGACTCGAATTTTTCAGGCGTTCTCCAAGTTCAGCTTTGGACTCATCTGCCCCAAACAATTCACAAGGGAGACACCTTAGCGCAACTGATCATGGTTCCTTGTCACTCGCCAGCAGATAGCCAGGGAAGGCACAGTGACAGCTCCGAGTCCCGGTCAGAGGACCGCTCGAGCGCCAGTGAGGCAGTACAAGGATACCAGGTCTTAGCGACAGTGGAGACCAACATTGAGTGGAAGCAGCGCCCCGTTATCGAGGTATTTTTGAACAAAAGAGTGTTCTCAGGGTTACTCGATACCGGAGCGGATGTGAGCGTGATAAGCAGAAGCCAGTGGCCTAGGGAGTGGGCCATTGAGCCGGTCTCCGATGTGTGGGGGGTAGGCGGCATTCAGGAAGCGTTTAGGAGCCGAGAGTGGGTGGAAGTCACAATCCCAAGGGCTGACGGCACGGCGGTAATTCGGCCGCACATTCTTGACGTGCACATCAACCTTTGGGGGCGAGACATCTTGCAGCAGTACGGTGCTACGCTTACCTTTGGGTAATGGTGTTGCCACTTAAATGGCTCACCGACACGCCGGTTTGGGTAGAACAATGGCCGGTAGTGGGAGAGAAATTAGTTGCCCTCAAGCAGCTAGTTAAGGAACAGCTAGACGCAGGACATATCGAACGGTCCACAAGTCCTTGGAATTCGCCAATTTTTGTGATTAAAAAGAAGTCGGGGAAGTGGCGACTCCTCCACGATCTCAGAGAGATCAATAAATGCATACAGCCAATGGGTCCGCTCCAATGCGGCATCCCCAATCCGAACATGATTCCCGAGGGGTGGGAGATCCTAGTCGTAGATCTCAAGGATTGCTTTTATACAATCCCCTTAGACCCCCGGGACCGGGAAAGGTTCGCCTTTACGGTGCCGGTTGTGAACCACGGCGAGCCCACGCAGCGTTACGCGTGGAAATTTTTGCCACAGGGCATGCTCAATTCGCCCACCCTGTGCCAAATTTATGTTCACAACGCACTGGCAAAGTTCCGAAGCCTTTACCCTAAAGCTATAGTTTGCCATTTTATGGATGACATCTTGGTCGCAATGCCGCAACTCGGCAGCGAAATGTTTTCTGACCTCCAGGCCAGCCTGGGGGACAAAGGTTTACTCATTGCCCCAGAGAAAGTGCAGAGAACCGAGCCCTTCTCATACTTGGGCCATCGGCTTCTCCGCTCTTTCGCAGCACCAGTTTTGCCTAGGATCAATTTACAGGACTCAGTCACCCTTGTAGAGTTGCAGCAAGTTTTGGGGAACATCAATTGGGCCAGACCGTATTTCCGATTGGATACGGATCTTCTAAAACTGCTCTTCTCGCTGCTAACCTTAGGTAAGCAGCCGTCAGACCGGATAAAAATTTCTCGAGAGGCACGCTTGGCACTCGAGAAAGTTAACCAAGTTCTCAGCCAGAGGTGGGTAGATAGGATCTCCCCAGGGCCATATGCTCCGATCTTGAATCTGTACATCGTACGGTCAGGATCCATGTTTACAGGAGCGCTCGGCGTAGATGCCGAGAAAGGGGCGAGTATCGTGGAGTGGGTGTACCTTCCGAACACCTCCTCACGAAACATCATTCCTCCCCAAGAATTGGTCTCCGCGGTGGTTTACCGCGGACAGTTGAGAGCTAGGGACATTTCAGGGCATGATTTGGCCAAAATCGTAGTCCCATTCACCAAGGAACAAGTTCAGCAACTAATGCAGCTCGGTGACTCGCTTCCCATAGCCCTGGAAGGATTCACCGGGAGCTTGGCATACCACTTGCCAAAGGACCCCAGACTTGTCTCACTCCAAACGTAGACAATCAGCTTGTTTGAATTGCTCTCGCTGGTTCCACTCCAGGGAGCCAGGACAGTTTTTACTGATGGTGGTCGGACATACGGTGTCTTGACCTGGCAGGAGGGCCAAGCTTGGCGCACGCTGCTAACTCTTCCACAAAAGTCCGTGCAGCGGGCAGAGTTGGCAGCGGTGAACCTTGCCTTGCGCACCTTCGCCAAAGAACGCTTAAACATCATTACTGACAGTATGTATGTTAGGAATTTGCTTCACAGTCTACCGGGAGCATACATCACTCCCGCGATAGACAAGAATTTGCTTAGCCTGTTTCTCACTGCTCAATTTCATTTGCGGAACCGCACGGGGCCGCTCTATATTGCCCACATCCGAAGTCACCAAGACCTACCGGGTCTGATTTCCACGGGCAATAGCAGAGCGGACGCGGCGGCAAAGGAAATTCAGCAACGTTCAGTTTTGGGTGTGTTTACTACTCCAATTCAGAGCCATGCCTTTTTTCACCAAAATGCCAAGGCACTTGCCAGACAGTTCAATTTGCCACTTTCTCAGGCCCAGGGCATAGTTCGCTCTTGCCAGCATTGTGCAGGGGCACCGGGGGGCCCCTCATGGGGGGTCAACCCACGAGGGACAGAGGCCAATCAGATGTGGCAAATGGACGTCACGCATGTTCCGCAGTTTGGCAGATGGCAGTACATGCACGTTTGCATAGACACTTTTTCTCAGTTCGTTTGGGCAACGGCGCAGAAAGGGGAGACTGCTTCCCATGTGGAGCAGCACCTCCTTTCCTGCATTGCAGCCATGGGTAAACCTAGGCACGTTAAAACCGATAACGCGCCATCCTACAGCTCCAGGCAGCTGGCCGCCTTCATGGCCACTTGGGATATTAAGCATACTTTTGGCGTTCCTTACAATCCGCAGGGGCAAGCGATTGTGGAACGGGTCAATCGGACGCTCAAGTCCTATATTGACAAACAAACAGAAAGGGGGGAGCCACCAGCCCTCCCCAAGTCACAGGGCCAGGCACAGCATTGCCTGAATAAGGTATTGTTTACTTACAATCACCTTAATGTTTTTTCGGATTGTACGCCGCAGGAGAAGCACTTCCGCCGTTCGGAAGCTCTCCCGCAACCGATGGTCCGATACCGGGTGCCACCGGACCCTTCTTGGAGGGGCCCGGCGCCGCTCATAACCTGGGGAAGAGGGTATGCTGCAGTTATGTCTCCTACAGGTGTCGTTTGGATTCCAGCTCGATGTGTCAAGCCTTACTTGGAACCACATGGCGTGGACCCAGACCGACCAGAGTCCGATCCCGGAGATGGAGGACCTCACCCTGACCGAGAGGACCCGTTGGAGGAAACGGCAACCTATGACAGCACCCAAGATCAACTGGGGGATGGTCAAGATCCTTTGTCGTGAGGCGGAGGATACCGTCCGGCGCGAAAGGAAGGAGCCGACACCGGAGAACCTCACAGCTGCAGTTTTCACCCAGATTCATGCCAACACCCTGGCGCTCACCATCATCCTGACCCTTTCCCTGCTTTTGGGGGGAGGCGCTCAGGCCGCTTCATTGGAAGCCAACGATCTGCTGCCCGGCGGAGACCTCTCTGCCCGGATGCAGTACAACATTTGGGAGAGGTTGGCGGGTCTCGTCAACCAGTCCGATTTTTGCCTCAGGTAGGACCTTGGTTCTGCTTCGATCCTCAGCACCTGCCTCATCCCTGTGTGCCATTCTCCAGGCGAGCACCCCAGGGATGGGGATTGGCTTGTGAAGAGACTTTTCAGCCCGTATAACCCAGCGGCTTCTTCAGAGTATGCCCGCTGGGAGATGCGGCTGACCATGACCTTGCCGGCTGACGCAGCCACCCTCCACACTCCTCGGGTGGCGGTCAGCCCGAACTCTACCTGTGGACGAATGTACGGCTGCGCCTCAGCTGGTCGTACCCGGCGCCGCTGCCTCAACGTTGGCAATGGCAATTGGACTTGCAATAACCCAGTACCACTTGGCACCATGTATGCTCATATCACCCTGCCATCTGGTTGGTTCTTCACATGCAACCAGTATACGTGGAACTACATTCCTGCCAATGTTTCAAACTCTATATGTTGTGTCAGTCGTTTGACATTGTTACTCCCGACCAAGGACATGGTCACCCCAAGCACAAATGTTACTAAAGTTTCAAATGTTTCCTCACTCGTACGGCACACTCGCACCACCCAGTTGGACAGCTCATGTGAGAGCAGCTTTAGAGTAATGAGCCCTGCCGAATATCTCTCTTTGGCAGTCAGCATCTTTGGCGTGCCAGGCTTAGCCGTCGGCAACGCAAAGAGGATTGGTCGCTTGGCTTGCGGTCTAGCAAAAGCCATCAACCATACCTCCTCCGCGATAGCGCTCCTTAATCAAGAGCAGGCAGAGCTTCGCCATGCCATTCTTGACAATCGAGCGGCTATCGACTACCTCTTATTGTTGCACCACCTGGGTTGCGAATCCTTTCATGGTATGTGCTGTTTCAACCTTACTGACAACTCCCGCAAAGTACAGAGACAGCTCACTGATCTCCACACCATAGTCCAGGGCATCACAGAGGGTTCTGCATGGGGGGCTTGGTGGAGTTCATTGTGGAACTGGATGTGGTCATGGATCCCCTGGGGGTGGCTCCAAACGGTACTCAAGGTGGTTGTGGGGGTGATTATACTAGGCATCGCACTCTGCTGCTTTGCACAATGTATTCCCTCGCTGATCTCAAGGTGCTGCCCCAGAAGGAAACCCCGTGACGTCATTCCCGCTCATCAGCTGGTCCCGCTCCTACACAGGGTCGCCGGTCAGGCTCTTAAGAAAATTTAAAAAGGGGAGATGTGGTTTCCCCGTGCCCCCGTGGGCACGGAACGGCCCGGCAGAGGCCACTTTCGGGAGAAAGGCTCCCTGGCCCGTGGGCTCTGCGAGCACCCAAATTAAGGGGGGTGGATAAATGATAGGGTTTGATTCACCCAATTACCTGACCTGACCAACGAACCTGCTGAGCAAGCAAATGCGTTACATATTAGAGTAATCCCTCATCTCCGAATCTCAGTCTCATCCCAGAAGCAAACAGGAGCCGTGATTGCCTTAGTGTAAGCCCAAAACAATGGTGTTGTCCCAGCCAGTGTTTGTCCGCACTAATTAACTTCCCCCCGAGAGATTCCCAATTAACCTGAGTAAATAGGTGATGTGATTGACTGTTGGGTGACGGTTTTTTCTACCTTGCCTTCTGATCTATAAATGGCTATGCCTTTTCCTCAATAAACCACTGATCTTATCCTCCTCCATGCTGCCTCGTATCGTTCTTTGATCAGTCTCCTCCGGGACCTACGGCCCTCAGCGGCCCCGATTCCTACAAGTCACCTTTTTATTTCATGGCTGCAATCACCATCTGCAGTGATTTTGGATCCTAAGAAAGTAAAGTCTTTCACTGCTTCTACTTCTTCCCCATCTGTTTTCCAGGGACTGATAGGGCCTGTTGCTATTACAGTATCTTGGTTTTCTTGATGTTGAGTCTCAAGTCAGCTTTTGCACTCTGTATTTTGATTAATAAGATTTAATATTTTTCCTTAAATTATTTCTGCTGTTCTGTCAATTCATGGTTGCTGGGTTGCTTCATAGGTTGTATGTTTACTACTATATTTTTCTATTGTTGCATCTGCTTCTGTCATCCAGTTGTCTTCCATATTTTGTTTATTATTCTCATGATTATTATTCTTTTGCCAGCTTTTCCAGTCTTTTGTCCATTAATTGTTGTTATGTTTAACCACTATTCAGGTGTTTCATTTTCTAAATTTCAATCATTCTTTTTTGAGAAACTGTGGGTTTTGGGGGTAACCTCATAATGGCCTTTAATAACTTCTTAATTTTGGAAGCTTTTTCAGTTTTTACAATTATGTTCTTCCAGTTGCTTTGCAGAAACCTGTCCTGGTTCCTCAACAGAAACTGACAAGCCTTGTAGCTCATTAGTCATCAAATATCCAGAAGCTATTGCATCTGATGTGGTCCTTGCTGACCCATGTGACAACCAATCTGGTATGGATTTCCACTTATTTTATAATTTTATTATCTCTAGGTTTCATCTATTTGGCCTTTAAATTCATCAGGAAATCTTTATGTTGTCTGACATTTCTGCCCTGCTACCTCAAAGGCATACTCCAAAGTTCAGTCTTTGGCCCAGCAATTTCAGAAAATAGAATGCTGATGATCTGGCATGCTAGCTGGGGTAGAACAATTGAAAAAATGGATTCAGTTGGTATAGTTCTAGATAGGATTATCTGTTGGATTTAGACTGCTGTGAACCTTACAAATGTCCATCACGTTGTCAGGAAAATGGCCCATTTTCATTTTGATCTCAACTTTCAAGAAAAACTTTAACTGCCTACTGTCCAACTTGTAGAAATTTTCTATTTGCTAGAATGAAACCCAAATGCAATACTACAAGGAGCAAATTGGAACAACCAAAAGAAAAGAAAGAGATAAATTCAACAACAAAAATCAGAAACTAGGTTACCCTTGATAATCTTGATTATCTGTTGGATTTAGACTGCTGTGAACCTTACAAATGTCCATCACATTGTCAGGAAAAGGGCCCATTTTCATTTTGATCTCAACTTTCAAGAAAAAGTTTAACTGCCTACTGTCCAACTTGTAGAAATTTTCTATTTGCTAGAATGAAACCCGAAAGCAATACTACAAGGAGCAAATTGGAACAACCAAAAGAAAAGAAAGAGATAAATTCAACAACAAAAATCAGAAACTAGGTTACCCTTGATAATCTTCCTCCAAGGTTGATGAAGCTGTCAGGAGATGTAACCTATTTTCTTTATTGATCTACCAAAGTCTGTTTTATAGAGAGGGGATTATTCACTTCTGATAACATATCAAGGTTGCCACTGATGAAAATTAATAGATTTTGGCTTCCCAGGCTTCATTTAATTAGGTATCATTGTAAATACAAGAGAGGATGTATGTATTTGCCACTATTAACTTAGGCTTCTGTACTTTCCATGTGGTTGCTCTGAACCATTTTCACTATTATTAAAATAAATGGATTTTATGAAGACTTTACCCTGCCACTTCATTGCTATAAAAGAATAGTCTCTTTCTCTAGCCGTTGTTTTGAAATTGCAACATCACAATTTTAAAACAATTAGTCTAAAACTAACATAAGGTGCAATAAACCCATGAAAGCCTCAACTGTCATTTAAAGAAAAGCATAACATTCTAATTTCTTGGTAGCCTTGTAAAATTCTTGGTTCCCTTGTAGAGTGGTAAAAATAAAGAAATTATCACCAGAGGATTTATATAGAGAGATTTTGAAGGTGGTACCATTGATTCCTTTGGGGCAAATGTCCAGGATCCCATATGGCAAAATGGGGAACAATGTCCTTAATTTCTATAGAACTAGCAAACTACATTTTTACAATACACATGACCATCTGGAATACTGGGAAAGACTACCATGAAATCCAAAGTATCAAAATATCTAACTGTCACAACTGGCTGCTATAATTATGGAAGTTTGCACCTTAAACAAAACATAAAGATCTTCTTTATTAAGTAATACACCACATGTCTGGGGAAAGTTTCACCTTCCAGATGTTTTGCACATCATCTCTAAGAAATTCCAAAGAAATGTAATATCAGCAAGAGATTATAGGCATTGACATACAAAACATACGGGAAGCCAAAGATTCATATTCATATATGCATCAATATCATATTAATACCAATAGCAATTACACTTATATACCACCCCATAGTGCTTAGTACGCTCCTTGGGTGGTTCATAAGATAGTTAGCATTTTACCCCCAACATACTGAGTACTAATTTTACCGACCTTGGAAAGCTGAGTCAAACTTGAAGTCCACAACGCAGCAGCAGTTTTGACTGCAGTACAGCAGTTTAACCACTGCGCAACGAGGGCACGCTATTGTATTAAGATGAGCATATCAAAGGATTGCAAGGTCCGGATTTTAAAGGAAGATTGGTATATGTAAGGATATTCCAGCTTTAATTTCTGTGTGGTCTGGCAACTCTCATGATAGCATGCTAAAAAGTTAATTAAGGACTAATCCCTGGTAATGCTGAATACATGTTTAAACTCTGTGAGTTTACCTTTTTGTTTATTACTAGACAGCAGTCATGATGGGCCCTCATTTAGAATGAGACCGTGGTGTGGGAGAGACTTTGCCTTTAGCCTGTTCTTGGTAACAATCCAGAAACATGTTGTGGGCAGCTGCCTTTGGTTTGAGAGAAATGTAGCCCCCATCATCAGTGATGCACTGAAGCAGGTCCTGTCCTGTTCGGGAGAACCGGTAATGGAAATTCCCCCAGGCCATGCCCACCTGCCCAGCCAAGCTCACCTCCATGCCCCATTGCATTGGCCATGACTACAGATTTGGCCCTGCCCACAGATTTGGCCCCACCCACAGACGTGGTAGTAAATTTTTTTGGAGTGCATCACTGGTCCCCATCATTCAAGGCAACAATCTTTTTTCCCAAGGCAAAAAGCAGCCACGTGAAGCCCCACTCTCTATTGTTTTGAACATATAGGGAAGCCAAGGGTGAACTTACTTCTTGATTGATATTCAGCTAACAAAAACCAAGCACAGAAGAGCAAAAATGTGCTGAACATTATGTCTAGTGTGGCTCTCTGGGCCACAACCCTGCAAGGGTTGAAAATATATATTTTATCAAGTGAGGTGCTTTAATTAATTGTTTGACTAAAGAAATTGGGAAAAGCAAGACTGGTCATCAGATACATAATTCATAAGCACATCCCAAAGGTTTATCACACCATCCATTCAATAGATTTAACTTCTGGCCTGTACATCAAAAATATAAAGAAGTTTGAATAAGATGTTATTTTTATTGGGAAAATAGTGATCTTACATGCTATAACACTGGGAGGGAAATTGACAACCTTATATGACTGGGTTTGTGTGTGTGTGTGTTTGTTTGTTTCAGCTTTAATTGATTGGTAAAAATTTTCTTGCCTCTGGCACTTAGCTAGACTGTTCTATCTGTTTGTTTGCATTTGTTGCCTTGTTGATTATTTTTTTCTTCCCCTGACCATCCTCTGAAAAGCAGGCATGGAGTTCTTATTAATCTTTGAGACTCCATTTTACCCTTTTACCATTCTGGCTATAACTACAGATGGTAACTGTGAGTAAAGATAAACTTTCTATTCTAAAATGAATCTAGAGTGAATTTTACTTCAGTAATAGCTAGTTCCCAGCTCTTGTCAACCCAGCAGTTCAAAAGGAAGAAAATGCAAGTAGATAAATAGGTACCACTTCAGTGGGAAGATAAACAGCATTCTGTGCATTCCAGTGCCTAGACATGCCTGCCACAGGTCCACCGAAACATCTGCAAAAACCAGATAATGCTGGCTCTTTGGCTATAAACAGAGATGAGCACTGAACCCTAGAGTCGGATGTGACTGGCTTTTGAGCAAGGGAAACCTTTATCATTTCCAATGGAGGGTTTGGAGATACTGGGAGCGGGGCTGATCTCTCGACTTGCCTGAAAGACAGACAACTTATATGTCTTACATTCTATAATCTGCTAATTAAAGGAATGTCAAAGTCCTAAAAAAAACCTTTTAGCAATACCTCAATATTTCTGAGCAGAAGGGTGAGAAAAGGCATGACTTTTCAAGATGGGTGAGATAAGAAAATGAGCAATAGAAAGTAAGCATGGATTCCAGACTGGCATAGAAGGTAGGTGCCAAAAGTGATAAGAAAAAAGGTGAGGAAGTTTAGGGATGTGGATCCTTGCTTCTTCTTTTTTCTTTTTGAAACATCATGTTCGAAACATGCTAGGTTTGAATCTTTCGAAGAGTCATTTTTCGTCAACTATATGTTCAAAACAAAAGAGAACAAATTAAAATAATGCAGTAATATGTTAACATGAACTATGCTAGTGCACAAAATAATGATGGTCCTTTAAAAATCAGAAGTATCAAAGAGGTTATTTGCATATTTTTAACAATCAGACAATTGCTCTATCCTTGCCAACTGTGTGTGTTTGGCTTCTCAATGTGAAAGAACACTAGTTTTGTGCAGAGATAGTTTCTGCAAAATATAAAGACATGGAGGAAGGGGGAAAATAGTGTCCTTATCTCTGTTTTGCCTGGGGTCAATATATTTCACACTGCTTGAAAATTCAACCTTAAAATTGCTTATCATGTTTATAGACCACAAATCAATACAACTGGAGAATTCTTTACATCCCTAGAAGGAGAGATCATGTTCTGCATGTGAAAGAAAACTGAAAAAAAGTCCTGCTTTATGTCTTTGAACTGACTTCAGTGTTGAGCTGCCAAAGAACACATTTAAAATATTTATTTATATTAAATAATATGAAGTTTATGAGATGAAGGTATGCCAGTCTGGCCAGGTTATCCTGCTATGGTAATAGAGTAGACCATACTGCCAGTGACTCAACGCTGATCTTCAGGCAGCGGTTAACTAACCTGACAACATTAAGGACTAATGGCCTTGGGTGGTGAAGTCCACATGGAAAGGGTGATGATCCCCAAGTGAATTAAATCCAACTTGAATCCCTCTTGATGGAGGCCAGCGGCTTCATCAATACTGGCCTGGGGCTAATGAGAACTTTATGTGCCAAAAAGGCTCAGGACCAGAAAATTACTCATGGAACTGAATCAATGGTATGAGTGTCATGCTGCGATGCAGGAGGCAGATGGAAGGCCATTGCATTACAATGTTCCCAGGACAATCTTCATGGTTGATTGTCATAATGATTGCCAGTATTCGGAATCAGATATGGCACTTGAAGAAGAAAGAATGATGAAGGAATACTATCAAGAAATCAGAGAAAAATTAAAGAAAATACACTGTAAAACTACTTATATTAAGGCATAAGATAGAAGACCTCTAATATGCATATACAGCTCATCCCTGTACCTGTGGGGGAAACATTCCAAGATCCTCTTTAGATACTTAAAACCATGGAAAGCAGTGAATCCACTGCTATAGCACTCATTCCTGAGTCATACAAGTGAGTGTGTGGGTGCTGCAAATGCCTCTGTTGATCTTTCACATTTGCTTATGAAATTATTCCCCTGGAAACAAAATCTGCTCCTTCTCAATATTGCATTATAGATAGTGGCCTCTAGTAGCTAGCTAGGGTAAAGGTTCTTTCGCGACAGCGCATGCTCGGAGTGAGGGGTCTTTGCCTTGCCTCTCCCCCCCCTCAGTTGCTTTGGATGATGGGACAGTGATGTGGAGACAGCTCTGTTATGTATGTATGCATGTTCATTATACTGTAAGGCAAGATTGTAACCACTCCAGATACAAACGATATCAGCTGTAAAGGAACGCGAGCAGACAGCCTATAGAGGGCAGCTGCGAGCGTTCACTCTCACATGGTTCACATTGCTCAATCACGGACAGCCGCGGGAAAACCTTCCCCGCATTCAGCAGCTGAAGAAAGACCTGCATTCAGCAGCTGAAGCAAGACCTGCATTCAGCAGCTGAAGAAAGACCTGCATTCAGCAGCTGAAGCAAGACCTGCATTCAGCAGCTGAAGAAAGAGGCGTGCCTGGGCGAGGCCACGCCGGTAGCAACCAATCAGCTACCGTGCTACAAGATTCAAATGTAGAGAGCTACTGTATATATTGAGATGTATCACCGCCATTACCTCATGCTTCACTGGAACCTCATGCAATGCAATAAACCTGTGTTAAACCAACCTTTCGGTTGTCCGGTTGTCTTTGGTCCCATACACTAAACTGGCGACGAAGGTGGGATAATGGCTGCCCACGGGACCAAGACATGCGCCGGCTACGAGATCAGGAAGCCGGGAGACTTGGAGCTGTTTGAGATAGACTTCAACGCTGCGCTGGTGGAGCTCGAAGTCTCAGACGAGGCCAAAAAGAGGGCCATCTTCGTCCGCATGCTCGGACAAGAAACCAAGAGGACCTTGGTGGACCTGATCGCGCCGAGGAAGGTGGGCGACCTCAAGGCCACAGAGCTCCTGGCGGCGCTGCGCGCCCATCTCCGGCCGGCAATAGCGATGTTCCCCGCTCGGAGCGCGTTCTGGAGGCGAGTCCAGGCACCCGGAGAATCGGTCGATGAGTTCGCCGCGGCCCTGCGGTTGGCCGCCGGCCCTTGCAAGTGGGAACTCCCCGACGTCACCCTCCAGGACTGCCTGCTCTGCGGTCTGAGGGACACAGAGACTCAGCGCGCGCTGATGAAAAGGGAGCCGCCTCCCATGTGGCAACAAGTCCTCGACGCGGCACAGGCCGCAGAGGCCACGTCGGCCGGGGTGCACGAACTTCAGGACTGGCGCCCGAAGACCGCCAAGGCAGAGAGTTCGGTGCGCGCGGCCCGGCGGACTTCGAACTCGTCTTCTGCAGAGAGCAGCGACGACGAGGACGTCCGGAGGGTCCAGAGAGAGGGCCGGCGCTGCGATGGCTGCGGCGCCGCCCACGCCCGCACCAAATGCCCATTCCGCAAGGCCGAGTGCCACAACTGCGGCCGGCGCGGGCACATCGCCAAGGTCTGCCGGACACGACGCGAGGCCACCCGGAGTTCTCCAGACCGCTCGGCGAGGCAGGACCGCACCACGAGGCAGGACCGCACCACGAGGCCGAAGGACGGCACACGGACCACGAGGACGCGGGACGGAGTAGGACGAGTCTCCGACGACAGCGAGGACGACGCGCCGGTTTGCAGTGTTTCCACGGAGCACCCCCGTTACTTCGTTGAGGTAGTAATACAAGGGGCCCCTGTTAGGATGGAGGTGGATTCGGGTTCCTCATACTCCATTATTTCCCAGGGGGAGTTCATGAAAATCGCCCCCCGCGTGCGGCCCAAGCTCAAGGCGTTGAGGGCCACGCTGAAGGACGTGCAGGGGAACCGCATCCCAGTGTTGGGGGTTGGGAAGTTCCAGGTCCAGTTCAAAAAGTACACCGCAACGCTTCCCTTAGTCGTCCTCAAGGGGGGTAAATGCAGCCTCCTCGGGACTCAATGGTTCCAGCCCCTGGGGTTGTTCATTGGGGGAGTGCACGCCGTGGGAGCACACGCCGCCGGGACTGATCCAATACAGAGCGTGTGCGACGCGCACCCCGAGGTTTTTAAAAAGGGGCTAGGAAAATTCAAGGGCCCCCCAGTGACTTTCGACCTGGACCCTGGAGTGCGTCCAATCAGACTTAAACCGCGCAGAGTGCCTTTCGCACTAAAGGACAAAATTGAGGCGGAATTGGACAAATTAGTGGGCCAGGGGATTCTTGTTCCTGTTGATTCTGCGGAGTGGGAAACTCCAATTGTAACAGTGCTCAAGGCCAACGGGGAAGTCCGAATATGCGCTGATTACAAGTGCACCATCAATAAGGCGATCCGCCCTAATGCGTATCCGGTGCCGGTAGTCAGCCACTTATTGGCCAGGTTACACGGGGGGAGGTGTTTCGCCAAACTCGACCTGGCCCAAGCCTACCAGCAACTCCCGGTGACCCCCGCCGCAGCTGCTGCACAAACCATAGTCACCCACAAAGGGGCGTTCCAGGTTTCGCGCCTCCAATTCGGCGTGAATTCGGCGCCCGGGATTTTCCAGTCATTGGTGGAACGCCTCCTGAAGGGGTTGGAGGGGGTGTTACCCTATTTTGATGACGTATTAATTACAGGGGGGAGCCGGGCCGAATTAGCAACAAGGTTGGGAAAGGTCCTGACAATATTCGAAAAGGCGGGGTTGAGGTTGCGGAAAGACAAATGCGTCTTCTTCGCTACAGAGGTTGAGTTCCTAGGGTTCCGTGTTACTCCCGAGGGAATTAGGCCAGCCCAATCCAAGGTAGCCGCCATCAAAAAGGCCCCTCGCCCCACCTCCAAGCCCGAGTTGCAGTCGTTCCTCGGACTGCTCAACTTCTACCACTCCTTCCTCCCGCGGAAGGCAGCCGTGGCAGAACCGCTACACAAATTGTTAAAAAAGGACGAGGCATGGAAGTGGGGCGACGTCCAGGAAAAGGCTTTCAATGACCTGAAGCGACTCCTGGCATCAGATGCTGTACTGACCCACTTCAATCCCAAACGCCCGGTGGTCCTGATATGCGATGCATCCCCGGTGGGGGTGGGGGCGGTGCTTTGCCACGTGCTGGAGAATGGTAGGGAGGCCCCGATAGCTTTCTACTCTAGATCCCTGTCCCAAGCGGAGAGGAATTATGCTCAGACAGACAGAGAGGCGCTAGCAATAATTGCGGGGACCAAGAAATTTCATGATTTCGTGTACGGCCGCCCCTTCACCATAGTGACTGACCACAAGCCTTTGCTGGGCATCTTCACCGCAGACAAGCCCACACCCCAGATCCTGTCCCCGAGAATGCTCAGATGGGCCATTTTTCTCAACGCGTATCAGCACGCGTTGGTATACCGGCCCGGGAGGGAGATAAGCCATGCCGACGCTCTGTCGAGGTCCCCCATTCCCCGGGATTGCTGCCACGTGGGCGGAGTAGAGAGGGACCACCAGGTCTTAATGATAGAGGTCCTAGACTCCCCTCCAGTAGTACCGGCCGAAATCGCCAAAGCGACAGGCAAGGACAAAGCGCTGGCCACAGTTTGCTCCTGGGTGCAGAAAGGGTGGCCCGTGTCTTCCCCAGCAGCGGAATTCGACACATTCTTCAAAAAGAGATTAGAGTTGTCCCTGGAGAGGGGTTGCCTCTTGTGGGGACAGCGGGTAGTGATCCCCACGTCTCTCCGGCCGAGGGTGCTTAAACTGCTGCACGTCAGCCACCCGGGGATCGTACGCTCTAAGGCACTAGCCCGCAGTTACTTTTGGTGGCCCCAGTTAGACGCCGACATCGAACACATGGTCGGCACTTGCGAGGCGTGCCAAAGCTCAAGGCCAGAAGAGGCTCGCTCGCCACCTAGGGAATGGGACGCTGCGAGGGGACCCTGGTCCCGAGTTCACGTAGACTTTGCTGGCCCATTCAGGGGAACGCTTTTCCTCCTCGTGGTGGACGCGTTCTCTAAGTGGTTGGAGGTCATTCCAGTCTCGAGCACCTCCTCGACCACAACCATTAAACAGTTAAGGAGGGTCTTTTCCACGTTCGGTTTACCCGACACCCTCGTCAGCGATAACGCTAGCTGTTTCACGTCCGCCGAGTTCAGGGCATTCATGGAACGCAACGCCATTCGGCACGTCACCTCCGCCCCCTTTCACCCTGCCACCAATGGCCAAGTAGAGCGCCTCGTGCGCACCACGAAAGACGCGCTACTGCGCATGGGTCCCGGAGACCTCGACCTGAAATTGTGCCAATTCCTGCTGAGATACAGGGTCACCCCCTTAGCGTCAGGGTACTCCCCCGCAGAGCTGTTGATGCGCAGGAAGCTGGCCACGGGGATATCCAAGCTAGACCCCACGAGAGTAGAGGACAAGGGGCGGAACATAGGGGTGGAACCCACCAAGAGTTTCGGCATAGGCGCCCCAGTATACTGCAGGAATTACGCCAGCGCGGGGCCAGCCTGGGTGCCGGGCACCGTAGTAGACCAAACCGGCCCCGTCTCATACCGCGTAGAGACCAGTACAGGTTTCCTGTGGAGGCGACACGTGGACCAACTCAGGCGTAGGGTCCCCGGAGAGCAAGACGAGGATGAGGCCAGCATTGATTCAGCGTTAGGGTACTCCCCCACCCGTTTAGCCCAAGGGGGAGGAAAAGGGGAGCATGGGTCCCCACCAAGGGGGGAGGAAAGGGAATCGATCCACGGAAATCTTTTGCGGGAGTCCCTGCCAGAGAGGAGGAGCCCCGGGTTGCGGGAGTCCCCGTCAGAAAGGAGGAGCCCCAACCACACTCATACCCCGCGGAAGCCGCGGAAGTCCCCCCGAGGCTCAGAGGCCCATAGAGGTTTAGACGTTGATTTACAGTACCAGGGGGAGTTAGCGGAGTGGTCCCCCACCCGTCCTAGCGAAAAGAGGGGTTTCAGTTCAGCCCCTGGTACCTCCAGTCCCAGTAGCCCCTGTGAGTTAGAATGCAATATAGCGCCCATGTTCCGGAGACCGACACCGCCAAGACCGGAGGCATCAGCGAGTCCGCCCACCACCACAGTCTTAAGGTCCCCCGAGCAGGGATCAGAAGGTAGCCATTCCCCAAGGGCGACCTCATCGGTGCCGCGGTTCACACTAGGAGGGTCCCCGGGGTCCGAGGGCAATAGGCAGGGATTTACCTCCCAACTGTTCATCCCATTCCCTTCCCCAAGCGCAAGGCAGGCACGGACGCCCCACAGAGCCACTAACGAATCCCCGTTTCCCGTTGCAGGGCAAGCTCCCGCGGAGTCAGGGATCACAGGCTCTCCAGAATTAGGGCAGGCGCAAGCACGCCCCAAGCGAACGTGCGGCAAGCCACAATGGTTGCGGGACTTCGTCCCATCCTAGGGGGGAGGGATGTTATGTATGTATGCATGTTCATTATACTGTAAGGCAAGATTGTAACCACTCCAGATACAAACGATATCAGCTGTAAAGGAACGCGAGCAGACAGCCTATAGAGGGCAGCTGCGAGCGTTCACTCTCACATGGTTCACATTGCTCAATCACGGACAGCCGCGGGAAAACCTTCCCCGCATTCAGCAGCTGAAGAAAGACCTGCATTCAGCAGCTGAAGCAAGACCTGCATTCAGCAGCTGAAGAAAGACCTGCATTCAGCAGCTGAAGCAAGACCTGCATTCAGCAGCTGAAGAAAGAGGCGTGCCTGGGCGAGGCCACGCCGGTAGCAACCAATCAGCTACCGTGCTACAAGATTCAAATGTAGAGAGCTACTGTATATATTGAGATGTATCACCGCCATTACCTCATGCTTCACTGGAACCTCATGCAATGCAATAAACCTGTGTTAAACCAACCTTTCGGTTGTCCGGTTGTCTTTGGTCCCATACACTAAAAGCTCATTGGTTGTTTCATATGAGTTAAGTTAGATCTGTTGGTTGAAAGTATTCATTGCCATTTGGGATTTTGTCGAGGAAGGTTGTAGGAGTTTTTACTGGTAATGTCGAGGAAAAGAGGACAGGGTGTTAGTTTGGGGGAGGGCTCTCTCCTTTCTAAAAAGAAAGTAGGGAAGGAGGTGGTTTGGTGTCTTGCACGGAAGACAAAGAAGGAGTCGCAGTGAGGACTAACACAGGTTTATTGGTTGATGATCAGGATGAACATGTGGTAATGGCGGAGGTACATCACATTAAATACAGTAGTGCAATACATTTGAATCTTGTTGCACGGTAGCTTATTGGCTGCTACCGGCGTGACGTTGTCCAAGTCACGCCCCTCTTCCGTAGTTGTTTGCTAGTGCGGGAGAGTTCCCGCGGCTGTTGGTGATTTGAGGAATGAGAACCATGTGAGTTGAACGCTCGCAGCTGCCCTCTATGGGCAGCTTACTCGCGTTCCTTTAACAGCTGGGCTACATTGTAATTGTGGTCAGGTTACATTCATACATTTCTTAAAGCAACATTGTACATACATAACATCCCTCCCCCCTAGGATGGGACGAAGTCCCTCAACCATTGTGGCTTGCCGCACGTGCGCCTGGGGCGTGCGGCCGCTTGACTTAACACTGGGGAGCCTGGTTCTGCGGAGTCCTGTCCTGCAACAGAAAGGGGGGACTCATTAGTGGCTCGGTGTGGGCTCTGTGGTAACCTTGCATTGGGGGACGGGAATGGAATGAACAGTTGGGAAGTGAACCCCTGCCTACCATTTGAGGAGCTTGGGGTCCCCCCAGTACGAATCTCGGGACCGACAAAGAGGCCCTCGTGGCCTCGCCACCCCCCGTTACCTGCCTGGGAGTTCTAGAGACTGTGGTGGGCGGACACCCGCCCCCCGTTGCCTGTCTTGGGGGTGTTTGTCTTCGGGGAGCTGGCGCTATGGGATATTCTAAAACAAAAGGACTGGGGGGACTGGAGGTACCAGGGGCTGAACTGAAACCCCTCTTCTCACTAGGACGGGTGGGGGACCACTCCGCTACACCCCCCTGGTACTGCAACTCATAATCATAATCAAGCTGATCCCTCTCTTTCAAAGTATCCTCCTCTGTGGTCGGGAACCCAGGATATGCATTTGAATCCGCGGGTTCCGCCGTGTCTCCCCCTTGGGTAATGCGGGTGGGGGAGGACCCTAACGCTGATTCCCCTTCCCTGGTGACTCGCCTTCTGAGTTGGTCGGTGTGCCTTCTCCAGAGTAGACCCGAGCTAGTCTCGACCCTGTAGGATACTGGCCCCGTCTGCTCGATGATTGTCCCTGGAACCCACGCTGGCCCCGAGGCCGCGTAGTTCCTGCAGTGAACCGGGTCCCCTACCGAAAAACTTTTGGAGCTCTCTCCCCCTATGTTTATATTCCTTCCTTCATCCTCCACCCTGGACGGATCCATCCGGTCAAAAAGTGTTACCGGACGCCTCCTCATGAGGAGTTCGGCTGGGGAAAATCCTGAGGCTAGGGGGGTTGTCCTGTAACAGATGAGGAACTGACACAGATGAAGGTTCAACTCACCGGGACCCATGCGCCGCAGTGCGTCTTTCGTAGTGCGCACTTGGCGCTCTACCTGACCGTTTGTGGCGGGGTGAAACGGGGCAGCGGTAATGTGCCTGATGGCGTTCCGCTCAATAAACGTCTTGAACTCTGCAGACGTGAAGGTACTAGCGTTATCGCTAACAAGGACGTCTGGCAGGCCGAAACAGGCAAAAAGCTTGCGCAACTGCTTAATGGTTGCCGCAGAGGAGGTGCTGTTCATGGGGATTACCTCCAACCACTTGGAGTAGGAGTCGACTACCAGCAGAAACATGGCCCCGCGGAAAGGGCCAGTGAAGTCAACATGAATCCGGGACCATGGCCCGCGGGCCGTGTCCCATTCCCTATGGGGTAACTGGGACTCCTCGGGCCGAGAGCTCTGGCAGCTCTCACACGTGCCCACTAAACGTTCTATATCCGCGTCTATCTGGGGCCACCAGAAGAAACTCCTGGCCAGAGCCCTGGAGCGCACGATCCCCAGGTGACTGGTATGCAGTAGCTTCAGTACCTTGGCCCTCAGTTTCTCTGGGATAACTACCCGCTGGCCCCAGAGTAAACAGCCCCTTTCCAGGGAAAGCTCTACTCTCCGCCTGACAAATGGTTTGAACTGTTCCTCGGGGGGAGTAGTGGGCCACCCTTTCCTCACCCAGGAACTAACTTGGGCCAGCATCTTGTCGGCCGCCGTGGCTTTGGCGAGGTCGGCCGGGAGAATGGGAGGTGAGTCGAGGGACTCGATCAGTAGGACTTGGTGGTCCTGCTCTACCTCGCATGTGGGGTCCCCTACACTAGGGAGGGGAGATCGGGACAGTGCGTCCGCATGGGAGATCTCCTTCCCTGGGCGATAGACCAGCTCGTACTGGTAGGCGTTGAGGAAGATGGCCCAATGCAGCATCCTGGGGGAGAGAATTTGCAGTGTGGGTTTGCCGGTAGTGAAGATCCCCAGAAGTGGCTTGTGATCCGTCACTACCGTAAACTCGCGGCCGTATAAAAAGTCATGGAACTTTTTCGTTCCCGCGATGATGGCTAGGGCCTCCGTATCAGTTTGCGCGTAATTGCGCTCGGCCTTCGAGAGGGACCTTGAGTAGTACGCTACCGGGGCTTCCCGCCCGCTCTCCAACACGTGGCATAGAACTGCCCCCACTCCCACTGGGGGCACATCACAGACTAGGACTACTGGCCTCTTAGGGTCAAAGTGGGTCAGGACAGCACTCGAGGATAGGAGTGCCTTCAGTTCCCTAAAAGCCTTCTCTTGCCTATCTCCCCACCGCCAAACCGCCTCTTTCTTCAATAGTGCGTGCAGTGGCTCAGCAACGGATGCCTTCCTCGGCAGGAAGGAATGGTAAAAATTTAAGAGCCCTAGAAACGACTGCAGCTCCGGTTTCGCGGTGGGGCAAGGGGCATTTTGCACAGCTGCAACCTTGGACTCGGAGGGCTTGATGCCTTCCGGGGTTACCTTGAACCCAAGGAACTCGACCTCCCTCGCAAAGAAAACACATTTGTCCCGTCTCAGTCGGAGGCCCGCTCTCTCGAATATTGAAAGGACCCTGTCTAGCCTTTGCGCTAATTCTGACTCGCCCCCCGCTGTTATCAACACATCGTCGAAGTATGGGAGGACGCCTGGAAGCCCCTTTAAAAGGCGTTCCACGAGGGACTGGAAAATTCCGGGGGCCGAATTCACGCCAAACTGAAGGCGCGTCACCTTAAATGCCCCCTTGTGCGTTATGATCGTTTGCGCAGCGGCAGCAGCCGGGGTTACAGAGAGCTGCTGATATGCCTGCGCCAGATCTAGCTTGGCAAAACACCTCCCCCCATGAAGCGTGGCCAGTAAATGGCTGACCACGGGTACCGGATATGCATTTGGCCGGATGGCCTTATTAATCGTACATTTATAGTCCGCACAAATCCTAACCTCCCCGTTTGATTTAAGGGCTGTCACAATCGGCGTTTCCCACTCCGCCGAATCAACTGGAACCAAAATCCCCTGCCCCACCAATTTGTCCAGTTCCGCCTCGATCTTGTCCTTGAGGGCGAACGGCACTCTTCTTGGCTTGAGGCGTATGGGTCGGATTTCTGGATCCAAGTCAAATGAGACTGGGGGCCCCTTGTAAGTCCCGAGCCCCTTCTTGAAAACGTCCGGGTGTGCGTTGCACACATCCCACATTGGGTCAGTCTCTATGGCGTTAATGCCGGACAGTTCGATTCCTAGGGGAGCGAACCACTGTGTTCCCAAAAGGCAGCACCTCCCCCCCTTGAGGACCACTAGGGGCAGTTTCTCGGAGTAATTCTTGAACTTCACCTTGAAGTTCCCCACCCCAGCACTGGGATCCCGTTCCCTTGCACGTCCCGTAGGTGTGACCTCATGGCCCACAACTTGGGCCGCGCATCTGGGGGAATGCGCATAAATTCCTTTTGGGACAGGATGGAATAGGACGACCCTGAGTCTATCTCCATCCTCACTGGGACCCCCTGTAACTGTACCTCTACGAAGAAACGCTGGTGCTCCAGGCCCACGTGGTTCACGCCTGCCATGCTGTGGTCGTCTGAGACCTTCCTGGTGCTGGCCGCCTTACGTTGGTGCGTCTGGGAATGGTTTGAATTGCCCTTGTCCTTGACTCACCCGCGCCTGCACACTCGGGCGATGTGCCCCTTTCGGCCGCAGTTGTGACACTCGGCCTTTCGGAACGGACACCTCGTGCGGTCGTGGGATGCCCCACAACCGTTGCAGCGGCGATCTTGCTGCTCGTGGGTCTGTCGCTTCTCTCCTCGCTTCTTGACCCGCTGGACCTCGTCGTCCTCGCTGGAGCAGGGGTCTGCCGTAGTGGACAACTCCTCGGACGCCGTTGGTGTGCCGGCGGGCGACTTGGGGGCCCGCCAGGCCGTTTTCACTGGTGTCCGCCGGGCCGCCTGTACTGGTGACTTGGCCCTTTCGGACGTGGCCCCGCTGGACCCCGCTTCTGGCCACTTCGGCCGCTTGGGCCTCCCGCAGTACCTCGTTGAACGTGAAGCGGTAGTCGCGGGTCCTGAGCTTCCGCTGAAGCTCCTCGTCCCTCAGGCCACACAGCATGCGGTCTCGGAGGGCCTGGTCCAGGTCGTCCCACTGGCAGTGCACCGCTGCAAGCATGAGGGCCGCCACGTAGGCGGACATGGATTCGCCCAGTCGCTGGTCTCGCCTATGGAACGCGACCCAGGCCGGGAAGATCGACACGGGAGGCTGGAAATGCTCGCCCAACAGCCCCAGCATGCGGTCGATGGGCACCTCTTCTACCTTCTTGGGGGCCACCAGGTTCATCAGGATGCGCAGCCTTGCCGGCCCCACCTGGGCCAGGAAGTAGGAGCGCATCCTCGCGTCGTCGTTGACGCCCGCGGCTTCCATCACGTGCCGGAACTGACACTCATAGAGCTCCCATTGTTCGGGCTCGCTGACATCGAACTGGTAAGGCTTGACCTTGGGATTCGCCATAATCCCACCTTTGTCGCCAATTTGGTGTCTTGCACGGAAGACAAAGAAGGAGTCGCAGTGAGGACTAACACAGGTTTATCGGTTGATGATCAGGATGAACATGTGGTAATGGCGGAGGTACATCACATTAAATACAGTAGTGCAATACATTAGAATCTTGTTGCACGGTAGCTTATTGGCTGCTACCGGCGTGACGTCGTCCAAGTCACGCCCCTCTTCCGTAGTTGTTTGCTAGTGCGGGAGAGTTCCCGCGGCTGTTGGTGATTTGAGGAATGAGAACCATGTGAGTTGAACGCTCGCAGCTGCCCTCTATGGGCAGCTTACTCGCGTTCCTTTAACAGCTGGGCTACATTGTAATTGTGGTCAGGTTACATTCATACATTTCTTAAAGCAACATTGTACATACATAACAGGTGGTTTCTGAATCGTCCGATGAGGACATTTCAGAGGATTTGGCTCCTTTTGAGGAGAGAGTGAAATCTTTGGAGATGGAAGTAGGGGAGGCAGTGGAGTTTTCTCAGCCTTCCATTGCTGCTGAAGGGGAGAAAGGAAAAAAGGCAAAGGCGAAGGCGAAGGACAGGCTTTCTGAAACAGAAGCCAGGATTGCCTTTTTGGAGAGTCAATGATCGGTCATTCCCTTGTCTCAAATGGATGTGGAGCTGGCTGGTTCATCTGTGGCACCCACTGTGCCCTTGTTTGAGGGGTCGGTTGCTGGGTCTGGAAGGGTCCTTACGGAGGGGGAAGTAGGGGGCGATGACTCTCAGGAGCGAAGGTCAGAGGAGGAATTTTCCAGGGGAGTGGAGCACATGCTTGCCGAACCGGGGCCTAGTGGTGCAGCCCAGGGGCCTCGTCAGGCCGGTTCGATGGGGGTTGCTGGTGCTTTGAGCTGGGGTGAGTATGGTCCGCTCTTGGGGGGCTCGGGTTCTCACCCTCCCTTTATCTGGCCTTAGGGGTTTGGTTTCCCCCAGGGTTTTTCTTTCCTTGGGGACCTTCTCATCATTCTGGGGTGCCTGTGGGAGGAAGTGGCATGGGGTCAGTTTTCCCATGGTGGGGAGCAGGGGGTTTGCAGGATTCAGGATGCAGTATGCCAGGAAAAGTTAGCCTGCTGTGGACTCTTGTGATAGAGGGATATCGAATGTTGGAACAGGAGTGGGTCTGCCTGAGAGGCAGGGGGGAGTGATCACTGGGGCCCCGGTGCTAGCGAAGTCTTGTGAGCTGGTTAGGGTGGCTGGTGAATGGGTCCTGGAGGAAACTTCTAGAAGGGATCGGCCTCAGCCACAGGCTGGGGTGGAAGGGGCCAATATGGCGTCAGTAGGGCTCTCTCAAGGAGCTAGGCCTCTTCAAACGGTCAGAGGTGGAGAGGAGACTTCTTCGAGCGGGAAAGAAGCAGAGGCGGGGTCTTCAGGGACCGTGTCATCGGGGGTAGGTGTGGCTTCATCGGAGAAGCAGCCTTTGGTTTACAAGGGCCCACCTCTTTTCAGGGAACATCTTTCAAAAGCCACGAGCGGAGGCCACATGAATTGTTGCAATGGGCCACATCCGGCCTTTGGGCTGCAGGTTGAAAATCCCTGGAATATGCCATTATCCTGTCCATTAGTGAGGCTAGGATAATGAACAAGACCATAAATAAGCAAGGCCAGAAATCTGCCATGGGACTCCGTAAGAAAGAGCAGGTTGGTATATGTCAGTGGTGGTGAACCATATGGGCACTCTGAGCCCTTTCTGTGCCCCAGCAGAGAACTTTCCCCGCCCCCCTGCCTAGCTGTCCAATGGGAGCACTTCCTCCCCCCCAGCACAGAGTTCACCTCACCCCTCTGTGACACAGATGACAGCCTGTTGAGTTTGGGCACTCAGTCTCTAAAAGGTTCGCCATCACTGGTATATGCAATGTATACTATGCAGGGACAATGTAATTTGTATCCTGAAATGAAAGGGAAATGAAACTCACAACAAGAAAATGGCATTGCTGAGGCCTCACATGTTTAAAGGCCCATGCATGCTCTCCTCGGCACGCTCTACAGGCTGAGCGCATATGTTCTCTCTACTCTGGTGGCTTTCATGCCTGTAGATTATGCTTGACAAGCAAACACTTTGAAAAAGATTCATGCAACATATTTTCCATTGAGATGTGACCAACCTTGGCAGGAAAGATAAATTTTGAAGGGCATGTCCAAATGGAATCAGAGAGAACTTAACCCAGCCCTATTATCCTTATCACTCTGCATCCCAGTGACTGCTTTTTAGGACTAGGAGTGTGACGATAAACCAAGTACACCAACAACAAAATATTACAGTGTATCCTTCCTCCTATTAAGGAGGATGCCTTCCCTCTGCCCTCTCTTTTATTTGAAACTTTCTCATCAAGCAATCAGAACAAGGCCAACTGTCTCCTTGCACTCATTTTACAGCCTGGTGAAAAGTAAGCAAAATGGGCATCCACCACAGAAGCAAACTCCTGGGAAAGTAATCAGTTACCAAAGCCATGAACATGAAAAATATGGTGGCTGCAAAAAAGTACAGGTAGGAGGCAGTTTTGTGAAACTCCCTTCACACCTCACCCTATCTGAGACAGAAGACTTTCTGGAGAGTTCTGAGTGCGGATTTTGGCCTTTTGCTCTCCTCTGAATTATTTTGTAGTGATAAAATGTGGAGCGGGGGGAAGCCATTTTTACGCAATTACATTGTGTACAGTTGTTTTGGGACCATGGTGGCTTAGTTGGCTAAGACACTGACCTGGATCAATGACAGGAAGATTGGGAGATCAGCAGTTCAAGACCTGAGTGCTGTGTGATGGAGTGAGCTCCTGTCATCTGTCCCAGCTCCTGCCAACCTATCAGTTTGACAGCAAGAAATTGCAAGAAGATAAATAGGTACCATTTCAGCAGGCAAGGTAACAGTGTTCCACATGCTTTGGCATCTAGTCAAGCTGGCCACATGACCACAGAAATATTTGCAGACCCAAACAGCACTGGCTCTTTGGTTGTAAACAGAGATAAGCACCGCCCCTTAGAGTCAGACACAACTAGCTTTAATTTAATTTAATAGTCATACTTATATATGCCGCTTTCAAGTGAAGGAGATCTTTACAGTTGTCGTATGCAATTGCTGGCATAACAACTGTATAGAATAAAGCAGCACTAGTAACGACAACCATCCCTGCTAGACAGAATTTGCTAGAAAACGTCTTTCACTATGGCAGATTTCAACCAGTGACTACTTGAGAAAAAAGGAACAGTGACAAGAACAATGGCCGCAGAGCTGTAATTAATCACCGTGCCAACTCAACCCTGGGTTGCCCTTGAATTCTCTTGAAGCTAATTGTATTTTTAATTTAATTTCACAAAAATGTTGACTAACTCATGAAGATGTCCCTCGGTGTGGTGAGGGCAGACATAGCATAGAAAGAGAGAGCATGCCTGGATTAATCACACCGCCAACAAGGTATGAAAGAATACAACTCATGTGTCAAGATTTTGTACGCATATTTGCAGCTAGATGATAAATTGTTTTATAATGTCCTTTTCTTCACATTGGACCAATATTCTGTGCTAGTGCAAAGGGCACAACAGATTCAGTGGTGCTTATGAGGCAGTTATGAGATGGCAGCCCCATCTCTATATTACTATATGTTGCCAGGAATGGGAGTTGTGTGGTCCAGGTATTGTTAAGATGTGATTCCCATGATTCCTCGCCTTGGCTGTCCTAGATATCACTGATGGGAGCTCCAGTCCAAGAACAGCTGGAGAGCTCCAAATGTCCCAATGTCTCTACAATCATTCTTCGAGCTGCCATTAATGAGACAGCGGCCCTTTATGTCTAAATGAGGAGATATCCTTCCACACTGATATGGGAAACTGCGTCAAATCAAAAGACCTGACCTATTTTCTGTCTCTGTGCTGCTTGCAAACATCCCCAAGTCAGTCTCTGACATTTCCAAAGGGTTATCTGAAGATCTAGAGAATCTCTGACAGAAAACTGTAGAGTTCTGAAATAGATGGAACAATGATCCGAGCTATACAGCTTTATATGTTCCAACTGTCATACATATTTGGCGACATTTCTGCTATATAATTACAACAATGGAAGAGAAAAGGTGTAAGTCACAGTAGCAAATTGCCATTGATTAAGAATTGACTGTTTAGAGTCTTCTTTGCAACTTGGTATAAGACCAGAAATTGAAGCAGCAGTGATTTGCTCTGCAAGTTACACAATTTCCCTTCTGCAAATGTAACTATATTACAATGGTGTTTTTTTCCATTAGAGATAAAATATAAGTCTGTAATTCATTCGCTTTCTGTTACTGTTGTTATTTGATTAATTACTATAGAAACCTCTAGCTCGGTGAGCTCTTATTCTGGGATCCTGTGCTTCCTGAACTTTGTATTAGAGCAAATTGCTTCCTCAGATTTACTGTATAAGTTTAATTGGTTCTTCCCTGTATCTTGCAATGTCAGTTTTTCAAAAGCAAGAAAATATAAGTTAGACATATTCTCACTTTAATTGTGATTTATTGTACTTAAATGTTTATTTTCCTCAGAAAATAGTAAGCTATTTTCTGCCAATCCAGGTTTTGAAGCCAGTGACAAACATGATTATACTTTGGTCCCTTGCCTTTTAACTATTTCTGTCCCTTGGAGACAGAATAATGGCTTCAACAGAGTTCCACTGAAGACCTAAGCCTTATTCAAGCATTAGCTGGCTAGGAAGTAATTCTATTGATAGTGCTGAAATGAATGGAGATGAGAGAGAAAATATTACACGGTTCCCTAAAGTTCTGAGCAGTTAATACTAGTTCTAGATTTGAGTAATATTAGCTATGTGCAGGGATCTCCTGACCTACTGGGTACCTAAATAAATGATGTACGGATCAACATCTAGGCTGTATCCTTTAAGATTCTGACTTATTCCAACCCTAGTCAAGGGGAAAATATCCTATGAATGGGGGAAGATGCAAACAGCTCAGTGGCATACATAGTGACTTTAACTTAGATATCATAGCACTGGCTCATTGGCTGTAAACGAAGATGAGCACTCCACCCTAGAGGCAGACACGACTGGCTTTCGAGCAAGGGAGACCTTTACCTTTACCTACCATTGAAAGGCTAACTAGCAGCAGTTAGAGTAATGGAATCACTGTGATAGACTGCACTACGATGGCTTAGTGGTTAAGACACTGTGCTTGAAGACTGGAAAGCCGGGGTTCGATACCCGAGTTCTGTACGGCAGATCTTGGGGACGTGAAAGGAGCCTCATCCGGGCACCCCCTGAGTGGAGTTTCTCCAGCAAAATTCTTTTCAACCCAGAGTAATTTCTGACACAAAATTTATTTATTTATAGTAGATCTTAAGAAGTGTCAGGGCTAGGAAAGCCCAACAAATTGAGGAAACTGGTAGAGGAAGGCTGTGAACAGTGGCTTTGGCTGAGTCTTATAGTTACACCAAAATTGGATAAACAGTTCTTATCAGGTGTTTTTGTACATTTGTCCAAAGATTGGGTACTTGCCAGTTGATAATAAAGTTAAACCAAAATAATTGGAGCCAGAGGAAGGAACCACAATCTATAAGAACATAAGAACAGCCTTGCTGGAACAGGCCACAGCCCATCCAGTCCAGCATTCTGTCTCACACAGTGGCTCACCATTTCCTTCAGGGTATTCCCAAGAAGATGCCTTCACCTGCTTAGGATTCCCTGGAAATGGCATTGAGAGATATCCTGCCTATCTCTCCAACCCCGAGGTTGTCCTTAAGTATCCATAATTATAGCCATTGATACCCTTGTCCTCCATGATCTTGTCTAATCCTTTCTTAAAGCTGTCAAGACTGACAGCTGTCACCACTTCTTCTGGCAGGGAGTTCCATAGACCAGTAATCCTCTGGGTGAAAAAGTACTTTCTCTTATTTGTTTGAGAACTAGTACCCAAAAGTTTCATCAAGTGTCCCCTAGTTCTAGCGTTGTGCGATAGGGAAAACAGTTTTTCCTTATCTACTTTGTCCACACCGTGCATGATTTTATAAACTTCAATCAGGTCACCTCTTAGACGTCGTCGTTCAAGAGTGAAGAGGCCCAACTGTTGCAGCCTCAGATGGTAAGGAAGGTGTTCCAGTCCCCTAATCATTCGGGTTGCCATCCTCTGCACTTTCTCCAACTCCATAATATCCTTCTGGAGGTATGGCGACCAGAACTGTACACAGTATTCCAGATGGGGCCTCACCATAGATTTATAAAGAGGCAAAATGACACTTGCTGACTTATTTTCTATACCCTTCCTAATGATCCCTAGCATTGAGTTTGCTTTTTTCACTTCTGAGGCACACTGGGTTGACACCTTCATTGAGTTGTCCACCAGGACACCAAGGTCCCTTTCCTGGTTTGTCGCAGAGAGTTCAGAACCCATCAGTTTATAAATGTAATTGGAGTTCTTTGCCCAACGTGCATCACTCTGCACTTACTAATGTTGAAGCTCATTTGCCACTGTTTTGCCCACTCCCCCAGTGTCAAGAGATCCCTCTGGAGCTCCTCACAATCTCTCACAGTTTTCACTACCCTGTATAATTTAGTGTCGTCAGCAAATTTGGCTACCTTGCTTTTTACTCCTACCTCTAGATCATTTATGAAGAGGTTGAAAAGCAGGGGTCCCAGTACTGAACCTTGGGGGACCCCACTCTTTACTTCCCTCCACTTGGAGAAGTGTCCATTTAGTGCTACCCTCTGTTTCCTGTCCCTTAGCCAGTTGCTGATCCAGGACAAGACCTGTCCCTTTATTCCATGACTGGTAAGTTTATTCAAGAGCCTTTGGTGTGGGACCTTGTCAAAAGCCTTCTGAAAGTCCAGATAAACAATGTCAACTGGATCCCCCTTATCCACATGCTTGTTGACACTCTCAAAAAATTCCAACAGATTAGTGAGGCATGATTTGCCCTTGCAAAAGCCATGTTGGCTCTCCTTTAGCAGTGCCTTCTCTTCTATGTACCTATTAATTCTATCTTTTAGGATGGTTTCCATTACTTTACCTGGGACACATGTCAAACTGACAGGTCGGTAATTTCTTGGATCACCCCTGGATCCTTTTTTGAAAATTGGTGTTACATTCGCTATCTTCCAGTCATCAGGCACAAAGCCTGATTTGAGGGGAAAATTATATATTTTGGCTAGGAGATCAGCAATTTCATCTTTAAGTTCCCTGAGAACTCGTGGATGGATGCCATCTGGTCCTGGTGATTTGTTAATGTTTAGTTTAACAAGACATGCAAGGAGCTCCTCCCTGGTTATTTCTATCTGGCTTAATTCTTCAGTTTCCCTCCCTACGAAGATAGGCTCTGTTTTGGGCATGTGGCCTCTGTCTTCTTCAGTGAATACTGAAGCAAAGAATTCATTGAGTCTCTCTGCAATCTCTGTTTCCTCTTTAATAACCCCTTGCCTTCTATTGTCATCTAATGGTCCAATGGCCTTCCTAGTTGGGTTCTTACTTCTAATGTACTTAAAGAAGTCTTTGTGATTTCTCTGAGTATTTTTAGCTATACGCTCCTCAAAGTCTTGCTTTGCTTTCCTGATTGTTGCCTTACATTTGTTCTGCCAGAATTTATGTTTCTGCCTGCTGTATTCATTTGGACAAGCCTTCCATCTTCTAAATGAGCTTTTCTTGCTTTTGATCACTTCCCGAACAGCTCCTGTAAGCCACATCGGAGTCCTCTTGGACCTGGCAGTGCCCTTTTTCCTTTTGGGTATACATTCCAATTGGGCCTCTGTTATTGTTTTTGTAAACAGCCTCCATGCCTCTTGGAGTGTTTGGACTCTCTCAATTTTCCCTTTCAGCTTCTTTTTTACTAGTTTCCTCATCTTTGGGAAATTTCCTTTTTGAAAATTTTAGGTCTCTGTGTTAGATTTTATCAGTGACTTGCGGTCTATGATCAAGTTAAACATAATTGAGTTGTGGTCACTGTTCCCTATTGGATCAGTCACATTAACATCTTGCACCAGATCCTGAGTATTACTCAGGATCAAGTCAAGGATTCTTGTACCTCTAGTTGGGTCTTCAACCATCTGTCCCAGGGAACAATCATTTAGCATATCTAGGAACTTTATCTCTTTATCATGTGCTGAACAACAGTTCACCCAGTCTATGTGCGGGTAATTGAAGTCCCCCATTATAACCAGGCTTCCCTTCTTGGATGACTCCTTTACAACATTCTCCAACTGCCAGTCTCCCTCAAGAGTTTGGGCCGGAGGCCGATAGTATATGCCTACTGTTAGGCCATCCTTGTGGCCTGGTACTCTTACCCACAGAGTTTCTAATGGTGACTCCAAATCACCTAGATATTCCAATTCATACGATTTTATCACTTCTTTGACATACAAGGCTACACCCCCTCCCGTTTGCCCCTTCCTATCCTTCCTGTACAGTTTGTAGCCTGGGATAACTGTATCCCATTGGCTATCATCCGTCCACCAGGCTTCAGTGATACCAATAATATCAATATTCTTATCTATTGCTAAGTATTCCAGCTCCCCTATTTTGTTCCGGAGGCTTCTGGCATTTGTATACAAGCATTTATATATGCTTTCCTGATACAGTCTTTTGAGTCCAGTTGCATTGTTAGACTGCCTCTTGCATCCTTCTGCTAGAGTGCTGGTGACTAGCTCCTTGCTCTGCTCAGTAATTTTTGCATCCTCCTCACTACTCAAGTACACACTTTCCCGAACCGGATGCTGCCCAGCTCCTGTCGGCTTTCCCCCAGTTATCAGTTTAAAAGCTGCTCTGCAGCGTTTCTGATGTTGAGTGCCAGCAATCTGGTCCCATCATGGTTCAAATGCAACCCATCCCTCCTGAACAGATTTGGCTTGTCCCAAAATGTTCTCCAGTTCCTGACAAATCTGAAGCCCTCCTCTCGACACCACTGCCTCATCCATGCATTGAGGCTTCTGCGCTCTGCCTGCCTGGTAGGTCCTACACAAGGAACAGGCAGCACTTCTGAAAATGCTACCTTGGAAGTCCGGGACATCAATATTCTTCCTAACAACCTAAATTTGGCTTCCAGGACAGACCGCTTGGCCTTCCCAACATCATTGGTACCAACGTGTACCATGACAACTGGCTTGTTCCCAGTTCTCTCTAACAATCTATCTAGATTTCTTGTGGTGTCTGCAACTTTTGCACCTGGCAGGCAAGTCACCATATGGTTATCATGTGCATCACAAATCCATTTCTCTGTATTTCTAATTATTGAATTGCCTAGTACAAGGAGCCTCTCTCCTGCAATCTGTTCATCTACATGCACCTCATCAACCATATTAAGGGAGAGAACCTCAGTTTGTTCCTGTTGTTTATCTTCCCAGATCTCATCAATTGTGATGAAGGAGAGATCATCAGGTGGAACCAGTTGTTCCTCTGTGTGTTCCTCATCAGGTGTTCCTCATCTGGCTTTTGAGCAAGGGCAACCTTTACCTTTACCTATTGTTAGATCCAAAGCTGCCAGTCGTATCTGACTCTAGGGTTCAGTGCTCATCTCCTTTTACAGCCAAAGAGCCAGCGCTGTTTGCTTCTGCAGACTTTTCCATGGTTGTGTGTCAGGCATTACTTGGTTTATAGCCAAAGAGTCAGCACTGTCTGTTTGTAGATGTTTCTGTGGACATGTAGCAGGCATGACTAGACACCAGAATGTTTTTACCTTTCCCACCAAAGTGGTCCCTATTTATCAACTTGCAGTTGCTAGGAGCTGGGACCTGGACCAGCAGTGCCTTCCCTTCCCTTCCCCTGGAGGTAGCCGGGTGTCCAGGCAGCATGGCACAAGCAGGGCAACTCTTGCAATGCCCAGACAGACATCCTGCGTTCCTGTAGGACTAGGTCCAGGCATTGCGAAAGTTGCTGCTGCTGCTGCTAGAAGAAGGCAAGGGGAGCGGCAGTGGTGGCGGGCGAGCTGCTCTGGGTGGCGCGATGTCAGCTCCCTTTCTCTTTCCCACAGATGCGCACTGCCACCACCTTCACCACCACCTGAGTGGCACCCACAGCCTATTAAGGAGTCTGGAGGCAGCAGAGCAGCCACTCTGGAGGAGGAAAAGCCGATACCATCGCCCGCTCTCCCGAGAAGAGGTGGGCGGGGTGGGATGGGGAGAGGGCATGGCCAGCCAGGTCTACTACTGATCCGCTTGGACCGGGGCGAACCGGCTGATGCCCAGCACTGGGTTCTGTCCCATTTTTGTGAGAGGGAATTATGATAAGCCTAGGTTAGAGTGATGTTGCCTGGGATACCTTGTACCAGATCATGCCATAAGAAGTCCAAAATGAGAACAATTTCCCTGTCTGATTGCATTCTTAGTCATGCTTGGAATAGACCCAGTGAAATCAATAGCATGGAAGGTAATTACAAATAAATGAGAGTACTACAGAATATCTTGATTTGTACCCAAAACATATCTTTATTCCATAATCTTTAGTTTCAGATTTTCCCCTACAACCTGAAATGTAAACCATCAATAGTTAAGAGAAATGGTGTAAAAAGGATCTTTCAAGCAAGCCCTTACTTGCAAGCTCATGAGAATTTAATGTATAAATGTGAAATTCAGTGCACAGAAATTTTAGGATGAAAACATTTGTCCTCATTTTAACTTCTCTTCTCCTCTGAGGCAGCAAAAAGATCAACTGTTGATATCAAGACAGGCTTCCCTAAGAGCTTGTAGAAAGCTTTTGAAACAGTTGTTCTTGTTACAACTCCTGTTTTTTGTCTCTGTATGTGTTATGTTATTACGAATTATATCTGACATTATGTAAATATTCTGTCTGAGCTTTAGAAAATAAAAAAAATGTTTTGGAGAATCCTCTAGAAGCTTTTTGATTTAAACTTGTTTTGTCAATGTCTTATTAGAACTACAAAAGATAACATTTCTTTTATGGGCAATTTCATACTATCTATTTAGCTGAGGACATCATCTTCATGCATGTTAAGGGAATGTGTGTGTGTCGATGCCCCTCCCCCTTGCCCCGACGCACCTCCCCCCATCTGGGCAGGTTGTTGAAGAAGTGCTCCAGTTTACAGCTTTTCGAAAATCTTCCACTGGTTTTCTATAATAATACAACATAACAATATTTACAATACTGAAAACACAATTTTCAAGCATATATGTACATATTTTTACATATTATTACATATTGCAAGCATGTTACAGACGAATGAATGTAGCTTACCTCAAAGTTTATTATTAATGAAAATATAAGTATTCATTGTTTAATTCGCGTCTAGCTTTCTGGTAGAGTTCTATGAGCCTTAGACGTTATTAAGGCAGTAAGAAAAACTGCTTATATTCTCACTCTACCCGATTCAGATGTAATCATGCTAAGGAACACTGAGCATACTTAAAGCAATAGAATAAATTTCTCAATGTAACACTCCCAAGATGATCCAACATTTTTATAAAAAGCAACTGAGGTCCTGATCCGAGTTTAATCCTAACGGTATTAATGATTTGAATGAATGAATGAAGTGAGCTTCCCTCTGAAGTAGTCGATTATTCATATCAGTTTTGCCATACATATTGGGAAGTAGCTTCTCTAATGCTATAAATTTTAAATCATCCTCATTGTGGTTAGTATCAAGAAAATGGGATACTAGAGGCGCAGAGAGTAAGTGGCTCCGGATCTGGGAGCGGTGCTCCAGGATCCGAACTTTCAGCGGGTGACTGGTGCAACCGATGTAAAACTTAGCGCATGGGCAGAGGATGGCATATACTACATTTTGAGAATTACAATTTGTACACCTCGTAAGTACATGTTCTCGTGATTCCCCTGGGATCTTCATAGTTTTGGCTTCTATAGCGAAGCGACATGCTGCACAGCCCCCGCAACGATAATGCCCTCGGATGATAGAGGGAGATGGGCTATGGAAAGCATCAGCACGAACCACAATGTTCCCAATATTTTGAGTTTTTTTGAAGCCAATGAAAGGCTTCTGGGAGCACCCTGGGATGTCTTCAATAACGTGCCAATATTTAGAGATGACATTTTTAATTTTAAATGTAAGAGGCGAATATTCAAAGGCACAATGAATAGCATGTGAAGGTTCCCTGGTCTTGGGGGTAAGAAACAGTCTTCTGGGGGTATTGCAGACATGCTGTAATTGGGTATTAATAATATGGGAAGGGTACCCTTTTTCTGATAGAAAACCTTTTATAGAGGCAGCTGACTGGAGAAAGTCACCGTCCCTAGTAGAATTATGCTTGGCCCTGGCTAAGAAACAAAAAGGTATATTCCTCTTGAGGTGTCCTGGGTGAAAGGAGCGGTAATCCAGGTAGGCGTTCCTATAGCTAGGTTTTCAGATAGTGATAAGTCCATAGAGGGGTCAGGGTGTTTTTCCATGAGCTCAGTTTTAAGAGAATCAATCTCCATAGATAAAAGGGACACCTCCTTGTTGGATTGTTCAATGATAAGAACCATGAGATCATACGAGCATAAGAACAGCCTTGCTGGAACAGGCCACAGCCCATCCAGTCGAGCATTCTGTCTCACACAGTGGCTCACCATTTCCTTCAGGGTATTCCCAAGCAGATGCCTTCACCTGCTTAGGATTCCCTGGAAATGGCATTGAGAGATATCCTGCCTATCTCTCCAACCCGGAGGTTGTCCTTAAGTATCCATAATTATAGCCATTGATACTCTTGTCCTCCATGAACTTGTCTAATCCTTTCTTAAAGCTGTCAAGACTGACAGCTGTCACCACTTCTTCTGGCAGGGAGTTCCATAGACCAGTAATCCTCTGGGTGAAAAAGTACTTTCTCTTATTTGTTTGAGAACTAGTACCCAAAAGTTTCATGGAGTGTCCCCTAGTTCTAGTGTTATGCGATAGGGAAAACAGTTTTTCCTTCTCTACTTTGTCCACACCGTGCATGATTTTATAAACTTCAATCAGGTCACCTGGTACACCATCCATCTAGGAGATTTTCCCACTCTGGGCAGTATCTTGTTAAAGAAGAAATTTAAACATAATACAACATTAAATGATATTTCAAACAAAACAAAAATCCAACCCTCTGTGGCAATATGATAAATCTAGTTGATGGCTATTAGTCCCCCATATTGTGTTTAGTAAACAAAAAAACTACTATAAATTAAACTAGACAAATGAAAGAACTAAACTAATTGGCCATTAGAAGATGGTCTATGACAGCCTCCCTAAACAGTAAGGTGTTGAGGTACTTCTTCAATTTGTCCAGGGATGGGACTTGGCACTGCTCCACAAGTAAGGTGTTCCACATTCTGGGTACCACTACCAAGAAGGCTCATTTCCTTGTCTAAACCCCCCCCCAAAAAAAAAACCTCTTGGCATCAGCACCTGGAGCTGTGCCATCTATGAAGACCAGGTGATACAGGCAGATTATTTTTGAGAGAGATGTTCTTCTTCTTGTTGTTGTTGTTCAGTCGCACAGTCGATTCCGACCCTTTGCGACCCTATGGACCATTGATCTCCAGGTACCCCTGTCCTCCACCATCCTCCTCAGCCGCTCAGCTTGGTGCCCGTTGCGTCCACAATGCCATCCAGCCATCTCATCCTTGGCCATCCCCTTTTTCTTTTGCCCATCTGGTAGAGATGTTCTACCAGATAACAAATTTAGGGCTTTGAATGTCATTATGAACACCTTACGTCTAAAATGGAAGGGAATGGGGATCCAATGCAGCTAGGCCAGGGCTAGAGTAATATGTTATATTTCTTCACCTGCTACTAACTTGGTCAAAGCTTTGAACCAGTGCAGAAGTGGGGCAAGGAAGGGCTTCAGGCATTTGTCCGCCAGGGATGGTGCCTTCCCTGTTGGACACCCACTTGTCGCCTTGGTTTTTCCCCCGTGCTGGTTCGAGGCCAGCTTCAAACCAGCATGGAGGAGGGGCAAGGAAGAGAGAAAGGTGGGTGCTCTGCAGGGAAGGCACCTTTCCTGTTAGACACCTGCCTGTTCCTTGGTTCACTTCCCCTGGTAGGCGGGGACTGAAGGCAGCCGTGCTTTTGCCCCCCCCCCTGATTGTCGCTCACTTCCCCTGGGAAGCGAGGGCAGGACAGACCACCACTTTTGGCCCTGTCCTCTCGGGGAGACTGAACGGAGCACCAATGGGCTTTCTCCTGTGCATGTTGGCCATTTTTAGCACACACTAGCTGTCCCACCTCCTCCACGCTCGTGTCCTCCTGCCTGATTGGCTGAGTCATGCCATGGCACGGAGGACGCTGGGAAGCATAGTTTTTTGTTTTTCCGTGTTCATGGGGCATTGGCCCCACTCTCGGCTTCCAGACCCTTGCAGCGATGTTGTCAAGGACAAAAGGTAAGTGTGGCTGGTACATTACGGGATAGGCTGCACGTGTGTGGACACACATTCCGCACACGCATGGCCCAACCCTTTCTTTATAGGTATAGATAATGTAGGCCAGGCAGTCCTCATGTACCCATCACTCATTTTTCCTCAACTGAAAATGAGCCCACACAAATTTAACCTGTAAAAACGCAAGACATACCTACAACTTCAATGTAGGAGATCTGACCTAACAGCCCATCTTTCCACATAAATGTTTTTTTGCTCTGCTGCAGTTTTAACCTATTTTATTTCAATTGAGTCAGGCCTGTTTAGTCACTGAGAGAGAGGCTAACCTCACCATACCTATAATTTAATCTTTGTCACCTTAGTTTGATTGTTCCTTTATGTTCCTTTTCATACTTTTATTATGGTGCTGTAGATTTTTTTTGTGGGTCACTGAAGTGCAAGATGCAAAGCCAGCCACATCCAGTTTTGCTTCATTGGCTTCACATTTAACAATGTGAAGGCCAAGAAAAACAGAGTGCCTGTGGTGCCTATGGAAGAAGATTGCTTCCCCCTGCTTTTATCTCATGGGAAGCAGAGAGGACAGGAATGAAGCCCACCCACTCATGTACCAATGAAGTGGGAAGTGGGGTGAAAAAAAATATCTTTAAAGAAAGAGAAGAAACCGTTTCTCCCATTTTTCCGGATTCTATCAACATATATCTATAAGTATAATAAAAGACTGGACAAATCAATCCATTTCCAGACCATGTCACTTTTAAGCTTCGAGTTTTCAAAGTAGTACCCATGTTAGTATGTGTAAGCACAGCCAGACAATTAATCCACTCCTCCTAAATCATACTCAGAGAGTGCTTATCAATGACTCCTTCTGGAATTAGGAGGTGATAACAAGTGGGGTACTACAGGGCTCAGTCAGGGGCGTGCTGGCTTCCCCAAAAGGGTGCTGGACAGGGAGTGATTAGGGAGTCTAACCCTAAAAAATTATATATGTTCCCACTTGCCTTCTAATTTCAACTCCCCTCTGGGGATTCGAACCAACAACCTTCTGCTTACAAGGCAAAATTGCAACTTCTAAGCCATGGTGGCTCCAGCATCAACAGAACTGCTTTTGGTAATCTTATAACAGAGAACTCTGTGTTAACCAGAGAGGATATAATTGCTTTTAAAAATCAGGTTTAAAGATAAATTCTTAGTGGATAAGTGGTTAGAGTTTTTGACTATGCCCAAAAGGTACCGAGTTTGATTCCTGCTTAGGACTTAATTTTTTTTAAAAAATTTTTATTATAAATATAATTACTATAATAATAATAATAAAATTACTGTTCCATGTTGCATCCTTTCTTCATACAAAGGGTCTCTCCTGAGGCAGAGTTTGATTCCCATTTAGGGCTTCTACAGCCCAGATTTTAAAAGCAATGATATCCTCTCTGGTTAACATAGAATTCTCTGTTATAAGATTGCCAAAAGCAGTTCCATTGGTAATGAAGCTGCCATGGCTTAGAGGTTGAAATTTTGTCTTGTAAGCAGAAGGTTGGGGTTCGATTCCCCAGGAAGGATGATGAGAACATATATAATGGCCAGAGTCAAGGCGGGAGGAAGGTGCCCATCCTGCCGGTATCACTGCCCCGCCCCTGCTTCCCCTTGAGTTAAGCCCTGTGCATCGCTGGCTTGGCTTCTCCCTTCCCACCCTTTGGTTAAGGGGGAAAAAATTCAGCCCACAGTGGCGGAGATTGCTGGGGCAGAGTGGGACATTGCCTGATTGCCCGATACCCCAGCATGCCGCTGGGCTTAGTCCTGGACCCAATGCTCTTCAGCATTTTTATTAATGACTTGAATGATGGAGTGCAGGGAATACATGTCAGATTTGCAGATGACACAAAATTTGGTGGAATAACCGATGTTCTGGAAGACAGAAAGAAAAATCTAAAATATCTTGATAGGCTTGAACATTTGGCTGCAAAAGTTTATAATGTACTTAAGAGGACTTAACCAGCATTGAGAGGGAAAAGTTAATTCATGTAACAGTGACTCTGAGAAGGCATCTCTCACAGAGACTGCCTCAGATCAGAGGACCACACATATTACCCAAATGTCAGGTACACCACCTACACTGTGTAACAATGTGCCCATGCATTCTTCAAATGTACAAGCTGACTCCTGTAAAGCCCAACATCAGCAGCTGACATGTCTCATATGGAGGACCCATCATTCGCAATGGAATACTGTAGCTTTGCACTAAGTGAGTTTGCTTCAGAACATGGTTCACCTGCCCAAGATCCCCAAGAAGAGTCTCAAGAGCACCCTGATGAGCCACCCAGAGTTTATCTGGAAAGGATCGATAGATGGGAGTGGCATGCCCTCTGTGCCTTCTCACTGTAAAAAATAGAACATTTAGGCACCCACCATCTAAGCATAACCGAACTAGGTCTCCATCCTCTATTCGATCATTGATGTCATTTAATAGGATCTGCACTGAATCATGGATCACCTGCTGCATCAGTAAGGGATGCTGTAAGCAATCCAAGTTGACAACTTGAAGGATTCTCCATAGCATGAGACAGGCAAGTTAGAGGCATGCCACTCTCATCCTGTCACGTGGGTAAACAAATGCACATGGTGCATGCATTCCTATCATGTAGGTAAACAAACACACATGGCAGTGACGTCACTTCCGGCCACATGATTTTGACAGGAAGTAGGTATGCTAAACTACTCCTAGGTTTTGGTTAAATCTCAGGATAAACTTCCTAATTGTTTGAAAAGTACAATAATGGAACCAATTAACTTGGGTAGTGATGAGCACTTCAGCACTGAAGGCATTCAAGTTAGTCAGTCATATGTCAGATATACTTTGATCTGGATTCTTGCATTGATCGGAGAGTTTTGAATGACAGTTTTATAGGCCCCTTCCAATGCCATTAATGTTTGTTTTTATTAGAGTGTACTGAAATGAAACTATCTATATATAGACAAACACAGGGAGGGGCAGTGGCATTATTGATACAGGTAATTAATTTTGACAATGTTGACTGTATATGCATCCTGTTTTAAATAGCTAGTTCGCACTTGATGTGAGGCACAAAAACAACAAATGTTTCCTTCGAGAGTCAACTCTTATAGCAATGTTTGATTATTTTAGTTATCTCATAGAAGTACAATTCACCCAGTGTTGTACTGTGGCAGGTTCTCACCAGTTCTAGTGAACTGGTAGTAGAAATTCCAGGCCATGCCCCCTTGGTGGGCAACACCCATCTCTTGGCCTCCCTGTACAGCGCTGCCGGAAATGCTTCCCATTTGCCTTGCCTAGGGCTGAAGGCGCACTTTCATCTCTGCACTTCCCTTGTGCCTTTGGCCATGGGCAAGGCAAATGGGGCGTGTTTCCAGCGGCACTTGGAGGGGGAGACCGGCGCCAGCCCACCAACCAACCCCGATCACCTCCCAGCAGCGCTGCTCACCTCCCAGCAGCATTGCCAGCTGTGCTCCCAGCAACCCCACTCTCCTCCCAGCAGCATTGCCAGAAACACATCCCATGTGACTAGCCCAGGGCTGAAGGCACACTTTCATCTCCGCATTTCCCTTGTGCCTTTGGCCCTGGATGACGCAAATGGATGCATTTCTGGCAGCACTGGGAGGGGGAGGCCAGTCAGCCCCAGCCCACCAACTTGCCCTGCTAACCTCCCAGCAGCACCACTGCTCTGTGATTCCTCATCATCATCTCCGCGAAGCAAGAGAGCAAGGTAGGTTTCTTTCTTTTTTTCCTTTTTTGGGGGGAGGGGGGGTGAGGCCATGCCTACAGATAGCCACGCCCACAGATAGCCACACCTGCTGAGTGGGTAGTAATTGGTGTTTTTTTTACAGTGCATCACTGAATTCACCCCTGCATTTGGATGGTCTAGCAAAGAGTCTCATCCATGTAAAATACTGTGGGAGAAACTATTAATAAAGTATATAATGGCATAAGAAATCCTGGTTGATGTTTAATCCTACTGAGACATTCTAGAGTTTGTGGATGAATCTGATTGTAGCTGTCTCTCTTTATAATCTTTTTAATAGTTATTTTTCTGTAACAAGAACTTTTAAGACATTTATACAATGTCTTGACAGATAGAAAAGTTCTAGAAGAGTTTTGTCTATGTTGACTTTTCTGACCCAAGAATTCTATCCATTAATTGTCTAGCATAGCGATTGTCCTGTTTGTCCTATGCAGATCACAGAAGGGAATTGCCACCAAGAATGGTACATACCCATCAAGTGCAGCTACGGAAAATATGGGAACTGCTCTGCCCCAGGCGTGCATGCGCAGAAACAACTCCTTTGCACATGCGCAGAACCCCTTTGCACACATGCAGAACTGCCTCTGATGGGCGTGCATGCACAGTAACCCCTTTCCCCGCCATTCAAAATATGGGACGGTGGCGGGAAAGAGGAGGAACAAGCACTGAAATACGGGAAATCCCAGCCAATATGGGATACTTGACAGGTATGGAATGGTATAATTCCTTTCAGCAGATGAACAAGTGAACACAAGTGAACACATGCTTAATGTTGTGTGTGACATTGTTGGGGCCTGTATTAGTGTTGCCAAGTAGATGTGGCTATGGATATTTTGTATAGTTTGTCCCCATCATTGTATACCATCATTGTATATATGGTATATAGTCTGCTATGTATCAATCATTTTTTTGAGATGGGCAGGTAATCTTTAAGTAAGTAAAGGTTGGCATACAAGGGCTTGAGAGAATGAAGTACTCTTCTCAATAATGGGTTGTAGGTCATTGATTGTATTTATTTATTTACATTTATACCACACCCTTCTGGTGCTGGAACCAAATCACCATGATGTAGCTTGTCAATAAGTACATTCCATGACAATTTCTCTACTAGTTTCTTGGTTTTAAAAAGTACAAAAAAAGAGCATTTAAATAGACATTTTTAAATTATTTTGTTTTACAATATACAGTATATTTCCAGATTTGTTTTTCTCTCAAAATATGCACTACTCACAGTGTGATCCTGCATGGGCCAGAAACAGTCTCCACAGAAGTCGGAGGAGTCCCGAAATGAGAGTTTGAAGGATTGTGTGTTTTTCTTCATATCACATATTCCTACATGCCATTTATTTTAATAAAAATGTGTTGGAAGAACATTCAGCAATTGCTAAAGTCATATGTTTTGATGCACATGTCTGAGAGGACAATTTGTAGAAGAATGTGCAAAAAAATCGAATTGTTCAAGCTTCCATAGGCACAGTAATTTATTTGACCATTCTCCTGTGCAAATCCCTGCTTCCATTGCTTCTATTAACTTAACTGCACCTTTATGGTCCATGTGCCACATCTGTATTTCTCCTGATCTGCCTCCCTTAATCATGGCCCAGATTAGCCATCTATGGCAGCCCTCTACCTTGTGTGATCACAGTAGCTCTGCCTCTGATGCAAACATCCATGCAGGGAGCAATTTTATGGCTCAGGGGAAATGCTCATTTTCATCTAGTATTAGAATACAATATGGACAACAGCCCCAAGATCCCTCCTTGTTTGCTTGTTTTATCTACCAGCTAAGATTAGTTCCCCAAAGCAGCTTAGAGTTAAAATTCATACAAAGATAAGGCACAGGGAACCGTTGATATGCTAACAGCAGTTTCTGTCCCATCATCCTGGTTACTCACACAATCCAGGTATTAGGATCTTCCATGTGGAAGGAGGGGACAGAAGAAACTAGAGGTACACAAGTATTGTCTGGAATATATCAGCATATCAAAAAAAAAATTACTACCACCTCTGTGGGCGGGGCCAAATCTGTGGGCATGGCCAATGCAATGGGGTATGGAGATGGGCATGGCCAGCCAGGTGGGTGTGGCCTGGGGGAATTTCCACTACCGGTTCTCCCAAACAGGACAGAACCTGCTTCAGTGCATCACTGCCCTTGCTAGAAAGCCAGTTGTGTCTGACTATAGGGTTCAGCACTCATCTCTGTTTATAGCCAAAGAGCCAGCACTATCTGCATCTGCAGATGTTTCTGTGGACATGTGGCATGTGGCAGGCATGACTAGACAATTGAGTGCATGGAATTCTGTTTACCTCCCCACCAAAGTAGTACCTATTTATCGACTTGCAATTTCTTGCTTTCGAACTGCTAAATTGGTAGGAGCTGGGACAGAGACAGAAGCTCACACCATCATGCAGCTCTTGGGTCTTGAACTGCTGACCTGACATCATCAAGTTCAGCACCTTAACCACTAAGCCACCACAGTCCCTAACCTTAAAAAAAGGTAGAGGACTGCTACATAGATGTTCAAGAAATGTGTCTTGGGGATATATAGTAACAGGATATACAAAGAAGTGTGCAGATAAATGCAAATATTTGCAATTACTAAAGAGGTTTTGAGATCCTAAGAGGTAAAGTCAAGGCCAGCCAAACTGAGGAAGTCACCTCAGCTGTAGGGATGGATAGAGGCAGCAAAGCTACCACCACATAACCTCCACTACTTGCCCTGCATCCCATTAAAAGAAACTCTGGCCTTGCTGCTCCTATAATGGTCCTACAACTGACCAGGGAGGGGTACCCCTCCCACTGCAAGAATCCCTTACAGAAAAGTCTTGCTGATGGAGCTGGGCTGTTTCATTTTAGCCAAATAGGACAGTACATAACAGGACAGCAAGGGCAAGGTTACTTTTGGTTATATTTGGGTGGGTGGGGGGGGTGTTATGCATCACAAATTATTCTACATATGACACGGTGTGCCATGCTTAGGGTTGCCATATGTCCCAGTTTTCCAAGATTTTCCCAGATTCAAGCTGTCCCATCCGGTTCAAGAAAAAAAACATGTAAAAGTCCCGGATTTTTTAAATTTGAACAAAGGAAACAAGATCACCCCTTACCAAGGGATTTCCCCCCCAAAGAGTTAATTCACTGCCTTCCTGCCTTTCTTTCAATTATCCTGCTTGAAAGTGGAGAAGGCAAAACAGCACCCTGAGAGGCCCGCTGGGGAGGGGAGACACTTGCAAGCAAGATAATTGAAAGAAAGGCATGAAGGCAGTGAAATAACTTGTTGCAAAAATCCCTTAGCTCACCTTGAAGTTTGGGGGACAAGGAGGTGTCCTCAGCCCCTTTCCTCGAAAGTCAGGAGGGAGCAAGAAATACCCATATCTAAGAAGCCAAACTTCTACCATACACTGGGACGGAGGATTCCTTCTTCATGTAATTGCAAAGGGTTAATTGTATAGGGTTGGTATTCTTAGAGAGGAAAGGAACAGGATGGACAGAAAGTGAAGAGTCCTCCATCGCAAAGGTCCTCCTCCAAAACAAGTCCCTTCCTGTCTCCTGCTTTTCTCCTTCTGGAGGGAAACAGAGGCACCATGGACTGTTCCGGGACCCTCTTTAGAACTTTATTCCAAGGGATCCTCGTGTGGGGTTTGAGGGTGAGTCTACTTCAGTGTGTGTGTGTGTGTGTGTGTGTGTGTGTGTGTGTGTGTGTGTGTGTGTGTGTGTGTGTGTGTGTGTGTGTGTGTGTGTGTGTGTGTGTGTGTGTGTGTGTGTGTGTGTGTGTGAAGGGGATGGTGGGGTGACCTCAGGGGGAGGAAGGGCATTTTTAAGAATGGCCCAAGAAATTTTATTTAAAAAAATAGAACCATCAAGAATAGTCTTTTACAAGAAGAATCACATGGGGGAAAACCTCTTGACTACACTTTATTTTAAACTGATGAAGGCTGTCCACCCCAGATGGGGATTCCACAGGGTCTTACAGCCGTGGTCTCCCTGATAGCTCCATCCGATGCATGCACAGTTTGAAGAATGCAATGATGTTACATGGCAGTCCTGGTTTGGCAGGAGAGAATTATGGCACCCCTAGCCATGCTATAATGGTAAATCCAGTCCTTACCCACTCACTCCCATGTGTAAGGGTGGGATGGAACTTTGCTTTTAACTTTAGGAAGTAGAACATCAGTAGTACACTATGTGGACTTCAATTCCCACACTGGTGGACTTCAATTCCCAGAAGCCTAAGTCAGTACATTGGCTGATCAGTACTTTGGGGAATTGACTTAGGCTTCTGGAAATGGAAGTCGAAAAACCAAAGATTGGGAAACATTGAGGTAGAGGACCTCTTGTTGCCCTGTTAGACATTTCCCTAACACTCTATAATTCACATACTGTGGTTTCCCCATGCCCAATTGGCACAGAACCTTGGCAGAGGTTAAACCAGTTGAGCAGACTCCTGGCCACTGGCCCTTGCCAGTACGGAAATTGGGGGAGCGGACTAATAGTATAAATCATAAGGGTTTATTCACCCACACCCGACCTGACCGGCGGTTCTGCTGAGAGGGCAGATCGCTAACCTCCGTTACCCATTAAGCAATTACTGACTTACAGATCAGCCTAATCCTTGGTGCAAATAGAAGCCATATTTACCCCAGTCTAAGCCCTAAACAATGTTGTTTCCCCTGTCAATGTTTGCCCCCGTTAATTAACTTCCCCAAGAAAGATTCCCCATTAACCTGAGTTAATAGGTGATGTGATTCTCTGTCAGATGACGGTTTTTTCTGCCTTGCCTTCTGATCTATAAATGTAGATACTTTCCCTTCAATAAACCACTGATCTGATCTCGCTCCATACTGCCTCGTATCGTTACTTGATCAGTCTCCTCCGGGACCCAACGGCCGTCCTAGCGGCCCCGATTCCTACAACATACTTATCTGGATCTGAGAAATCCAGAAGTGATGTCTTGAAAATTCTTTTTTCTCCCCAAATAACTTTTATGGAAACCTCACTGCTTTGAGTGACATGCCTTTAATGGAGACTTTCCCTTTCTAATTAATTCCATCTGTATGAGGCCTGATGCATATGTTGACACTTTGCCCACTGAACTTTCTTGTGTCCTGAATACTGCTTGGTGAGTCCCTTGTGGCCTGATAAGGCAGAGTGTAGCTAATGCAGGTTCCCTGGTGCAGATCTGTGCTCAGTGGAGGAAGATGTGAAGATTTACTTCAGTGCTTTTTAACTAGCTCTATTGTGAATTTCTTCCAATGCGTAAATGAAGGGATTTTGGCAGAAACTAACGTTGGAATTACAGTGTTGAGAAGACCTCGACCTGTCAAGAAACAAAGCCATGACCCCCAGGCAGCCTCGGAAGTGCTGCAGATTTCTCAGGCTCAGTTGTAACAGCTTTTGTTATTTCTCAGATAGATGAAAAGGCAAGAATTTCCCCTTCCTCCTACTCAATTCCTATCACATAAAAACCTGGGAATGGTAGAAATGGCTTACGAAATTAATGAGACCACTTTCCATTTCCTTGGTGATAAACAGGGGGTGGGGAAATCCACACAATCTCTTCCACCACCCACCCACTTCTTCTCTGTCACATTGGGGAGGAGGGAGATACATGGACAGCTAACATGATTTACTTCAACATCATGAAATAAAGCAAAAAGATCAGGATGGAGCAAACAACCAGTGTTCTCTTTCCACGCCTTCTTCCAAGCTCCTGTTTCATCCACCTGGCAAAGCATTCCATTTTTCCAATAATGAGTGTGCCCACTTTACATCTTAATGTTAAATCATATGTGAACTGGAGTTTTCTGTTAAAATATAGCTCTGAGGCTATCTGTCCCCTTTATCTATACCTATAAGAAAGGGGTATTGCCGTGCGTGTGCAGAATGCGTGTCCACACCCATAGAGCCTATCCCGTGATGTGCCGTGCACACATACCTTGCACAATGGACACCATCACCGCACGTATCCCATCTGAGGCCATGGGAGGGTCCTCTGCCCCACAAAACCAAGAAAATGAAAGAACTACACCTCCCAGCATCCTCTGTGCAGCGCCACACCCAATCACAAAGGCTGGATGGCGTGCGACAAAAACACCACAGCGGTCACGTGCCAAAACAAAAAAGAACGCCATGCACACAAAAAAAGCCATTGGCCGATACAACAAACAACCGCACATGTGCCCCCTGCCACAAAGGTGGCTGCAGCGCCCCTCACGCCAATGAAGCCCGCCCAGCAGCCTGCTAAAAGCCTGGAGATGTGCCACCCCACATGGATAACAGGCTGTCAACTTTCCTTTCTGCTTCGCTGTTTCAAAGCTAAATACAAAACAGCAAGGCAAAAAGAGAAGATGCCAGGCAACCTGCTTTCCGCCCGGGAACACGCATCCCTGCGCGAATAGCGGGCTCTCAGCTGCTCTCTCTGACTCGCTGTTTCAAACAAAACTAAAACACAAACATGAGCAGTAAAATCTTCAACCTCCAAAACCCATCCACACACTGGGGCAATAAACCAAACAGGAGAGAGGGGAGGGCAGAGAGAAAAAAATTAAAAACATTAAACATTAAATGAATATAAAATACAGGGAAGCATGGCAGGCCAGACAGACATTCACACAACAGCACAATAAAGGCGACACACAAAAAAGACGATGGAGAAATAGCCGTAAAGATAAAATTAAAATACAACATCAGATAAAAGGGAAAAGAGATGGATAACATAAGGAGGAGAAAATAAATTCAAACTACGCAGTAAACATAAAAAAACCTTGCGACAACAACAAAATCAAAAACGCATTCAACACCGAGGGGGCACTCAAACCCTAAAATCCTACCACACAACAAAAACTATGAGTAAGTAGACGCCGCAGTTGCTTCACCCTGAACAAAATTTTAAAAAACCAATAACAAATAACAAAAATAATACAAATGAAATGCAGGAATTACCAAGAAACCAAAGCAGACAGGGACATGGACAACCATGATTTCTTTTTTTCTTTTTTTAAATACATTTTTATTGAATATAAAAAGATAAACATTACAAAGAAGAAGAAAATACAGAAAAGAAAACACGTAATTTAAAAGAAAAAAACCATATTCAATTTTTATTGAATCCAATTACATTAAACATAACATAAACACTAATAATCACCCTGTGTATTCACAAGTTATAAGAGCCTGCGGGATATTGCCTTTTTTACCATTTCCAAAAATATATATATTCTGGTACAAGGCTATTGCTTTGATCTCCATTCAGTGAGTATTCCACAAAAGGTTGCCAAATTTTCCAAAATCTATTTTCTTTAATTTTTCCCTTATATTTGTTTATTTCCCATGTCAGTTTGTCATTCAATGCAAGATCCCACATCTCTTTATACCATTCTTCTACTTTTAGAACTCTATCAAGTTTCCAGCTCCTTGCAATACACATTGCAGGCACACACCCCAAAAAAGGACTCAGACACCGGTATAAGTGGATAACGGCATTGGGCCACATTTATTGATTCATGCCCTATTCCGAATTATAAATTTCGATTGGTACTCAACCAATTATAATTCTTAAGGCAAGCAGGCCGCAGTAACACTGGTAAGGTTCCTCCCAAAATTGCCAACGGCAATTGGCTACAATGTATCCATTTGTATCAATTTGTTTGTTTACAACAAACAAATTGTTGACCGTAGTCAATAAACTAACTACTGACCCCACCCTCTGACGCGTATCCGTAAAATAACGGGGTGATGCATGCTGCCTAGCTCGTGCCATCACCCCATTGCCTGGTTCGTCGTTGACCGGACAACATTAACCAACTTGTGCCTATCTAGTGTTGGCCAGTCAATTGCGAACCTGCCGGATACCTGTGGGTCATAAATGTTTACCTTACCAGTGCTACCCGCCACACAGGGAGGCTTCAATAAAGACTCACCGCCGCCCCCCCCCAGACCGTCAGCTCGGTCAACAGGCCTGCTTGCACATCTTCCAAAAAGAGGTCCATACCTCTAGGCGACAGATGGACCCCATCCCCTGCGTAAAGATCACAGTTTTGTAGACTAATGGTGGGGTGTTGGATGACGCGCCCCCAACACTTGTCTATAACGAACCGGGCTACTGCCCTGTTCACCGAGCGACAAGCACGGTCAAGGGCCTGGAGGCTAATGCCCCCTCTGTAAGCGTGACGCGGTATGATGTCCGACCAAATCAGGGTTGTGGCAGGCCACACATAATGCAAGTAAGCCAGGTCACCACAGATCGCATGTTTCAGCGACAGGCCAGTGACCTGGCCTAAATTATTGCCACCAAGGTGTATCACCAGGACATCAGGCGGGTCAGCATCCCTGATGGAAAAAAGGAATGGCAACAATCCCCGCCATAACATTCCGCGCTTACCGTACCACCTAAGACATGCGGACGCACGTAGTCCCAGCTGGGGTCCCCACTCTGTCGCCGCAGCGTACTGCGCTGCCCAGTGCACGTAGCTGTGGCCCACCAGCCATACTGCCACCGGTGGGATCCGACACCCAGGGTCTGTCAAGGAAAAAGGAAACAGGACCGTGACTTAACTGGTACTCACAGTTGAAGCGGGCGAACGTACAACTGGAAACACTGCGATCCCCACCTCCCCATCTGGCGTATCTCAGCCCCAGAGTACCCGAATGCAGCTGCGGTAGAAGCAGCTCCTATTCTAAAAGAATGGGTGCCGTAACGAGCCCCGGGGAGGCCAACACTGGACAGTGCCTTACCGGTCACCTTCCAAAATTGAAATTTAGTAAGGGGAGACCCATCTTGGTGGCAGAAAAACGGGCCAGGGTGCGTACCACGCAGTGCAAGGAACTCTCGTAGGGCACCAACCGGACAGATGTCTGCAATGGAACATCGTAGCAGTCTTACACCGTGCTGATCAACCTTTGAGGAGTGTATCCTCAACTGAGCCCACTCATCGTACACATAGACATCTTCGAGTTCCAGTGCCCTACGCGTCGCATCCGCCTTAGACAGTAGCACAAGCTCACTGATGCGGAGCGCTCCAAAAAAGGCTACCGTGGTAGCCGCATGAAAGAGAGCTGCCTCAAACCTGTCAAAACACAGGTCATGCCAGCCTCGTGCAAGGTGGGTAAGGACCCTCGGAGAAATTGGGTGGCGGCTGTCCGGGCAACGTCCACGTTCCCGTGCCCACCCTTCCAAAACGTGTCGTATACGGAAGTCAGTTGTGCTGTCAGCATAACCCCCTACCTTGGCCCTGAATGCCAGTGCTGACAGCCTGAATGCTATGGTGTGGGGAGCTAGGCCCTGATTGTGTAGGTAAACCATGAATTGAAGGACATGTGCCACTGGAATGGGCCAAATCTCAGGCAAGCGGAATTGTGCACAGAAAGCCTGAAATTTAGTGAATGCATGGTTATACGCCTTACGCGTGCGGGGCGCCAGTGACATGCCGATCGCCCGGTTCACCTCTCTTTGCCAAACGTCCATATCTCATCCGGGAGCGGCGAGGGAAATTCCTGTGCATCCGGGGCCAAGGCGCGGAACCGGGGGATCTGCAGGCGGGACAAAGCATCAGCAATTTCATTATTAATACCTGGTACATGTCTGGCCCTGAATAGAATATTGAGGCGTAGACTGCGCAAGACGAACTGTCGCACCAACTCCATAACCCTGGGTGATTTAGACGTCTGTGAATTGACAATGTGCACGACCGCAGCGTTGTCACACCAGAAATGGACGACTGAATTGGCCCACTCCGCGCCCCATAGCATCAAAGCTCCCAGTATGGGAAAGAACTCGAGGAACGTAAGATCGCGTAAACGATCCGTGCCCCTCCAAGCTGGTGGCCATCGGCCGTAGGCCCACCTTCCCTCAAAGTAAATCCCATAACCCAGGGACCCTGATGCATCCGACTGAACCTGGAAGCGAGGGGACACCAGAAGGTCAGATCTCCAGAATGACACCCCATTGAATTCCTTAAGGAACTCAAGCCAAATTAGCATATCCTCCCTCGTCCCCTTGTTCAGTCGGGCCCTATGATAGGGCCTGGATAGGCCAGCCATGGCGTCGCACAAGCGTCGAGCAAAAGCTCTGCCAGGCACGACCACCCTACAGGCAAAGTTAAGGTGACCATGCAGTACCTGGAGCTCATGAAGTGACACCTTGCGTTTGGCCAATAAGGCGAAAATCAGTGCAGTGATCCTGGAAACCTTGTCAATGGGTAACCTGGATGCCTGCAAAACGGTGTCAATTTCAATACCCAGGAACGTGAGCTTGGTTGATGGGCCCTCGGTCTTTTCGGGCGCTAAAGGGACACCAAGTTCCTTCATTAGCGTCTGAAACGTGATTAGGAGACGCGTACACGTGTCCCAGCCCCGTTCACCCCCGAACAAGAAATCATCGAGGTAGTGGGCTACAGACCGAGACCCCGACCTACGAACGAAGGCCCACTGGAGGAAGGTGCTAAAACGTTCAAATGCCGAGCAAGAGATGAAGCAGCCAAAAGGCATGGCTTTATCAACATAAAACTTGCCCCGGAATCTGAAACCCAGCAACTCGAAGTCGCCCGGGTGCACCGGCAGCAGCCGGAATGCAGACTTAATGTCACACTTTGCTAATAGTGCACCCAGGCCACAAGAGCGCACCATGCGCAGGGCCTGGTCGAATGATGTGTACCTGACCGAACAAAGGTCATCAGGGATGGCATCATTGACCGAATGGCCAGCCGGGTACGACAGGTGGTGAATCAAACGAAATTCACCTGGTGTCTTTTTGGGCACTAGGCCCAAAGGGGAAACCTTCAGGTTGGGAAAGGGGGAAGCCTGAAAGGGGCCAGCGACCCTGCCTGCCTTAACCTCCTTAGCAATAATCAGGGCGGCCACCTCCTCCCTGCCCCTAAGGGAAAGCAAGTTGGGGGCATCTTGGGGGCACCTCTCCCCTGTGAACGGAATGTGGAATCCTCGCTGGAAACCCTCGAGGAGGTAACCAGCATCCTCTCTCTTCGGGTATGTTGCGAGCCAATGCTCCAACATTGCCAAATTAACTGGGGAGGGGGCCTTTTGGGTGACCAGTTCCCTCAGAGGCAGGTCTGCCCGCTCCCTGTCCACCTCTATCTCTGCCCCGAGACCCGCCTGCTCGCGGACACGCAGCGGCAGCGTGGGGGCCAGCGCAAGAGGGACACTCGTGCTTATACCGGCACTGTTTTCTGTTGCACGCGCCATTGGCTGAGAAGCTCCAACACAGCAGGCGGGTTGGAACCCCCTGCCCCGCCACCTGGCGGGGTGCCTGTGCTGGAGCGGCTCGCTGGACCGCATGTCCACAATGATACCTCTCCCCAGGCGCAGGGCGCGTGGGGGTCATATACAGAAGCCAAAGCTTCTGGCAGGGCTCGTCCCACCTCATCTCCGGGTGTAGGGGCACTCTCATTCGAAATTCCTCGTCGTAAGCCAACCACGACGGGCCAGGGAAATCAACCATCACCCTGTAAATATTGTCCAAATATTGGACCATCGGGATGGCCAGATCGGGCCGGGCCTTGAGGTAGACCGCCATGTATATAAGATATGCGGGCAACCAGTTGGCCCACGTGCGTGGTGGCTTGCGACGGCGGGACTGCTCTTTGTCCTTCTCGTCTTGCCCCTCCCTCTCCTCCTTGGTGGGTTCCCTGTTCAATAGGGAGAAAATGTCCACATATTCTCCCCGCCAAATCTTCTCCCTCGTGGCCTGAGCTAAATGATCCCCAAGGGGCAAAGAATACCCAGCTGTCAGGAATGCCGACACAGGCACGTTGGCAGTGCGGGACACCAAGAAAGGGACCTGAACCACCCCCGCAACCCCCGTTGCCTGTCCAGCGGCGTAAGGCCCCCCACCCACAGGGGGGCCCGTAAGTGGCAAAGCCGCACCTGGGTAAGTCGGAGGCTGCTGTCCCCCCGCCCCGACTTGACGGGGCCACGGCCACTGGAGACCCGCACCCATGGTGGATGTTGGTGTGGGAGCATTAACTTGAACAGGATACTCACAGGGTGCACCCCCGCGGGCCGCCCCCACCGGGGGTTCCGGCCCACGGTGGGCGTCGGAGCTCGTGACCGCAATCGAGCTCTGCGGGCCCATCTGACCACCACCCGCCGGTGGTGCCTGCTGTGCGGGGAACTGCGAGGCCGCAGCAGGCGCCGACCTGTGCGCCTCGAGCAGCTCAACCCGGCCAACCGCCTGCTGAAGACTGTCCACACCCATAGTGACCTGTCGGCCAAAAGGTGCCCCGGCTGGGTTGGATATCCCTAGGGATGCCTCCAAGGCCGCTGCGCTGGCCAATAGGGCATCGACTGCCACAGAGCCCCCTGCATAAAGGGGGCCAAGCGGGCCGGACGGCCCGCTGGTCGCAGGACCCTGGCCAGGTGCCGGGGTACTCGTACCCGGGTAGGACCATGCCCAAAACTCTGGTCCCCGTGGAGCTAGGGGCATGCCCTGCCAGGGAATTGTGCCCAGCCCTCCCCCCTGGTTGAAACCTATGGCCGGGGGATGCGGGCCGGGGGCCGAAGGCCCAGCGGCGCCATGCCCACCCACCTGCCCCAAGCCCATGGCCGGCAATTGCTGGCCGGGGGCTGCAGCCCCCGCAGGGCCGGTCAGGGGCTGCAAAGCCTCGGGCCACGGGCTAATTTGCCCCATCCCACCGGTTCCGGTGGGAGCTTCCGCAATGGGGGCCTGTCGGGTGGGCGCAGTCGTGGTCCTCCGACCCAGCTGGCGCCTCCTGGACGGGCGAACCGGGTTCGCCATAGCCTTCTTCCTTGAAGGCATTGTAGAATTGCTGGTGGGAAGCCTAAGAAGAAGGCGAAGAGCAAGCTGTTTGCCGCCGAAAAGGGAGCTTCCCTGCAAAGGCTGAGAGCGACGGAGAAAAACTTCTCCGCTCCGTCGCTTTTGCAAAATGGCAGCTCGGCTGCCTCGTGGCCACCCCTTTTAAAGAGGGCTGGCCACGCCCCCTAACTACCCGGATGTCCAAGTTCGGTGGGGGGGTGCCCGCAAAGAGCGCGGCGGCCATTTTGGCGCCGCGCTTGCATTCTAGCTGATATCAGCATAATAGCTATTAGTTCCTTATTGTCTTCATTTACTTTCAAATTCTCCACATCTGTTAACAGCACCATATTTAAATTCAATTCACATTCTACCCCCATAATATCACATATTTCCTTCTCAATTTTCCCCCAATACTCTTTTACCACTTTACAATTCCACCACATATGTTCATATGTCCCTAAAGAGTTTTTACATCTCCAACACATTTTACTTTTAGCATTGTCCATTTGAAATAATCTCTCAGGAGTCAGATACCACTTCCATAACATTTTGTAATTATGCTCTTTCATTCTTACCGACATAGTTCTCATATATCTTTTTTTCCACTTATCTTTCCAAAAATTTTTCCTGAATTTTTATGTTCAAATCCTGTTCCCAGCATGACTTCAAAGTTTCTTGTGGATTACCTTCATTGTTTAAAATTTTATAAATCCTGCTTACTATACCCTTTAATCCCATATCTCCTTTTCGTATCTTTAACAACAGTTGCTCAAATTCTGTTTTATCCCTCTATAAACTACTTTCTTCCTTATATTTATCAGTCCATCTATCCAACATTACCCTCTGAAGCCAGTTCAGATTCAACTGTGAATAAATTACTGCTTTATTCTCACTATCTTTACAGGCGCGAACCCAGTCCTTCAACAAAGAAACATTTTTCCTTTCCAGTACCATCTTTAAACTATTATCTAATTGTATCGGAAAACTTTTAATATCATCTAATTCTATTATAGGAGATAGTTCTGGACTCAATTTCTTTTTGACCTTGTTCCAAACATCCAACATTGTTTTCATCGTTCTATTTTTAACACTGATTTTCCCTTTCTTGTCGCCTAGAAATACCCCTTTACCCATTTTTAACTCCTTCATCTCTCTTTCTTCCCAGACAACCTTCTCCCTTGCTAAAAGTTTTATAATATTCTTAATTTGAAAAGCTCTATAATAATTCCTTAAATTAGGTATTCCCAATCCTCCTTCTTTCTGAGATAAGTACCAAAAAATCTTAGCAATTCTAGGCTTTTTTCCTGCATTACAATAATTATTTATTATGTTTTGAAAATCTTTAATTTCCTTATCAAACAACCTAATCTGCAACGCCTCAAATAAAAAATTTATTTTTGGCAACAACATCATTTTAGTTAACGCTATCCTACCAAACCATGACAATTTGATTTTTTTATACAATTCTATTTTCTCTTTAATTTCTTTTTTCTGTTTATCATAATTTAATCACTTAAGGTCCTCAATTTTATTTGAGATACTTATTCCTAAGTATCTCAAACATTCTTTAACTTGAATTTTAAATTTAGCCTTAATTCTCTCTTGTTCCTCCTTCTCAACATTACAGGCTATCATTTCTGATTTATCCCAATCTCTTCAAAATCTTTTAGATGTCCTTGTATTTTTTCCAATGCCTTTCTAGGATGCTTCATTATTATCAAAGTATCATCTGCGTACAAACTTATTTTATTTCCAGCCATCCCTTCAATGCCTTTATCCCCTCTTATAATATTCACTAACAACTCCATTGCCATTATAAACAGTACTGGGGATAATGGGCAACCCTGTCTTGTACCTGCTTCTAATCTTATCTCTCCTGTATTTTCATCGTTGACCCTGACTTTTGCAAATCCAAATTGATATAACTAGTCTATCATGTTACAAAATCTATCTCCAAATCCATAACATCGAATTATCTCTTTAATTGTAACCCATTGCAAAGAATCAAAAGCCTTAAATATATCTAATGACAATAATCCAACTTTCTCTTTTGTATGCCCTGCTATGTCAATCAAGTCCAGAACCCTCCTAATCAAATCAGACATATGACGTCCTTTCAAAAATCCCGCTTGATCCTACTGTATATAATTGCCCATGAACCCATTTAATCTTTTTGCTATTATTGCTGTAAATATCTTAGCGTCTTGATTTATCAGAGAAATAGGCCTATATGATTCCACTTTTTCAACATCCTTTCCAGGCTTTGGCAGCAAAACAATTATAGTTCTGTTCCATGATGTCGGTATCTTTCCCCCATCCAATATATAGTTAAACAATTTCACTAATCTTGGAACTACACTATCTTTAAATTCCTTATAAAAATCCGCTGTCAGTCCGTCCTCACCCGGGGATTTACCTAGCTTCAGGTTGGCTATTGTATCTTTTACCTCTTTTTCCGTTATTCGCTCCTCCATTCTATTTTTATGTTCCAATTCTATTTTTATTTGCACCTGTTTTTCTAATTGTTCTCTCAACTTTTCTATATTGATATCTCTTTTAGTATACAAACTCTGATAGAAATCTTTTACAATCTCAATCTTATCATTAGCCTTATTACATCTCACCCCTAATTTATTTATCAAAATTCCAATCTCTCTTTTGTCCTCTTTTCTTTAGCAGCTCTTGCCAATAATTTAGAATTCCTATTACTATATTCAAAATACTCTCTCTTCAAATTTAATAGATCTTTTTTTACCTTCTGCATATCTTTTCCTATCAACTCTGACTTTAACCTTTGAATTTTATCAAATGCTTTTTTACTATTTGTCTTTATATGTTCCTCTTGCAGATGCTTAATCTCGTTCTCTATCTCAGACTGTTTGTCTCTACGTTGTTTATTTTTAATACTAGCCAACCTAATGCATTCCCCTCTAAATACCGACTTCATGGTATCCCAAACCACATTATAGCTAACCTCTCCATTATCATTCCAGGCCCAACTTTCATTCCAATTTTCAATTATCTTTTCTTTACTCTTTTGATCATAAAATAATTTTTCATCATATCTCCAATTCCTCCTATCCTTCCCCCCCCCCACCAAATCTCAATTCCAGCCAGAGTTTTGCATGATCAGATTCCTTAAAGATCCCAATTTCTACATCATCTACATTTTTAATCAAATTTTCTGTGGCCAGGATATAGTCAATTCTGGAGTATGTATTATGCACCTGTGAAAAATAAGTATAAGCCCTCTCTTGTCCCTTAATTTCCCTCCAAACATCTTTTAATCCCAAACACTTCATCCATTTATCTAGTATCTTCATTTTGACTGGTCTTCCAGCTCTAGCTACATTAGTAAAATCCTCCGGGGCCCTTATCAAATTAAAATCTCCTGCCACAATCATATTAACTGATCTCTCTTTTTCCAATATACCCAATACTTTATTTAAAAATTCTTCTTGATGATCATTAAGGGCGTATATATTTACCAACGTTATCTCTTCATCCTTTATTTTCCCTATAACTATTAAATATCTGCCATCCGGATCGGAAATACTCTTTAACATCTCAAAGCCAAGTCTCTTCGAAATCAAGACTGCCACCCCCCTTGCTTTAGAGGTTCCATAGGACTTTTCATAAATCTGCACCCAACCCAAATAAATCTTATTTGTGTCCTCTGTTTTTGGATATATTTCCTGGAGAAAGACTATGTCCAGCCTATCTTTCCTCAAAGCAAATTCCAACCTCCTCCACTTCATTTGGCTGCCCGTACCTTTCACATTCCACGTCAGTACTTTAAAACTCCTCATAATTTATGTAACATTCTTGCATTTTGACCACCACAGACTCTTTTTTGTGTAATTACCTTCACCATACACATAACTACATTTTTTCTTTTAAAAAAACCAAACAAAAAACATTTAACATTCAAAATCGCCTTCCCCACTCTTCTTACCAAAAAGTGGCCCTTATTCTTCAAAGGGGGGAGGGGGGAGACATGTAAAATGTGCATTCTAATTAAAGCTCTAGCGCCGACTCTCCTCTTCAAAATCTAACCTAATTAAAGCCCCTCATCTTTCCCTTACCCGTCTAATCCCCCTCTCTAGTACCCTGCCTCACCCTGGCACCTCTGCCATCTGTCCCTCCTCCTCCTCCTCTGCTCCTCCTGTGACCCCCTTCTCTTGTTCAATCCCTGACTCTTTTTGTGTACCCCCCGCTTCAAACAAGGTCTTCTTCAAGGCTCGCCACTCTCGAGATGCTGTTTTAACCAATCCAATCTGGCACAGATAATCTAAAGAGTCCATTTCAATATCTATTGTATGCATTTTTTTTCATAGAAGAATCTGAGCTGTTGAGGAAACTTCCAATGATAAACAATTTCACGTTCTCTTAATAATTGTGTCACAGGTTTCATCTTATAGCGCCATACCTGTTCCTCAACAGATATGTCGTTATAAACCTCAACATCACAACCATCAATTTTTAAAATGCCAGACCCAGCTTGTTTTATAAACGCCATCACCTTCAACTTATCCGCCCAATTTGCAAATTTAATCAACACATTCCTTTGGACTTTTCTCCCCTTCTTTGGGCCCAATCTAAAAACACTTGCAATATCTTCATTTACAAAAATTTTCCCCATGTTCAAATTATTCAGCCAATCCACTATTCTTTCTTTTAGCTTATCTGGCATTTTCTCTGACAAATTTCTCATGACCACGTTCTGTTTTCTCATCACCTCATCCATCAAATCCAATTTCTTCCCAAAACCCTCCACTTTCAGTTTAACCTCTTTATGTTCCTCATGAAGCCCTTTCATATCATTCTGCATTAATTTCATATCTTTTTGCACCAGATTCAGAACTTTATCCACTTTCTGACTATTAGTTTCCGCTTTTATAGAAAAATCAGTAAACATACCAACAAGTTTCTTATGGCTACCCATTAACTCCTCCTTATCTTTCACTCTCACATCCCTCATTTCTCTGAATCCTTTCGTGGTCGTTTCATCCATCTTATCAATTTTTTTAAACAACTTCCCCAGCTCTACCAAGATTAGGGTTTGGTCCATTACTCCTGTCTGCTCTACTGCTGCTGTTGCAGATGATAAAGATGCATCAGCACATGGCGCTTTCTTCTCCTCTTTTCTTGCATCAGTCTTTTTTGGTCTTACAATCTCATCTTCTTTTCTCTTCTCTATTTTGGTTATAAAGTCTTCAAACAAAGCACCCAGAGCCAAAACACTTTTATACCCAACAAGCACTTCACCCTGATTTTTTTCCAGCTTGCTTTAGTATCCCCCCCCCCAAACAACCAAACCCGACTCCAACTGAAGAAAGAAAAAAAAAGCTCTTCAAATCACTCAAAGCTGTACTGTTATATCCAAAGAGGAAGACCAACTACTTTATATCCACGATGTCCAAAGGAAGTGGAAAAAAAAGCAGAGCCACAGGGTAACTTATCCAAACTCCAAGCGTTAACGGGCAGGGGGAAAAAAAGATGAGAAGCAGCTATATTTCCTTCACTCCAGAGAACCCGACTGCATCCCCACACAGATGAAAGAAGGAATATTTATACATCCAGCCACATTGGCGGCTCCCGAATCCGGTCTCTCCTCCAATCTCCCAGGCACACCAGCCGTGTTCCGCGCCTTCCAAATGGTCTCTTCCTTATTCCATCTCAGCTCTGCTGAAATCTTCACCTTTCCCCTCTCCAACCTCCATTTCCAGCCTCAATTTCAGCATTCCAGCCATTCCACCATTGCTTCACACTCTCCACTCCTCTCCTCTCAGCCGTCCTCAAAACTTTTAACTTTCGTTTCTGTTCTTCCTCACCGCCATTACTCCTTCCCGGCTTTGCCCTCCATTACCAGGCTCATCCCTCCTCCTTCCCTCCACACTTACTGTGCCCTCTCAATTGTCCGGCTCCAAGACCCTGTTCACCACTGCCAGTGTCCTCTTTAACTTTATTTTTCCTTTTCTCTCTCTTAAAGTTCCAAAGCTCCAAAGCCCATTTCACTTTTAAAAATCGCCAGAAGCCCGTCCGACCCGAGCTGCGAGCTCAGCACAGCCGACGCTGCGCTTCCCTCGCCGCCCGCTCCTCGAACTCCGTCTCCGGCAAAAATAAACTCACTTCAAAAGACTCCCAGGCTCCAGAAATAAACTCTCTAGCAAGTCGGTTCCAATTTTTTGTTATTTATCCACTTTAAAGTCCCATTCTCGGCACAAGCAAAGCAATGTATGTGTTAACCAGGCACCATCTTAGCCACACCACCACAACCATGATTTCTAATAACCAGACAACCAGATGGAGTACAAAACACAACATACATCCAAAACAGGCCAACACCAAGAAGAAACCATGGCCGTGCAAAAAGTAACCACCCAAATACAAGACAGACTACGTGGCCACGGAAGAAGACAAACCATGGGAAGAACAACAGTAAATAATACAACACAAAGCACAATGTAACAGACAAGACCAATTCAAAACATACAGCTCAACCGCAGATGCGGACATAGCAGGCAAAGATCCACAACCCAACAAAATCACCAGAATACAAACACAAACATCCTACCTCTACAAACTGCAATCCTACACAGAGCAACAATGCAATCCATCATACAATGTCAAATCCAAGCAATGCTGTGGCCACATATCCTACCCAACCCACTGGTTGCAATACAACTATTACAACAATTTCAGAGCATGCAAGGACATGGACATGGGACATCCATGCACTGGCCCAAATAAGGTAAATAAAATAATAATACAAATTTTCTAAAGTCCCCCCCCCCCAAAAAAAAAACCCTAACCTTACATTAAAATATCAGCTTACTTGACATATTAATGTATATCTTTCAGGAAATGAACAAAAAACATAACATCAAAAGACCAGAAATCAACATTGAAAATACAAGTTTGTAAAAGTTTACTACAACAACAGTTTAAAAAATTATGTTTGCAAAGTTGGTAATTATATAGTTTCAAACATTATACCTTTATCACTCAATTATTATCTAACAAAAAACGCCAATAATTAAAAAACAATTTATGAATGCAACATTATATACTAAACATGTTAAAATAGTTTGTTATGCATTTTTCAAAAATAAAAAAAGCATGTGCAGCATCCTCTCTTGATTATAAATCAAAACAAAAATCCACTAAAAAAAATCACTTAACAAAAAACACATATCAAACAACAAGCCACAAAAACACAGGAAACTCTTATCCAACACACACACATAAATACACAATAACCACATAAACAAATCACAACAAAGGACATATCTTCCAAAAATTTAAAGTAACAATATAAAACCCGCGGTAAGGCCAGGCAATCAGCTAGTCTTTACCTATGATGAAATTGATGCAATATTTTTTCTGTCCTGGTACCCTTTTTCAGAATTCCCTTTCTAAGCAGTACATCTGGAATTACCTTTGTGCCTCTGTTTTTCACTACACAGATTTCTCTTTCTTTGCTCAGAGCTTTTATATTAGGTTTTGTTCTGCATTTTATCATATTTTATTCTTTGCCCTGCTTACTTACGTTATTTATTTTTATATCACTACTTTTAGACAATGACTTTGTTGACAATAACTTTAGACTGCGGCATCTATGGCACTTCCCCTTCTCTCCCACCCCGCCCACACTCACACACACACACTTGGCCTCTCCTGCGCCCCCTTCCTGCCCACCCCACACGTGCATGTGTACACACACACCTCACACTCCCAACACCCCTTCCCCTCCCAGCACCCCCCACACACACACACCCTGCGCCCCTCTTTCCCTCCTATCCCTCTGTTCGTGCTTTACCCATATGCAAACCGCAGGACGAAGAGCTCTGCTGCTGCGGCTGTCAGCACTGCCATGGCCACCTCTTTCATGACCAGGCCCACCCTGCAGCCTCCTGCTGTGCCCCCCCCATGTTGCGTGGAAGGGCTGGGTCAGAGTGAGGCTGGAGAGCCACCGTGGCCTGAATTGGGGTGTCCCGGCTGCCCCAGCCGTACCGTCATGGCCGGGATGGGTAGGGGCCTTCCCCCCACAGATACTGTTGGTGGTGGCTGTGTCTCTTCTCACCAGGCTGGGGCCAGCCTAGCGGAGGGTGGGTGTTCAATGAGTGAGGGCCAGGGCCAGCCTCATTTTGACCGATGCTTGGGCTGTCCTGGTCCCTCAGGAGCAGCACCACAATGAAGTGCCAAGGCCCTGGTCCCGCCCTTCCTGGCTGCCAGCCCTTCTTTTGCTACTGTGGCCAAGGCGGCTCCCTGTCTACATCTGTGGGACCTCCTTGGTGTGCTGTGCAGCCTCGATGGGCGCCCATACGCATACAGCGATGGTGACATGTGAACGGCTCAATGCATGTCCACCCACCCTCCCTTGTGCTCTGTGCACATGCACAGTTCATTTTTTCCTGGTTTTGGGGGACGTAGGCCCCCCACCGGCCATGGTTTCATGGCACAAACCATGCTGGAGCGCCAAGGTAAGTGGGGGCCAAATTTCAGGGGGGGCAGTCCAGGGGTGTGGGAGCACATATGGGACATACAGACAGACACCTCTCTTATATTTATAAGATTGAAGATTGTGGTATTTTTCAACCAGAATTTGGCGTACCTCAGGGAATGGCCACCTTGTGCTGGCAAATCTTTCTCACACTAGGTCAGGCAAAAGGATCAGGTAGGGGAGGGCTGGTAAGGGATCTAAGGACATACACTTTTGATAATAAAATCAATATTCACATTTCCTTCTGGCTTTCCTCCCCCTCAGCTCTCAGCTGTTCATTTAAGTTTCACTGAAATTGGTATGTATGACCAATTAATATCATGTAACATCTGATGATAATTATATGACCATATGGCACCAATGTGTTCCCTGACATAGTAATCTTGGCCCAATATAATTTGTTGCTGGTATCTCAGTAACATAATTAAGAACATAATTAAGACTAGCCAAGGCATGAGGTTTTCCTGGATATCATACCCTCCCCCCCGCCACCCCTTTGAAAGACAGTCTAAAAATGCAAGCAGTTGGAGTGCTTTACATTCACAAATGTGCCAGCATTTATTTATTTATTTTGTCTCAACCAGAAGGAAGTCTTTTGTAAAGCTCAAGGTTCTTCACTGCCCATTCAGGACCAAACCAACTTCAAATATTTTTCAGTACCTTAGGGAAAGTTTTCATCAATATACCATTCCTGGAAAAATCCATTTCTCATCCAGCTACTGTGAAGATTGTAACTAAGCACAGAGTTAAAAGGGGAACTGAGGGTTAGGGGTGGAGTTCCTCCTTAGCTCTCCAAAACAGTGAGATCTGGTTATACTATATGACTGCTAGGAGGAATCTTACCCACCTCAACCCAACTAAAATTCATCTAGAAACACTCTTCTGGACAATTACTATTTATTTATTTATTTTTTTAAAAAACTTGTCTCTAGAGCAAGCAACGGAAAACATGCTACATGTTTTATAAATTAAAATTTAAACCATACCAAGGTGGAAAGAAGATATAAGCCTCGTAAGCCACCCTGAGTCACCCTTGGATTGAGTAGGGCGGGATATAAATTTAATAAATAAATAAATACATATAGCACAGATAAGGGATCTGTCATTCTCTGAATTTTGAATACTACATGCAGTCCCATCCCAAACTTATCTTCACATCAGGGTGAGCATGTGTGTATATAGGTGTATGCCAAGTCAAGTTTGAAAGGTGGCTTTTAAGAAGAATGAATGAAGTGACATGGTGAAGGCATCCATATTTAATCAAATGATGTCAGCCACAGCATCATCCTGTCATTGTCCAACTATGGATATACAGTATATAATAAATAGAAGGAATTGCTAGCCTATCCCAATCTTGGACTGCTCCATATCCCAAGATTAGAGCACTAGGGTGTAAAGTTCTTTGTCTATCTTGGTGACACATGTCACAAAGGACTCAGGCTGGATGTCTAGAGAATTGTGAGTTGATATGACCACAGTAAGTTTAGGGGATAGTGTTCACTTGAACCCCATCTGGGTATAGGTCTGTTGCTGCTATTGGAGACATCTCTTATGTTCGTTTTGTTGCATTCTCCTCCAATGATAAAGTTGGGTTAATTCCTATGTCCCCAACCTTGGTTGGAGATGTCCTTGTCTCTGCTTCTATTTCCCCCAATAGCTCAGGTGGTGGAGAGTTGTGAAGTTGGCGTTTTTCTGCTTTGGCTTTGGGTAGGACTAAGACCCTGTTGCAAGGATTGTCCATCTTGTTCTCCAGCAAAAAGCTCTCCTCTGTATTATAGGCCTCCTTGACCTATTCATGGGCATCACCCCAGGTTCCTTCCTCTTAGTACAAGGAGTCCTCTCTCAGACAAGCATTCTCTCATTCTGAATGTCTCCCTCTACTTCTTCCAGGAGCCTTTTTATATCTATGATGTCCAAACATGGAAGAACAAGACAGCCACATGAAATTTTGAAACTTCTGTCTGAAGCTAACATCAAAGAATTGACAGATCTTTTAAACACAATTTATGACACAGGCATCCTTCTGTGCAATTGGTTTATTTTGAAGTCTTGTGAGAAGTACAGAATGATTAGCCTTACGAGTCATCATCGAACCAGTGAAGGCACTGTTTATGATGCAAATCCTCTTACAAAGATGTAGAAACATGAGATGTGGTGTGTATGTTTTATAGATTACTAGCTGATTGCATGGCCTTGCCGGGGTATTGATTTTGTTTTTAATTGTAGTAAGGTATCTGTGTGTTTCTCTGTGTGTATTTTTTCTCTTGCTCTTTCTCTTTCTCTCCCCCCCCTCTCTCTTTCTTTATGTCTTTCTTTGTCTCTCTATGTCTCTATCTTTATTTCCCTCTCTCTGTATAGTATATTGTATTCAGAAAAATCACCTAATAATCTTACCAAAACCTCTGGAAGAGTATGACATTGTGAATGGATTAATGGAACTCAGTTACCAAAAAAATTAAACATTATATGAATATATAGCCTCATGCTACAGAATTTAAAAATTAATGCTTCTTTCATAATGTCTTGGACTATAATCTGTCTGTCATCTTTCTTTCTTTTTCTTTCTTTCTTTCTTACTTACTTACCTACAGTTCTCTACAGTATTTGTTTACTAAGAGAATGCTATTGCTTTTTTTAAATAGAGCCCCCTTTGTACTGCCCTGTCTGTTGTTACACTTTTATCCCCTTTATTTATGGTCACTTACCCTAGGAAAAACTTGTTACTCATTGGGTTTGAAATGGCCTTATTTTCAATTAGACATAACAAAGAAAAAGTAGAAAAGAAATTTTATTGCAGGCGCACCCCCCAATAAAGCACTCAGACACCAATGAAAGTGGATAACGGCATTGGGCCACATTTATTGATTCATGCCCTAGTCCGAATTATAAATTTCTATTGGTAATTGACCAATTATAATTCTTAAGGCAAGCAGGCTTTAGTGTAAGGGACCAAAGACAATGAAACAGCCGAAGGGTTGGTTTAACACAGGTTTATTGCATGATGATCCGGAGGAACATGTGGTAATGGCGGATGAGTAGCTCAATATATACAGCTGGCTATACATTTGAATGTGGCTCGTCGAAAGACTATTGGTTGCTGCCTGCGTGACGTCGTAGGAGGTCACGCCCTTCTTGACCAGGTGAAGAGGTGGCGGGGAATCTTCCCGCGCAGCTGAACCAGGTGAATATGATCCATGAGAGCTGGACGCTCGCTACTGCCCTCTGGTGGTCACTAGCTCGCGTCCCCTTATTAGGTTTACATTGATACAGCTGATGGTTATAATGTTGCACACAGAAAGGTTATATTGATAACACATGGCAAAGGTACATTGTTAAAGGCACAGCTTTACAGAACACAACATCCCTCCCCCCTAGGATGAGACAAAGTCTCTCAGCCAAGATGGCTTGTTGCATGTGCGTTTGGGCCGTGAAGAGGGCTGCCCCCCCGGGGGCGTTATTGCTTCTTTGTTCCCTGGTCCCTTGTCCTGAAATGGGGGAGGGAGACTTGTTAGTGGCTTGCCGCTGTCTGGCGGCCTTAGGGGAAGGGAAAAACTCCATTGTGGGCAGACCGGGGGCCGTCGGGGCTAACGAAAAACCCCTCTTCTCGCTTGGACGGGTGGGGGACCACTCTGAAAAACCACCCCGGTTCTGAAAATCAAAATCTAACTTGGTAGGGGTACCCGCATTTGTGGGGACTTTCCGCGAGATATGTATGGGGTCGGGTTCCTCCTCCTCAGAAAGATCCCCCAGGGTATCTACGAGGATATCCTCCTCCCCCCTTGGTGGGGGCCCGCGGTCCCCTTTTCCTCCCCCTTGGGCTGAACGGGTGGGGGAGAACCCTAACGCTGACTTATTCCCTGCTTGATCTGTGCCCTGCTCATCGGAGACCCTGCGTCGGAGCTGGTCCGCGTGCCGCCTCCACAGGAGCCCTGTGCTGGTTTCCACGCGGTACGACACGGGGCCGGTTTGCTCCACAACTACGCCCGGTACCCAGGCTGGGCCTGTGCTGGCGTAATTCCTGCAATGCACGGGGGCGCCTACACTGAAACTCTTTGTAGCCTCTAGCCCGATGTTCCTTCCTTTGTCCTCTACCCTCGTGGGGTCCAGCCTAGTAAGGATGGTGGTCAGTTTCCTACGCATTAAGAGCTCTGCGGGGGAGTATCCTGACGCCAACGGGGTCACCCTGTACCCTAGCAGAAACTGACACACTTGTAGGTTCAGATCCCCGGGGCCCATGCGCCGCAACGCGTCCTTCGTGGTGCGGACGAGGTGCTCTACTTGGCCATTGGTGGCTGGGTGAAACGGGGCGGAGGTGATGTGCCGAACGGCGTTGATCTCCATGAAAGCCCTGAACTCGGAGGACGTGAAGCAACTAGCGTTGTCGCTAATTAACGTGTCGGGTATGCTGAACGTGGAAAAGAGCCTCCGCAAATGCCTAATGGTCTGGGCCGAGGAGGTGCTCGTGACTGGGATAACCTCCAACCATTTGGAGAAAGCGTCCACTACAAGGAGGAACAGGGTGCCTCTGAACGGGCCCGCGAAATCAACGTGCACCCGGGACCACGGCCCCTTACCCGTGTCCCATTCCCTGTGGGGAAGGCGGGCCTCCTCTGGTCTGGAGCCTTGGCAACTTTCACAAGTGCCGACCATGTGCTCGATGTCGGCATCCAGCTGGGGCCACCAGAAGTAACTCCGGGCCAGCGCCTTGGATCGCACGATGCCGGGGTGGCTGACGTGAAGCAGTTTGAGCACCCGCGGCCGAAGGGAAGTGGGAATCACCACCCGCTGCCCCCACAAGAGACACCCCCTCTCTAGGGACAGTTCTAGCTTTTTTCTGAAAAATGGAGCGAACTCCTCCGCTGGGGAGGACGCGGGCCACCCTTTCTGCAGCCAGGAGCTTACTGCCGCTAACGTTTTGTCCTTCTCTGTCGCTTTGGCAATGTCGGCGGGCACTACGGGGGGCGAATCCAGCACCTCTATCATGAGAACCTGATGGTCCCACTCCCCCTTGCTCACCTGGCTGGGCGTTAGGGGAAGGGGGGACCTAGATAGAGCGTCCGCATGGCTGATCTCTTTCCCGGGCCGGTAGACCAACGCGTGCTGATACGCGTTGAGAAAAATGGCCCACCTGAGCATCCTCGGGGACAGGATCTGAGGGGTGGGCTTATCTGCGGTAAAGATGCCTAGCAGGGGCTTGTGGTCCGTCACAATGGTGAAGGGGCGGCCATACAGAAAATCGTGAAATTTTTTCATCCCCGCGACTATCGCTAGTGCCTCCCTGTCCGTCTGTGCGTAGTTTCTCTCTGCTTGGGACAGGGACCTGGAGTAAAATGCTATCGGGGCCTCCCTTCCGTTTTCCAACATGTGGCACAGCACCGCCCCCACCCCCACTGGAGATGCATCACAGGTCAGAACTACTGGGCGTTTGGGGTCGAAGTGGGTCAGTATGGCGTCGGACGCCAGGAGGCTTTTTAGCTCACTAAATGCCCTTTCTTGGTCATCGCCCCACTTCCATGCCTGCTCTTTCTTTAGCAGTTTGTGTAGCGGTTCAGCCACCGCTGCCTTCCGGGGGAGGAAAGAGTGGTAGAAGTTGAGCAGCCCTAGGAACGACTGCAGCTCGGGCTTGGAGGTGGGGCGGGGGGCTTTCTTAATGGCTGCTACCTTGGACTTGGATGGTTTTATTCCCTCAGGAGTCACACAAAACCCTAGGAATTCAACCTCGGTTGTGAAGAAGACGCATTTGTCCTTCCGCAGTCTCAGCCCCGCTTTTTTGAATATTGTCAGGACCTTCCCCAACCTCTTGGCCAATTCAACCCGACTCCCCCCCCCCCGTTATTAACACGTCATCAAAATAAGGCAACACCCCCTCCAATCCCTTCAGGAGGCGTTCCACGAGTGACTGGAAAATTCCAGGCGCTGAATTCACGCCAAACTGGAGGCGCGTCACCTGGAACGCCCCCTTATGGGTGACTATGGTCTGCGCAGCAGCTGCGGCAGGGGACACCGTAAGCTGCTGGTAGGCCTGTGCTAAGTCGAGCTTAGCGAAACACTTTCCCCCGTGTAACCTGGCCAGCAGATAGCTGACTACCGGCACCGGATATGCATTCGGGCGGATCGCCTTGTTGATGGTGCACTTGTAGTCGGCGCATATGCGGACCTCCCCATTGGCCTTTAGAGCGGTTACAATTGGAGTTTCCCACTCCGCAGAATCTACAGGCACAAGGATCCCTTGGCCCACCAACTTGTCCAGGTCCGCCTCTATCTTGTCCTTTAGTGCGAACGGCACCCTGCGTGGTTTAAGGCGAATTGGGCGGACCTCCGGGTCCAGGTCGAAAGTCACTGGGGGCCCCTTGAATTTCCCCAGTCCTTTTTTGAAGACTTTGGGGTGCGCCTCGCACACCTCCTGAATTGGATCAGCCCCAACGGCGTGCATCCCAACGGCATGCACCCCCCCAATGAACAACCCCAGGGGCTGGAACCATTGAGTCCCAAGGAGGCTGCAATCTCCTCCCTTGAGCACGACTAGGGGAAGGGACGCGGCGTGCTCCTTGAATTTGACCTGAAATTCTCCAACCCCCAACACTGGAATACTGTTCCCTTGCACGTCCCGTAGTGTGGACCTCAGTGCTTTGAGCTTGGGTCGCTTGTGGGGGGCAATTCCCAAAAACTCCCTCTGGGAAATGATCGAATATGAGGACCCCGAGTCAATTTCCATCCTAATGGGAACCCCTTGGACTAGTACCTCAACAAAGTAGCGGGGGTGTCCTGTAGACACGCTGAACACTGGGGCGTCATCCTCGCTGCCGTCGGAGATGCGGCCCACGCCGTCCTGCTTCCGCGTGGCCTGGGCGCCGTCCTTGGGTCTCGTTGGGCGGTCTTGTCCCGTTGAACGGTCTGCAGAGCTCCTCCGGGTTTCGCGCTTCTTCCTGCACACCTTGGCGATGTGCCCGCGGCGGCCGCAGTTGTGGCACTCGGCCTTCCGGAAGGGGCACTTTACGCGGTCGTGGGCCGCTCCACAGCTGTCGCATCGCCGGCTCTCCTTCCGGACCCTCCGGACGTCCTCGTCGTCGCTGCTCTCTGTTGACGACCTCGAAGTTCGCCGGGCCGCCTGTACCGGAGCCTCTGCCTTGCTCGACTTTGGCCGCCAGTCCTGGAGTTCTTGGACCCTGGCCTTCGTAGCTTCTGCGGCCTGGGCCGCTCTGACGACCTCCTGCAACGTGGGAGGCGGCTCTTGGTTCATTAATGTGCGCTGGGTCTCGGCGTCGTTCAGGCCGCACAGCACACAGTCCCGGAGGGTGATTTCGGCATTCTCCCATTTGCACGGGCCGGCCGCCAGCCGCAGGGCCGCCACGAATGCGGCGACCGTCTCCCCGGGCGCTTGGACTCGCCTCCAGAACGCACTCCGAGCGGGAAACATCGCCGTGGCGGGCCGGACGTGCTCACGCAGCATTTGCATGAGTTCCTTGGCCTTGAATTCGCTCACCCTCCTCGGTGCAATCAGGTCCACCAAGGTCCTTTTGGTTTCTTGTCCGAGCATTCTGGTGAAGATGGCCCTTTTCTTTGCCTCTTCCGTGACTTCGGACTCGATCAGTGCTGCCTGGAAGTCCATCTCGAAGATCTCCCAGTCGCCCGGTTTCCTGATTTCGAAACCGGCGCATGTCTTGGTCCCGTGGGCTGCCATATCCCACCTTCGTTGCCAATTTAGTGTAAGGGACCAAAGACAATGAAACAGCCGAAGGGTTGGCTTAACACAGGTTTATTGCATGATGATCCGGAGGAACATGTGGTAATGGCGGATGAGTAGCTCAATATATACAGCTGCCTATACATTTGAATGTGGCTCGTCGACAGACTATTGGTTGCTGCCTGCGTGACGTCGTAGGAGGTCACGCCCTTTTTGACCAGGTGAAGAGGTGGCGGGGAATCTTCCCGCGCAGCTGAACCAGGTGAATATGATCCATGAGAGCTGGACGCTCGCTACTGCCCTCTGGTGGTCACTAGCTCGCGTCCCCTTATTAGGTTTACATTGATACAGCTGATGGTTATAATGTTGCACACAGAAAGGTTACATTGATAACACATGGCAAAGGTACATTGTTAAAGGCACAGCTTTACAGAACACAACACAGGCCGAAGTAACACTGGTAAGGCACCACCCAAAATTGCCAACGGCAATTGTTACAATGTATCTATTTGTATCAATTTGTTTGTTGACAACAAACAAATTGTTGACCGTAGTCAATATCTAACTAATGACCCCACCCTCTGACGCGTATCCGTAAAATCACGGGGTGATGCATGCTGTCTAGCTGTAGCCATCACCCCGTCGCCTGGTTCGTCGTTGACCGGACAACGTTTAACCAACTTATACCTGTCTAGTGTTGTCCAGTCAATTGCGAACCTGCCGGATACCTGTGGGTCATAAATGTTTACCTTACCAGTGCTACCCGCCCATGTGACCAAAGTCAACAGCAGCAACAGAAAAACCCCTATATCAAACCATAGCAACAGTGTGGGATGGGCGAAAAAACCAGGACCCAAGAGCCAATTGTGAGTCCCAGCCAAAAATTCCCACCCGGCCCCGAAGCGACCAAAATATCTCACTGTTAACTAGGGAGGGGGTGGAGGGGAAAAACTTCTCCGCTCCGTCGCTTCGCAAAATGGCAGCTCGGCTGCCTCGTGGCCGCCCCTTATATAAGGGTGCTGGCCACGCCCCCTAACTACCCGGATGTCTTCGTCCGGTGGGGGGGGGCGCAACGCGGGCCAGAAGGGTACGATGCCTCGAGGGCCGCAACGCGGGCCAGAAGGGCCTCAACACTAACGTAGCCCCTAAGCCAAGTGGGGGCAAAGGGCCAGCCGGCCCACTGGGTGCAGGAGCCGGTCCAGGTCCCTGGACCCCGGGGCCCATATACAGCCACGACCCCAGGCCCGGCCCCTGCAGGGCCGGGGGAGTACCCTGCCAGGGGAGGGAACCCAGCCACCCCCCCTGGCTGAAACCCCCCGCAGGAAGCTGCGGACCCATGGAAGAAGGCCCCGCAGAATGGGCCGTGCCAGAGGCAGTGGCCACTGCTTGCGGGCCAGGGGCCACGGCCCCAGCTGGGCCGGTATGCGGACCCCCCGCCTCGGGCCAAGGGGTAATTAACCCCATCCCACCGGTCCCAGTGGGCTCAAGCAAAGGAGGCTGCTGGGGAGGCGCAGCCGCGGTCCTCCGACCCGGCTGGCGCCTCCGCGCAGAACCAGCCGCGTTCGCAGTCGCCTTCTTCTTCGAGGGCATAGCAGCTAACGATGGGAAGCCTAAAAGTCAAGAAAATCAGCAGCCAGAGGCTTCCCTGAGCAAGGCAAGAGCGACGGAGGTAAGAGAGAAAAACTTCTCCGCTCCGTCGCTTCGCAAAATGGCAGCTCGGCTGCCTCGTGGCCGCCCCTTATATAAGGGTGCTGGCCACGCCCCCTAACTACCCGGATGTCTTCGTCCGGTGGGGGGGCCGCAAAGAGCGCGGCGGCCATTTTGGCGCCGCGCTTGCAATGTAGAAGTGCCATGTATCTTGCACGTGACATCATGACTTCTGGTAGGATGGTATTATTTCCAGGGGATAATGTTTCTCATCTTCTGAAACTAATTAGGAGTCGTGGAAAGGATGTGAGTGAAGCTGAGTATAAAAGCTCAAGGGATTAGTTGTGTTATATATAGGCATGTGTGTTTGTTCATGGAAAATAACAAAATGTCACATAATTAATGATTTCTAGTGATGCATTAGAATACATTTTGTGATTCCATTGCTAATTTTACATTGCTTCCAAATGGTCACTTTTGGTATTGATTGGAGCAGTAAGTTTGGTGAGTAAGCTGGTCACCTGATAGAGTTTGACAAATATAGAAATTTATTATGATGGCACCAGGTAGACTGATGATATGATGAATTTTTGGTCAGTGATTAAACCAAATGTTAACCTCAATTCTCTGATGGAGAGCTCTGGATCTTTGTATTGCCCTTTTATCTGGCTAAAAAAACAACTTGCATTTTCAAAGCTCATGTAATATTTGCCTTTTTTTAGTGATCCAATAAAGCTTTCATCTTTTCTCCTGCCCTAATAAAAATGTAACTTCAGTCTGGGAATATAATGCAGATATTAACTGGGCTTCTTATTCAACCTTATGTTAGAGGAGCTGAAACTTGGTGGATAGCTCTGTATAGTGCAATGCAAAGAAAAACTGGTATTTCTATGTACAGTTATAATTTTACTCTTGGTTGGTGCCAGTGGGGGTGGGGTGGGGAGCCAATTCTGTCTATTTTTCTTCTCTCTCTTTCTTTCCTCCTTTCACATTCGTTCTTGCTTTCTCTGTCCCCCCTTCATTTATTTCTGCCTTTTTCTCTCTCTCTGTCTTGCTGTCTTTCTGTTGCTCTTTTTTTCCCTATCTCATTCCCTGGCTGGGCAGACCTGCCCCTATCCTGGTCCCCTGCCCTTGGTGCTCATACCGGGTTGTAGGGTGGTGTTCTCCTTCATTGCTTCAGGCAGCCGCGCGTCCACCAAGGCCTCCAGGCTGTGGGCTGGGCCGCGGTCATTTGGGCCCTCTGGCTGGGGGCTTGGCAGGGACAGTGTGTTGTGGTGGTTCAACAGCCATTGGTGGTGTGCTGGGGCAGGACTTGCTGGCTGGGTGTCCTGTTTGTGGCCTGGGCCGGAGGTCTGACTGGCTTTTTCAGCACGTTCTGTTTGGTGCTCGTCCTGGCAGCAGGGCCGCCACTGGCGCAGCAGACCATCCCCTCAGTTCGGGTTCGGTGTGGCTGGGTAAGTCAGGGCCCTCAGCTGTATCGCACGCATGCATCGGCCGTTGGTTCGTGTGGTCACACACTGGCCATTCCACCTCCTCCACATTCATGTTCTCCTGCCGGATTGGCTGTGATGCAGAGGATGCTGGGACTTGTAGTTTTTGCATTTTGTCACGTTCTTGGGCCCCACTCTCAGCTCCCAGACCCTTGTGGTGATGATCTCAGGGACAAAAGGTAGGTGTGCATGGCACATCACGGGATAGGCTGGACGGGTGTGGAAATGCATTCCGCACATGCACGGCAACATCCCTTCTTTATAGGTTAAGATGCAAAAGCCTTTGACAGATGCCAGCATGGGAAAATGCTGAAGAAAATAGGTGTAGATGATAAGGATATCAGAAACATCACCAACCTTTATTGGAACCAGACAGCTCAAGTCAGAGCTGAAGAGCAGCTGACAGAGCAGGTTCAAATTTGCAGAGATGTGCATCAAGGATGTGTGTTGCCCCTGACACTGTTTAATATATATTTGGAGAATATTTTTGAACCCCTATCAAATTTAAACATTGCCGCTAGAATTATTTAGGGATACCTGAATAACATGTGTTATGCTGATGACACAATGTCACTGGCCACAAACCTTACAGATCTTTAGTTAATGCTGGATCAAGTTAGAGCTTTAAGTGCTTGTATCTCAACACCAAGATTAATAAGCCAAGCACAGCAAGCTAATGGCAGGAAAATAAGAAATAGAAAAAGTAGATAAAATTGTCTATTTGGGGAGTATTTTTAATGAATAGTGGGATCACAATGCAGAGATTAAAATGTGAATAGAAAAAGCAAGATCCACCTTCATAAAAATGTAATATTTGTTATGCAGTAGAGATCTAACTCTTGTTATGAAGATGTGAATAGTGAGATGCTACATATTCCCAGTGTTGCTATATGGAGTCAAAGCTTGGGCACTGACTAAAACATCTGAAAAGAAAATTGGAGCTTTTGACATGTGGATCTACAGACGGCTGCTAAGGATGTCATGGGTTGACCATGTGACTAATGTAGAAGTGTTGCACTGGATGAATAAAGAGCAAGAATGGTTTAAGACCATTAAACAAAGAAAGTTCTAACACTTTGGGTGACATGAGAAATGACATAAAGTATAGAATACTTTACTCCAACTCATTATGCAACAGAAGATCCTTGGGAAGAGAAATTCTGGATGTAGACGGACCTTGTGGCTGAAGATACTGAGAGACTGGTGTGGAATGTAATTGGAATAATTGTTTCAAGGTGTTGAGAACAGGAAGACTATTGTCATGATGATAGTAATATTTGGAACAGTTAAGGCATTTGAAGAAGAAGATGTCCAAGCCTGTATCTCTTTCTCTCTTCTCCTGGGAGGTTCCTCTTCTTTCCTCTGCCTATTTTAAGGGTCTGCAGGTCTCCCCTACCTACTTCTGGTGCCTCCTCTTCAGTTTGAAGTCTGTTCTTCCAGGTCCTGCTTCGCTCAAACCCTGTACCATTTAATGTCCCAGTTGTACCAAATACCCCAAGGGCTAGACTGGGGCAAGAAGTCTGCTAGAATCATCGCTATCAGTGATCTCCTCAAACTACATTCTTTCACTTGGGTATTTCAAGATGAACAGTTTCTCTCTCAGCACTATCAGCAGTGGTGGGATTCAAAATTTTTATTACCTACTCTGTGGGCGTGGTATGGTTCTGGTGAACTGGGGAAAACCTGCTGAATCCCACCACTGACTATCAGTCAAAGAACATCATTCTGCTATCCCATGTCTAGTTAACATTAACAGAACAATTCAATTTTGTGTTGCTTCAATGGTTTTTTTTTTTACCTTTTTGCTTTTCTCTCTCTTTTCTTCCTTCCATCCTTCATTTCTTTCTTTTTTCTTTGGTGGAAAAATTAGATAAAATGGTCAAAAAAATCCTAGTGGGGATACAGGTTATAGACATTGTTCTCAGAAGCCAATACAAATCTGTAAATGACTGCATGAAAAAAAAGCCTTATCTAGGCACACCCGAAGCCTATGCGACAGGCACAAACAAGATAGCTAAACTATCTGTTAAGGGTGTAATAAATACTCAGCTTCAATTGAAAAGGATGTCTCAACACATCAGAATACGCTATTGAACAAATTGGCAAACACTACGTGATTTTTCTTTCCTACACAAGAACAAAGTGATAGGAAGTTTTTGGTGTATGTGGAGACAAAATGTGGAGTTGGGATGGGGGGGGGGTGATTGCACTGAAAAACTTGTACTTTGAGTTTTCAAAAATCATGCCAGTCTTGCTCTGAAATTTAGTTTAAAAAATACCCTTCCAAAATACAAAACCCCAAAAGCATAAAACCTTTCACAATCTTGTGCAGCAAGGCGGGGTGTGTGTGTGTGTGTGTGTGTGTGTGTGTGTGTGTGTGTGTGCCTTTTCCCTCCTTCACCTGCCTGAACTAAAGAGGATTTACATCCCTATAACCTATACAGTCAGGGAGAGCTTTTGAAATGCAAGCATTTGGATGCTTATTACTCTCTCCTAAAATGCCTCTGCCTGAGGAAGGGGGTAGGGTTGTGTTGGCTTATACAGTCAAGGAATTAAGCTGTTTCAGTCCACTTGGCACCCCTAGATAAATTCCACAGAAAAGGCCACTATGGCTGCTTACTGGACTGCATCATCCCAGCTACTCTCTTCCTTCTCAGCCAAGAGTTCTCATGCTTTAGATGCGGAGACTACCTGCCTTGCAAGGCAAACCAGGTTGCCAAGCCTGACCTGAATTCTAGTGGGGCTTTGATACCAGTGGCCAATACCAGCAGAACTATTAGTACAAAGAGATTAAACGAACCATACTCACTTACACGGTTACCGTGGTAACGCTCGCTCTGTACAGTGTGCGAAATACTCCATTCATTTATTGATTGAGCCTCAGTCAAATTCAATCACAAGTGAAAATGGATTTTTTAATGCGACTATTAGCTGCTTTTGAAAGGCAAATTGAGTTCAGTTATACCGAGTCAGCCATCAAAAAACAATTTACCATCAGCCAGACAGTCCAGAGAAGAGCTAGGCTCTGGTGAGCTGGGGAGGAAGTAAAAAAGTGAAAGTGGGAGATATCAATGGAGATGGGGAAGAAAGAAGAATCTTTTTAAGTAAACTTGAGGGATGTAACATTTGCATCTCAGTTGTGCGTCACTTCTGTTCCTCCCTGAAATAAAACCCAGGCTTTCCTCACTGACACAGAGAGACTGGAGTAGTCAAAATGCTGCACCAGTTATTGAGGGTTTTAGATTTTCCTTCCAGATGGTCCATTTTTAAAATTTCCATCTGAACACAAACTTGAGAATTAAAAGGTTTTAATCAGGAGGAAGAAACTGTTCCTAACTAACCATATAGAAGAAGTCTGCCTTGTTTCTTATCTTTGTACTTAAAATAAGCAACAAGATCCAGAAGCATCTGGGAAAGGAGACATACAATGCAGTTCTGCCTATTTAGCAGCAAGACCCATTGCATTCAATTACGACATGCTATCAAGACTATGCATGTAGAATTGCAACTGCAAATGGACATAGGCCATACAGTATATCATGTGATGAAATGGGTCACAAGTTATTCAATATGGAGTCTCTTTGTTTTTAAAATTGTCTTTGTATGTAGCTTTGCTTCTTTGCAAAGACCTCATAATTCTTTCTGCTGTGCTTATCAAGCAGGTGTGCTTAGTGGAAGCTTCTCAGAGCTTATCAGGCCTATGTTTTGTCTTCTCCTCCAGGTCTGGAATGTTCGCTTTCGTCAACATCTTGAGCCTGGGAACACCAGACATTTGTTATGGGAACCAGGGTGTGTTTATACAATCCCTGCACCCTAATTGGCTATATGTTGTTTACATGGTCATTAGCCCAATTCTCTCATTCCTAGGCCATGAGCGAGAACATTGGCAATGCCAATAAATGAGAAAATTTATTGAAAAAGAACATTAGCACTTAGCCACCCAAGAATATCCTAAGCTAGAAGAGAAAAAGGCTTGTGTTTATATGAAGGCAATCAAAAGGTATAATTAATGTCCAGAAAACCTAGAAAGGAGTACAAATCACAATTTTACACAAGGCCATGCCACATCACATTCCAAATAGCAACAACACTGGAGGAATGTAGCAACAAGTGAGCAGGCTTCTTCTCCAGAAGCCAACAACAGAAAAATGGATTCAATTATATCTAAATTTGGTTGTATGCTAATTAGGAGAGCCAAGCTCATGTTCTTTCTTTTAGACATATGGGTTTTGGGATGCGATTCAAGTTTGGGGTTTCTGAGAGTTACACCTCAGAAGGGAGAGGGGGACCGAGTCCTGACTCCAACCCAAGCTTAGTCATGATTACCTAGATTAGTCAGATTTCCCTTTTTTTTCATGGGGGAAGGCCTGGGTGTGGATTTTCCTACCTTTACTTTTTGATATCTTTTTCTGCTGTATTCGTGTATCCTGAACCAACGAATGAACTATTATTTCTACCATATGCTTCGAGAACAATAAACATCTTTAATTCAGCAACAAAGTCTGTTCATTGGAAGAGTGGGTAAGACAAGAGTTAAGCCATAAGCCACATGCTACCGCACATACCATATACTACTCTCCACAATACTTGCTGGGCTCTGTTAATACAGGTAAGCCCCAGGTTGCTGCAGGTTTTTGCAGGACGACAATTAGGCCTCCCGTACTCGGAGTCTTGGGGAGTTCCACAGAGCTGGCCAGTCTTGGAAGCTTGGAAAGAAATGGAGAGCCCCAGGGCAAGGGTCAAGTCAAAGACTGTCATTTCACTGCTCTCATGGGTATTTAATTCCAAAATTCATAGTTAACTAAGATATTTTGAAGCTAGAGGTTTTGAAAGAAAAGACAGTCCCCCCCCCATTTCTGCATCGAAGTCAAACAAACACCTATCTAACTAGCAATGGAGGCCAAAGTGCTCATAAATGTCCTGTCTTTGCACATCTTGGTTCCACTCCATGTTCTGCACTATTAAATGCAGCCTATATTAGTTAACCCACTCTTCAAAGTGGTTGGGCTGGCAGTAGCAGTCTGTGATTCTAGCAGCAGCAGCAACAGCAATACTAAAATTATGTTTATGGTTATTGGATTTATACCCCACTCTACTCATGCAGAAAGGCTGACTCAGAGCAGCTTACAACACAATAATATAAATATAATTACAACAAAAAATAATATACATACAATTATAACAATATAATAATGCAAAGTAATCAATACAGTTGTAAAAAATTCCTCAATGGTACAAAAATCAACAATCAATATATCAATACATTACAATTCATATTGCAAAGTGTCAATGGCCCCGTACCAGTCCGACAATAATCGACAACAAAAACCCTGTATTTTACCTTTTTTATATTGAAGGGAAGATGAGATATAAATGCAATTGATAGTATTGTCATCCTTCCAAAAAGGGGTTTGATCATTGCCTCAGAGTTCTATAGCACCCTATAGATCTCCAGGGAAAGGTCAGAAGCTTGTGGTTATCACAGCTGGCTTCTATCCCAATAAAGGGTTAAATCTAGAATGAAATCAGACAATCATTTTCAATTATATCAAAATTTGCCTGTATATGAAGGCAAACATCTTTTCAATATGGCGATAAATCCAGATAACATCAGCTTACCTATTTCTTCAAACTTAATTTATCTGCATTGCTTCTATGTTCCATAGTTGTGAAATGTCCAAAAGTCTTAATCTCACAGTTATGAAAAACTGCAGGCACAGACATTTCGAAGTGCATTCTTGTGAAAAGCTACTGGCCACCCATGAAATATCAGAACCAGAAAGAATGCTTTGATTGCATTTTAAAATGCAAGCACTTATAGCCTAAAAGGGCACATTGGAAAAGAAGAAAACCATCTCTTAAAATACCAACGTTCTTAAAAGTAAAAAAAAAACATTAGGTAAAATGATTTCTTAAATTTTTAGGGTTCTGTTGCGTCCGGCCCTTGTATTAAGAATAGTCCAGCAAATGATGAACAGAACAACGAACAACGGTTTATTGTAAAGTCTTGCAGGCAATCTTACAAGGTATCTGGACAACAGATGACTACACAAGTTCCCTGTAATCGGTCTCTCCCGAACTCAGCCGTCTGTGGCTCCTAGGCTACACCTCATGTGTGTGCATGCTGGAGAGGACCCAGGCTAGCCTTGTGAGGACTACCTTTAGCAGAATAGGGAAGTATAGATCCAGCCCGGCCACACCCTTGTTTACCCGTGGTGCTTATATACTGTCTCGGCGAGGGTTATTCCGTATACATTGTAACAACCAGCCGGACATTCTTAACTAACCAATCATGTCATGAAACCAACAGTTTTAACCAATCAGGAATAGGATCCAAAGTTGTACCCAATCATCGAACTCTAATTAACATACTAGGCATGCCCTGAAGAGGAGAATACACGCCAAATCTTACCCTTGATTCTAATGGTGGGAAATCACCATTTTGTCTTTTGCAAGCGTTCCTGGTGCAACTTGCTTTTTTGCTTGAATACACAACAGGTTCTTAAAAGTAAAAGGCTCTCAAAAGTTTTTAAAAAGGCACCATACCTTTGAATGATCTTAAGCTTCAAGCTTAAACTAACACATACGAAATTTTAAATGCTTATCCATTTTTCTGTTGTTGGCTTCTGGAGAAGAAGCCTGCTCGCTTGTTGCTACATTCCTCCAGTGTTGTTGCTATTTGGAATGTGATGTGGCATGGCCTTGTGTAAAATTGTGATGTGTACTCCTTTCTAGGTTTTCTGGACAGTAATTATACCTTTTAATTGCCTTCATATAAACACAAGCATTTTTCTCTTCTAGCTTAGGATGTTCTTGGGTGGCTAAGTGCTAATGTTCTTTTTCAATAAATTTTCTCATTTATTAGCATTGCCAATGTTCTCGCTTATGGCCTAGGAATGAGAGAATCGGGCTAATGACCATGTAAACAACAACATGTTTGTTTTTGCCAAATTCCCAACATTGCCACCAAGGGTGTCCCAGCTTCCTATAACTGCTAGACTGGAAAGGTCCTGCAACCGGTGAATCAAGATGCCATGTAATTTAATATTTCAATAGATGGAACTATACTATAGGGATGCTAATATTTTCTTGCTTGTTTTTTTTTCACTTGCATATTTACATTCTTCCAATTCCTGTTTATGCATTGTGGAAGAAAAACAATTTCCAGGGTAAAATGCATTTCAAGATAAAACATATTCATCTCCTGCAAATAATAACTTTAGATAGGTGAAGAGATAGCTAATCTGTGTTTACAATAACTACAGTAAATTATCTTCCAGGTTTCAAAAAAAAAACCACTTTCATTTTCATGTCTGATTTCTCTATTCCACCCCAACCCCACCTCAGTAATTATTTTAGTACTCTGTACATGCTTTATAGTAAACTTGGGAATCTGCTGGGATACACTTTCTCATAATCTCGCTAAGGAAAGGAAAAAAGTTCAATTCAAATGGTTTTTTCTATTCTTAAACACAAGCACAGAAGTGAATAGGGATGCACATGTCTATGACCTATGGGGCTCTATCAGTCTACTTGTATAACTTTGATCAAAATCTTATCTGGGTCCATGACAGAACTGGTGTCTTTTCAGAACTGCAATTAGGTATGCCTTTGGCTGGGGCCTGCACAGTGTAATCAGTTTTGGGGCACAAATTCCTTTTGTAGTAAACAAAGGAGAATTCACTTCTGCCACAAATAACCTTTAGGCAGTTGTGCAAACTTTAGGCCATGGGATAGTGCACTATTAAAAAAAATACCAAGGTGGAGAGGAACTAAGAAAGACCTAGTGTACTAACTGAATGCAGAAACTCACCCATACTCACATACCTGTATATACTCAATCCTACTAATACATTGTTCAGTAGACTGTTAGATAACAAAGAAAAAAGACAATTTTAGAATATATAAATTGTAGATAGCAACAATGATCCTACACTTGTACAAAATTATGGGCAGGCCAACTGCAAGAAGATATAAATTGTGTCTCAGTGATGTGAGTGTCCAGGGGAGATTTTGGACTTTACAGAGAAAGGTTTTTTTTTAAAATCTATTATCTACCATCTTCTTTGATGTCAACAGCTCAATCATTTTGGTTTCTGTTTTCTTAGTTCATAATGCTAGGTGTATTTGTTCAAAACTTTTAAATTCCCAAACTGCTCCAAGGAACATTAAATATAAATGAGGGTGTTGTTCCACCTCAAGAGAGACCAATGGATCTTTCTTCTGCCTTGTAGTCACCCTGGAATTGCCCTAATAGCCTAGTTCAGTCCATGTTTGCAAATTTCCCCAAAGACAAGGCACATCTCTCTAAGTGTGTAACATCATACTGGATCATTTGGAGGATCACACAACTTTGCATGTTTCTATGTAGTCTAATTACACCTCCATCATTAGCTGGGAAACAGATTAGAACTTTGAACCTTATCCTGGATTTTTAAGTCTACCTCTAGCTACTGAGCCTTACGTATTATATAAACAGAGAGTGTGTGTACAAAAAGGTACTTCTTATTCATTTCATATCAGGCTTGCCTTACACAGAAAATCCTCCAGTGATACTACTTAGGTCATTTCTCTGTTGTATGTTTCTTGCTGATAACTTTTATAAGAATAAGGAAAAGGATAAATCCACTGAAACCAGAGATTTGGCTCCTTCCACTGTATTGATAGCTCAGCAATCTCAACAATATATTCTTTTTAAAAGGCATGTGGGTGAGCAAAAATGGATGAATATGGTAAAAGAAGCCCAAAATATTGTATAACATTCCATATGTTTGGTCCACATGTAACCCCAGTCAGTTTTCTCTTTAGGTACCAGTAATTCCTCAGAACACTGGCCAGAATCTTATTGTGGATATATGCAGCTAATATGTAAACAAAATAAAATATGGTGGCAACTTGCCAATAATTGATCAGTTGCCTCTTGCATTTCTGGTCATGAAGCAATTGTGCAACTGGGACAGCAGAGGAGAGAATAGTTGAACCATTGTTTCTTTAGTGCAGCTTTTGTTAACATAGAGGAACTTTGACAGAAAGAACTTCACTAGCAGAGAATCCTTGTGCCACCCATCTATGTAAAGACTGAAGACACGACTTTGGACAGAAGTTGGCAATCCTTGGAAGGAAGGGAATATGTTCATTTGTTCCCTTCTCACCACTGTCAAAATCATCTATCTTATCTTGGTCTGTTCTCAAAACAATAACACAACCATATCCTGTGTCCCTAAATAAAGTGTTCTGTACAGTAATAGATTTCGAAACAGGGGTGCTTATGGTGATGTTCTCTGAAGCCATATCCCTAGAAGATTCCAAGAAGGCATGCAGTTGTGCTGATCCCATTCAAAATATAAATTCTAGCCATTTCCATCTCTGTCATGACTGCATCATTTCTAAAACTAGTGGTTCTTAATTACTCATGTGAGATCCAGTATCCCCAAAATATTTCACTTTGCACCAAGGACAACTCACAATAGTCATTTGTGGCCAAGATGATCCTTCTCTCTCTCTCTCTCTTACAACTGCTGTGAAGATTGCGCCATGGTTCAAAGAGAATAGGAGCTTGGCTTGTGGGGAGCAGATGATGTCATCATTCCTCCTAATTAAACATCCCTTGGCTCAGCCCCTGAGATGCTTGTTCCACTGAATCCTGGTTCTGCTCTGCATTAACAAAAAATACAGAATGCTCTGAAGATGCTTCCAAATAATAATTTCATTTCAGAATTTATTCTGGGTTGAAAGGATTGTTGCTGGAAAAATTCTGTTCAGGGGACGCCTGAATGAGGCTCCTTTCATGTCCCCAAGAGCTGGGACAGAGATGGGTGCTCAATCCGTCATGCAGTACCCAGGTCTCGAACTGCTGACTTGCCGGCTTTCCATCTAACAAGGTGAGCTTCTTAATCACTGAGCCACTGCAGCCCCAATTAAATTTGTATTATCCAATTGTAGTGTTTTCTTTATTGGACTTTTGGGGGCACACACACATTCTACTTGGCAACCCATTCTGTTTTCCTACTGTTTCTATCGTTCTTTGTTCTTTCTTTTTTAAAAAAAGAAAATCAATATAGAAGAAAAAGGACGAATGGCTGCACACAATGTCTTTTGATCAGTAGCACTGAGAGCCTTCTGTCAGGAAGTACCAAAGCTCAGGCTTATTATTTTGGCATTGTTGCTGTTATAATTCTTTTCTCTGCTCGTTTTGCTTATCCTCTACCCTCACAGTGCCTGGCCTTCCTTACTGTGTGGTGTGTTTTTTTAGATGTTCCTCCCTAATGTTTGAATTCTTCACACATATTGCAGTCCTGAATTCATCACAAAACATTCCATTCACATTGACAGAATGAAAGGCAGCTAAATGAAGAGAGAAAAAAGGAGCCTGACCCAATGAAAAAGGATTTTAACTTTCTAAAGGAAAACTTTGAAAGTGACACCACAGCACACAATTCCACAAGGCTTCTCCCTGTTGGGGAAATCTCTGGTTTCTCCTTTTAGTTTGAAGAGTATACGGCAGAAAAAACAATAACACAGAAATATGGAGAGATCAGCTCAGGTTTTTTTTAATTGCTCACAAACTGGCACTTTGTATCAAATCACTCTACAGTAATACCTCATACAAAGTCCACTTCGTACAACATCGAATTCATACAACATCACCTAATTCCTTGAAAAAAGTTGCCTTATACAAAGTCGCTGCAACTTTGTATGAGGCATTGAGGTTTCCCCATGTTGCATAGTTCCTGGGCAGTATAAAAGGCAGGACGCATGCATGCATTGCTCTTGTGGGTTTTGCATGAGGCGAAAAGTGGGGAGGTGGATGGGGGAGGGCAATTTTTTGGTGGGGTGGGAAATTGTTTGGTGTTTGCTGCTGTTTGGATGACTAACACTGTGCTGCATGATGGGAAATGTTGACATCCATTTTGTCCTTGCTTCCATCCAGTAATTGTTTACAGTAGCTTGTACAAAATGGATGATCGGCCGCATGGCTGCAGATTAACACTGTGCCGCATGATGGGACATGTTAACTTTTAAACCTGCACTTCATAAAGTTTTCAAAAGTTAAAAACTTGTTGTATGGTTTGTCCCCTAAAATCAGGGTTGTTTGACATGTTTTTGTACTGTATTTTGCCTTTAGACTAAAGTTCTGTCAGTTTCCTGTCTGTTTCCTTAACTTTGCCTTGAAGTCTGTGCTATTATAGTACAGTGTATCTCTATGGAAACGACGTTGTACGAGGCATCGTGGCAAAGATTTGGACGTTGTATGAGGAATTGTGGCTAGGATTTTGCATGCCTCAAACAAAGTCCAAATCTGTATAAAGTCCAAACTTGTGGAACCAAGTTTGGACATTGTATGAGGTATCACTGTACAAGCATTTAAAGTAGAAAGCAGTATCTTTGCTTGCCTTGCCATTTGTATTGACAGTCAAAAGGAAAAAAAAGGGGGGTGAAATATCTACCACGTGCATACTTGTTCCTTGGAGGATAGAGTCAGAGAAAGAAAGGGGGCTTTCAATAAAACAGAAAGAGGGGAAGGGGGCATGCCTCAAATGCCAAAATATAGGGGGGAAACTTTACCTATCAGGTTAGTGGTAAAGGACACTCACACTGGGCTGTAGAAACCCCTTTCACTGATACAGTGTTAGTGAACACGACTTCTTTTATCCCAACATTGTCACTCCCACCCACCATAGCTGTCAAGTATCCCTTATTGGCCGGGAAAACCCCTTATTTTACCCTCTTTCCCGCCACCATCCCTTATTAATTAGACTGCAATGCCCTATTGCTACCATTGGAGGGCAGCACAGGATAAGCATAGCTGTCAAGTATCCCGTATTTGCCGGGAAATTTCCCTTATTTCCAAATCCAAAACTTGACAGGTATGCCACCCACTCCACATAGGTCATGAGCTTTAACACATGCATGTCAGGCAGGAATTCACAGCATGTAAATTCCATGCAGTTAGTAAAGACACAATACTTGTATTATGAAAACATATGGCAACATTTCCAAAGACATTCTTCTAGATCATGGGTTCTCAAACTTTTTAAGCCAGGGGCGGGATCACACCCCCTCAGACTGTTGGTGGGCCGGGCTGGTGTCCCACTGACACCAATACTCCCCCACACACACCACCAGTTGAGGCCACCAACACTTTCCCCCATGCGCAACTACTGCTGCTACCACCGCAAAAACTCCCACCATCACCCCATGCCATCAGTCTGGCCTGCAAACACTCCCCCCACACTTTGCTGCCTCCGCCCCCTCCCCCACCCCCTCCTCCCTGCTTATTGACCTGCCTGTCCTTGCCCGCGCACGGCCAGAGCAGCACATGGGAAAGAGGTGGTCAGTTTCATGCATCACCACCACCACTGTCGCCATCCTTTCCCCCTCTGCCTGGTCAGGTGTGTCTCTAATGCCAAACCATAGTAGGGCGGATTTTGTAAGAAGGCTTACAACATCCACTCTGCTATGGACTGACATTAGGGACATACCAAGCCAGGCAGAGGAGAAAAGGATGGCAGTGATGGCAGTGGTGATGGTGGTGGTGACAGAAGTAAGGACACAGGCTGGATGGAATGGCATCATGGGCCGGATTGGTCCCATGGGCCATAGGTTGAAAACCCCTGTTCTAGATTATCAGCAGGGATGAACACGCCCATTTGCTACTGTTATTTAGCATTTTTCAAAAAACCCAACTTGCATTTTATCTGTTGTGTTGGTAAGTTATGGTTTATCCAGGTATTATGAGACACACTTCCAGTTTTCCACAATGGAGGCTGCTATGATTGACAACTTCTGCCCACTAATACCCCTGAAACTTGTAATTAGTTTGCATTCCAAATCCAGCTGCTTCATAATTTCCATGTGTATCACAAGCCACATTTATAAATGCAAAAATTATAACATGCTCATAATTAAAATTACGATTCATTATGAGTTAATTTCTGGGTTTTGCACATGCACAGCTAGTGTGTTCCCTCACAGTCACTGCCTCCATCTGTGGTTCTGTAGAAATATAGCCAAAGTGTAAACCAAACACATATGATAAAGACTAGATAATAAAAACACATGATGCTTGCAAGGATAACAAAGCCCATTATCCCAATACCATTGGACTCCTTACACCTGACAGAGACCTACACCCATTCATGAAGCCAGCATAAGACTTTTTGCTGCTTCAGAGTACACGAGGTTCTGTCCCAGACTAGAGAAATCTATGATAGGTTTCTATCACCGGCTGTTTGTGCTTACAAATAAAGGTAGGAATTAGCAATGTGTAGATTAGGTAGGGATATGTAGCATTGCCAATAAAGGAACTGGAATACTCCCACCAGATTATTCTCTAACCAAAAAGTACAAAAGTCTTCTGTAAGAAGTCATCTTTGTTACAATAAAATACATTTTAAAATACAATAAAAAATAAAAGCAACATTTTTACCTTTCCCCCTTTCTCTTGTAAAACAAGAAAGGCATATCTATCTATATTTCCTGGCATACCCAGTTACCACAATCAGGTTTACATTTTTATCTACTGATCTACTCACAAGCAAGCATAGGTAGACTTCTCTCTCATCCTTGCTTTGAACATGCTTAACAATAATAGTGTTTCTTCCCCCAACATTCTAAGATAGCAAAAAGAAAAAAAAATCTTTCATCTTTTTTTCCTCTCTGTCCTCCAATAAGACTTCACATTCAGTGTTAATCATTCCTACTTCCATTCTCACAGCCCCAGCTTATTTTGAATTAATAGCCACCCACACCATGGTCCGGGCAGGGGTTCGACTGGCACTTCGGCCAGGAGAGGAGGAGGTAGGGAGAATCATCAGCGGCTCATGGGGTCGCTTTCACGGCCCCAAAAGCCGCTTCCTCCCCGCCAGAGCCCCCCATGCCATGGTCCGGGCAGGGGTTCGACTGGCACTTCAGCCGGGAGAGGAGGAGGCGGGGAGAATCATCAGTGGCACCTGGGGTCGCTTCCACAGCCCCCAAAGCTGCTTCCCCACCACCGCCACCACTGCCCAAGAGCTGCCATCAATGCGGCCTCTGCCAACGCTGCCTTGGCTCGTTCTCTGGCCTGGTCGGCCTTGGGAAATATGTGCATATCCAATGCCCTTCTTGCAGTCAGTGCACAAGAGACATCACCGATGTTATTCCCTTTGATACCTTGCAGCTGAGACGTGGTGATTTCGAGACTGTTGGGTGTCTCTAGTGTGGTAGATCGATGTATTGAGTATTTTTTATTGTACTGTATAACTTTTTTTTTATTACGCTGTGTGAACTGTATATCCACAGCATTAGTATTGTATCTATTTTTATTATGTATTGCTGTATATTGCTTATGTTTTGCATTGTATTTTATTTATGTATATTGTATTCTGTTTATTATTGTATATTGTTTACTGTTGGAAGCCGATTTGAGTAGTGTTTACACTAGAAAAGCAGGGTATAAATAAACAATACAATTCAATAAACAATACAATTCAAATATGAAAGGAATCTGCACCTGGCTCAACGGCCACATTCCAAGACTTTCTTCATCCCCTCTAAAGAAGTTTAAAAACAACAGCATCCATTTTAAACTCACAAAAAATAAAGTCTCCATTTTCAATTCATTAGAATGTTATAGCATGAAGGGACAGAAAAGGAATGTTATTGTAGCAGTATATCCTTCTAAGGTGAATTTTAGTGATATGTATGCATTAATACTCCATGTGTGTGCCCTCTGTCACCATGGGAAGAGTAGCCCCAAAGGTTCCAGGGGACCAGACATAAGGATTGTTGTTCAGGTTCCTTCTGCAAGTCAACTTTACTGGACAGATCAATTAAACAATTACAAACAGTTTTAACTATATAAGCCCATGATGGCGAATCTTGGAACTCCAGATGTTCTTGGACTTCAATTCCCAGAAGACCAAGCCCCCATGAATCCACACGAATGGGTTTACTGGTCTGCACCGCTCTCATCACTCCTGGAAGTGGAAGTAAAACGTGCCCGTATAGTGCAGGAGCCTGGAGATTCCTACATACCTTTGGCCTTGCCCTGCATGGGTGGGTCCTGAGCCCCAGAATCCTGCTCCAGGCCAGCAAAATCTCAGGTGACCCTGGCCAGCTATCAGCCACCCAATCCTTACGGCCTTCTGCAACGCCACAGCCTGCGATCCATGCACCAACCCACACCCACCATCCAAGGTACTGAATCATAGGATTTATGTACCTGAAAAATTGGGTGCAGTAGCATGCACACACCTCCCCAATGCTCCCTGAGAACTCACTGTAACTAACTTCCCTTCTGCACTACCTAGCAGTTTGACCTATTTACACATGACTTCACTACGATCAGTCCATCAGAGCCCTGTGAACAATCAATATGGGAGAGCAATCGATATGGGACAGGCCAAGACTTCCCACCACTTTTTGTTCAATATGTCCATTAGGTGTTGTGGGTCAAAAACTCCTATCCTGCCCCAAAACAATGATCTAGACCAGTGATTGCTAACCCTGGCACTCCAGGTGCTCTTGGACTACAAATACCAGAATCCCAAGCCAGCACTCCTGCTGATCAGGGCTTTGGGGAATTAAAGTTCCAGAACACCTGGTGTGCCAATGTTCGCCATCACTGATCTAGTCTCACACTGGATCCAAAGAGACCAAGCTAAGGAAAGAACCAGCTTTTAAAAGCTCTGGCTCCCTCCTCCCCTTGGCTACATCGCCTATTGGTGCCTGCAGTGGTCTGAGGTTCATCTGAGCAGCCCCCACCCTGCAGCTTCACACTGTGGCGGAGGCAAGCCGTGTCTTAATAGAGCTATAGTTTCAAAATCATAATCGGGTTTTGCTTTTAAAACTCCTTTTCTTCCCATCAGCTCTTGTCTGAATGGACAAGAACAGAGCTTAACCACATGTAGTGAAGGAAATAGGTTCATTTTACAAATATTATTGTCACTCAAATGTTATTTATTTAACCTACAGCCACATTATATTGACTACAGAATTGCTTTCATTTTTATATCTGATAGCTCACTTATTGAGCAAGGCCTTCGTAATTTGGCTTCACATTCACAGTCATGAATGCTGTTTTTCCAGATACATATACTAAAACATAGATAAATATTTTTGCTTCCGGACTTCGGTGCCGTACCATGCCAGCCAGACTCAGCTTTGTGGCTATAATACAGCTCCTTATATATTTTCTGTGGGCTGCTTCCATTTTAAATTATTTGAAGGAATGGCCAACGCCAAGGACACCGGGCGCTCCCTTTCCCTCCCGGCCAGACCGGCGGGAGATGAACAGGCACAGCTGGAGGGAGTTTCGGCAGGCAGCCTCAAAAGTGGGGCCGACGCTGCCAACGCCAAGGACACCGGGCGCTCCCTTTCCCTCCCGGCCAGACCGGCGGGAGATGAACAGGCACAGCTGGAGGGAGTTTCGGCAGGCAGCCTCAAAAGTGGGGCCGACGCTGCCAACGCCAAGGACACCGGGCGCTCCCTTTCCCTCCCGGCCAGACCGGCGGGAGATGAACAGGCACAGCTGGAGGGAGTTTCGGCAGGCAGCCTCAAAAGTGGGGCCGACGCTGCCAACGCCAAGGACACCGGGCGCTCCCTTTCCCTCCCGGCCAGACCGGCGGGAGATGAACAGGCACAGCTGGAGGGAGTTTCGGCAGGCAGCCTCAAAAGTGGGGCCGACGCTGCCAACGCCAAGGACACCGGGCGCTCCCTTTCCCTCCCGGCCAGACCGGCGGGAGATGAACAGGCACAGCTGGAGGGAGTTTCGGCAGGCAGCCTCAAAAGTGGGGCCGATGCTGCCAACGCCAAGGACACCGGGCGCTCTCTTTCCCTCCCGGCCAGACCGGCGGGAGATGAACAGGTACAGCTGGAGGGAGTTTCGGCAGGCAGCCTCAAATGCGGGGCCAACGCCAAGGACCGCCGCTGTGTTCGGCCCCGTCGGGGGCGAAGAGGCTCGCTGGCCTCACCATTGGCCGGCGTTTTGGGCCCCGCCCCCCGCCCCTCGCCAGGACTCAAAAGGCGGGGGGGCCTGCCGGACGAAACATCACCGCCGCTGTGTTCGGCCCCGGCGGGGGCGAAGAGGCTCGCTGGCCTCGCCATCGGCTGGCGTTTCGGGCCCTGCCCGGCAGTTGAGGGTTCAACACAGTTGTGGAAGAATGCCCCACCACTTCCATCACCACCGGAGCCGTGCGGAGGGTGGTGGGGGGAGTGAATGGGGCGGTTTTATATTGGGGTGGAAGGGAGGGAGGGAGAGATTGCCAGGCCAGCCAGGAAGGAGAGGCAGCATTCTGTCCGGGGCAAGCAGGGAGGCTCCGGAGACCAATATAGAGGTTGTGATGGGCATGGGGCGATATAGCGGGTACCGAGGGGCGGGCCGCACCCGGGGAACGCGGGGCAGATGCTTAGTAGCTGTCCCTCGTTCCAGCCCCACGGTTACACCTCTAGGTCCTGAGCAGCTGACCCAGGGTGACCCTGCCCTTAGGCTGCTGCTGATGAATGCCAGGTCGGTATGTAATAAGGCCCCCCTGATACAAGACTCCATTATGGGGGAGCGGGCCGACCTGGCATGTATCACTGAGACCTGGCTGAGACCAGAGGATGGGGTTCCTCTGTCAGAAATGTGTCCAGCTGGGTTCAGTATTTGGCACCAGCCTAGGGATGAGGGTAAGGGCGGTGGCGTTGCCATCATAGCCAGGGAGTCACTGGGAGTCACCAGGGCCACCGCTCCACAAATTCTGGGTTGTGAGGCCCTGCTTCTGCGTCTGGGCTTTAAGGGTCAGTTGGGAGTCTTACTCCTGTACCTGCCCCCTTGCAGGGTAAGGGACTCCCTGCCTGAGCTCCTCGAGGCCATCTCAGCGTTGGCATTGGAGTTCCCTAGATTGATGGTTCTGGGGGACTTCAATTTGCCTTCGCTGGGGACTGGCTCCGGGGTGGCTCAGGAGTTCATGGCTTCCATGGCAGATATGGACCTGATTCAGGTAATTCAGGGCCCGACCAGGGGCAGTGGCCACACACCAGATTTAATCTTTTTGTCGGAGCGGTGGCAGAGTGATCTGAGACTACGGAAATTAGACATAACACCTGTGCCATGGTCAGATCACTATTTGGTGGCTCTAGACCTCCTGGGTGCGACGCTTCATCGTAGGGAGGCAGGGCCTATTAGAATGGCCCGCCCCCGGCAACTGATGGATCCTGATGGATTCCAGAGGGAACTGGGGGATTTCCCTCTGGATCGGCAACACGATTCGCCCGAGGCGCTGGTTGACCTGTGGAACAGGATGACAACAGCGGCCTTGGATGAAATCGCACCACTACGGCCTCTCAGAGCTCATGGAGCTAGGTCATCTCCGTGGTTCACAGATGAACTGCGGGAGCTCAAACGGGCAAAGAGACGCCTAGAGCGCCGCTGGGTGAAGACCCAGAGAGACTCCGATTGGACACTAGCTAGAGCCGCTATTAGGGCCTATCTAGTGGCGATGGAGGTGGTGAGGCGGCAATACTTCACCACCCTTATTGCCTCCGCTGACAATCGCCCGGCCACCCTGTTCCGGGTTACCAGGTCTCTCCTTGGTAGGGGGACCCCGGTGCCTGGTTGGCAGGGGTCGGCTGAGGACTTTGCTGACCATCTAGTGGAGAAAATCGATCGGATTCGCTCTGGGTTTAATTCCGGCGTGGATGGGGAGAGTCCGGAGGGAGCTGGAGTACAGTCTTGCCATACCATCTGGGACCGGTTTGATCCAGTTGCCCCTGATGAAGTGGACAGGCTCCTTGCAGCTGTGCGCGCCACTACCTGCCCATTGGACCCCTGTCCCACCTGGTTGGTGAAAGCCTCCAAGGCGGTGACAGGTGACTGGGTTGGGGCTGTGATCAATGCATCATTGCGGGAGGGGGTGTTTCCTGCACCTTTAAAACATGCTTTGGTGCGCCCCCTCCTGAAGAAACCTTCCCTCGACCCAGCTGTCCTAACCAACTATAGGCCTGTCTCTAACCTCCCCTTTTTAGGGAAGGTGTTGGAGAAGGCAGTGGCGTGTCGGCTGCAGGGGGTGCTGGATGAAGCGGATTATCTGGACCCCTTTCAGTCAGGATTCAGGCCGGGATATGGTACCGAGACGGCATTGGTCGCACTGATGGATGATCTCTGGCGGGAGCGGGACGGTGGTCACCCATCCGTCCTTGCTCTTCTTGACCTCTCAGCGGCTTTCGATACCGTTGACCACGGTATCCTTCTGGGACGGCTCCGAGGATTGGGAATCCAGGGTAATGTGTGGTCCTGGTTTTCCTCATTTCTGAGGGGTCGTACCCAGTCGGTGTGGTTGGAGAGTGAGAGGTCCAGTCCTAGGCCCCTCAAATGGGGGGTGCCTCAGGGCTCGGTGCTCTCTCCTCTCCTATTTAACATCTACATGAAGCCGCTGGGTGAGATCATTCGTTCCCATGGGGTGCGGTACCATCAGTACGCGGATGACACTCAGTTGTACATCTCGGCCCATGGGGACCCCAGTGATGCCGTCAAAGTCCTTTCCAGATGCCTGGAAGCTGTGGGGGTCTGGATGGGGGCTAACGGGCTACAACTGAATCCCAGCAAGACTGAGTGGCTATGGATAGGGGGTTCTGCATTAACCCGGGAGCTACCATCGTTGGTTCTGGATGGGGCTATTTTGCCCCAGACAGACCCAGTGCGCAACTTGGGGGTCCTCCTGGATTCACGGCTACTGCTAGAGGAACAGGTGGCGGCTGTGACCAGGAGGGCTTTCGCCCAACTTCGGGTGATCCGCCAGTTGCGCCCACTCCTGGACCGGGACTCCTTGCTCATGGTCACTCACGCTCTGGTTACCTCCAGACTAGATTATTGCAATGCGCTCTACATGGGGCTGCCCTTGACGACCATTCGGAGGCTACAGCTGGTCCAAAATGCGGCAGCCCGGGTGGTGATGGGGTGTGGGCGTTATGCCCGTGCTTTGCCACTGCTCCGGGAGCTGCACTGGTTGCCAGTTTGTCTCCGGGTGCAATTCAAGGTGCTGGTTTTGACCTTTAAAGCCCTATATGGTAGTGGGCCGGGTTACCTAAGAGACCGCATCGCCCTGAGGACGTCTGTCCGTCCAACCAGAGCGGACCGGAGGGGCTCTCTAATTGTTCCATCAGCCAGAGGGGCTCGCCTCTCTGGCACAAGGAGGAGAGCCTTCTCCGTGTCTGCGCCGGCCCTCTGGAACCTCCTGCCAACAGAGCTACGTCTCCGGACGGAATTGCTGCCTTTCAGAAAAGATCTTAAAACCTGGCTGGCGGGTCAAGTGTGGGGTGCAGGTGGAAGGGTAACCGCCATTGGGTGGTTGGTGTAGAAGAACTCTTCCCCATGGTGCCTTTGGATCCTGCAGCCCTTGTTTTTAGGGGGTGGGTAGTTTTAACTGTTTTAACTGTTTTAACTTGTGTTTTTAATTTTTATTGTGAACCGCCCTGAGTTGGCTTTGGCCGAGTGAGCGGTATATAAATGTGATAATTAAATTAAATTAAATTAAATTAAATTAGCTGTGAATATCTTCCTCTAATGTTATTCAGAGTTGTCTCTACAATCCACAATCAGAGTTTAGAAAGTTAGTTTAAAAAGTAATTAGTTACAATTATAGTTCCAGGGCTCAAAAATATATTGTTACTGTTTTATATACAGAGGGTGTTTTTTTTCAAAAAAAGAACTCTTTATTTTCATTTTCCTCATACCTAACTAGATAAATCACTTTGCAGTTACATTTTATGGGGAAAATTTGGAATGCTGCTTTGTCCTATTGAAGAGAAAAAGTCAGATAACAGCACATCAAACAATGTATATAATTTTTTTTAGAGAAGTGGGCATTAGAAACTAAAAAGAAGAAGAAAAAAGAAAAGGGATAGACATTTTAAAGCAGTGTTTCCCAATCTTTGGTTTTTGGACTTCAATTCTCAGAAGCATAAGTCAATTTCCAGCCAATGTACTGAGTTAGCTTTCTGGGAATTGAAGTTCCCCTGTGGGGCGTGGGGCCCATGTTGGAAACCACTGTTCTAAAGGGTCCACTCTCCCTTCCTGTGGATCCAGTATGAAACTGGCATGTTTCTTTGGGCTTGATAGAGGTTTTTGGCCCACAACACCCGACTGGGTGGGATGTTTTAGTTGTGGGATGTTTTAGTCTGTCCAGTATTGATTCAATTCAATTCAATTCAATTTTAATTTATACCCCGCCTTTCTCGGCCAAGGCTGACTCAAGGCGGCAACAACATGTTCAAAATAATACAATACAGGATACAGTATAGACACACAATAGCAAAATAATACAAGCAGAACACGATACAATATAAAAATGCAATATTACAAATATAAAAATTACAAATACAAATTACAAAATACCCAGGAATCCCCAGGTGTACTCGACTACCCCGTGGCCAATGCTGGACTTGGAAAGGAGCAAAGCGAGGCACGGCAGTGGCAATTCTTAAGTCCTCATGCCGGGAGTCTCAAGTGTGCTCAACTTCCCCACAGCCACGCTGGACCAGGGAAGGAGCAAAGCGAGGCGCGGTGGTGGCAGTTCTTAAGTCCTCACACTGCGGGGTCCCAGGTGTGCTCAACTACCCCACAACCAACACTGGAAGGAGCAAAGCCTCCCACTGAGTCTGCTAAGGGTAGGCAAGCGTCCAGGTGGTAGCCTCCCCACTTCCTCGCCCAGCTGTCCGGCTGCTCATCTTCCTCCACCTCCTCCACCTCCGACCAGGTGAGGAAGCGAACCGGCAAGGAAGCAAACTGGAGGTGGAAGCAGTCCAGTGGGGGCAGCCACGGCGACGGTGCTTTAAAGTCCCACCAGGTGCCCACAGGTGTTCCCGCATTCCCTCAGCCCCGACTGGGCGAGGAAGCGAACTGGCAGTGGAGGCAGTGATTAATTTGTCACTATCCTGAAGTGGCTAACTTATTAAGCCATTTTACCACATTGTTTAATTCAAACTGGACAACTTGCTTTAGGTTGTTTCCAGTGGAACTAATCCAAACCAAACTAATCCTATCCATGCAGCAGGAGCACCTTGACAGGGGCCAGAAAGGTGCAGTTACTGGATTTAACTTTTCTTTTAAATATGGGAGATAAAATCGCATTTGGCCCTCTCTCAAACTAAACAGTACCAAGCTATATCCAGAGTTCAGGAAAAATAACCTGTGAGCAATACCAATCCAAGAATTCTCAAGCCCACAATGGCCATGCTGGCTTGAAATTTCTGGAGAACACTTCTTTTTTAACCCACAAAATCAAAATACTTTTCTAGATGCTGACTGGGCAGCCAACCTTATGATATGGCTCAGGATAAAGCAACACCTAATATCTAGCAATTAACTCTGGTCATCTTCTAGAGAAAACATGGAGCAGTATCTATGACAGAGCCAGGAGATTTTTTAAAACTACATCCTCAAGGTTCTCTCTTTGCTACCCATGGCTTTCTTTATTCATCCTCATTTTGGTGAGCGATAATGTGACCTTCGTTTTGTTGTTCCTGTCATCAAACAACTGGGACTAAGAAATCCATGTTGACTTACTTCGCATTTCCCGAAGAGCTACCAGTTTACCCCAATCAACTTTGTGTTCACCTGTGAACCATGGTATGTGAAGTAACGTCCTAATGTTGTATCAAGAAACTCTTACTGGCCAGATTTTTAAAAGTCAATCTCTGTATGCAAGAAGCCACAAGAGGAAGATTTACTGAACCTCAAAACCTGGGGAGGAAATCCTGTTACAATGGCAGAATTACATGGCCAACCACAAACAACCTCAACTGAGATTACATTATTGATATTTTCTCATGGGCTATTTCTGCATCTCGTTTTCCTGACTTTGATGCAACCAGAAGTAGGATAAATTGCTGTGAGGGACTTCCACCGCAAAATGTAAATAGTGTTAGACACCTTAGTGCAAGAGTTCTCAACCCATTTTAGCCGGGGGCCGAATTATGCTCCCTCAGCTTTGGAGGATGGACAGCCATTTTGGCCTTCCTCCATCACATGGCACTTCCTGGTGTAGTGGAGGCAGTGGGGGCACATGAAATGGTGGGCCACATCCAGCCCATGGGCCGCAGGTTGAGAATCCCTGCCTTAGTGCTAATAAGAATTTTATAGGTTCTAGTAAATGGAGTTTGCATCCTGGAACCGTGGGCATATGCTCCTAACCTAATTCTGGATAGGTAATGGATGTCTTGCAACCCAGAGTTCTGATGCATAGAGAAGAATGATTTGCACTGGGCTGGAATGGAAGACTTTCTTATGAGCAATTGATTACAAAAAGCAAATATCTCCCAATTATTTTTTAAGACATCAGGTCTTTTTTGAAGACACATACATGTTTTGAGCTATGTATATATGGCATATTCTGAGTAACACTGAAACACCTCAGTCATTTTCAAGGACAGATTGTGCCTTGTTTCTATGGACAAACTTGTTGAGTTATCCTTTTAAAGTTGTTTTCCTGCCATTACAACACAAAGCATAGCACAGTTGGATGATAAAGCTTGAATAGAATTGCATCACTCTGCAACAAATTGCAAAAACCACAGATTCATGATTTTGTTCTGATGGTTTTATATTTTCAGCTTTGCTTTTCACTCTTGCCATTTCTTCTTTGAGCAATGATTTCTCTGCTGTTAGAGAAATGCCATTATATGACTTGACATGATCTCATAATGACTGTGGACAGAAGGAATTATCAGTGTCCTTCTGGGTGCCATTGGCTAGGCAACCCTGATGTTACAGAAAATTAGGTAGCCACACGCTAAAAGCTGCCAAGGCCAATTTCTGAGGCAGAAGTGAATATGGGTGGAAGCATAGACTCTTGACCAACTGGGAAGCCATCCTGCTGATCATCCAATGATTTCTCTTGGATTTAGACTGAGCAAGTTCCAGTTCTATTTCACTAGACACATTTCTATTTGACTAGACACATTTCCAAGCTGGCAACCCATGTACAAAAGACATTAGCTCAATGAATAAACTGGGTAGAATAATGGAAAATGGACACCAGAGCAATTTCTTAATATATTTCCCTGTATTGGGAGACATACCCAATAATACATATTTATGCCTATGCTTGTATGACTTGGGAATTATGGGACAACATGATTGACTGAAAAGGGCCATGGTAGCTTAATGGTTAAGATGTCAAGTCAGCAGTTCAAGACCTAAGTACTGCACAATGAACTGAGCGCCCATCATCAGTCCCAGCTCCCACCAACCTAGCAGTTAGAAAGCAAGAAATTGCAAGTTAATAAATAGGTACCACTTCAGCAGGAAAGGTAAGAGCATTACCTCCGGCATCTACTCATGCCTGCCACATGAGCACAGAAACATCTGCAGACACAGACAGCACTAGCTCTTTGGTTGTAAACAGAGATGCCCTAGAGTTGAGCACAACTGGCTTTTAAGTAAGGGAGTCCTTTACTTCTACTATAATTAACTGGCCAACAGCCATTTGCTGATGGAAATGTAGGACTGAGAGGATCTGCAAGCAAGTACAATGCCAGCCTTCCTACTTCAGTAACAACCATGACCTTCTAAAGTTACTGGATCAACATGTGAGAAGCCCTGCCTATTCTGTGGGCATTTCCACTGATCTTTTCATGTGAAGAGTAACTTTCAGCATTGGAGAATCTTCTCTGCGCCTGGAAGCTTTCCTTGTACCCTAGAACAGTAGCCATTGTGTGTTCTCCACCATGCAGAGAGCTTTTGATGTGGGAAGAAACTTCTCCATATGAGGAGGATGTCCAAAACATGGAAGCACTGTATTTTCTCCCTTTGCAGGTTTCTTTAACCTACTCTGATAATGTCTAAGTAGGAGTCCAATGATGCAATAAAACAGAGGGTCTTCTGAGCCAGCCTTCTTATTGCAAGTGGTCTCAGAGGTCTGTAGTGTGCAATACAACATATTTCAATCACCACTACATCTAATTACACAGATGAGTAAATCACTAATGGATTTCCCTCCCAAAGTCGTGGAAATATAATAAAAAATGTGAATCCTGGCCAACCACAGCCAGCCAGCAGGGGTTTTCTCAGCAGCCGCATAAGACAGAGAATACCAAGCATGTTCAATAAACTGAAGCTTTCCTCAGTGGCAAGAGAAAGGGCAGTTCAAGGAACCACATGATGAAATATTTTCATCAATACTGCCAAATTCCTCCACTTGTATTCCTAATTCTGTACTCCCCTGTCCTCATTCTCCATGCATTTCAACCTTCCCTTTCAATTAGAAGCAAAGTGTGCAGCAAATAGTTACTGCAGATATTTGTTGGATTTTCCCCCCAAAACCAGCAACCATAACAAAAAACAGAAGATGAAAAAAGAAACCAAAATTCAATAGAACTGCACACTCCAGGATGTCAATTCACACATGTTAGTTTAATTTAAAGCTATTTGTCACAAGCTTGCCATTTCAGCTGATAGAGTACTTAATTTTATGTTAACAAATTTGAAGAGTATGCTATTGAGCATAACTTGTGACGTTAGTAGAGAGTGAGTACCACATGCCCTATCTTACTTTGAATAGAGCTGCCTTCAAGAGCTTCATTTTGCACTGAATTTCTGAGCTCCAGCACTGGATCTCCAAAGTTTAAACCTCATTTACTTTCAAATAGTAAATGAATAGTCCTCTTTCACATCATGATGGTTCATCATAGCATTCTTAACTCTCTAGCATTAAGAAAGCAAATTACTGTACCAAAATGTTATTGGTCTTCCATTTACACCCCCTCCTTTCCCTTCTTTATTCCCAGATGTTGTTTCCCCCTCAAGCTTTTCAAATTGCAGCAACTGAAAACTCCAGTGTAAAGAACACTGATAAAGATTTAAATTTAACAGGAAGATTATTTCTGCAATTACTGACCAGACTGATTCTTCCTTCATTACACAATCTGTCCAATGTTTTTTTTCTTTTAAAAACTGAACTAAACTCTTTTTCATTCAGTGATTCCCTCATGTGGAGTGAGAACTTGACATTAATTTTTCAGATATCTTGAAGTAATTCATTACATTTTTGCCGGGTGAGTTTGGGAAGCAGCTGACATTCCAGCACCAAAAGAGGGACTCAGCATACATACAGCTTGTACAAATCAACATGACATTCTGCTTGTGGGTTTTTGAAAAAGTGCAGAAATAAGACTCCTGCACAGCTGAAATAATTCAGTGGGACAATTGTGGCAGTGGAATTTATTTTTATTGTTAAATTTCTTTGAGAAGAAAAGGGAGGGGGGGCCCAAACAGTTACTCAAGTCTGAGCTCTTTTTATATTGGAAAGTATTGAGAAAGAACTGGAATCCATATATTCATGTTTTCCAAACATAAAACACCTCCCTTAAGGTTGTCCTGGTACAACTATCCCATCTTGGTATATACTGTAAATGGTACCTTGTATGCTCTTTTTTTTTTTAGCCCACTCGATTATGAAGATGACTAGGTCACTCTAGGCCTGCGATGGTGAACCTTGACACTCCAGATGTTCTTGTACTTCAATTATCAGAAGTCCAAGTCAGCACTCCTGCTGATCAGGGCTTCTGGGAATTGAAGTTCAAGAACAGCTGGAGTGCCAAGGTTTGCCATCACTGCTCTAGGCCAATACTAGTTTTCAGCTGCATCCATTATCACACAACTGCTATGAGTATAAAATGAGACAGAGTATGATGATGTTTTCCAACTGAGAAATTACTGGTAATGCATAACTAGTTACTGATAATTAATTATTGTTAGTGACAATGAAGACATACACAAGTTATATTACAATTACAGGAAGGGATAATTTAACATATTTTGAATTACAACTGCATCTTTTTAGTTACTTTTATAATGGGGGTGTTCCTACTAAATGATGGAGGTAGGATGTCATACGGCTGAAATGCTGGCTCAGGCTATACTTTGTTTTCCAATGTGATACACTATTCAGGTGTTACAGCCTGAAGGGATGGGGCAATAAGTGTGGAGATACTAGTAAGTACAGATCCAACACCCTCCTACCTAGACATCAGTGAGAAATCCAGACTGCTCCACTGGGGGGTGGATGGAGAATGGCCACTCCCATAAGCTTTCTACACTTTAAAACAAGGTGCAGTTCCACCAGGAAAAGAGCCAGCAAACTGCCCAGTCCCAGGATTCCCCAGATGAAGTCTGAATATTTTGAACCCAGAAAAACCTAGAAATAGTTACCATAGGTTAGAGTTGATCTATTTTATCATTATTCTCTATTCTTCTTTAGGAATTGGTAAAGGTCTTCCTTGCTTGAAAGCTAGTCGTATCCAACTCTAGGTTGCAATGCTTATCTCTGTTTTCAGCCAGAGAGCCAGTCCTGTCTACATCTGCAGATGTTTCCATGGCCATGAGGCAGGCATGGCTAGATGTCAGAGTGCATGGAACACTACCTTTTTCTGCCAAAGCTGTACCTATTTGTCTACTTGCAGTGTCTTGCTTTAGAACAGCTAGGTTGGCAGGAGCTGGAACAGGGATGGGAGCTCACTCCATCATGCAGCACTCAGGTCTCAAACTGCTGACTTGCCGACCTTCCAGTTGTCAAGTTCAGTATCTTAACCACTAAGCCATGACACTCCCTTCTATATCCAAACTCAAAACCAATTGCCCCCATAGACTCTACTCAACAGACTTTCTCCAAGGTTCCTTTTCCTTCTCTACCTAGGACAAACTCTCTGACCAATTAACTCTCACTCACTTTCCAGCCAATTCTAAAAACACCAACCAACCACCACTCAGCCCATTGTATCATCCATCCACCAAGCATTCAAGCACTCTGCTTATGCATGCTTACCGATCAGGTACCCACAGATATACATTACATGAGCCTGTTATCATAAGTTACCTATATAAATACACACCCATACATACATGCAGATAGAATGGACAGAATTGCCACAGTCTGAACTAAGGGAAGAGGAGTAAATGTCTGGACATTATTTACTTATTCTCATTTGGAGAACATGAAACATACTGTATTTCTCTAGCCTAAACATGTAACTGCTAGACTCTAAAGAGAAAATTGCACCATCTCATAAAATGGAGAAGGAGGAGTATCGTATGCCTGACCTCTCAGGCTTAGTTATGATGTTTGTTACTTGTAGAGAGGAAAAACACCAAGCAATTTATTCTTTATGAAAGTCAAGACATTTTGCCCCAGAGGAAGGGAGAGAAATGATATTTTCAAAATACGTTCAAAAAATAAAATAGGCATTGGCTTTACCGGTTTACCTGTGTATGTCTTTTTTCTGCGTTTTATCTTGTCAAGCAGTCTGAAACTGACCAAGACTGACGTCTTGACTTTAGACATGCATTTTAATCTGTCTTTGGATATTGCTGTAAAGTTAGAAAGCATCTTCCCTCAGGAAAGTAGGGATCCACTGACTGGTTGAAATTTATTTACACAATTGCAAATACTTTGGCAGTTTGTTTACTTCTACAGAGTACAGAAT